>CM060945.1:714656775-717056775 GCA_030765085.1 Allium cepa | reverse complement strand
TATAAACAATGTCTATAAATTCCATTTCTATTTATAAACTTCGATTTATAAATATCCTTTATTATCCAATTCAATTTATATAACTCAATTATATACCAGAAGTCCATATTATAAGTTAAATACTTATAATCCATTTATTTACAAAATCGTTCTTTTAAAACTTAACAAATTATAAATCTTATTACTTATAAGATTTTATTCATAACCTTATTTTCAACATTAACAGAACTCCTTTTAGAATTCCATTATTTCGATTTATAAAATATATATTTTATAAATCTCATCGATAAACCATTTATCTTTATTCAAAAATCAAAATTAAAATGTCAAATCTGATTTATAAGTTAATTACTCATAAATCTTTTATTTTACAACAATCTATTCATTTTATAACTTCCCAATTTATAAATCTATAAATTTTATTCACTTGTGAAATCCATTTATACTTCATTTTAACACTTAATAAAAATCGTTTCACAATTCCTCTATTTTTAATTTATCAATATTAATCTTAGAAATCTTTTATATAAACCGTTTATAATAATTCAAAAATCTCAATTTAAATGAACCAATCCTTTTAATAATTTACAAAATGTTACTTAAAACTTATATAACTCCAAAATCATACTTAAGTACTATTTTCCAAAAATATAACTTTTATAACAATAATAATTATAATGTTTATTTATTTTAACAATTCAAAATTTAATAAAACGTATACTTTTAAAAATCACTTTAAAATTCTTTTTAAAATCAAAATCATTATTTTAAAACTTCAAAAATGGATCCAATGATGCAACAGCACCAAATAGTCAATCACGACATCCAAATGTCATATATCGATATGATAATCAACAAACATCAAAATATCTGTAAACAAATCAATATAGTTGAGGAATCCAGTTGGATCCCTCCAGCCTGTTTCCATGCATCCACAGATGTTAGCACAATAACAATTCCGTTCCAGTACGGAATTAACGCAGTATATGGGATTTATAAATTATTATCTGCTTAATAGGCGGCGCAATAGGGTTTCATCCGCTGTATAATGCGGAAAATCAGCTCCAAGTACATAAATAATACCAATTTCACTGTACTGTGAAATATTCGCGGTATATGTTTTTAATAAATGACCTTCGCTTACTAACGGCGTATAATGTCTATTTTAACAATCAATAGATAACAATCATCATTCAAACATACATTCAAGAATTTTGAATATGACTATTTAAAATTTAAATCGAAACAATTCGATTGAGTGAGAAGTTCTCACCTTGATTCCAATTCCGTTTTCAGCTTTTATTTCGAATAAAATTAAACACGCGTTTAATTTTACCAGAAATTTTCACTAAATCCAATCGATTCCGATCCAGTTCCATTGGGTAGTGCTCGTCCATACGAACCCAACGCAAGTTGTTTCGTAAATTTTTGACCTCGTAGCAAAAAGATATCATATTACAAAGTTAATATGATTTTTATATAAATTAATTTACAAAATTTATTTCAATTTATAACCTAAATTGCATCTCAGCCCTCCATCTCAGAAAGCAAATCACGGCCGCACGCGCCCAACCTTCTTCTTCTCGTTCGTGAAAATCACGTAACCCATCATCAAGCCAAAAACCCTAATAGACGCCGCCACTACGAACGTCGAGGCAAGGATAATGGACCATGGCTTCGAAGCCCTTCGCGCATGCAACCCTCGGCCAAGAAACGGTCGAGCTCGGCCCCTTGGTTGTCTCGGTTTTTGTGTGTGAACCGGTGATGAATGCGACCACGATTCTCCCTCCACGACACTCAATTGATGATCACCACCGTGCGGATCTGAAGCCTTCACCATCCCCTTCGATTTCCTAGTTGACAACTTTTGCTAAAAAAGTGTGGATTGGGAAAGATTGAGGGGACAAGCTAAGAAGTTTTCAGCCATTGAATTTCTAGGGCCGGCGGCTGAAGCAACGAACTAGGGTTTTGATGTAAATGATGAGATGAGGGGTCCTTTTATAGAAAATTTACCGAACACTATTCATCCCGGATCTTCCGAAATCTCGCGCGGTGACCAGCGTTTCTAGGGTTTACCCCACGTTCCGGACACAATGGAATGTGTTTCGGAAGCTAATTTGGTCATCTGTGCGAGTTACGGCAATAAACGATCGATTTTAAATTAAACCGATTTAAACTAATTTCTAGGCGTTTTGGCTTGCCCTGGACAAACGGTAAATCCGATTGACACGAAATTTGAAATCTTACAATAATATCACATTACGGATCCGATGAAAATTGTTTCGCTGAAATCCGAGACTGTTTGAAAAATGACTATTTTAACTCGCCAAATTAATATTAAAATAATTTCGATGCGTTACGAGCTGCCACGGTCAAACGAAAACTCCGATTGCTACGAAAATTGAAATCCGATAATAACAAACTATTATGGATCCAATGGAACTAGTTTCGTCCAATTCTGAGACTGTTCAAAAAACGGCTAATTTCACTAGTCGATTAAATATTAAAATATTCAATTTTCACAAATTAACCCTAAATTCAATTTTAAAAGGTCTATAACATCATTCTAACTCCAATATGATTAAATAAAATTTTACAAATCATTTTCAATCATATTTAACCCAATTTTCAATTATTTCTGCAATTTCAAATATTAAATTATCATTTTAATTGTCCAAATTAAATCTAATATTCGAAAAATAAATTATTCGACTTATAAAATTCACTTATTAATATTTAAAATCAATTAAATATACGAATTTTAATTAACAAAAATTCTGGGTAGTTACAAACTTCCCCTTAAATGAATTTTCGTCCTCGAAATTACCAAGTAAGAAAAAGTTATAGAATCCATTAACTTTTCAAAACCAACCATTCAATTTAGATTTTTCAAATCTCTTAAGTGTTCAACTTTTCCAAAATTCATAGTTAAACTTCTTACAACGTCTTTACTAAGTTTCCAAATCCAAACTTAGTTTCAAAATTTTCCCAATTTTCTCAAAAACTATTCTAACGCCTTAAATTTTCGAAAAAATTCGTCAAAGTCTCCTTTGCGCGTCTCGATCCGAAAAAAGAATGACAGTATACATATCACAAATATACATCTCATCAAGTGATGAGGCGTCCCGCAGGGAAAAAAGTGTAAAAGTACGAAATTTAATCCGAGATATGTACCTTATTTATTATTAGCGAGCATATACGGCTAATATAGCGCGAAAGCGAGCTCCAAATGCGAAGCAAGCGCAATCCGCACCTACTAAACACTCAACAAACCATGAGAAACATGTATGTAGAAAATAATATCAATATACAACATACAACAACATAACAACTACATGTGCCAACATGGCAAATGCGACAAAAGCAACAAATGCAACCATCAATCAACTATCATCCAACTAACCAAATAAATATTCATTCTCATTAATATTCAATGAATTAGTTTTTCATTTAAATCACATTTGATTCATTAACATGGAATGTTTTTACTAACATACATTTATTCATATTCAAGTTGGTTCATTTCCAAATCAAATTCAATTCTATTCAAATTTATTTACTTCCAATTTGGATTCCATCACATAGCTTTTAATTTCGCTAATTCAATTTCATTAATCACTTAATGAATCATACACAATAAATTAATAACCATATAACAACCAATGTACATCCAACATAACCAAATTATTTAATTTACATTCAATTTGGTCCAACACTTTTAATTCCAATTGGTTTATATTAAATTGATTCTCATTCAGTTATTCAACTTCCAATAACATTAGCTTTTAATGATTTAACACCTACATTCATTATTTCATATCAATTATTTACATTCATTTGATTAGCATTCCATCCATTTATCAATTCAATTGCTAATTCCTTTAACAATATAAGGTTGAATTTCTTTATATAACTCAAGTTCAAATTCTTAATGACTTCATTTCATTAATTCACTTATTAATTTACTTTGACGCCAAAATCAACTTTATTCAACATTATTTAAGTTATATTCCATTTCAACCATTATTCGTTTAACTTAACTTATATTTCCATTTCTCAATTTCAAATTCCAATTTTATTCAACTCATCTTAAGTTAAATTCAAATATATTGTTATTCACTTCCATTCATTCAAGTTAAACTTTAATTCCAGCAATAAAATTTTCATTCATCTTTATTTGTTTATTTTATTAATATTAACATCACTTAATAGGTTCAATAGTTGGTTCATTTTAACTTTTCACATTATCTAGATAGAGTTTCCAGAATTCAATTGCTCGGTTTTTACTCCAAAACCATTTTTGAAATTATAATCAACTCAAACCCTATTTCCTATGGAAGCAATCCAACACTTTAGAAACTCGAAAATGAATTCTAACGATGTGGCCATCATCATCAGGATTATTTTCCAGCGACCGAAGTAAGTTCAGTGCTTCCTCACTTCCACAAAAACATTTTAAAACAATTCTCATCCAAGAATATTTCCTAAAATAATATTCAATCGTTTCCTTCAAACACTTTGGAAAACATTTCAACATTCCCAAGAGCTTTAAATCCCTAAACCATTGTTTCATTATATGTAATATCCCGGAATTTCAAGGAGTTTAAAATGCTGACAATCTCTTAATTTAATTTATTTGAAATTGATAAAACTATTATTTTCAAAGATATTTAACCAAGAAATAAAAATATAATATTTTAATTATTGTTATAAATTGGTTTTATATTAAGAATAATTATTTTGTATTGTGTAAACCAATTCTAAATTGATATATTGTTTTTAAAATTTATAAGTGTGTTTAAAATGCATTTATATCTATGTATTTAAATCTGTGTATTTTAAATTGATTTTAAAATAGGATATATTATTTGTAAATAATTATGAGCTTATTTAAAAATAGATGTTTATATTGATTTAAATTTATTTTAGATTTGATTTTTAAATTTGACTTTGAAAATAAATATAAATTTGAATTCAAAGAAATACATACATATTAAAATAAATAATATATATAGTTTGGTTTTAAATTATTTAGATAATGTTTTAATTAGAAATGAGATTTTATTTTATTTTTCTTTTATAGAAGTTTATCTAAACAAATTTGATTTGTGTTTATTTAATAAAGAATAAATACAAAGGCTTTTTAAAATAGAATTTAAAATAAGTTTGAAATGTTGTATAATTTTATTTAAATTATATTTAGTTACATTTCTTTTAAAAAGATTGTATTTTATAAATTAAGTATACATTTATGAATGTATAAGTGTATTTGTTATTAGATATTTAATAGAAAAGCAATTTTCAAATTAAGAAAACATGATTTGATAATTTGGAAATTAATTAAAAAAATGCTTTTAAATTTCTTTAAAATTAAAAACAAACTTTATTTGACATGTGTTAAGTTTTAAAACAATATGATAACAAGTGTAAAACCATTTGTGTAAACAAAAGACAAGTGTCTTTTTTTCTTTTTAAATTTTCTTTTTAATTTATAAAATCTGAAAATTTTCTTGTATAAACATCTTATCTCTTCACTTTCTTTTTCTTTAAACATTTTATTCATTCCTAAGAGAAACTTGAATATGCATGCAACTTTGAAACTCTTCAAATTCAAACCTGAAATGCAAATCTGAAATCCTTCAAACTCAAACACATTCAGAAAATCAAAAGCCTGTAGTGCCCTCAAATCAAAACCCTCTTCAATTTAATGTCTACCTCAAAATTTTCAAAGTTTGTAGCTTTTTCAAACTGCAAATCTGAAACCCTTCTGTTTACAATTCAATGCATGTTAAACTGAAGCAATTCAGTAAAACAAAAGCCTGCAGATTTAAAAAAACAAAATCTACATTTAACTCCTCAAACCCAAGTATCTGCCTCAAAGTTTAAATGCAATTCAACTCTGTAAATTGCTTGTGCTTAAACCCTGTAACCTCCTCAAACAAGAAGCCTGAAAACTAGAAATTTTATATCAAATGCCTGCAGTTTTTCTTAAATAAAAAATCTTCATTTAAATTCCTCAAACTCAAGTGTCTACTCAAATTTTCAATTGCATGCAAGTCTCAAAGGAGTATTTCCTGAAGCTTTCTGTTTCAAAAGGGGGAATCATCTTCAAATTCTAAGTCTTTTGAAATTTCCAGCTCATTTGCAAACCACTGCATTCCTTAATAAGGTGAGTAAACATTTTTACTAAACTTAATTAGTTAATTAGCTGTTGCTATGAGTTTATAATGATTTTTGTAGTGAATATGAATTTTTGTCTGTGTAGATAAATTGGTAAAATTGTGTAAGGCTTGAATATGTGCATGATATATTCATGTTTCACCTTACTGTAGATTAAGATATAATCAGGAATTGCAAGCTATTATATTTAAACAAATGTTAAGTTTAAAATTAAGAACTAAAAAATAAAACTAAGATTAAGATAAGTAATTGATAAATTACAAAGGTAATTGACTTAGATAAATTACTGATTGGAAAGTAATTTTAAATGGGTAATTACTGGTTAAAGTAATTAAGGATTGATCACTTGATGTAATAAATCAAAGTATTTATAAAGTAATAAAAAGTAATTAAGAATAACTAATTACTGATTATAGTTTATTTATGTAAGTAATTAAATCAACATGATTAATTAATGTAATTAGTTAAGCAATAATGTAATTAATTAAAGTTAATTAATTAATAAGAGTAATTAATTAAGGTTCATAAATCGATATGATTAATGAAAATAATTAAGGATTAATTACTTGATTAAGAGTGAATTAATCATGATTGATTATTTAGGATGGTGATTTAGTAATTGGTTTAACTAATGGTTATTTAAGCAAGATTTGTTTTGATGAAGGTAATTAATTTAATTAATTTTAAATTAATTAAGAAGTAATTAATTTAATTCACTTTAAATTGATTAGAGATAGAGACAGTTAATTTAATTCATTTTAAGTTAATTATATTGGTATGAGTAAATCATTGCTTATGTATGATTGGATGACATTGATTGTCTTGAATGCTGTGTGATCTCAGTAATGAGACAAGTATGGTTGTGTGATATGAATGCTTGCTTGAATTATGATGATTACACAGATTACCAATTGGGATGTTGATATATGGATTACCTATTATGATATCGATATATGGATTATCTATTATGGTATTGATTATGTGGATTACCTGTTATTTGATAATGTTGATTATCAATTGTGATTTGTGAGTTATCTATCTGTGTGTATATAGATACTGTATTGAATTGTTTTTAAAACCTTTAAAACAACTTGAACCTAAAAGACACGCTTTGGATTTCGATGAGACCGGGATCGGATTTCCATATTTGGATATCCGAAAACTACATCGATTCCAAATAACGTTAGGTCGTGAGTCAAAGTGGAGACTTGTGGCAAGTATGTGTGGGAAGTCTTACGTGATACCTTTTCTTTTCAAAAGGTTTTTTAAAGTTAAGCAACTTTAACCGTTTACTCACACCAGACCCATGTCTGACCCGGAGTTTATTATGTTTTCTTAAACTCTTGGGTACTCAAATTTTTACGAGTAGCCAAGGGATTCAGGTTAGGATTTTAGGTTGGCTTGACGAATTCTGGAGGAGCAAATGGAGCAGGAGGCTTCCGCGTATAGCTATAGAGTATTCCGCTGTGTGTTCTCTGAGTTGTTTGTCTTTGAGTTGTATTGAGATGTATATCTAGACAGGTGTTTATAACTGTCTAGTATGTGTTGTTTTATGCTGTGTATCTCTGATGTATATGATACTATGTAAAGTATTATGTGATTAATATAATTAATTCGTTCCGCTGTTTAGATTCTGATGTTGTTTTCTTTCTTCTTCTCTATATTTTCTCTTTTCTATCCCTTTCTTTCTTAAAGATGATGCGATTTTATGTGGTAGAAAGTCGGGTCGTCGCATTATATTTAAAAAACTTTTCAAAATTCCAAGGATTTAATTCTGGTTTTAATCAAATTTAGTTATTCTTCCTTTGGATAAATCATACTTATAGAATTTTATTTGGTTAAACCCTTTCAAACTCTAAGTTCTTATATTTGATTATTTTATTAATAACCAAACATCCAAAGATATATAATATATTTAGATAATTATTCCTTCTATATCAAAATATAATCGAGGTAAAATTATTTCATTTACCCTATTTTAAAACAATATCGTGTCAAATTGTTCTGTACAAGTGTTTAGAGATCCCTATCAACAACGTTAATTACTCGTATTGACCAGAATCCACATACCACTTAACAAACCAATCATCACAATATAAAACAATTTCATATTCACTAACAAATATGCGCTCGTATCTATTATTACACTCAAACTCATTCTAGACTACTACTGACTCCATCTCTAATGAGTAATACCCAACAGAGCCATGGTTGTCGCTTAACCATATGCTCTGATACCAAATGTGACGATCTAGGCTTTTCGACGCTCGAAAACGGACATCAATACGTCCACTGTATCAACTGCCGAGCAATCGAATGCCGAAAAACCGTACCATTAAGGTTAAAGAAGAGGTAGAAGATGGAAGAAGAAAGAAAAAGATAGAACAGAAACAACAAAACAACATCAGAATCTCACAATCGCAGCGGAACAACATATAATAAATAAATGAATAATCTTTAAACAAAGAACTATATCAGTTATTAAATTGCATCATATTACATAACATTACATCATCAGAGTGTACAACAACAAACAGCGGAAAAGAAATACTATATACTAGTGAATACGTCGTGCCATCCAGCTTGCCTCCAGCAACTCCTGAATTCTAGAATATCATGATAACCTAACTCTAGACTGCCCGTGTGGAAATTGGTGGTCACCTAGAGTTTAGGAAGGAAAACAATAAACTCCGAGTCAGTCAGGTGACTGGTGTGAGAACTAAAACAGTTTATCTTTAAAACAAAGAATAGGATAATTTTAAAATAGATTTCGCAATGCATTTTAGAAAATGAGACTACCGTAAGGCCTCCCACATGCACACACAATGCAAACGTAGAATCGGAGGAGATTTCTCCTTATGATAGTCAAAGATGCTTGATACGCATTAAAAGGAAACATTTGATATTATTACTAGTGCATAGTGTAGAAACCATTTTTCGAAAGTAAAGATATAAATCTTAGCCAGCATAGGCATTCCACACTTATGCCTACTATAGCTACCATGTTCAATAGCAGGTTACCGCCACATTCCATGGAAGGTTATACAACTAAAACCGTACAGGTTTCGTATTGTTTCTTTGGATTTCCAACAAATGGTCAGGCCAAGGAACTTCCCATTGCCACATGGGTACGCCTCTGGAAAGACGACCCGAGAACCTAACCGGATCTCTGCCAACATAAGGCCGGGTTACCCCTAACTGGGTAACTACTGACACGAATATGTCATTCCCCGATCGTAACTGATCTATATCCGAGGATCCTCGATTTCCAATAACCACAAAGCAATAAATTTGCAGCAACAAAATAGGTTAAGTATCTGGGCTCCATACCATGATACCACCTCTATCCAGAAGGAATGACATACACTAAAGGGGCGCTACCCCCTAATAACTGTGCTGCGTCCTTCCTGTTTTGACCATTTCCAGGGAGTGAGGTCCGACGAAATCTCGTCCACAAAGCCACGCTTTATATAAAAGCTGTGCTTTGATCATCAAATGCTCAACAGCACTTCGTATGCCACATCACCAATTTGGGAATGTATCACTAGTAACTATCAACTACATAACCTCTAAGGGTGTTAAGCTAAGAGAATAAATTCTCCGCCACCAACAGGAACATATTTGATAGAAACCAGCTTTACATCTCAAATTGTAACGTCAGACACACATCCATACAAGTCCGTTCTGGGATCGAACGGAACCGAAGGCACTTACAAAAAAGTCCTTGCAATCCGGATATTCATTAATCACGACCGGACTTCCCATCACAAAGGGTAATAAATTTCTACATCGGAGATCAGCCGATGCAGAAACATTCAACGGTAATCCTTCCATTTTCACAAATATCCGGTCATCAACACCGGTCATCAAATGCAATTCATAACGACGTGTCACATATTCAGAATGGGTTATACGACCCCAAGGTCCTTTCCCGGCTAACCCGAATAGTGAGCGCTTATTTAAAAACAAGTGTAGCATCAAATTCAAGCAATCACAACAAATACCTATCTAAAGGTAAATATTGATAGTCGGTTATTTAACTATCAATAGGCGTGTTCAACATCACCAAATTCCAAATAATTTCCCAAATTATTTATTTTCCAAAAATATCTTTACTAGATATATAATTTCCACACTTCAGCCATTTGAAAACAAATTTTCAAATCACTTTTCACCTTTATCACTTTTGAAAGCAAATTTCAAATAATTTCCCTATACGGGAATACTTTCATTTCAAAATGGTTCATTTAAACCAATTAAATAAATCCTTACCAATTTACTTTATATTTACGTTCCAAATCCGTAAATTTATTCCCACACTTCAAACATAAATCAACGTTTATTTTTGAACAAATTTCCCTTTCTTTTATAAATTCCATAGTGAATTTACAATTCCAAAATATCTATGAATATACGATTTTCAAATCGATTTCTAATATTCATTTTCAATTTATCTTTAAAAGATAAAATCTCAAAACATTCATTTCATATTGGAAAACATTTCCATACTTATTCAATAATAAGTAATTCACAAATCCATTTATTTCAACACTTGGAAAATATTCAATATACTTAAATCGAAATTAAGTATATATTTCATTCTTTAAAGAAAACGTTCTTTCAAACATATTTATTTGAGTCAAAACGAATGTTGCGTAAAACATTGTTACGACAACCCAAAATCACTAGTATAGGGATTCGAAATTTAGATAGATATATAAATCCCAATACAATGCAAAAACATTTCCTTTCGGAAATCATTTACTATAACAACAGTGTTATAGTCCACCATTTCCTTATTTCTTGAAAACGTCTATTTCAACAATGAATGTTGAAATCTATGTGTTCGATACTTAATGCATTTTAAAACATCTTTAAATCGTCTTAAATTCTATTTAAAATATCACTTCCCCAAAACATATCCATTTTATTTCATAATATATTCACGGTCCAAAATCGTGAATATACTTCACTAACCAAATTTCAATATTTCTACACATTTTATATAAAGAATAGTTCGCTATCCAAAATCGCGAATATCCTTCTTTTAATAAATTTTTATATTCATTTTATCAAATTCCATTTATTTCGAATTTATAAACAATGTCTATAAATTCCATTTCTATTTATAAACTTCGATTTATAAATATCGTTTATTATCCAATTCAATTTATATAACTCAATTATATACCAGAAGTCCATATTATAAGTTAAATACTTATAATCCACTTATTTACAAAATCGTTCTTTTAAAACTTCACAAATTATAAATCTTATTACTTATAAGATTTTATTCATAACCTTATTTTCAACATTAACATAACTCCTTTTAGAATTCCATTATTTCGATTTATAAAATATATATTTTATAAATCTCATCGACAAACAAGTTATCTTTATTCAAAAATCTAAATTAAAATGTCAAATCCGATTTATAAGTTAATTACTCATAAATCTTTTATTTTACAACAATCTATTCATTTCATAACTTCCCAATTTATAAATCTATAAATTTTATTCACTTGTGAAATCCATTTATACTTCATTTTAACACTTAATAAAACTCGTTTCACAATCCCTATATTTTTAATTTATAAATATTAATCTTAGAAATCTTTTATATAAATCGTTTATAATAATTCAAAATTCTCAATTTAAATCAACCAATCCTTTTAATAATTTACAAAACGTTATTTAAAACATATATAACTCCAAAATCATACTTAAGTACTATTTTCCAAAAATAAAACTTTTATAACAATAATAATTATAACGTTTATTTATTTTAACAATTCAAAATTTAATAAAACATATACTTTTAAAAATATCTTTAAAATTCTTTTTAAAAATCAAAATCATTATTTTAAAACTTCAAAAATGGATCCGATGATGCAACAACACCAAATAGTCAATCACGACATCCAAATATCATATATCGATATAATAATCAACAAACATCACAATATCTGTAAATAAATCAATATAGTTGAGGAATCCAGTTGGATCCCTCCAACCTGTTTCCCTGCATCCACAGATGTTAGCACAATACCAATTCCGTTCCAGTACGGAATTATCGCGGCATATGGGATTTATAAATTATTATCCGCTTAATAGGCGGTGCAATAGGATCTCATCCGCTATATAATGCGGGAAATCAACTCCAAGTACATAAATAATACCAATTTCACTGTATTGTGAAATATTCGCGGTATATGTTTTTAATAAATAATCTCCGCTTACTAACGGCGTATAATGTCTATTTTAACAATCAATAGATAACAATCATCATTCAAACATACATTCAAGAATTTTGAATATAACTATTTAAAATTTAAATCGAAACAATTCGATTGAGTGAGAAGTTCTCACCTTGATTTCAATTTCGTTTTCAGCTTTTATTTCGAATAAAATTAAACATGCGTTTAATTTTACCCGAAATTTTCACTAACTCCCATCGATTCCAATCCAGTTCCTTTGCGTAGTGCTAGTCCATACGAACCCAACGCAAGTTGTTTCGTAAATTTTTGACCTCGTAGCAAAAAGATATCAATTACAAAGTTAATACGATTTTTATATAAATTAATTTACAAAATTTATTTCAATTTATAACCTAAATTGCATCTCAGCCCTCCATCCCAGAAGCAAATCACGGTCGCACGTGCCCAACCTTCTTCTTCTCGTTCGTGAAAATCACGTAACCCATCATCAAGCCAAAAACCCTAATAGACGCCGCCACTACGAACGTCGAGGCAAGGATCAGGGACCATGGCTTCGAAGCCCTTCGCGCGTGCAACCATCGGCCAAAAAGCGGTCGAGCTCCGCCCCTTGGTTGTCTCGGTTTTTGCGTGTGAACCGGTGATGAACGCAACCACGATTCTCCCTCCACGACACTCAATTGATGATCACCACCGTGCAGATCTGAAGCCTTCACCAT
Organism: Allium cepa; assembly: GCA_030765085.1. NCBI lineage: Eukaryota > Viridiplantae > Streptophyta > Magnoliopsida > Asparagales > Amaryllidaceae > Allium > Allium cepa. The sequence continues at coordinate 717,043,661 of CM060945.1, read as the reverse complement.
CCCCTTCGATTTCCTAGTTGACAACTTTTGCTAAAAACGTGTGGATTAGGAAAGATTGAGGGGACAAGCTAAGAAGTTTTCGGCCATTGAATTTCTAGGGCCGGTGGCTGAAGCAACGAACCAGGGTTTTGATGTAAATGATGAGATGAGGTGTCCTTTTATAGAAAATTTACCGAACACTATTCATCCCGGATTTTCCGAACTCCAAATCACATGCGGTGACCAGTGTTTCTAGGGTTTACCCCACGTTTCGGACACAATGGAACGTGTTTCGGAAGCTAATTCGATCATCTGTGCGAGTTACGACAATAAACGATCGATTTTAAATTAAACCGATTTAAACTAATTTCTAGGCGTTTTGGCTTGCCCCAGACAAACGGTAAATCCGATTGACACAAAATTTGAAACCTTACAATAATATCACATTATGGATCCGATGAAACTGGTTTCATCGAAATCCGATACTGTTTGAAAAATGACTATTTTAACTCGCCGAATTAATATTAAAACAATTTCGATGCGCTTCGAGCTGGCACGGTCAAACGAAAACTCCGATTGCTACAGAAATTGAAATCCGATAATAACAAACTATTATGGATCCAATGGAACTAGTTTCGTCCCATTCCGAGACTGTTCGAAAAACGGCTAATTTCACTAGTCGATTAAATATTAAAATATTCAATTTTCACAAATTAACTTTAAATTCAATTTTAAAAGTTCTATAACATCATTCTAACTCCAATATGATTAAATAAAATTTTACAAATCATTTTCAATCATATTTAACCCAATTTTCAATTATTTCTGCAATTTCAAATATTAAATTATCGTTTTAATTGTCCAAATTAAATCTAATATTCGAAAAATAAATTATTCGACTTAAAAAATTCACTTATTAATATTTAAAATCAATTAAATATATGAATTTTAATTAACAAAAATTCTAGGTCATTACATTCGAGCAAATCACGAATTAACTCGAATAACTCTCGAGCACCCATCTTCCCCAAATTAACAGCAGACACACCAAGTCCTCCGTGCACCAGCACCAACGCTGCAACTAACTCCGACCACTCGCGACGACACACGCAAGTCGGCGATCATCTCCCAATTCAATTTCGACCCTCAAACAATTTGCAGAACCTCAAAATCAAAAACGAGCATGCAAGCTCGGTACTAGAAACAATGTCGAAACTGGAAACAACTCAATCACCAGACTCCGACCACCAGAGTAGCTTCACCTCCGGCCATGACCTCTTCCACACACCATCAATCATTCCCCTGAATCTGGAAAAGCTCGATCATCTGTAGATGTCATGACGATCAATTTTCTGATCAACAGAAAAACTAGGGTTAAAAATTCCAAAGCTTAATCACCATCGCCCCAATGCTTTGATCCATTTCCCAATAATTTTCCCTGAATCTCCTATCACCACTCCATCACCAAAGAAGATGCTGGCCACCCCGACCACCTAGATTGACAGTTACAAACCAAAACACCTTTTCTGTTCAAACCAGAAATACTCAATCATCTTCAAACTAGAAATTCTGATTTTAGCTTTAAAAATCAAGTTTTTGTTTAAGTAATCGATTTAAAACTTTGAATCAATTAATCTGGATGATCAAATTTTTACTTACAAAAGGTTTGTTCTGTTACATTTTGATTTCCAGAGTCAATACAGATTTTTTTATATATTAAATAAAGTTAAAACTTAAACTTATGTTAACAACCACATTTTGATTGAATCTTAAATCTTGACACAGCTTAGATCAAATGAAATGGAATTTAGCAATTCCTGAACCTGTGAACTTATGCACAGAAAAATAATAACACAACAACTTGCACAACTACATACATTCATATATATACCCGTAATGAACTTGTAAATAGCATACAAACGAAATTATTTCCAGAGTAAAATAAGCAACTAGAATTCATAGTTAATTTTAAAAAAAGTGATGTTACTCACAGATTAGGATGATGAACAGAGAAAACTCGTTCTTTTTGAAAAGCTTGAACTGGAATGTGCTTGATTTGAAAACTTCAAGTTGCTATTGTTTTGCTTTTGAATTTAAATGTGACAACCCGCATATTTATCAATTGTATATTTAATTATTTTATTTAAATATTTTATCGTTCGTCGGATTTTGGTCCGAAAACCTACTTTTTGCAAAAAGTCGAATTGGGACTCGAGACCACCCCTATTGAGTTCAAAATGACGTTTGCGACCTTTTTGAGTATAAACTTCGATATGTTTGGAGATAGTAGAATTTTGACCTTTTTCACTTAGGGCTTTGGTTTGGGCTGAACCCATTAGCCACTTACTAACTCAGTCCCAACCCCCTCTCCTCTTCACTACATCATTCCTCATTTCCTAACCCTTCAAGCTTTAGCAAGAATGGTGGAAGAGAGTGGAAATTAAAACTCCAAGCCCTAGTTCCATAGCAAAATCCATCTTCTAGCTCCAAACTCAAGAGAACCCATTGGTAAGCTTTCTCTTCATCTTCCCCAACTCATTCTCTCTTTGATTTCAGAAATTTCCTAAACCTAACTTAGGGAATGTTCTTCTTTTAAGCTTAGATTCAAGCTTCTAGTGTTGAGATTGAAGTGTGGTTGATCTTCCCTTGTCTTCAAGCTTCTCATTTATTGTTTTTGGGTTCAAAGGTGAGATTTTTATCTCACATCTTAGTCTATATTTATCTTCGATTGATAGGTATGAATTCCTAACACTTATTCATGTGCATTTGATTTTGATTTGGATTGCTTTTGTGAATATTCCAATTTTTGGTGTTTTGGGTTCAATTCTTTAAAAATCATAACTTTGATGTTTTGATCATGTTTTTGGTGATGAACCAAAGAGCTTCTATGGCCGGGTAGTCGATTGGCGTAAACCCTTAGTGCCGTTGCTCGACGGTTTGCAAATTGAGGAAGTTTGCACCTCTTTTGAAATAGGGTAGGAAGTGCAAGTATACAGGTTCGGCCGACCGAGCTCAAGGTCCGGTCGACCGACCTACTACCCAGGCACTTCCTGCCTCTGTTTTGGAAGTGCTAGTTACAGGCTTTGGCCGACCGAGCCCCTGGGCCGGTCGACCGACCTGGTGCCCGAGCACTTCCAACCTCTGGTTCGGTCAACCGACTCAGGGAGTCCGGTTGACCGACCTGCTCCTATCTGCCTACTATGCTTTTTTTGCCTAGTTGCTTGAATTTCCAACTTTAATCGATTCGTGTTGTTTCCCTTTTGTTGTTATCATTTATTATCGACTTTGATGACTTATTTTCTTCGGGAATTCTTGGAATATCCATTTCGATGGATTCAGTATCGATTTCTTTGGATTCTATTCACGTCTTCAAATATGAATTTTAGTGATTGATTGTTCCTACAATCTTCTTTGTGATTTGTCAATTTAAAAATATAAAGGTTTTCTATACTAGTAGTAAATATCAAAACTCTTTCTTCAAATGATTTCAACACTATTTTATTACAAAGCTCGTTTTCTCAAACCAATTTCCAATCTATTAGTATATATAAACCTTTACCTCACTCGTATGAGAAATCTAATTAAACGGCTTAGTAAAACAAGTGGTATGAAACGCTTGCATTTATTTCGTCGGTTAATTCTTGGACTTGTTCGATTGAATCTCTTGTGATAATTTTCTAGTGGAGATCTACAGTTTGTTCGTAAATATTTAAGTTAAGCTAGTGGTTATGGGACATGAAGCTAAGCTCATATATTTACTAGCTTACTGTAATTGACACTTCTCTGTGATCGTGACGATCATTTTTATGTTTTAGACTAGCATTGTGCGATGTCTTTTGACTTGGTTCATCGGATGTCACGCTGTACGACGTCGATGCTCCGAAATATTTGATACATTGGATGTACCGTTTGCACTACATCAATGTCTTTGCTTTTGATTCATTGGATATACCGTTGGCACTACATCAATGATATGCTTTTGATACATTGGATGTACCGTTTGCACTACATCAATGTCTTTGCTTTTGATACATTGGATGTACCGTTTGCACTACATCAATGTCTTTGCTTTTGATTCATTGGATGTACCATTTGCACTACATCAATGATATGCTTTTGATACATTGGATGTACCGTTTGCACTACATCAATGTCTTTGCTTTTGATTCATTGGATGTACCGTTTGCACTACATCAATGATATGCTTTTGATACATTGGATGTACCGTTTGCACTACATCAATGTCTTTGCTTTTGATTCATTGGATGTACCGTTTGCACTACATCAATGATATGCTTTTGATACATTGGATGTACCGTTTGCACTACATCAATGTCTTTGCTTTTGATACATTGGATGTACCGTTTGCACTACATTAATGTCTTTGCTTTTGATTCATTGGATGTACCGTTTGCACTACATCAATGTCTTGGCCATTATTTTCTTGTGATTTTTGGGTTTCATGTGTTGAATTCTGGAATTTATGTTTCACCAACTTTTACGATTGGCATTGATATGTATGTCATTTATTGAGGCTTGGTGAATGAAATTAGGAGTAGGACATTCCTTTTTATCTTTGAGAAAATCCTTGCGATATTGATTAATCTCTTATTGGTTTTTCAATTATTTATTTATCATAGCTTGGCATCATGATTATTATACGTTTAGTCATATCTCTTACTCTATATCATTTCATCTGATATTTATAGCTAGACTGATCCGTTTATTATTTTCTTCTTAAATAATACTCGGGTCAGACTGAGATTTTACAGGTGCTTCTGCTTGACTCCTTATCGGGCCATCGTCTGATCTTTTGGCTAACTACTTTAGTTTAGTAGTTTTTGTTGTATACATTTGAGATACAGACTCTATGATGTATACTTATTCTTTTGTCTAGCACTTTTATCTATTCTTTTTGATATTGTGGATCTTTTTGACCACTACTCTGATGTACACTTTCATGTGTTAGTGTAATATTCATATCTATTTCCGCCTTTGTGATATGAATTATCTGTGATTGATTTATGTTATGCTTATTTCTATATTTGTTTCCGAAGAATTTATATAGCCACTGTGTAGTAGCTTTGAGTTTGTATCGGTATGTCGGACTTCCTCTTGAAATTAAATGCATGTTTTACTATCTGACATATCGGTGCTCGCACAAAGCAATTACATGGATGGTCGCTCCTCAGCAGCCTTATTCCCCGTGCTAGTCGACAGCATTACTCCGTAGTGTTCTTGGCTAGCGTAGGTATAGAGGTGGGGCGTCACATTAAACTACAGTTTTCTTTTTTAAAATCTTCAATCTTGTTTTGCTGTAATGCTCTGCTCCCAGATTTACAATTGCATGCATGCTTCCAAATAAAAAAAGGCAGGCTTGGTTGAAACTGCAGTTGCATTCAGGTTTGAGTTGCAAATTGATTTTCAGGTTAATGTTTTGAAGAGAGCTTTAGGTTTATATTTGATTTGCATTCCAGTTTTGAAGATTATTTCAGATAGTTTTGGGTTAGAGGAAATATTAGTTTTTGAGGGAATTTGCAGGATTTTTTTTCTTAAATAAAATTTTCTGTTTTGAATAAATCTTCAAATGAATTTTAGATTTTGGATGATTTGAAGAAGATGATTTTCAGATTTGAATAAATCTTCAAATGAAATTTCATATTTTTCGGCTGAAGATTTTCTTAAGTTTTGAAGAAGAATAGAAAAAGAAAATGAAGATTTTCTTAAGTTCCACCAGACAATGTTTTGAAAGCACTCAATCCATACAAGTTCGTTCCGGGTTCGAACGAAACCGAAGGCATTATCTCGTTACACTCATTTTGGAATCACCCTCAGAGTTAACGACGATAACCCTTGCACTCTGAATCTTCATCTCGAATCGTAAAGTACTACTCTGTTAAACTCATTTCGGAATCACCCTCGGAGTTATACTGACGAATAGTCCTTACACCTCGAGTCTTCACTCTTCATATGAGATTCACGACCTATCGTTAATTTGGATCGATGTGGTTTTCGGATATCCAAATCTGGAAACCCGATCCCGGTCTCATCGAAATCCAAAGCGTATCTTTTAAGGCCAAGTTGTTTTAAAGTTTAAAACAATTCAATTTCATTATCTATATACACACAGATAGATAATTCACGGGTCACAATAGATAATTAGCATTATCATAATAAACAGATGATCCACAATATCAATCACAAATAGATAATTCATATTATCATCCTAATGCAACCAAAGCATCCATATCACACAGCATTATTTATCTCATATCTGAGATCTCAAACCATTCAAGGCAAACAATATCATCCATCCATATATAAGCAATGATCAGTAATCACAACAAATATAATTAATTTAAAATTAATTAAATTAATTACATCATTTCTAATCAATTTAAAATGAATTGAATTAATTACTTCATCAAATAAATCGTACTTACTAATTAATTAATTATCCTCTAATCAATCACCTTAATTAATCATCCTTGATTTAATTATTCCTTAATTATATTCAAGTAATTATCCTTTAATTAATTTCACAAATTAATTATACTTAACCAATTATAGTAATTAACCTTTAATTACTTCATAAGTTAATTAACTATAATTAATTACATTAATTCTTAATTAATTACATTAATTAATCCCTTCATTTATTAGTTATTACCAAATAAATCCATTCTTAATTACATCATTAATTATAATAATTAATGATTTCTAATTAAAATTTCTTTTTAAATTAATTACATAAGAAATTAATCTTTATTTAAAACATGATTGTTAATCACCCTTGATTAACTCCATTCAGTAATTTACTACCCTTAATTACTTTATCAAATAAATTAATTAGTCCTTAATTAATTATCTCTAATTAATCCCTTGATAAATTTCACAAAGTAATTATACTCAAATTACTTCCATCATCAACTCCCCTTCAATTAATTACATCCAGTAATTACCCATTAATTACTTTCCTAAGTAATTTCTCTTCATTAAATTACATTAAGTAATTATACTTCACAAAACATCAAATAATTATTCTAAATTAATTAAACTGAATTAATTAACTTAATCTAATCAAATTATACTCAATTAATTACAATGAGTAATTAATTCCTTAATTACTTCCATAAGTAGTTATACTTAACAATTTAAACAGATGATTATCTTTAAATTAATTAATCTAATTAATTATTAAAAATTAATCACAATACTTAATTATTAAATAATCCTTAGTTTAATAATCTTAATTACTATTAACAATTCATTAATTTTTTTTCTAAAGTAATTAACTTATTTAAATCATTATTGATTAATCATTAATAGTCCATTAATTAACCCCTAATTATTTAATTAATTAAGTGTTAACTGTAACTTAATTAATCCTTTATTACTTGATTAATTAATTACTAATCATTAATTGAAGTCTAATCTTATTAAATTAATGATTTTTGAATTACAAGTTAATTATTTTAAGAATAATTAATTTTAAACTTTTAAGTTTAAAACCCTTAATTACTTTAAGTAATTATCCATTTCATTAATTTATTAAATAAATTAATTATCCATTTCATTACCCCAATAATTAAATGAATAACAAATTATTAAATTCTAATTTAACTTTAGGATAAAACTTTTTCTCATCTATTGTTAAATTATCATTCACAAATATATTTGAAAACATTCATTTCCAAATTTCATTTCAAATTTCATTTAAATTCAAGTTTAAAATGAAACCCAATTTATCTTCAACAAAAATTTAACATCAATTTAAAAACTTTAAATTTTCAAGATAAAGAATACGTTTCCTTATAAAAGAAATTTTACAAGAGTTTAAACCAAATTCCTTTTTAAATTCAAAACATTTAAATTTTACTTTATCATTCAAAATTGTTAAACACTTAAATTTATAAAACTTAAATTTATTTTAAAACAAAGATCCAAATTTAGATTTGAATCAGATTTAAACTTTGTTTAAAACATTTCTTTACATTTCAAACCCCAATTTAAATTCAAAATCCTTTAAAAATACTTTTTTAAACACTTAACCTCTTAAGGTTATTTAAACAAATTTGAATTTAAAAACTTCTTCTTTTCCAGCTAAGATTTAAATTAAACTTGAATCCATTATTTAAAATTTGATTTAAAACTTATTTTAAATTCTTACTTAATACTTTAAATTTTCAGTTTAAATTTGAAAATAGAACATGTTTCTAATCTGTAACAAAACTAACTCGAGCTACATATAATTCACTCGAGCCTAACCTAACCTAGCCCGAGCAAAACACAAAAATAACACGAGTAAAACTTCGAGTAACATTTCCATTATGAAATCATTCAAACTTTAAGGTGCTGTCAGGTTTAACAAAAACCTGCATCAACAAAATACCCGAGCCCACACAACCATGACTTCGAGTCCAACAACCCAAAGCTTCGAGCAAATCACGAATTAACTCGAATAACTCTCGAGCACCCTTCTTCCCCAAATTAACAACAGACACACTAAGTCCTCCGTGTACCTGCACCAACGCTGCAACCAACTCTGACCACTCGTGACGACACACGCAAGTCGGCGATCATCTCCCAATTCAATTTCGACCCTCAAACAATTTGCAGAACCTCAAAATCAAAAATGAGCATACAAGCTCAATATTAAAAACAATGTCTAATCTGGAAACAACTCAATCACCAGACTCGGACCACCAGAGTAGCTTCACCTCCGGCCGCACCTCTTCGACACCCCATCAATCATTCCCCTGAATCTGGGAAAGCTCGATCATCTGTAGATGTCGCGACGATCAATTTTCTGATCAACAGAAAAACTAGGGTTAAAAATTCCAAAGCTTAATCACCATCGCCCTAATGATTTGATCCATTTTCCAATAATTTTCCCTGAATCTCCTATCACCACTCCATCACCAAAGAAGATGCTGGCCACCCCGACCACCTAGATTGACAATTACAAACCAAAACACCTTTTCTGTTCAAACCAGAAATACTCAATCATCTTCAAACTAGAAATTCTGATTTTAGCTTTAAAGATCAAGTTTTTGTTTAAGTAATCGATTTAAAACCTTGAAGCAGTGAATCTGGATGATCAAATTTTTACTTTCAAAAGGTTTGTTCTGTTATATTTTGATTTCCAGAGTGAATACGGATTTTTTTATATATATTAAATAAAGTTAAAACTTAAACTTATGTTAACAACCACATTTTGATTGAATATTAAATCTTAACACAGCTTAGATCAAATGAAATGTAATTTAGCAATTCCTGAACCTGTGAACTTATGCACAGAAAAATAATAACACAACAACTTGCACAACTACATACATTCATATATATACCAGTAATGAACTTGTAAATAGCATACAAATGAAATTATTTCCAGAGTAAAATAAGCAACTAGAATTCATTCTTAATTTTAAAAAGAGTGATGTTACTCACAGATTAGGATGATGAACAGAGCAAACTTGTTCTTTTTGAAAAGCTTGAACTGGAATGTGCTTGACTTGAAAACTTCAAGTTACTGTAGTTTTGCTTATGAATTTAAACTGCAGTTTGCTTTTTTAAAAACTTTAATCTTGTTTTGCTGTAATGCTCTGCTCCCTAATTTACAATTGCATGCATGCTTCCAGATAAAAAAAAATACAGGCTGGGTTGAAACTGCAGTTGCATGTAGGTTTGAGTTGCAAATTGATTTTTAGGTTAATGTTTTGAAGAGAGCTTCAGGTTTATATTTGATTTGCATTCCAGTTTTGAAGATGATTTCAGATAGTTTTGGGTTAGAGGAAATATTAGTTTCTGAGGGAATTTGCAGGATTTTTTTTCTTGAATAGAAATTTTTTGTTTCGAATAAATCTTCAAATGAATTTCAGATTTTGGGTGATTTGAAGAAGATGATTTGCAGTTTTGAATAAATCTTCAAATAAGATTTCAGATTTTTCAACTAAAGATTTTCTTACGTTTTGAAGAAGAATAGAAAAAGGAAATAAGGTGAGAAGAAATGTTTATATAAGCAAATTTTTGATTTAATTAAAATAAAAGAAAATGAGAATTTAATAGGGCACTTGTTCTTTATTCTTAACATTTGTCACAATGTTTACTTTATGGCTTAACACATGTCATTTAGGTGTTAAGAGATTTACACATGTAATTTAAGTATTTTATTTTAATTTAAATTGTTTATAAAAGCCTTTAACTAAATTTATTATTTCTTATGTATATATATAAATTTCCCTTTTTATTTATAGAAAAATAAAAAAAATTATAAATAAAAGCTTATTCAAATATTTTTAAGTATTTATTCTTTTGAATTTCAAAACATTAAATTCAAATTTAAATTAAATTATAAAATCCAATTTAAAAACCAAGTTATATATATATGCATATATAACTACCATTAAATTTTGAAAATAACAAATCCTATTTCTAAAAAAAATCTATTTATGTTTATAAAAACTAAGTATTATAATTACCATTTGAAAATAACAAATTTAACAATTTTAAATAATTTATAAAAGTGACTATAATTTACTTCTATTACTCAATAAATTAAGATCATATGTAAATTGTAATTTAAACTCTTATATATAATTTCAAGCAATATTTAAAAAGAAAATAAAACTAAGCTTTCATGTTAATCTAATTTAAATTCCTATTTAAGCGAATTAAAATATAATTTCAAACAAAATAAGACTTACCTTATGTATTTACAAACCATATAGATATTTATTAAATTGCTTTGAAAAGCTAAATGTTAAATTTAAATCAAAATTTTCCAATTTACCAAATATAAATTAGAATTAGAAAATTGCTTTATTTACTAAATTCCAAACCAAAGCTTATATATTTACAAGATATAAAATTATATATATATATATTATAAATAGAAAAAAAATTATTTGCTTTAAAAAGATAAAATTTACCAGTTTAAATCTTTATTAAAAGAAGATTATGTAAATCAATTCAAATTTTATTATCAAAATTTACTAAATCAATTTAATTTTTCACACAGATTAGTAAATTTATATAGCCAAAAATTCTGAGATATCACACTTGGATTGAAAATATGATTTCTTCGACTATTTTGAAAGTTCGAGCACTTCCAAATCAAGGTTAACTTTTCAAAGCTATGTAATTTTGAAAAGCATAAGGTATTTGATAAAGAATATAAGTTTAGTTTGGTATGATTAAAGTATGAAGTATTATGATTTATATAAGTTTGAAACTATTGTTGAGTGAAATAAATAAGACTATGTTGAAATATACTTGTATGAAATGTAGATTTGAAATGTTTTGATTAAAGTATATATAGAATAATAATCTTTCCAATGGTAAATTGGATTTTTCATATAGAAATAAATAGTTTGAAGGTTTTAAAAATAGATGGTTTTAAATTTAGTAAACATTTTAGATATTTTGATGATTGAAATGGTTTGGAAATGATTTAAGCTTTATTTGAAAAAAATGCGAATTTGGAATGATAATTGATTCTGTTAAATGAATATTTGAAGTTTATATTTGTATGAAGGATATTTGGTTTACTTGTAATTTGAGTTTATTTAAAAATATTGGATTTATGAAATGAATATTTCAAAACTAAGTAATAATGAAGTTAAATTTGAGATATATGAAATTATAAAATTTATCTTTGAAATGTGGGATATTAAAGCTTTGAAGTATATTAAAAATTTAATAGATTATTTTGTGGATCAAATCTATATTTAAATTGATAAGATTTGAAATGTTTTGTAAGGAAACTGAATTGAATTGAAACTGATGGTTTGATTTTAATTAAATTGGAAATTTGGAATTTTGGTTTAATTGAATAAATTTGTGGAATGTAAAGAGTTAAAGGAATGTTTTATGATTTCAAATGCATGATTTCGAAAGGTTATGATTTTCAAAGTGTAATGATTTCAAGTATTTTGGTTTTGAAAGGTTTATAACTTTGAAAGTATTATGTTTTTTGAAAATGAATATATGTTTGAAATGGAAATGAATTTTTTTGACATAAATTTTGTTGATTTGGAAATTTGGATTTTTTTCTAAATCTATTTTTTTAAGAAACTTTGAAACTGAATATATGTAATTAGGAAGAAATGATTTGGCGAAATCATATATGATTTTGAAATTGAGAACCTTGTTTATTTAAATACTTTGATTTGGGAGTTATCGAACTTATATAAATGGATTTGTATAAGTATGAAATTGATTTGTATAAGTATGAAGTGATTTGAAATTTGAAAGGGTGCTCAATTTGTAAAGAGAAATCTTATATAATCGAAGTCTATATAAGTATGATTTGATATACTATTGATTTGGAAAGTATTCGATTTGAAATGAAATCTTATATATAATGGACTTTATATAAGTATGATATTTGAAAGTGATTTTGAAAGGTACTATATGATACATATTTTCGAAGTAAAGATATGGAAAGTGCCTTCTGCTTGATATCCGCTTTGTGGGCACACTGTGGATTTATTCTATCGATATTATTCTCTCTGATTTGGGTTTTTCGGATATGATACTCTAGTGTCCATCAAAATCCATGGCGATCTCCATGGTCTTATGATTGCGACAACATAGCGTAATTCACAGGGGCTTCGAGAGCCTAAGGGTACGGATATTTCCTGGGGGATCCAGGCGTAAACATTGTGTATCTGTGATCTATTGGGTCGCTTGGTAGCATAATCTACAAGGGCTGCAAGAGCCTAAGGGTACAGATGTTTCCTGGCGGATCCATGCGTAACCATTGTGTATTTGCGGTACTACCAGTCTTCAAGGCGTAATCGCAGGGCTGTGGTAGTCAACCTACGGGTACGGAAGTTTCCTGGGGGATCAAGGTGTAGCCATTGTGTATCCACGATCCATGATCGACATGTTTGGTTTGTTTGATTTGTTTGGATTGTAATTTCCATATCTGTTGTTTTAAAAGGTTTTCCAGTATTTTCACTGGGTGTTGAAACAAATCTACCAAGTACCTGGAGAATTCTAGCTTTGTGCTTGATCAACGCATAGCCAGAGTCTACATGAACGAAAGTAAACTTGTTAAGACATCGAGCTATAAATGTATTTTGATAAAGTATTATATAAAGGATATTTTGATCATTTATTTTACTTTTTTAATTTAAAATGTTTTAAATACTATTTACTTCAAACTATCAGATTTGAATCAAATGACTATTTATCATATTATAAAATGTTTAAAATGTTAAATATAAAATTTTTAAGTTGAAACTTATATAGTTTTAAATATGGTTCATCCTTTTCTTTCAACCTATTCTCCCTTCAAGCTATTTCAACCTTCTTCTTCTTTGAGGGTCCTTTCTGCATTATGGAAAGAGTTGGTTCTTTGGCTTATCGTTTGGATCTGCTCGAGAAGCTTTCTGGAGTGCATGATGTATTCCACGTCTCGCATCTTCGCTGGTATCTTCATGACCCATCTCTTTTTGTTCGGTCTTCTGCTCTTGAAGGTTTGGTTATTGAGCCTAATCTGACTGTCGAGAATAAGCCACTTCGTATTGTCGACAGAGGTACGAAGCAGCTAAGAAGGAAATATGTTAGTCTGATCAAAGTACTGTGAAGTACTGTTGATTGGGATTGTACCTAGGAAATGGAGGAGAGCATTCATGCTTTGAATCTGGAATTGTTCGTTTCAGGTACTATTTATTTTTTCTATATTGCTTTTCCTTATTTCCCTTGCTCATTCCTTTTTGGGGACGAAAAAACTTGAGTGGTGGAGAGTGTATATTTTGTAATTTTTTAATTTTGTATTTTGAACTTTTATTTAAAAACTTTAAAATATTTATCAACATGAATAAATTTTGTTATTTTAAAAGTTTATTTTTATTTTTGTGGGAATTATAATTTCAAACCTAAATAAGTTGTATATTTTTCAAAAATGTGGATTTTGGTCAATCTGGTCAATCTTTGATTTTTAAATTTAAAATTTAAATATTTTTATTTTCTAATTTTATCTTTTATTATGAAAATAGATTAAATTTTAAGAATACTACCTTTCGTTTCGTTGAAATCCGATTTATATTGTGAAAGTTATGCTTTTTACAATATTGGGTGTAAATTGATTTGTTTAATAAAATTATCTATTTTAATTTATATAAATAATATTTTTATTTGTCAAATCATGTTTTAATATGTGTTTTATGACATGATAGGTATATATTTTATTTTAAAACATTTTTAAGGTGATGTTATAATTTTTCCAAAGCTTAGCGTATTTATTTTCAATTTTTATAACCTAGTTTCTATTTTTAAGTTATTTTCTTAATTATTATATTTGTCTAAAATTTATTTATTTATTTTTATTCATACATTATTTTATTTTTTTATTTTATTTACTTACATTTTTCATGTGTTTAAAAATGAATAAAAAAATTAGACATATGAAGAGTTTTATAACCTTTCACTTGCCTTTGACTTTTTACCTTCTTCTTACCTTTTCATTTGCAAATCAAAACTTGCATTCAATTTGGCTGACCATATCCTTTCTTTAGCCCATTAACTTCATTTTTCACAAAAAAATAATTTTCCCAACCTTAAATTTTCAACCATCAACTTCTGAGAAAAAAAATTGGTAATGTTCTTTCACTTTTTTTCATTTTTTTTCCTTGTTTTATGCATTCTTCTTGCACTTTCTTTCACTTTGGATGTTTGGCCTGTAGCCTCCACCGTCACCACCACCTCCACCACCATCATTCTTAGCCGTCATCACCTCCATCTCCTCTGACCTACATGCTCATGGCCATTCTTGATGAGAAGCTCCACAAAAATTAGCAAAACATCACCTTAAACATGCATAGCCGATCACCAATGCCTTCATCACTTCACCACACCCTTTGGCCACCTCTTGCATCACTTCCACGAGCACTTACTTGACCTAAAGTCATTGCACACCATCCCCTAGCATCCACCAGGCCTGGCCATGCCACATAAGGCCATAGCTGTGACTTGTTGTTACATAAAAATGCACATTTGCCTTATGTTTGTATATTTATGCCCTTAATTACTCAAACCACTTCCATACCTTCACTACCCCTGTTGAGCCGAGCATATATGACCCATACCTGACCAAATACACCCTATGGCAGTGCCTTATCACCCTATAGTCTGAGCATAGTGATGGTGGAAGCAAGTGCAAGTGTTTGATTAATTGTTGTTCCTTAATTCTAACTTGTTTAATGTCATATTTTGGTTCGAAATTGATGTTATATGTATTGTTTTGTTTCCTATGTACAAGACAAATAGCTTTGGTTCTTCCTCACTTGAATCATAGTCATGGTTTCTTGCCTTTTTGGATCTATGTTGTGTGTATGTATTTGTTGTCTCCAGTTTGTAAAGGTGAGTATTTCTCACCAGACATTCCATACTCATATAAGTAGTAAATTGACACCATGTGAATCTGTGAATATTATTATTATGTTATAACTGCTTATGCTATGATCATATGATGTTCACCCTATTCATATATCTGTCATATCATTTGTTACTGTTATATGATGTTATTTTGTTTATTTATACCAGTTTATCACACTGCAAGTTCCCTGTAGATAGAATCACTATGGGTTGAAATGATACATACCCGCACAGACTTTAGAATAGGGAAAAATCATTATGGGCTGAAATGATAGGCCTGAATGATTTATATTTATTTTATTTACTTGGGATTGTGGGTTTGAAATGATAGAACCCGGGTTTTCTTTGTAAATTATGGATTGAAATGATATAATATATGTATTAGTTTACCAAGGATAGAAAATGATATACAGACCCGTGGTTAGTATAATTTTTTGTAAAATGTTTAAATTATTTTAGAAATGTAAATATTATAATATTTTGATTTAAACTTAATTAAAAATGATTCTTATAAGTATTATTGATTTTCTAAAAATTCATAAGTGAAATAAATTAATGGTAAAGTTGGAAATTTGAAATATAAGTTATTTTAGGAATTATGATTTGGTTATAAATGGAATTTAAATTAAGTAGGAAATATGATAAATAGATTTAAAATTGGAATTAAAATGAATTAAAAATGATTTTATAAAGTGTTAATGATTTTTGAATAAGTTAAAAGGTTAAATAAATGAATATTTAAGTTGAATTTTGAAATATAACTTAGATTGGAAATTTGTGAATTTTGTTTAAAAAATGAATTTTAAGTTAAGTAAATAAAATGAAAAATAAGTTATATTTGGAAATTCAAACTTAAATATTAAGTTAAAAATTTAATTAAAGAATTGAAATTGAATGTTGAATTATATAAGTAAATTATTATTAAATTGATTTTTGAATGAAAATTTAACTTTATAAAATCATGAATATAAGGGTATTTAATGATTGTTTTAATAGTGAAAATATAAGATTTTATAAGTTTAATATGATTTAAATAAAAAAATTAATTGTTTGTGAAATTATATTGAATATTTGGAATTTAATTAACATCATTTTGAAATGTTATTATTTCTAATGTAAAGATATTACAGCATTTGTAAATGCTGTAGTAGATAGAAATGAACTAAATGACTAAATTGAATCAGGGGCTATTATAACATTTTGTAAGTGCTGTAGTTGCTGAAATTAACTAAGGTTTTATTTGAACTAAAGTAACCCTATTACAGCATTTTTTTGCTGTCTTTTGTTAAATTGAATTGTTTTAAAAGTAACTTTCCGTAGCATCTTCTAAATGCTGCCAAAGTTGAATTTTCATTGTTTTAATAAATTTTAATGAATAAATGAACTTTGAAAGATTTAAATTTTGGAAATTTAATAATTTAATTATTAAATATAATAACTTCATTTTAATGATTTAAAATGAAGTAATTTGTTTGGAAATATAAACTATTTTGAAATGTGTGTTGAAATGGTATTTTTAATAAAAATGAATGTGGTTTTGAAAAGATATGATATTTTGATATTTTGAAATAGATTTTGAATGATATTGAATTTTAAAATGATATTTGAATTCGATGTATAAATAACTATTTCGAAATTTTAACCATGGTATGTATTAGATTTATGGCTTAACTGATCCTTAGAGGATGGGCGATCCCAAGCATCCTTTAAGTTATAGTGTGTTTCTACTACAGTTCACTTGAGTTGGTTTACATTATATAAGTATATATGTCCTGACTCGAGTGTTTTGTGTTTTACTTTACGCTCTGGTCAGCCTGAGTATTTACAACTTAGCTTTGGATTTCCTTTTTGGAGCTAGGAATCGCTGGAGATTCTGTTTGTCTTGTTAACCGTTCCCTTTCAGTTTCAGTTGTCCTATTTCAGCTCTGGTATTTATAAACTGTTATGTATTTGAGATTTCTATTGTATATGTTTTTCAGACTGATATTATGTATTATATTTTGAGAGTTTGTTATAGTAGCTTCATGAACTACTACGGTATTTTAATCTTCGCTGTGAGTTATTCTGATATTTCTGTGTCTATGATTCTGTGATTGCATTTCATTTGCTCCAAATTTATTTACAATGCGGTATTTTGAGCAATTCAAGTCCATCATGTGGTCGCTACAAATATCCCTATCGATATCGTGGCGTTTCAAACACTAGCCAGAAATTCATATGCCACTCAACAGATAAATTAACACAATTTAAGACATTTTTATAATCACAAATAAATACGCGCTCATATACATAATACACTCAAAACGCAAAATAAAGCATTCCATTACCTTATCTCTTAAAATGTCGCCACATCAAACCTAAGGTTCTCACTTAACCTTGTGCTCTGATATCACATGTAACAACCAGCCATTCCGGATAATTCAAGATTATAATGGACCATGCATGTACAACCCAAATTTAATCGAAAAATAGATAGTTAGGAGGAAGAAAGAAGAAAGAAGAAGAGATGAGAAGAAGATAAAAAAGAAATTAAAACATAGAATCTCACAATCGTAGCGGAACAATGTATAATATAATATCGATGATCTTTGCAAAAGAGCAACTTTTATACGCATACATAAATCCAAGTACACAAAAAAAATCATTAGCCAGGACAGTTATAACAACTTGTGTTCAAAAATGTTGATAATTCTAACAACAATGCAGCAGAAAATAACCACATATGTGAATACGACTAGAAGATCTCCAGCTTGTCTTCTAAGCTCCAATGATTTCAAAGAATCTGTAAATATGCTCGGTCTGACACGAGCATTATAATAAAATAATACCCAAGTCAGTCTGGTAAACCAGCGTGAGAAAACACACCCAATTAGATTTTTAAAGTTATTGAACTTTTTCAAAAAATGGTATCTCGTAAGATCACGCCGTACATAAATACGGACGAGTTTTTACCTTACTATAACTAAAATATTTTCTACAGAAATTTGGTAATATTATAGTAATGTCTAGGGATTTAAAGTATATATATAATAGCCGAAATGCTTGCATCTTACTTTTTAGCATAGTTAGGAACAACTGAGTTCGTAAAGCTCGTATTGGAGAATTGATTCCATAATATGATAATCTAAGGAACTACCTTTTGATGGTACATCTCTAAATAAAATTTACCAAGGTCTGACAAGAACATCTTGTAACCCTGCCGTATTGGACTAGCCTATGACTTGACTAGTAATAACCAATATGATCACCACTTCGCTAGTGTGCCCCAAGTATACATGAGTAGATTGTAACCGACCAAGATTTGAATGACCACATCCTAATGGGAGCGTCCCACTTGGCCTTGCTGCATGCCCAATCTTTTTCATTTCCCAATTGATGTGGGTCGAGGCTACTTTTTACATCTATATAGCACTTCCCACTTGGAATGCTAACACTTCCCTCCGGGCAACAATACAATTCCAAAATTCTGTGAACGACCCGAACTCGATGTCCGACAACAACATCAAATTAGTATCGCCGGAGCTTGCAACAACATTAGATGATAAGTAACACAGCGGAAAAAAATATGATATCACTGGTACAACATGAATACAATATCCAGTACATCAATTTGATACAATGATAATCATCAATATCAGAGAATATACAACACAAAATATAGCAGAATACGACACAATATGAAATAAGTCTTCAAAGAAACTAATACAGCAACTCCAATCCAAAAACTCTAAAGCTAGAGCTCCAAAACTTCAAGCTCGATTCACCATCACGGTTGCACAAAGCTACGAAAGATCAGCCCGTGCACTCCAAAGACTCCAAAATGTATCAAAGAGAAAGCTGAAGGCTACCAAAAAGGTATCTACAACATGACTATTCGAAAAACCAAATTCTAGACTGCCCGTGTGGAAAATTGTGGGCATCCAGAGTTTAGGAAGGGAACAATAAACTCCGAGTTGGTCATGGGACTGGTATGAGCAAACAAAAACATTTGTCTTTTAAAAAAACAACCAAAAGATTTTAAATTTGAAATCCGCAATGCTTTTTGAAAAATGAAACTACCATAAGGCCTTCCGACACACAAACAATGCAGTCGCACACATAGGGGAGATTTCTCCTTATGATAGTCAAACATGCTTACTACGCAATTTTTTTTGATATTGTTACTAGTGCATAGTAGAAAGCATTTTGAAAATATAATATAAATCCTAGCCAGCATAGTTACCATTATACTATGCCTACTATAGCTGCCATGTTAAATGGCAGGTTCTACAACTAAAACCGTACAAGGCGCGTATTAGATGAATGGATTTCCAACAAATGGTCAGGCTAAGGAACTTCATATTTCCATATGGGAACGCCTCTGGCAAGACGCCTCGATAACCTACCCGTCTCTCTGCCAGCACAAGGCCGGTTACCCCGTTCCTGGGAAGTAAAACCTAAGATATGCCACCCCCGGTCCTTTGGGACCTTTATCCGAGGATCCTCTACACCAACAACATCACACAGTAATAAATATACTATAGTGCCCACATGAGTAAGTATCTGGGCTCCATACCATGATAACACCCTTTTCCAGAAGGAATGGTCATACCCTAGGGGAGTTACCCCTGAAACCTTACCGCATCTTTCCTGTTTCAACCATTACCGGTTTGTGAGGCTCGATGATGTCTCATCCACAAAGCTACGCCTTTTCACAAAGCCATTCTTTGAACAACAAATGATCCGCAGAACTTCGTATGCCACATTACCAAATTGGGAATGTATCACTAGTAACCATCAACTACATAACCTCTGAGCTCGTACGTCTCAGAGAAGGGTGTTAACCGAAAAGAATAAATTCTCCGCCACCAAGCAGAAATGTATGTGATAGAAAATGGTTAACATCTCATAGTGTAATGTCAGACACACATCCATACAAGTATGTTATGGGTTCGAAAAGAATCGAAGGCACTTCCGAAGAAGCCCTTGCAATCTGGGTATTCACAATCCCGATCGGACTTCCCATCACTTAGGGAATCTCTATACCGTAGCTACTCAGTGCAGAGACAATCGATGGGTCATCCTATCGCTCTCGCAAATACCTGGTCTTCAACACCGGTATTCAAATGTTATCCATAACGTCGAATCATTATTCGGAATGGGTTAGACGACACAAAGGTCCTCTCCTGGCTAAACCGAATAATGAGCATAAAATTTAAAAACATATGGATATGAGATTTCAGTTAAGTCATAACCTTAAAATTCAAAACTATTTCAAATGGTTTAAACCAATTACCATTTCAAACTTTTAAACAAAAAGATTTATTTCACAAAGTTTACCCAGTTTCACAAAGATCCATTCATGGATTTCAAAACAATTTCCATTTCAATTGGATTAGTCCACTTAATCTTTAAATTAAAGATTTAACTCATAGCTTTCAAAACCCATTTCCAATTATTCATTCACAAATCGAAAAATCGTTTTCAATTCAAACTTGAAATTCCTATAATACGAATTGGAAATTCATTCCTTATATGAAAGCTTTTATCATTTGAAAACAAACAGTTTTCATTTTGGAAAAAAATCCGATTTCATTTATACAAGTTAAGGTTTTTCAAACTTGGGTTAAATTTAATTCCCAAAAAAACACTTAAAAAATGGTTTAAAACCCCATATAAACTTGTATGACATTTTACATCATAAATCCTCAAAATAGAATTCAATTTCAAATATTGAATCCTAATTTAAGTCAAGATTCAAAACTAAATTAAGTTATTCAAAAATAACTTTTATCTGTGAAATCCCTTTTCAAAAGCTTTTTCCACTTTAAATCCGATCGATTTCCAAAACCATTTAGATTCAAAAATTCAATTTTAAAAATTATTTTAAAAATCTGTGACTTAACCAATTTCCACGTGCAATCCATATTTGTGTGTGTATAGTGTAGTCCAGAGGGTTAAACATAATAGTGCACAACATCAATCACATCAATATCGATAAGCGATAGAACCCATAACGCTTTTCCTCATTCATGGATTCATAGATAAAGTAAATTTATCAATTACAAAGATTCCCTATTATGATTCGATGTGGGTTTCGGATAACCAATTAGAATTCGACTCCCTGTCGCATCGAAATTCAAAAGTCGTTTTACAGGTCAAGGGGTTTTTCATATTCATGCAACAGTATATTCATCGCAAATATAGCAGCTCAGCACAAAGCATCACATAGCATCACATCATATATCAAATATATCAATCCATCACACAGCATTCAATAGCAATCAAACATCTACAATTAAGATGAATAAATTGGGTGTTTTTTAAATTTATTACCCACATAATTACTTTCATTAGTAATCATTAATAAATGTTTATTATCATTAATTTCAATTGATTAAGTCTTAATTACCTTCATTAATTAATCATTTCTAAATTAATTATCTAAATTAATTAACCCTTAATTGTAATTAATTAAATCTTAATAAATTATTCCTTAATTAATCATTTTAATTAATAAACCATTAATTATTGATTAATTACTTAATTATAATTAATTATCCTTAATTGATAATGATTTCTTAATCACTTTAAGTTAATTAAACTTAATTAATTATTCTTAATTTAATTATCTTAATTAATTAACCACATTAATTAATTATTCTTTAAAGTAATTAACCTTAATATTTGAATTAATCAATCTTTAACCTTTAATTATCTTCCCTTAATTGCTTTCACTAAGTAATTATTATTTTTATTTAATCATTCATTAATTTCTTGATTAATTAACTTGGATTATTAATTAATTTACTTTAAGTACTTTCATTAAGTAATTCACTTAAAATAGTAATTATAAATTATTAATTACTTGATTATCATTAAAAAAAATTAACTTACCTTTAAGTTAAAAATTCAAAACATTTGATTTTATTCCTAAATCACATATTAAGTTTTATTTAAAATAACTTGTTAACAATTATAAGTTTAAAACTTAATTGTTTTAAAAATCCTTTATTTCAAAACTTTCCATTTATACCTTCTAACTTAACAACAAAATCATCATTTATAGAAGAAATAATTCTAGAAATTTATTTGACTACTTTGTTAAAGTTTTTAAACTGGAAACATAAAAACCCCCAGGCAAACCCGAGTGAAACCCGAGCTAAACCCCAACGTACTAGAGCCCTACTTCGATTTTTTCCAAAAATTAACCTGAGTGCCCCAAATTTTCAACCTTAAAATTTTCTAAGTGTTTTCACTCTCGCACAAAAATTCCACTTTGAGTTAAAACCCGAGCTACCTTTGTTTCTCCCCGAGCTCTTCTTCGAGTCGCACCATACTTTCCCGAACGCCTCAAACCACTGATACCCATTGATGCACGTATATGTGCACAACCACGATTACCATTGCCGACCGACGACGAACTCACTAGAACGTCACCCACGACCCCCAGCCTCGATTCGAACAACCCAAAACCCAAAGCAAGTTCGAAATCAAAATCGAGCTATCAGCCTCGAACTAGAAACCAACCCAGTGCATCCAAATCCACTCCGCGTGGCCACCTCTAGCCCCGGGAGGTCTTGCGATCACCCCCACAGCTGCTCCACCATCCCACTCACCTTCTCTCGAAGTCCGGTCTACTCTGGTTCGAAAATGACCTCAAAATCGATTCGAAAATGATGTTGAAACAATTATGCCCTTAAACCCTATTTCATCAAACCCAAACTTATTCGATCATCTAAAAAATTTCGTACTATTTTTCTAGCGATCTACGACACATCATCCTTCTCTGACATCAAGCTCGAGGCTCGATTGTTCTTGGATCATCAGAAATTGATGGTTTTATCGATTCTATTCAACTCTAAATTACTCAATAAATACGACACTAAAAATTTATATTCTTTTTTCTAAAATTCATAGTTTATGAACACGAACAAGTTGATGTAGATAAATCAACAAAACATGATACTTGAATTTTAACATGTATTTAAGTTTTTACTGCTAATCTTCTTCCCAGGCCAAATTATCTTCCAATTTAACTAAAAAAACATTTTTCGAACTTAGATATGGATTTCATAAACATATTTTATTTATACTTTAAGCCTAAAAAAGCATCAGAGGAAAGGCTTTTGAATTTATTTGAAACAGTGTTTTGAAAAGAAAAAAAAACTGGAAACACAAAGGCATGTTTTTCTTGCCTGTACACTTATATACACACAGTCCTTCATTTCTATAAAGGCATGCAAACACAATTCACACCATCATCCAAACATAACTCATATCATATATCAGATACCAGTCCAAACATCAATAGGTATAGCAGAGTTAAATGGGGGGTTTTGCTTACCAGTATATGAAGAACAGAGAACCTGATAATTGCAACTGCAGATTAACTTTTAAACTTGATTATTTGTTGCAGTATGGATTTGATCTGAATGCTTGCTGTGATTTTACGTTTGTTTTGATGCTCTTGAATCTTGCTTCCAGGCTTTATAAATTGATTTGAAATTTTCCTGTCTTTAAGTTTGTTTTATGATTTGAGACTTTCTTCAGGTTTTAGTCTCCAGCTTCTTTGGTTTGATTTTTATTTCCCAGATTTTTTTTTTCCTTCCAGATTTTGGTTCTAGCATTTGCTTTTGAATCTAAATATTGCTTTTGCTCTGATTCAAGACTTGATTTCTATTTCAGAAATAACTGTAGCTCTATTTTTTTCTTTTGGTTTTAAATTTTTGAAGAGTGAGATTTTGAAATTTTTTGAGTTTGAAGATGATCTGTTTTTCTGTTTTCCAGGCTTCTCTAGTTTCAGATTTTTTTTCGTTGAAGATGAATCTTGTTTCTTCTTTTATTCTAATTACTGATTTCATATGTTTAGAATCTTAAGAAGTTCAATGGCCTGGCTATAGTTTTTAAAATTAAATTCAAAAAAGAACAAATTTCCTTTGCCACTTGTAAACTTTCACTTGCATGTTGTACACTTGTAGTTTGTAGGGAGAGTTGTGTTTATACCCTTTGACTCAAATTGTTTTGTAAATTTTTGTTTATTCCTTCATGTAATTATAATTTCATGTATATATATGCCTTCATTTCAAAATTGTTTACATTTTCTTTTATATTTATGTTTACACATATAAATTTCTATTGTTTTTCACATTCAACTTTAATTTGGCTCACTACTTTTATATACAACTAATTTGTACACTTTATATTATTTATTTTTTTGTACAACTTTTTAAAAAGAAAAGAATGATTTAAATATTTGATTTCATATTAACAATAATCGCTTTTTATTTATATATGTATATACACAAGAAAACTAAATCTTAAAAATAATATTTTGAAAATTATTACATTGATTCTTAAATTACAATTTCCAAATATCAGTATATTTAAAAATTTAGAAACCAAACTTTTTATTAATTTAAAGCTTTTAAATTCTACTTTATTTTCAATACATTTATTTTTAAATTCAATATTTTTTTTATAAAATATTTATTCTTATTTTTCAAATCAAATTTTCATTTATCTTTAAATCAATATTTATTTTTTAAATCCAATTTTATTTATAAAATTACTTATCCCTAAATTTTAAGCCAAATTCTACTTATAATCTAAAATTTTATTTATTCTAGAAATTTTCTAATTAATTCATGAATAAATTCACAATTTATTTTCAAAAATAAATTAATTGTCAAATTAATCTTGGTTGATTTTTCAGGAATGTTACAAATTCATCAATACAAGTTCATTTAGGACTGAACGAAACCGAAGGAGCCACTTCTTTTACATCCATTTTGGGAATCATCAATAAGATTAGTACCAAGTAACCCTTGCACTTCAAAAGCTCCATTTCGATTATCTTTAAGATATTCCAATTTGAAACGCTTATGCGGGTTTGCAGTGGTTTACGGATAACATAACTAATCCCGTTCTCCCCGAATGGACAGTGATAATTTAAAACTGGCTAACATTTGATAGTCGGATATATAACAATCAAATAATCAAACAATGCAACCAAAGGTTTAATTTTCTAAGGCAAAATAACACTGGTTAAGTACAAAGCAACTCTGGGCCTCCTAAATTAGTAATTCCTTTAATTTAGAACCACTTTGTAAATCATTATATTAAAAAAACATTGACAAAGATTATATATTTCACAAACCCGTCTCTATACTTTCCAATACTTTGCAATTATTCATATACTTAACTGTACTGTATAAGTGTATTCGCAACCAATTTTATCTTAAAAACTTAGGAAGCATTCCATATAATTATTTTAACAGTATAAGTATATTCATAAATCTTAAGAAAGATTCCCTTTTAAAATCATACTTATTTGATTTAAAACAATGTCCTTTAAAATATTAATACCAATAAATCCAAACACTTTCTTGTTTAAAAGCCAGTTACATAATTTCAACTCCAATCCAAAATTTACTTTCAAAACTTTATTTATAAATTTCTTTATAAATATTTAAACCGTAGTTATAGATTTCTTTATAAAATATCCAAATTTATTTGATAACTCCAATATAAACCTTCCTTAAACTATTTATAGAATCTTTATAAAACTTATTTTATAAATAGTCATTTATAACTCATTTTATAAAACTTCTTGCAAAAAAAAGATATTAATTATAACTCCTTTATAATTTTCCAAATTCATTAAAAAACCACTTTTATAAAACTTCTTTTATAAATTAAAATTTGTAAGCTCATTTTATAAATCCCAAATTAATTTATACAACTTTTTTACAAACCCGAACTCCAACTATAAAACAAAACTCCCTTTAAAACAAATTCTCTAAAAGAACACCAAACTATACACATAGACAAATTCCAAAATAACTTACAACTCGTATAGTTTGCATAGCCCGGTCACTCTAAATATTTCAATACTTCTTCAAATGAAATTCATTTCTCTTTTTTTTCAAAATGACACCGATTCCATTTTGCAAGATATCTATATATAATAGAAATACCTTGAATTGAAGCTTTTGAATATACTGAATTACCCCTTTCAAATGCAAGACTGAAGTGAGGGAAGTGATGTCATTTTAGCCAAGTGCCTCTACTAATAATGATGATGAGTAAACTATTATTTAGTACGTGATTTTTGGCGCCCCACCTCTATACCCACGCTGGCAAAGGACACTACGGGGTAATGCCGTCACCTAGAGCGGAGAATAAGCCTGTTGATGAGCGACCATCCGCGTAATTGCTTTGTGCGAGCACCGATATGTCAGGTAGTACAACATGCATTTCATGAGGAAATCCGACATACCGATACAAATTCAAAGCTACTACCCGGTGGCTATATATATTCTTCGAAAACAAATGTAGAAATAAATATAACACAAATCATTCACAGACATTGTAACGGAAGCGATTTTTCGTTGCCGAAAAACCGAACCATTAGGGTTTTAGAAAGAAGAAAGAGGTATTTAAGAAAAGAGATAAGAAAAAGATAGAAGATGGAGAGGAAAGAAAATAGGAGAATAGAGTAGAAAATAGAACAGAAAGAAAATAGATCATTTTAAATAGAAAGAAAAAAGAATAGAACGGAATAGAAAACAACAGAACAACATCAGAATCTCAAAATTCGCAGCGGAACAACATATAATAATAAATGAATAATCTTTAAACAAAGAACTATATCAGTTATTACATTACATTACATTTCATTACATCATAGTGTACAACAACAAACAACAAACAGCGGAAAAGAAATACTATATAAACTAGTAATACGCCATGCCATCCATCTTGCCTCCAGCAACTCCAGAATATCCAGAATATCCTGATAAACCTTAACTCTTGACTGCCCGTGTGGAAATTGGTGGGCACCCAGAGTTTAGGAAGGAAAACAATAAACTCCAAGTCAGTCATGTGACTGGTGCGAGAACTCAAAACAGTTTATTTTTCTTTAAAATTAAAATGGAGGAATATTTTTAAAAATCAATTCGCAATGCTTTTAAAAATGAGACTACCATAAGACCTCCCGCCACACACACAATGCAAACGCAGACTTGGAGGAGATTTCTTCTTATGTTAGTCAAAGATGCTTGATACGTATTAAAATCAAATCAATTTTGATATTATTATTAGTGCATAGTGTAGAAGATATTTCGAAAGTAGAATATAAATCTTAGCCAGCATAGGTACCATTATATTATGCCTACTATAGCTACCTCCTGAGGAAGCAGGTTCTACAACTAAAACCGTACAAGATCGTATTGTTTCTTTGGATTTCCAACGAATGGTCAGGCCAAGGAACTTCCCATTGCCACATGAGAACGCCTCTGGATGGACGTCCCCGAGAACCAAACCGGAACTCTACCAACACAAGGCCGGGTTACCCCTAACTGGGTAACTACTGACACGAGCACGTCATTCCCCGATCGTAAACGACCTTTCTCACGGGATCCCGATAACCAACAACCACAAAGTAATAAATTCGTAGTAACCACATAGGTTAAATATCTGGGCTCCATACCATGATACCACCTCTATCCAGAAGGAAATGCACATACCCTAAAGGGAGCTACCCCTCATAACCTTGCTGCTTCTTTCCTGTTTTGACCATTCCGGGGTGTGAGGCTGGACGAAGTCACGTCCACAAAAACACACTTTATACAAAAAGCCATGCTTTGGGTCAACAAATGATCATAGAAATGATCACCAAGATAGACGATCAAATAAATGATCCTATCACAAATAATCAACACAATGATCATTTACAACTACACTCAGCATGTCACATTACCAAATTGGGAATATATCGCTGATAACTTCAACTATATAACCTCTGAGCTCGTATCGTCTCAGAGAAGGGTGTTAAGCTAAGAGAATAAATTCTCCGCCACCAACAGAAATATATTTGAAAGAAATCGGCTTTACATCTCAATTTGTAATGTCAGACACACAATCCATACAAGTCTGTTCCGGGCTCGAACAGAACCGAAGGCACTTACAAAGAAGTCCTTGCAATCCGAATAATCTCTAATCACGTTCGGATTTCCCATCACATATGGAGATCTCAATACCAGGGATCAGCCAGTGCAGAGACAATCAACAAGAAACCCTTTCGCTTTCGAAAATATCCGGTCTTCAACACCGGTCTTCGAATGCAATTCATAACGACGTATCACATATTCGGAATGGGTTATACGACCCCAAGGTCCTTTCCCGGTTAACCCGAATAGTGAGCGCTTATTTTAAAAAAAATAAGTGTGGCATTCAATTTCAAACAAATCACAACAAATACCTATTTAAAGGTAAATATTGATAGTCGGTTATTGAACTATCAATAGATATGCCAACATCACCAGATTCCAAATAATTTTCCAAATTATTTATTTCCCAAAAATATCTTTATAAGATATACATTCTCCATTCTTTAAAAATAAATCAATATTTATTTTTAAACTCATTTTCCAATTTCATTTATAAATTCCATATTGAATTTACGTTCCAAAATATTTATGAATATACGATTTCCATTCAATTTCTAATATTCATTTTCAATTTATCTTCAAAAAAGATAAATTCCAAATATTCACTTAATATTGGAAAAGCATTTCTATACTTATTAAAAATAAGTAATTCACAGATCTTTTTATTTTCTATACTTAGAAAATATTTAATATACCTTAATCGAAATTAAGTATATATTTCATTCTTTAAGGAAATCATTCACTTAAACATATTTATTTGGGTCAAAACGAATGTTGCGTAAAACATCGTTACGACAACCCAAAATCACTAGTATAGGGATTCGAAATTAAAATAGATATATAAATCCCAATACTATACAAAACATTTCCTTTCGAAAATCATTTACTATAACAATAGTGTTATAGTCCATTATTTCCTTATATTTCTCGAAAACATCTATTTCAACAACAAATGTTGAAATCTATGGTTTCAAATCTCAATACATTTTAAAACATCTTTAGATCTTTTTAATTCTATTTAAAACATCACATCTAAAATAATTTCTTTAACATAATATTCATTATTCAAAAACGTGAATATACTTGTTAATAAATTTCATCACTTCTATTCATTTTATTTTAAAGAATTATTCACTGTCTAAAACATGAATATAATTCCATAAATAAATTACAACAATTCACTTATCAAAATAAGTCGTTGCGGATTTATAAAACAATGTTTATAAATTCTATTTCTATTTATTTTATAACAACTTCCTTTTATAAATTTCCTTTATAAATCTATTCAATTTCATATCTCAATGATATACTAAAATTTCATATTATCAGTTAAATACTTATAATTTATTTGTTTATAAAATCGTTCCTTTAAACTTCATAAATTTATAAATCTTATAACTTATAAGATTCTTTTATTTATCCAAAATCTATTCTTTTAAATAACTTTACAAATTTTATAAACCTACTGTTTATAAAATTCCATTTATAACTTCACCGTTGTGATTCTATAATTCCAATTTATGAAATTCATTTACAATTCATTCTAATACTTGTAAAAGCTCGTTTTATAATTCCAATATTTTTAATTTATAAATATCAATTTATAAATCTTTTAATATAAATCAATTTATATTATTACTTGAAACGTCTTTAAACTCTTTTATAATTTCATCATTCTGATTTATAAAATAAAAATTTTATAAATCCTATTTTTAAACTTCTTATAATAAATTCAGAATTCCCAGTTCAAACTATTTTATAAAATCGCTAATCCCATATTTTCAAAAATTAACTTTTAACTGTATTTCTCAAAAATCATAATTTTTATAATATTAAAATTATAACGTTTATTTATTTAAGATGAATCAATTCCAAAAATATTTTATAAACGTATATTTCCAAGAATCACTATAGAAATCAAAAATCGTTATTTTTAAACTTCAAATTTGGATCCGATGATGCAACACATCAATAGTCAATCACAACTTTCAAACATCATATATCATCCATGATAACAATCAAATATCACAATATATGAAATCAAATAAATATTTGTGAGGAATCCAGTTGGATCCCTCCAACCTGTTTCCCAGCATCCACAGACATTAGCACAATACCAATTCCGTTTCAAGACGGAATATCGCGGTATATGGGATTTTATAAATATATATATCCGCTTACTAACGGCGCATAGGGTCTCATCCGCTATACAAATGCGGGAAATCAATCAACTACAATATATACATATGCCAATATATATATATTGCTATATATATAATATAATACCAATTCCACTTCAAGGTGGAATATCGCGGTATATGTGTGTAATAAATAACCTCCGCTTACTAACGGCGTATAGGGTCTATTCACATCCAATATATATATCAATCATCATTCAATCATTCAATCAACATAGTCAAGCAAATTTTAAATCTAACTATTTAAAATTTAAATAAACAATAAAATTCCTTTTGAGTGAGAAGTTCTCACCTTTATTCCCGTTTGCAATCCACTCCCAATTCAACTTGTTTTCTTCATTTATACCTTGTATAAATAATTATACAGTTTGTTAATATTTGAATTAATCGAACTGTTAATTTTCATTTGATAATTTCGATTCATCGGTGCTTTTGCTTTAAAAATTAAATTAACTTATAGTTTTATTTTTAAACCAATTTCTCGTTTAAACAAATTTATTTAACTAATTATTAAATTTCTTTTAATAAACTTTATTAACTAACTATTTAATTCGAAGCATTCTTTTTTTATTAATAAATTAATCTAAATTTTATCTTTAACAATTTTTCCTTTAATAAATTTATTTTCTTTTAAACCAAATTCCTATTAAATAAATTTATTTAACTAAACATTTTACTTTCAAACTAACTTTCCTTTTTAATAAATTAAATCAACAAATTATTTTGGTTTTAACTATTAAATTTGTTATAAATAAATTTTTCCTTTAAAATAGAATATTCGAACTAAGTGAAAAAATCACTTGCCCTTCAATAACTTAATTAATTTATTTCTTTATTTAACTTAAAAATCAAATTTCCTTAAATAAATCATTTTATCATCAAATTTGAATTCTGAATAAATTTTCTTTAATAAATTTAATTGTCTAACCAATTTCTTCTTAATAAATTATTTTAACTAAAATCTAAATTTAAACTAAATTTATTTTCAATATTTATTTCCCAACTAATGAATTAAATTTCTTTTTACTTACCAAAATTATATTTTTAACTAATTTCCCCTTTAAAAATAAATTTGGCAACTAAATAATTGAAATAAACTTATTAACCCCATAAGTTATCTTAATAAATTAATTTTAGTAAAAGAAATAATTGAACAAGTTAATTTCTATAATTTAATTTAATTAACTCGAAAAGTTATTTTAAACTAACGTATAAGTTTCAAAAATCAAATTTTCTTCTTTTAAATTTCTGCAAGTACAACAGTAAATTATTTTACTGAAATTTCTAAATTTCAAATCAAGATTTTAAATTTTTAACTTACTGTAAAAATTTAAATACTGGTTTCACACATTTTTTTTTCTAACCTACATTTTTTTCTGCATAAAAGAAAAAAAACTGAAAACCCTTTTTTTTTCTCTGTATATACATAAATATTTATAATTTTAGCAAAGATAAATTTAAAAAAAAAATACCTTACTGTTGAACGAGCAACCCAGACCATCGACGAAGCCCCTCGCCTCGCCTTCGATCCTAGGCTGTCGCTGCCAATCGCGAGCACGAGCCCCTGATGCTCGCGCACACGAGCGCGATGTCCTTCCTGGTCGCGAATCCACCCCCCCTTAGCTCGCCATGCCCTAATCGCCACCGTGAACAGATCGCCTCCGCAAGCGCCGCCTGCTGTCGATCGCGCGCCATCACCTCTGTGCCTCGCGAACCCCATCGCGCGCACCACGACATCGCGCGCCGCCGCCATCCCAAATCGCCGCCGCCTTGAATTGCCTTGACCTCGTCGTCGCTGCCGCGCGCCGCCGCAAACGCCTCCTGCGCGAATCCCCTCATCGCGATTATCCTCTCGTGCTCGCGATTTCTCTTTTAGGGCTTCGGCCATTTTTTTTTATTTTATATTCTGCGTGATTTGAATTGAAGAAGGAAAGGGGGGAGGACGTATTTAAAAGTGAAAAGAACATGGGCTGCACGATCGAAGGCGTGATGTTAGGAGCGATCTTAGGCGTGATAAATGGGATGCTGTCTGTTTATTTACTAATCCCAATTTAAACTTAATTTAAATTAAATTTGTTTCGATACAAATTTCAATGCGTTTATGTGTCGTATGATCACATATCAACTCAGAAAAATACGAAATTTGAAATCCAAGAATAATTCAATATTCCGGACCCAATGGAACTGGTTTCGTCGAATTCTCTGACTGTGCCTCGGACGGCTATTTTTAAATATTGATTCAAACGATTTACTTTCAAAACTGATCAATTCACTTTCAAATTCAATTCTGAAGCTTCTATAATCTTCAATATTATCAATATGAATTTTACAAGCCTTTGAAATATTTTTCTTCAGCTTAAAATTGAAGATTCAAATTTTTATTCAACTCTCAATAGATTAAATTCTAAAATTTAATCACCATATTCAAAGTTATATTGAAAATTCGATCCAACCATCATTCAAATATTTAAAATTAATTAAATATTTCCAAATTAAATTATTCAAAATTCTGGGTCGTTACAATCTTTCCCCCTTAAAAGAATTTCGTCCCGAAATTACAAGTTAAGAAGAATGCCCTTATCCCGTTTATTATCTTTCACAATCCAAATAGTTTTATCAACTTACTAGCCTAAATCTTTTTACTAGAGTTTCATTATCATTTCAACTAGCTTTCCAACTTAAATTATAGGTTTCAATCAATATTGTTTTCCGAACAATTTAAATTTAAATTCAAATTCAAATTTCAAACTTTCAAATTTTTCTCAAAATTTTTCTAACACCCTAAATTTTCGAAAAATTTCGCCAGCGTTTCCTTTGCGCGGCTAGCTCGGTACGACTACAAAATGGCACCACGGCCCCTCAGAATCAAAAAGAAAAGAGAAAAGCCAAGTGGCTAGAGAAGAAAGTCATCAAATCTCATACTAAAATTGAAATACGTACCTTTTTGTCGAGCAATTCAATTTTATCTTTGAAATCAAAATCTCAATCCCTTTATACACCTGTATAACCTGCTAGTAGTAGTAGCATCCAAATCCAAATACAATATTCAAACCAATTTGCCAATTCTATTGCAAAATTTCGATATATGTTTCTTATATATTTTAACTTCACTATTGAAGTTACATATTCATTTCATTCAATTTTACTCTTCAATTCAATTCACAATTTCAATTCTATTTGAATTCAATTCCATTTGAAATTATTTCACAAATGAATAAATTATCGAGTTAATTTACTTGAATTCAATCCATTTTATTTTATTTCATTACGAATGATAATAATTCAATAGTATCACTTCTAACAATCATGCAACCATATGCTATAATAATTCATAGAAAATCATTTCTTTTCTATTCAAAATAGTTTTGGGCAAAATTATCTCATTTACCCGATTCAAAACAAATTTTATATTCACTAACAAATACGCGCTCATATCTATTATTACACTCAAACCAATTCTAGAGTACTGCTGACTCTATCTCTAATGAGTAACACCCAACAGAACCATGGTTGTCGCTTAACCATAAGCTCTGATACCAAATGTAACGGAAGCGATTTTTCATTGCCGAAAAACCGAACCATTAGGGTTTTAGAAAGAAGAAAGAGGTATTTAAGAAAAGAGATAAGAAAAAGATAGAAGATGGAGAGGAAAGAAAATAGGAGAATAGAGTAGAAAATAGAACAGAAAGAAAATAGATCATTTTAAAATAGAAAGAAAAGAGAATAGAACGGAATAGAAAACAACAGAACAACATCAGAATCTCACAATTCGCAGCGGAACAACATATAATAATAAATGAATAATCTTTAAACAAAGAACTATATCAGTTATTACATTACATTACATTTCATTACATCAGAGTGTACAACAACAAACAACAAACAGCGGAAAAGAAATACTATATAAACTAGTAATACGCCATGCCATCCATCTTGCCTCCAGCAACTCCAGAATATCCAGAATATCCTGATAAACCTTAACTCTTGACTGCCCGTGTGGAAATTGGTGGGCACCCAGAGTTTAGGAAGGAAAACAATAAACTCCAAGTCAGTCATGTGACTGGTGCGAGAACTCAAAACAGTTTATTTTTCTTTAAAATTAAAATGGAGGAATATTTTTAAAAATCAATTCGCAATGCTTTTAAAAATGAGACTACCATAAGACCTCCCGCCACACACACAATGCAAACGTAGACTTGGAGGAGATTTCTTCTTATGTTAGTCAAAGATGCTTGATACGTATTAAAATCAAATCAATTTTGATATTATTATTCGTGCATAGTGTAGAAGATATTTCGAAAGTAGAATATAAATCTTAGCCAGCATAGGTACCATTATATTATGCCTACTATAGCTACCTCCTGAGGAAGCAGGTTCTACAACTAAAACCGTACAAGATCATATTGTTTCTTTGGATTTCCAACGAATGGTCAGGCCAAGGAACTTCCCATTGCCACATGAGAACGCCTCTGGATGGACGTCCCCGAGAACCAAACCGGAACTCTACCAACACAAGGCCGGGTTACCCCTAACTGGGTAACTACTGACACGAGCACGCCATTCCCCGATCGTAAACGACCTTTCTCACGGGATCCCGATAACCAACAACCACAAAGTAATAAATTCGTAGTAACCACATAGGTTAAATATCTGGGCTCCATACCATGATACCACCTCTATCCAGAAGGAAATGCACATACCCTAAAGGGAGCTACCCCTCATAACCTTGCTGCTTCTTTCCTGTTTTGACCATTCCGGGGTGTGAGGCTCGACGAAGTCACGTCCACAAAAACACACTTTATACAAAAAGCCGTGCTTTGGGTCAACAAATGATCATAGAAATGATCACCAAGATAGACGATCAAATAAATGATCCTATCACAAATAATCAACACAATGATCATTTACAGCTACACTCAGCATGTCACATTACCAAATTGGGAATATATCGCTGATAACTTCAACTATATAACCTCTGAGCTCGTACGTCTCAGAGAAGGGTGTTAAGCTAAGAGAATAAATTCTCCGCCACCAACAGAAATATATTTGAAAGAAATCGGCTTTACATCTCAATTTGTAATGTCAGACACACAATCCATACAAGTCTGTTCCGGGCTCGAACAGAACCGAAGGCACTTACAAAGAAGTCCTTGCAATCCGAATAATCTCTAATCACGTTCGGATTTCCCATCACATATGGAGATCTCAATACCAGGGATCAGCCAGTGCAGAGACAATCAACAAGAAACCCTTTCGCTTTCGAAAATATCCGGTCTTCAACACCGGTCTTCGAATGCAATTCATAACGACGTATCACATATTCGGAATGGGTTATACGACCCCAAGGTCCTTTCCCGGTTAACCCGAATAGTGAGCGCTTATTTTAAAAAAAATAAGTGTGGCATTCAATTTCAAACAAATCACAACAAATACCTATTTAAAGGTAAATATTGATAGTCGGTTATTGAACTATCAATAGATATGCCAACATCACCAGATTCCAAATAATTTTCCAAATTATTTATTTCCCAAAAATATCTTTATAAGATATACATTCTCCATTCTTTAAAAATAAATCAATATTTATTTTTAAACTCATTTTCCAATTTCATTTATAAATTCATATTGAATTTACGTTCCAAAATATTTATGAATATACGATTTCCATTCAATTTCTAATATTCATTTTCAATTTATCTTCAAAAAAGATAAATTCCAAATATTCACTTAATATTGGAAAAGCATTTCTATACTTATTAAAAATAAGTAATTCACAGATCTTTTTATTTTCTATACTTAGAAAATATTTAATATACCTTAATCGAAATTAAGTATATATTTCATTCTTTAAGGAAATCATTCACTTAAACATATTTATTTGGGTCAAAACGAATGTTGCGTAAAACATCGTTACGACAACCCAAAATCACTAGTATAGGGATTCGAAATTAAAATAGATATATAAATCCCAATACTATACAAAACATTTCCTTTCGGAAATCATTTACTATAACAATAGTGTTATAGTCCATTATTTCCTTATATTTCTCGAAAACATCTATTTCAACAACAAATGTGGAAATCTATGGTTTCAAATCTCAATACATTTTAAAACATCTTTAGATCGTTTTAATTCTATTTAAAACATCACATCTAAAATAATTTCTTTAACATAATATTCACTATTCAAAAACGTGAATATACTTGTTAATAAATTTCATCACTTCTATTCATTTTATTTTAAAGAATTATTCACTGTCTAAAACATGAATATAATTCCATAAATAAATTACAACAATTCACTTATCAAAATAAGTCGTTGCGGATTTATAAAACAATGTTTATAAATTCTATTTCTATTTATTTTATAACAACTTCCTTTTATAAATTTCCTTTATAAATCTATTCAATTTCATATCTCAATGATATACTAAAATTTCATATTATCAGTTAAATGCTTATAATTTATTTGTTTATAAAATCATTCCTTTAAACTTCATAAATTTATAAATCTTATAACTTATAAGATTCTTTTATTTATCCAAAATCTATTATTTTAAATAACTTTACAAATTTTATAAACCTACTGTTTATAAAATTCCATTTATAACTTCGCCGTTATAATTCTATAATTCCAATTTATGAAATTCATTTACAATTCATTCTAATACTTGTAAAAGCTCGTTTTATAATTCCAATATTTTTAATTTATAAATATCAATTTATAAATCTTTTAATATAAATCAATTTATATTATTACTTGAAACGTCTTTAAACTCTTTTATAATTTCATCATTCTGATTTATAAAATAAAAATTTTATAAATCCTATTTTTAAACTTCTTATAATAATTTCAGAATTCCCAGTTCAAACTATTTTATAAAATCGCTAATCCCATATTTTCAAAAATCAACTTTTAACTGTATTTCTCAAAAATCATAATTTTTATAATATTAAAATTATAACGTTTATTTATTTAAGATGAATCAATTCCAAAAATATTTTATAAACGTATATTTCCAAGAATCACTTTAGAAATCAAAAATCGTTATTTTTAAACTTCAAATTTGGATCCGATGATGCAACACATCAATAGTCAATCACAACTTTCAAACATCATATATCATCCATGATAACAATCAAATATCACAATATATGAAATCAAATAAATATTTGTGAGGAATACAGTTGGATCCCTCCAACCTGTTTCCCTGCATCCACAGACATTAGCACAATACCAATTTCGTTTCAAGACGGAATATCGCGGTATATGGGATTTTATAAATATATATATCCGCTTACTAACGGCGCATAGGGTCTCATCCGCTATACAAATGCGGGAAATCAATCAACTGCAACATATACATATGCCAATATATATATATATTGCTATATATATAATATAATACCAATTCCACTTCAAGGTGGAATATCGCGGTATATGTGTGTAATAAATAACCTCCGCTTACTAACGGCGTATAGGGTCTATTCACATCCAATATATATATCAATCATCATTCAATCATTCAATCAACATAGTCAAGCAAATTTTAAATCTAACTATTTAAAATTTAAATAAACAATAAAATTCCTTTTGAGTGAGAAGTTCTCACCTTTATTTCCGTTTGCAATCCACTCCCAATTCAACTTGTTTTCTTCATTTATACCTTGTATAAATAATTATACAGTTTGTTAATATTTGAATTAATCGAACTGTTAATTTTCATTTGATAATTTCGATTCATCGGTGCTTTTACTTTAAAAATTAAATTAACTTATAGTTTTATTTTTAAACCAATTTCTCGTTTAAACAAATTTATTTAACTAATTATTAAATTTCTTTTAATAAACTTTATTAACTAACTATTTAATTCGAAGCATTCTTTTTTTATTAATAAATTAATCTAAATTTTATCTTTAACAATTTTTCCTTTAATAAATTTATTTTCTTTTAAACCAAATTCCTGTTAAATAAATTTATTTAACTAAACATTTTACTTTCAAACTAACTTTCCTTTTTAATAAATTAAATCAACAAATTATTTTGGTTTTAACTATTAAATTTGTTATAAACAAATTTTTCCTTTAAAATAGAATATTCGAACTAAGTGAAAAAATCACTTGCCCTTCAATAACATAATTAATTTATTTCTTTGTTTAACTTAAAAATCAAATTTCCTTAAATAAATCATTTTATCATCAAATTTGAATTCTGAATAAATTTTCTTTAATAAATTTAATTGTCTAACCAATTTCTTCTTAATAAATTATTTTAACTAAAATCTAAATTTAAACTAAATTTATTCTCAATATTTATTTCCCAACTAATGAATTAAATTTCTTTTTACTTACCAAAATTATATTTTTAACTAATTTCCCCTTTAAAAATAAATTTGGCAACTAAATAATTGAAATAAACTTATTAACCCCATAAGTTATCTTAATAAATTAATTTTAGTAAAAGAAATAATTGAACAAGTTAATTTCTATAATTTAATTTAATTAACTCGAAAAGTTATTTTAAACTAATTTATAAGTTTCAAAAATCAAATTTTCTTCTTTTAAAGTTCTGCAAGTACAACAGTAAATTATTTTACTGAAATTTCTAAATTTCAAATCAAGATTTTAAATTTTTAACTTACTGTAAAAATTTAAATACTGGTTTCATACATTTTTTTTTCTAACCTACATTTTTTTTTCTGCATAAAAGAAAAAAAACTGAAAACCCTTTTTTTTCCTTTGTATATACATAAATATTTATAATTTTAGCAAAGATAAATTTTTAAAAAAAAATACCTTACTGTTGAACGAGCAACCCAGACCATCGACGAAGCCCCTCGCCTCGCCTTCAATCCTAGGCTGCCGTTGCCAATCGCGAGTACGAGCCCCTGATGCTCGCGCACACGAGCGCGATGTCCTTCCTGGTCGCGAATCCACCCCCCCTCAGCCCGCCATGCCCTAATCGCCACCGCGAACAGATCGCCTCCGCAAGCGCCGCCTGCTGTCGATCGCGCGCCATCACCTCTGCGCCTCGCGAACCCCATCGCGCGCGCCACGACATCGCGCGCCGCCGCCATCCCAAATCGCCGCCGCCTTGAATTGCCTTGACCTCGTCGTCGCTGCCGCGCGCCGCCGCAAACGCCTCCTTCGCGAATCCCCTCATCGCGATTATCCTCTCGTGCTCGCGATTTCTCTTTTAGGGCTTCGGCCATTTTTTTTTATTTTATATTCTGCGTGATTTGAATTGAAGAAGGAAAGGGGGGAGGACGTATTTAAAAGTGAAAAGAACATGGGCTGCACGATCGAAGGCGTGATGTTAGGAGCGATCTTAGGCGTGATAAATGGGATGCTGTCTGTTTATTTACTAATCCCAATTTAAACTTAATTTAAATTAAATTTGTTTCGATACAAATTTCAATGCGTTTATGTGTCGTATGATCACATATCAACTCAGAAAAATACGAAATTTGAAATCCGAGAATAATTCAATATTCCGGACCCAATGGAACTGGTTTCGTCGAATTCCGAGACTGTGCCTCGGACGGCTATTTTTTAAATATTGATTCAAACGATTTACTTTCAAAACTGATCAATTCACTTTCAAATTCAATTCTGAAGCTTCTATAATCTTCAATATTATCAATATGAATTTTACAAGCCTTTGAAATATTTTTCTTCAGCTTAAAATTGAAGATTCAAATTTTTATTCAACTCTTAATAGATTAAATTCTAAAATTTAATCGCCATATTCAAAGTTATATTGAAAATTCGATCCAACCATCATTCAAATATTTAAAATTAATTAAATATTTCCAAATTAAATTATTCAAAATTCTGGGTCGTTACAGACATCCATATCACAAAGGTGGAAAAAGATATGAATATATAACACATAAAAGTGTCCATCAAAGTAGAGGTCAAACAAGATCCACAATATCACAAAAGAATGGCTACAAGTGCTAGACAAAAGAATATGGATACATCAATAAGTCTATATCACAAATGTATACAACAAAAACTACTAATCTAAGTAGTTAGCCAAAAGTCAGGGTGATAATCCCAGATGTGAAGTCAAGCAGAAGCACCTGTAACATCTTGGTTTAACCTGAGTATTATTTAATAAGAAAATAATAAACGGATCAGTCTAGCTATAAATATCAGATGAAATGATATAGAATAAGGGATATGACGAAAACGTATGATAACCATAAAACCATACCGTGATAAGTATGTAATTGAAAATCAACAAGAGATTAAGCAATATCACAAGAATCTTCTCAAAGATCAAAAAAAAATGTCATACTCTTTATTTTTATTCACCAAACCATAAATATTGACAATACCAATGTCAATCACAAAAGTTAATGACACACAAATTCACCAATGCACAAATATTGATAAAACATATCAATGTAAATCACGAAAATTGGTGAAACACAAGTTTAAGAAATTATCAATTAAAATCCATAAATCACAAAAAGGGGGAGGCTTATCAAAAAAACGGGAGCATGAGAACTCACCAACATGTGTATCACAAAATGGAACGCTATTCCATGGTTGCTAACCATTAACTTTGAGCCGAAGCTCCACAAAATGGCCCAAAGACCATGGGTCGCTACCCCATCAAATTGAGCCGAAGCTCCACAGAAACGGGATTTAGTCTTCCTCATAGACAAAGAGACATCACACATTTGCTAGTCTAAATCACAAAAATGATCATCAACGATCTTCAAGAAGTGTCAATTATAGTAAGCTAGTAAATATATAAGCTTAGCTTCATGTTCCATAACCACTAGCTTAACTTAAATATTTACGAACAAATTGTAGATCTCCACTCGAAAATTTTCATAAGAGATTCAATCGAACAACTCCAAGAATTAACCGACGAAGTAAACGCAAGTGTTTCATACCACTTGTTTTACTAAGCCGTTTAATTGGATTTCTCGTACGAGTGAGATAAAGGTTTATATATACTAGTAGTATTGAAACCTTCATATTTTTAAAATGACAAATCACAAAAATGATTGAAGAAACAATAAGTCACAAAAATTCACATTCGAAGACGTGAATAAAATCCAAAGAATTCGATTCCAAATCCATCAGTGGAAATACCCTTGCGACTTAACAGCCACGGCTTACGACTTAATGTAAGTCAACACAAGAAATCAGCGGCTCAACGCATGCGACTCCACGGCATACGACCTAAGGAATCAGCGACTTAAGAAATAGCATGCAGTCTAACAGAGCAACTTAACATGGCGCGACCTATAGCATGGCGCGACCTAAGTGCAAGCGATCTAAGGAATGGCGCAACCCAATGTTTGCAAGATATAGCAGGTGCGACCTAACAGTGCAAGCAGGCCGAGTGACCTAAGTGGTGTGACCTAAGGGGTGCGACCAAGCGGAGCGACCTAACACATGGCACGACCTAAACATTGCGCGACCTAAGTTGTGAGAGAAGGCCGAGCGACTTAAGATGGAATGACCTAAGCATGGCACGACCTAAGTTTGGCGCGACCTAAGTTGGGAGAGAAGGCCGAGCGACCTATGTGCCCAACGACCTAAGAGATTGCGACCTAACTTGTCGCGACCTAAGTTGGGATATAGCAGGTGCAACTTAACATGGCCGAGCGACCTAAGGTACTGGGGCAAGCCGAGCGACTTAAGGAGACAAATGGCGCGACCTAAGTTGTTGCGACCTAAGTGGTTGCGACCTAACTGCAGGCCGAGAGTCATGTGTGCAGGTCGAACGACATGGGGGATAGAAGTGCAAAAACTCTCTTAATTTGCAACCGATCGAGCATGGATGCTAGGGGATTATGCCCATCGGCTACCCGGTCCTATTGGCTCCTCGATGCATCACCAAAAACGTGTTCAATCATGAAAGTTAGGATTTTTAAAGATTTGAACCCAAAACACTAAAAATTGGGATTTCACCAATTTAATCCAAACCAAGAGCAAATGCATATGAATAAGTGTTAGGAATTCATACCCAACAATCAAAGATAGTTATAGACAAAGATGGGAGATAAAAATCTCACCTTTACACAAAATCAATGAAGAAGAAGCTTGAAAGCAAAGGAAGAATCAACCACACTTCAATCTCAACACAAGAAGCTTGAATCAATGGCTTCTCTTTGAATTTGGAGTTAGATGTTGGATTTGCAAATGAACTAGGGCTTGGAGTTTTAATTTCCCATTCCTCCCTCCATTTTTGATGAAGCTTGAGTGTTAGGAAATGAAAGTGAAGTTATGAAGGGAAGAGGAGGTTGAGCTAGAGTTAATAGTTTAGGCTAATGGGCTAAACCAAACCCAAAGCCCAAAGTGAAAAAGTGGCAAAATTCTGCTAACTCCAAACATATTAAAGTTTATATTCAAAAAGATTGCAAATGGTGTTTTGGACCCAATGGAAGTGGTTCCGAGTCCTAATTCGACCATATGGAAAAAGTAACTTTCGGACTAAAATCCGACTAATGATAAAATATTAAAATAAAATATTTAAATATTCAATTGTAAAATATGCGGCTTGTTACAGACTCTCCTCCTTAAAGAAATCGCGTCCTCGCAATATTTAAGAAGAAAAAATAAGGTAACAACCATGAAAGCATATCAACACAAAAAAAATTTGAAATAAGAAATTCACCTCAAAGAGCATGGAAAAGTAAGTCCGGATGTATTCGCTCGATGAACTCTCTAGATTCCCAAGAGCAATCCTTAGGATTTGAGGACCATCGAACTTTAACAAGCGGAACATCTTTATTTCGAAGGCGTTTGACCTCCGAAGCAATAATACGAATAGGATGTTGCTCATAAGTTAAATTAGGCGAAACTTCAATTACTTCCACAACACCGGGCTCAAGAATAGAATCAGAATCTCGAAGGCATTTTCGTAATTGAGAAACGTGAAACACGTTATGAATAGCAGAAAATTGAGCCGGTAATAAAAGGCGATAAGCCATGGAACCAGTACATTCGATGATGGGAAATGGACCAACATATCGAGGTGCTAACTTCCCCGATCGACTGAAACGTACAACACCCTTCATAGTTGAAACACGAATAAACACAAGATCTCCCACATAAAATTCTAATTTCCTTCTCCGTTTATCGGCATAGGATTTTTCCTACTCTGGGCTTCTTTCATCCTATGACGAGTAAGGTTAATCTTCTATGTGGAATCATGAATAAAATCTGGACCTAAAACCAGCTTCTCACCGGCCTCAAGCCAACTAGGAGGAGATCGGCATGGTCTTCCATTGAGTGCCTCGAAAGGTGCCATACCAATACTAGATTGGAAGCTATTATTATAGGAAAACTCAACAAGAGAAATATGATCTTCCCAACTTCCACCAAAATCAAGAACACATGCACGAAGAAGATCTTCAAGAGTTTGATTCACGCGCTCGGTTTGTCCATCAGACTGTGGATGATAAGCGGTGCTAAAATTAAGCTTCGTTCCCAAAGCTTTTTGATGACTCTTCCAAAATACACTAGTAAACAATGGATCACGGTCGCTAACAATAGAAGTAGGAACTCCATGAAATTTAACAATTGCTTTAATAAAGAGTTTA
Organism: Allium cepa; assembly: GCA_030765085.1. Classification (NCBI taxonomy): domain Eukaryota; kingdom Viridiplantae; phylum Streptophyta; class Magnoliopsida; order Asparagales; family Amaryllidaceae; genus Allium; species Allium cepa. The sequence continues at coordinate 716,999,597 of CM060945.1, read as the reverse complement.
GCCAAGTGAGGAACGGTTCGATTGGACCGAACGGGAATAAAATGGGCGGATTTAGTAAGTCTATCGACTATCACCCATAAGCTATCATGAGCCGACCGAGCACGGGGAAGGTCGTCTATAAAATCCATGGAAATTTGGTCAAACTTCCAAATTGGAATTTCTAAAGGTTGTAATAACACACGGGGCCTTTGATGTTCGGCCTTAATGAGTTGGCAAGTCATGCAGCGCTTAACAAAGTTAGCAATATCAGATTTCATTCCCTTTCAATAATAAAGTCGCTTCATGTCCACGTACATTTTACTACTACTGGGATGAATGGTAAATCTAAAAGGATGAGAATCTTCTAAAATGTCTTTACGAAGTCACTAATATTTGGCATGATAAGTCTACCAAATTTTCGAATACCGCCATGAGAATCAGTATCAAAGTCTTTCAAACCTTCAATGTTAATTTTATTCCTAAAATTTTGGCCAAGAAGAGCCATTTCGGGATCTAGCCTTTGAGCTTCAAGAATGCGGTCTACAAGAGAAGGATGAGCCTCAAGGCTACATAAAACAAGAGATGAACATAAATCGAAAACACGATCTCAAATCTCACAAGTGGATAAAATCTCAAGATCGCTCCATTCAGATATCATCATAGAAACAACCGCTTGTTGCTTACGACTAAGTGCGTCCGCAACACGATTTCCCTTTCTGGGAGTATAAAGAATATAAAGATCATAAGCTGCAAGAAATTCGAGCCAACGTTGTTGACGCAAATTAAGTTCCTTTTTAGAAAATAGATACTTCAAAGATTTATGATCGGTGTAAAGAATAAATTTTTCTCCCAAAAGATAACGACGCCAAATTCGAAGGGCGAAAACAATAGCCGCGAGTTCTAAATCATGAGTGGCATATCTAGTCTCGGCTGGCTTTGATTTCCTAGAAGCATAAGCAATAACACATTCTCTTTGCATAAGAACGTCACCAAAACCAACGTGACTAGCATCGGTATAAACAATAAAATCTTGGTTTCCCTCGGGAATCACAAGAATAGGAGCATCAGAAAGGAGTTCTTTTAATTTCTAAAAAGAAGCCACATTTGTCCGACCGTAAGTATTTAACTCCCTTCTTTGTCAAATTAGTAAGAGGCATGGAAATTTTTGAAAAGTCTTTCATAAAACGACGGTAATAGCCCGCCAATCCAAGGAAACTACGAATCTCCGTCACACTCTCCGGTCTCTTTCAATTTTGAATCGCTTCAATCTTTGAAGGATCCATGAAAATTCCGGATTCGGAAATAATGTGACCGAGAAACTTCACACGAGATTTCCAAAAGTGGCATTTAGAAAAATTTTCTTTCAATTGGTTGCTCCTAAGAGTTTCCAACACAATCCAAAGATGTTTTTCATGCTCCTCCTCGGTTTTTGAATACACAAGAATATCATCAATAAAGATGAGAACAAAGCGATCGAGGAAGTCTTTGAAAACTCTATTCATAAGGTCAACGAAATAAGCTGAAGCATTCGTTAAACCAAATGGCATAACAAGCCATTCATAAGATCTATAACGAGTACGGAAAGATGTCAAAGGAATGCTATCTCCTGCAATACGAAGCTGATGAAAACCGGTAGCTAAGTCTAATTGTGAAAAGAATCTAGCACCACTAAGTTGATTGAATAGATCATCAATCCGAGGTAAAGGATATTTATTTTTGATAGTAAAATCATTAAGCTTGCGGTAGTCAACGCAAATCCTAAGTGTACCATCAGATTTCTTCACTAAAATAGCCGAAGCTCCCCAAGGCGAGGAACTAGAGCGGATAATTGTTTGCGCATCTCCTCATTTTCTTTATTGGACATACGATAAGGAGGACAAGTAATAGGTTGAGCTCCAGGGATGAGATTAATTCTGAACTTAATTGCTCGCTTAGGTGGTAATCCTAAAACGGGCTCAAATATGTCAGAAAATTCACGAACAACGTGAATAAGAGAAATAATATCTTCCTCATCGTCATTATCGTCATCATGAGGATTTAAAGAATATAAAGATGCAATCAAGCTGGAATCCGAATCTTTAAGGTCAATAGAAATCTGCTTAACAGTTTGAGGATGTCGAAGATGAATAGTCCGCTCAGGACATAGGATTTGGGCTTCATAGCGGTTAAGCCAATCCATTGCCAAAATCATTCCAAAGCCCAAGTAGCGCATAACATGCAAATCGGCTTGGAAAGCAAAATCACACAAAATAATCTCAACATCTTTACAAAGCAAACTAATTGTTGTGGATCCACCAACTGGATTCACAATTCTCAAAGAAGTCATTAAGCACAAAACATCCAAAGAAAAAGTATCAACAAGTTCTTTTGAAATAAAAGAGTGGGGCACACCCGTATCAAAAAGAACTCGAATAGGGTGATCACGATATAAAATAATGCCATCAATTGATAGAATGAGAAATACTTTTACCACGAGATGTGTTGCAGGGGCTTGAGCAACATTAATCTTTCCTTCCTTCTTGCCTTGAAGTTTGGGACAAGAAGATAAATAATGATCCGGGCGTTTGTAATAGCGACAAGCACGAGGCTTTGAACACTTGCATAATGGTCCCTAGAACCACAATTGAAGCATTGCCCACTACCAGAGGTAGAAGTCTTTGCCACCGAAGTTGCTTGCTTCCCTTTATTATTGGGATAAGGACCTTTGAAATTATTAGGCCTTTTCTTGCTGTTGAATTTCGGTTTAGCACTCCCAACCTCAACATCACTTACTCTATCAGCCTCTTCAAGTCGAAGAGCGATATCAATGAGATGATCAAAAGAAACTTCTAATTTTAGAAGTAATGGATTCTTGAGATTGTTATTCAAGCCATAGACAAATCTTTGGTTTTTCTTCAATGGGATGTTTATGTACTCAACCCCGTATTTAGAAAGTGACTCAAATGATGCGACATAGTCTGCCACAGAGGATTCACCTTGAACAAGGTCAATGAGACGGTGAGCCAAAGTCACCTTCTCATCTTCTGGCACAAATTTTAACTCGAAGCATTCCCGGAATTTCTTCCAAGCAAGATATGCTTCATTTATTTCATAAATAAGAAGCTCATACCAATCTAATGCTCTTTCTTGGAGCATGCTAGAGGCCACCTGAACACGGTGAAGAGCAATAAGATTCATGCGAGAAAAGATTCGATCGTACGTTCTCCACCAAGCCTGGACTTCAATAATAGTTTCAGATCCTTTGAATGGCTTCCCACCCAAATTGGTATAATCGTTGCACAAGCGTGAAAATCCAGACTTAGGGTGAGTAGACTCCGGATTAGATCCGGCTGCTTGAGCGTTCTTTACTAGATCAAGAAGCTGCTGGGAAAACATAAATACTCCATCTTGGGGAGTAGCACTAGATTGACCGGCGCTGGGGCGGCCTGGTCTAACCACTTCTCTCCCTTTTTAAAGAAAGAAAGAAGAAGGATAAGGTTATTCACCAAATGAATATCAATCAATCTTGATAGATAAACAAGGAATCATAAAGAAAATAGGATGAATCGGTACGAAGACTCGAATTAAATCCTAAAGCACGACTCCTAAAATGGGCTTAGAACGATGATCCTTGCTAAATTATTCTACATTGTTCCGAAGTTTCGCTCTGATACCAAGCTGTGGCGCCCCACCTCTATACCCACGTTGGCCAAGGACACTACGGGGTAATGTCGTTAGCGCGGAGAATAAGGCTGTTGAGGAGCGACCATCTGCGTAATTGCTTTGTGCGAGCACCGATATGTCAGGTAGTACAACATGCATTTTATGAGGAAATACGACATACCAATACAAACTCAAAGCTACTACCTGGTGGCTCTATATATTCTTCGGAAACAAATATAGAAATAAATACAACACAAATCAGTCACAGACATCCATATCACAAAGGCGGAAAAAGATATGAATATATAACACATAAAAGTGTTCATCAGAGTAATGGTCAAACAAGATCTGCAATATCACAAAAGAATAGCTACAAGTGCTAGACAAAAGAATATGGATACATCAATGAGTCTATATCTCGAATGTATACAACAAAAACTACTAATCTAAGTAGTTAGCCAAAAGTCAGGGTGATAATCCCAGATGTGAAGTCAAGCAGAAGCACCTATAACATCTCGGTCTGACCCGAGTATTATTTAATAAGAAAATAATAAACGGATCATTCTAGCTATAAATAATAGATGAAATGATATAGAATAAGAGATATGACAAAAACGTATGATAACCATAAAACCATACTGTGGTAAGTATGTAATTGAAAATCAACAAGAGATTAATCAATATCACAAGAATCTTCTCAAAGATCAAAAAGAATGTCATACTCTTTATTTTTATTCACCAAACCATAAATATTGACAATTATATCAATGTCAATCACAAAATTTAATGACACACAAATTCACCAATGCACAAATATTGATAAAACATATCAATGTAAATCACGAAAATTGGTGAAACACTAGTTCTAGAAATCATCAATGGAAATCCAGAAATCACAAAAGGGGGAGGCCTATCACAAAACGGGAGCATGAAAACTCACCAACACGTGTATCACAAAATGGAACGCTATTTCATGGTTGCTAACCATTAATTCTGAGCCGAAGCTCCACAAAACGGCCCGAAGACGATGGGTTGTTACCCCACCAAATTGAGCCGAAGCTCCACAGAAACGGGGTTTAGTCTTCCTCGTAGACAAAGAGATATCGCACATTTGCTAGTCTAAATCACAAAAATGATCATCAATGATCATCAAGAAGTTTCAATTACAGTAAGCTAGTAAATATATAAGCTTAGCTTCATGTCCCATAACCACTAGCATAACTTAATATTTACGAACAAATTGTAGATCTCCACTCGAAAATTGTCACAGGAGATTCAATCGAACAAGTCCACGAATTAGTGGCGAAGTAAATGCAAGCGTTTCATACCACTTGTTTTACTAAGCCATTTAATTAGATTTCTCGTACGAGTGAGATAAAGGTTTATATATATACTAGTAGTATTGAAACCTTCATATTTTTAAAAGGACAAATCACAAAAATGATTGCAGAAACAATAAGTCACAAAAATTCACATTCGAAGACGTGGATAAAATCCAAAGAATTCGATTCCAAATCCATGAGTGGAAATACCCTTGCGACTTAACAGCCACGGCTTTCGACTTAACTTAAGTCAACACAAGAATTCAGCGGCTCAACGCATGCGACTCCACGGCATACGACCTAAGGAATCAGCGACTTAAGAAATAGCATGCGGCCTAACAGAGCAACTTAACATGGCGCGACCTAAGTGCAAGCGACCTAAGGAATGGCGCGACCCATGGCAAGATATAGCAAGTGCGACCTAACAGTGCAAGCAGGCCGAGCGACCTAAGGGGTGCGACCTAAGGGGTGCGACCAAGCAGAGCGACCAAACACATGGAACGAGCTAAGCATGGCGCGACCTAAGTTGTGAGAGTAGGCCAAGCGACTTAAGATGGAACGACCTAAGCATGACGCGACCTAAGTTTGGCGCGACCTAAGTTGGGAGAGAAGGCCGAGCGACCTAAGTGGTAGAAGAGCAAACTGAGCGACCTATGTGGCCAGCGACCTAAGAGGTTGCGATCTAACTTGTCGCAACCTAAGTTAGGATATAGCAGGTGCGACTTAACATGGCCGAGCGACCTAAGGTACTGGGGCAAGCCGAGCGACTTAAGGAGACAAATGGCTTGACCTATGTTGTTGCGACCTAAGTGGTTGCGACCTAACTGCAGGCCGAGAGTCATGTATGCAGGCCGAACGACCTAGGGGATAGAAGTGCAAAAGCTCTCTCAATTTGCAACCGATCGAGCACGGACGCTGGGGGATTATGCCCATCGGCTACCCGGTCCTATTGACTCCTCGATGCATCACCAAAAACGTGTCAAATCATCAAAGTTAGGATTTTTAAAGATTTGAACCCAAAACACTAAAAATTGGGATTTTCACCAATTCAATCCAAACCAAGAGCAAATGCATATGAATAAGTGTTAGGAATTCATACCCAACAATCAAAGATAGTTATAGACAAAGATGTGAGATAAAAATCTCACCTTTACACAAAATCAAAAAGAAGAAGCTTGAAAGCAAAGGAAGAATCAACCACACTTCAATCTCAACACAAGAAGCTTGAATCAATAGCTTCTCTTTTAATTTGGAGTTAGATGTTGGATTTGCAATTGAACTAGGGCTTGGAGTTTTAATTTCTCATTCCTTCCTCCATTTTTGATGAAGCTTGAGTGTTAGGAAATGAAAGTGAAGTTACGAGGGGAAGAGGGGGTTGAGCTCGAGTTAACAGTTTAGGCTAATGGGCTAAACCAAGCCCAAAGCCTAGAGTGAAAAAGTGGCAAAATTCCACTAACTTCAAACATATCAAAGTTTATACTCAAAAAGATTGCAAACGGTGTTTTGGACCCAATGGAAGTGGTCCCTAGTCCTAATTCGACCATATGCAAAAAGTAACTTTTCAGACTAAAATCCGACTAACGATATAATTTTAAAATAAAATATTTAAACATTCAATCATAAAATATGCGGGTTGTTACATGATTTTTCTCCCCAAATTGTTGATTCCCAATCACATACAATTCAAATCACCAGAAATCAACTTTTAGCACTAAGTAGCTCGCACACTTGTTATTTTCTTTGCCGGCCTCTCTACTACCGCTGCTAAACCACTTCCTCAATGAACCCGACGTCCATTAATGTTAGCAATCACTAATACTAGAGAATGTCAAAATACCTTTGTCGAAAAGCATCTTGCTCATAGTCATCACCCACTTCATATTCATTATGGTATCAATTATCTTTTTCTTTCGCATTTATATTGATTCTACGTTTTAATTTGATTTTAAAATTGCATATACAGTAATTTGTGAAGTTCGGTAGAATATAGTCTGGGTGCGTAGTTATTTAGCACGGTATGTTTTTACTGTTATTGCAAATCTAAATTGCAACCTTGAGCCTTTCTATGAGCTATATGTGTTTATTACATGTAGATTTTACGGAAAGAAAATTTTATCTTGACAGTATACCAAAATTTCACGACGAATATTCATGTTTTAACTAAAGCTAGGAGCAGAGGTAACTAACTATAATACAACGTTATAGAACATAAGATAAATTTGTATCTTTATAAGAGGAAATATAGGGGGTGTGTGTGTTATATTATTAGAAAAATAATTTGGTTGGACTAATTAAAGTGTAAGGAATAATGCTACTATAAAAGTAATTAATTAAATGGTTTGCCATTTTGAACCTAATAGTCCATTTGCAACTGAGAAATAGAAATGTTCCTTCGTCAATATTTGATGTATCATTAGATATTACATGTATTGCAACTTATTATTTCTGCAACAATAAAACCCTCTCTTCACTAATAAGTGGAACGAGTTTGGTCATAGAAGTTACGGTACACACTTTATCGAGCATAGTTGATATTTCTGGTACATAATTTATCTGGCATAAGTATAAGGGAAAAAACTATGTTGTTTGGTTTTCCTAAATGGTATATAAGGATGAATTACTAAGTATGCCCATGTTAGTATGTGATGAGTTGAGTTGTTTGTCATTAAGAATTATCACTTTTTTTGCTTTCTTCTTAAATACATAACATAAAAAAAACCATCATTTATGGTTCATATTCTAAAGCTCACGTTGTATTTAATCAATATTCTTTCTTAATGAAACCATTTTACAGTAACGAATCAACTTATTTTCAGCGTAAAAACAAAAAAAGAATTATGGAAACCTATGTCTCCATGGCTGCAAATAAACCACTTTACAATTTAGTTCTCCAATGTTTTAAAAATCATGATTGTATAACTTCTTAAATTTTACCTTCTCAATCAATCAACAACTACTTCTCTTATTAACCAAATCCATCTTTGTCTCAATTTTTTTTGTTTCTTCCATAAGTCTTCTCTTCTACCAACAACCCAATCCTTTAACTCTCACTACCGGTCTTATGCCTTCGACTTCTTTAGTATAAAAAACCAAAGGTACAACCCTCATTTAGGGTCCATGATGACTCGATGGATTATTATGGATAAGGTTTTGGTTTTGAAATTTGCAGTTTATAACGGTGTGTAGAATGCGATAGAGGCAATTGTTTTCCCATACTGAATTGAATGAGGAGGATGTTATCATATGGCATTTTTGTTAGTAAGGATGAAGAAAAAGGAGACTACATAGTCTAAGTTAAAGAGGTGTGTGACGACCCGAACTCGATGTCCGACAAACACATCAAATTCGTATCGCCGGAGCTTATAATAACATTAGATGTAAATAAACAGCGGAAACATCATGAATATCATTGATCATAACACAGATGCAACTTTGATACAATATCCATTACAACATTGATCACTAATATCAGAGTGATACACAACAAAGGATACAACAATAAAGTGAAAACTCCACAGCGGAACAACAGAGACTCTAAAAAGTTTCCAACATACTTAACCTTGATAAGGCCTTCAAAAACTCCAAAACTCCAAGCACTTTGAAAGATTTCCAAATCCAAAAGCTTTTCAAAATCTGACAGCTTCCAAAATACGGATAACCTGCTTCTAGGCTGCCCGTGTGGAAAAATATGGGCACCCAGAGTTTAGGAAGGGAACAATAAACTCCGGGTCAGTCATGGGACTGGTATGAGTAAACAAAACAGTTTATCTTTAAAAACAACCCAAAGAATTTACTTTTGAAAATCGCAATGCCTTTTTTTTTTAAAATGAAACTGCCATAAGGCCTCCTGCTACACACACAATGCAAGCGCACACTTGGCGGAGATTTCTCCTTATGACAGTTGAAAAATGCTTGATACGCGAAATCCATTTGGTATTATTATTATTGCATAGTGCAGAACACATATAAAAGATATAATATTAATCTTAGTCATCACGGGCATTTCGCACTTATGCCAACTATAGCTACCATGTCCAATAGCAGGTTACCGCCATATTCCATGGCAGGTTATACCACTAAAACCGTACAGAGCTCATATTATTTCTTTGGATTTCCAACAAATGGTCGGGCAAAGGAACTTCCCACATCGAAATGGAACGCCTCCAGAAGGATGTCCCCAAGAACCTAACCGGATCTCTGCCAAACAAGACCGACGCTACCTCACGCTTTAACCAAGCTGTAACTAGGTAACTAACACACGAGCTATGCCATCCCCGGTCGTTACCGACCTTTATTCCGGGATCCCGACAACCAACAACAAAAAAGTAATAAATTTGCAGTAACCACATAGGTTCGATATCTGGGCTCTATACCATGATATCTCCTTTTATCCAGAAGGAAATGGACATACCCTAGGGGCGCTACCCCTAAAAAACCTTGTCGCAACATTCCTGTTTCGACCATTATAGGGTAGTGAGGCTCGATGAAGTCTCATCCACAAAGCTACGCTTTTTCACAAAGCCATGCTTCGATCACAAATGATCAACCAATGATCATCAACACACGACAACACTTAGCATGCCACATTACCAAATTAGGGAATGTATCACTAGTAACCATCAACTACATAACTCTGAGCTCGTACGTCTCAGAGAAGGGTGTTAAGCTAAGAGAATAAATTCTCCGCCACCAATAGAAATGTATTTGATAGAAACCAGCTTTACATCTCAAAGTGTAGTGTCAGACATACAACCATACAAGTCTGTTCCAGGTTCGAACAGAACCGAAGCACTTCCGTAGAAGCCCTTGCAATCCGGGTATTCACAATCCCGATCGGACTTCCCATCACTTAGGGAATCTCTATACCATACCTGGTAAGTGCAGATACAATCGATAGGTCATCCTATCGCTCTCGCAAACACCCGGTCTTCACCATCGGTCTTCAATGCTATCCATAACGACATATCATTATTCAGAATGGGTTATATGGCACAAAGGTCCTCTCCCGGCTAAACCGAATAATGAGCACAATACATAAAAACATATGGATAATGGGATTTCAATTAAGTCACTACTTATTTCCCAAAACCTTTCTTCCCAATGGTTTAAACAAATCACCATTTCCAATCTTTTAAACAAAAAGATTCATTTCAACAACCTTCAACGGTTTAAACAAATTTCCACACTTTTAATCTTTTAAATAAAAAGATTCAATTCACAAAGTTCAACCCATTCACAAAGATCCATTCATGGATTTCAAAACAATTTCCATTTCAATTGGATTAACTCATTAAATCTTTAAATCAAGATTTAACTTATAGCTTTTAAAATTCGTTCCCAAAGATTCATTCGTAGCCTTTCAAAACAATTCCATTTCAAGTTGGATTAACTCATCGGGCGATTGAATCACATACTCATTTCATAGCTTTCAAAACATTTCAATTCCATTTCAAACTTGAAACCTTTTCAATACAATTTGAAAATCCTTTCTTTAAATGAAAGCTATTATTATTTGAAAACATATAGTTTTCGTTTTGGAGAAATCCGATTACGTTTGCTCAAGTTAAAACCCTTCAAGTATAAAACTTGGGTTGAATTCAAATTCTCAAAACAATATGTTTTAAAATGGTTTAAAATCCATATAAACACATTTATAACTTTGTATAACATTTTTAAACCATAATTTCCAAATACAGATTTCAATTCCAAATCTTGATTCGAATTTAATTCAAATTATTTAAATTCCAAAACTTTATCAAGTTATTCAAAATAACTTTTGTCTTCAAAAACACCTTTTCAAAAGCTTTTCACATTTAACCCAATTCCATTTTCAAACCATTTGAATTCAAAATTCAATTTTAAAAACCATTTTCAAAAATCTGTGAGTTAACCAATTTCCTCGTGAAATCCATATTTGTGTGTGTATGGTGTAGTTCAGGGGTTTTACACAATAGTGCAACATCATCAATCGTCACAGATTCAATCATATTAATATCGATAAGCGGTATAACCCATAACGCTTATCTTTATTCACAGATTCATAGATAAAGTAAATTTATCAATCATATAGTTTGGTCATGGAAGTTTCAGTACAAGTTATTTGTTGCTATGTGTTGTTTTTATTTTCAAAATAGAGACTTGAAATGTTGATATATTGTTTTTAAATTTTAGAGTACAGTGGTAATTTTTTGAAAAGATATATATATATGTGTGTGTGTGTGTGTGTGTGTGTGTGTGTGTGTGTGTGTGTGTATGTATATGTATGTATATATATTTGTTTAGCATTTCGTTTTTCATTAAATAAAAAAATGTCCACCTCAATAAGCATGCACCGAATCTTTTAAGCAACAAATTTGATAAAGATCTTGTTGACGTAGCAATATAAAATTATATGTCTAAGCTTACATAACTTTTTAACGATTAGCTATTAAAATTTCCTAATATGGAATTGAGCAAGAATTAGTTCACGTTCTAATCCATTACAAGAACTCTAACTACTTCCTTTGCTTAAATTAGGACTTAACTTGAGTAAGGCTTACAGTAATCAAAAGAAAAAAATCCTTTCCCTTCCAAAAATAATGTGAACTACAAGTTAAAAGAAACATCTATATTATTGTAATGTTATAATGCAAAGACTGGTTTATTTTATAATTGTAGATGCATGCAGGCTTCTTATGTGCATCGCATGTATTAGCAATACTTCACTTGATTATTAGTTACCCATAATTAGTGTAAATTATTAGTTTCAATTGCAAACATTAATATATATTTAAAAATCAAACGCTTTCATAATAAAAGTAAATGAATATACGTGTGTAAATTGGGTACATTTAGGATGTTGTTTTGCAAAGAAAAAGGGGCACATCAAAGGCTTATCATGAACGGGGCATGAAAGTTCGGTGAAAGGGGAATGCCACTTTGCGCTACGAAAAAAACAACAAAATATTTACTTATTAAATAACTGAAAGTGAATAATAATTTGTTTAGAAAATGCTTGCCAGTATGAAAGTCTCTACAAGTACAAACGATGGCTTTAAGTGGTGACAATCCCGTAAGTGGAAGAACACGGGCAGTGCCTTTGCGAATGACATTCGACCTGACCGATTAGGCCGTAGGGGTCCAGGGTATAGCATCAACTAGCAGGTGTAGGGCAACGGTCCGTCGAAAATTGGTATATGTTAGCCACGTGATTTTTATTATGAAAAATAGCACATTATTATTAATATTATTTTTAGAAAAAAATGTTAATTAGTTTTATTATCATTTTCAACAAACATAAGTACCTTTTTGAACAATAAACATTAAGTTGAAATTTATTATTTCTTTCAAACTTATATTAATTATTATCATTTTCAAATTTTATTACTTACTAAAAATATTATTGAATCCGATGTGTTATTCTCAAACTTTCCAATTCTCTAATGCGTGTTTTAAGTGTAAATTACTAATTTTCAGTTGATTTATTATGCGTACACTAAATTATTCATTGCTAGATGCTCAAAGAGGAGGAAAAATAAGTGAATATAGAAGAAGATTGGATTCAAAGTGGTGCACAATTTATGATTCTAGGAATATCATAAACCGTGCCATCCTAAATTTTTTTGGCCACGTGGCAAATAATCCTATTACAATAGTTATATGAGTGGAGAATTAGGAATAAGATCAATATGGTGTGCTAAAATATTATGCTTGATCTTTAAGTCAGGTTTCTTTTTTGCGTAGTGTTTGTAAAATAAAAAAAGCTATTCCTATAAGTAGCATGCACAATAGTTACTCTTCCCTACATGGCTACTAGCATGACCTAAATGGATGAGGTAAGCCCAAAGGTTACTCCCAATATATGGATGCAAGCATGATGTTTAGATGCAAGCATGATATACGGATATGGAAACTAAAGGGTATGGGCATGCTATAGTGTTGTGATGCTGAACTACTATAGTGTGTGCTTTTAAAATGTGCAGGAAAAAATTGAAAGAGTGGCACAAAACTGTAGAACAAGTATATGAAGACACCCTGAAAAGGATGCACCTGGAACCAATTGCAAAATATAATAGAACCTGGTCGAGTCGACATATAGTGAACTGAATAATTTTTTGGCTGAAATTATGAAGGTGCTAGCTGAATTAGTTGTTGCATGACAAGTGTGTTCCTTTTGGCAAGTGCCCAGAAGTGTTGAGACGAAAGACCTGACATGAAATCTAAAGCAACAGCGACTTTTTCAATAAATTGACTTAATCATTAGATGCCTAAATTTGTTATCTAAAACAGCGTAGCTACATAGATGTGTAACCAGACTTGAAGCTTAGCATAGACGGGAAGGATGAAACGAAGGGTTGTTGCATAAAAAGTGCAGAGAGACAAGAATATATGGTTAGGAACAACAAGCTGAGATGCTGTGTGGCCAAACAGGAAACTTCTGCTGACGCGTAGCAAGATAAAGCATGGCATGTTGAAGGCTAAATGTAGGCAATGCAATGCTACGTCAATAGAGGAAGTCATTTGTGGGCAATGTTGTGCGGCGGGAGGTTTCTGCAAAAACGGAAGATGCTATAGGGCATTGAGTATATATGTGAATGTATGCATTTGTAGATGTGCATTGGCAGTCTGTAATCATAAAAGTTGATATACTAAAGCATAGACAAGGCTGAGTCGTATAAAATTTGTTTTAATTATACATATTAAGAATTTTGTGTGTTATATTTTTGCCCTTTTCTATTTCCGTAAAAATCAAATTTATGCATACAATAGACACTGTGAGTTTTGTGTGTGTTTATACATAGTATTTTGCACTAAAACGAAGTTAACGCATTTTCATTTGAATACATCAACCGGACGTGCCATACATACTGATTACCTATAAAACCACTTCCTTTATTCCATAAAACACTTTTCATAAATTCATCTCTACTTATGAAATAATACTAATAATACTCTTTTTCGATATGTTATAAAAAACAATTCACAACTATTACTTCAAATATTCCTATATCCCTTTGAACTACAAAATTCTTTGTAAAAGATAACCTTTCAAATTGGTCTTTTACAATAATTATTTATTTTTGTTATAAGTTTATTGAAACCAGTACTCCTAAAATAATTATTTTGAATATTTCTCATATATTTGAAATTGAATGAATAAATAAGAAGTTGAAAATAAATGTGAAGTTTTAAAAACATATTTTATTTAAGATATCACGGAATTTCCAAGAATATAATCAACTATTTTTCTAAAACAACGCTTCGCATCTTATTATAAATCCATAGTTATGATTTATCTCTCCAATCCATCCAATGATAATTGTTCCCTTAATTCATAAAACATTGTTTATAATTCTATCCTTTTATTCATAGAATATGATTCTACAAACCTTCGCTTTAGTTGAAAAAGTCACTTTTATGCATTATCATATTTATAAATTTCCACATTTATAAATAAATCATAATATATATATGTGTGTGTGTGTGTGTGTGTGTGTGTGTGTGTGTGTGTATCACTTTATATAAAATGATCAATAAATATTTATGCCCATGTATTCCTATCTTCTTTTTAAACCTGTATTCCTTTATTATAAAAGACAGGCATAAATGTTAAGATTTTAAAAATCTTTACTTTTACAGTTCAGAATTTTCTATTTAAAATATTTCATAAAAATATTAATTTATGATATCTATAAATCATACTTTTTACTTCAAAATAAATTCCTTCTTTAAATAAATTTTAAGAATAACAATTAAAACATATAAAATTTTGAAATCGTTTGAAATTCTTCTTAAACTAATTCTTCACTTTATGGTATTTCAAATACTAGAATATGGCCCATTGTTACCACAGCACTAAATAAGGAAAAATCATCCATGTCATCAAATATGGCTTCCAACACATCATATATCAAAATATATGAAAAGAAAAATCAACAGTGTGAGGAATCCAGTTGGATCCCTCTAATCTATCTCCCTGCATTACATAGTTTATAACCAAATAATATAAACCAGCCGCTTTGAGGCGAGATTGTGTACAAAGGGTCATTCGCTCTTACATGAAACGTAATAGGATCTCATCCACTCTAGGGGCGGGATCATATCCAAACCAACTAATAAAATATTAAGTCATCCAAATAGTCAACAAACAATTAATAATAAAATTATCCACACTGATATAAAAATATCAGTGGGCCAGAGAAGTGAGTTAACTCACATTAATTCAATTTTTCATCAAAATGCTCTGGTTTGGATTAAAATTAAACAGGCGTCCAATTTTAACCCAATTCCTTACTAGTTTCAAATCCATCCAATCCAACTCCATAGTTGATGCAGCAAGGCATATAGGAATTCAGAAGTTAAACCATATTCAATCGTGCACGAGTCAAGGAGCTTCGGATTTAACTCATGAGTCGGCATGCTTGTTGAGTCGGACACGAGATAAAGGAAGCATGAGTCGGAGCCGGTTTAACAAAGCTTGGAAGAGTTCGAGTTGGATGAGTCGTTCACGGGTTAATAGATGCATGAGTCGTTTCCGACCTAACGAAACTTGGAGGAACGAGCTACGACTTAACAAAAGGGGAGATGAGGCATCGAGATTGAGTCGTCTACGACTTAATGGGGCACGAGATAGCAAGGTCCGAGTTAACAACAATTCAAGCTGTATAAAGGAGGCAGATTTGAGTCGTATACGACTTAACGAAGAGGGCTTGAGTCGTATACGAGTTAACCAAGATCAGGAGAAGATGCTACGACCTAAAGACATTCGCATAAGTCGTCTACGACTTAACAGGAAGCGGCAAGGAGATGAGTCGGCCATAGAAGCAGATGGTTGTTGGCCTTGAGTCGTTAGGTCGGCAACGACCTAACTGCTGTAGTTTGAGTCGTGAGTCGTTATGTTTTTCTTGAGTCGTATGTAGTGAGTTTCTTAAGTCGGCATGTATGATGAGTCGTACTTGGTTGAGTCGGTCACTTTGTACAGTGTTGTAATGTGTTGAGTCGTCGGGTCTTGAGTCGGAGGAGTTGGTAAGCGGAGTGGTGTAGTTAAGTCGGTGCCGACCTTGTATGAGTCGCTTGTAGTTCGGTCTGTTGTAAAAGGGTGGAGGCGCATGTGTTAAGTCGGTCACGACTTAAGTTGAGTCGTAAGTCGCTTGCCGACTTAAGGCACTGGGTCAGAAAAGTCTATAAATAGCGTATGTGTTGTACATTTTTTGGGTTGTTGATTTTGAATAAAATTTCTTTTTTGTTAGCTTTGTGCTTTCATACCAATTGGTAGTTGAGTGTAATCTCCTATCTCCACTTACGTCATTCGAGTGCGCTCGAATCCACGTTTGTTGAAGCCGATTCACGGAATCTAGTGCGCTAGATCAACGTGCGAAGAATCGTAGATCTTTGAACACGGTATAGTGCGCTATCAACGTGTTTGAGATAGCTAGAGTTCGGTATCTTTGGATCAACGAACTTGGGCATTTTGGTATCTTCAACTCACCGATTGCTACATTTCATCGATTGAAGTTTTGTTTGATTAATCCGCTGCGTCAGTTTGGTATCAGAGCCATTCTTAGCCAATCATAGCTAAGTTTGATTCTTGGAGCCAAGTTTTTGAAGTTTTTGAAGTTTGAAGGAGTTCATCGTGTTCATATTGAAGTTGCATCAAGTTAGGAGTGTTTGATCCATTTCATTTTGGATCGAGGTGTTGGAGAGTGATTGAATTTGTGAGGAGATTTTTGCGCGCCAAGATTTGAAGTGTGGAGCCGTGCCGACTTAACCATAAGTCGTTGCACATTGAGCCGAATCAAGTCATAGCCGAGACATTGTTGGGCCGTGATTTGTTGAAGTCTTGTGATTGAATTGTTGAAGTTTGTGAAGTTTTTCAATCATGCCACCAAGGAGAGCCAATCGTCATCAAAACATTGAAGCACTATATCGAAGAGAAGAGGCCGATCAAATGGAGCAACGTATGCACGAGAAGATTGATGAAGGCATTGGTAGGTTGGAGAAGCTTATGATTGATATGAATCAAAGTAGAAGAAGAAATTCACCTGAATCCATTCATGGAGGAAGTAGAGTTTCACATCATTCAGATCGGGAGAGGAGAGAAAGTCAGGATCAACGGAGTGTTGATAATCGAAGTAGGAGGAATGTTGATGACCATGATAGACGGGATGTTGGTTGTAGGAGTGGTGGTAGAGATGTTGGAGGGCGTGAAAGACAACGATATGCATCAGACTTTGATGAGGAGTTTGACGGTGATAGGGGAAGTGTTCATTTCAGAGACCGAGATCAGGGACAACGTCAGTATCGGGTTATTGATGATGATCGACGTTGGGAATCGGGTATGAAGATGGAGATTCCGGAGTTTAAAGGAGGGATGGCAGCTGAAGAATTTCTTGATTGGGTATCAAATGTTGAAGAGATCTTTGATTTCAAGGAGGTTCCTGAGCATAGGAGAGTAAAGTTGGTTGCTACTAGGTTGAGGGGGAGAGCTTTGGCGTGGTGGCAGCAAACTAAACTTACAAGGGAGAGAATGGGGAAGTCAAAGATAGAATCGTGGGATAAGATGAAGAAGTTGATGAGATCTACTTTCTTACCTTACAACTATCAATCACTTATGTACCAGAGGTTGCAGAATCTGAGGCAAGGGACAAAATCTGTTAGTGATTATGCTGATGAATTTTACCAACTCATCGCCAGGAATGATATCATGGAAACAGAAGAACAGCTAACTGCTAGATTCATTGGGGGCTTGAGAATGCAGATCCAAGATATGGTTAATATGTTTGATCCTAGATCCATTGCAGAGGCACATCAGAAAGCGTTAGCTTGGGAGAAACAAGGAAGGCGTGGAGGAGGTGTGTTTACTCATTCTAATAATCCAGTGAAAGGTGCCGGTGGAAGTTCTAGTGTTCCTAAACCTGTTACAAAACCAGTGGTGAAGGAGGTTGAGAAGGCGAAGGCTAACAGTGTTTTCAAATGCTATAATTGTCAGGAGTTGGGTCATAAAAGTAACGAATGTCCGAAGCCGAAGAAAAGAACCATGGTTGCAGAAGTTGAGGCAGATGATGGTGAGGAGGCAGAGTATTCAAATGTACCTTATGTTGAGGAGGAAGAAAAAGTGTCGGGTGATGAAGGTTGTAATCTTATGATGAGGAGAAGTTGTTTGACACCTAAGCAAGAGGAGGATTGTAGTTGGCTGAGAAGCAATATTTTTCAATCGACATGTACTATTCTGGGAAAAGTTTGCAAGTTCGTTATTGATGCGGGAAGTTGTGATAATATTATTTCTACAGAGGCAGTGAGAAAGTTGAATTTGAAGACCGAGAAGCATCCTAAACCATACAAGCTAGCATGGTTAAGAAAAGGAGGTGAAGTGAAAGTGTGTCGAAGAGCTTGTGTGAATTTTTCGATTGGGAAGAAGTACAAAGATGAAATTTGGTGTGATGTTGTGGACATGGATGTTTGTCACTTGTTATTGGGCAGGCCATGGCAGTTTGATAGAGCAGTTCAGCATGACGGTCGTGCCAACAGTTACAGTTTCATGTTCGAGGGTACTAAAATCACTTTAGTTCCCAAGAGACAGCAACAGAAGGAGAGCAAGCTTGAGGAAATTGAAGAATTGAAAACTCTGTTGACTTTGAAGGAGTTTGTTAAAGAAGTAGAGGAAGAGCCTGAGATGTTTCTTTTGATTGGGAGAGAGAGTAGTGACGAAGTTGAGATTCCCGAAGAAGCAAAGCCAGTTTTGGAAGAGTTTGAAGATGTCTTTCCAGAGGAGTTACCGAAGGAGTTACCACCACTTAGAGACATTCAACATCAGATTGATCTTGTTCCCGGGGCAGTGTTACCACATCGACCACATTATCGTATGAGTCCGAAGGAACATGAGGAATTGAGAAGGCAGGTGGAAGAATTACTTGAACAGGGTCGTATTCAGGAAAGTTTGAGTCCGTGTGCTGTACCTGCATTGTTAGTACCAAAGAAGGACGGAACTTGGAGAATGTGCACTGATAGTAGAGCTTTGAATAAGATCACTGTTCGTTACAGATTTCCTATGCCGAGGTTGGATGATTTGTTGGATCAGTTGAGTGGGGCAACTATATTCTCGAAAATTGATTTGAAGAGTGGTTATCATCAAATTCGTATCAGACCTGGAGACGAATGGAAGACAGCTTTCAAAACTAGAGAGGGGTTGTACGAATGGTTGGTTATGCCATTTGGTTTGTCTAATGCACCTAGTACATTCATGCGGGTGATGAATCAAATCTTTAGACCATTCATTGGGAAGTTCGTCGTGGTTTATTTCGATGATATTTTGATTTATAGCAGGAGTACGGAGGAACATGTTCTACATCTGAGAGAAGTGTTGTTTATTCTTCGTGAAGAACAATTTTATGCTGCTACAAAGAAATGTGTGTTTATGACACCTAGTGTTTTATTCCTGGGTTATGTTGTTTCAGGGAAAGGTATTCAAGTTGACCAAAGCAAAGTTGAAGCAGTCAGGAATTGGCCACAACCAAAGACAATTACAGAAGTGAGAAGTTTTCATGGGCTAGCGTCATTCTACCGAAGATTCATCCCACACTTCAGTAGCGTGATGGCTCCAGTGACTGATTGCATGAAAGGGAAACAATTTGTGTGGTCAGAAGAAGCGGGGGTTGCCTTTGAGAAGATCAAGGAATTGTTGACGTCTGCACCAATTCTTGTTTTACCGAATTTTCAGTTATTGTTTGAATTGCATACTGATGCTTCGAAGGTTGGTATTGGAGGAGTTCTGAGTCAGAATGGGAAGCCAGTTGCTTATTTCAGTGAAAAGTTGTCAGGGGCGAAGATGAGATACAGTACATATGACGTTGAATTTTATGCTGTTGTTCAGGCTATCAAGCATTGGAGGCATTATTTGTTTCAGAAGGAATTTGTTCTTTACACAGATCATGAAGCTTTGAAACATTTACAGGGACAGGATAAAATTTCAGCGAGACATGCATCATGGATTTCTTATTTACAACAGTTTACTTTTGTCGTTAAGCACAAATCAGGGGTGACAAATCGGGTAGCTGATGCTTTGAGTAGGAGGAGTCATTTACTAACGACAATGAAGGTTGAAGTGACGGGGTTTGAAATGTTGCCAGAGATGCTTGAAGAAGATCCTTACTTTGTGAAATATGTTGAAAAAGTGAAGGATGGGAGTACCGATGAATTCATGTTGGTTGATGGTTTTCTGTTTAAAGGAAATCGATTATGTATTCCGGATTGTAGTCTGAGGATGAAAATTGTGAAGGAATTGCACGAGGAAGGACATGTGGGCCGTGATCGTACTTTGCAGTTGATTTCACAATCTTACTTTTGGCCATCGATGAGAAAAGAAGTTGAGAGATTTGTGGAGCGATGTCATATTTGCCAAGTTTCAAAAGGAACAGCGACGAATGCAGGATTGTATATGCCATTACCAGTACCATCTAAGCCATGGGTTGATATCAGCATGGATTTCGTTTTGGGTTTGCCGAGAACTCAAAGGGGAAATGATTCGATATTTGTTGTGGTGGACAGGTTTTCGAAGATGGCACATTTTGTTGCTTGCAAGAAGACAGCAGATGCAGTTCGAGTAGCACAGTTATTTTTCAAGGAGATTTATCGACTTCATGGTTTACCAGAATCTATTGTTTCTGATCGAGATACTCGTTTTCTGAGTCACTTTTGGTTGAGTTTGTGGAAAATGGTGGGAACGAAGTTGAATTTCAGCAGTGCTTATCATCCACAAACCGATGGACAGACAGAAGTTGTTAACAGGTCATTGGGAAATTTGTTGCGTTGTCTTGTACAGGATAATTTGAGAAGTTGGGACCTGAAACTATGTCAGGCAGAATTTGCTCACAATCATGCAGTTAATCGAAGCACAGGATTCAGTCCGTTTCAGATTGTTTATTCATGTTTACCCAGGGGACCGTTGGATTTAGCAGTTGTACCACAGTCAAAGAAAACAGTTAAACGAGCTGCTGATTTTGTTGATGAGCTGACGGAATGTCATAAAGTCGTTCAGGAACGATTGGAGAAATCGAATGAGAAATATAAGAAGTTTGCAGATTCGAAACGACGAAATGTTGAAATTAAAGAAGGTGATTTAGTTTATGCTGTGTTAACAAAGGATCGATTTCCAGTGGGTGCTTATAACAAGTTGAAAGCGCGAAAAATTGGTCCAGTTGAAGTTTTGAAGAAGATTAACGAGAATGCTTATCGATTACAATTACCAGATGATGTTTATACTTCTGATGTGTTTAACGTTAAACATTTAATTCCGTATCGTAGAAATGAACATTTTGATGAGAAAGAATTTGCAAATTCGAGGTCGAATTTTTCTCAACCAGGGGAGGATGATGCAGCAAGGCATATAGGAATTCAGAAGTTAAACCATATTCAATCGTGCACGAGTCAAGGAGCTTCGGATTTAACTCATGAGTCGGCATGCTTGTTGAGTCGGACACGAGATAAAGGAAGCATGAGTCGGAGCCGGTTTAACAAAGCTTGGAAGAGTTCGAGTTGGATGAGTCGTTCACGGGTTAATAGATGCATGAGTCGTTTCCGACCTAACGAAACTTGGAGGAACGAGCTACGACTTAACAAAAGGGGAGATGAGGCATCGAGATTGAGTCGTCTACGACTTAATGGGGCACGAGATAGCAAGGTCCGAGTTAACAACAATTCAAGCTGTATAAAGGAGGCAGATTTGAGTCGTATACGACTTAACGAAGAGGGCTTGAGTCGTATACGAGTTAACCAAGATCAGGAGAAGATGCTACGACCTAAAGACATTCGCATAAGTCGTCTACGACTTAACAGGAAGCGGCAAGGAGATGAGTCGGCCATAGAAGCAGATGGTTGTTGGCCTTGAGTCGTTAGGTCGGCAACGACCTAACTGCTGTAGTTTGAGTCGTGAGTCGTTATGTTTTTCTTGAGTCGTATGTAGTGAGTTTCTTAAGTCGGCATGTATGATGAGTCGTACTTGGTTGAGTCGGTCACTTTGTACAGTGTTGTAATGTGTTGAGTCGTCGGGTCTTGAGTCGGAGGAGTTGGTAAGCGGAGTGGTGTAGTTAAGTCGGTGCCGACCTTGTATGAGTCGCTTGTAGTTCGGTCTGTTGTAAAAGGGTGGAGGCGCATGTGTTAAGTCGGTCACGACTTAAGTTGAGTCGTAAGTCGCTTGCCGACTTAAGGCACTGGGTCAGAAAAGTCTATAAATAGCGTATGTGTTGTACATTTTTTGGGTTGTTGATTTTGAATAAAATTTCTTTTTTGTTAGCTTTGTGCTTTCATACCAATTGGTAGTTGAGTGTAATCTCCTATCTCCACTTACGTCATTCGAGTGCGCTCGAATCCACGTTTGTTGAAGCCGATTCACGGAATCTAGTGCGCTAGATCAACGTGCGAAGAATCGTAGATCTTTGAACACGGTATAGTGCGCTATCAACGTGTTTGAGATAGCTAGTGTTCGGTATCTTTGGATCAACGAACTTGGGCATTTTGGTATCTTCAACTCACCGATTGCTACATTTCATCGATTGAAGTTTTGTTTGATTAATCCGCTGCGTCAATAGTGTAGCTAATATTGGTACGAGCACAACACAACTTTTTGTGCTCAATTCCAACCTCGTATGAATTAGTTATACATTTTATAAGCATTCGATTTTAAATAATATAACTAAATTTCTATAGTCGCATAATTAACAACCTTAATCGTGAAATCAGCACCCTAATTCTCCCTCTCATTCGCGATAAACCTAGGCCAACTTCATGATCTTCAACTTTCGGATCGCAAGTGGTACCGCAAACCTTGAGATGCCACCACACCATCACGAGCCTCGGCTTCCCTCTACCCATCATTGGTGGTCCAACCCCCAATAGCGCTGCCAATCACCTAAAAACTCCTAAAACCCATGCCTACTTCGAGATGGAACTACCTCCACTATGAGCAACCATAGTCAATCTCCACCGTACATCTACTTCATCTAGTCGAGGCACACATTCCTTCAGTTGAAGTCGAAGCTTGAAAATGCTTGTGGTGGACTTAAAGGAGAAGGAGGACCGTCGTATGTACGTGGAGATACATAGTAGCTAGGGTATTTTTGTTAGGGTTTTTATGAGCAAATGAATGGTTTGGGTTCCTTTATATAGAAAATTTCATAACGTTGTTCACACCCAATATTTTCGAACTCCAAACAAAGCATGCCGCTTGAAAATCTATATGTAATACCCATATTTCGAATACAATGGAACTAGTATCGGGACCTAATTCCATTATATACTGAAGTTAGCTTTCCAAATTAAATTAAATTACTTTAGTTAAATTCTACGGATTTTGAACTCGTACGGCCAAATGTTGCGTTCAATCACCATGAAATTTGACAGCATACTATACTTCACTCTTACGAATCCAATGGAACATGTTTCGTCCAATTCCGAGACAGTGTCTCGAAAGGCTATTTTTACACGTTAATTAAAATGATTATTATAAAACAAGTTTAATCACTATTAAATTCAAATTCAAAGGTTTACTATCTGCATTTTTATTCAATAAACTTAAATCAACTTCCAAAATAATTTTGATTCACATTAAATTCAAAATTCAATTATTTTAAACAATTACAAATATTCAATTTAATAATTCAATTACCAAATAAATCGTTGAATTTGAAATATAAATTGTTTAACTTATAATATTAAATCTTAAATATTTAAAATCAATTAAATATTCTAAATTTAAATGATTGAAATTCTGGGTTGTTACAGATTGATTGTTTTGTTGAATTTCCAGGATGACATATTAACTTGATTGTTATGAACACATCATTATATAACGCTATTAACCATTATTTTGCAGGGAGACTTTGTAGAGAGATCCTGAGTGGCTTCTTGCCAATAATTATTTATTTACATCCTTATGGTGTTAAATTGATATTTAATTGAAATAAATCTTAGTATTCCATTTAAATTAGTTAAATGTCGTTATAGCGATTTTCTGTAACGGCCCTGAATTTCCGACCTAGTTTAAAATTTTGAATCCATTATTTTAATATAAAATTTGAAATTTATATATGTTCTCAGTTAACATCCAAACTTCATATATAAGATGCATCTATTTGGTTATGGATATAGGAAAAGTTTCGTCGCAAAATATCGTAGTAAATTTCGTTCACATTTTGTTGCATGTCAGTTCATTTTAAGAGCGTAAATTTTCATCTTCCGAATCTAAATATTTTTTCACAGTAATGTTGTAAAAATTTATCTGATCAAGACGTCGCATTCTGTTTCGTCTAATTTCGTCGTCATGCGCTTCATTTAAATTATTTTGCCAAACGAACAATTTAATCGACATAAAAGTTTGAGTTTTGGTAGAACTGTCGTATCATCAATATCTATGTACCATTGTAAGTGCCTTGTCGCGCCGATCAGAATGGTATATTCGTTTGTACAAATTGTAGTTCTGCGTAAATCATCGCACTAATTTAATCGTTCCAAATAGATCGGTTAAATGAATATCCAGTCCATTTTCAGCCCACTCTAATTCACCTGATTGTACCCATTTATTTCTGAATTAAAACAAAATCTATTTCTGTCCAAATATGTCAGCCCCTTTGCATTCAAAATCTTTGGCTGAAGAGGATGATTATGGTGATTGGCAACTGATTTAATGGGCATGAAAAGTTGCACAGTAGCTGTTGATAGCATGGAAAATCTACAAAATATTTCGTAACTCACCCAAATAATATTCTTTGTCTATTGGTCCCTATCCATCGGTATATCCTCTGCACTATAAAGCTTTGTTGTTTTTTGTGCTAGCTTCAGTTACCAACATTTTTCTTGCTACAGGTAAACATAGGTACTCTAAAATCTCACCTTTCTCTCCTCTTTAATATTCTTCCCTCTATCAAATTTTTTTTTTGCAAAATAAAATGTATAAAGGAACTGAGCATCTCCGCCACTTTTCACCGTGCCATCGCCCTTCCCCTCGCCTGCGTCGCCACTCCACCACGCGCACCACCTCCCTCCTACCGCGACGCCACCTTTCCACCTCACCTTCACCCAGATCCAAACCGACACTACCTTCCTCCGATTGCACCATCGTCCTCCCTCCTGACCGAACCACTGAGCCACCGTATACCCACTCCCCTCCATCGCCGTCCTGCCTATGCCACCCCCTCTTGACAAGACACTGCCACCGAAGCATCCAGGCCAAGACAATCCAGCCTACACCCAGGCCATCTCACCTCACTTGCCTCACGCACAACACAACTCCATAATCCTCCCACTGCGACTAGTCGTGACACCCACTGCTTCCCTGTAGACGCCGTCAAACCCCGCAACCCAGTGCTGCTGTACTCGAGCTTATGTCCTGTTCTATGCCGAGATTTTCTTTGCATAATACATGAATGTGTGTTGAGACAGTTTTCTACTTTATAAAAAATAGAAAATGTTTTATTGTGCTTTCATAAAACCCATATCTCTACTGTTGCATACATATACAGTTGTGTATATATGTTGAAGTATGTGGAAGAGTAGTAACAGATATTTTTTCTCTTCTCTGTTGTTGTAGAGCAACAATCTGAAGCCATCCACCTTGTAGCAGCCTTCTCTTGTAGCTTTTCTTTTTCCCTTTCTTTATTGATTGATAAGTGTGTATATATGAAACTCAATATTGGAAATTTATACTATTTCTTTCTTGTCGATGGCTGTAGCTTATTCGATTGTTCGTGTTCGTGTTGCATTCGGGTCAAGTCTTTTCGTGCCTCTTTGTGCTTCATCGTTCATTTTTTCTAACCACTAAAGGTGAATAAATTTCACGACTTACATTATTATACGATAATAATCAAGTTTGTTTGATAATAGTGATGGTTGTTTGATGTTAATATTGAATGTTTAATTGTTAACACATGAAGTGATAGATAATATACACTTGAATTAGACGTATGGTAGTTAACACTTTGAATTTGACATCTGCACTTGAAATTGAAAATAAAAATCTGTATAATATAACCTTTGAAATGTCTAATTATTTGACATGTAGAAATATAGTTAGTGACACTTGAAAAAATGTAGACAAATTTCATATCATGTAAATTTGATGAAGTATTGACTTGAATAAAGTAGATAGCAAGTGTAAATTCACATGAAATAATAGCGTAATAATCTTTAATCTACATGAAATAATAGTGTAGATTCTAGAAATAACTGTATTAATTTACATGAAATTATAATGTAAAATTAATATGATTATTTCGGGGCTATTTAAATTAATTATTGTGTTGTTGTTGATTGTTGTTATAGCTTTCTTATTTACTTTGACACCATCCCAGTTATCACATTGCAAGTTCCCTTTACTATGCCTCTTATTTTGAATTGAAATGGAATCGTGTTGAAATGATAAATACCCAAATAAAGCACTTGACCGAGGATAGAGAATTAAATAAGAAACCCGATTGGTCAAACAATTTGAAAAAAACAAAATAAAACAAAGATTTAATTTAAAAGAAATAATGAAAGGTTTTAATTAAATTTGAATTTTAAATTCTAGTGAAATTTAAATGTTAAACATTTGATAAATTAAAATTAATATTAACAATTGTTTGATGAAAGTATGTTGTTCAAATTTAATAAATTATTGAATTAAGTTTTATAAATTTATTTAATAATTAAACAAAGTAGAAATTTGTTCATTGAAGAAATTTAACTTGTACCTACATAATTAGATGAATAAATAAGTGAATTGGATTTCTTTAATAAGAAATAAAATGTGATTTATTTAAATGAATTGAATATAACTCGCACTTAAAAGAATTTAATTTGGCGAATTCAATTAAATTAAATTTGTAAGTTTGGATATAATTTAGGTCAACTTAAGTGAATGATTTAATCAATTAGAAATTAAATCAAATTTGTTTCGAATGTTAAATTAACTTAATTTAAATGATTATTGAATGGAATCCATATATGAATTTAAATCAATATTTGATTTGTTTAAAATTTAGTTGAAGTTGAATTGTGAAACCAAGTAAAAATTTGAAATTGGAAATTGGAAATATTGAAACTTAAATTATGGAAATTGATGTAGAAAGTAAAATGGAATGCTGGCTTTCGAATTCAAGTGAAATTGATTTTAATTTTTGAAAGTTATTAAATGACCAATCGGTGTAATAATTACGAAGTTATTAAAAAGTCCGAGATGGCAAGGGACATACTCTTTGTCTAAACCGAATACAACTTTAATAACTATTATACGCGGGGTGTGATCCAGAATGAAGTAGTTGGAATGGTGTACATTGATGATTGAAGAAACAAAACGATAATGGATGACCTTGACACTTGTATCAAATTGGAAATGACTTAAATAGGAGTCATGCTGGGCCAACGGGGCTAGCTACCTCTAGTGAGCACACTTCTTCGTAAACCACTCAATACTTGTTTTTGATTGGTGCACACTGTAACAACGCAAATTTTAGCAATATTTTATTCTTTATTTATAACTCTGGGGTTTTATTTTTCGAAAAATTGATTGTCTAAATTTAATTATAAATAATCACTCAAGATTTTTATTAGTGTGAAAATTCTAAAATTCTTATTTTGGTTAAAACTTAACATTTTTTTTGAAGTCATAAATCTTTAAATTTTTAATTTTTAATCTTTTAGTTTAATTTAATATATTCGTAACAACGGTTATTTCACCGTTTGTTCTTTAAAAAAAAATAGATTTTACAGTTTTAAAAATTTTATATTTTATATTTTATATTTTACTTATATACATTTTTGAATATAAATTTCTTAGTAAATGCGTAAACAAATCATATTTTTATATAAGTAATAAATTTCCAAAACTTTGTGTATAAATAAACTATTTAATTTCGCGTTTAAAATGCGCGTTATTTGATGGAGTAAATAATGTATATACACATACAAGAAAACGTATATAATTTAAATCCATTATTTTCATTTTTTTTGGACAAAAATCACTGCGTCTGTTGTACGCATTATAATTTTACTCACTTTCCTTTTACTCTCCTGATTTAATGGGAACGTTATTTACAAATTTTACAACCGTTCACCTTTTTAATTTCTTGCCATTGTTTCCATCAACGCGAGCTTTAAATTTTAAATGCATTCAATATTATTTAAAAATCTTATTCCAAAATCTAATCTTAGCAGACCGTTTCTTCTGCTTTAATTTCGAAACCCATTTGCTTAAAATTTGTTAAAAATCTAGTAACCGTGTATAACAAGAAAAATCAGTGCTCAATCAAAATCGTGGCCTTTTTTTTAAATCAATATCTTATTTCTCGCCTATAACTGCTCACTAAAAATCAACGCTAGTTTAATTACCTTTCCATTTCAAAGCAAGTTGATTTATTGCCGTTCTTTCTTCTCCTTAAATCACGCTACCTCTCTGATCAAACCTATATAACTCACGCAAATATTCATTTCTCAACAATATTTTATTTTTCTAACCTTTCCTTTCCTACGCTCCATGTTTCCACTTCTTTCTTTATGACCATTCATTATACATACACACTACAGCTGGAAAGTTATAAACTTAGAAACTTAGAAACGTTTTGTATTTATTAAAAATTTAAAGCTTACCTTTAATTGTGACTTTTCTCTTTCCTTCCATTCAAATTTAAACGCGCATCAATCAATTGCTTTAATAAATATTGCAGAATCAATGCACAGACGTTATCAATTTAATTTTATGATGGTATGTTTTTTTTACGTTTTCTATCATTTAAATTTTAAATAATTTGCTTTTATGGGTCAGCTGAATCAAGCAACGTGACCGTTGCTATTTATTTCTTTTATTAATTGCAACAATTATTTTCACCAAATCAAGGGTTGACCGTTACAATCACTTTTATTTATTTATTGACTTAAAATTTGGTTGCCTATTCATTTTCTTCCGTTATATTTGCCTGAAAACATGCGGTTCATCCCTATTTATTTTCACTTTCACTTCTCTTTTCTCTAGATCTGTTCGTTCCCCTCCCTACTTTTCTTTAAAAAAAAGCAAACTGAAGCATGCGGCTATCACCATTATTTGGATCCGCCACTTCACCTTTCTTCCAAACCTCCTTATCAAATGAAACCTATCACCTCGCCTTCCGGTTGCTTCTGTTTGATAAGTGTGATATAGACGTGTAAGCACATATATGTTTTGATTTATATTCGTAATTACATGTTTTTTTTTGTTTTTGTTTTGTTAGTTGTGATATACATACTATTTATATAAGTATTGAATACTATTTTTTAAAAAGTTTATTTTCATAACACGACAGTGTATATTTATATATAGTTTCTATTTGATCTTCCTCACAGCTTATAAGTTATGTTAATATTTTGAATTATGTATGCGACATTTTGAAGGGAACATACTATAAAATAAGTATCTTTAATTTTTGATAAGAATATATATATATATTTTGTGTTTTATATTTTAATATGGGTCAGCTTCTATTTGTTGATATCAGGTTTCCTATAATATGGTTATTCGCTTATGTAAGTCATATATTTGTTTTGTTACAAACTATATAAAATACTTTAATATACGTATATTATGCTGTCTGTTACCATATGGGTTTCTATGTGGTACTGACATATTTAGTTGATGATTGTATATATTTTGTTATAGTATTATATTTATACTATTTTGGATTTAAGATGATTCTATAAATACTCTACTTTATGAATTATTTTAATACACATATATAATTTGGAAATTTATATGTTATTGAATGTAAAAATATGGATGGATTTAAATTATATACATAAAATTTAATATATATATATATAGAAATAATTATATATATAAAAAAAGTTTTCTTTTAGGTATTCATATTTAAACATTTATTTTATCTATTTGAGAATATATATATATATATATATATATATAATAGTTATATAAGTTTAGTATAAAGGTGTTAGTGTATATATATTTTTTAAGTGTATGTTGATTTTTAAAAAAAAGTAAGTTTATTTATTTATTTATTTATATGTTTGAAAAAATTGTAAATTAAATTTGTGATGTTTGAACTTAGAATATAAATTTCATATGTGTATATATAGTTATAGGTGGTTATAAAAGTTTGCTTATACCATTTATCTTCATCATTCCAGTTCTAATCTGATCTGTTTCATCAATTCGAGCCAATCAGCTTTGATCGTTGAATTCGTGCCGATTTTGCTTTGCTTGGATTTGAAATTTAATTTCAGTGTCTGTATCAGTGTGCGTATCTGTGTCTCCTTCTATATTCTCTAGCCTCGAAAGGTGAGCAATCACTCACGATTAACATTTTTTTATTCATTAAATTTGATTTCAATTGAAATGACAATTGAAATATGCTGTTGTAGTTATTTAAATTTGTTATATATGCTATTATCTGTAACTTTTCACCTACAGGATATGACACCATATCCTGTTGTTTATATAATATTGTTATTGATGATATATGCCTGTTATTTTATTGTATTTTCTGTTATCACTCTGCAATTTCGCTGTAGTTTAGAAATCACTATGGGTTGAAATGATACATACCCGAACAGACTTTAGAATAGGAGAAAATCGTAATGGGTTGAAATGATAAACCCAAGCGATTTTCATTTAATTGAATTTGGGATTATGGGTTGAAATTATATCCACTCGTATATATTTAGTATACGGATTGAAATGATAAATATCCGTAGCACTTGACTATATGATAGGAAATATATATACAGACACCGTAGTTCCATATAAATATTTTGAAAATAATTTCTATAATTTTGGAAAGAAATATATGGTTTAATAAATTTGATTCTTAAGATATTATATAAATGAAAATTGTATATATAGATTTAGTAGTAATATTTGATTTAAATTAGATTGATTTAATACATATAATATGGTTAAGTATTTATGTAAATCTATATTTCAAATAGATTCTCTTGTAATAAAATGAATAATTAAGATTGGGAGATAAATTTGGGTTTATAAAAATATTATTTAAATATGGATTTATTTAATTAAATCGATTTGAAATTTTTTGAATGGGAAATTTAAAGTGTATGATTTTATAACTGGATTTTTGATTTAAGTGATTTAATGAATATTTCACGTTTAAATAAATTAAAGAAAATATTGAGTAAAATGTAATTTAAGGTTACTTAAATGATATTGAATCTAATAAGAGAGTATTTCAAGACTAAATCATAATGAGGTTAAATCGAGATCTATATGAAACTGTTATATAGAACATTTAAATATTAAAGCCTTGAACTATATTGGATTTATGTTGAGATTCAGATCTGTATTTGAAACCAACGTAGTTGAATTTGTTATTTGGCAACTAAATTGAATTAAAATGAAAATTTAGATTGAACTAAATTTGAATTTATTATTTAGAAAACTAAATTGAATGAAAATTTAGATGAAACATTGAATACTTAAAGTTTTGAAATATATGGAAATATAAAGGGGTATTTGTGATTATAAATCCGAATTTGAGATCGATAAAATTTAAGTGGTTATTTTAGAAATTGAGTTGAATTTAAATTGATAAATTGAGATTGAATTTAATTTGAATGGGAAGGTCGGGTGGATGTTGGAACGATTTGTTAAGTTGAGGAAATTGAAAATACTTTACTGTATAAATTATTTAATATATATAAATACAATTTTGGGAGATATAGGGATATTTGAAGTGAAAATGAGATTTGGTTTTGATGTATAAATTAAGCTGAAATGACCACGGTGTTATAGTGTATATTTCTACCTTGTAGAAAGTTCCATGGACCCTTAGAGGATGCTTATCCCAAACATCCTTTAAGTTATTTGTATTTCAGTTGATATTTCACTTGAGTTGGATTTATTAATATAAGAATGTTAATCCTGGCTCGAGTGTTTTGTGTTTTTCTTTATGCTCGGGTCAGACTGAGTGATACAACATTTGAGACTCACCTTTGGAGTTCGGAGCTTCATTTGGAAATCCAACTATCGATTCAGATTCCAGCCTTTCCAGTTGATTGGTTCAGAGAAGTCATCTATTGCATTGGAGTCTTCACTGCATTTGAACTATTCGGTTGTATTTTTTCTAACTCTGATGTATATAGTAGCTTCATAAACTACTATTCTTTATCTATTCCGCTGCATTATATTACTCTGTGATTTGTGATTGATTTATTTACTGTATATTTTAAGTTTTGCCAAATTTTAATTAACAATTCAGTATTTTGAATTATTCAAGTCGGATATGTATGGTTTTATTGTCGATTTGAATGGTCCAAAATAGCGGGTCGTTACAGTTGGTATTAGAGCTTTGGCTCTAGGAAAGACTTAGCATATATGGTAAATTTATTTACAGAATCACTTTCACTCGAGATGAATCTCTTCCTTTAGACTCGATTTCCTTTGAATTTTGGAATGTCTCTTGGTTCCGAAATTCATTCTGTCTCTCCCTATTTATATTCGTTTGATTCCGGAGTATCCCATAACTCCACTGAATGATTTGTAAAGGTGGTGAAAACTCCTTTTCAATTGGCATTGACTCACCGAAGATTTCTGTATCCTCGTTTTACGATGCTGCTATATCTTGTTATGCCGAATTCTATATCTTTGGCGATCGAATGTCGAATTGCCTCAGAATTCTACACCGATCTAATTTTGGAATCACGGTTAACCGGTAAAGGTCACCCGTGATTTATAGAAGTATATCCATCTTCTATTTTGTAATTTAATTATCTCATCTTCGATCGAGTCTATATTCGAATTAGGATTCTATTGATTGGAGTTCCTCTAAATTAAATCGCTATCTTTGTTTTAAAATCTATTCTTGAATCATCCTTTTAAAATCGGGTTTTGTTTGTATTTTTGAAATTGTTTATACCGAAATTTTATTTTGATAACTATGATTTTATATATATATATATATATATAAAAGTGAAAATGTTTTCAATAAGGATTATATACCTATATATATATAAAGAAAATAAGAAATGTTATTCTATATAAAAAGGTGTCGAAAGGATTTGAAATTTTGAAAAATTATAAGAAATTGATTTATATAAAAATGATTTATGACTGTAGAGTTAAATTTGAAATTCGAGAATTGAATTCCGGTATTTTGAAATTGGTTTTAAGATTTTGGAAAATATATAAAAATAATACGATTTAAAAGTATTTTTCCAAATAAGAAATGTTTCAAATGAGTACAAACGAATTCCAATAATTTTGAAGAAATTTCAAAGAAGTTTTCAAGAAAATAGAAGTCCAGAACTCATTTATGTCGCTGGAAAATAATTTCGGTGATGAGTGCACACATCATTGACATTGATTTTCGAGTTTCAGAGTGGGGGAGAGGCCACTTTAATAGCTTCGCTATGCAAGCGATTTTTTAAAACCGTTTTGATTTCAAATTCCGAAGTATAATTTGATATTTTAGAAAGATATAAGTATATATTTGAAATAATTTAAAATGAGACCGGTGTTCAGTCTCGAGTTTCGGATTTAATAATTGATTTATTGATTTATTGTTGATTTTCAACTCTTGAATTCAAAATTTGATTTCCCTAACTATTTTGAATGTTCGAACACTTCCAAATCGAGATTAAATTTTCAAAGCTAAGAAATTTCGAAGAGTATAAAATGTTTGATAAAGAATATAAATTTAGTTTTGAAATGTTTTGAAAAAAAATGGCTGAATAATGGTTTTCAGAAAGGTAAATTGGATATTTCACATAGAAATAGACCGTTTAAATTTTTTTTAAAAACAGGGATAATTATAAATTTGGAAACCATTTTGAGTATAATTGATTTTGGGAAAATATTTGGCTTTGAAATTAAATTGGAATTAAAAACCAGTACTTATATGGTGATTTTTGGAAATGAATTTGTTTGACTTGAATTATTTTAATTTGGAAAATGGGATAATTTTCCAAACCTATTATTTTGGGAACTTTGAAATTTAAATATTTAATTTGGAAGAAAATTTGGTGAAATCATATATGATTTTGAACTGAATTGATATTGAAATGATTTGAAATTTGAGAACCTTATATTATTAAGCACTTGATTTGGGAGTGGTCGAACTTATATAAAATGGATTGTATAAGTATGAAGTTGATTTGAAATCTATTGATTTGAAAGGTACTCAATTTGGAAAGAGATTTTATATAATCGAAGTCTATATAAGTTTGATTTGATCTACTATTGATTTTGGGAAGTATTCGATTTGGGAAAAATGAATCCTATATATATGGACTTTATATAAGTGCGATATTTGAAAGTGATTTGAAAAGGTACTATATGATATATATTTTTGAAGTAAAGATATGGAAAGTGCCTTCTGCTTGATATCCGCTTTGTGGCCACATCGTGGATTCATTCTATCGATATTATTCTCTCTGATTTTTTGTTTTATGGATGTAATACTCGAGTGTTCCCACCGTGGCGTAACCCATGGTTTTTTTCCTCTCGCGACTGCATAGCGCAATTGCCTGGCTGAGTCTGGCCTAAGGGTACGAATTGTTTCCTAGGGGATCCAGGCGTAACCATTGTGTATCCTGCAATCTGTATAAGTTGCGAATAGTAGCGAAACTGCCTGGCTGAGACAGCCTGGGGGTACAGATTGTTTCCTGGGGGACCTAGGCGTAACCATTGTCTATCCTGCACTCTACTAGTCATCATGGCGTAACTCACAGGGCTGAGAAAGCTTACGGATACAGATTGTTTCATGGGGGATCCAGGCGTAACCATTTTGTATCTGCGAACCATGGTCGGACAAAGGTTTTGCTTTGGTTGTTTTGTTTGGATTGTACTTTCCATATCTGTTTTAAAGGTTTTTCAAGTATTTTCACTGGGTGTTGAAACAAGTCTACTAAGTACATGAAGAATTCTATCTTTGCGCCTGATCAACGCATGGCCAGAGTCTGCAAGAACGAGGATAAACTTGTTGAAACATCGAGTTATAAAGGCATTTTCGAAAGGAAATCTATTTCGATATAATAGTATTTTATTATAAAAGTATTAGTATAAAGGTATTTATTATAAAAGTATTTTTCCCAACAAAGAAATTTTGAATTAATATTTGAAATTTAAATTCTTATGGTTCTAGATTAATTATTCGTGCCCAATACTATTCCTTGCATCAACCTTATCTGCTCAGTTTAATTATTCACCTTGATTCTGTTTTCCAAATCTACCTTCCTTCCTTATTGGATATATCCTTTTTAAATATTGCTTATTTGTATAATACATTATTTAATAGAAAATTTTAGTGTTATAAATATTTTGAAGCTATTAATTTAATAAAACAAGTTTAAATAAATGATTATTGATGTATCTATAATGTTGAAAGTATCTTAAGATTTCCAAGTGAAGTTTTCAAATGAATATTTCGAGTAAAATTTATATAATTTTAAAATTTATTGTTTATCTTGTCTTTCAATCTATTTTCTTTCTGGCTGTTTTAATTCTCCAACCTCCTTCCTTTTCGGGGACGAAAAGTTTTGAGTGGGGGAGAGTGTAACAGCCCAAATTTTAGCAATATTTTATTCTTTATTTATAACTATGGGGTTCTATTTTTGGAAAATTTGATTGTCTAAATTTAATTATAAATAATCACCAAAGAATTTTATTAGTGTGAAAATTTTAAAATTCTTATTTTGGTTAAAACTTAACATTTTTTTTGAAGTTATAAATCTTTAAATTTTTAAATTTTAGTCTTTTGGTTTAATTTAATATATTCGTAACAACGTTTATTTCACCTTTTGTTTTAAAAAAAAATTGATTTTGTACTTTTAAAAATTTAATATTTTATATTTTACTTATATACATTTTTGAATAAAAATTTCTTAGTAAATTTGTAAACAAACCATATTTTTATATAAGTAATAAATTTCCAAAACTTTGTGTGTAAATACTGTTTAATTTCGCGTTTAAAAGGTGCGTTATTTGATGGAATAAATAATGTATATACACATACAAGAAAACGTATAAAATTTAAATCCGTTATTTTCATTTTTTTGGACAAAAATCACTGCGTCTGTTGTACGCATTCTAATTTTATTCACTTTCCTTTGCTCTCCTGATTTAATAGGAACGTTATTTACAAATTTTATGACCGTTCGCCTTTTTAATTTCTTGCCATTGTTCCCATCAACGCGAGCTTTAAATTTTAAATGCATTCAATATTGTTTAAAAATCTTATTCCAAAATCTAATCTTAGCTGACCGTTTCTTCTGCTTTAATTTCGAAACCCATTTGCTTAAAATTTGTTGAAAATCTAGCAACCGTGTATAACAAGAAAAATCAGTGCTCAATCAAAATCGTCGCCTTTTTTTTTAAATCAATATCTTATTTCTTGCCTATAACTGCTCCTTAAAAATCAACACTAGTTTAATTTCCTTTCCATTTCAAAGCAAGTTGATTTATTGCCGTTCTTTCTTCTCCTTAAATCACGCTACCTCTCTGATCAAGCCTATATAACTCACGCAAATATTCATTTCTCAACAATATTTTATTTTTCTATCCTTTCCTTTCCTACGCTCCCTGTTTCCACTTCTTTCTTTATGACCATTCATTATATATATACACTACAGCTGGAAAGTTATAAACGTACAAACTTAGAAACGTTTTGTATTTATTAAAAATTTGAAGCTTACCTTTAATTGTGACTTTTCTCTTTCCTTCCGTTCAAATTAAAACGCGCATCAATCAATTGTTTTAATAAATATTGCTGAATCAATGCACAGACGTTATCAATTTCATTTTATGGTGGTACATTTTTTTACGTTTCCTACCGTTTAAATTTTAAATAATTTTCTTTTATGGGTCAGCTGAATCAAGCAACGTGACCGTTGCTATTTATTTCTTTTATTAATTACTACAATTATTTTCACCAAATCAAGGGTTGATCGTTATAATCACTTTTATTTATTTATTGACTTAAAATTTGGTTGCCTATTCATTTTCTTCCGTTATATTTGCCTGAAAACATGCGGTTCATCCCTATTTATTTTCGCTTTCACTTCACTTTTCTCTAGATCTGTTCGTTCACCTCCCTTCTTTTCTTTGAAAAAAAAAAGCAAACTAAAGCATGCGGCTGTCACCATTATTTGCATCCGCCACTTCACCTTTCTTCCAAACCTCCTCATCAAATGAAACCCATCACCTCGCCTTCCGGTAGCTTCTGTTTGATCAGTGAGGTATAGGCGTGTAAGCACATATTTTTTTTTATTTATATTCCTAATTACATGTTTTTTATTGTTTTTTTGTTTTGTTTTTGTTTTTGTTTTGTTAGTTGTGATATACATACTATTTATATAATTATTGAATGCTATTTTTTCAAAAGTTTATTTTCATAACATGACAGTGTATATTTATATATAGTTTCTATATGATCTTCCTCACAGCTTATAAGTCATGTTAATATTTTGAATTATGTATGCGACATTTTGAAGGGAAAGTACTATAAAATAAGTATCTTTCATTTTTAATAATATATATATATATATATATATTGTGTTTTATATTTTAATATGGGTCATCTTCTATTTGTTGATATCAGGTTTCCTATAATATGGTCATTCGCT
Source organism: Allium cepa (assembly GCA_030765085.1). Taxonomy (NCBI): domain Eukaryota; kingdom Viridiplantae; phylum Streptophyta; class Magnoliopsida; order Asparagales; family Amaryllidaceae; genus Allium; species Allium cepa. The sequence continues at coordinate 716,962,086 of CM060945.1, read as the reverse complement.
TATGTAAGTCATATATTTGTTTTGTTACAGGCTATATAAAATACTTTAATATATGTATATTATGCGGTTTGTTACCATATGGGTTTCTATGTGGTACTGACTTATTTGGTTGATGATTATATATATTTTGTTACAGTATTATATTTATAGTATTCTGGATTTAAGATGATTCTATAAATACTCTACTTTAAAAATTATTTTAATACACATATATAATTTGGAAATTTATATAGGTTGAATATAATATGTTATTGAACGTAAAAATATGGATGGATTTAAATTATATATATAACATTTAATATATATAGGAATAGTTATATATAAAAAAAGTTTTCTTTTAGGTATTCATATTTAAACATTTATTTTATCTGTTTGAGAATATATATATATATATATACTAGTTATATATGTTTAGTATAAAGGTGTTAGTATACTTTTTTTAAGTGTATGTTGATTTTAAAAAAAAATGTAAGCTTGATTGATTTATTTATTTATTTATATGTTTGAAAAACATGTAAATTAAATTTGTGACGTTTGAACTTAGAATATAAATTTCATTTGTGTATATATAGTTATAGGTGGTTATAAAAGTTCGCTTATACCATTTATCTTCATCATTCCAGTTCTGATCTGACCCGTTTCATCAATTCGAGCCAATCAGCTTTGATCGTTGAATTCGTGCCGATTTTGCTTTGCTTGGATTTGAAATTTAATTTCAGTATCTGTATCAGTGTGCGTATCCGTGTCTCCTTCTATATTCTCTAGCCTTGAAAGGTGAGCAATCACTCACGATTAACATTTTTTTATTCATTAAATTTGATTTCAATTGAAACGACAATTGAAATATGCTGCTGTAGTTATTTAAATTTGTTATATATGCTATTATCTGTAACTGTTCACCTGTGGGATATGACACCATATCCTGTTGTTTCTATTATATTGTTATTGATGATATATGCCTGTTATTTTATTGTATTTTCTGTTATCCTCTAGAAGTTACCTGTAGTTTAGAAATCACTATGGGTTGAAATGATACATACCCGAACAGACTATAGAATAGGAGAAAATCATTATGGTTTGAAATGATAAATCCAAGCTATTTTCATTTAATTGAATTTGGTATTACGGGTTGAAATGATATCCATCCGTATATATTTAGTATACGGATTGAAATGATAAATATCCGTAGCACTTGACTATATGATAGGAAATATATACAGACACTGTTGGTCCATGTAAATATTTTGAAAATAATTTCAACAATTTTGGAAAGAAATATATAGTTTAACAAATTTGATTCTTAAGATATTATATAAATGAAAATTGTATATGTAGATTTACTAGTAATATTTGATTTAATACATATAATATGGTTAAGTATTTATGTAAATCTATATTTCAAATAGATTCTCTTGTAATAAATTGAATAATTAAGATTGGGAGATAAATTTGGGTTTATAAAAATGGTATTTAAATAAGGATTTATTTAATTAAATCGATTTGAAATTTTTGAATGGGAAATTTAAAGGGTATGATTTTATAATTGGATTTTTGATTTAAGTGATTTAATGAATATTTCACATTTAAATAAATTAAAGAAAATATTGAGTGAAATGTAATTTAAGGTTACATAAATGATATTGAATCTAATAAGGGAGTATTTCAAGACTAAATAATAATAAGGATAAATCGAGATCTATATGAAACTGTTATATAGAACATTTAAATATTAAAGCCTTGAACTATATTGGAATTTAAATGGTTTATGTTGAGATTCAGATCTGTATTTGAAATCAACGTAGTTGAATTTGTTATTTAGCAACTAAATTGAATTAAAATGAAAATTTAGGTTGAACTAAATTTGAATTTATTATTTAGAAAACTAAATTGAATGAAAATTTAGATGAAACGTTGAATACTTAAAGTTTTGAAATATATGGAAATATAAAGGGGTATTTGTGATTATAAATCCGAATTTGAGATCGATAAAATTTAAGTGGTTATTTTAGAAATTGAGTTGAATTTAAATTGATAAATTGAGATTGAATTTAATTTGAATGGGAAGGTCGGGTTGATGTTGGAACGATTTGTTAAGTTGAGGAAATTGAAAATACTTTACTGTATAAATTATTTAATATATATAAATACAATTTTGGGAGATATAGAGATATTTGAAGTGAAAATGAGATTTTGTTTTGAAGTATAAATTAAGCTGAAATGACCACGGTGTTATAGTGTATATTTCTACCTTGTAGAAAGTACCATGGACTCTTAGAGGATGGTTATCCCAAATATCTTTTAAGTTATTTGTATTTCAGTTGATATTTCACTTGAGTTGGATTTATTAATATAAGAATGTTAATCCTGCCTCGAGTGTTTTGTGTTTTGCTTTACGCTCGGGTCAGACTGAGTGATACAATATTTGAGACTCACCTTTGGAGTTTGGAGCTTCATTTGGAAATCCAACTATCGATTCAGATTCCAGCCTTTCCAGTTGATTGGTTCAGAGAAGTCATCTGTTGCATTGGAGACTTCACTGCATTTGAACTATTCGGTTGTATTTTTCTAACTCTGATGTATATAGTAGCTTCATGAACTACTACTCTTTATCTATTCCGCTGCATTATATTACTCTGTGATCTGTGATTGATTTATTTACTGTATATTTTAAGTTTTGCCAAATTTTAATTAACAATTTGGTATTTTGAATTATTCAAGTCGGATATGTATGGTTTTATTGTCGATTTGAATGGTCCAAAATAGCGGGTCGTTACACTCAACCTTGAATTTGAAGTGTTGTTTCACGGTGTTGCGATCGTTGCGGCGATGCGTTCTCACCAGTCCGGATCAGGCATACGGTAGTTTCACTACCTTGGGTATTGCCTCATGTGCCTTGTCATACTTGTATCCCTATAAGCGACCACTACGATTTGTTTTGTATTATACCTATGGAGTACTCCCTGATAGCCCACTAGTTTATGGTGGAGTCTATAGAGAAATATAGAATATGATCCTATATATATATATATATATATGTTTTAAGGGGAATAATGGTGACGCCTTAACACTATTTTGATATTTTATATTACTATTAGACATTATCTACTAAGCGTACACTACTATATGTAGATAGTTTAACGGATCCTGAAAGATGTTCGTTCCATTCATCTTTGAGTTATTATTATTTCAAAATTTGAACCATATTATCTTGTATAAGAATATATGTCCTGACTCGAGTATTTGTCAGTGATTATGCTTGGGTCAGTCTAAGGATTTCTGTTGCCATGCTGCTTGGAAGCTAAAGACTTTGAAGACTATCATTTATCTTTATCAGTATTGCTCTAGTCTATTATGATACTTGTATCGGACATCTATGTATTTCTATTTGACCATTTGCTTAAGACATTGTTGTATTTACTTATTAACTTCATGAAGTACTATTATGACATTGTTGTAATTCCGCTGCGTTATTCTGTTATATTGTATATGTCTATGATTCTGTGTTGATTCTCATTTATATACATATATTCCATTAATGATTTGTGTTTTGTACTATTTAAGTTTACATGTGAGGATTATTGTCCATTTAAATGGTCCAAATATATGATTTGTTACAGTTGGTATCAGAGCTTTGGTTCCCAAAAACCATAGCCTGTGGAGTTGTAAAGCTCATTAGAGATTGGATAACAATACCCAAGAATGAGGAGAATCATTTTAGAATCTATATCCTTTGATTACATCCTCCTCATTGAATTCGTTTGATTAGAATTTTCGTAAGTTCTATAAATTTCTATCTTTGATTTTAAATCACTTTTGGTATTTCAGGATGAGTACTAGAAGGAACGCCAGAGGTGGGGGAAGGGAAAATGCTACCGTGCCACATGCCCCAGCTCCCGCAGGCAAGTTCTCTACTCTTAGCAAAGAATACACCCAGCTTGGCGCGTCAAATTCTCTGGTTCCGAGAGTATCATTGGAGCGCAATAGTGGATGAAGAGCCTGGAAAGGGTCTTCACTGGCCTTGAGACTACTGACGCACAAAAGCATCAATTGGCCGCTTGGCAGTTTTTGGATGCAGCACAGGATTGGTGAGAGTCATTAACCTCCTATACCGACGAAGAAACTATCACCTGGGCCTAGTTTAGGTAAAATCTAACTGAAATTCCATCCAAATAATTCCTTCCATCTCTTTGAATCTTGACTCATCTTTGTCTCGCTTGTGATTAGGGATTCTTTTTCGGCTCAGTGGATGCCAGCAGCGGAAAAGCTCAGCTTTATCGATCATTTATGGACCTTAAACTGGGTAACATGAATTTCTCGGAGTATGAAAGGAAGTTTAACGAACTCTCTAAGTTCGGACCTAGCTTGATTGATACATCACTTCTGAAGAACGAGAAATTCATCCATGGAGCACGTCCAGAGTATTACGATCTCCTCACAACTCATGTCCATGGCACTTTCACCGAGCTGATGGATTATGCCCTTGGTTATGAGGGAAAGCCGAGGGGTGCATCAGTCACCCAGACTCCAGTTGCACATGCATCCTCTAGTCAGACCGGAAAGAGGAAGCCGAATTTTAAGCAGTAATGGAAGAACTGGCCGAAGACTACCGGGCTTGGCTATTCTCAGAAGAGGCCCATTGACATATCCTCTATCACCTGCTTCAATTGCAATCAGAAGGGTCATTATGCCAGCAGTTTCCCATCCCCAAAGGGAACATCTATTCCGCCACTAGCTCAGATGGCCAAGAGAGATGTAGTCACATTTGCTTACAGCCAGGACATTTTAAGAAAGATTGCCCTACCCAGAAGAAGGGTACCCAATCTGGAGTTTTTTCTATTACCTCCCCTACCCCGAAGTTCAGGATGACCAAGGTACATTACAGGGTACTTTTATGTTGCATACTTTACCTGTTAAAGTTCTATTTGATACTGGGGCAACACATAGTTTCATATATATTGATTTATGTAATAAACTTGAATTGGAACTCATTCTTGCCTTAACTTTTCTATGTGTATCAAGTTCCATCGGAGGACCCGCTAACCTCAAAAGGGTATGGAAACATGTGATGCTTATGTATGGTATGCATCGTTTTGCTTAGGATTTCTATGTCCTTAGATGCGAGGCATTCGATATCCTATTAGGTGTTGATTGGCTATGAAAGCTCGAAGCCGTTATCTCTTGCAAAGCTAGAACCGTCTCTCTAATTGACGATAAGAGTAAACCTAACTTATTAAAGGTAAATCGCCTTAGGAGCATGCTGGAAGTTTTTTATTTTCTCTTGACTCTCATCCGAATGATCTAAGTGTGAGAAATGCGGAATACGGATCTTAAGGTGAGGATTAACACTAGAGGGGGGTGAATAGTGTTTAAAGGAATTGCCAAATCTTTTTGAGTTTTTGTTAATTTGAGCATAAATGTATGCAATATTCAGACGCAAATATGATCACAGAATCAAACACAATGCAGAAATAAAGTGAAAGGAGTAAAGGAAAGAACACGATGGATTTTATACTGGTTTGGAGTTATCCTACATCCAGTCCCGCACACAAGTATGGATTTTCTTTCAAAAGCAATTGTACAATTACACCCTCGATTTCAATGCTACGAGGTACACCCTCCAGATTGACAATCCGCTAGGCAGAGATGCTTTGTTTCACGGACAACAAGTTCACCCAATTGATTTCCTAGGCTACAATCACACCTTTTCTAACTTGATTGATTTCCACGGCCAAAATCACACCTTTTCTCGCTTGACTGATTTCCAAGGCTACTGTAACGTCCTACCTTTTCGCACGATTTAAACCGACACACGTGCCAGTTCAACCATACGGAAGGGCGGATTGTTATGGGGTAAATAAGAAAAACGAGAAAGAAATAAAAAAAATAGAATCTCGCAGCGGAAGGATAAAATATAATAATAAAATGTATAGTTTATAAATCTGTTTACAAAACATTTATATACTACATATCAGAGTTACACATACCAATACAATGCAGCGGAATTAAATGGTGTAGTGGAATAATATAGTAGATACTAGTAATACAAATCTTCGTCTTCGTCCTCCAGAGCTAAATCCTCAAATCCGAAAACGCTCGGACTGACCCGAGCGAATTGAAAAGACAAAACACTTGAGCGGAACTAAAAGATCTTATGTGAGTTAAATCAACAGAAGTAAATATGAGTGTAGTAACTCAAGAGATGCTTGGGATTTACATCTCCTAAGGATCCGTTAAACTATTTGCTATGTAGTATATTGCGCTATTATAGTAGTGTCTAATTGTAAAATAAACTTACTTTTTAATAGCGTTAAGGGGTTATCCATATAGCCCTTAACACAGAATATATTCCCATAGTCTATACAGTACCGTAATCTCCCCCGTACTGGGCATCGTCAGAGGGCACTCCATAGGTATGGTACAAAACAAAACTTGTAGTAAAGGCTCGGTATGGTAGGTGACACGGCACAACTAGGCAATGCCAGGGTAGATATACCAATTGCTATCCGGGCTGGTGGAAACGCGTAGCCGCAGTTACCGCCCACCTCGAACAAACTCCCCCAAAATCAAAAATAAAAGTGGCCACTGAATCAATCCAAAGTCAAAGTATAATATCGAAGAAGAGCGTCCGATCAGAGATATGACCTCATTGGCCCGAGAATCACTCCTGTTTTAGCAACCTTATGCCAACTCACGGGAGTCGGGTCCACGTATTTACCTTACAGGAAACGTCGTCGCCACCTACTTCATTCTGGAATCTCCACCGCGTACACGGACAAAGTGGTTTTCGGTATCGACAGAGAGTATGTCCATATCCGATCCCGGTCTCTTTGCCAACCCATCGTTATTATAACACCGCGGTCATTTAAAAATAGTTTATACTTTAAAACCAGAATAAAATTTTCCATTTCAAAACTATGAATACGATATCAATTTAAACCCAAAACAATATGATATCATTTTATCTCAAATATAATTCTTTTCCAAATCATGCTGGTTTAAAATTTAAAATATCTGGAAACCAAATATTTGAAATATACTTTCAAAGCATAATATTTCGAAATTCAAAATTTTAAAACCATAACTTCTAAAACTTGAATGGTTTGGATATTCAAAGAATGTAAAATAAATGGTTTAACTTTAAAGTTACTTTGTAAAGAAAAATAATTTCCATGGCTTTTCAAATATATTTCTTTATTTAAAGTTTAAACCATAATTTAAATATCACTTCAAGTTCCAAAAACCCCTTCAATTTCTATATATATATATCCATTTGGAGTATTAATATTTCAAAACTAAAGTTGGATTTTCTTCTTTCAACAATTAATATTCTATTATTTAGTCTTGAATATTCATATAAATTCCATAAATAAAACTCCAATTTCTAGCAATTAAATATTTTCTCAAATTTACTTTATACTAGAATTTTCATTTTTAACTCATCTTGGAAAATCCAGTTATAAATATCATACCTTAAAATTTCCAAACTTAAACATATAAGATAAATTTCCAAATTCCATTTTTCTCAATTTTTCATTTTTATTCAACAGGTTTATACACAACTTGATTTTCAAATTTTTAACTTCATATGTATATATATCGAAGAATAATATTTTATAAAATATCAAAATCAAATTTTTATAAACCGTATCCCATCCAAACCATAGAAATCACTTTAAAATAATTTATATATATAGACCACGGTGCCTGTATATAATTTTCTATCCTATGGTCAAGTGATACAGATATTTATCATTTCAATCCGCAATTTAAAAATAAAATTTTGCGGTTGTATATCATTTCAAACCACAATCCCGAATGAATCGAAAAATGCATGATAACTTGCAGTTTAATGATATAAAATAAAACATCCATTCATCAACATCATCCATCATCCAAATCACAATCATCATCCAATAATAATTCAATATCAATATATATCTGATAATATATATCAGGTAATAACTGGCGGTTATATTCAAAATAAATTTAATCAACTATTAAACTAACAGTTTATATTTAGTAATAAATTTTATAACTGTTTACTAGCAGTTCCTATGCAAATAAATAAATTCTAACTGTCAATTAATATGCAATAAATAAAATAATTTAACAGTTAAATTAAATAACGCGATTTAGCAAATATGATGAACAAACCATGCCAAACAGTTATAAATAAATTTCTACTCATTTCTAAAATAAATTTAACAAACATAAAAACTTTTAGAAGTTGTGAGTGGGTTAAAACACTCACCTTTTGAATTTAAATCGAATTTAAATCCGATTTAAACCTAAAAATTCGACGGTCTCCAAATCTGTCCAAACCAGCGTCAACGCGTCTGGAATTTTATTACGATCCTAACAAAAATAATCTCGCATGAATCGGAGTTCGTATGTGAGAGTTATGTCGAAAATTGCACATGAATTTCAAATTTAAAATAAACAAAGAATGGTACACATTCACTTACAATACCAGCCACGTCATCGCCCCTATTTGCACGCTACCGCACCATCATCTTCTACAGGCCATCACGCAACAGTTCGAACCAAAAAAAAAAACGCTGACCGAGCCCTTTGACCATCACTGGCGCCTCCACCACGCCTCCAGAGACCTCGCGACCAAGGCCAAATGTCCCTTAAGACCGAGCCGCCCCCCACTGGACACGTGCGCACGCCCCTAGTGGCCGCCGCCGCCGCCTCTAAGCCTAGGGCCGAAACCCTAATTCAATTTTTGCCACAAATCCCACCGTTGATTCGACCCAAAAACTATACTGATGCAAACCCCTCGGTTATCTCCACAATACCCAGAAACAGTTTTCCGATCGGGCGAGTTTTGTTGCGACGATGATGAGTGGCCAAAAATGGTTTGAATTTTACTTGACGAACGATAGCTCCAATCGAAAAACAAATCACACCAGCAGATTACGCATCTCGAGAACTATGACATATATTTTTGTGGAATTTTTCTGGAGGGTTTGAATTTTCATTTGATTTTTGAATTGAAGTAGATCTAGGTTTTGCAACCATTGAGGAAGAGAAAGAGATGAAGAAAATGAACGTACAGACAAATGATAGAAGATGGAGGCTAGGGTTTATGATCGTCTATTTATAAGTAGGGTTGGATTAGAGTAGATAACCGGATAGATGAACATGTGGAACAAACTAGGGCCCAAAAAGCCCGTTCTAATCCCGGAACGAAATTTATTAAACCCACATATCCAAATAGGTATTTTAAAATATTCTGAACGCGATGGAAAAAGTTTCACGTCCAAATTTGATTGTATGAAGAAGTTATGCTGAAAACAAAATTCCCAAATTGATTTCAAATTGATTTTGATTAAATCGATTTCAAGGCGTTTCGCGTCCGTACGTTCAAACGACAGGTCCGATCGATACGAAACTTGAAGCCCTACAATAATTCACCGATACGGATCCGATGAAACTGGTTTCGTCGAAATCTGAGTCCGTGGCCAAAATGGCTATTTTTATATTCATTAAATAAATTAAAATAAATTATTGAAATCCAATTTTATATCTAAATTCAAAAATTAGCCAAATTTTATCGCTTATATATTTCATAAACAATTTAAATGATTTAACACGTTTAGATGTGAATTAAAAGTTGATAAGTCTATAAAATTTCAGTGTTAATTCTCTACTTCCTTACATTTAGAAATTATAAATTTAATTCTCAAAACCCATTTATTAGATTTTCAACTTTTATATTCTCACCTTTTATCCAAAATAAAGATGCCACTAACATTGGTTCATGATTTCACATTATTATCCTCAAAGTCCATTTTAATTTCAACAACGAAATATTTAACCGTTAAATTCCATTTTATTATGCAATAAATGCAATTGTTGAATTTGATACTCAAATTAAATTTATAAATCCAGCTTTCTATACCTTAAATCAACCAAAGGTCCTATTATAAAAGAATTAGCATAAATTTCGTCTATAAAATTAACCCTCTTCAATCACAAACCAAATCTACGCTACTGCACAAATTAAATCAATTAATTTACATTGAGTCTACATTAAATGTTATAAATTATGAATTTGAACCTCAATAAATTCGTTTATTGATTTAAAATCTTCCTATTCAGTAATAAACATTTATGGGTATAAGTAACATTGAATTATAATATAATTTATTAGTGCACGCTTTATTTCTTATAAATTCCCTTTTTATTAACTAGAACACATTAACAAAACAAATTAATTTAGAACTATTTCAATCAATTGCCATTCTTAACTTAATATACTCAACAAATGGTTAACCTAAATAATTGTTACCCCTTTATATTCAAATTCACTTACAACATTCTTAACAACAATGTTGCCATAGATTTAGATTCAATTTAAATAAATTAGATGAATGGGTAAAATTTTGTAATTATCCCAAATGCCAAATATATTTATGCATTAATTACTACTTATTATTATGAATTCATTTATCAATTTACTAGTTTCCTTTGTCATCTTATTTCCTATTTACTACAAAACTTCCTACTTAGTTCAATATATTAATACCTAGGCAAATCAAGTTCTTGTCTTTTCTGTTATTTCAATTAAATCGGGTATGCGCAAATAAATTGTTTATTAACTTATTCTTACACAATTAATTACATACATTCAGTTACACCAAATTTAATGCATTGATTTTCATCTATAAATAAAAGGTTTTCCTTTAAAAGCATTTCATTACTGAACCATACTCCAACCTCTACAGGACACTGATTTAATTCAATTTACTATCTAATATCATTAATCCATTAACTAAATTCACAACTTAACCTTGTTTTCCTATATTCTCTCCTTAGCCTAGTATAACCATTTACATCATTTCAATTTATTCGCCATTTTATGTCAACTGTTAACACTTAGCTTAAATTTCTATGGTTTCACTTCTTTTTCAACATATGCTTCATTATAAATTATAAATCTTTATTTTCTTTCTAAATTAAATTACTTAAAACTTATTAAAAAGACAAATCTAATTAACGAAAATTACGGGTCGTTACACTCTCCCCCACTCAAAACTTTTCGTCCCCGAAAAGGAAAAGAAAGGAGAAGGAAGAATTTAAGAAACAGTACATCTTATTTCACATATTAACTTATAAACAATAATTTACTAAATTTATTACCTTAAATAAAATATACCCATTTTATAATCATTATATCCTTTTTATTTAAATAATTAGAGTTTGGAAAACAATTTCAACATAATTCTAAGTCCAAAATTTACGGAAAATTTTGGCAGTCTCCTTTGTACGGAGAGGCTCGGGAGAAAAATAAAATATTTAACATAACAAATATCATATATAATATTCAAACTTATTATATCCCAACCCGGGAAAAAATATACAAAATAGCGCTATAAACCTTAATCCGAAGCGTACCTATTTGTTGGGCAATTTACGCTTATTTTTATGGAACCAAAAGCAGTAGCAGTTGCTTCCATAACCTGCATTTTACTTATAAAAATCCAAAGGTTTAACAGTTTATCACAAGTGAAATATTTAAATGGTTACAATCACTAACAACAAAGAATACACGACCATCAATTTCAACAAACGGCATTCACAACAAAACAAACAATCATTCAATCAAACAAGCAAATAGTTGTTCGGGTTCAAAACTTGAAATGGTACGGAATGAAAAATAACTATCAAGTGCATCATTTACTCAACAGTTTTAGATGGGACAAAATAGATTATTTATTCATCCAACAACTTAAAATTTCCTTACCCAACCAACCCTAAATCAAACAATAACAATTCAAACCAACAAATCAAATTAACTCATTATAAATTTTTATTTCATACATTAGCTGTTTGATCTTTTCATTCATATAACAGTTTATCTTTTATTTTCATTTATTTTCATTCATATACCACATAAATTATCTTTTTATAATCTACATTTATTTCTAACAACTTTTAATTTTATTTACTCATCAGTGGTTGTTTCCTTTATTTTTACTTATTACTTACATTTATTCATTTTTATTTATTCAGTTTATGTAAGTTTCTTTTATTTGTATTACATTTAATGCACTTCTCAATTTCAATCATTTATTAAATGCTTACATTTTATTATATTTAATTATAGTAACCCTTTTTAATTACACTTAAATTCTTAACCTTATAACCTCCATTCTTATAGGTAAAGGATTTTATTAATTCTTTGACTAGGGTTTACAGTCATTTTTTTTATTACCTACTTCCTATTATATTAAACTAGCAGCATTTAAAACATTCTTAAGTTTAAAATACTACACATCAATCCTTATTTATTAAAGAATTTCATTTTATTTACTTAAGTTTAAAATCACCTATTAATAATACTTACCTTTAATTTTAGTAAATGTAACGACCCGTATTTTTACGGATCGAAAGATTGTAAAACTGTCGACATTAAGTCGTTGTTGTTGTTAAGCCGTGTGGAGCTTAGGTCGTATGAGAGTTAGGTTGAGAGAAGCGACCTATAGATGTAACGAGGTTGTAGGGATGTAGGGATGTTGCTTAGAATTCATGCTTATTAGATTTGTAGGTTGTAGGGATGTTGCTTAGAATTCATGCTTATTAGATTTGGACTCTTTATTTACGAAATTGCCATTATTGCTGTAATTGTTTATTTAGATCTTGTTTGATTGATTACTTGGATTAATGTTTGATTTGAATGATTAGTTGATTGATAACTTGGTTTGGTCAAGTTGGTCGAAGATGATTCAAAAGCTAAGTGGAAAGGCTCTTGAATAAGGAAAGCTGCTTGTGGCATATGTAGCGGATGTTGAAGCTCATATGGATAGACTTGATGATGATGTTGAGATGAGACTTTGCCATGATGCGATGAGGCAAACCATGATGTTGAGATGGAACTTTGCTATGATGCGAGGAAGCAAAGCATGATGTGAGAAAGCCTTGGTTTAATCCAGACGGGATCATCCCAAGCATGATGATACTCGATGATGTGGTTCGAGTTTGTGGATAATGGTTGGCTTGAGAGGCGCTTGAGCTAGTATGAAAATAGTCGTCAAGGAGGATGACTAGAAGGCTGAGATCTCATCGTTATTGAAGGTTCTAGCATGCTCAAAGCAAGAGTACGTTGGGACGGGCTGCGACGACGTCCCAGGCACGGGCCGCGACGACGTGCTAGTACTCTGGGCAGATTCGATAGTCCTAGGTACGGGCTGCGACGACGTGCGGAGTTATGTCTAGAACCGGGGTTACCATTAGCCCTTGGCGGATGGATGAGAAAATGTGACGGTCATTCAATTAACAATGAAATCAAGGCAATGATAACAGTGATAGCCAGGGCATGGATGTTTGGATGTTTGGTTGTATTGTCGTTTGGGCCAAGAGCGATGTTTTCAGAGTGCTTATCTGATCTTGGTTTAGGCCTTGGGGGTTTTTACTAGTAAAACATCGACCTTGACTCGAGTGATAATTGATTTGCTTTGAATGTCTGAATTGCTATGTTTACTTCTGCTTAGTGTGTCTGGGGGCTATCACTGTAGAAAGAGGTGGGGTGGGATGGTTGGGTTCCTATTCCTTTTACCCTTTATGCTCTTTTGGTATGTTTGATAGTTGATTTACTGCTCACTAAGACTTTTGTCTGACTCAAGGTTTTATGTTTAACTCTTATTACCTTGGGCTGTTCATCCATGTTGGGATGGGCAGACTAAGTAGCAGGTGACAGGTGCTGTTCTTAGTGGTCAACGCTGTTGATGACGAAGACGAGCTGGAGGCTTTTGCATATTGTTTTCTTACTATATGTACTGGATGTTCCGCTGTTTGTTTGATACTCTGAGTGTTATGTAGTGAGGCTTGTTGTATTGACTTTTCAGATTGTTGTACCAAACTATTATGAGCTTATATGATGAATTCTGTTCTATGGAGCTTCACTATGTATACTTCTCTATTGTATTTTATCCATGCGCTGTGAGTAAAACGATAGACTATTTTGTTTTTACTTTACCCTACCTTGAGGATCGTCCATGGCGGCCTGGCACACTTTACAGCGCACTATTTCCTTGTTTGGTGCAGGAGTCATGGGCGGTCGTCACAGTAAAATTTCAGTTGTAACTTAAGTTTTATACCATTAAATTCTTATTCAAAATAGCAATTCATTGAATACTTCATTATTTCCAAATTCCTACTTGTATAATATTCTATTCCAATCTCTTATTTAACATTTCAACTTTTCATATTGGTAAATTATATATGTTAAAGAAAATGCAAAAGAACTTATACAAGTTTTATCTCATCTTTTAATTAAATTTTATGTTCAACAATATTACTTTTTGTCTCATATGTTAAAAATTTCAAATTTCCCTTTATAACTTTGCATAAATTTTCTTACCTAAATTAGAGGTTTAAATTCATTAATTACTTACCTTTTATTTCACTAAAATAATTTAAACTATTAATTAATGGAAATTTAAGAATTAAATACCGGGTCAAATTTCAAATTATTTTAAAAATAATAGATAAATAATTTCTTACAACTTTTATATCTCTAATTATATTTAAAACAATTAAAATTTTAATAATTTCAAAATAAATCTGCATTAGAATTTACCACAATGGCTTTTCCCCTTCGAAACTCGAAAATGAAAGTCGATGACGCGGCCGCCATCACCAAAATTATTTTCCATCGACAGAGAGGAAAGTACAAAACTTATTTTCTCCAAAATCTTCTTTAAAACAATTCTTCCGGATTATACTGAAATATTTATATCGGAAAGTATTTATAACAATATTATCATACTTCAAAATCCTTTGAAAGCAAATTTCAAAATCCCGGACTTATGTTCTAAAATTTCCAAATTTCATTGATTTTAAATTCAATCTTATTTACCTATTATATATAAATTTTATTCCTAACACCCAATCTATTGCAACAAAATATATATATAATATCATTTAAAAATTTATTTTATATATAGAAAATATAATAGGCAAAATTATTTCATTCACCTATATTAAAACAGATATTATGTCGGTCTGTCCTATTAAGTATTTAGAAATCCCTATTGATGACACAGCGCCCCATGCATCAAACGGAATTTATAAATACAAAACGAAACAGATTAACACAATATTAAAATCTTTTTATAACACTAACAAATACGCTCTCTCATATATATACACTCAGCGACTCCCATAGGGTATTACTACCCTATTAACAAAGAGTCAAACCCCACAAAGCCAAGGTTTATCGCTAAACCAAAGCTTTGATACCAACTGTAACGTCCCGCCTTTTCGCACGATTTAAACCGACACACGTGCCAGTTCAACCATACGGAATGGCGGATTGTTATGGGGTAAATAAGAAAAATGAGAAAGAAATAAAAAAATAGAATCTCGCAGCGGAAGGATAAAATATAATAATAAAATGTATAGTTTATGAATCTGTTTACAAAACATTTATATACTACATATCAGAGTTACACATACCAATACAATGCAGCGGAATTAAATGGTGTAGTGGAATAATATAGTAGATACTAGTAATACAAATCTTCGTCTTCGTCCTCCAGAGCTAAATCCTCAAATCCTGAAATGCTCGGACTGACCCGAGCGAATTGAAAAGACAAAACACTCGAGTCAGAACTAAAAGATCTTATGTGAGTTAAATCAACAGGAGTAAATATGAGTGCAGTAACTCAAGAGATGCTCGGGATTTACATCTCCTAAGGATCCGTCAAACTATTTACTATGTAGTATATTGCGCTATTATAATAGTGTCTAATTGTAAAATAAACTTACTTTTTAATAGCGTTAAGGGGTTACCCATATAGCCCTTAACACAGAATATATTCCCATAGTCTATACAGTACCGTAATCTCCCCCGTACTGGGCGTCGTCAGAGGGCACTCCATAGGTATGGTACAAAACAAAACTCGTAGTAAAGGCTCGGTATGGTAGGTGACACGGCACAACTAGGCAATGCCAGGGTAGATATACCAACTGCTATCCGGGCTGGTGGAAACGCGTAGCCGCAGTTACCGCCCACCTCGAACAAACTCCCCCAAAATCAAAAATAGAAGTGGCCACTGAATCAATCCAAAGTCAAAGTATAATATCGAAGAGGAGCGTCCGATCAGAGGTATGACCTTATTGGCCCGAGAATCACTCCTGTTTTAGCCACCTTATGCCAACTCACGGGAGTCGGGTCCACGTATTTACCTTACAGGAAACGTCGCCACCACCTACTTCATTCTGGAATCTCCACCGCGTACACGGTTAGTCAAAGTGGTTTTCGGTATCGACAGAGAGTATGTCCATATCCGATCCCGGTCTCTTTGCCAACCCATCGTTATTATAACACCGCGGTCATTTAAAAATAGTTTATACTTTAAAACCAGAATAAAATTTTCCATTTCAAAACTATGAATACGATATCAATTTAAACCCAAAACAATATGATATCATTTTATCTCAAATATAATTCTTTTCCAAAATCATGCTGGTTTAAAATTTAAAATATTTGGAAACCAAATATTTGAAATATACTTTCAAAGCATAATATTTCGAAATTCAAAATTTTAAAACCATAACTTCTAAAACTTGAATGGTTTGGATATTCAACGAATGTAAAATAAATGGTTTAACTTTAAAGTTACTTTGTAAAGAAAAATAATTTCCATGGCTTTTCAAATATATTTCTTTATTTAAAGTTTAAACCATAATTTAAATATCACTTCAAGTTCCAAAAACCCCTTCAATTTCTATATATATATATATCCATTTGTAGTATTAATATTTCAAAACTAAAGTTGGATTTTCTTCTTTCAACAATTAATATTCTATTATTTAGTCTTGAATATTCATATAAATTCCATAAATAAAACTCCAATTTCTAGCAATTAAATATTTTCTCAAATTTACTTTATACTAGAATTTTCATTTTTAATTCATCTTGGAAAATCCAGTTATAAATATCATACCTTAAAATTTCCAAACTTAAACATATAAGATAAATTTCCAAATTCCATTTTTCTCAATTTTTCATTTTTATTCAACAGGTTTATACACAACTTAATTTTCAAATTTTTAACTTCATATGTATATATATCAAAGAATAATATTTTATAAAATATCAAAATCAAATTTTTATAAACCGTATCCCATCCAAACCATAGAAATCACTTTAAAATAATTTATATATATAGACCACGGTGTCTGTATATAATTTTCTATCCTATGGTCAAGTGATACGGATATTTATCATTTCAATCCGCAATTTAAAAATAAATTTTTGCGGTTGTATATCATTTCAAACCACAATCCCGAATGAAACGAAAAATGCATGATAACTTGCAGTTTAATGATATAAAATAAAACATCCATTCATCAACATCATCCATCATCCAAATCACAATCATCATCTAATAATAATTCAATATCAATATATATCTGATAATATATATCAGGTAATAACTGGCGGTTATATTCAAAAATAAATTTAATCAACTACTAAACTAACAGTTTATATTTAGTAATAAATTTTATAACTGTTTACTAGCAGTTCGTATGCAAATAAATAAATTCTTACTGTCAATTAATATGCAATAAATAAAATAATTTAACAGTTAAATTAAATAACGCGATTTAGCAAATATGATGAACAAACCATGCCAAACAGTTATAAATAAATTTCTACTCATATCTAAAATAAATTTAACAAACATAAAAACTTTTAGAAGTTGTGAGTGGGCTAAAACACTCACCTTTTGAATTTAAATCGAATTTAAATCCGATTTAAACCCAAAAATTCGACGGTCTCCAAATCTGTCCAAACCAGCGTCAACGCGTCTGGAATTTTATTACGATCCTAACAAAAATAATCTCGCATGAATCGGAGTTCGTATGTGAGAGTTATGTCGAAAATTGCACTTGAATTTCAAATTTAAAATAAACAAAGAATGGTACACATTCACTTACAATACCAGCCACGTCATCGCCCCTATTTGCATGCTACAACACCATCATCTTCTACAGGCCATCACGCAACAGTTCGAACCCAAAAAAAAAAAAAACGCTGACCGAGCCCTTTGACCATCACTGGCGCCTCCACCACGCCTCCAGAGACCTCGTGACCAAGGCCAAACGTCCCTTCAGACCGAGACGCCCCCCACTGGACACGTGCGCACGCCCCTGGTGGCCGCCGCCGCCGCCTCTAAGCCTAGGGCCGAAACCCTAATTCAATTTTTGCCGCAAATCCCACCGTTGATTCGACCCAAAAACTATACTGATGCAAACCCCTCGGTTATCTCCACAATACCCAGAAACAGTTTTCCGATCGGGCGAGTTTTGTTGCGACGATGATGAGTGGTCGAAAATGGTTTGAATTTGACTGGACGAACGATAGCTCCAATCGAAAAACAAATCACACCAGCAGATTACGCATCTCGAGAACTATGACATATATTTTTGTGGAATTTTTCTGGAGGGTTTGAATTTTCATTTGATTTTTGAATTGAGGTAGATCTAGGTTTTGCAACCATTGAGGAAGAGAAAGAAATGAAGAAAATGAACGTACAGACAAATGATAGAAGATGGACGCTAGGGTTTATGATCGTCTATTTATAAGTAGGGTTGGATTAGAGTAGATAGACCGGATAGATGAACGTGCAAAACAAACTAGGGCCCAAAAAGCCCGTTCTAATCCCGGAACGAAATTTATTAAACCCATATATCCAAATAGGTATTTTAAAATATTCTGAACGCGATGGAAAAAGTTTCACGTCCAAATTTGATTGTATGAAAAAGTTATGCTGAAAACAAAATTCCCAAATAGATTTCAAATTGATTTTAATTAAATCGATTTCAAGGAGTTTCGCGTCCGTACGATCAAACGACAGGTCCGATCGATACGAAACTTGAAACCCTACAATAATTCACCGATACGGATCCGATGAAACTGGTTTCGTCGAAATCTGAGTCCGTGGCAAAAATGGCTATTTTTATATTCATTAAATAAATTAAAATAAATTATTGAAATCCAATTTTATATCTAAATTCAAAAATTGGCCAAATTTTATCGCTTATATATTTCATAAACAATTTAAATGATTTAACACGTTTAGATGTGAATTAAAAGTTGATAAGTCTATAAAATTTCAGTGTTAATTCTCTACTTCCTTACATTTAGAAATTATAAATTTAATTCTCAAAACCCATTTATTAGATTTTCAACTTTTATATTCTCACCTTTTATCCAAAATAAAGATGCCACTAACATTGGTTCATGATTTCACATTATTATCCTCAAAGTCCATTTTAATTTCAACAACGAAATATTTAACCGTTAAATTCCATTTTATTATGCAATAAATGCAATTGTTGAATTTGATACTCAAATTAAATTTATAAATCCAGCTTTCTATACCTTAAATCAACAAAAGGTCCTATTATAAAAGAATTAGCATAAATTTCGTCTATAAAATTAACCCTCTTCAATCACAAATCAAATCTACGCTACTGCACAAATTAAATCAATTAATTTACATTGAGTCTACATTAAATGTTATAAATTATGAATTGGAACCTTAATAAATTCGTTTATTGATTTAAAATCTTCCTATTCAGTAAATAAACATTTATGGGTATAAGTAACATTGAATTATAATATAATTTATTAGTGCACGCTTTATTTTCTTATAAATTCCCTTTTTATTAACTAGAACACATTAACAAAACAAATTAATTTAGATTTATTTCAATCAATTGCAATTCTTAACTTAATATACTCAACAAATGGTTAACCTAAATACTTGTTACCCCTTTATATTCAAATTCACTTACAACATCCTTAACAACAATTTTGCCATAGATTTAGATTCAATTTAAATAAATTAGATGAATGGGTAAAATTTTGTAATTATCCCAAATGCCAAATATATTTATGCATTAATTACTACTTATTATTATGAATTCATTTATCAATTTACTAGTTGCCTTTGTCATCTTATTGCCTATTTACTACCAAACTTCCTACTTAGTTTAATATATTAATACCTAGGCAAATCAAGTTCTTGTCTTTTCTGTTATTTCAATAAATCGGGTATGCGCAAATAAATTGGTTATTAACTTATTCTTACACAATTATTTACATACATTCAGTTACACCAAATTTAATGCATTGATTTTCATCTATAAATAAAAGGTTTTCCTTTAAAAGCATTTCATTACTAAACCATACTCCAACCTCTACAAGACATTGATTTAATTCAATTTACTATCTAATATCATTGATCCATTAACTAAATTCACAACTTACCCTTGTTTTCCTATATTCTCTTATTAGCCTAGTATAACCATTTACATCATTTCAATTTATTCGTCATTTTATGTCAACTGTTAACACTTAGCTTAAATTTCTATGGTTTCACTTCTTTTTCAACATATGCTTCATTATAAATTATAAATCTTTATTTTCTTTCTAAATTAAATTACTTAAAACTTATTAAAAAGACAAATCTAATTAACGAAAATTACGGGTCGTTACAGCTACTACAATCACACCTTTTCTCGCTAAATTGATTACAAAGATGTCTATAACTCTGAATAGCACTAAGACCTTATTGAGATAATGATAGAGAATCAAACTAGAAATGATCTAGTTAGATTCAATGTTGATTTCGGTAGAGTAATGATAATAATATGTATAAAGAAACGAGGAAGAAGAAGAGGAGTGAAAACCAGAAAAATATGATAAGAAATTCGTTAAAAACAGCCTCTATTTATAGAAGAACAACAGCCATGTCCAATATGATGAATAGACACTTCTTTTGAAATTCAAGTTTTTGAAATCAACTGCCACTATGTCGAACATGGGTTTCTTGAGTATGTCGACATCCCAAAGGAAATTTTGGTGGTTTGTTTTTCTTTGAAAGTAACTTTTATCTTATATTAAAACGATTTTAAACTTTTATAAATATACTTAGATATAGTTAAAATACGTAAATAAATATATAGAATAATATTTTGTATACATAAAATTTTACTATAATTTTATAATTTTTTTTTTGAATTACCTAGAGAACCAAGCTTCGCTTGTAAACTCTAGGGAAGTATGTGCCTGCCAAACACATACTTCGGGTACTTGTTCTAGGGTTGTCAGTTTCGGGGCTCGAACTCGTGACCTTCGATCACGCAGTCCGGACCATCAACCAACTTATAATTTTATATTTAAATCTAAGTTAAATATCAAAAGTTAAATATATTATTATTAAAAGATAGTTTAAAACTAAGGATAATTTGATTTTAAAGACAAAGATTATTTTAAGGCTAAAATATTGAAAACCAAGATAGATGTTTTTGATTCTCTTAAAAGGAAGGTTTTGAAATCATTTTGAAAACAAGATATAATTTTGTATAATTTTTTTAAATAAAAGTTAGTGGATTCAAAACAGTTTTTCACTAGATTTTTCGTAGGTTCCATCGCACTTAGGGTTCCATCCCTTTAACAGGCTCGAAGTGGATTCCATTCACGAATAAATTGGATTTTAAGATGTCGGTGCTTTTCTAGGAGTTTTAACAAAATTCCTAATTAAATCACTTATTCTTGAAATCTTGATATCCTTGATACTTATGAGTCTTCAATCTTGATATCTTGAACCTTTATACTGTATAGTCCTCATTCTTGGTACCTGCATGGTTAAATCCTACATATACATATATTTTTAAACTATAATGTTAGTATTTATATTTTATAATCTTATTCTAAGGTTGTTGTCATCAAAACCATCATCTCAAGGACTAACAATCTCTCCCTTTTTGATGATGCTATTTTATATTCTCCCCCTTTATCATCAACAAAAAACATCCTAAAACCATAAAACTATACAATTCCCCCTTAAACTAATACTAAAACAAAGTATAGTAAATGGAATGTGAAAGACATTAACACAATTATATTATAATTATTCAAATCCAATCGTGTGAAACAATCAAACAAATCAAAGGTCAAACAAATCAATCAAGTCAAACTAGTCAATCAAGTCAAACGAGCCAATCAAGTCAAACAAGTCAATCAAGTCAAACAAGTCAAACAAGACAATTAAGTCAATCAAAACATACCAAACAAATCAAAAACTAATAATCCTAAACTATAAGACAATACTACATGCCCCCCTAAATAAAATACACTCGTTATGTATTCACGTATGCAATATGTATTTTGTAATGTAGTATGAAATGTATGACATATGCAACGTAATATGAGATGATATGCAGGATGAAGTGCAACTTGTGATGCAAATGATTATGATATTTCATGCATTGTAATTTATGATGTAATATGCAATGAATTGTGATAAGAAATAGGATGCACAATGATATGTAATATGAAATAAAATGATAACAAAGTAAAAAAATAACAATATGGAGAATGATATGATGATATATACTATGGTAAGAGATATTCAGATTATAAGATAAATGTGGGTTATAAGAAATATCTAATTGACAACCATATATATGTATGTATACATATGTCAAACTATTTATTATAAATTACTTCAACCAAACAAAGCTAATACACGCCAATTACTAGACTTAGGTTAAGGAAACTAATGAATGAGACTGAAAGAGTAGTAAAGACAGGAGTTTAAAGGTAATAAATGGTATTAAAACTATAACATATTCAAGAAAGGTAGTAATCAAACTTAATATCAAAATCAAATGCTAAGAAATATGAATTTAAACTATATATATGATCAAATATGGTTTTTATAAAAATCAATAGCCTACTTATTTAATTTATTTAAAATATGAAAGAATCCAAACATCCACGTTTATAAAATACTCAACTTACTAATTAAAACCTTTATATTAAATTATTATTAGTTTAAATATCTAAAAACATGTTTAAACATCTTTTAAATTTAGAAAAATCATAATGAAATATTAAATAAAATAATAAAGATTGAAAAACTAAAATAAACATGTGTTATATTAAGGCTTCTTGCGATAAAAAATTTAATTAATTATTAAAAAATATTTTGAGCATGAAATTAATTTTAAAATATTCTAATATAAGTTAGAAATTAATTCTAAAAAGAATAGAGAAAAATACTTAATTTAAATATTATTTTTACATAGTTTAAAGTTTCAAGTAGAAAAGACATCATTTACAGAATGCTGTCAGAAGTTTTGCAGTAAAATATATTCAAAACATTATAAATAGAAATTGCAGCATTTACCAAATGCTGTTTAATGTTTCTAAAACACAACAGTGTTTCAGAGCAAAGAGATGCTATAAAAACGAATTTGCAACACTTAAGAAACGTTCCAGAAGAAAAGACATCATTTCAGATATATTATCTATTGTTCTGGGCCAGATTTTAACATGATTTTGCACTAATGTTATGACTAGATATTGACATGCAAATAATTGATTTTTTACCCAATTTTTTGTAGTATTTAATTAACATAAAAAATATTGAGAAAACATGTGTAAAGACACTTCGCATTATGCATGTATAAATGCTTTCTACTTAGTATAGTTGTAATAAATTAGTAGTAAGATTTAATTTGAAAGAAAACACTTTTTTTTTTAAATTTAAAAAAACAATTTAGGCTGGTATATCAAAATTTGTACTATGGTGTGTCGTTATATGGATCAATATATCAAAACTTATAAAAGAGATAAATTTCTATACCTAACTAAATGCATAAATATATATTCCTAAATGCAACAATAAAGATGAAATAATAGTAAAGCGTACCAATTTTTGCACTCCTCCATCTTTTTAACTTTGTTGTTCTTCCATTGTCGTAAACCACACATTTATATCCTTTAGAATTTGATGATGAGATCTGTTCTATTGTGACGGGCTCGTTCTTTTGATCAGCGTAGTATGTTCATTTGCTGAATTTAAAGACCGTATGAGAAAGATACAGATGATTTAGTAGATTGACCAACTTGGCGCCAAAACTTTGAATTTGAATTTTGAATGAATGGACACTTCAACCAATATAAATAGGCCCAACAGTCACTACTTTTCATAAAAGTTTCTCTTCTTCTTCTTCTTCCCGGTTTTCTATTTAACATCAAACTTCTCAAAGGCATATCACCTTCGTTTCTTAATGGAATTGGATGAAACCAGCGGAAAATCGAAGAGGAAGGCAAGGGCTACGATCCAGTAATAGTATGGTGATAATTTTGGATAGTGTTGTGGTGCAACAAGCCGAACAGTTAGAGAACTGCAGGAAATCCTATGCACAGTTTTCAGTTTTGGATAGCCAACTTCAAACTGTCCTATCTCACTCGGTTTTGATCGGAATTTGATTATCCACCCATCAAAACGACCGTGGAAACAAGGACTACTATCTGATGAAGGAATTTGGACAATATACTCAAATCTTTAGATGTAATCTGAAGAATTCCATTGACAGTTTGCTTTCTCTTTCTCTTTGTTCACCAAAACATCATTTAACCATAACTTGGTTATTTCTTGACGGATTAGCACGAAACCAGTGGCATTGCGAAGAAGATGGAGAGAAGTACAGTATCAAGTCAATTTGTAGATGAGAACCAAAAGTTTTGTATTAATCTGGTTCCCATTTAATTGTCGATTGCCATTATATATCCATTTGTTCTTCTTTAAAGATGAATGATTATCTGGTATCTTTTAACCAATGATCATTAGACATAACTCTTCTCCTGCAAAACAATATAAATTTTTAAAGAATCAAGTGACTTTTCAAAATAACTAAATATAATTTTAAACAACAATATCATGATGATTCAGTGACATATTCATACAAAAATAGTGTTAATAATTTTATAAATAATTGCCATTTTAAAAAAATTTCAAAATTCAGATTATGAAAACTTTGAAAACCTTGCTCATATACCAAAGTGAGAAATGCGGAATACGGATCTTAAGGCTAGGATTAACATTAGAGGGGGGTGGATAGTGTTTAAAGGAATTGCTAAATCTTTTTGAGTTTTTGTTAATTTGAGCGCAAATGTATGCAACATTAAACACAGATATGATCATAGAATCAAATACAGATGCAGAAATAAAGTAAAAGCAGTAAGTGAAAGAACACACCGGATTTTATACTAGTTCGGAGTTACACTACATCTAGTCCCGCACACAAGTATAGATTTCCTTTCAAAAGTAATTGTATGATTACACCCTCGATTACAAGGCTAAGAGGTACACCCTCCAGATTCACAATCCTCTCGATAGAGATACTTGATTTCACAGGCAACAAGTTCACCCTATTGATTTCCTAGGCTACAATCACACCTTTTCTAACTTGATTGACTTCCAAGACCACAATCACACCTTTTCTCGCTTGATTGATTGCCAAGGCTACAATCACACCTTTTCCGGCTAAATTGATTACAAAGAAGTCTATTACTCTAAATAGCATTGAGATCTTGTTGAGATAGTGATAGAGAATCAGACTAGATATGATCTAGTTAGATTCAATGTTGATTTTGGCAGAGTAATGGTAAGAATATGTATAAAGAAATGTGGAAGAAGAAGAGGAGTCAAAACCAGAAAGATATGATTAGAAATTCGTTGAAAACAGCCTCTATTTATAGAAGACCAACAGCCATGTCCATTCGTGAAGGGATATGACTAATAGGCACTTCTTTTGAAATTCAAAATTTTGAAATCAATCGCCATTATGTCGACATGGGTAGCTTGAGTATGTCGACATCCCAAAGGAAATTTTAGTGGTTTGTTTTTCTATGAAAATAACTTTTATCTTATATTAAAACTATTTTAAACTTTTATAAATATACTTAAATATAGTTAAAATACATAAATAAATATAGAGAATAATATTTTGGTATATACAAAATTTTACTATAATTTTATATTTATATTTAAGTATAAATATTAAAAGTTAAATTTATTATTATTAAAAGATAGTCTAAAACTAAGGATAATTCGATTTTGAAGATAAAGATTATTTTGAGGCTAAAAATATTTAAAACCAGGATATATGTTTTCTATTCTTTTAAAAGGAAGGTTTTGAAATCATTTTGAAAACAAGATATAATTTTGTTAAAACATTTTAAATAAAAGTTAGCGGATACAAAACAATGTTCCACTAGATTTTTCGTAGGTTCCATCCCTTTAGCAGGCTCGAAGTGGATTCCACTACATGAATAAATTGGATTTTAAGGTGCCAGTGCTTTTCTAGTAGTTTTAACAAAATTCCTAATTAAATTACTTATTCTTGAAATCTTAAACTCTTGATAATCTTGATATTCTTGATACTCATGAGTCTTCAATCTTGATATCTTGAATCTTTGTACTGTACAGTCTTCATTCTTGGTACCTGCATGGTTAAATCCTGCGTATACATATATTTCTAAACTATAATGTTAGTACTTATATTTTATAATCCTATTCTAAGGTTGTTGTCATCATAACCATTATCTCAAGGACTAACACTAAGCTCTACCTCAATTATTCAGCTTTTTCCTAATGTGTTTGGAGAAGTCAATTCTCTAACACCCCCGCGGGAAATCGAATTCCTCATTGATCTTATTCCAGGTGCTCGACCAGTAGTTGTTCCTCATAGGAGAATGGCACCTAAAGAGAAGGCAGAATTGAGTGCTCAGATTGAAAATTTATTTGCTGAAGGCTTGATTCGGCAAAGTCATTCAGAATATGAAGCTGCAATTGTATTCGTCACAAAGTCAGATGGTTCTCTCAGATGTGTGTGGGCTATAGAGAGTTAAACAAGCTCGCACACAAAAACAGATATCCAATGCCCCGCAATAATGATTTATTCGACCAGCTCCATGAAGCTAAAGTTTTCTTTAAACTCGATCTGGCTATCGTCTTCCACCAATTCAAAATTGCTGAGAAGAGTATCCCTAAAACAACATTCCGTACTGATAATGGTTTCTTTGAATGGTTGGTTATGCCATTCGACCTAACTAATGCTCCAGCTTATTTTTTTGATTTGATGAACAGAGTTTTTCATGATGGTCTTAACAAGTTTGTTCATGTTTTCATTGATGACATTCTCGTCTTCTCTAAAGATGAGAAAGAGCATAGGTCACATTTAGCTTTTGTCCTTGAAACTCTTCATAATCACCAGCTTAAAGCCAAGTTCTCGAAATGCCACTTTTGGAGAGATGAACGTCGAATTCTTGGCCATATTGTTTCGGAGAATGGGATTTCGGTCGATCCAGCTAAGATCGCCGTAATCAATGTAAGTTCTATCCTTATTTGTCATTCCTATCTGAACATCTTATCTCTTTCTAAGCTCGAATCCCTTGAATTTGCAGGATTGGGAGACTCCCAAAACTCCTACAGATACTCATAGCTTCTTAGTCTTGGCCGGCTATTATTGTAGATTTATAGAAAATTTTGCTCGGATTGCTTCACCGCTCACCGCACTGACCAGAAAGGATGTCAAATTTAATTGGAATGAAAAGCGCAAATCAGCTTTCAATGAGATGAAGCGAAATTGACGGAAGAAGGTTTAACCGTCTATACCGATGCTTGTCGAGATGGATTGGGAGCAGTTTTAATGCAGAATGGAAAGGTCATTGCCTATGCTGGTCGTCAGTTAAAGACCCATGAAGCAAATTACGCAACTCATGATTTAGAGCTTTTTGCGGTTGTATTTGCTTTGAAACTATAGAGGCATTATCTTTTGAGGACCAAAGTCGAATTATTTACGGACCATAAATCATTGAGATATATTTTCTCACAGAAGGATTTAAATCAGAGACAAGTCATATGGCTCGAATTCTTAGCTACATATGATCTCGATATTAACTACACCCCATGGAAAGCAAATGTCGTAGCCGATGCTTTGAGCTGAAACAAAGCAATGATATATTGTATTCTTGTAGAAGGAATGTTATTTCAGCTCGTTGTCTCCCCAGCTCTTCTGGATTGCATCATAGCTAAGCGATACGAGGATACTTTGCTCTATCGTATCAAGGAAATAGTTCTAGGTTGAGTCGGGAATGTTAACACTAAAATGGGTGCACAAGTAGATAGTAATGGAGTTTTGAGGATCGACAACCGAATTTGTGTTCCAAATGTTGATGGTTTAAGACAGGAAGTGCTGAGAGAAAACCATCAATCCTCACTTTCATTTCATCCAGGAGTCACAAAGATGTATCATAATATGAAGAAGTTATATTGATGGAGTGGAATGAAATGCGATATCTCTACCTATGTTACTAGATGCACAACCTATCAACAAGTTAAGGCTGATCACAGGAAGACGGCAGGATTACTTCAACATCTAGAGTTTCCAAGTTGGAAGCGGGAGCATATTTCTTTGGACTTTATTGATGGGCTACTAAGGACCAGAAGAGGTAATGAGAGCATTTGGGTGATTGCCAATAGGCTGACAAAATCCGCTCATTTTATTCCATTCAAAACCACTCATACTGCTTCGAGTTTGGCCGAGATATATATGAGGGAAGTTGTTAAACTTCATGGTGTACCATCTAATATCATATGCGATAGATATCCTATTGTTACTGTAAATTCTGAAAGGCATTTCAAGATACTTTGGGCACTAAACTAAACTTGTGTACGGCTTATCATCATCAGACAGATGGTCAAACTGAGAGGGTGAATCAGATTTTGGAAATCTTCTCCGAGCTTTTATTATAGAATTTGGTGGATCTTGGGAGGACCATCCCCATTTGGTTGAATTCATCTATAATAATAGTTATCTGGTAAAATCGAATTTCAATTTGAATAGTATATTTGAATCGGAATTTAATTATATTTGATAAATCAGGCGAGTACTGTTATTGTAACAACTTTGGGTTTGGGGTCATCTTTTATGTTAAATTATGTCGAAGGTTATAATTTAATATTGATCATGAGAATAAAATTGGAGTTAAAAGTCTAATTATTGTGAGAATTAAGGATTTGTTGTGAAAATAGAGTTTGTGAATTTTATTTCATGTTATGTAAGTGGAAATGAATGGGAAATGTTTTTATTTAGATTAAATGAAATAATTGGATAATCAATGCCAATTACTTTTAGTGATTGGTTTTAATACAAGTAATCAATTTTTATCTAAATAAAAACATTTTCCATTCATTTCCACTTACATAACATGAAATAAAATTCTCAAACTCTATTTTCACAACAAATCCTCAATTCTCACAATAATTAGATTTTTAACTCTAATATTATTCTTAATATCAATATTAAATTATAACCTTTGATACAACTTAACATAAAAGATGACCCCAAACCTAGGGTTGTTGCAGAAAAGATGACCCAGTACCAGGGTTGTTACAGGTATGGCACGGTGCAAATTGCCAGCTTTTTGGAACGTGTCTGGAGACCGATTAGTGCTTGATCCAGAAATAATTATGGAAGCTTCCATGAAGGTTGATGAAATCAAGAGGAAGATAAAGACGGCAGAAGACAGACAGAAGTGCTACGCTGACAGAAGAAGGAGAGATCTCGAATTCAGTGTGGGGGATAAAGTATTCCTCAAAGTGTCGCCTATAAAGAATGTTATCTGATTTGGAAGGAAAGGAAAACTTGCTCCCAGATTTGTTGGCCCGTTTGAGATTACGAAAAGGATCGGAACCTTGGCCTATAGAATCGCATTACCAGAGAAGTTTGCCGGTGTGCACAATGTGTTCCATGTTTCACATCTCCACAAAGTAGTGCACGATCCATCTATGACCATTCCCACTGCTCAGTTGAAAGATTTAGTCATCGAGCCTGACTTGACCATTGAGCGGAAGCCACGTCGCATAATGGACCGTGAGACAAAGCAACTTAGAAGAGAGTCGGTCAATCTCATCAAAGTTCAGTGGAGCTCAGATGACCGAGATTGCACATGGGAAACTGAGGATAGTATTCGGGATTCAAGCCTCGAATTACTGATTCTAGGTATAATTCATTTTCTCAAATCTATCTTGATTTTCTGCTTGTTCTTTTTACTTCTTCCGCTTCATTTCTTTTCGTGGACGAAAAGATTTGAGTGGGAGAGATTGTAACGACCCTAAATTTTCGACCCAGTTTAAAATTTTGAACCATTATTTTAATATAAAATTTGAAATTTATATACATTCTCAGTTAACATCCAAACTTCGTATATAGGATGCGTCTAGTCGGTTATGGATATAGGAAAAGTTTCGTTGCAAAATATCGCAGTAAATTTGGTTCACATTTTATGCATATCAGTTCATTTCAAGTGCGTAAATTTTCATCTTCCGAATCTAAATATTTTTACACAGTAATGTTGTAAATATTTATCTGATCAAGGCATTCCATTTCGTCTAATTTCGTCATCATCCGCTTCATTTAAAGGAACAATTTAATCGGCGTAAAATTTTGAGTTTTGGTAGAACTGTCGTATCGTCAATATCTGTGTACCATTGTAAGCACCTCGTCACGTCGATCAAAATGGTATATACATTTGTAAAAATTCGGAGTTCGTCCTAAATCGTCACACTAATTTAATCCTTCCAAACGGACCGGTTAAATGAATATCCAGTCCATTTTCAGCCCACTCCAATTCACCTAATTGTACCCATTTATTTCTGAATGAAAACAAAATCTATCTCAGCCCAAATTTGTCATCCCATTCGCATACAAAATCTTTGGCTGAAGACGATTGATTAGGGTGGTTGGAAGCTTATTTAGTGGGCATGAAAAGTTGTACAGCAGCTGTTGATAGCTTGGAAAATCTATAACATATTTCGTAACTCACACAAATAATATTCTCTGTCTATTGGTCCTGTCCATCGGTATACCCTCTGCACTATAAAACTTCATTGTTTTCTACGCTAGCTTCGGTTACCAACATTTTTGTTGCTACAGGTAAACACACGTACTCTAAAATCTCACCTTTCTCTCTTCTTTCATATTCTTCCCTCCGTCAATTTTTTTTTGCAAAAGAAGATGTATAAAGGAACCGAGCATCTCCCCCACTTTCAACCGTGCCGTCGCCCTTCCCCTCGCCTGCATCGCCTACTTCACTGCACGCACCACCTCCCTCTGACCACGTTGCCACCTTTCCACCTCTCCCTCACCCAGATCCAAACTGACACCACCTTCCTCCGACCGTGCCGTTGTCCTCCCTCCTGACCGAACCACCGAGCCACCGTATACCCACTCCCCACCTTCGCCGTCCCGCCTGCACCACCCCCTCCTAACCAGACAACGACACCGAAGCATCCAGGCCGAGACAACCCAGTCTACACCCGATCCATTTGACCTTACCCGCCGCACACACCTCACAACTCCGTCAACCTCCCAATGCAACTGGCGACGACAGCGCGTGCTGCCCTGTAGATGCCATCAAACCCCGCAACCCAGTGCTGCTGTACCCGAGCCTTTGTCAGGTTCTATGCCGAGATTTGCTTTGCATAATACATGCATATGTGTTGAGACAGTTTTCTACTTTATAAAAAAATAGAAAATGTTTTACTGTGCCTTCATAAAACCCATATCTCTACTGTCGCATATATACAGTTGTGTATATATGTTGAAGTATGTGGAAGAGTAGTGACAGATATTTTTTCCCACCTCTGTTGTTGTACAGCAACTACCTGAAGCCATCCACCATGCATCGGCCTTCTCCTATAGCTTTTCTTTTTTCCTTTCTTTATTGATTGGTAAGTGTGTATATATATGATTATATATATATAAACGTCCATTTTGGAAACTTGTACTGTTTCTTTCTTGTCGATGGTTGTAGCTTGTTCGATTGTTCGTGTTTGTGTTGCATTCGGGTCAAGTCTTTTCATGCCTCTTCGTGCTTTGTCGTTCGTTTTCTCTAACCACTAAAGGTGAATAAATTTCATGACTTATATTATTATACAAAAATAATCAAGTTTGGTTGATAATATTGATGGTTGTTTGATGTTAATATTGAATGTTAAATTGTTAACACATGAAGTGATAGATAATATACACTTGAATTAGATGTATGGTTGTTAACACTTAGAATTTGACATATGTACTTGAAATTGAAAATAAAAATTTGTATAATATAACCTTTGAAATGTCTAATTAGTTGACACATGGAATATAGTTAGCGACACTTGAAACAATGTAGACAAATTTCATATCATGTAAATTTGATGAAGTATTGAATTGAATGAAGTAGATAACATGTGTAAAATCGCATGAAATAATAGCGTAATAATCTTTAATCAACATGAATAATAGTGTAGATTCTAGAAATAATTGTATTAATTTACATGAAATTATAATGTAAAATTAATACGATTATTTCAGGGTTATTTAAATTAATTATTGTGTTGTTGTTGATTGTGGTTATAGCTTGTCTATCTACTTTGGCACCATCCAGTTATCACAAGTTCCCTTTACTATGCCTTTGATTTCAAATTGAAATGGAATCGGGTTGAGATGATAAATACCCAAATAAAGCACTTGGCCTAGGATAGAGAATTAAATAAGAAACCTGATTGGTCAAACTATTCGAAAAACAAATAACATAAAATAAAATTTTGATTTAAAAGAAATAATGAAAGGTTTTAATTAAATTTGAATTTTAAATTCTAGTGAAATTTAAATTTTAAATATTTGATAAAGTAAAATAAGTATTAGCAATTTTTTGATGAAAGTACATTGTTCAAATTTAATAAATTGTTGAATTAATTTTTGTAAATTTATTTAATAACTAAACAAATTTGACACTTGTTCATTGAAGAAATTTAATTCGTGACTACTTAGTTAGATGGATAAATAAGTGAATTTAATTCCTTTAATAAGAAATAAATGTGATTTATTTAAATGAACTGAATATAACTCATGATTTAAAGAATTTAGTTTGGCAAATTCAATTAAATTAAACTTGTAAGTTTTTATATAATTTAGGTCAACTTAAGTGAATGATTTAGTCAATTAGAAATTAAATTGAATTTGTTTCAAATGTTAAATTAACTTATTTTAAATGATTACTGAATGGAATCCATATATGAATTTAAATCAATATTTGATTTGTTTAAAATTTAATTGAAGTTGAATTGTGAAACCAAGTAG
Organism: Allium cepa; assembly: GCA_030765085.1. Classification (NCBI taxonomy): domain Eukaryota; kingdom Viridiplantae; phylum Streptophyta; class Magnoliopsida; order Asparagales; family Amaryllidaceae; genus Allium; species Allium cepa. Next base: position 716,929,077 of record CM060945.1, on the reverse strand, counting down.
AAATTTTAAATTCGAAATTGGAAATTTTGAAACTTAAATTATGGAAATTGATATAGAAAGTAAAATGGAATGTTGGCTTTCGAATTCTAAGTGAAATTGTTTTTGATTTTTGAAAGTTATTAAATGACTAATCGGTGTAATAATTACGAAGTTATTAAAGAGTCCAGGATCGGTTAGGGATATACTCTCTGCCTAAACCGAATACCACTTTAACTGTTATACGCGGAGTGTGATCCAGAATGAAGTAGTTGGAATGGTGTATGTTGATGACTGAAGAAAGTGAACGATAAAGGATGACCTTGACACTTGTGTCAAATTGGAAACGACTTAAACAGGAGCGGTGTCGGGCCAATGAGGCTAGCTACCTCTAGCGAATACTCTTCTTCGTAAACTACTTATTACTTGTTTTTGATTGGTGCGCACCTTTGAATTTGGAGTGTTGTTTCACGGTGTTGCGATCGTTGTGGCGATGCGTTTTCACCAGTCTGGATCGGGCAAATCGTAGTTTCACTACCTTGGATATTGCCACGTGTGCCTTGTCATACTTGTATCCCTATACGCGACCACTACAATTTGTTTTGTATTATACCTATGGAGTACCCCTTAACAGTCCACTAGTTTACGGTGGAGTTTAAAATGCTGTATAGACTATAATGCTATATAAATCTGTTAAGGGGAATAATGGTGATGCCTTAGCACTATTTTGATATTTTATATTACTGTTAGACATTATCTACTTAGCATACACTACTATATATATAGTTTAATGGATCCTGAAAGATGTTCATTCCATTCATCTTTGAGTTATTATTATTTCAAAATTTGAACCATATTATCTTGTATAAGAATATATGTCTTGGCTCGAGTGTTTGTTTGTGCTTATGCTTGGGTCGGTCTGAGGATTTCTGTTGTCGTGCTGCTTGGAAGCTGAAGACTTTGAAGACTATCATTTATCTTTATCTGTATTGCTCAAGTCTATTATGATACTTGTATCGGACATCTACGTATTTATATTTCACCATTTGCTTAAAACATTTTTGTATTTACTTAGTAGCTTCATGAACTACTATTATGACATTGTTGTAATTCCGTTGCGTTATTCTGTTATATTGTATCTATCTGTGATTCTGTGATGATTCTCATTTATATACGTATATTCCATTAATGATTCATGTTTTGTCCTATTTAAGTTGACATGTGTGATGACCTGAAATTTTTAGATGTTAGAAATCGAAATATTTAATTGATTTTAAATATTTAAAAGTTAATTTTTAACCTGAATTCAAATATCACCATTCATTTGGTAATTTAATTATTAAATTAAATAATTTGAAGTTGGGTAAAATGTTGAATCTGGAGTTTTAAGCCCGTTAAAAATAATTTGAAGGCTTGCAAGATTTATATCGATAATACTGAAGATAGTAAAGGTGTTAAATTGAATTTGGAAGTGCTTTGTTAAGTTTTGAAATTTATATAGCTTAAATTGAATTTAAAAATAGCCTTTCGAGGCGTGGTCTCGGATATCGAAGAAACCAGTTCCATTGGATTCTTAATATTGTATTATTATCGGATTTCAATTTTCGTAGCATTCGGAGTTGTTATGAGAGCATACGATATATAAATGCGCCGAAATTTTAAATCGAAAATTCAATTTAATAACTGATCCAAAAAACTATCTTCTCCATACAATCGAATTAGGACTCAAAACCTTTTCCATTGCGTTCGAAATAGGGGCATAACATATAAACGCTTAGAAGCATGCCTCGATAGGAGTTTGCGATTTTAGGCAACGTAAATCGAGACAATTTGAATTTAAATTAAAATATATATATTTCTATATTTAAGTCAATAGCTGAGATTCCTTTCCATCAACCACCATTCTTTCATCTCAGCCATCCTATTCCTAAGCAAGCCGACCTACTCCTCTCTGCTTAATCACGTACTCTTTGTCTTCCCTCAGAAGCTAAAATCACGTTATCTTCCTCTGTTACTTCAATTCATTTTCAACAGAAAAAAACAAAAAGCAGTAGCTTTGAAAATCTATAGCCGCGTACCTATTCTCCCTTATCAAACAGTTCTCCTCCTCCTCAAATCAAAGCTCGCATCTCCCCTACTTGCCAATTTCCAAATTGTTTATGTATATATATATATAATAGATCGAGCCACTCACAAATCGAAGGCCATTCAAGGGTCCGCGTTTAAATCATCGGCAGTCGTGAATGGCAAACCGAGATGTCTGGAATCTCATCGAGAGGGTGAGCTCGTGTCCGAAGGTCTGGGCCATGGTCACTCTGTCGTTGGATTTCGCGCGCGCTTGTGATTTTGGTTGCCGCGCTGTAGTTTCTCCGAGCGACTCGACGTGGAGTGTGGTTGTGTTAAGAATTGGAGGTCGCGACCATTGGGGAAGGAGCGTGCCTTTGTCGTATGGGTTTCTTTGCTCGAGGAGTTGCGATTAATTCGCGATCTCGATTCTCGTGATGCTTGGAAGCGGGGTGAGCTTCGGCAAGGGTTGCGATCGAGTAGTAAGATCGATGCCGAGATGTGTAGTAGTGAGGTTCGAATCTTGTTTTTCCCAGTTAATTGTGATTTAATGTACATATGATCATGTAGATGAAGAATTATGTATATGCTTTAAACAGAAATTAAATAGATAGATAAGATTTAATTGTACAGTAAGGTTTATATAATAACTATTTTTCAATTTACAAGTTTTATTTAGTAGATATTAATGTATACAGTAAGTTATAAATGCAAATTTTTATGTGTAAATAGAAAATTTATTTATATAGATAAAGCTAAAAAGAAACTATTATACATATGCCTATTTTAATGTACTAGTTATTTTAAATTGTGAATTTGGAGAAAAAATGTTTAACTAGCTTATTAATTATCTCATTGACTAAAAGATCTTTAAAAAGGGAAATTCAGTTTTAAATTTAATTGTTAGTCAAATAAATTTATTAAAAGAAATTGGTTTAAAATAAAATCATTAGATAATTAAAAATTACCAAACGAAAATTTGTTATTCGATTATTTCGAATATTAATGAATTATATAAATATTAATTCAAAGTCTATAATCAGGAAGAAACCAAGCTGAGATGGAAGTGGATTGCAAATAAAAATCAAAGGTGAGTTAATCTCACTCATCTATGTCGTTTAAATTTAAATGGTTAAATTTAAATAATTGGTTGAATGATTGAATTGATTGGTTGTGCATATTATATATAGTAGTATATATAATATATATTGGAGTGATTGATTTCCCGCATTATATAGCGGATGAGACCCTATGCGCCGCATAATACAGGATGATATTAATTAATCCCATATAACGCGATATTTCACCTCGAAGTGGAATTGGTATTTTATGCTGTGATAACATCTGTGGATGCAGGGAAACAGGTTGGAGGGGTCCAACTAGATTCCTCAAAATATTTAGATTTGATAAAATATTCTGTGATATAATTATTTGCTATCCTGTGATGAATTATATTGATAATTGGAAATGTTGGATACCACGATTGATTTGAAATATTTCAGTGTTATTAAAATCTATAGAAATGGGAATTCTAAAAAGAAAATAAAAGAGTGAATTTTGAGTAAAATAATCATAGAAATTTGAATAAATTAAAAATGAATTGGAAAAGAATAAAAAGTGATTTTTGAATTCTGATAAATAAAATTCCAAGTGCGAGAAATGATATTTTGAATAAATAGGAATAAGTGACTTTATTTTTAAACTCAAGTGATATTATTTCAAGAAATAAAGAATTTATTTTGAAATTCAACGTTTGAATTTATTTGAAAGGATAAATAAGAAATTTAGGAAATATGAAATTGGTATTTTCAGTTAAAAGATTTTAAATCATAATGAAGAAATAAAATCCGAAGTTAATGGATTTTGAATAAATGGAGAAAGTAAGAAAATTTATTTAAAAGTGAAGTAAATTGGAAAACAATTTGGAGATTGATTTAAGTGTGTAAAATCGGGATTTTCTAAAAGAGAAGCGAGACTTGAAATTTATAAACTGGGTTTATAAAAGTGAAGCAATATATCAGTAGATATTTGGAAGTATAAATTTCATGGTGGGCTTTTATTTAAAGGAATGGGTAAATTTGTTTAAAAATAAATAGTGATTTATTTTTAAAGATGTGAAAGAAAAGTGTATTTCCCTAGATAGCCAAGTACGTTTTCAAAGCAAATTTTTAAATATAAGTTAAAAGTTTTAATTTGTTTTAAAAAAACATATTTTAGAAAATTTATTATTTCTAAATGTTTAAACTCTAAATTAAGTATTTTTCAAATCTATTATCGTAGTAATTATTTTAAGGTGACTTGGTATTTTGTTTTAAAAAGAGAAAATCTATTTTTATATTTTATAAAGTAACCTCATTTTTAATATTCCTAAAGTATATATTTTAATAAAGTATTGAAGTAGTTTTCAATTTAAATGTTAAAGTATATTTTATAATAAAGTGTTTTAAAATTATTTTAAAAATCTAAAGTTTTGTGCTTGGTGCTTTCAGTGGAAATAAATAGTTGGGAATTTATCCCATGAGAAGAGTAGGGTTTGAAAACTATTTTCAAAAAGGGTTGAAAATGGTAATAATCTTGCGAAGATATTTTGAGGATGATAAATAATTTAGGAGATTATTTATTGTTTGATGGATGTTTGTGAATGTTAATGGATAGTTAAATAACCGACTATCAATATTGCCCAATGCATTGATCATTTCGAAGAGACCGGGACCGAGATAAATTTCTCGAAAACCACTTCGATCCGGTTTGAACGTTTTCGTATGGAAAACAAGAGTTTGGATTCGAAGGTGGAACTGTGAAGTGCAAGGGGTAGTCGCTACTAATTCTGAGGTGATTCCAAAATGGATGTAGTAGGAGTAGTGCCTTCGGTTCCATTCGAACCCGGGATGGTCTTGTATGGATGAATGCTTTCAGAACATCGTTAGGTGGACGGTGAGCATTCTAAGTGATATGTTCTAAAAAGGTAACACTTAGCCTCGAGCCTCATCAACCGAGAATGACTGAAAATGTAACGACCCAGAATTTTTATTAATTAAAAATTTAATATTTAATTAATTTTAAATATTTATAAGTGAAATTTATAAGTCGAATAAATTTATTTCGAATTATATGATTTAATTGAATAATTAAATCGATAATTTAATATGTTAAATTATGGAAATAATTGAAAATTGAGTTAAATATGATTGTAAATGATTTGTAAAATTTTATTTTATCATATTGAAGTTAGAATGATATTTTAGAACTTTTAAAATCGAATTAAGAGTTAATTTGTGAAAATTGAATATTTTAATATTAAAATCGACTAGTGAAAATAGCCAATTTTTGAACAGTCTCAGAATTGAACGAAACTAGTTCCATTGGATCCGTAATAGTTAGTTATTACCGGATTTCAATTTTCGTGTCAATCGGAGCTATCGTTTGAGCGTGGCAGCTCGAAACGCATCGAATTATTTTTAATATTAATTTGGCGAGTTAAAATAGCCATTTTTCAAAAAGTCTCGGATTTCGACGAAACCAGTTTCATCGGATCCGTAATGTGATATTATTGTAAGGTTTCAAATTTCGTGTCAATCGGATTTACCATTTGTCCAGTACAAATTAAAACGCCTAGAAAATCGTTTAAATCGGTTTAATTTAAATTGAACGTTTATTGCCATAACTCGCACAGATGTCCGAATTAGCTTTCGAAACCTGTTCCATTGTGTCCGGAACGCGGGGTAAGCCCTAGAAACGCTGGTTACGGCGTGTAAATCGGAGTTCGGAATTTCCGGAATGGATAGTGTCGATCGTTTCTCTATAAATAGCACCACCCCTTCATAAATTAAAAAAAAAACTAAAACCCTAATCCAATAACCCTAGCCGCCAGTTAATATTGAATGGCCAGAATTTGATTTCACTTCCTCCTCAAAATCTCTCAATCCATTCACAATCAAGCGAAGTGATCAACTACAACATTGTAGAGCAAGGCGAGATCTTTAGATCCATACGGATATGATGGGGTTTAGTGTCGCGTAGGGGGAGCTATGGGGGGCCAATGGCTGTAGCTTGCGCACGCATTTCAATGAAGAGGGGGTGGCCGAGATTGCTATGGTGGTGGGCGAAGGTAGAGGAGGAGATGGTGCTTCGTATGGCGCATCCTGATCGTTGCATAGCTCGTCGTGGAGGAAGAAAAATTTAACCCTAGTTTATGCTATGGGTTCGGCTATGTTACTGAACACACGCGTGAGAGGATGAAGGAGAAGGGTGCGCACGGTTCTGATGGGCTTGGGATTGGAATGCACGGCTATGATTTAGCTAGGTTATAAATTGAATGAAATTATGTTGTAAATATTGAATATAAAAATCGTGTAACTTCATAAATTCATAACTTTTTCATACGAGGTCGAAAACGCGCGAAACCAGTTGCATTGGAATCATATGGACGAGCACTACGCTATGGAATTGGATTGGAGTCGTTTGGAGTTAGTGAGAATTTTGGGTAAAATTAAACGTCCGTTTAATTTTATTCGAAATAAATCGCTAAAACGAAATTGAAATCAAGGTGAGAACTTCTCACTCAATCGAATCAGTTTCGATTTTATTTTAAATAGTTAGATTTAAAATATTTGAATGCATGTTTGAATGATGATTGTTATCTATTGATTGTTAAAATAGACATTATACGCCGTTAGTAAGCGGATGTTATTTATTAAAAACATATACCGCGAATATTTCATAAACAGTGAAATTGGTATTATATATAATAGCAATATATATATATTGGCATATGTATATATTGGAGTTATTGATTTTCCGCATTTGTATAGCGGATGAGACCCTATTGCGCCGTCTATTAAGCGGATAATATTTTAAATCCCATATACCGCGATAATTTCGTACTGGAGCGGAATTGGTATTGTGCTAATGTTTGTGATGGAGGAAACAGGTTGGAGGGATCCAACTGGATTCCTCAATAGTATTTATTTGATTTCAGATATTTTGATATTTGATGGATTATCATATACGATATATGATGTCATTGTAGTCGTGATTGACTATTTGGTGTGTAGCATCATTGGACCAAGTTTTGGAATTTTAAAATGTTTTTAAAGAGATTTTTGAAAGTATAAGTTATAAAATATTTTTTTGAATTGATCCATTATAAATAAATAAACGTTATACTTTTAAAAAGTTATATAAAATTATGATTTTTTAAGAAATACGGTTAAAGTTGATTTTTGAGAAATATGGATTAATGATTTTATAAAAGAGTTTAAATCGGGACTAATTGAATTTATTATGAAAAGTTGAAATATAGGATTTATAAAATTTAATTATTTTATGAATCAAAATGGTGAAATAATAAAGGAGATTAAAGACGTTTTAAAAGAATAATATAAATTGATTTATATTAAGAGATTTATAAATGGATATTTATAAATTGAAATATAGACATTATAAAACAAGTTTTTATAAGTGTTTGAATGAAGTGAAAATAGATTGCATAAGTGAATGGAATTTATAGAATTATAAACGGTGAAGTTATAAATGGTATTTTATAAGCAGTAGTTTTATAAAATTTATAAAGTCATTAAAAGAATGGTTTTGGTTAAATAATCGAATCTTATAAGTTATAAGGTTTATAATTATGAAGTTCAAAGGAACGGTTTTTCAAACAAATAAATTATAAGTAAAATTATAATATGAACCTTTAGTTTATAATTTGGGGAAGTTTAAAAGAACGATTTTGTAAAATAATCGTTTTATAAGCATTTAACTTATAATATGGACTTTTGGTTCATAATTGAGATATAAACTGGAATAAGTTAATGACGGAAATTTGTAAAAGGAAGTTGTTATAAATAATTAGAAATGGAATTTATAAACGTTGTTTTATAAATTCGCAAATGACTTATTTTGATAAGAAAATTGTTGAAACATATTAATGGAGTTATATTCACGTTTTTGACTGTGAATAATCCTTTGAAATAAAATGTATAAAAGGATGAAAATTGTTAACGTAGTTATTCACGTTTTGAATAGTGAATAATATGTTAAAGAAAATGTTTAGAATGTGATGTTTTAAATAGAAATTAAAACGATCTAACGATGTTTTAAAATGTGTTGAGATTCGAAACCATAGATTTCAACATTTATTGTTGAAATAGTCGTTTTCGAGTAATAGAAGGAAATAATGGACTATAACACTGTTGTTATAGTAAATGATTTCCGAAAGGAAATGTTTTGTATAGTATTGGGATTTATATATCTATTTTAATTTCGAATCCCTATACTAGTGATTTTGGGACGTCGTAACAATGTTTTACGCAACATTCGTTTTGGCCCAAATAAATACGTTTATGAGCATGATTTCCTTAAAGAATGAAATATATACTTAATCTCGATTTAAGTATATTGAATGTTTTCTACGTGTTGAAAATAAATAAAATTTGTGAATTACTTATGAATAAATAAGTATGGAAATGTTTTCCAATATAAAATGAATATTTTGAGAATTTATCTTTTTGAAGATAAATTGAAATGAATATTTGAAATCGAATATTCATAGATATTTTGGAATATAAATTCACTATGGAATTTATAAAAGGATGTGGAATTTGTTTAAAAATAAATATTGATTTATTTTTGAAATGTGAAATAATATATCTTGTAAAGATATTTTGGAAAATAAATAATTTGGAAAATTATTTGGAAACTGGTGATGTGTGCATATCCATTGATAGTTCAATAACCGACTATCAATATTTCCCTTTGAATGGGTAATTGATGTGATTTGTTTGAATGTGAATGCCACACTTATTTTTGAATAAGCGCTCACTATTCGGGTTAACCGGGAAATGACCATGGGGTCGTATAACCCATTCCGAATATGTGATACGTCGTTATGAATTGCATTTGATGACCGGTGTTGAAGACCGAGTATTTGCGAAAGCGATAGGATGACCTATCGATTGTCTCTGCACTGGGTAGCTCCTGGTATAGAGATTCCTTAAGTGATGGGAAATTCGATCGGGATTGTGAATACCCGGATTGCAAGGGCTTCGTGAGAAGTGCCTTCGGTTTTGTTCGAGCCCGGAACAGACTTGTATGGATTGTATGTCTGACGTTACAAATTGAGATATAAAGCAGATTTCTTTCAAATATATTTCTGTTGGTGGCGGAGAATTTATTCTTTTAGCTTAACACCCTTCTCTGAGACGTACGAGCTCAGAGGTTATGTAGTTGAAGGCTATCAGCGATATATTCCCAATTTGGTAATGTGACATGCTGAGTGTTGCTGTAAATGATCATTGTGTTGATTATTTGTGATAGGATCGTTTATTTGATCGTCTATCCTGGTGATCATTTCTATGATCATTTGTTGACCCAAAGCATGGCTTTTGTATAAAGTATGTTTTTGTGGACGTGACTTCGTCGAGCCTCACACCCCGTGAATGGTCAAAACAGGAAAGATGCGGCAAGGTTATGAGGGGTAGCGCCCTTTAGGATGTGTGCATTTCCTTCTGGAAAAGGGTGGTATCATGGTATGGAGCCCAGATACTTACTCATGTTGAAAACACTTTGTTATGATTGTGTGAATTGATTGCGAGCGCTCGGTGAAAGGTCCCAAAGGACCGGGGGATGGCATATTCGGTCAGTTGTTACTCAGTTAGGGGTAACCCGGCCTTGTGTTGGTAGAGATCCGGTTTGGTTCTCGGGGATGTCCATCCAGAGGCATTCTCATGTGGCAATGGGAAGTTCCTTGGCCTGATCATTCGTTGGAAATCCAAAGAAACAATACGATCTTGTACGGTATTAGTTGTAGAACCTATCATTCACTTATGGTGGCGCCCCACTGTTTGGATGGTAGCTATAGTAGGCATACGATAATGGTCGTATGTTGGCTAAGATTTATATTCTATTTTTGAAATGAATTTTTCCTACACTATGCACTAGTAATAATATCAAATGTTCTTTATAATACGTATCAAGCATCTTTGACTATCATAAGGAGAAATCTCCTCCGATTCTGCGTTTGCATGTGTGTGTGTGCGGGAGGCCTTATGGTAGTCTCATTCTTAAAAGCATTGCGAATTGATTTTAAAAATATTCCTCTATTTTGATTTTTAAAGATAAATAAACTGTTTTGAGTTCTCACACCAGTCACATGACTGACTTGGAGTTTATTGTTTTCCTTCCTAAACTCTGGGTGCCCACCAATTTCCACACGGGCAGTCAAGAGTTAAGGTTTATCAGGATATTCTGGATATTCTGGAGTTGCTGGAGGCAAGATGGATGCCATGGCGTATTACTAGTCATATAGTATTTCTTTTTCCGCTGCACTATTGATGTTGTATGTTGTTGTACACTCTGATGATATGATGTAATGTAATGTAATGTATAAAATGTAATAACTGATAGTTCTTTGTTTAAAGATCATTCATTTATTATTATATGTTGTTCCGCTGCGAATTGTGAGATTCTGATGTTGTTCTGTTGTTTTCTGTTCCGTTCTATATTCTATGCTCTATTTTCTTTTCTCTCTATTTTCTATCTTTCCTCTCTTCTTCTCTCTTTTTCTTTTTCTTAAACCATAACATTTCGGGTTTTTGGCCTTCGATTTCTCGGCAGTCGATAAAGTGAGTATGGATGTTGAATTTTCGAAAGTCGAAAATTTCCGGGGCGTTACATCTGGTATCAGAGCATATGGTTAAGCGACAACCATGGTTCTGTTGGGTATTACTCATTAGAGATAGAGTCAGTAGTACTCTAGAATGAGTTTGAGTGTAATAATAGCTATGAGAGCGTATTTGTTAGTGAATATAAATTGTTTTATATTGTGATGATTGGTTTATTGAGTGGCATATGAACCTTCGTCAGCACGGTCTGTCAAACTATGCCGAAGGGGTTTCTAAACACTTGAATAGAACAATTCGACACAATATTGTTTAAATGGGGTAAATGAAATAATTTTACCTTGATTATATTTTATATATAAAGGGATAATTTTTCAGAATTATTTAAGTGTATATAAGTTGATTGTTTAGTTGTTTGAATAATCTAAGTGAAAGAATAATTGTATAAGCAAATGAATTATAAGAATTGAATTATAATTAAAGTGATTTACAATTGTGAAATAAACTTATATATATAAGAAGTGAAACTATATAAATATATTTATGAATATGAGTTGAAATAAAAATGAATTTAAAGTTAAATGAAAATTTACTTTAGAATTTGAAAGCTGAATTGATTTATAAGTTGGAATTTAAGTTATGTAAATGAAATTCAACTTTAGAAATTAAATGGAATGTAAATCAATTGAATGTGAATTTAGTTGATATGAAATAATGAATGTAAGTGTTAATTCATTAAAAATCTAATGTTATTGGGAAGTTGAATAATTGGATAAAAAATCAATTTAATTAAACCAATTGTAAGCAAAGGAATTTGGTTGTAATGAATATACATTGGTTGTTATATGATTGTTAGTTGATTGTATATAATTCATTAAGTGTTAATGAAATTGGAAGCTAAAGTAATTAAAATCCAATTGAAAGTTAAGTGAATCTTAAATAGAATTGAATTTGATGTGGAAGTGAACCAACTTGAATATGAATTAGTGAATATAAACTAATTGAAAATGAATGTTAGTAAAAACATCCACTGTTAATAAATCAAATGTGATTTAAATTGAAAACCATTTCATTGAATATTAATGAGAATGTAAATGAACATTTGTTGGTTATGAATGATAATTGGTTGATGGTTGAATAAATATTACTTTTCCTACATTTGCTAAGTTGACATATATAGTTATTATGTTGCTATATGTTGTATATCGATACTATTGTCTATATACATGGTTCTCATGTTGTTTGTTGAGTGTTTAGTAGGTGCGGATCGCGTTTGCTTCGCATTTGGAGCTCGCTTTCGCGCTATATTAGCCGTATATGCTTGCTAATAAAATATAAGGTACATATCTCGGATTAAATATCGTACTTTTATACTTTTTCCCTGCGGGATGCCTCATTACTTGATGAGATGTATATTTGTGATATATATACTGTCATTTTTTTTTCGGATCGAGCCGCGCAAAGGAGACTATGGCGAATTTTTCCGGAAATTTAAGGCGTTAGAAAAATTTGAGAAAATTTAGAAAATTTTGAAAACTTAGACTTTGATTTGGAATTGAAAGTTAAACAATAGTGATTGTTTTTGAAAAGATAACTAAGTATGATTTGAAACTTAGTAAAGTTTTATAAGAAATTAAACTATGGATTTATGGAAAATTAATAAATTCTGTAACTTTTCTTACTTGATAATTTCGAGGACGAAATTCTTTTAAGGGGGGAAGATTGTAACGACCCAGAATTTGTATTAATTAAAAATTTAATATTTAATTAATTTTAAATATTTATAAGTGAAATTTATAAGTCGAATAAATTTATTTCGAGTTATATGATTTAATTGAATAATTAAATCGATAATTTAATATGTTAAATTATGGAAATAATTGAAAATTGAGTTAAATATGATTGTAAATGATTTATAAAATTTTATTTTATCATGTTGAAGTTAGAATGATATTTTAGAACTTTTAAAATCGAATTAAGAGTTAACTTGTGAAAATTGAATATTTTAATATTAAAATCGACTAGTGAAAATAGCCAATTTTTGAACAGTCTCAGAATTGAACGAAACCAGTTCCATTGGATCCGTAATAGTTAGTTATTACCGGATTTCAATTTTTGTGTCAATCGGAGCAATCGTTTGAGCGTGGCAGCTCGAAACGCATCGAATTATTTTTAATATTAATTTGGCGAGTTAAAATAGCCATTTTTCAAAAAGTCTCGGATTTCGACGAAACTAGTTTCATCGGATCCGTAATGTGATATTATTGTAAGGTTTCAAATTTCGTGCCAATCGGATTTACCGTTTGTCCGGTACAAATTAAAACGCCTAGAAAATCGTTTAAATCGGTTTAATTTAAATTGAAAGTTTATTGCCATAACTCGCACAGATGTCCGAATTAGCTTTCGAAACCTGTTCCATTGTGTCTGGAACGCGGGGTAAACCCTAGAAACGCTAGTTACGGCGCGTAAATCGGAGTTCGGAATTTCCGGAAGGAATAGTGTCGATCGTTTCTCTATAAATAGAACCACCCCTTCATAAATTAAAAAAAAAAAAACTAAAACCCTAATCCAATAACCCTAGCCACCAGTTAATATTGAATGGTCAGAATTTGATTTCACTTCCTCCTCAAAATCTCTCAATCCATTCACAATCAAGCGAAGTGATCAACTACAACATTGTAGAGCAAGGCGAGATCTTTAGATCCATACGGATATGATGGGGTTTAGTGTCGCGTAGGGGGAGCTATGGGGGGCCGATGGCTATAGCTTGCGCACGCATTTCAATGAAGAGGGGGTGGCCGAGCTTGCTATGGTGGTGGGCGAAGGTAGAGGAGGAGATGGTGCTTCGTATGGCGCATCCTGATCGTTGCATAGCTCGTCGTGGAGGAAGAAAAATTTAACCCTAGTTTATGCTATGGGTTCGGCTATGTTACTGAACACACGCGTGAGAGGATGAAGGAGAAGGGTGCGCATGGTTCTGATGGGCTTGGGATTGGAATGCACGGCCATGATTTAGCTAGGTTATAAATTGAATGAAATTATGTTGTAAATATTGAATATAAAAATCGTGTAACTTCATAAATTCATAACTTTTTCATACGAGGTCGAAAACGCGCGAAACCAGTTGCATTGGAATCATATGGACGAGCACTACGCTATGGAATTGGATTGGAGTCGTTTGGAGTTAGTGAGAATTTTGGGTAAAATTAAACGTCCGTTTAATTTTATTCAAAATAAATCGCTAAAACGAAATTGAAATCAAGGTGAGAACTTCTCACTCAATCGAATCAGTTTCGATTTTATTTTAAATAGTTAGATTTAAAATATTTGAATGCATGTTTGAATGATGATTGTTATCTATTGATTGTTAAAATAGACATTATACGCCGTTAGTAAGCGGATGTTATTTATTAAAAACATATACCACGAATATTTCATAAACAGTGAAAGTGGTATTATATATAATAGCAATATATATATATTGGCATATGTATATATTGGAGTTATTGATTTCCCGCATTTGTATAGCGGATGAGACCCTATTGGGCCGTCTATTAAGCGGATAATATTTTAAATCTCATATACCGCGATAATTTCGTACTGGAGCGGAATTGGTATTATGCTAATGTTTGTGATGCAGGAAACAGGTTGGAGGGATCCAACTGGATTCCTCAACACTATTTATTTGATTTCAGATATTTTGATATTTGATGGATTATCATATACGATATATGATGTCATTGTAGTCGTGATTGACTATTTGGTGTGTAGCATCATTGGACCAAGTTTTGGAATTTTAAAATGTTTTTAAAGAGATTTTTGAAAGTATAAGTTATAAAATATTTTTTTGAATTGATCCATTATAAATAAATAAACATTATACTTTTAAAAAGTTATATAAAATTATGATTTTTTAAGAAATATGGTTAAAGTTGATTTTTGAGAAATATGGATTAATGATTTTATAAAAGAGTTTAAATCGGGACTAATTGAATTTATTATGAAAAGCTGAAATATAGGATTTATAAAATTTAATTATTTTATGAATCAAAATGGTGAAATAATAAAGGAGATTAAAGACGTTTTAAAAGAATAATATAAATTGATTTATATTAAGAGATTTATAAATGGATATTTATAAATTGAAATATAGACATTATAAAACAAGTTTTTATAAGTGTTTGAATGAAGTGAAAATAGATTGCATAAGTGAATGGAATTTATAGAATTATTAACGGTGAAGTTATAAATGGAATTTTATAAGCAGTAGTTTTATAAAATTTATAAAGTCATTAAAAGAATGGTTTTGGATAAATAATCGAATCTTATAAGTTATAAGGTTTATAATTATGAAGTTCAAAGGAACGGTTTTTCAAACAAATAAATTATAAGTAAAATTATAATATGAACCTTTAGTTTATAATTTGGGGAAGTTTAAAAGAACGATTTTGTAAAATAATCGTTTTATAAGCATTTAACTTATAATATGGACTTTTGGTTCATAATTGAGATATAAACTGGAATAGGTTAATGACGGAAATTTGTAAAAGGAAGTTGTTATAAATAATTAGAAATGGAATTTATAAACGTTGTTTTATAAATTCGCAAATGACTTATTTTGATAAGAAAATTGTTGAAACCTATTAATGGAGTTATATTCACGTTTTTGACTGCGAATAATCCTTTGAAATAAAATGTATAAAAGGATGAAAATTGTTAACGTAGTTATTCACGTTTTGAATAGTGAATAATATGTTAAAGAAAATGTTTAGAATGTGATGTTTTAAATAGAAATTAAAACGATCTAACGATGTTTTAAAATGTGTTGAGATTCGAAACCATAGATTTCAACATTTATTGTTGAAATAGACGTTTTCTAGAAATAGAAGGAAATAATGGACTATAACACTGTTGTTATAGTAAATGATTTCCGAAAGGAAATGTTTTGTATAGTATTGGAATTTATATATCTATTTTAATTTCGAATCCCTATACTAGTGATTTTGGGACGTCGTAACGATGTTTTACGCAACATTCGTTTTGGCCCAAATAAATACGTTTATGAGCATGATTTCCTTAAAGAATGAAATATATACTTAATCTCGATTTAAGTATATTGAATATTTTCTAAGTGTTGAAAATAAATAAAATTTGTGAATTACTTATGAATAAATAAGTATGGAAATGTTTTCCAATATAAAATGAATATTTTGAGAATTTATCTTTTTGAAGATAAATTGAAATGAATAATTGAAATCGAATATTCATAGATATTTTGGAATATAAATTCACTATGGAATTTATAAAAGGAAGTGAAATTTGTTTAAAAATAAATATTGATTTATTTTTGAAATGTGAAATAATATATCTTGTAAAGATATTTTGGAAACTAAATAATTTGGAAAATTATTTGGAAACTGGTGATGTGTGCATATCCATTGATAGTTCAATAACCGACTATCAATATTTCCCTTTGAATGGGTAATTGATGTGATTTGTTTGAATGTGAATGCCACACTTATTTTTGAATAAGCGCTCACTATTCGGGTTAACCGGGAAAGGACCATGGGGTCGTATAACCCATTCCGAATATGTGATACGTCGTTATGAATTGCATTTGATGACCGGTATTGAAGACCGAGTATTTGCGAAAGCGATAGGATGACCTATCGATTGTCTCTGCACTGGGTAGCTCCTGGTATAGAGATTCCTTAAGTGATGGGAAATTCGATCGGGATTGTGAATACCCGGATTGCAAGGGCTTCGTGAGAAGTGCCTTCGGTTTTGTTCGAGCCCGGAACAGACTTGTATGGATTGTATGTCTGACGTTACAAATTGAGATATAAAGCAGATTTCTTTCAAATATATTTCTGTTGGTGGCGGAGAATTTATTCTTTTAGCTTAACACCCTTCTCTGAGACGTACGAGCTCAGAGATTATGTAGTTGAAGGCTATCAGCGATATATTCCCAATTTGGTAATGTGACATGCTGAGTGTTGCTGTAAATGATCATTGTGTTGATTATTTGTGATAGGATCGTTTATTTGATCGTCTATCCTGGTGATCATTTCTATGATCATTTGTTGACCCAAAGCATGGCTTTTGTATAAAGTATGTTTTTGTGGACGTGACTTCGTCGAGCCTCACACCCCGTGAATGGTCAAAACAGGAAAGATGCGGCAAGGTTATGAGGGGTAGCGCCCTTTAGGATGTGTGCATTTCCTTCTGGAAAAGGGTGGTATCATGGTATGGAGCCCAGATACTTACTCATGTTGAAAACACTTTGTTATGATTGTGTGAATTGATTGCGAGCGCTCGGTGAAAGGTCCCAAAGGACCGGGGGATGGCATATTCGGTCAGTTGTTACTCAGTTAGGGGTAACCCGGCCTTGTGTTGGTAGAGATCCGGTTTGGTTCTCGGGGATGTCCATCCAGAGGCATTCTCATGTGGCAATGGGAAGTTCCTTGGCCTGATCATTCGTTGGAAATCCAAAGAAACAATACGATCTTGTACGGTATTAGTTGTAGAACCTATCATTCACTTATGGTGGCGCCCCACTGTTTGGATGGTAGCTATAGTAGGCATACGATAATGGTCGTATGTTGGCTAAGATTTATATTCTATTTTCGAAATGAATTTTTCCTACACTATGCACTAGTAATAATATCAAATGTTCTTTATAATACGTATCAAGCATCTTTGACTATCATAAGGAGAAATCTCCTCCGATTCTGCGTTTGCATGTGTGTGTGTGCGGGAGGCCTTATGGTAGTCTCATTCTTAAAAGCATTGCGAATTGATTTTAAAAATATTCCTCTATTTTGATTTTTAAAGATAAATAAACTGTTTTGAGTTCTCACACCAGTCACATGACTGACTTGGAGTTTATTGTTTTCCTTCCTAAACTCTGGGTGCCCACCAATTTCCACACGGGCAGTCAAGAGTTAAGGTTTATCAGGATATTCTGGATATTCTGGAGTTGCTGGAGGCAAGATGGATGCCATGGCGTATTACTAGTTATATAGTATTTCTTTTTCCGCTGCACTATTGATGTTGTATGTTGTTGTACACTCTGATGATATGATGTAATGTAATGTAATGTATAAAATGTAATAACTGATAGTTCTTTGTTTAAAGATCATTCATTTATTATTATATGTTGTTCCGCTGCGAATTGTGAGATTCTGATGTTGTTCTGTTGTTTTCTGTTCCGTTCTATATTCTATGCTCTATTTTCTTTTCTCTCTATTTTCTGTCTTTCCTCTCTTCTTCTCTCCTTTTATTTTTCTTAAAGCATAACATTTCGGGTTTTTGGCCTTCGATTTCTCGGCAGTCGATAAAGTGAGTATCGATGTTGAATTTTCGAAAGTTGAAAATTTCCGGGGCATTACAGAAAATCAGGGGTTATGCAGCAAGGCTAAGTGGGTAGGCCCCATTAGGGTGAGGTCATCCCTTTCTAGATGTCCCTTTTTATTTGGCTTAGTGGTGCGGTTGTTGATCCCAACCTTGGGGTGATCTTGCTCGGGATTATCTAGTAAGGGGTAGTCCCGGTCTTGTGTTGTAGGGGATTGGGAGTAATCCTCGGTACGGTGATCTAGGCCACGTACTATGACAGATGGTACCCAAGTGCCTAGTCATTAGCTGGAAATCCATTCTCCCTACATGCCTTTTATGGTTTTGTTTGTATTACCCACGATTGTGGCTAGTAGCTGGAATTTAATTAATGTAAAAATTTCCACTATTTGAATAATTATTTGTATATAGACACTATTATAATATCAGAGGATTTTATAACAAATGTTTAGCTATCGTAAGGTAAAAACCCGACATGTTTATTTATGGCGTGTTCTTACGAGATGCTTTTTATTTTCGAACGAAGTTTGAAAACTTTAGTAATCAATTTGAGTGTGGTTTTCTCACGGTGGTATTCCAGACTGACTCGGGTGTTATTTAACTATAATGCTCGGGTCAGACTGAGTATTATAGGATATATGAAAGGATGCTGTGGAGCTCAGGAGACGAGCTGGATGGCAATAGGTACTTCCGTAATTGTGTTAAATATTCCATTCTGTATTCAGATTGTGAGGACATGTTATGATAACTGTCCATTTGTGTGTTATGATACTCTGATGATGAAATGTATAAATAGATTTTTTTTGTAAAGATCATTTAGTATCAGTTATACTTTATTCCGCTGCGATGATTAGACTATGATGTTGTTTTCCATTTTCTTCTTCTACCTCTTCATGTTTAACCCAAATGGTTCATATTTCCATTCATCTTGAGTTGAGTGATGGAGAATAGTGTCGACTCAAGGGGATCGGGTTTTCGGGCTGTTATAGTGGTATCAGAGCTGAAGGTTAAGTGAGAACCTTGGCCCTGGTGGTTAAATAGAGTTCGTAGTACTCTCAAATGAGTTTGAGTGTATTAATAATATGAGCGCATATTTGTTAGTGAGTATAAAATTGCTTTTATATTAGGTTGACTAATGGTTGAGTGTTTATGGATTCTGGTCGATGTGTGGGACGCCATGTCATCGATAGTGGTTTCTAATCTCTTAAACAAGATAAACCGACACAGTATTGTTTTAAATAGGGTAAATGAAATAATTTTACCCAAATTATTTTTGTATATAAAGAAATAATTTTTCGTAAATTATTATAGTTATATATGGATGCTTGGTTGTTAGTTATAATAATATTAAATTATTATCTTTGTAAGCTAAGAAATAAATTCATATACAAATGGGATTTGTAAACGTGATTTATAATTTAAAATAGAATGCCAGAGAAATATTTGAAAATAATTTGTGATGAATATTCAAGATTAATGTTTAAATATGAATTCAAAGGGTTTGGAATTTGAAAATTTGGAAAATTTATATTCCTTTGAATTTGAAAATGATTTTCAAGGGTTTTGGAGAAATAATGGTGATATTATTTGGAAAATATTTTTGAGTTGAATATGAAATCTGGTGAGATTTGGAATTTAAAGATATTTGAAATGTTTTGGAAGGATAGAAGCACTAAACTCTTTTCGGTCACTAGAAAGTAACTTCGGTGATGACTACAGCATCATTGATGTTCATTTTCGAGTTTCCAAGAGAGAAATTGCTACCAAATTGTTTTAAATTGGAATTGTTGCAAAATTAGGTTGGCTTTAAAAATTCAAGGAATAATTGGATATGCAATTGAATTATGGATTTCAAAAATGTTTTTTGAAATGTTGAAGTATTGGTTTGGTGAAACCGTTTTGATTTGTAATGCAAAGGAATATTTGGTTTGGATATAATTGATTTCGATAAAATGATTTTGAATATTGGGTAATCGATTAAAAGAGACTCGGAATTTATTTTAAATTTTTTTTTATGGATTATAATTTTTTTTGGAAATTTATAGAGTTTGAAAATTTCCTGGAATGGAATTAACTTGTAAAAAGGTTAATAAATTAGAAGAGTAAGTCGAATTAAATGAACTCAAGCTAAGTTTAATAATATTGTGACTGGATTTGAATTAAAGTTGAAATATAATTGAAATGGAACTGTATAATGTGGTGGACACATTAAATGGAATTAAGTTCTTACTTAATAAAAGTTTAAAATGGATTAATTAGATTAGTGGATAAAATCTGATTGGATATAATCATATTAGGGATTAAATTGGAAATGGTTACAAGAAGGTAGACTTAAGTTTGGGGTAAAATGACTTGAAGAAGATAAACAACTTAAGTAAGTATCTGGATGAAAGCTCGACTTAAGTAAATTGTTAAATGGGTGTTGGTGAGCTGTATGAAATGGTTTTTGATGGAACTTGTTTGAATAATGGAATGAAATGCAAGCGAATAGATAAAAAGGTAAAAATGTAGTGAAAATGAGAATGCATGAATTTTGAATAAATTTAATATGGAAATGGAACACTAGTTGGATAAATAAAAGTTTAAGTTTGAGTTAATGATGGGTTTGTGAATGAAACCCGAGTTGTAAATAGAAATTCGACTTGGAATTGTAAGTGAATTAAACATGAATTAAAGTTGTTATGGAATTGGATTATAATAGAAATGATTTGAGTTACAAATAAAATCCAATTCGAGTATAAATGAGTTGGAATCAATTGGATGTGGACATAAACTAAAATGGATATTCTATTAAGTGAATATCATCGAATTGCATAGAATAAATTAGTCGTTCGACTTAAACGGAAGTGAATAAAAATTCTATGGATTGGAAGAAGTAAATAAAATTTATTTTTGAATCAATTGAAATGAATATAAGTTCGTTTGGTTTAAAAATGAATCGTATGCAAGCAAGTGAGTTGTAAATCACTTAAATTGAACGGTATGGGTTGAGAGTTGATTGAAAGCAATTGAAATAAGTGTCGAAACCTAACATATGTGCTTATGAAAGTATAACATGCATTATTATAGAATCTATGTTTTAGCTATTTAAATATAAGTGAAATGCTATAAACTTCTTATATATAGTGCTTATATGTTTAAATTGAGTAAGTACAGGTACTGGAAAGCCGTTTGGAAGGATTTTAGTCGCGCTAAATAATAAACCGCTTGCTTAAAAATGCTAAATAAAGGTGCCAAGGCAATAAAAATAGGAAATATGAACTGCTTTTGTTTTTCCGACCGGGTGGGT
Source organism: Allium cepa (assembly GCA_030765085.1). NCBI lineage: Eukaryota > Viridiplantae > Streptophyta > Magnoliopsida > Asparagales > Amaryllidaceae > Allium > Allium cepa. Next base: position 716,907,774 of record CM060945.1, on the reverse strand, counting down.
CGATATATATATATTTATATCTCTTGTCAAATTGAAAAAGCTCCTCCGTACAAAGGGGACTCTGCCAAAAGTTTTCGAAAATTTTGGGAGCTAGAAAATTTTTGAAAATTTTTGGAAAATTTTTCATTAGCAACAAAACAATTTCAAATTGGAATTGAAATAAGGGATTTTGGAAATAGAAATTTAAGCTAATTGTTTAGTTGAACTTAAGGATTAAAAAAATTGAATATGGGTGTCGGGAAAATATATTGAATAAGCATTTGAGTGAAAATTTAATAAAAATATGTGAAATGATAAGCGTTGATAAGGGAATAGAAATCAGATGAATGTGAAGAAAAGAGAATTGATATAGTTGATAATCAATTGAGATAAATACATAGGATGTACGTATATTATTTTATTCGCATAGCAATTTGATACAAATTCGAACACAGAATTTCGAGATAGTTATATCGATCCGAGTTAGGATTTTTCACTCGATTTTCGATGGCAAACCTTGGATATAGATTTTGATTGATTCTGGAAATTATCTGTCATAGTAATGACTATGCAAGGAGAATGACGGTTTCTGATCAAGAAACCAGATTTGAGTCCGCACTAGGAAGTCGGGGGGACGATACTTGTTCGAAAGTGAAATTGTGTGATCGAGTAAGCGATTAGATTCGGTAAGTGCGTATGAATGATATAGGTACATCGTACGGGCTTGCATGAAAAGATATTGAAATTTTGCAAGGAAGTCAATAAAATGTTTTTGAATGTTGTGATTGGATATTATTGCTATGTAGGATATACAGGTATTATAAAGGAAAAGGAAAATTTGTTTTGATTTCAAAAGATAAATTTGAATTGCTCGACAAAAAGGTATGTGTTTAAATTTCTATATGAAATTTGATTTGGTTTTTGACCTAGCCACTTGACCTTTTGTTTTCTTTTGGAATTGGGGAGCCCGTATTGGCATTTTGTAGTTGTACCAAGCTAGCCGCGCAAAGGAGACACTGGCGAAATTTTTCGGAAATTTAGGGAGTTAGAAAATTTTTGAGAAAATATTGATAATTCCAAATTTGGGTTTAAATTGAAATTTGTGTGATTGAGAAAATAGTATTGTTTGAAAACTATGGGAGAGTTTGGGAAGTTAGTAAGAATGATAATGGGTCTTTTATAAAAAAGATGGTTGGTAGGATGTTGAATTGTTGGTTTTGGGGAAAAGTAAAAGGGTACTGGACCATTCTTCCTGACAGGCAATTTCAGGGACGAAATTCTTTTAAGGGAGGAGGAATGCGACGATCCGAAATTTTTGGATGTTGGAAATCGGAATATTTAATTGATTTTAAATATTTAAAAGTTAATTTTTAACTTGAATTCAAATATCACCATTTACTTGGTAATTTATTTATTAAATTAAATAATTTGAAGTTCGATAAAATGTTGAATCTGGAGTTTTAAGCATGTTAAAAATAATTTGAAGGCTTGCAAGATTTATATTGATAATATTGAAGATAGTTAAGGTGTTAAATTGAATTTGGAAGTGTTTTGTTAAGTTTTGAAATTTATATAGTTTGAATTGAATTTAAAAATAGCCTTCCGAGGTACATTCTCAGATTTGGACGAAACCAGTTCCATTGGATCCGTAATATTGTACTATTATCGGATTTCGATTTTCGTAGCATTTGGAGTTGTTGCGTGAGCATACGATATATAAACGCGCTGAAATTTTAAATCGAAAATTCAATTTAATAACTAATCCGAGAAGCTATCTTCTCCATATGATCGAATTAGGACTCGAAACCTTTTCCATTGCATTCAGAATAGGGGCATAACATTATAAAAGCTTAGAAGCATGCCTCGATAGGAGTTCGCGATTTTAGCCAACGTAAATCGAGACAATTTGAATTTGAATTAAAATATTTATTTCTATATTTAAGTCAATAGCTAAGATTCCTTTCCATCAGCCACCATTCTTTCATCTCAGCCATCCTATTCCTGAGCAAGCCGATCTACTCCTATCTGTTTAATCACGTACTCTTTTCCTTCCCTCAGAAGCTAAAATCATGTTATCTTCCCCTGTTACTTCAATTCATTTTCAACGGAAAAAAAACAATAGCTTTGAAAATCTATGGCCGTGTCCCTATTCTCCCTTATCAAACAGTTCTCGTCCTCCTTAAATCAAAGCTTGCATCTCCCCTACTTCCCAATTTCCAAATTGTTTCTGTAATATATATATATATATATATATATATATATATATATATAATAGATCGAGCCGCTCGCGAATCGAAGGCCACGCAAGGGTCCGCGATCAAATCATCGGCAGTCGTGAATGGAAAATCGAGATGTCTGGAATCTCGTCGAGAGGGTGAGCTCGTGTTCGAAGGTCTGGGAGATGGTCGCTCTGTCGTTGGATTTCGCGCGCGCTTGTGACTTTGGTTGCTGCGTTGTAGTTGCCGTGAGTGACTCGACGTGGAGTGCGGCTTGTTCAAAATTGGAGGTCACGACCATTGGGGAAGGAGCAGTGCCTCTGTCGTATAGGTTTCTTTGCTCGAGGAGCAGCAATTAATTTACGATCTCGATTCTTGTGATGCTTGGAAGCGGGGTGAACTCCGGCAAGGGTAGCAATCGAGCAGTTGGATCGATGCCGAGTTGTGTAGTAGTGAGGTTCGAATCTTCTTTTTCCCAGTTAATTGTGATTTAATGTACATATGATCATGTAGATGTAAGAATTAGAGTATAAGGTTTAAACAGAAATTATATAGCTAGATAAGATTTAATTGTACAGTAAGGTTTACATAATAACTACTTTTCAATTTACAAGTTTTATTCAGTAGATATTTATGTATACAGTAAGTTATAAATGCAGATTTTTATATATAAATAGAAAATTTATTTAGATAGATAAAGCTATAAAGAAATTATTATACATATGCCTATTTAAATTTACTAGTTATTTTAAATAATGAATTTGGAGAAAAAAATGTTTAACTAGCTTATTAATTATCTTAGTGACTAAAAGATCTTTAAAAAGAGAAATTCAGTTTTAAATTTAATTGTTAGTTAAATAAATTTATTAAAAGGAATTGGTTTAAAATAAAATCATTAGATAATTAAAAATTACCAAACGAAAATTCTTTATTCGATTATTTTGAATATTAATGAATTATAGAAATATTTATTCAAGGCCTATAATCAAGAAGAAATCGAGCAGATATGGAAAGTGGATTGCAAATAAAAATCAAAATTGAGTTAATCTCACTCATATGGGTCATATAAATTTAAATGGTTAAATATAAATAATTGGTTGAATGATTGAATTAATTGGTTGGGCTATATTATATATAGTAGTATATATAGTATATATTGGAGTGATTGATTTCCCGCATTACATAGCGGATGAGACATTATGCGCCGCATAATAGCGGATGATATTATTTAATCGCATATACCGCGATATTCCACCTCGAAGTGGAATTGGTATTTTATTTTGTGCTAACATATGTGGATGTAGGGAAACAGGTTGGAGGGATCCAAATGGATTCCTCAAAATATATAGATTTGATAAAATATCCTGTGATATAATTAATTGCTATCCTGTGACGAATTATATTGATAATTGGAAATGTTGGATACCACGGTTGATTTAAAATATTTCGGTGAACTAAGTTATAAAAATCTATAGAAATGGGAATTCTGGAAAGAAAATAAAAGAGTGAATTTTGAGTAAAATAATCATAGATATTTGAATAAATTAAAAACAAATTGGAAAAGAATGAAAAGTGATTTTTGAATTATGATAAATAAAATTCCAAGTGTAGGAAATGAGATTTTGAATAAATGGGAATAAGTGATTTTATTTTTAAACTCAATTGATATTATTTCAAGAAATAAAGAATTTATTTTGAATTCGAGGTTTGAATTTATTTGAAAGGATAAAGAAGAAATTTGGGAAATATGAAATTGGTATTTCCAGTTAAAAGATTTTAAATCATAATGAAGAAATAAAATGTGAAGTTAATGGATTTTCAGATTTTGGAATAATTGAGTAAGTAAGGAAATTTATTTAAAAGTGAAGTAAATTGGAAATCAATTTGGAGATTGATTTAAGTGTGTAAAACCGAGATTTTTTAAAAGAGAAGCGAGACTTGTAATTTATAAACTAGGTTTATAACAGTGAAGTAATATATCGGTAGATATTTGGAAGTACAAATTTCACGGTGGGAATTTATTTAAACGAATGGGTAAATTTTTTTAAAACTAAATAGCGATTTATTTTAAAAGATGTGAAAGAAAAGTGCATTTCCATGGATAGCCAAGTACGTTTTCAAAGCAAATTTTTAAATATAAGTTAAAAGTTTTAATTTTTTTTTAAAAAAAGCATGTTTTAGAAAATTTATTTTTTCTAAATGTTTAAATTCTAAAGTAAGTATTTTTCAAATCTATTATCATAGTAATTATTTTTAGGTGGCTTGGTATTTCGTTTTAAAAAGAGAAAATCTAGTTTTACATTTTATAAGGTAACCTCATTTTTAATATTCCTAAAGTATATATTTTAATAAAGTATTGAAGTAGTTTTCAATTTAAATGTTAAAGTATATTTTATAATAAAGTGTTTTAAAATTATTTTAAAAATCTAAAGTTTTGTACTTGGTTCTTTCAATGGAAATAAATAGTTGGGAATTTATCCCATGAGAAGAGTGGGGTTTGAAAACTATTTTCAAAAAGGGTTGAAAATGGAAATATATCTTGCGAATATATTTTAAGGATAATTAATAATTTGGGAGATTATTTATTGTTTGATGGATATTTGTGAATGTTAATGGATAGTTAAATAACCGACTATAAATATTCGCCAATGCGCTGATCGTTTCGAACAGACCGGGATCGAGATAAATTTCTCGAAAACCACTTCGATCCGGTTTGAACGTTTTCGTGTGGAAGACAAGAATTTGGATTCGAAGGTGGAGCAGTGGAGTGCAATGGCTTGTCGCTACTAATCCTGAGGTGATTCCAAAATGGATGCAGTAGGAGTAGTGCCTACGGTTCCGTTCGAACACGGGATGGACTTGTATGGATGAATGCTTTAAGAACATCGTCAGGAGGACGGTGAGCATTCTAAGTGATATGTTCTAAAAAGGTAACGCTTAGCCTTGAGCCTCATCAACTGGGAATGCCTGAAAATCAGGGGTTCTGCAGCAAGGCTAAGTGGGTAGCACCCATTAGGGTGAGGTCATCCCTTTCTAGATGTCCCTTTTTATTCGCCTTAGTGGTGTGGTTGCTGATCCCAACCGTGGGGTGATCTTGCACGGGATTATCCAGTAAGGGGTAGTCCCGGTCTTGTGTTTCAAGGGATTGGGAGTAATCCTTGGGTCGGTGATCTAGGCCACGTACTGTGACAGGACCCTAGTGCCTAGTCATTAGTTGGAAATCCATTCTCCCTATGTGCCTTTTATGGTTTTTTTTGTACTACCCATGATTGTGGCTAGTAGCTGGAATTTAATTAATGTAACAATTTCGTCTATTTTAATAAGTATTTGTATATAAACACTATTATAATATCATAGGATTTTATAAGAAATGTTTTAGCTATCGTAAGGCGAAAACCCGACATGTTTATTTGTGGCGTGGTCTTACAAGATGCTTTTGATTTTAAAGGATTTTTGAAAACTTTAGTAATCAATTTGAGTGTGGTTTTCTCACGCTAGTATTCCAGACTGATTCAGGTGTTATTTAACTATAATGCTCGGGGCATACCGAGTATTATAGGATATAGGAAAGGATGCTGTGGAGCTCGGGAGACGAGCTGGATGGCAATACGTACTTCCATATTAGTCTTCAATATTCCGCTATGTATTCAGATTGTGAGGACAGGTTATGATTAATGTCCAGTTGTGTTTATATATATTTTGATGATGAAATGTATAAACAGATTTGTTTTTGTGTAAAGATCATTTAGTATCTATTACATCATTTAGTATCTGTTATATTTTATTCCGCTACGATGGTTAGATTCTGATGTTGTTTTCTATTTTCTTCTTCTACCTCTACTTCTTTAACTCAAATGGTTCGTATTTCTGTTCACCTTGAGTTGAGTGATGGAGAATAGTGTCGACTCAAGGGGATCGGGTTTGCGAGCTTTACAACATGTGTGGATTATTGTCAAACTAAATGGTCTAAATATACGGGTTGTTACATTTTCACTATACCGCCATTTATTGACTTTCATCCCAAAACCCTATCATGTGTGTTTTGAACTTGAGCTTGTGTTTCCATTAAATAGAATTTTAAAATTCGTTAATCATGTTAACAAAATATTTTTTAATTTATCAACCATTTTAATTAATGGTTATTTAAATTAATTAACTATTTTAACTAATAATGTTTAAAGTTAACTGATCATGTTAACTAATAATTTTGGAATTAATTAATTACTTTAGCTAATGATGTTTTGAAATATATTTGATTATTGAGATTTGAATTTAATTGAATCATTTTAGTTAATTATTTTAAACTTCAATTAATCATTTTAATTAATAATTTTTAAATGTAATTAATTTTTCTAGCTAATGATATTTGAAATTTAGTGAACCATTTTAATTGATGATGTTTTATAGGTAATTAATCATTTTAACAAATGATGTTTTAATTAATCATTTTAATTAATGAGGTTTGAATTTAATTAATCCAATTAATTTATGATTATTTGTACATAATTAATTGTATTTAAAATTTATTAATCGTTTTAATTAATGGTGTGCGAGATTAAAATGAATAATAATGATTATTTGAATTCAATAAATCTTTTTAATTAATGATATTTAAAGTTACTTAATTGATTTAGTAAAAGTGATTAAAGTAAATTAACTAATATAATGGAAGTTTTTTAAATTAAACAACCAATGTGGCGTTATAAAGTTAATAAACAGATTTAATAAAGAACTTAAAATTAATTTACTGATGTTATAAAAGTGTTTTGGAAATAATTGACTATTTTATTTAAGATAATTGATTTTATTATTTAAAAGACATTACAAATGTGATTAATTATCTTTTGGGATAATTAATACTGTTTTTAATTTGTAAGTAATGATTTATAAATAAAGCTAAGTGTAAATTGTTTTGGGTTTATAGTAAATAATGTTTTAATGAATTTTTTGACCCTTGTTTTAATACGCTTAATATTATAAGTTTGTCTTTTAAAAAATATTTCTAATGAGTATTTCCAAAGTGTTTTAACCAATATTGAAATAAGGAAATCAGGCACAAGTTTGGTTTTTAAAAGTAAAGTTCGATTTGGTTATGGAAAAGTTACTCCGTAATTGATATCATTTATATGGAAAGGATCTAGTCACACTTTTGATGTTAAACGTTGAGGTCTAGACTCGTTACTACCTTAAAAGTTAAAAATATCTTCACGGTGATGCCTAGAGGTATCATTACATCAACTTGCCTGGCTTCATTTTCAAATGAGATATAGTATTTGTTCAAAATCGATGAGTAATGTTAAATATATGATATTTAATCTCCATATATGGTCATTTTAATTATCCCCGATAGGTTTTTTATTAATTATCGGATTCATCTTTCTTCATGGTGTATCATCAACTTAAAACGATTGGCTGTTCTTTAAGATTTGTTATCCTTTGCTGGAGATGGCCAAATCCAAAGCATAAGAGGGGGCAAGGCTTTGTGAGTCTACTTGCACTAGGATATCTTCACATCTCATCTAGATTTTGATTTTGTAGCGCATTTTGTTGCGAAGTATTCGGATACTCCGTAAGGTTTGGCAGTGTTCGGCTTGGAGCTTTTCAAGAATGAGCTTCTTTGAAGTATATTACTACGGGAATATTTCAAGTGGGTGCACCCTCCTAGTAATCTGTTGGAAATTTTCCTTTCCTTATTTGATTCGAACCTTCAAATCATTTTTCTTTAATTGCAACGAGAAGAGTTAATTACTCATCGTGGTGTTTAGTTATTGGTTTTTTCCATTCTATCATGTCTGGAATGTTATCTTGTTTTATCCATTCTATCTATTTTGGATTTGCTCGGATTATTTTCATTCTTTCAAGTCTGGTTTTTAATACTATTTATGCCCACTCTTATTTGGATTTGTTTCGTGTTGTTTATCTCTACTCTTTCTTGTGTTGATGTTTTTCTTCTAAGGTAAAAACTCATTCCGCGTTAGCGGTGTGATTTCATAGAACTTTTATATGTTCCCAATTCTTTAGGTTTTCTCATCCTGGTATTTCCAAACTAACAAAGGTGTTATTTTATTATAATTCTCGAGTGAGACCAAATATATTCCCAAGTTGACTTTGGTCTGGAGATCTTGGAGAGGAACAAGAGGTTCACCTATTGTAGTGTTTTATTTTCCGCTGTTATATATACTATACATATCCACAATTATTGTAACGTCCTGCCTTTTTGCACGATTTAAATAGACACACATGCCGATTCAATCCATACGGAAGGGCGGATTGTTATGGGGTAAATAAGAAAAATAAGAAAGAAATAAAAGAAAACAGAATCTCGCAGCGGAAGGATAAAATATAATAATAAAATATACAGTTTATAAATCTGTTTACAAAACATTCATATAATACATATCAGAGTTACACATACCAACAACAATGCAGCGGAACAGTGTGTAGTGCACTAGTATAAATAATAATAATATACATCTTCGTCTTCGTCCTCTAGAGCTAAATCTTCAAATCCTGAAACGCTCGGACTGACCCGAGCGAATTGAAAAGACAAAACACTCGAGTCAGAACTAAAAGATCTTATGTAAGTTAAATTAACAGAAATAAATGTGAGTGCAGTAACTCAAGAGATGCTCGGGATTTACATCTCCTAAGGATCCGTTAAACTATTTACTATATAGTATATTGCGCTATTATAATAGTGTCTATTTGTAAAATAAACTTACTTTTTAATAGCGTTAAGGGGTTACCCATATAGCCCTTAACACAAATAATGCCAATATTCTATACAGTACCGTAATACCTCCTGATCGGGAGGCTACCAGAGGATACTCCATAGGTACGACACAAATAGAAACTCATAGTAAAGGCGCGGTAGGGTAGGTGACACGGCACAACTAGGCAATGCCAGGGTAGATATACCAATTACGCTTCCGGGCCGATGGAAACGCGCAGCGCGCAGCTGCCGCCCACCTCGAACAAACTCCCCACATCAAAGAAATCAAAAATGAAGGTGGACACCGAATCAATCCAAAATCAGAGTATAGTATCGAAGGGAAGTGTCCGATCAGAGGTGCTACCTCATTAACCCGTCAATCGCTCCTGTTTTAGCCACCTTATGCCAACTCACGGGAGTTGGGTCCACGTATTTACCTTACAGGAAACGTCGCCACCAACCTACTTCATTCTGGAATCTCCACCGCGTACACGGTTAGTCAAAGTGGTTTTGGTATCGACAGAGAGTGTCCATATCTGATCCCGGTCTCTTTGCAAACCAATCGTTATTATAACACCGTGGTTATTTAAAAAAAATTATACTTTTAAAACCATAATAAAATATCCATTTAAAACCCATATAAACCCGATTTCATTTATTCTTAAAACCCCAAATCAATACGATATCATTTATTTTCCAATATATATTCTTTCCAAAATCATAGGGTTTCCAAAGTAAAATATTTAGAAATCAAAACTCTTGAATATAATATTTCCAAATTATACTACCTTGAAAACATAGCTTTGAAACAAAATTTCCATCTCTTAAATGGTTAAATACTAAATTACTTTTATAAACAAAATAGCTTCTTTAGATTTCACAAATCAATTTCAAATATCGATTTAAACTTCCAAATGCCATTTCAATTCTTATGTTTCAAGGTTTTAAATATATCACCATTTCAAACAGACTCATTTGACAATTCCATATATATATATCAAATTCAGTTACTTATTATTTAGACTTGAAATGTTTGCTTAATGAATTCAATATAATTTAAGAAAGCCTTAACTTCATATAACTGGATCGTCTTTCAATTTATTATATATTCATTTAATCAACCTGATATTCATTAAAATCACTTTACACAAAAATCAAGTTATAAAATCATATCCTTTAAAAATTCTAATTTTTATTAAAATTCAATTTAACTTAATATTCATCTTCCAAATCTATTCTCATTTAAGTCATAAAACTCCAGAAATTAAATTTTAAATAAATGTTTAATCTTATTTGATCTTAAAATCAAACTTTATTTAAACTTCAAATCAAATTTATACAAAGCTTAAAAACCGGAAATTACTATATATATAATAGCCTTTATCAATATCCAAATCAATATCTCATAAACCATATATATATAACTTTACAAAACCATAGAAAAACATTTCAAAAATAATTTTATTTATTTACCGCGGTGCCTGTATATAATTTTCTATCCTATGGTCAAGTGATACAGATGTTTATCATTTCAATCCGCAATTTAAAATGAAAAAAAAATGCGGTTATATATCATTTCAAACCGCAATCCCGAATGAATAAAATGCATAGCAACTTGCAATTTAATAAAATTAATCATCCATTCATTCATCAAATCATACATCCATTTATCACAGTCATCATCCAATTTCAAACAATCATCAATGCATAACAGGTGATAAATAATGGTATCAATTATCAGTTTATAATCAAAATAAATTTAATAACTGTTAATTGGCAGTTTATATGCAAAAATAAACGTAAATTTAACTGGCAGTTAATATGAAATAAAAATTTAACATAACTATGACTGGCAGTTAATATGCAATTAAATAAATTCTAACTGTCAAATTTATATGCAATAAATAAATAAATTTACAGTTATATTAAATAAATGCGTTTAAAAAGAAATAGTGAATAAAAAATGCCAAACAGTCATAAAAAAATTTCTACCCATATCTAAAATTAATTTAACAAACACAAGAAATTTTAGAAATTGTGAGTGGGTTAAAACACTCACCTTTTTAATTTAAATCGAATTAAAAATCCGATTTAAATCCAAAAATTCGACGATCTCCAAATCTGTCCAAACCAGTGTCAAAAGATTTTGAATTTTATTACGATCCTAACAAAAAAAATCTTGCATGAAACAGAGTTCGTAGGAGAAAGTTATACGCATTAATGGTGATTGAAATTTCAAAAAAAAATAGAAATAAAAGAACACCTTCAAGCGCCACGTCATCCCCCTTTCTTTCCCTCTCTCCATCATGCGTTTTGCATCCAGATTTTTCTGAGAAGTTTGAATTTTAGCTTTTGATTTGGTTTGGAATTTTTATTTGGATCTAAGCTTTGTTTGTCTACCATTGAGGAGGAGAAGGAGTTGATGATATTTTACGCGCAGACAAATGAGAATAGGCGGAGGCTAGGGTTTAGCGGGGTATTTATAGATGAAGTTGGAATAGACAGATGGATCCGAATTTAAATGAATTCACAATTTGTCAAATTTAAATTCCAATAATCCATTTATTTGATTTTTAGATCTTATTATGAATAAATGGTGGACTTACCATTCCTATCATTTCTGATTGCAATTAGCTTCAAATTTATTAACCAAACCTCCATATCAAATAAAGATTTATTGCAAAAAATTTAGTGTTTACCTTTAATTAACGTAAATTCAATAAATTATAAAATCTTATTTCAAATGAAATTTTATACCATTCGTATTCAATTTTCTTTATTAAATCAATCATCATCTTATGTATATATTTAACATTAGTATATATCAATTTACCCCAATTAAATAAAATTTTATTCCCAAATTGATTTACAGCCTAATATAACATTTGAATTTTATTCCCAATTCATAAATTACTACCTTAACTAAATTTTACGTTTCCCTTTTAATTTACATTTTCACCTTACGTTACAACATTAATTATCCTTAAAGTAACGTCTATTATTAATAACAATATTATAATTACTTACCATTTTATTTCATAAATTAATCCATTTCATCTAAATTCTTATCTATGTAATATTTCAACATTTAATTTCATCAAATGTAATTGTTTTCCAATACGTTAATAACTTTATTTCCAAGTCTTATATTACAACAAACTATCCAATACGAAAGTCTTAACATTGTTACAAATACTACTTTAATTAACATTAACGCAATACTCAATTAAAAATTATTGTAACTGATTTCAAAATTGTAAATTAACAAGCTACCAAAATAAGCAACATACAATAATCGTACTCTAACCTTTAGTCACATTAATACGCTTTTATTTATCAAAATCAAAGTTCCCATTTAACTAAATCTCCATAAATGAATTTGACGTTATCTTCAAAAAGTACTTTATACTAACATTAACGAAAAAATTTATTTATATCTATTGCAATTGATTTAGTACTATTTTCTCAATATTTAAAATGATTTAACAAATTTTAAATGTCAATTTATTCAAGATTAAATCAATATAAATATTCAATTCCATAAAATCCAAAACTGTTGATAAATTTCCAAAACTTCCTTTTTTATTGAATCAACCTATATTTATTCCTTTCATTAATCTCAAATATAAGGGTTTACCCTTTGGATTAAAAATTATCACATAAATATCCTATTTCAACGTAATTCTTAATTTAACATAATAAATAAAATTTGATTTCATTTATCTCAATAAGTCCTACTATTATAAATTAACCAATTGACTCACTATTCAAATTCACCTTCTATAATTCAAAATTTTTCTATCACCTTGATTTACTTAACTTTATAATTCCTTAGACAAATCTCTATCCCAAATCTTAAATGTAAGTCATTCTACTAATTATAGTACTTAATATTTTCTTAAAATAATATTTCTATAATCTAATTTATTAAATAAGTTTCCAATTAGATCCAATTTCAACCTTGCACATAAGTTTAGGTTATAATTAACTTATAACGTATATTTCCCTAGTTATTTCTTTATATACTCCCCATGTTAATTCCACAATTAACCATTATTATTAGAATAACATTTATAATAAATACAATCCTATAATTTACTCAACACTTAATTATTTCCTTTTCCATTAGGGTAACATTCCTTTATCTGATTACTACTTATTACACATTCTAATTCCATTAACAAGGAAGCAGGTAAATTATGATATATGCTACAAATTTTCAATTTATTACTATTCATTATTATTAACCTAAATTCAGCATTACTTACCTCGCATTAACCTTATTACCTAAAATCCTTATCCAATTGAAATTAATACTCTAAATAAATACATTTACTTCTTTCGTTATTTTATTAGTTACAATTAAGGCACACCTAATTTATAGGTAAATGACTGAATTTACTAGTGTCCTACTATTACAACCTTCAATATACTTGTATATGGTTATTTTACCCTTTATAATCCCTTTATAAATATATGCACATCTACAAATTAAGATTCTAAATCCAATTTCTTATTCCATCTAGGTTCCATTTCTTCACTTTATGAATAACTAGCATTTCCTATTCATTTGTTACATCACTTATATTCACTTTATGAATAGTTTTGATATTCCATTTATTACTAACTTTAATTATTCCAATTTATTATCTACATACAATTTGAATCTATTTTCAAATTTTCACCTTTTTAATAATTAACACCTTCCAATAATAAATAAAAAGGATTGTACTAAATAAAATTTTATTTCCATTAATGAATCCAATCCTTGCCTTTATTTACTTATTTCTAACCTTATATCCAATTGCAACAATTTCCACTATTACACTTAATTGCAATAAACATTCAATTTGTAAATTTCAATTAACCTAGATACATCTAATTTCAACATTCTCTTTCATACAAATAAATAAGATTTCCGTTTCTTTCTAAATTAAAATTAAAAATTAAAAATCCTATTAATTTAATTCATTTTAAGCATCAAATTTACACGGGTCGTTACACTCTCCCCCACTCAAAACTTTTCGTCCCCGAAAAGGAAAGGAAGGGAAAAGAAGAATTAAATAACAATACATCTTATTAAAAATATTAACTCATAAACAATAATTTACTAAATTTATTACCTTAAATAAAATATACCCATTTTATAATCATAATATTTTTTTATACTTAAATTACTAAAGTTCGGAAAACATTTTTAAAATATTCTATGTCTAAAATTTTATGGAGAATTTTGGCAGAGTCTCATTTGTACGGAGAGGCTCGGGAGAAAACATAATATCAAAGTATAACAATATACACAAATATTTTCCAAAAATAATATGTATCCCTACACGGGAAAATGTATAAAATAGCGCTATAAACCGTAATTCGAAACGTACCTATTTGTCGGGCAATTTACGCTTAATTTATGGAACCAAGCAGTAACAATTGCTTCCATAACCTGTATTTCACTTATAAAATCCAAAGTGGTAACAATTTATATAAAGTGAAATATTTAAGTGGTTTCAATCACTATCAACAAATCAATACAACAACCAACGATTTCAACAAACAGCATATACAACAAATACAAACAACCATTCAATCAAACAAACAAATAGTTGTTCGGGTTCAAAACTTTTAAGTTATACGGAATGAAGTATAAACCATCAAGTGCATCATTTACTCAACAGTCTTAGATTAAACCCAATGGATTATTCATCCATCCCAATAAGATTAAAGTTCCCTTACCCAACAACTCCAAACCACGATAAACAACAATTTAAATCAACAAATCAAATTAACTTATTATAAATTTTATTTCATACATTAGTTGTTTGATTCTTTTCATTCATATAGTAGTTTATCTTTTATTTTCATTTATTTCATTCAATTTTATTTCCATTTTATTTCTTTCAATTATATTCAGAAATTACTCTACCCTATTTCTTAAATTTACAATTTCTCTTTATTATATTACATTCATTTATTTTCACGTTAATTACTCAAGTTTACAATCGTTTATTTACCATTCTTCCCTTTAATTATATTGAATTGGTAATATTTCAATTATAACTTAAGTTTATAACATTAAATTCTCATTTAACAGCGATTTCATTGAATACTTCATTACCTACCTTTACTTGTACAATTTTCATTACATTTCCTATTAAACATTTCAACTTTTAATATTTGGTAAGTTATATATGTTATTTAAGAGTATAATTGAAAGTTATACAAGTTTGTTCTATTTCCTTAAATTAAATTAAAGTTCAATAATAGTAATCTTTATTTCATAAGTTACAAATTTCCAATTTCATTTAATACCATTTTTACTTTACTTAAAGGTTCAAATTTGCTACACTTAATTGTCCTATTAATTAACTGGAACCTAAGAACCAAATACTGGGTTTAATTTTAAATCGTTTAAAATGATAGTAGATATCTACGCTTAACATATATATCCAATTATAATTAAAACGATAAAATTTCTTAACGATTCTGCAGTTAGTTACTACAGTGGCCTTCCCACTTCGAAACTCGAAAATGAATGTCGATGATGCGTGCACTCATCACCGAAACTATTTTCCAGCGACAGAGAGCAAAGTACAAAACTTATTTTCTCCAAAAATCTTCTTTAAAACAATTTCTTTTAAATTATATTAAATATTTATATCAGAAAATACTTATAACAATATTATTATATTCCAAATCATTTGAAAGAAGTGTTCAAAAACCCCGGAACTTAAGTTCCAAATTCCCAAATTACATTTATTTATTTTTAATCTTATTTACCTATTATTTATAAATATTATTCCTAAATATATTGCAATCAAATATAGATATCATTTGAAAATTTTATTTTATATATAGAAAACATAATAGGCAAAATTATTTCATTCACCTATATTAAAAACAAATATTATGTCGGTCTGTCCTATTAAGTGTTTAGAAATTCCTATTGATGTCACAGCGTCCCATGCACCAACCAGAATTTATAAATACAAAACGGAACAGATCAACACAATATTAAAACCTTTTTATAACACTAACAAATACGCTCTCTCATATATATACACTCAGCGACTCCCATAGGGTATTACTACCCTGTTAGTAAAGAGTCAAACCCCCACAAAGCTAAGGTTTATCGCTAAACCAAAGCTCTGATACCAACTGTAACGTTCCGCCTTTTCGCACGATTTAAACAGACACACATGCCGATTCAATCCATACGGAAGGGCGGATTGTTATGGGGTAAATAAGAAAAATAAGAAAGAAATAAAAGAAAACAGAATCTCGCAGCGGAAGGATAAGATATAATAATAAAATATACAGTTTATAAATCTGTTTACAAAACATTCATATAATACATATTAGAGTTACACATAACAACAACAATGCAGCAGAACAGTGTGTAGTGCACTAGTATAAATAATAATAATATACATCTTCGTCTTCGTCCTATAGAGCTAAATCTTCAAATCCTGAAACGCTCGGACTGACCCGAGCGAATTGAAAAGACAAAACACTCGAGTCAGAACTAAAAGATCTTATGTAAGTTAAATTAACAGAAATAAATATGAGTGCAGTAACTCAAGAGATGCTCGGGATTTACATCTCCTAAGGATCCGTTAAACTATTTACTATATAGTATATTGCGCTATTATAATAGCGTCTATTTGTAAAATAAACTTACTTTTTAATAGCGTTAAGGGGTTACCCATATAGCCCTTAACACAAATAATGCCAATAGTTTATACAGTACCGTAATACCTCTTGATCGGGAGGCTACCAGAGGATACTCCATAGGTACGACACAAATAGAAACTCGTAGTAAAGGCGCGGTAGGGTAGGTGACACGGCACAACTAGGCAATGCCAGGGTAGATATACCAATTACGCTTCCGGGCCGATGGAAACGCGCAGCGCGCAACTGCCGCCCAACTCGAACAAACTCCCCACATCAAAGAAATCAAAAATGAAGGTGGCCACCGAATCAATCCAAAATCAGAGTATAGTATCGAAGGGAAGTGTCCGATCAGAGGTGCTACCTCATTAACCCATTAATCGCTCCTGCTTTAGCCACCTTATGCCAACTCACGGGAGTTAGGTCCACGTATTTACCTTATAGGAAACGTCACCACCAACCAACTTCATTCTGGAATCTCCACCGCGTACACGGTTAGTCAAAGTGGTTTTCGGTATCGACAGAGAGTATGTCCATATCCGATCCCGGTCACTTTGCCAACCAATCGTTATTATAACACCGTGGTTATTTAAAAAAAAAATTTACTTTTAAAACCATAATAAAATATCCATTTAAAACCCATATAAACCCGATATCATTTATTCTTAAAACCCCAAATCAATACGATATCATTTATTTTCCAATATATATTCTTTCCAAAATCATAGGGTTTCCAAAGTAAAATATTTAGAAATCAAAACTCTTGAATATAATATTTCCAAATTATACTACCTTGAAAACATAGCTTTGAAACAAAATTTCCATCTCTTAAATGGTTAAATATTAAATTACTTTTATAAACAAAATAGCTTCTTTAGATTTCACAAATCAATTTCAAATATCGATTTAAACTTCCAAATACAATTTCAATTCTTATGTTTCAAGGCTTTAAATATTTCACCATTTCAAACAGACTCATTTGACAATTTCATATATATATCAAATTCAGTTACTTATTATTTAGACTTGAAATGTTTGCTTAATGAATTCAATATAATTTAAGAAAACCTTTAACTACATATAACTGGATCTTCTTTCAATTTATTATATATTCATCTAATCAACCTGATATTCATTAAAATCACTTTACAAAAAAATCAAGTTATAAAATCGTATCCTTTAAAAATTCTAATTTTTATTAAAATTCAATTTAACTTAATATTCATCTTCCAAATCTATTCTCATTTAAGTCATAAAACTCCAGAAATTAAATTTTAAATAAATGTTTAATCTTATTTGATCTTAAAATCAAATTTATACAAAGCTTAAAAACCGGAAATTACTATATATATAATAGCCTTTATCAATAACCAAATCAATATCACATAAACCATATATATATATAACTTTACAAAACAATAGAAAAACATTTCAAAAATAATTTTATATATTCACCGCGGTGCCTGTATATAATTTTCTATCATATGGTCAAGTGATACGGATGTTTATCATTTCAATCCACAATTTAAAATGAAAAAAATGCGGTTATATATCATTTCAAACCGCAATCCCGAATGAATGAAATGCATAGCAACTTGCAATTTAATAAAATTAATCATCCACTCATCCATCAAATCATACATCCATTTATCACAGTCATCATCCAATTTCAAACAATCATCAATACATAACAGGTGAAAAATAATGGTATCAATTATCTGTTTATACTCAAAATAAATTTAATAACTGTTAATTGGCAGTTTATATGCAAAAATAAACGTAAATTTAATTGACCGTTAATATGAAATAAAAATTTAACATAACTATGACTGGCAGTTAATATGCAATTAAATAAATTCTAATTGTCGAATTTATATGCAATAAATAAATAAATTTACAGTTATATTAAATAAATGCGTTTAAACAGAAATAGTGAATAAAACATGCCAAGCAGTCATAAAAAAATTTCTACCCATATCTAAAATTAATTTACAAACACAAGAAATTTTAGAAATTGTGAGTGGGTTAAAACACTCACCTTTTGAATTTAAATCAAATTAAAAATCCGATTTAAATCCAAAAATTCGACGATCTCCAAATCTGTCCAAATCAGTGTCAAAAGATCTGGAATTTTATTACGATCCTAACAAAAAAAATCTTGCGTGAAACAGAGTTCGTAGGAGAAAGTTATACGCATTACTGGTGATTGAAATTTCAAAAAAAAAATAGAAATAAAAGAACACCTTCAAGCGCCACGTCATCCCCCTTTCTTTCCCTCTCACCCTCATGCGTTTTGCTTCTAGATTTTTCTGAGAAGTTTGAATTTTAGCTTTTGATTTGGTTTGGAATTTTTATTTGGATCTAAGCTTTGTTTGTCTGCCATTGAGGAGGAGAAGGAGCTGATGAAATTTTACGCGCAGACAAATGAGAATAGGCGGAGGCTAGGGTTTAGCGGGGTATTTATAGATGAAGTTGGAATAGACAAATGGATCCGAATTTAAATGGATTCACAATTTGTCAAATTTAAATTCCAATAATCCATTTATTTGATTTTTAGATCTTATTATGAATAAATGGTCAACTTACCATTCCTATCATTTCTGATTGCAATTAGCTTCAAATTTATTAACCAAACCTCCATATCAAATAAAGATTTATTGCAAAAAATTTAGTGTTTACCTTTAATTAAAGTAAATTCAATAAATTATAAAATCTTATTTCAAATGAAATTTTATACCATTCGTATTCAATTCTCTTTATTAAATCAATCATAGTCTTATGTATATATTTAACATTAGTATATATCAATTTACCCCAATTAAAAAAAAATTTATTCCCAAATTGATTTACAGCCTAATATCACATTTGAATTTTATTCCCAATTCATAAATTACTACCTTAACTAAATTTTACGTTTCCCTTTTAATTTACATTTTCACCTTACGTTACTACATTAATTATCCTTAAAGTAACGTCTATTATTAATAACAATATTATAATTACTTACCATTTTATTTCATAAATTAATCCATTTCATCTAAATTCTTATCTATGTAATATTTCAACATTTAATTTCATCAAATGTAATTGTTTTCCAATACGTTAATAACTTTATTTCCAAGTCTTATACTACAACAAACTATCCAATACGAAAGTCTTAACATTGTTACAAATACTACTTTAATTAACATTAACGCAATACTCAATTAAAAATTATTGTAACTGATTTCAAAATTGTAAATTAACAAGCTACCAAAATAGACAACAAACAATAATCGTACTCTAACCTTTAGTCACATTAATACGCTTTTATTTCTCAAAATCAAAGTTCCCATTGAACTAAATCTCCATAAATGAATTTGACGTTATATTCAAAAAGTACTTTATATTAACATTGACGTAAAAATTTATTTATATCTATTGCAATTGATTTGGTACTATTTTCTCAATATTTAAAATGATTTAACAAATTTTAAATGTCAATTTATTCCAGATTAAATCAATATAAATATTAAATTCCATAAAATCCAAAACTGTTGATAAATTTCCAAAACTTCCTTTTTTATTGAATCAACCTATATTTATTCCTTTCATTAATCTCAAATATAAGGGTTTACCCTTTGGATTAAAAATTATCACATAAATATCCTATTTCAACGTAATTCTTAATTTAACATAATAAATAAAATTTGATTTCATTTATCTCAATAAGTCCTACTATTATAAATTAACCAATTGACTCACTATTCAAATTCACCTTCTATAATTCAAAATTTTTCTATCACCTTGATTTACTTAACTTTATAATTCCTTAGACAAATCTCTATCTCAAATCTTAAATATAAGTCATTCTACTAATTATAGTACTTAATATTTTCTTAAAATAATCTTTCTATAATCCAATTTATTAAATAAGTTTCCAATTAGATCCAATTTCAACCTTGCACATAAGTTTAGGTTATAATTAACTTATAACGTATACTTCCCTAGTTATTTCTTTATATACTCCCCATATTAATTCCACAATTAACCATTATTATTAGAATAACGTTCATAATAAATACAATCCTATAATTTACTCAACACTTAATTATTTCCTTTTCCATTAGGGTAACATTCCTTTATCTGATTATTACTTATTACACATTCTAATTCCATTAACAAGGAAGCAGGTAAATTATGATATATGCTACAAATTTTCAATTTATTACTATTCATTATTATTAACCTAAATTCAGCATTACTTACCTCGCATTAACCTTATTACTTAAAATCCTTATCCAATTGAAATTAATACTCTAAATAAATACATTTACTTCTTTCGTTGTTTTATTAGTTACAATTAAGGCACACATAATTATCTTTATAGGTAAATGAGTGAATTTACTAGTATCCTATTATTACAACCTTTAATATACTTGTACATGGTTATTTTACCCTTTTATAATCCCTTTATAAATATATGCACATCTACAAATTAAGATTCTAAATCCAATTTCTTACTCCATCTAGGTTCCATTTCTTCACTTTATGAATAACTAGCATTTCCTATTCATTTGTTACATCTACTTATATTCACTTTATGAATAGTTTTGATATTCCATTTATTACTAACTTTAATTATTCCAATTTATTATCTACATACAATTTGAATCTATTTTCAAATTTTCACCTTTTTAATAATTAACACCTTCCAATAATAAATAAAAAGGATTGTACTAAATAAAATTTTATTTTCATTAATGAATTCAATCCTTGCCTTTATTTACTTATTTCTAACCTTATATCCAATTGCAACAATTTCCATTATTACACTTAATTGCAATAAACATTCAATTTGTAAATTTCAATTAACCTAGATACATCTAATTTCAACATTCTCTTTCATACAATAAATAAGATTTCCGTTTCTTTCTAAATTAAAATTAAAAATTAAAAACCCTATTAATTTAATTCATTTTAAGCATCAAATTTACACGGGTTGTTACAATTGTACAGCCATGATTTTATAACTGTCCAACTGATAATGTTTGTTTTTAACTCTAATATACTCTGTTTTTTTGGACTGATAGTTTTTTATTGTCCTTGTTTTATTATATGTTGTCAACTCAACCGTGAGATTTTATCATCTCATTCTCTATTTTATTCTTTTGATTTTACCCTAACATTCTGCCCTTTTAAAGATTGGATGTTCGATACCGTAGTCATATACAATGTCGACTTTCGATGGTCGAGAAAGAAGGTCGTTACAAAAGCCGATGAGTAAGTTTTCCGTTATCCATGGTATTTACAATCATAATATTTTAACTAAGGCAAGTCCAAAGTAGCCAGTTATTTGACCTACCTAACAACGATTCTAGACGAGAGATAGAGAAGTCCAAATGTCTAGAACGTGGTAAGTGTAATATAGTAAATTTCTATAAATCGGTCATGATTAATTAAATATATGGAAGGTACTTTATCTTATACTCAACGCTAAATTTTAAAGAATGGAATCCCATTTCAATCTATATGAGTTTGAGAATGTACTTTAAAGCATGGATAGTTCTATAACTTGTCCAAATTCTTTGTTAATCGAGGGACGATATGAGGTTAAAATAAAAAGGTGGTGATAAGTTTATGATGTTCGATGTTCAATATGTAAACTATATACTTACACCAGATAGTGGTTTGTCCACTATCGATAATTTAACCTATTTGACTTATGTATATAAAAGCTTCACGATTTCATATGGCTTGAGATTCTCTTAGGAGAACTCATTCTAATGAAATGTCTCTCACTTTGAGGGGTATATTAGAGATCCCCTTAGGACTCTTATATTGTCCACTTATTTCTGAAAGAGCTGGGATTAAGTCAACCTGAAACTATCGATTATTAGTTTAGAGACACTGAGATCACATAAGCATGAGTTATCCAAAAATCACTTCTTGCTGGCACAAGCGTTCATACAGGAACATCTTGGAGATAATGGAAATTGAGGTTGATTCCAAAAAGGTTGTAATAGTAGTGTTGACTTTGGCTTGCTCATGTCATGAACAACTGGCATGGATGAATGGTGGCATCGTATTGTTGCTTGGAGGGTAGTGTAAACATTCCATATGCGATTTGCTAAAAAGGTCAAAATAGTCTCAAGCCTCACACCATGTAATGACTAAAACATGGGATATATGTAGCAGGGCTATGTGGGTCACACCCATTAGAATATGGCCATCATCCTTGTTTATTACTAACTATGGATTTGTTATGTGCATGAGAGTTCTTAATAAAAGGTTGCAAAGCAACCAGGGTGATGACATATTCGGTACTATCCATGAAGAGGTGGGCTGGTTTTCTATTGGCGGGGGTCTATGTGAGGACTTCAGTACATTTTTAAGAGGTGTACTATAGTAAGGGGTTACACAAGTACCATTATCATTGTATGGAATCCATTTCCCAATACATGCCTCTATGGACTTTGTTTTGTACCAAATATAGTAGAACGTGAGACAAGCATTTTGACTATGTTATTTATTTATTTTAAATCCTAGACAACTTATTAAGATATCACTAAATTTTCTACTTGTAATGGTTTGGTTATAGTAGGGTAAAAACATGTTCGTTTTATGTGCGATGTTGTCTTATAAGATACCTTTATTTTTTGAAAGGTTTTAATAAGATATAACAATCCATATTATTCGAGTTTCTCAAGCTGGTTTAACAAACCTATCCGTGTGATATTTTCTTATAATACTCGGTTCATACCCAAGTATATTTCTTGAGTTATCTTTGGATGCCTTAGAGCTTTAGGAGATGAGCTCGATGCTTCCAAGACATAACATATTTCATTTCTACTGTATTTTTTCTTTTTGTATTTATCAAAATTTGTAAGGGCGGGCTATTAAATCTCTCTAGGCTAATGATAAGTTAATTACTCTTATTGTTGTAAAGTTTTCCCTTTGCAAAGATCATTTGGATAGTATATATTCCTTGTCAAGATGTGAGATTATGTTATGTCTTTTTTCTTTCACTGCAACAATCTGTCTTTTTGGCACTCGGATGCTTGGCATGTGAATACTGTGGATGTATTAGTGTCAACTTTTGTGGGTCAAAAAGGTGGGGTATCATGAAGAAAAAACATAGTAAAACTTTGATTTTTCTAGTCGGCATTAGGACTGTTTACCTTGAGATTCTTTCTTGAGTTTGCTTAACAAATCATAGGCTTACAAGCGATGGACAACATTTTATCGGTTGTACCATGTAAACTCCTAACCTATGGTCTTTATCCTAATATCAATCTTGATCTTGAGTTTGCTTTACAATTCAAAAGAGAATATTCACTAATACACACTATTTTGTGATGGTCTAAATATAGTACACATACCTAGAGTTTACTCAACAAATACATGCGTGTATCTTACCTTATCCAACAATAAGTTAATATTACCACACATAACACTTAAGCTTAAGTTTGCTCAATAATTAGAGAGTATGGAAGTAATTTATTATATATAAACTGTAGAGTGCTACATTTATATTAAAGATTCGTAATAAAAATAATTTGGGTGATATCTATTTAGGGAATAATGATTTCTTATAAAATACACTTGTGTTTGAAGTGTCTAATATGTCTTAAAACATGTCATACGTACTATACTTATGTGTTTATTTTTTAAATCAAATTTGGGTTTCTTTTCAGTTCCACTTAATTTTATACATGTATAGTAATATAAGTATTAACTTATTTATAACTTTAATATTTAGTCTACTTATATGTGTGTGTGCATGTCTTATTAATTAAATATTATTTATTTAATTTTAATTATTATGTTTAAATCATATTTAATTAATTTATTTTATTTTGTATTACTCATCTTAAAGTATTTAAATTTTTTAATTAACAGTAACATTTATAGTTTATTTATGTGTATGTGTGGGTATGTATATTTATGTATATAAATATACATTTCAATTAGTTAAATTTTAACTAAATTTATTTAGTGAATTAATTTAATTAAATAATTTAATTAAATATTTTAATCAATTTTAAATTATAGTTTAATTTACTATAAACACTTTCAAAATAAATAAATAACTGCAATAAACATAATTATATACATATACCAACATATATATATATATGTGTGTGTGTGTGTGTGTGTTTTAACCAATTAACTTTTAATCAACTATTTTATTTTGCTTATTAAATCGTATTAATTAAATTTCGAATTTCAAACTAAATATTTAATTTCTCTAAACAACTTTGAAAAATTTAAATGTGGTTACAACCTTTTTAAAGTTTTCTTTTATGGTTTAAACTTAACTTTTCTATTTTAAATCCTAACTTTTAGGTTTAAAATTTAAATTTAAATTCTTAAACAAAATTTTAAAATTAGCCTAATGTGATAACCCAAATTTTTGGGCATTTGTTAATTGGAAATTAAGAGGATTAAGTTTATTAAAATACTCATTTTTAAACTGAACAAATGAAATTATGATATATATATATATATATATATATATATGTATGTATATAGAAGAATCTGAACTATAATGATGCTGGATTTTAAATATTTGGATAGATACTTATTTGATAATATCCTATCGTAATTATTGAAGTTTGACAATATTAATTTAATAATCTTCTTTTATAATTGTTAACTGGGCAAAATTTATCTTTTCAAAATTTATAAAACTGATTTTCTGATCATAATATATAATATATAAGTATATATACTGAATTGGAAGTTATGTTTTTTAATGATTTTCATGATTTATTTAAAGTTGAGTTCTATATCTTTTTAATACTAAAATAGTATCTATAATATATATATATATATATATGAATTTAAAAGGTATTTTAGCTTAAAGTAAGATTTGATAAAGATATATATATTTCTTTAAAAGTTATACTTAAAATAAAGGTAGTTTGTATATAAGGTTAAAACACACAGGTATAAAGGTATTGTGTAAATTTAAGAAATTAATAGATACGTAAAACATGTTAGGTACTTTATAATTACAAATGTAAACAAATTCACTTTGCATTTTAACAAATGTAAACAATTTATAAAACAATAATGACAAGTGCAAGTTTATTTTAACATACATATGACATTTGTAGGCTTATTTACCAAGTGTTTTTATTTTTATATTTCTTTTTCTTATTTTTAATAAAATGATAGAAACTAAGATATATAAATCTCTCTACTTTCTCCTTTCATTTTCTTTTTCTATTTTTCAATCTCAAAACAAAGAAAAAAGATCAAAAGCTGAAGCCTATATTATAAACCAGCTGAAACAAACCAAAGAAAATTCAACAGTAAGATTTTTAAAACCTGAATCAAGATGAAACAAAGATCATGTTTTTGATTCAACTCAAATTCAAGTGGATTCAACATCAGATTCACGCTCAGTTTGAAGTCTACTAGCAAGATTAGAACCCCTTTTCAAAACTATCATTAGGCTTCTCTGTTTTCTAAAATTGTGAGTAAACTTCAACTTTTAAAAAGATGAATCTGATGCTTATGATTCAATCTCGTACTGATGTGTGAGATAATGGTTGCTCGAATGTACTTTGTTTGGACAATTGCTAAACCTATTGAATATATATACTTAAGTGCATATCTGTGAACTGATACCTGGGTTTTGATTGATTTATTTTACATACCAAATCAAGTAAAAATCTATATCTCTTGATATAAACAGCCTTGTGTTAAGATCTTTAAAGGAAATTTGTTTGTTTTTACTAGATTAAACCCTTAAAATATTTCCTAGAATATATATCGAGTAATTAGCACTAAACAGATGAAACAGTAGAAATAAAATTTCAAGAAAAGAAATTGAATTTTTAAAAAAATACAAGTTTTGATCATATTAATCGAATCGTATTCGAATATGAATTTTTTTTATGGAAATCCTATGATTTTTATATTCGTAGTTGTTGAGAATGAGAGATTACCGGAGTTGGGTATATCATCAAATTCCGGCAAAGGAGTTGATCGGTGACCTCGTGATTATGGCCAGAGGAAGTTTGTAGGCCTGGGGTCGAGAGAAAAATGGTATCGTATTTTCTCTGGGCATCATGGTTGATTATGCAACTTAATTTAGGGTTTAAGCCCGTTGGGTTCGTCTACATTCTCATACCAATGGCTCCGTCAAGGGTAATTCGGGCTTTATCGTGAGCGGGGGAATATGTTAGTAGGTCTATGGCATAGGTTTGGGCGAAGCATCAGGGACTTTGGCGATCTGAGGTAGTGACGCGGTGTTATCTTCGTCGAGCAATTCTAGTTTCAGTTGTATAGACTTGCTCAATTTCGCTTTCTAGTGCGAGTGATCATGCTGGAAGGTCGGATTGAACAAGGATGGTATCGTCGACGTACTGAGGTCGAAGTAGAGATTGGAGTTGATCAGTGCTGGTGTGCCTGTGCACACGATTTCCATTGTGTCAGATGTTGATGTGCCGTGTTACTTCGGGGAAGTTGAGGTTTGCATCGAGTTAGAACTCGAGTTTTTCGTGAGAAGAAGGAAAGCGGGTTTGGTACGAGAATAAATTGATCTGGCTCGGGATTCTTGTATGGTAATAAGCTTTGAGAGGATAACGTATGATTCTGGTCTTTTAAAACAAAATAATTTTGTTAACCAAATAATAACTGGGTTTGTGACAAATTCAAAGAAAATTTCTAAACTAGTTATCAAGATAAATAATGAATGGAAGATTGTTAATGTGATTAATTAAAAATTAGTTAATAAAAGCAATTAGAGACTAATTAATGAAGTGACTAAAAGGATAATTACTGAAGGAAATGGGTAAGAATAATCACTTAGTAGAAGTGATTAGAAGAATAATTGCTCTATGTAATTAAGGGATCATTAATGGATGACTAAAGGATAATCAATTACCGGATGGAATTAAAGGTTGATTATATAAAAAAATTAATTAAGAAATAATCAATGTGATTAATTAAAGGATAATTTGTTAATGTCATTAATTAATTAATGTGATCAACTAGAGGATTAATTAATTAATGTAATTAATTTAAGGATTTATTAATTAACGTAATTAATTTAAGGATTTATTAATTAATGTAATTAATTAATTAGTGAGGATAATTAAAGGCTAATTAATGTGAATGGTTAAGAATAATTAATCTATGTGATTAATTAAAAGTTAATTACCTAATGTAATTAAACAATAAATAATCAAGGATGACTAATTAAGATGAATAATTAAAGAGTGATTAATTATTTGAGTTGCAATTAATTAATGTCAAGTAAGCAAGATTAAGTCAATCTAAGTGATTTAAAGTTGGCAATTAATTTAATTTGGAGATTAATTAAGTTGATTCATAATGAATCAATCATGCTTATGGATGATTGAACTGTGTTGAATACTTGAATTAATATCTAGCCTGATAACTTATGTACTGTGATATGTTATGTGGGGTTGTACTATGATATTTTGGATTATTTATCAATAGTGATTGCTGTGTAAAGTGTGACATATTGTATTTAAATTTGAATTGTAAACAGTTTAGATTTGAGTGACATTGAATTCGAAGAGACCGAGATCGGGTATTAGCAATACCCGAACCCACCTCGATTAGTAATCTAAGTTCTTTAAAATTGGATATGTGAAACTAAATAGGCTTGAATGGAATGAATTGAGTAACATGGACATTTAACCTGAAAATGTTGTGTGATAAATGTTTGACTATAGGAACTCGTAAAAGGTACAAGTTACCCTGGTGTTCACATACGTTATAGCTTGGTATTTCATCTTATATGGGTTTACTCACGCTAGTTTCCAGCCTGACCTGGGTGTTACTTTGATGTAATGCTCAGGTGAGACCGAGTATTACAGATTTCCAAGCAAGGATGTTCTAGAGCTCAGATCTAACATTCCTGAATTTTAGCTAAAAGTAATTTGATAATTTATTTAATATTTGGGATTAAATTTAAAAAAAAATTGATAATCAAATTTAATTTTGGATTTAATTGTGAATTTATTTAGAATTTATTGGCATTTGAGATATAAGAATAAAATTGAATTCATCAAATTTAATAAGATATATGTTCATTTAGTTATGCAAATGAATTATAATTGGGAAATTAAATTTTGAAATTTAAAAATATATATTGACAATGGATATTGTTGATGTGAAAATACTAAAAGGAATATATTTAAAACAAATTGGATTTATTTTGGAATAAATATGAAGATTGCAGAATAATTTAAAAATATGTGTTATAAAATAGTATTTTGGATTAGAATTCGCTTATAAACATTTTGAAAATAAATATAGTTGAATATGTGTACATAAAAGTAATAAGTACAAGATTTGAATTTTTTTTACTTGCGTAAAACATAAATAAACATAGTTAATTTTTATATATATAAGAAAATAAAATTTTTAAATATAAAACTAACTAAGGATCAAAACATAAATTTGATTGAACGTATTTAAATATAAATATATAAATAAAAACATGTTAATAAATAAGAATCATTTTTCTTATGGTTGTATAAATAGTTATAAAAAGAAATATAAATAGAAAATAATATAAAGCTATTTGAATTTAATGGATTTTAAAGGTTGTATAAATATAATGTGTGAATACATTCATTAAGGATTTAAAATAAAAAATTTAAATCTGAAGTAAAGTAAGATTTAATTAAAATTTTAAAATGCTTTTCTTTTATACTTGAAGATAAATATAACAGTATATATGTAACTAAATATAAAAACTTATATATATATATATATATATATCTTTTGAAATAAAGGAGTTGAAAAAAAATAGTTTGTATACACATGTAAACATAAGGGAATGAGGGTTTAAAACAGGGTTTAAAATGCAAATTTGTAGGAAGGGGTTAAACACAATTTTTATCTTGTGTGACAAGTGTTAAGTAAGTAACCACATTGGTTTACAGGTGTAGATCATGCATAAAGAAGATAAACAAGTTTCAAAATGGTTTACATCAGGTCATTCAACTTTTAAGATTTGAGAAATCAAGTTTAAAGCAACTCAAACAGTAAGCAAGATTCAAATCAACAGATTCAAATGCAGTTCCAGCTTTCTCAAAACAAGAATCTGTCTTCAAGCAAATAAGAAAGAAGAAGGAAAACTTCAACCTAGAAATAATCTGAAGCAACTTAAAGAACAGAGCAAGCTCAAGCTTTTAACCTGGAAATCAAGATTGTTTTGAGTTCAACCTGAAAAGAATTCAAAGCTTCAAACAGCTTCAACCTGTTAGCCTGAGATTTTCAAATCTGAAAGCTAAAGCTTTCAACTTGGAACAGAGGAAAAAAAAAGAGAAATCATATTCAACCTGGAAATTAAAATGCAGATTCAACTTGAAA
Source organism: Allium cepa (assembly GCA_030765085.1). NCBI lineage: Eukaryota > Viridiplantae > Streptophyta > Magnoliopsida > Asparagales > Amaryllidaceae > Allium > Allium cepa. The sequence continues at coordinate 716,877,855 of CM060945.1, read as the reverse complement.
AAAACAAAATTTGGTCAAGCTAACATTTTCAAATCAGAGATCAAATCAAAATCTGTAACAAAGTGCAACCTGAAAACAAGTATCAATTTCTAAATACAATCAAGTTTCAAAATCCTGAAGCAAGATTTCAAATATCCTTAAGCAACAGAATCATTTCCAGTTTTTCAATTTGATTTGGAGCAATTCAAAGATCATCTCTCAAATTTCAAAAGGAAAATGAATTCCAGAGCAAAAGATAACAACTCTGGCTTCTTTGCTCTTCAATTCTAGTTCTCTGTTCTTCCCATCCAGGTGAGCAAATCTATCTATAAAAACATGAATCTGGGTTATGATTTATTTCAATGAAATGTAATTGTTTTGCATGAATATAAATTTGATAGTATGCTTGATATATTCAAAGATATGTGGGTATGCATATATAGGCACAGGCATATTCACTCTGTTAAAAGATATGCAGACTCAGGATAAGATTAAGATTGAATTCGTCTTCTTCTAATCCTTTGTAGAATTCGAGTTTTAAACAAAAAGTGATTAGACCAACCAAGTCTTAGTTTTGAAAATACTTTTAAACATAATTAATAAGTAAATTTAACCTAGAAGCATGTATTGCAGTAACAACTCAAAAAAATATGACAAAAATTAACTTTAATGATTTATTGCTCCACTCATGTAATCTGTTTTGCAACTGGAAGTTATGATTTTTAAGATCGACTTCATGATTTTTAAGTACATATGTAAAGAGAAATCGCTAGTTGAACAAAAATTGGGTTTTGACCAAAATCTGATGATCGACGGGATGATAAATCTTGTTATCGAATCTGGAGCACGCTTGTGGGTCAGGGATCACCAGAAAAACGGTGAAGTAATTTTTGGATCATCAGAGAGGATAGTCGACGTTAAAATAGGGTTTTGGAACCACGTTTGAATGACATTGTATTTATGGGTACTTGTGACGACCCAGAATTTTTAACAATTTAAAATGGGATAATTAATTGATTTTAAACATTTAAAGGTTAATTTTAACTTGAATTCCAAATATTAATAGTTACTTGATAATTAAATTATTGAATTATATAATTCGAAATTGGGTAAGATGTTGAATATGGAATTTCAAGCCTGTTAAAAATAATTTGAAGGCTTATAAAATTTATAATGATGGTAGCAAAGATAATAGAATGGTAGAGTTTAAATTAAAGAGGATTTGTTTAGTATTAATAATATATCGTTTAAATTGATATTTAAAAATAGCCTTCTGAGGCACAGTCTCGGAATTTGACGAAACTAGTTCCATTGGATCCGTAATAGTTAGTTATTATTGGATTTCAATTTTCGTAGCGTTTGGATTTACCGTTTGCTCATACGAGTAAGAAACGCGTCGAAATTAAAACCGATAATTTAATATTTTATATCGATTTAATAAGCAAACTTCCACATACGATTAAATTATCCTCCGAAACACGTTCCACTGTTTTCGGAATATAGGTAAAGCCTTATAAATGACTGGTGGCATGTCTAATTAGGAGTTCGAAATTTCATGGTGCAACACGAGATATTTTCAATATTTAATTATATAATAGTCAGGCGTACTCAAGAAGCCATTCCCATCTTTATTATACGTCTTCTCCCCTCATGCTTCCAGATCGAGATCGAACCCAAAAAAAATAGCAGCCGAAATTCAATTCCATGAATTCATAATTAACCAACCCAAATCGATCGTTGGCGGCCGCGCGCATACTCGGAGGACTCGGGTGGAAGGCGATGCCATGAATGGCGGCGACGATCAGTAGGTGGTCGGTCTCGAGTTGGTCGATTTCAGGTTCTGTGATCTGGAGGTAGACCCGATCGACATTAGGGGGTTCGCGACCCTTGCGATGGCGGCAACGGAGAAGGACGAGCACGCGTTATTTGATGCTGACTACGATGAAGTCGCGTTCGCTCATGATGGCTAGGGCGTGTACCGTGTGAAGGCTATGCTTAGGCTCGATTTTTGGGAGCTATGTTCGCAAGCACGGCAAGGCTCGGTGATCGGTCAGAGCGTGCAATTGGGGTGAGATATTTATTTTTGTTTACGTTTTGTTCTATTTAAAATAGCTAATTAAAATGTTTATATATCTGTAGGACAAAAATATATGTAAGGATTTATAAAAAAGGGGAAATTAGTTTAGGAAAATATAATTATTTAAGTTATATTAAATTTATAAAATGGAAATCAATTTATTTAGTTAACTTATATAATTATTTGATAATTAGAAAATATTTTATAAACAAAAAGTTTGTTTGAAATTAACTTATTAGGTAAAATGAAATTTATTAAGTAGAAATTGATTTGTCCAAATTATTCGAATATTCATAAAATCATATAATGTTTATACAAGGTCCAAAATTGGGAGATAAGGGTCGAGGTGGAATTGGATTGCCAAACAAAAATCAAAGGTGAGTAAATGTCACTCTGTTGGATTTTTATTTAAATTTAAATGGTTAAATTTAAATAATTGGATGAATGATTGAATTGATTTGGTATGTACTGATGATTTGGTGACTTTGGTTTTGGTTGGTTCTCGAGCTAATTGTTGTTTGAGTCGAAGCATTTGGGTTTTGAAGGGTTTTAAACATAATCATAAATAAGAAAATGGCTCAGTTTAAAATCAATAAGGGTTTAATGATTGATGATTCATTAAATAGGTAGGATAATTTAAATGGATAACTAATTAATTAAATTAACTAATGGTTTGGGCTAATTAATTGAGTTTAATTTAATTTAGAATGATCATTGGGTGGTTTAAATAAGTAATTACTTAATGCAATTAATAAAATTACTTTGTGTAATTAATCAAGAGATAAATTGAGATAATTAATTAAGGAGAATTAATTTATTTAATGGAGTAAACAAAAGAGTAGATAATTTCAGGTGGAAATAAATCATGTACGATTAATACTGTGGTTTAATTCATGTAATTACTTTAGATTCTAAAAAAAAATTAAAAATATTGGAAATCATTAATTTATATAATCAACGATGTAATTAAAGATTGATTAATTAAGATGAATTAATTAGAAATAAGTGACTTATGAGAAGTTAATTAATATAACTAATAAAGGATTAATGTAATTAATATAGTTGATTAATTTATGAAGTAATATGATTACTTATTGATGTTGCTTAAGAATAATTAATATCGTGAAATTAATCAAAGATAATTACTTAAATGTAATTGAAGGATAATTAATCTAGGGTGATTAATAAAGATGAATAATGAAGGAATGATTGATTAATTGATTTGAAAATTAATTAATGTTAATTGAAGAAATCTAAGTGGTTGAGGTTTAGTGTTTCAATCAGGATTAATTAAATTAGATTTGTATGTGATTAAGCTTTGCTTATGGATGATTGAACGGTATTGAATGCTTTAAATGAGTTGATATCTCTGGTATGAAATGTTGTGGATTTCATTTGGATAACTTAGGTTAGGATGACTTGAGACTCGAATAGGCCGCGGTCGAGTATCAGGAAATACCCGAAACCACTTCAAATTTTTATGGATTGATATGTGAAATCTATTGGCTGGAATGAAATGATTTTAGTGAATTGGACCATTTAATCCAAAATTTGGGTACTAGAAAATTTATGTGTGAAATAAGTGATGTCAACATTAAATTTTGAATTTGTAAATTTATTCGAGTTACCTCGGGTATATATTAGTTGTTTTCTTGGATATTCCAACTTAGTTGGGTTTATTCACGCTAGTTTCCAGCCCGACCCGGGAGTTACTTTGGTGTAATGCTCGGGTAAGACCAAGTATTACAGATTTTCAGGTAGGGTGTTCGGGAGCTCAGGAGGCGAGCTGGACGGCATGAACGTATAGAGTATTTCCGCTGTATTATATTATTGTAAATCTGAGACATGTTTATTTGTATATGTCCATTGTTTGAGTATATGTGTAACTCTGATGTATTAAAATGTAATCGACAGAATATTATTCTTTTGTAAGTTATTATTTATTACTACATTTCATCCGCTGCGAATGTGAGATGTTGATGTTTTTAATTTTCTTCTTCTTCTTCCATCTCCTTTCCTAACTATCTGGAATTTTCGGGATCGGAAATTTCGGATCCTTACAGTTGGTATCAGAGCTGAAAGGTTAACCGAGAACCTTGGCTCTAGTGGGGATTGCTCATTAAATAGAGTCCGTAGTACTCTAGGATGAGTTGAATATATATGAGAGCGTACTTGTTATTTTCTTATATAAATATTTTAAATGATTTTATATAAAAATATATTTTGGTATATAAAGCAATATTTTCTTCTAATAAATATTTAGGTGATTGGTTGTTAAATTATTGAAATTAAATTAAGAAGTAATATAATACAACCAAATTGAAATCTTGGATTGGAATTAAATTAAGTAAAAAACAGAAATATAACCAAATTAGAATTAAATAAATGTAAGTTTGAAATGGATTCAAACTGAAATTTAATCTTGAATTTATAGAAGTAAGAATAATATAAAAAGGAATTGGTATCTAGATATGATTACCTTGGGTATTATCATAAATAGTTATTGTGTTTTATAATGATATATTTGCTATTAGGTAAGCCAAATGAAGTACATTTATAAGATGAGTATAACTTCTAAATTAAAGTAGGTTTTAAAATTGTGAAGTTTTAAAACCTAAGTCTAGAAAACAATCAATTGTTTTAAAGAGTTAAAGAAAATAACAACAATAAAATTCATACTATTTTGAATATGGTTTTATTTTAAAATAAGAAATGTTTGGAAGATTTTTAAGGGATTTGTTTTGAAATTAAAACCAAGGGTGACTTAAAATTTAAAAGTAGCCTGGTGTGTAAAGGAAATAAATATGAAAATAATTCTAAGGTTGAGTTTTGAATTTTCCTTGAAATGTGATATGAAACCCAAAGTGAAGCAAGTTTTAAACTTAAGTCGAAAGGTTATTAATCTGAAGGTTTAAAATTTTAATGGGAATTGAGATTAAATTCAAGCAGGAATTGAAATGATTTGAAATTGAAATGGATTCAATTTGAAATTAGTCCAAATTTATTTGAATAATTTGGAACTGTAAATAAAGTTGAATAAGTAAGAATCAAATGGAATTTGATTTGAAGTTGGAAAGAAATTGAGAATTAATTCAACTTGAATTGGGAATAAATCAAGTCCAATGGAAATTGGAGTTATTTAAATTGGGATTGGGTCAATTTAAATGGAAGTGGAAATTTAAATTGAATTTATGAGAATGAAGATCGGGAATTGAACGGTTTGACTCTAGACTATTTTTAAATAAATTGTTTTAGTACAAATCTATTTTTTCAAGTTATTTATTATATATACAACCTTTCTTATTAAACCCAAAACTATCTTATATTTATTTAATAACTACTTTTGGAGTTATTTAACTATTTTGTAACTATTTTATAAACTAATTACTATTTTTCCACTATTTTATGAATTAATTACTATTTTACAACTATTTTGCAATCATCTAAATTTTTTGAAACTATTTTACAATTAGTTAACTATTTCACAGCTATTTTGCAAACAAATAATTGTTTTTCAACCACTTACCTATTCTTAAGATTTTCAAGCTATTTTCTAAATATAAACTGGTCGGAGTTCAAACTGTTATTGATTAAATACCCAACTGAGATAAGAATTGAAGTGATAATCCAAATAAGGATTAAGGTAAATGTGAATAAGTGAATAAAATCGAAGTGGGGATGGATAGAAAGGAAAATGATTTAGATAATAATCAATGAAGATAAATACGTAGGATGTACATATATTATTCTATTCGCATAGTGATTTGATCCAGATTCAAGCATATAATTTCGAGATAGTTTATCGATCCGAGTTGGGATTTTTCACTCGATTTTTGACGGCGAACCTGGATATGGATTGTTGATTGGTTCTGGATATTCTCTACCATAGTTATGGCTATGCAAGGAGAATGACAGTTTCAAATCAAGAAACCAGATCTGTGTCCGCACTAGGAAGTCGGGTGGACGATACTAGTTCGGAAGTGAAATTGTGTGATCGGGCGAGCGATCAGATTTGTATAGCGTACGGATGATATGTGTATATCGTATGGTTTTGAATGAAATTGATATTGGAAAGAGTAATCAAATTTGAATATTTGTTTCGAATAAACAAAGCTATATATCTTTGTTATATAAGATAAATCTCCCCTTGTTGAATCTATCGCTGGAAGAAAAGGATTTTTGAAAGTGTTTGAAGTATAAAAGGAGTTTTATACAAGTTTGAAATGATCCAAAGTTTCAAAAATCATATATATATCAATATATATAAAGGATCTTATGAGGATTTTGGAAAAAGGTTTTGGGAACCTTTGAATTTGGAAAGGCTTTGATTTTTTGGTAAAATCAATGTTGGAATTTGGAAAGCCTAGTTTGAGAATTATCGATTTTGGGATAATCGATTTTGTGTAAAGAAGCTTTAAATGAGATCATACTAGGTGTATGATTTGAAAGATACTATATGCGTATAGTATAAAGTGTTTTGATGATGGCTATGGGGAAAAAGGCGCTCTCTTGAAATGAACTTCTCTTGAGTGCCACCGGGTGGTGCTGTCTTGAGCCCCAAAGGGGGTTCTAAAGTTTATCCTATGAGGAGTCCAGACAAAACTAGTTCCTGAGGATTATGAGTAGAGTATACCGTAGCGAAAGTCGTGTGTGCCGCTGAAGCCAACGGTCTACGTTTGATTTTATATCGGTAGACTGCGACCAATGGTAACATAGCAAAAGTCGTGTGTGCTGCTGAGAGCCAACCGTCTGCGTTTGATTTTACGTCGGTAGACTGTGACCGATGTAGGAGTGGAGAAGTTTCATTTTGATAGCGAAAATCGTGTGTGCCGCTGAGAGCCAACAGTTACACTGTGATGGCAACGTAACCCTGGAAGGTAACTACGATCTATTGTGGGTTCCATGGCGTAGTCGAGGGGCACAGAGTGCCTACAGTTACATGGACTTTTGCTATGATGGCAACGTAACCCAGGATGTAACTGCGACCATGGATGGGGGTGATGTTTTCCAGAGCATTCTCACTAAAGATATTTCCTCTATTTTCAAAAACTATTTTCTATATTTTCAATAAAATTATTTTCCTATGTATTTTCACTGGATGTTGAAAACGGGTTTACCAAGTACTTAAAGATTTCAGTCCTACGCCTGATCAACGTATTGATTGATTTTCTGTGGGAACAAGGATGGACTGGTTGAGACATCAAGTTATAAGAAGTATTTTTTTATAAAGAGCTATTTTATTAGTATGATGTGAATTTAAAAGCATTTCTTAATTTTTAAATAAAGGAGTTGGAATTTTGAAAGATGAAAGAAAATCCAAACTGGAATGACAAATAAGATTTAACTCGGGAAAATTTGATGAAGTGATTTTTGTAATAAAAGTTGGAAGCAATCTAATCAGCTAAATAAATTATTGATGGAATATATTAATAAAATTTAATTCGGTTAAATAAATGGATTGTAAGTTAATAATGGATTTTGGAAATGAACTCGAATTGTACATAGAATTCGACTTGGATTTGTTAATGAATTAAATAAGTGGAGATGCTATAACAAATAAAAATATAAAAATAAAATAGAGTTGGATCGAAATAGTGATGGTTTGAAATACAAATAAAATTCAAGTGTGACTTGAATAAAATTTAACGAATTTTGCAAGTAAATTAGAAATAAGGGAAGTGTGTCGAATGAAATGAAATTGAATTATAAAAGACATGGTTTGAATTGCAAATAAAACCCAGATGAGCAGAAATAAATTGACAATGGTTGTGTACAAATAAAATAAATTCGAAAATGAATTAAGTAGATGAATTTAAAATTTAAAATGCGGCGAATAAATGGGTTAATTGAATTAAATAATAAATGGATGAAATCCGATTGAATAAAAACTAAATCAAAGTTTAATTGGAATTGGATTATCAGATGAACTTAGGTTAAGAGGCGAACGAATTTGAAGTAAAATTACTTAAATAAAATCTTGGTTTCGAGTAAGAATGGAGGACCATTAAATAAAAGTTGGGTTAAATTTATTTGGAAATGGTTATTAATTTATAAGTATTGAATGTGCCAAGCTTAACAAATTGTTTTGAATGGAAAAATTGCAGTGAATGGTTGATGGATAAATTAGAAATGAAATGGAATTAAATACGGAATGAGTTGAAATTAATTTGAAGTAGTTATAAACTGAAATAGATACTTTATGAAGCGAATATTGTCGAATTTGCATTAAATGAATTGTCGTTTGACGTAAATGGAAATAATTAAAAATCTATGAGTTGATAGAGATTAAATAAACTGTTTTTAGAATTAATTGAAGTGAATATGAGTTTGTTTGGATTAAAAATAAATTGAATGTAAGCACTTGAGTGGTAAACCATTAAAATTGAATGAAATGGCATATTAATTTGGTTGGAAGCAATTGGATAAGCTTTAAATCACATAAATCGCTTATGGTAAGCGTTGGGTGTTTGTTTCTTTTGAAATGCTTGTGTTTAGCCAATAAAAGTAAGTGAAATTCAAATATATTTTCTATATATGGTACTTATATGTTTAAATTGAGTAAGTACAGATACCTGAAGGCCGTTTGGCTGGATTTGGATTATGCTAATTGCTTCAATAATAAGCCGCTTGCTTAAAATGCTAAATAAAGGTATGCCTACGTAATAAAAATAGGAAATATGAACTTTTTTCTTTTCCGACTATGTGGGTCGATGTACATATATTTATATCTCTTGTCAAATTGCAAAAGCTCTTCCGTACAAAGGAGACTCTGCCAAAATTTTCCAAAAATTTAGGGAGTTAGAAAATTTTTGGAAAAATTTTTGGAAACTTTTTGTTAGCAACCAAAACGATCTTAAAATATGAAATTAAAAATAAATTAGTGAATGAAACTAATTTTAAATAATGATATAAATCGGTTATAAATGGAAGATAAAATTCAATATTTAGAATTGAAGATAAATTGAATTCATATGGAAATGGGAAAACTAATTTGAATAGAAGTAGATATGAAACCTATGTAAGGAAATGTATAAAATGATTTTTATGGTTACGATTGGATATTATTGCCAAGTAAGATATGCAGGTATTATAAAGGGAAGGGAAAATTGGATTTGATTTCAGAAGAAAAATTTGAATTGCCCGACTAAAAGGTATGTATTTAAATTTCTGTATGAAATTGGATTGGGTTTTTGATCTAGCCACTTGGCCTTTTGTTTTCTTTTGAAATTGCTGAGCCCGTAGAGGCATTTTGTAGTTGTACCTAGTTAGCCGCGCAAGGGAGATGCTGGCAATATTTTTCGAGAATTTAGAGAGTTGGAATTTTTTTAAGAATAAGTGGGGTAAATAATGTTGTTGGAAACTATAGAGGTTTTGGGAAGTTGGCTGAGGTGATAATAGGTCTTTAATAAAAGATAGTTGGTAGGATGTTGAGTTGTGGGTTTGGGAAAAAGTAAACGGGTATTGGACCATTCTTCCTAATTAGTAATTTCGGGGACGAAATTCTTTTAAGGCGGAGGAATGTGACGACCCAGAATTTTTAACAATTTGAAAAGGGATAATTAATTGATTTTAAACATTTAAAGGTTAATTTTAACTTGAATTCCAAATATTAATATTTACATGATAATTAAATTATTGAATTATATAATTTGAAATTGGGTAAGATGTTGAATATGGAATTTTAAGCCAATTAAAAATAATTTGAAGGGTTATAAAATTTATAATGATGATACCGAAGATAATAGAATGGTTGAGATTTAAATTAAAGGCGATTTGTTCAGTTTTAATAATATATCGTTTAAATCGATATTTAAAAATAGCCTTCCGAGGCACAGTCTCGGTATTTGACGAAACTAGTTCCATTTGATCCGTAATAGTTAGTTATTATTGGATTTCAATTTTTGTAGCGTTTGGATTTACCGTTTGCTCGTACGGTGAGAACCGCGTCGAAATTGAAACCGATAATTTAATATTTTAAATCGATTTAATAAGCTAACTTCCACATCGATTAAATTAGCATCTGAAACACGTTCCATTATGTTCGGAATACGGGTAAAGCCTTATGAACGACTGGCAGCATGTCTAATTAGGAGTTTGAAATTTCACGGTGCAACACGAGTATTTTCAATATTTAATTATATAATAGTCAGGCATACTCAAGAAGCCATTCCCATCTTTATTATACGTCTTTGTCCCCTCATGCTTCCAGATCGAGATCAAACTCAAAAAAAGAAGGAAAAAGAAAATAGAAGCCGAAATTCAATTCCATGAATTCATAATTAACCAACCCAAATCAATCATTGGGGGTAGCGCGCGCACTCGGAGGACTCGCGGTGGAAGGCAACGCCGTGAATGGCGGCGACGATCAGGAGGTGTTCGGCCTCGAGTTGGTCAATTAGAGGTTCTCTGATCTGGAGGTAGACCCAATCGACATTAGGGGGTTCATGACCCTTGCGATGGCGGCAACGGAGAAGGACGAGCGCACGGGATTTGATGTTGACAACGATGAAGTCACGTTCGCGCGTGATGGCTAGGGCGTGTACCGTGTGAAGGCTAGGGCTTAGGCTCGATTTTTGGGAGCTGTGTTCGCAAGCACGGCAAGGCTCGGTGATCGGCCAGAGCATGCAATTGGCTGAGATATTTATTTTCGTTTAACGTTTTGTTCTATTTAAAATAGCTAATTAAAATGTTTATATATCTACAGGACAAAAATATATATAAAGATTTAGAAAAAAAAGGGAAAATTAGTTTAGAAAAATTTAATCATTTGTTTAAATAAAGCTTTGGTTAAATTAAATTTATAAAATGGAAATCAATTTAAGTTAACTTATATAATTAGTTGATAATTAGAAAATATTTTATAAAGAGAAAGTTAGTTTGAAATTAACTTGTTAGGTAAAATGAAATTTATTAAATAGAAATTGATTTGTCCAAATTGTTCGAATATTCATAAAATCATATAATAATTATACAAGGTCCAAAATTGGGAGATAAAGGTCGAGATGGAATTGGATTGCCAAAAAAAAAAAAAATCAAAGGTGAGTAAATCTCACTCCATTGGATTTTTATTTAAATTTAAATGGTTAAATTTAAATAATTGGATGAATGATTGAACTGATTTGGTATGTACTGATGATCTGGTGTTACGACGCAGAATTTCTGTCATTTGAAATTCCGATATTTAATTGATTTTAAATATCAACAAGTAAAATTTGTAAGTCGAATAATTTATTTTTCGAATATTTTGATTTAATTGGATAATTAAATCGATAATTTAGTATTTGAAATTGCGTAAATAATTGGAAATTGCGTTTAATATGAATAAAAATGATTAATAAAGTTATACTGGATCATATTGGAGTTAGAACAATGTTTGTGAACTTTTAAAATCGAATTAAAAGTTAATTTGTTAAAATTGAATATTTTAATATTTAATTGACGAGTTAAATAGCCATTTTTCAAACAGTCTCGGATTTCGACGAAACCAGTTTCATCAGATCCGTAATGTTATATTATTGTATGGTTTCAAGTTTCGTGTCAATCGGATTTACGGTTTGTCCGGGGCAAGCCAAAATACATAGAGATTGGTTTAATCGATTTAATTTAAATTTGATCGTTTAATTCCGTAACTTGCACATATGATCGAATTAGCCTCCAAAACCTATTCCATTGTGTCCGAAACGCAGGGTAAACCCTAGAAACGCTAGTCACCGCGTGAGATTTGGAGTTCGGAAAATTCGGAATGAATAGTGTTCGTCGAATTTCTATAAAAGCACCTCCATTATCGCCATTTGCAACTAAACTAAACCCTAACCCCAGCTTCAAGAGCCGGCCGCCACCCTAATTTTAATGGCCAAAATCTTCCATTCTTCTCCCCTCAAAATCTTCCAATCCGTGCAATATTTCCAGAATGTTCCAACTAACAAAGTGTAGAGCATTAAAAGACCTTGCGATCCGTACGGCGATGATCGAGTATGGAGCGACGTGGAGGGAGCTTCTTGGCCGCGTTTGTTCATTGTTCACCTATGTTTTTCCACACAAAATTGCGACCGAGCTTCATGCCATGGGGACCGAAGGTGGAGGGGGGAGTGGAGCTTCATCGTGGCGTAGTTCAATCGACTTGATGTTGAGCAGAGGTGGAGTATAAATTCAATAATATGGGGCGGCATGGGTTCGAACGTCACTAGTAGATCATCGTGTGGAAGAAGATGCGTGTGCACGGCTTTGATGTTGTTCTATAGATCGTGCGGCTATAATGATTTAGGGTTAGAAAATAAATAGAAAATGTAAATTGATTTGTACTTAAATTTGTTTAAACTTTAAATTGCGGTAACATTTTCATACGAGGTCGAAAAAGTACGACACAAATTGCGTTGCAATCGTTTTTTCGAGCACTACGCAATGGAGCTAGTTTGGAGTCGTTTGGATCTATTGAAAATTTCGGGTAAAATTAAACGCGTGTTTAATTTTATTCGAAACAAAACGCTACAACTGTTATCGGAAACTCAAGGTGAGAACTTCTCACTCAATCGATTTATTTCGATTTAAATTTTAAATGGTTAGATTTAAAATTACTTGATTGTGTGATTGGATGATAATTTTTTATCTGTTGTATTGAAATAGACCCTATGCGCCGTATATTAAGCGGATGTTGTTTATTAAACACATATACCACGATAATTCCAACTTGATATGGAATTGGTATTATATATGTACTTGGAGTTGATTTCCCGCATTATATAGCGGATGAGACCCTATTGTGCCGCATAATAGCGGATAATATTTTATAAATCCCATATACCGCGACATTCTGTCTCGAAGCGGAATTGGTATTGTGCTAACATCTTTGGATGCAGGGAAAGAGGTTGGAGGGATCCAACTGGATTCCTCAAACATTTGAATTTGTTTCAATGTTGTGTGTTGATCTATTTATTGATCTACTTATAATCTGCGTGATTATCACTGTGATTGAAATCGTTAAAGGCTAAATTTTAGCCGAATATATTTTTGGTATCGTTAGATGCCGCAAATAAATAAAATTGGATTTCTAAAAATTTAAGTTGAGAATTCATAATAAATTTTAATTTTGGAATTGATTCTTTTTAAATAAATAAACGTTGTAATTTTTATGTTATAAAATTATGATTTTTGCGAAATATAACCGAAATGTGATTTTTGGAATAACTAGTTGATTAAATTATAAAATGGTTTAAATTGGGATTTTTGAATTATTATGAATGATTTATATAAAAGATTTATAAAATTCATATTTATAAATTAAAATATTGGAATTATAAAACGAGTTTTTATAAGTGCTAAAATGAAGTATAAATGGATTTCATAAGTGAATGAAATCTATAGATTTATAAATTGTGAAGTTATAAAATGAATAGATTTGTGTAAAATAAAAGATTTATAAGTAATTAACTTATAAATTGGATTTTGCCTTGTAAATGGGATATAGAGAGAATTTGTTAATAATGTGATTTTATAAGTTGAAGTTGTTGTAAAGTATAAATGGAATTTATAAACGTTGTTTTATAAATCCAAAATCGACTTATTTTAACAAGTTTAATTATTATAGCTTATTAAAGGAGATATATCCACGATTTTGGGACAGTGGATAATCCTTTAAATAAAATATGTATAAACTGAATTTGGTAGATGAAGTATATTCACGATTTTGGACAGTGAATAATATATTAAAGAAATGTTTTGGGAAAGTGATGTTTTAAATAGAATTAAAACAATTCAAAAATGTTTTAAAATGTGTTAAGTATCGAAATCATAGATTTCAACATTCATTGTTGAAATAGACGTTTTCGAGAAATAGAAGGAAATGGTGGACTATAACACTGTTGTTATAGTAAATGATTTCCGAAAGGAAAAGTTTTGTATAGTATTAGGGTTTATATATCTATCTTAATTTAAGATCCCTATACTAGTGATTTTGGGTCGTCGTAACGATGTTTTACGCAACATTCGTTTTGACTCAAATAAATGTTTTTAAGGGGATGTTTTCCCTAAAGAATAAAATATATACTTAATTGTGATTTAAGTATATTAAATATTTTACAAATATTGAAAATAAATGGATTTGTGAATTACTTATTACTAAATAAGTATGGAAATGTTTTCCATTATGAAGTGAATGTTTTGAGATTATATCTTTTAAAGATAAATTGAAAGTGAATAATTGAAATTGATTTGAGAAATCATATAAAAGGTGAATATTTGGAAATTCAAATTCACTGTGGAAATTTATAAGGGAAATTTGTTTTAAAAATAAACATTGATTTATTCTTAAAAGTGCGGAAATAAATTCACGGATTTGGAACGTAAATTTAATAAATCGGTAAGGATTTATTTGATTGGTTTAAATGAACCATTTTGAAATGAAAGTTGTAAAGGTGAAAATAATTTTAAATTTGCTTTCAAATGATTGAAGTGTGGAAATTATATGTTGTAAAGATATTTTTGAAATTAAATAATTTGGGAAATTATTTGAAATCGGGTTATGTCGTGAATATTGATTGATAGTTAAATAACCGACTATCAATATTGACCCTTAAATGGCTACTTGTTGTGGATTGGTTGAAATTGAATGCGACAGTTATTTTTAAATTATTGCGCTCATTATTCGGATTACCCATTCCAAATAGTGATACGACGTAATGGATAGCATTGAAGACCAGTGGTGAAGACCGAGTATTTGTGAAAACGATAGGGTGACATATCGCTTGTCTCTGCACCGTTAGCTACGATATGGAGATTTCCTTTGTGATGGGAAATTCTATCGGGATTGTGAATACCCGGATTGCAAGGGCTTCTTTTGAAGTGCCTTCGGTTCTGTTCGAACCCGGAACAGACTTGTATGGTTACGTGTCTGACATTACATTTTGAGATATAAAGCAGATTTTTTTCAAATACATCTCTGTTGGTGGCGGAGAATTTATTCTCTTAGCTTAACACCCTTATCTGAAACGTACGACTTCAGAGATTTTGTAGTTGAAGGCTATCAGCGATATATTCCCAATTTGGTAATGTGGCACGCTGAGTGTTGCGGTGTGATGATTATTTATTGATCATTCGTTGATCAAAGCTTGGCTTTGTGAAAAAGCATAGTTTTGTGGACAAGACTTTGTCAGACCACACACCCCGAAAATGGTCGAAACAGGAATATGCGGCAAGGTTATGTGGGTCGCGCCCTTTAGGGTATGTCATTTCCTTCTGGAAAAAGGTGGTCTCAGGTATGGAGCCCTGATGCTTAACCTATGTGGTTGCCCCAATCTCATTTTTTCTGTGTGGTTGTTGCTTGGTGATAGAGGGCCCCTCGGATAAAGGTCCCAAAGGACCGGGGAGTGGCATACTCGAGAAGTAGTTACCTAGTTACAAAGGTAACCCGTCCTTGTGTTGGCAGAGATCCGGTTAGGTTCTCGGGACATCCCGCCAGAGGCGATCCCATGTGGCAGTAGGAAGTTCCTTAGCCTGACCATTTTTTGGAAATCCAAAGAAACAATACGAGCCTTGTATGGTTTTAGTTGTAGAACCTGCCATTCACTTATGGTGGTGCCCCACTGTTTGGATGGTAGCTATAGTAGGCATAGTTCGGAATATCTATGCTGGCTAAGATTTATATTCTATTTTCGAAATGCTTTCATCAATATGCACTAATAATAATATCAAAAAAAGATTTGTTTTGCGTAGTAAGCATCTTTGACTATCATAAGGAGAAATCTCCTCCAATTCTGCGTTTGCATTGTGTGTGTGCGGGAAGGCCTTATGGTAGTTTCATTTTCCAAAAGCATTGCGGATATTTTTCCACTTCCCTTGTTGTTGTTGTTTTAAAAGATAAATAACTGTTTTAAGTTCTCACACCAGTCTTGCTTATCATAGTGAAATGTGATGGGGGGTTCTCGGTTTGCGGTTAGGTGGCGAACAGGAGACTCTTACCCCTACGTGTCCTCTCTTAGTGAATAGGGGTTGGTTAGGCGTAAGCCGTGACAGTCGAAAGGCTGGCCGTAAAAGCAAGTTTGGGATACCAGTGTAAGCCACGGCGGTTATTAGCCGATGACGATGGTTGAAAAGTCTAGTTCTCTACATGTGGTATCAGAGCATATGGTTAAGCGACAACCTTGGCTCTGTTAGGAATTACTCACTAGAGATAGAGTCAGTAGTACTCTAGAATGAGTTGAGTGTAATAATAAATATAAGCGCATATTTGTTAGCGAATATGAAATTGTTTTGTATTGTGTCGACTTATCGGTTGATTGTTTATAGATTCTGGTCGGTGCAGTTTGGCCAACTGTTTCGATAGGGGTTTCTAAACTCTTAAACAAGATAAACCGACATAGTATCATTTTAAATTGGGTAAATGAAATAATTTTACCTTGGTTGTATTTTATATATAAAGGAATAATTTTTTATATATTATTAAGGTGTATATAAATTGATTGTTTGGTTGTTGAAAATGTAAGAATATATATAAGTTAATTAAAAGAATAAATTGTATAAGCAAAAGAATTATTGGTATGGAATTATAATTAATGTGATTTACAATTGTGAGATAATCTTATATATAAGAAGTGAAATTATATGAATATATTTATAAATATAAATTGTAAACTGTGATTCATAATTTGAAATGGAATTCCAGAGTAATATTTGAATTTTTTTTAAAGAATTTGAGATGTTGAGATTTGGGAAATTTAAATTCTTTGAAGTTTGAAAATGATTTTCAAGGGTTTTGGAAAATTGTTTTGAAGGAAAGAAAGCACTAAGCTCTTTTCGGTCGCTGGAAAATAATTCCGATGATGATTGCAACATGATCGGTGTTCATTTTCGGGTTTCCAAAAGAGGGATTGCTGCCAAGTTGTTTTAAATGGAAGTTGTTTGAAAATTTGGTTTTGGGTTTTGAATTCAAAAGATAATTTGAATTGATTTTCAAAAATGGTTTTGAAAGATTGAAAAGACTCTGGAATGTTATATAAAATGATTGGAATACAGTTATTAAGTTGGAAAATGAACTGTGAATGAATAAATAAAATTTGCAAGTGCAAGAAAATGAAATTGAAATCCATTTTGAATTTGTAAGTAAATAGAACTGGAATTGGAATCTGAATTGGATTTATAAGTGGAAATTTAAGTAAGTTAAACAAATGACGTTTGAAATGGAATATAACTTAAGTGATGCTAAATAAAGTTCATTTTGGTATCAAAATGAATTAATGAAATGAAGTCATTAAATGGATATGAATTTGAGTTATATAAAGGAGATTCAACTTTATTTGTAGAATAAATTGGTAATTGAACTAATGAATTGAATGTAAATCAATCAAATGTAACGAATTAATATAGAATAATGGATATAAGTGTTGATTCAATTACGGCTAATTGAATGTTAAACCAAATTGAAGGTAAAAAAAGGAATATGAATGTTGAATGTAAAGTGAATAAATTCGGTTGTGTTGGATATACATTGGTTGTTAGATTATTGTTGGTTGATTGAATAGAAATTCATATGCAATTGAATGAATAAAATTGAAAGCTAAAGCAATTAAATTCAAATTGGGAGTCAAGTAAATTTAAATTGAATGGAAATTGATTTGAACTGAAAGTGAACCAATGTGGATGTAAATTAGTAAATGTAAACTAATTGAAAATGAATAATTGAATGTCGTTGTGTATGAATTGGTTGTAAAAATTACAAGTAATGTTGGAATCATATAAGTCGCTTATAAACCTTGTTTAGTATGCATTTCTTTTAATATGCATGTGTTGTAATTGTTTAAAAGAGTAAAATGTTAATAACTTCTTATATATGTCACTTACGCGTTTATATTGAGTAAGTATAGGTACCGGGGCTACCGTTAGCGGGATTTCGGTTGCGCAAAATGCTAAATAAATAACTGCTTTGCTTAAAAATGCTAAAAATGTACGCCTATGCAATAAAAATAGGAAATATGAACTGTTTTTCTGTTTTCCGACCGTGTGGGTCGATGTATATATATTTATATCTATTGTGATATTTTAAAAGCTCCTCCGTACAAAGGAGGTTATAGCGAAATTTTTTGAAAATTTAAGGCGTTAGAAAATTTTCGGGAAATTTTGGGAAAAATTTTGAAAACTAAAAGTTTGATTTTTGAGTTATAAAAGTTAAACGATATAGTTGGTTTTGAAAAGATAACTATATATGGATTTGAAGATATTAGTGAAGTTTTGTAAGAAGTTTAACCAATGGATTTTTGGAAAAGTTAAACACTTAAGAGATTTGTAAATCAAATTTGGAAGGTTTGTTTTAAAAAGTTAATGGATTTTAAAACTCTTTCTTACTTGGCAATTTCGAGGACGAAATTCTTTTAAGGAGGGAAGTTTGTAACGACCCAGAATTTCGGTCATTTGGAATTTAGATATTTAATTGATTTTAAATATCAGCAAGTAAAATTTGTAAGTCGAATAATTTATTTTTCGAATATTTAGATTTAATTGGATAATTAAATCGATAATTTAGTATTTGAAATTGCATAAATAATTGGAAATTGGGTTTAATGTGAATAAAAATGATTTATAAAGTTATATTGAATCATATTAGAGTTAGAACAATGTTTGTGAACTTTTAAAATCGAATTAAAAGTTAACTTGTTAAAATTGAATATTTTAATATTTAATTGATGAGTTAAAATAGCCATTTTTCAAAAAGTCTCGGATTTCGACGAACCCAGTTTCATCGGATCCATAATGTTATATTATTGTACGGTTTCAAGTTTCGTGTCAATCGGATTTACGGTTTGTCCGGGGCAAGCCAAAGCGCATAGAGATTGGTTTAATCGATTTAATTTAAATTCGATCGTTTATTTCCGTAACTCACACATATGATCGAATTAGCCTCCGAAACCTATTCCATTGTGTCCGGAATGCGAGGTAAACCCTAGAAACGCAGTGACCGCGCGAGATTTGGAGTTCGGAAAATTCAGGATGAATAGTGTTCGTCGAATTTCTATAAAAGCACCTCCATTATCTCCATTAGCAACTAAACTAAACCCTAACCCTAGCTTCAAGAGCCGGCCGCCATCCTAATTTTAATGGTCGAAATCTTCCATTCCTCTCCCCTCAAAATCTTCCAATCCGTGCAATATTTTCAGAAAGTTCCAACTAACAAAGTGTAGAGCATTGAGAGGCCTTGCGATCCGTACGGTGATGATCGAGTACGGAGCGACGTGGAGGGAGATTGTTGGCCGCGTTCGTTCATTGTTCACCCACGTTTTTCCATGCAAGATTGCTATCGAGCTTCATGCCGTGGGGACCGAAGGTAGAGGGGGAGTGGAGCTTCATCGTGGCGTAGTTCGATCTACTTGAAGTTGAGCAGTGGTGGAGTATAAATTCAAGAATATAGGGCGGCATGGGTTCGAACGTCACCTATAGATCATCGTGTGGGAGAAGATTTGTGTGCACGGCTTTGATGTTGTTCTGTAGATCGTGCGGCTATGATGATGTAGGGTTAGAAAATAAATAGAAAATGCAAATTGATTTGTATTTAAATTTGTTTAAACTTTAAATTGCGGTAACTTTTTCATACGAGGTCAAAAAAGCACGACACAAATTGCGTTGCAATCGTTTTGTCGAGCACTACGCAATGGAGCTGGTTTGGAGTCGTTTGGAGCTAGTGAAAATTTCGTGCAAAATTAAATGCGTGTTTAATTTTATTCGAAACAAAACGCTACAGGTGTTATCAGAAACTCAAGGTGAGAACTTCTCACTCAATCGATTTGTTTCGATTTAAATTTTAAATACTTGATTTAAAATTGCTTGATTGTGTGACTGGATGTTAAATTTTTATCTGTTGGATTGAAATAGACCCTATGCGCCGTATATTAAGCGGATGTTATTTGTTAAACACATATACCGTGGTAATTCCAACTTGATATGGAATTGGTATTATATATGTACTTGGAGTTGATTTCCCGCATTATATAGCGGATGAGACCCTATTGCACCACATAATAGCGGATAATATTTTATAAATCCCATATACCACGATATGCCATCTCAAAGCGGAGTTGGTATTGTGCTAACATCTTTGGATGCAGGGAAACAGGTTGGAGGGATCCAACTGGATTCCTCAAACATTTGAATTTGTTTCAATGTTGTGTGTTGATCTATTTATTGATCTATTTATAATCTGCGTGATTATCTTTGTGATTGAAATCGTTAAAGGCTAAATTTTAGCCGAATATATTTTTGGTATCGTTAGATGCCGAAAATAAATAAAATTGGATTTCTGAAAATTTAAGTTGAGAATTCATAATAAATTTTAATTTTGGAATTGGTTCATTTTAAATAAATAAACGTTGTAATTTTTATGTTGTAAAATTATGATTTTTGTGAAATATAACCGAAATATGATTTTTGAAATAAGTAGTTGATTAAATTATAAAATGGTTTAAATTGGGATTTTTGAATTATTATGAATGATTTATATAAAAGATTTATAAAATTGATATTTATAAATTAAAATATTGGAATTATAAAACGAGTTTTTATAAGTGCTAAAATGAAGTATAAATGGATTTCATAAGTGAATGAAATCTATAGATTTATAAATTGTGAAGTTATAAAATGAATAGATTTTTGTAGAATAAAATATTTATAAGTAATTAACTTATAAATTGGATTTGGGCGTGTAAATGGGATATAGATAGAATTTGTTAATAAAGTGATTTAATAAGTTGAAGTTGTTATAAAGTATAAATGGAATTTATAAACGTTGTTTTATAAATCCGAAATCGACCTTTTTTAATAGGTTTAATTATTATAGCTCATTATAGGAGATATATCCACGATTTTGGGACAGTGGATAATCCTTTAAATAAAATATGTAGAAATTGAATTTGGTAGATGAAGTATATTCACGATTTTGGACAGTGAATAATATATTAAAGAAATGTTTTGGGAAAGTGATATTTTAAATAGAATTAAATCGATTCAAAAATGTTTTAAAATGTGTTAAGTATCGAAATCATAGATTTCAACATTCATTGTTGAAATAGACGTTTTCGAGAAATAGAAGGAAATGGTGGACTATAACACTGTTGTTATAGTAAATGATTTCCGAAAGGAAAAGTTTTGTATAGTATTGGGGTTTATATATCTATCTTAATTTCGGATCCCTATACTAGTGATTTTGGGTTGTCGTAACGATGTTTTACGCAACTTTCATTTTGACTCAAATAAATGTGTTTAATGGGATGTTTTCCTTAAAGAATAAAATATATACTTTATTGTGATTTAAGTATATTGAATATTTTTCAAATATTGAAAATAAATGGATTTGTGAATTACTTATTATTAAATAAGTATGGAAATGTTTTCCATTATGAAGTGAATGTTTTGAGATTATATCTTTTAAAGATAAATTGAAAGTGAGTAATTGAAATCGATTTGAGAAATCGTACAAAAGGTGAATATTTGGAAAAGTAAATTCACAGTGGAAATTTATAAGGGAAATTTGTTTTAAAAATAAACATTGATTTGTTTTTAAAAGTGTGGAAATAAATTTACGGATTTGGAACGTAAATTTAATAAATCGGTGAGGATTTATTTGATTGGTTTAAATGAACCATTTTGAAATGAAGGTTGTAAAGGTGAAAATAATTTGAAATTTGTTTTCAAATGGTTTAAGTGTGGAAATTATATGTTGTAAAGATATTGTTGAAATTAAATAATTTGGGAAATTATTTGAAATCGGGTTATGTCGTGAATATTGATTGATGGTTAAATAACCGACTATCAATATTGACCTATAAATGGCTACTTGTTGTGAATTGGTTGAAATTGAATGCTACACTTATTTTTAAATTATTGCGCTCGTTATTCGGATTACCCATTCCGAATAGTGATACGACGTAATTGATAGCATTGAAGACCGGTGGTGAAGACTGGGTATTTGTGAAAATGAAAGGGTGACCTATCAATTGTCTCTGCACCGTTATCTACGGTATGGAGATTTCCTTTGTGATGGGAAATTCGATCGGGATTGTGAATACCCGGATTGTAAGGGCTTCTTTTGAAGTGCCTTCGGTTCTTTTCGAACCCGGAACAGACTTGTATGGTTACGTGTCTGACATTACATTTTGAGATATAAAGCAGCTTTCTTTCAAATACATCTCTTTGGTGGCGGAGAATTTATTCTCTTAGCTTAACACCCTTCTCTGAAACGTACGAGTTCAGAGGTTATGTAGTTGAAGATTATCAGCAATATATTCCCAATTTGGTAATGTGGCATGCTGAGCGTTGCTGTGTGATGATTATTTATCGATCATTTGTTGATCAAAGCGTGGCTTTGTGAAAAAGCGTAGCTTTGTGGACGAGACTTCGTCAGAGCTCACACCCCAGAAATGGTCGAAACAGGAATATGCGGCAAGGTTATGAGGGTCACGCCCTTTAGGGTATGTCATTTCCTTCTGGAAAAGGGTGGTGTCAGGTATGGAGCCCTGATGCTTAACCGATGTGGTTGCTCCAATCTCATTTTTTCTGTGTGGTTGTTGCTTGGTGATAGAGGGCCCTCGGATAAAGGTCCCAAAGGACCGAGGAGTGACATACTCAAGAAGTAGTTACCTAGTTACAAAGGTAACCCGGCCTTGTGATGGCAGAGATCCGGTTAGGTTCTCGGGACGTCCCGCCGAGGCGATCCCATGTGGCAGTAGGAAGTTCCTTAGCCTGACCATTTGTTGGAAATCCAAAGAAACAATACGAACCTTGTACGGTTTTAGTTGTAGAACCTGCCATTCACTTATGGTGGCACCCCACTATTTGGATGGTAGCTATAGTAGGCATAGTTCGGAATGTCTATGCTGGCTAAGATTTATATTCCATTTTCGAAATAATAATATCAAAAGAAGATTTGTTTTGCGTAGTAAGCATCTTTGACTATCATAAGGAGAAATCTCCTCCAATTCTGCGTTTGCATTGTGTGTGTGCGGGGAGGCCTTATGATAGTTTCATTTTGCAAAAGCATTGTGGATATTTTTCCACTTCCCTTGTTGTTGTTGTTTTAAAAGATAAATAACTTCTTTAAGTTCTCACACCAGTCCCATGACTGACCTGGAGTTTATTGTTCTCTTCCTAAACTCTGGGTGCCCATAATTTTCCACACGGGCAATCTAGAGTCAGGTTATCAGGTCATTCTGGATTTAGGAGTGCTTCGGAGCTCAAGTGGCGAGCTGGATAGCGAGATGTACCACTTGTATATGATATTATATTTCCCGCTGTAAATTCACTTGTAGGGACATGCTGTATAACTGTCCATTGTTTTGTTGTGTTGTATATTGTTGTTGTACACTCTGATGATGATAATGTAATGTAATAACTGATATAGTTCTTTGTTTTAAATATTATTCATTTATCTATTATATGTTGTTCCGCTGCGATATGTGAGATTCTGATATTGTTTCTGTTGTTCTTTTTTTCGTTCTATTTTCTTTCTTCTTCTACCTCTTCTTTTCTTAAAACCTAAGGCTTCGGTTCTCAGGCATTCGATTGTTCGGCAGTTGATACAGTGGACGTATTAATGTCGACTTTCGTGAGTCGAAGAACCAGGTCTTTACATCTGGTGACTTTGGTTTTGGTTGGCTCTCGAGCTAATTGTTGTTTAATTGGAAGAATTTGGGTTTTGAAGGGTTTTAAACTTAATCATAAATAAGAAAATGGCTCAGTTTAAAATCAATAAGGGTTTAATGATTGGTAATTCATTAAATAGTTAGGATAATTTAAATGGATAACTAATTAATTAAATTAATTAATGGTTTGGGCTAATTAATTGAATTTAAATTAATTTAGAATGATCATTGGGTGGCTTAAATAAGTAATTGCTTAATGCAATTAATAACATTACTTTGTGTAATTAATCTCGAGATAAATTAAGATAATTAATTAAGGAGAACTAATTTATTTAATGGAGTAAACAAAAAGGTAGATAATTTAAGGTGGAAATAAATCATGTACGATTAATACTATGGTTTAATTCATGTAATTAATTTAGATTCTAAATTTTTTTAAAAATAATTGGAAATCATTAATTTATATAATCAACGATGTAATTAAACATTGATTGATTAAGATGAATTAATCAGAAATAAGTGACTTATGAGAAGTTAATTAATATAAGTAATTAAGGATTAATGTAATTAATATAGTTAATTAATTCATGAAGTAATAAGATAACTTATTGATGTTGGTTAAGAATAATTAATATCGTGAAACTAATCAAAGATAATTACTTGAATGTAATTGAAGGATAATTAATCCAAGGTGATTAATTAAGATGAATAATGAAGGGATGATTGATTAATTGATTTGAAAATTAATTAATGTTAATTGAATAAATCTAAGTGGTTGAGCATAGTATTTTAATCAGGATTAATTAAATAAAATTTGTATGTGATTAAGTTTGCTTATGGATGATTGAATGGTATTGAATACTTTGAATGAGTTGATATCTCTGATATGAAATGTTGTGGATTTCATTTGGATAACTTGGGTTAGGATGACTTGAGACTCGAAGAGGCCGGGGTCGGGTATCAGGAAATACCCGAAACCACTTCGAATTTTTATAGATTGATATGTGAAATCTATTGGCTGGAACGAAATGATTTAAGTGAATTGGAATATTAATCCAAATTTTGGGTACTAGAAAATTTATGTGTGAAATAAGTGATGTCAACATAAAATTGTGAATTTGTAAATTTGTAACGACCTGTAAATTTCGACAATTTAATTTGTTAATTTAATAGGATTTTGTAATTAATTTTTAGCATAAATAATAAAGGGGGTAAATTAATATGAAAATAATGGCTGAAATAAAATATATGAATGGTAATTAAAGCCTATTTAATTGTAATTTGAATAAAATCCAAATGAATTAAGTAGAAACGGATTCTTATCTGGATAGAAAATTTGATATGAGAAATTTATGAAAATATTAAATTGATTTGATGCAATAAAAGAGTGTAAACGGTAATTGGAATAAATTTAGGAATCTTGTTAATGCAAGTTAATAATTTATGACTTGAATGAAATTCCAATTCAAAAAAATTATTTAAATGTTATGATTTGATTTTAAATGGAATATGAGAAAAAAAATGTAAGGATTTGATTAATATATATGTTATTTATTCAGGTTATTGAATAAAAGTGGAAATCCAATTGTAATTAATGGTAATAATGTTGGTATTAGCTAATAAATTAAATTTTCAATGCAATACCCATAAATGAATGGAATGAAATGAATGTGTAAATGTATACCAGGTTATTTATCAAATAGAAGGAAAGAAAAGTAAATGTCGAATTGATTGATGAATAAATATGCATTGAATAGTAATTGAATGTAAAGTTAATAGTAATTGTATAAAATCAATATAAGATAATGAATTGCAATAATTGTGGGTTGATATTAAAGTCTGGATGGAAATTTGATTGGTTATATTAATTGAATGGAATTCAAATTTGATGGGAAAGGTAAATGGGCATTTGGTAATAAATTTAAACAGACTTAAATAGTGAATTTATCTAATTAGTATATAATAAATAAGGACTGGATAAAAACCTATACCGGTAAATATCTATAATATTTATAACAAACATATAAATGTGGGATTGAGAGTTT
Source organism: Allium cepa (assembly GCA_030765085.1). Taxonomy (NCBI): domain Eukaryota; kingdom Viridiplantae; phylum Streptophyta; class Magnoliopsida; order Asparagales; family Amaryllidaceae; genus Allium; species Allium cepa. Next base: position 716,852,140 of record CM060945.1, on the reverse strand, counting down.
TACAATAATTATTACGAGTTATATACTTAGTTGGTTCAATTAAATCAGAAACCATTGCAATAAATATAAATCTAATGGCATGCAATTGAGATAAACAATTAGAAAATGTAAAAGTACATACATATATATATATATATATTAAAATAAATGGTACATCGTTGAATTATTCCCTTTTGTCTGTTCGTTCATTTCATCAACCCTTTCTCTTCTTCAATGGTTGCAAACCCTAGATCCATTTACAGTTCAAAATCAAAAATCAAAATTCAAAGTCTCCAGAAAAATTAACAAAAATTAAATGTCATAGTTCTCGAAGAGCGTAATCTACTGGTACTATTCGTTTTTCGAGTCGATTCACCGCTTGCCCAGAAACCGCGAGACAATTCTCGGCCGTTCGTTGACCATCGATCAACTTTGTCTGATCGAAAAAAGCTTTCCGGGTATTGTGGAAAATGTCGCGCGTTGTCCATCGGAGTAGATCGTTCATCGTTGCAACGGTTGGATCGAGGGAAATTTTCAATTTAGGGTTACGGCACACTAATATGGGGCGGCGGCAGGCGAGGTTTTAGGCGACCGGGCCTAGGGGGTTGTGTGCGGCCGGAGGAGACAAGGAGGATGGTGGCGTCGGCGTAGGCAACGGCGGCGACTAGGGGATGTGATCGGTAGTCAAAGCTCGGTCAAAGGTTGTTGTTGGGTTCGAATTTTTGCCTGTAGAGTGCGCGTAGGAAGATGATTACCGCGTGGATTGCTAGTGACGTGGCACGTTTATTTGTGTAAGTTCATTTATTTTGTTTTAAATTTAATTTTATTTCCAAGCGATTTAACACGAATAACTTTAGCATACGAGCTCAGTTTCACGCGAGATTTTTTTCGTTAGGATCGTAATTAAATTCCAGACGCTGTGACGCTGGTTTGGACAGATTTGGAGACCGTCGAATTTTGGATTTAAATTGGATTTAAATTCAATTTAAATTCAAAAGGTGAGTGTTTTAACCCTCTCACAACTTCTAAAATTTCTTATGTTTATTAAATTGATTTAAGATATGAGTAGAAATTTATTTATGACTATTTGGCATGTTTTATTCATCTTCTCAGTTAAATCGCATTTATTTAATTTAACTGTTAATTAATTTTATTATTGCATATAATTTGACAGTTAGAATTTATTTATTTGCATATAAACTGATAGTTAAACGGTTATTAAATTTATTTTGAATATAAATTGTTAGTTAATAACTGTTATTTATTACCTGTTATATTTTATATGCTATATATCGATGATTGGTTAAGGTGATGATGATTGCAATAAATTGGTTGATGATTGATATTGGGTGAACGGATGATGTGTCCTACATTTTAGAAACTACAAGTCATTATACATTTTCATTTCACTCGGGATTGCGGTTTGAAATAATATATAACCTTAATTTTTAGTTTTAAATTTGAGATTGAAATGATAAATATCCGTATCACTTGACCATAGGATAGAAATTTATATACAGGCACCGCGGTATATATATATATATATATATAATTATTTTTGAAATGATTTTTTCTATGGTTGGATAGGATATGGTTAATAAATATAAATTTGGATGTTTTATAAAATCTTGTTTTATATATACATCTATAATTAAAGTATTGAATTTAAGTTATGTATGGATTTGTTAAATAAAATAAATAAGTTGAATAAATGGAGTTGATTATTTTATATGGTTAAGTACATGTTAAGATATTGAAAATATATAGAATTTTAAATGATTTAAATCAATTAAGATTGGGAGTTAAATTGGAGAATTTATTTGGAATTGAGCTTAACTAAGAATTTAACTTCATAAGTTGATGTAAAATTTATTAACTTGGAATAATTAAAAGAGGTATGATATCCATAACTGGATTTAATGAATAATTCTAGTATAAATAAATGGAAGGAAATATTTAGTGTTAATAAATTTAGTTTTATTTTAAATGGTTATGGATTTATCCTGTAAACCTTTCAAACTAGATAATAGGAAAATGAATTGTTGATTTGAAACCCCAACCTTAGTTTTGAAATTCATTAAATACTCAAAGTTGAAATATTGAAAATCGAAGTGTTTTATTTAAACTGAAAGAGGATATAAAGTTTATGGGTTTAGACTGAATTTCAAGTGAATAAAAATTGTGAAGGCATGGAAATTATTTACTTTTAAAGAAATTGTAATTCAACTGTTTTATTTTATATGCTGTTGAATATCCAAGCCATTTAAGTTTTGGAAGTTATGGTTTTAAACTATGGATTTCGAAGTATTATGTTGAAAGTTAAAATTCAAATATTTGGTTTCGAGGCATTATAAAATTTTTAAAGTGGCATGATTTTGGAAAATAAATATATTTGAAAGAAAAAATGATATCATATTTATTTGGGTTTTAAAAGGAATTGATATCGGATTTATGGGTTTTGAAATGGATAATTATTTCTAGTTTTAAAGCATAAACTATTTTAAAGACCGCGGTGTTATAATAACGTTTGTTTGTTGAAGAGACCGGGATCGGAAGTTGTCATACTCTCTGCCAACCCCGAAAACCACTCTAACAACCGTGCGCGCGGTGGAGATTCCAGAATGAAGTAGGTTGGTGGCGGCGTTTCCTGCAAGGTAAATACGTGGACCCAACTCCCATGAGTTGGCATAAGGTGGCTAAAACAGGAGCGATCGACGGGTTAATAAGGTAGCACCTTTGATAGGACACATCCCTTCGATATTATACTTTGACTTTTGGATTGATTCGGTGGCCACTTTTTTGATTTCTTTGATTTGGGGGTGTTGTTCGAGGTGGGCGGTAGCTACGGCTATGCGTTACCACCGACCTGGAAGCGTAATTGCTATATCTACCCTGGCATTGCCTAGTTGTGCCGTGTCACCTACCCTAGCGCACCTTATACGATTTTGGTTTTGTACCATACCTATGGAGTGCCCTCTGACGACGCCCAGTACGGGGGAGAATACGGTACTATATAGACTATGGGAATATATAACTGTGTTAAGGTGGAAAATGTAAAGCCTTAACGCTATTTAAAAGTAAGTTTATTTTACGAATAGACACTATTATAATAGCGCAATATACTACATAGTAAATAGTTTAACGGATCCTTAGGAGATGTAAATCCCGAGCATCTCTTGAGTTACTACACTCATGTTTATTTCTGTTAATTTAACTCACGTAAGATCTTTTAGTTCTGACTCGAGTGTTTTTATCTTTTCAAATTCGCTCGGGTCAGTCCGAGCGTTTCAGGATTTGAAGTTTTAGCTCTGGAGTATGAAGATGAAGATTTGTATTACAATTATCTACTAATATTCCACTACACTATTTAATTTCGCTGCATTTATAATTATTGGTCTGTGAACTCTGATATTTATTGTGTAAAGAAGAATCAAATGTTTTGCAAACAGTTTTTAGGAACTGCATATTTATTATTATATTTTATCCTTCCGCTGTGAGATTCTGTTTAGTTTTTTTTCCTTCTCTGTTTTCTTATTACCCTATAACAATCTGCCATTCCGTATGGTTTGAATTGGCACATGTGTCGATTTAAATCGTGCGAAAAAGCGGGACGTTACAAAATTTATTCGGTTTACCCCGGGTTTATATTAGTTGTTTGCTTGGATATTCCAAGTTAGTTGGGTTTACTCACGCTAGTTTCTAGCCTGACCCGGGTGTTACTTTTGTGTAATGCTCAGGTCAGACCGAGTATTACAGATTTTCAGGTAGGGCGTTCGGGAGCTCTGGAGGCGAGCTGGACGGCAAGAACGTATAGAGTATTTCCGCTGTATTATATTATTGTAAATCTGAGACATGTTTATTTGTATATGTCCAGTGTTTGAGTATATGTGTAACTCTGATGTATTAAAATGTAATCGACAGAATATCATTCTTTTGTAAGTTATTATTTATTATTATATTTTATCCGCTGCGAATGTGAGATGTTGATGTTTCTAATTTTCTTCTTCTTCTTCTATCTCCTTCTTCCTTTTCCTAATTATATGGAATTTTCGGGATCGGAAATTTCTGGTCGTTACAGTACTGCGCTTTCAAAGGAAGTGTAATGACCCAGAAATTTCGAACCCGAAAATTCCAGATGGTTAGAAAAAGAAGAAAGGAGAAAGAAGAAAAGAAGAATAGAAACACCAACATCTCACATTCGTAGCGGACAAAATATAATATCAAATAAAATAATAGTTTACAAAGAAGAATTGTATCATTACATTTACATTTTCATATATCAGAGTTACAACCATTTCTAGTCACTGGATAGTTTTAAACAACATGCACTAATTATACAATAATATATCACAGCGGTAAGCACTCCATACGTTCCAACCATCCAGCTCGCCTCCTGAGCTCTAGAACGTCCTTACCTGAAAATCTTTAATACTCGGTCTGACCCGAGCATTACATCAAAGTAACACCTGGGTCAGGCTGGAAACCAGCGTGAGTAACCCATCTAACATGGAATTCAATAGCATAAACTTACATAAAACCCGAGGTAACTCGCATCAATTTTACAAATTCACCGGTTTGGTATAGACAATACTTTATTACACCCATCAATTTCTAAGTACCAAACTTAGATTTAAAGGTCCAGTTCACATAAATCATTCCATTCCAGTATATAGATTTCACACACCAAATCTGAACAGAATTATTATAGATTACAAATCGAAGTGGTTTCGGGTATTTACCAATACCCGACTCCGGTCTCTTCGAATCCAATGTCATCTGAATCCAAATTATCCAACTAAATACAATTCAACTTTAAATAGGATGTCACTTACATGTAGCAATTTGTCATCGATAGATAACCATATGATCATTGCCCATCCAACATCTCATATCACAAACATTTATATCAAAGTTCTCAATCAATTCGAGGTATTTGAATCATTATTCAATCATTCATTAACAAGATGGACCATTCCAAGAATACATTAAACTTAACCCTAATTAAATTTATTACAATCCTTTAATCACTTAGATTGTCTTTACTTAATCATTAATTAATTACAAATCGATTAATTAATGATTTTCTTAATTACTTTTTTTTAAATTACCCTTTTAAAATTTCCTTTAACAATTAATCTTTAATTTAATTACATTTATTACTCACTATCGATTAACCTCATTCAGTAATTAACTTCTCTCAATTACTCCTTAATTAATTGAAGAGTTTGAATTTGATTTATTTAAAATCATCATCTTTTAGTTAAATATCTTTTTACTTAAATCTTAATTATATTTCAACAAATGTATTCAAGTTGAAAACATTTAAACTAATTACAGATTTACTCTAATGTAATATTTATATAAATCAAACTATTTTTGAAACAACATTTAAACTTTTAAAAATCTATTTCCTTAAAAATTTAAATTTGTTTTAAACATCGTTGCTGCCTTAACATTTTATACCTCCCGAAAAACTAGTCAAAACTTTGCTCAATAATTAAGTTTACCCCTTTAAAGTTGAAAATCACTTTGATTTAAAGCCTGGTTAAGTAAAAAAACTAAAACAACACGATTCCCAAGCAAAATGCTAATCTTCCCGAGACAGACTCGAGTAGACTCGAAGCAACAAAGCAACGCATTCACCCTGTAGCCACCCGAGACGAACATGAAAGAAACATGAAAATGCTTCAGTCGACATCTCCATCCCAAACCCAAAAAAAACTCAGATACATTCTATGGCCACCGTGCATGTGCACAACCGGAGATCACGTCATCGATCGACTCTCTGGCCATCCCCAAACCACGATCGACCCCAATGATCGACACAACCCAACCAAACTATAGAAGCGAATTTCAAACAAAATTCGAGCAACACGACCTACTGACCCCAATGAAGAAGACCGAAAAACGCCCATTTTCCGACGAACCAGATCTCGATGAGCTTCGACAAGTGTAAGATTCGTCTCGAACCCCAACTTCCTTTCCCCCACTCGCGATTCAACCAGTCCCACCATAGACGTCGAAAGAACCCCAGCAACCACGACAATCCAACAATGAAGAAAAACACTACATCACCACTTGCCGTTCACCACAGCCAGAGATAATCTCATCCCCCATTTTTCCAGATTCCCCAGACACCTCGGCCACGCCCATTCCAAACTACGATCATCCTATCGCCTCCGATCATGGAAAATGGCAATAGACCCAATTCCGACCAAACTCCAATATCTCCATCATATCCAAACTAAAAATCCTAATATCTATACCTAAATTCATGATTTATTACCATGAATTTACTCAAGAAATCAAATCATTAAATTGTTTCAATAAAATTTTGAGACAAATTCAATTTTTACCGTGTTTCCTTATTTCAGAAATAACTACTGAATTCTGAATCTTGAAAATATTTTTAGAATTTCCATCATGATGTTATCTACAAATTCCATTAAAAGATCCAGGCTCAAAACTGATTGTATCCTGAGATATACATTTTTAAAGTAAATTCCAATCATTTTAAAATAACAGAGAACCAAAAATTCAACAGATATATAGGCACTTTCACAATTCCAGGCATATTCAAACTAAATTATTGATGCAATTCATATCTATCTCACTCATTCACAACATGTTTGAATTTATTCTATGATTAATATTCCATGCATAAATTTTGCAGGTACTTATATTTTAAAGGATTTATTTTTTTACTTACCTTGTAAGAATAATAGAATCACATATATATGTATGAGAACAGACATGCACAAATCCTTCTATTTAATTCACATTAACATATGAATTTATTCATGCAACCATTACTTTTACGTCACTACCAGAGATTATGCATCAGAATCCGATGTTAAAGAATGTAGTTTACTCATAGCATATTGATAAGATTAAATTCGAAGTTGCAGTTTACTCACTTTTTAAACTCTGAATAGAGCAGTATGCATTTGAATTCTGGAAATGTTTTTTCTTCATTTTTTTATTTATACATGCAGATGCTTAATTCAACCATGAAACATATATACAATGTTATTTTAAATTCTTATCTCATGCGTCAATATGACAAAATTTAGTTTGATCAAAAAATGATGTTTGCTCACCTTTGTTTGAATAAAGGCAACAGTCATTTGAAATTTGAATCCGATCTTGCATTTTCAAAACTGGAACTTAGACTACTTTGATTTTTCTTCAGATTTTCTTGCTTGGACCCTTGAAAATGTTGCAGGCTTGAAGATAAATGATTTATAGATTTTGTTTACAGGCTTTGGCTTTTGAATTGAAAACTGTTTGCAGGGTATTTGATTTTGGGTTGGAAAAGTGGAAACTTGTTACAAATTCTGGTTTGGAAGATAGCTTTCAATTTAAGTTTCTTTGTTTTAGAAATGAGAAGTTAAGAAAAGAAAACGAAGAGAGGGGATGTGAGTTTATATAATGTAAATTATATGTTATTAAAAATTAAAAGAAAATAAAAAATAAAGGACGACACTTGATTTCAAGTGTTAACACTTGTCATACTAAATGCCAATGTAGCGACCCGACTTTCCACTCCCGGAAAATAACATCACTAATTAAGAAAGAAAGGGATAGAAGAAGAAAAGGAAGAGAAAACAACACATCAGAATCTCACAGCGGAACGATTTAAATATAATATAGAACATATACATAGTATCATATACATCAGAGTACACAACTAAACATCTCAATTTAGACAGTTATAACATTTCTGTCTAACACAATACAAGACATCATACAGAATAACACACAGCGGAAACTCTAACTATATCTACACGCTGAAGCCTCCTGCTCCAAAGCTCCTTCAGATTTCGTCAAGAGATAACCTGAATCACTTGACTACTCATACATGATATGAGTACCCAAGAGTTTAATAAAACAGAAAATAAACACTCGGTTCAGACAGGGGTCTGGTGTGAGTAAACGGTTTAAGAATGCTTAACTTTAGAAAATCCTTTGAAAAGAAAGGTATCACGTAAGACTTCCCACACATAAACATGGAAAAGTTTTTACCTTACGCTAACCAAAACATTTGATAGGAAATCCAGTGATATTATAATAGTGTCTAGGGTTTTCAAGTAAATATGAAATAGCCGAAATTGTTACATCTATTAAATTCCAGCTACTAGCCACAAAAGTTGGTAATACAAACAAAACCGTAGGTTCTCGTAGGGTAAATGGGTTTCCATCAATGGCAGTGCTACTGGGGTACCGCCCGTCACAGTACGTGGCCTAGATCACCGTACCGAGGAGCCACCCTAACTCCCCTGCAACACAAGGTCGGGACCATTCCTTACTGAACAGCCCCGAACAAGACCACCCCGCAGTTGGCTGCAGTTCCAACCGCCCACATAGCCGAAATAAAAAGGGACATCTAGACAGGGGTGTATCTCGCTCTCCAGTGGGAGCGACCCACAAACCTTGCTGCACCTCCCCTGTTTTAGCCATTCCCGGTTGATGAGGCTTAAGGCTGCGATTACCTTTATAGAACACATCTATCTTAGAATGCTCATCGTCCGCCTGACGATGTGCTGAAAGCATTCAATCCATACAAGTTCGTTCTGGGTTCGAACGAAACCGAAGGCACTACCTCGTTGCACTCGTTTTGGAATCACCCTCAGAGTCAACGACCATAGCCCTTGCACTCTTAATATCCATCTCAAATCTATAAGCACTATTCCGTCAAACTCATTATGGAATCACCCACAGAGTTATACTGTCGTATAGCCCTTACACCTCGAGTCTTCACTTGCTCCACTTGGATTAACGACCTAACGTTTAATTGGAATCAATATGGTTTTCGGATATCCAAATATGGAAATCCGATCCCGGTCTCTTCGAAACCAAACGCCATTTTAATGACCAAGTTATACTTAACGGATTTAAACAATAGATATTTCAGAAATATCACTTAACATAAATGGATGTATCATATTACACAGATAGATAAGCATCTATTATCACATGCATCTATACATATCACAAAGCAGCATATAAATCACATCTTAGATATAACATATTCACATCATCACATATCAATCAATGTCATCCAACAACAACCAATATCATTAACTCATCCAATGATATATATCATCCAATCATAAATCATCCATAAACAAGTTTGATTCAAACTTGATTAATCTAATTAATCCTTAAATTAAATTAATCCTTACTTAATCACTTGTATTGTCTTCAATTCAACTTCTTATTCATTAATTAATTACAAATTAATTAATTAACATCACTTAATTATCCATTTCAATTAATCTTCCCTGATTAATTATCACTTAATTACTTTAAGTAATTATTACTTAATTACCATATTAATTAATCATCCTGATTAATTACTTTCAAATTATACTAAGTAATTACCTCTTAATTACCTTCTAAAATTAATCAACCTTGATTAATTATTTTTTTATTATCCTGATAATTATTCCTTAATTACCTTTAATTAATTACACCTAATTAATCACTTTTAATTAATCGCACTTGATTAATTACTCTTAATTAATCATACTTAATTGATTACTTTAATTAAATCACCTTTGATTAATTACTTTAATTACATTTAGTAATTAAAACTAAATTATAAATTAATTATTCTTAAATTATTAATAATTAATTAAATTATTTCTATTAATTAATGATTACTTCATTAATTAAATTTCTTTCTTAATTAATTACTTTTACAAGTAATTAATCACTTAATTAATTATTCTTAATCCTTTTATTAATTAATCATTAATCAAATAATTTAAATCTTTAACTAATTATTAATTAATTCTTTAATTAATAACTAAAGTGATTATTCCTTAATCACATTACCTAATTACTTTTAGTAAAGTAATTATCCTTTACTTAATTACCTTTAGTAATTAACCACTTAATTACTTAATTACTTTCCAAAGTAATTATATTAGATTAACCCATAGTGATTATCTTAATTAATCACAAATTATTTATTTAACTAATTATTTAACTTAATCATTTAAAATTAATTAAATGATTCTTAACCTATTATTTTATAAAAATTCTTAATTAAGAAAACATTATCAAAATTAATTCATCTATATTAACCAATAACATTTGATTATAATAATAAGTGAATTATCTTAATTATTCACACAATTCTCTTTATCTTTAAAAAAAATCAAAATCCTAGTTTACATAAGTTAAAAATTGATTATCAAATTTAAAATCATAAACTTATTTAAAATAAATTATGTTTGAAATCAATTAGAATTAAAATAGTTTTTTTTTTCCATTCAAATAAAACCCTGAACTTTCCAAAGTTATTAAATAAACTTCTTACAAACCTCATTATTAAAATTCTACTTATTTTATTTTAAAATTTTCATATATTTCAAAATAAAATAACCTTGTTTAAAACTTAACATTAAACAAATTTAGTTTTATAATTAAAACTTGTTTAACCTTGAGTTTTAAAACGTTAATTAATTACCAAAAATCAAGTTCCTTTGTTTTAAACTTTTAATAACATTACAGCTAAAAATTTAAAACTTCATTGAACCAAACTAACACAATATTCAATGACTCGAGCAATCTACAGCAACTCACGCGACAACCCGAGTAAACTACACAAAAACCCAGTGACTTCCCCGAGTTTCCCTTACCTACCCCCTGCTTCGAGCCAGAACGACAAAAACACGGAGCATACTTCGAGTTCCCTCCCCTCTTCTTCCCAGAACCACCACTGAAGCACAGATCTGTGCACGTTAACGTGCACACCACCGTTGGTCGGCGGCGATACTCTTTCCGGCTTCCACCAAGACACAATCGACCCCAACATCTAGTTTCCAAGCCCAGAAAATCCAAACTCGATCGAGAACGAGATTTCGACCTTCAACCCAAACTGTTCGAAAACCCCAACCTCAATTTCAACCACGCCGGCCATCCCCTTCACCGGAGACCACGCCACCACCACCGTAGCTTCATCTAACTTCCCATCATCTCCCTAACCCCTCGCGATCGAGCCTGGAACTCCAATGTCGACGAACGAAGCTCGTCATTCTCCTCAACAAAAACCCATCACTAACCCTATTTCTCCCCTGCCTGGCCACCGTGGCCATTAGAAAAATTCCTACCTAATTTTCCTGAATTCCCCTACTCCTCATCCTCCTCCAGCCCGAATCTGGACCTTCTTCATGTCGTCGATCAACGGCAATCAACCAGTATGTCCAAAATGATCAATACAAGAATACCCACTGATTTCCAAACTATAAATCATGATATACATATTAAAATTTATGATTTTCTATTACTATTTCGATCATGCAATCAAAACTTACAATTGAATTTAAAAAAATTTGACCCAATTTATATTTTACTGTAAATTTGAAAATTTAGAACCAATTTCCCATTTTTACAACTTGTAATTATTTTTAGAAACAAGTTAATGTGGTAACAAACATCTTTCCTTCACAAACCAAAAGCAAATTCAAATTTAAAATTTAGTTATTAAATTATTTGTGACAATGGAAACTGTCAGTATCACACAGTGCTCAAGTTTTTTAACTATACAGACAATAAACATACAAGAAGATAACATGCATCAAATTAATTCAAATATTTCAGAAACCATCATGATCTTCATTCATCAGTAAAAGTTGGTAATCAAGTTTAAAACTGTTTTTAAAAGGTTTCATTTACTCACAATTTATTGCAGAGGAAAGAACTGCATATTGCTTCCCAGGTTCTTGAAATTTCTGCATGTTGATTCAAATCTTGCTGCTGCATTTTCCAGTTTTGTTGAAGTTTACTTTGCATGTTGATTACTGAATTCTTTGCATTGATTACTGATGGACTTGAAAATGAAATTGCATGTTGATGTTTAATCTCTAGCTCTTTGAAGAATTTAAATTCCAGATTTTACAGTTTTTCTGCATTTGTTTCTTTTGACCTTTATTTGATTTGTATTAATTTTTCCCTGATCTTTGTTTCGTATTTTGTTTGATTGAAGAAAATGTTTCAGCTGAAGAATAAAACCTATCTTTTTTTTACAATTAAATTTTAAATTTATTATTAAAGAAAAAGACATTTGTCACTTAAATGTTATAAGGATCTTACACTTGTTTTTAACCCACTCTAAATGTTTACAAGTGTTGTTTTAATGTTAAATGTTTAACAAATGTTTTTTTAAATGTTATTTTCTTTTAATAATCTCTTTTAGCTATATATATAAGTATTTGTGTAATGTTAGATAATTATAAAACGCTTCCATCTTATAAAAATAAACTTTAGGCTTTCATTATCTTAAAAACAAATTCATATAGGCATTTTTAAATAACTTGTATTTTAATCAATTTAATTTTATCATTTGTTCATAAATTGAGAAACTTAGTTTAACTCCTTATATAAATTTTTAAAACAATTTTATCTTATTAAAAACAAAAGCTAAAATATATGTTTATAAAATAAGAAATTAACTTTTCAAATCACAAATTATATACATATTAAAGTTTGAAAACACTTATTAAATTCAAAATAATAATTTTCCTATTTCAAATATATATACAAATATATATACACATTTCAAATAGAAACATTCTAACATTAAATTTATTAATTTCCATATTAAATTTTAAACAAATCTCAAATCACAATATATATATTTATATATATCACAATTTGAATATAAAGTTTTATTACATTAAAAACTTCTTATTTACCAAAATAAATATTCCAAATTAAATTATTATAAACTTCAAAGAATTAATCTTGCCTATATATATTGTTAAGAAAAATATTAATAGATATTAACAAATTATTATTTTCAGCCTTAAAAATAAATCTTAACTGCCAATTTATAATATAAAATGACCAAATCAATTTAATTATGAACAAAGATTATTAAATTGATATTGCTCAAAATTCCGGGTCGTCACATTCCTCCCCCCTTAAAAGAATTTCGTCCCCGAAATTTAAAAGCAAAGATAATTTAATAACCCAGCTAAAGAATTTAAATTCCTATCAGCAATCAAACAATCAATCATAGCAACCAATTCAAACAAATAATTTTATCTATCCGGAAAAATTCTGAATAGAATTTTCTAATATTATCTAGAGTTTCCAGATACCTATACTGGAATACTCGCTCTACATAATCTTAATTAACTACTCTATTAAAACTAAGAACTCCCTCATCTGATTCTTCAAATCTAAACAAGATATCATACTAAACTTAAAACCAGCTCAACTACCAGATCCTTTTGAATTGCTGATTCTATTACTCAAAGAATCATACACATATTCCTCAGAGATATGTGAAATATAATGAATTCCATTATCCGAACTGGCAATTCAATCCTGTAGATCAAACTCTAATCTCTAGAGATCACAGGAAAAACTCAAATACTTCCGGGACAAGCTCTCTAGTTTTACCCAATTCTCATATCTTCTTTGAGCGGATAAAACTAAAACAATATCTAAATTCCAACTTCACGTTCCAAATCTCCTCAATTCTTAACTGCATAACTCTTCAAATGCTCTGAGTCACCTTTAATATTCCTGATCAGCCTAACCCTTGCTGATTGCTTCAAGAAACAAACTGGACCAACTCAAACCAAATCTCCAGGTCCTACTCAACAAAGTGGCTCTCCCAAAGATAATTTGCTGAAATCCAACATACAACTCTATACCACAAGCATCAATGGACTTCAAACCTATACCTCATATCTGAATAGCCAAACAGTTATACTTGACAACCATGCCTTCCAAATCCAGAAAATTCCTTCATACTTGAATTTTCTGTAGAAATTTCTATAATCCAAGAAAACTGCAACTTCCGGTTGCTCCAATTCTAGAATAACTGCCAACCTGCTTCCGCTGCACAACTCTGATCTAGAGCGGATAAGAATGCTATCGAAGAATTCAAGCACAGTTCATCCGACTCATAAAATCTTAGTGACCATTCTTCTTGATCAAAACGTCTTAGCAGAATCTCAACTTAGAATAAGATGATCAATCCCTCTCCAAAGAATCTTGAGTTGTCTCACCAAACTCTTCTCGCTCTAAGAGTCATCCCACTACAAGGTTGAACCATCAATACTGCTCCTAGAAATCCAAGTTGATAAGAAAACTCAATCTCCAATTCGGGTCAACTTCTGATTCCCTCAAAAACATCTGGAAAATCTCTGACTACTTCCATAGCTTTCACCTCTACTCGAGATGCCTCAATTCCCAAGCTAAATAATACTCAAAGATTCCCAAACTAATTGCAAGTCAACTTTGCGATCCCACTCAGTTCTGATTCCAAAGAACTGTCTCCTCAACTAGAACAGCTTTTCCTAAATAAGATAAATCTTTCCAGAATGGCTCACCTATCAGAAAAACTGATAGATCACTTCCAACAAATATCCTGCTCTGCTGAGCTTCCCAAAAGAAATGGATAAACCTTCACCATCTGCCTGGTCTGTTGATAGTAGAATCCCAAAGATTACCGAATCTTCGAAGAAATAGATCCATGCTACTGCTTCCAAACTTCACTTCAATGATACTGCTAAGCCACAAGATCTTCCTTAAGCAGGAGCTTCTTGAAACATAAAACTAACACCCAATTCCACCAAAAATCCTTGAGACGAGTCGACACCTTCTCAAGAAACTCGGCTCTAACCCAACACCAACTACTTATCTTCTTAAGAAAACAAATGAGACCATGTCTGAAATGAGGTAACTCATCGACCTTAGTCTCCTACTTCAATAAAGATAAAATACCCTTACTTGAGATCCAGAGAATCTCTAAACATCCGAATCTTCATTGCAGTAGACATCAATTGCTCTTCCAACACCATCTAAATCTGGCTCCAAAAGAAACATCTTCAGAACCATCTATGGAAACTGCATCTCCCCATAGCTATTCCTTCTTGAAGCTATCAAGATACCACCACTGCTTCTTCTCAGCTGACAACTCAACTCTAGGAAACCCCGCTCACTCGAGAGCAAATCAACCTCACACTTCAAGAATATAATTCAATTCTTGAAAATACTTCCTTTGGACTCAAAGAAATCCTTTCACCAATCTACACAACTTATTCGAGACAGCATTAAGTCTACAATCTCGACAAATACATCTCCAACCACAACATATGAACCTCTTCCATTAGTGGTAGTCATGTTCCACACACTCCTACCTTATCTACCTTTATAACCTATGTTGGAAAATCCGAACAGATAACCCAACAGATTAGGTAGTTATATATATATATATATATATATATATATATATATATATATATATATATATTACAAGTACGCTCTCTCAAGATAGACACCACTCCAGAGCCTAGGTATTCACTCAACCTAACGCTCTGATACCAGCCGTAGCGACCCGACTTTCCACCCCCGGAAAATCGCATCACTAATTAAGAAAGAAAGGGATAGAAGAAGAAAAGAAAGAGAAGAAAGAGAAAACAACACATCAGAATCTCACAGCGGAACGATTTAAATATAATTTAGAACATATACATAGTATCATATACATCAGAGTACACAACTAAACATCTCAATTTAGACAGTTATAACATTTCTGTCTAACACAATACAAGACATCATACAGAATAACACACAGCGGAAACTCTAACAATATCTACACGCTGAAGCCTCCTGCTCCAAAGCTCCTCCAGATTTCGTCAAGAGATAACCTGAATCACTTGACTACTCATACATAATATGAGTACCCAAGAGTTTAATAAAACAGAAAATAAACACTCGGGTCAGATAGGGGTCTGGTGTGAGTAAACGGTTTATGATTGCTTAACTTTAGAAAATCCTTTGAAAAGAAAGGTATCACGTAGGACTTCCCACACATAAACATGGAAAAGTTTTTACCTTACGCTAACCAAAACATTTGATAGGAAATCCAGTGATATTATAATAGTGTCTAAGGTTTTCAAGTAAATATGAAATAGCCGAAATTGATACATCTATTAAATTCCAGCTACTAGCCACAAAAGTGGGTAATACAAACAAAACCGTAGGGTCTCGTAGGGTAAATGGGTTTCCATCAATGGCAGGGCTACTGGGGTACCGCCCGTCACAGTACGTGGCCTAGATCACCGTACCGAGGAGCCACCCTAACTCCCCTGCAACACAAGGCCAGGACCATTCCTTACTGAACAGTCCCGAACAAGACCACCCCGCAGTTGGCTGCAGTTCCAACCGCCCACAAAGCCGAAATAAAAAGGGACATCTAGACAGGGATGTATCTCGCTCTCCAGTGGGAGCGACCCACGAAGCCTTGCTGCACCTCCCCTGTTTTAGCCATTCCCGGTTGATGAGGCTTGAGGTTGCGATTACACTACAAGAAAAGTTACTTTTTATAACGCTAATAGATAACGCTTTATCCCATAGCGTTATCCTTTGTTTTAGTTTGTTTTACTAACAAATGAGTTTGAATAAGTAACGCTTTTTGAAGCGAGCTTTCCAACAAAATTTTGGTGGCCGCCTATTTTTTTAATTATTTCCCCCTTTTCTCCTATATTTTCTCCTAGCAGCCAAATAACTTTGCCCAAAATAAAAGATCCCCTTTTTTATAAATCTTCTTCATCGGTTAAGCACCCAAAATCGAGACCTGATATTGGAGCTAGTCGACGTCGGTTGAAAGTTAAACTATAGCCGTTGCACCTCATCTGTTATTCAAAGAGACATCGTGCTGGAGTTTGCCATTATTTGAGTTCACGCGATACCAAATCCGATTCTTCATGCTAAATTTTTTCTAATGGTCTAAGAAGTACGACCCAATCATGTCAGTTTGGTTCAAAACGACTATGAATATGGTCTTGTTGAGTTCTGAGCCAGCGAAGGTGGTGTTGAAGGAGCACAGTTAGGTTCTTGCAAACTGATGGAGTAATAGGTCGGCGGCTCGGTATAATAGAGATGGGAAAGATTTGATTTGGGAAGATTATGGTATGCGCTATGTTAAGGTTAGGAAGGTTTGTAATTTGGAGTTGTTTTCACCAAAGAGGTTGGAAGGTCTGAGGTCGATTCAGGAGGATGAAGTTACTGCTATGCTTGAATCCTTTTTAGATTCTATACGCAACAAGGTATTCTTAATTCTATTTCCCTATTATTTAGCCTTTCTGTCTCCAGGAAATTTCTTTTTTGTGTTAATATCCATTGTGATGATATTTAGTAATTAGTTGAGAATTATCTGTTTAAGCGTAGGCTTCCAACAATGCTTAATTCTATTAATGCAGTGCTATTTCCGCCATTACCTGCCCAAAATTTTCTCTACCACTAATAAAGAATACCAATTGTACATAGTTCACTGATTGCCAATAACCGTTGTTCAATGGTGATGATGGGATATAGTAAGACATTTCACTATGTTTGCTGCTAGATGTGTCGGGCAATCCATAAATGTTTTCGGTTCAATCCCCAATACACATTAAAACGAAATTACCACATTATATTGTATTTGTATTATATATGTATTTCACCCATTTTTATATATTTTTAACCATTTTAAAGTTGCATAAATATTCTTTCGTTTCTTGTATCTTTACATTGTGCATGCATGTGAATATTGAGCATGCTACACAAAAGTTTTAATAATAGGAATGAAAATCGAAGATAAATAATTTTGTTGATTAAAATCATGTCTACAGCATCATTTATAATCGTTCCAATTCGAGTTTGATAATCAATTCATTATATTAATCAAAATATTTGGCTTTTGACCACTTTGTGTAGTGATAAAAGCTTAATATACTCAATCTAATTTCTTTTGCCATCTGCTGCATTACCCACAGTTACTTCCTAATGTCATTTATGGGCAAAAACTCAGTCTATTTTTATTACCGATTGAGCTAAAGAATGGAGGTTCCATAGTGAATATGAACCCCGTATATATGGAAATAAAGCAAATCATGGTTGTTCTCTGCCAATGGATTATGTCTCCAATTTCAATTAATTTGATGTATTTTTTTGCTGTAGAACCAGGGGTGGATTGATATCAGTAGCTTATTCTTTAAAATATTATTTTTTAACTTGAAATTATTAATAACAAGTTCTCTCATTGGTAAGTAGAGGAGTACTAGTTATTATAATGGTGTTACCTGCAACACCTACTCTTTACTTATTTGTTTGTTGATTACATTCTCTTCAGAGTGGTTGCCGATTTGTAACGGCTTATCTTTTCATGCTTGACACATTGGTTATCAATCATTCACCGACTTACATAAAATAGAAGTGGCTTTTTAAAGCTTAGTGGTTGAGTATCATTTTGCACTACGGGGGTTCTCGATAAGTAGCATCATTTATATTAGTTCACTCATTAATTACCGAAGGGTACAATTACAACTATTGAGATATATGTCATTGTGGTAGTGAGTTAATTAGATTTCTAAAACCAGACATATAGTGCTAAAAATTGATTAAAAATGAGTATTTCTTTTATAGGCTGGTAATCTCAGATCATCCATCATTATTTGAAGCTACCCTTTCTCAGTGGCTAGATGCTTGGTAACTGTAGATTTCTCAATGATAAATATATCAGAAAAATTTGTCCTCATATTATATTAATTTAGTCTCAGTCCACTCCAAATAAATGAAAAAAAATCCTTTTCAGGGTTGCAAAAAAATCCGTGAAATGTTAAGTGAAGGACTATCATACATGTTAAATTATGTATTCTTGTTGTTATTTGCACATATTGTCCTTCAACACCTATTTCTTTAATTTTGGTATGCACTAAGATGTAAACTAGCTGCTGTGGCTTTCAAATCGTATACGTTTATTCATTCTAAACCCTAATTTCTATAACAACTTTTAGAGAATGCTGCAAGGTCTTTGGTAGTAAGAAACCATCTATCAAGCATGGCATTCAACAACATAATAAGGCTTGCATTTGGTAACCGATTTGTAAACTCAGAAGGCATGCTGGATGAGAAAGGTGCCAAATTCAAAGGGACCATGCAAATGGATTGAAATTAGGTGCATTGTTCTCTTTAGGAGCGCATGTGACATGGCTCAGACAGATGTTCCCTCTCAATGAAGAAGCGATCGCCAAGCATGGTGCTCAAAGGGATCGCCTCACAAGAGCCATCATGGAAGAGCACACATGTGCATGAAATGAAAGTGATGCTAAATAACACTTTGTTGAGTCTTTGATCACCCTTTAGGAGCAATATGACCCTAGTGAGGATACCATAATAATTGGCCCCCTTTGGGTAAGTCGCTATACTTGTTTTTTGTTTTTTATAAAACTAAGTTACTTGAAGAAAATCATTTGCTTGTCGTAGTGGGCAAAGCCGGTTATAAGGCAAATTTAATGGCTAGTCCAACACATCTAGTATGACCAATTGCATATATTGTATAATTATAGGTATTATAAATCTGGGACTTTCTAAAATAACTGGTTCTTTAAGTTTATAATAGTGAATTATTAAGTTAGATTCAAACTTCACCTAGAATTAGCTAAAATCACTAGTGGCATATTGAAAACACTTTTAATATTCACACATCTTCTGATTCCTCTGCTATATAAACTTGTTCAATATCCATTTTTTCATAATTTAGTGAACTTAAAAATAAAATAACAATCATACATTTTACCTTGTAATAATCGCACATTTCTCTTCATAACATATTCTATGAGTACTATCAATCGTATATTTTCTATAACATCATCTATTATGAAATATAAAGTTTAAACATCACACTTGAAAGAAGAAAAGAGATTTTTTTTTAATATTTCACTTTTTTATAAATTCAGCAGCAACAGTAACTACTTTTATCTTATAATAACCATACATCTCTATTCGATATATTCTTTACCTACTATCAATAATGTAATTTCAAAAACGTCGACAATGGTATTTTCTATTAGGATTATAATCATAAAGTAGGAAAATACTATATATTTGAACTTATATTGTGTTTATTTTCTCTCAATGATCTTCTATAATCTATAGTATTATAATACGTCTATTTTTGTGTGGGAATTTGATGCTGGTGCCTAATATCATTTATACACACACAAGTATTATAACAAGTTAGCTTGAAGAGTATTGCACAAATCAGTACTCCAGATGGTAGTTCGCTACTTGTGCAACCATATGACAAATCAAGGTTAATTAACTTGAGGAGTTGTTACTTTTAGACATGCATTATTATTATTTTTTAATATTTATATCATTATTACTTTTACTAACTCAAAATTTTACATCCAGCTTGAAAATTATTGAAAAGGCAATAGTAAATTCAGATCTTGGTTTAACTCCGAATAATGATGGAGAAGCTATACGGTTGACCATTCCTCAATTAACATCTGATAGAAGAAAGGTCAGTTTGTTATATACTTATATTGGACTCTTAATGCAAATATATCATAAAAGTAACATGCATTTTATTCTAGTAGTAGAGTTAATTGCAATCTCGACAAGTTTCAACTGTTATTAGATAATTAGAAACCAGATGCTTATTACAAGTAATTTTTTATTGGTACGATAATTTTTTTGAGTACAAACAATCATATTTTATTGAGAAAATGGTCATCATATTTTATTTATATGATTGGAAAGACTGAATAACTAACACAAATCTTATTTTATTTTTTTATTTAATAGTTCTCTGTTCCACATTTAGTATACACTTTGATATTTGTTCTTAAAGGATTAGAGCAAACATCTGATATTTTGACTTCCCGACTGCAGGAATTATCAAAGGTAGTTGCTAAACTTGCTGAAGAGGGAAAGGTACAAATTCATATATTTATCGACAGCCATACAATATGTCTCATGTCTTGGCAATATTTTAAATGCCTCAACCTTGAGGTGCGCCTAGTGTTGTGCTTTTTAAAACATTGCAAACTTCACACTTCTCCAAAAATATGAGCATGTTATTATCCAGAGAAATTGAACTCTTATTATATCTGCATACTGAAGAGTAACATGGATGTTATTTGCATATAGTTTTCACATGACATGTGCATGACCAATTAACAGCAAAAGTAGTATCTGGCCACAATTTGACTTGATGCATTTTATACTATGGATAAACCATTGATGTATTTGCTATGAAATTTGAAAAACTATAGGCCTAATGTATATGCATTATTACCAAGCTATGTGCATGGCATCCCTGTTTAGTGAATATGATCTTTTAATATAGTACAATGTATTCATGAAACATTTTACTTATCACTAGTTTTACTTGTCCCAGGAGTTGAAGAAAGAAAAGGCAAAGGCAGAAGCTGCAATCAAGTTACTTCAAGAAAAAGCTGAGCAGAAACTTCAAGAGGAATTACAACGGAAGGTAAGAGTCATATGTTTGTATCCTCTTTGTATCTAATATCTTTTGCGAACCATGAATCAATATTTTAATTATTTCTGTGCGCTTGTAGGATGAAGAAGCTAATACGCAGCTAAAAAAGGTTCAAGATTTAGCTAAAGCAGAATTAGCTGCAGCAATTGCAAGGGAAAAAGCATCTCAGATAGAAAAAATTTCTGGAGCAGACACAAATGTATGGTTTGCATTGTCATTATATTATGCTAAACAAATTTACGATGTCCTTTGCTTCAGGTATACCTAAATGCGATAGACCTGCTTGGGACTTAAAATATAAATTATACCAAATAGGATTACTACACGTTTGAGCCAAAGAGAATTAGGTTAAATTGCTTGCTTGGATAAACAAGAGTTAATGATGGAGCACTCTTTCAAAAAGGTCAAAATGTATCAGAAAGGTAGCTAGAACTTGATACTTATACCGAACACCAACATCAATTTTCAAATCAAAAATCTTCACCGATGCACATTAAATTCCAATCTACTTCAGCGTAAAAGTGGATGAGAGAGCAAATGTGGCTTGTTCCATGTTAGCTATCCAGATTCCAGGATATGAAATAATATTCAATTTTGCTCTTAACTTATGAAAACTCGCTGTTCAACTTTGTACTTCTACCATATTTGCTTGAACTGATATCCAATTGTAACTTTGCAACTTTGGTACGTTAATTGATATGACTTTCAAAATTGAATGGTACTGGTCGTGAGAATTTCAAATCAAAGTGCGACATTTTAAACATTCAAATTGTTATTTGCTAGGATAGTAAAAACTTGCCTTCGCATGCATTGCTGGTGCTATAGAAAAATGATTACATTTTATAAATCTACTTGGTAATCTCCATACCAGATAGGAAAAATTGATGATTGGTCATCTTTTGGTGTCCAAAATGTAGCCTTTTTTCATTTCACTGTGACTGCCTTTTGTATTTTGTAGATAAGCGCATTGTGCATGGCTCTCTATGCCAGGTCTAAAGAAGCCCGCCAGAATTATTCAGTTCACAAACATGCTTTGGTAAACCTTTTATTCATTTCACTAAAGTTTCATACCGTTTTCTGTCTATTCCTTGAAGGAAAAAATAATAATATGATAATTAAACAAACAACAAACACAAATAATTTTAACGCGTGCAATATTTCGTTCTGTATTTGTTGTCTAGGGTACTCTTGCATTGAAAAACGCTCTTAGTAGTGGATTGCCTTTCAAAGACGAAGTAGAAGCATTGCATAATTCTCTAGATGGAATAGATAAAGATTCAGTTATAGATTTTGTACTTGCATCTCTTCCTGAAGAAGCAGTAAACCATGGCACTGACACACCTATGCAGCTAAATCAAAAGGTATGTTTATGCAAACTGCTGCAGTTATAAACTACTTTGCTGTTGCCACATTTTCTTGCTTTAACCTTTTTATTCTCAGGCGAAATTACATAGTTGTTGCTAGCTAGGAAGAAATGTTATCTGTTGACAAGTTATCTATGCTTTACCCTTGCTGAAATTTGTCCTGGAATCTTTATATTGTTTTTTTTTTTGTTAATGTTGTCTTTCAAATCAATATAATTGTTCCAATCAAGGGCAAGATATCACAACTGAAACATGTTATTATGAACCAACCAGCAAAGGTAAAATGTACGATCAATATCGAAAAAGTTATAATTGATGGACTTGAGGATCAATACCGAAAAAAGTTACAAATGAAGGGCTTAGCTCTAAAATAGGCGTCAACAAGTTATACTTATCAATCAAACTGGTGTAATCCATATTTTACTTAAATTGTTTATTATAGCAACCTATGTGAATGATGTATCAGTTTATCAACACCAAGTTATACCGATCAATCATACTGATGTGATCCAAATTTTACTTAATTTGAGCTGTTTATTCATTGCAGTCTGAATCTTTGAAAGGAACACTGCGTCATTTTAGTCTCATTCCAGCCGGTGGTGGTGGCCTTCTCACTCATGCTGTTGCTCATGTAGCATCATCAATAAAGGTTAGATTATACTTGGGCAATGACATGATGGATTATAGATGATACATTAACATGTGGAACTTATTCACATTGTGCTGAAAAAATTGATAGCATGAGTTTCCAACTTGTTTTTTCCATTTATTACTTTTACACCATCCAAATTTTTGAGTTTAATCAGCTTGATACTTCGTTAATTTGCTATTTTATAAACCAAGAATACTATCTAAACTTTTCACCCTTGCTGTTTGTTACGCTACTGAATTATGATAACACTGTGAAAAATTGCATCTAGACTGTTTGTGGAAACATGTTTACATTCGGAAGCGAATCTATTGATTGTCAAGTGGGTGACCCCCCTCAGTTTTTTATACTCAAAACCAAGTATAAACTGATCTGTTCATTGCAACAACCTTATTAAATCAGTTAACAAAACTGATTTTTTTTATTTATATAAATTTAGCGTTGTGTTTTTGATACTATATAGAGTTGTGACTAATTTTTGTACAAATTTGACCATAAATTCTAAAAAATTTTCATTAACTATTTCACTTTTTTTCTACCACCATTGATTTAAAAAAAAATCTGTCGCTAGAATGAAGCGCAAGATCAGTGGGTTAACTGAACATAAGCATAGCATGTAGTGAAAAACTCAAGATAATGATAACTCAAGCATGCTCGGCCAAGGGAGCTACTCATCTATCTATGATCATCCATCCATAGCTTTAAAAGTGATTTTTTTCTTCAGTCCCTTACAAACTATATTATATACTACATTCTTGCATATGAATCCCACTTTGGTAACACATAGGATCCTATAATTGATTCGATAAACACAGCAGTCAACAGATTGGCAAATTCAACAAATTTCCTTCGATATATCGGATAACATGCTCTCATTGCTCAAGATGATTTGCCAAGTTCAAAAGAAGACCGTGATTTACTCATAAATGAAAGATATCACTTTATGTGACTAATGTTATACTTAGCAAACACTTTCCTCTATATGGTGAACACGTATATAATAGTTCCGACTGCAGATGATTACTCTATAAGTTTAGGTTCTGCAGCTACAGTATGTGGTGTGGTTATAGGATCAATGGCTCTTGCCCAGATATTTTCTTCTGTTTATTTCAGTGCTTGGTCAAATACATCATATTTCAAACCTCTTATATTCAGCAGTGTCATGCTGTTTCTTGGCAACACTTTGTATGTTGTTGCTTATGATTGCAATTCTATTGCGGTTCTACTTATTGGTCGCCTTTTATGTGGGTAAGTTGCTTTCTTCTTGAAAATTCTTTTCAGTTTAATGAGCCTGACATTTATACATGTGTAATTTATACAGTTTGGGTTCAGCCAGAGCAGTCAACAGGATGATATAGATGTTGTCACTATCGTATAAGGTCTAAATGATATTGATGAGGCGTAGTGAATAGCATAAAAATTGGGAAGATTCCTAAATTTTATGCTATTTAGCTCTTGCCTTATCAATATCATAGGTAATCTGAAGATTGTGGACTTTGGTTAATCTCCTTTACTGGGCTGGATGTGTTGCTTCACCCTACGTATGGGACTCCGGTTCATGCTGTGATGGCGCAAAGGTAACCTAAATTCTCATCACGCAAGGGTAACTAATAATATTATTTAGTTATTTTCAGCAAGTAATTTCCTTTATGTTATATACCTGATTATTTCAGTAAGCAATCCAATTTGGTCTTTGAAGTATTATATACTTCATAGAATTTTTTCAATTAATAAATGCTTCAACTTGGTGAAACTGCTTTGAATGACAATAGTTCAAGGTCACACCAGATAATCAGACTGGTAAGCGCAGTGAAATGGATATATGATTCCTGAATTCCGTGAAGTTCCATTAATATTGGTTGTGTACATTATTTTGATCCAGGCAATTGAAAGCAGGTTACATGACAATTCGGGTTGTGTGAAATCTTTTGTAGCTAATCTAGTGAGTATCTCTGCCTGTTTCATTTTAATATCTCGATGTTGAATTATGATCATGTTATTTATAGAATATAAAATCTGCAGAATTTGGTTGATTTAGCAGGAAGTGAGAGAGTCTCACAAACTCATCCAGATGGTGTAGGTTAAAAGAAGGATCGCATATCAATCGCAGCCTGCTGACGCTCACAACAGTCATAAGGAAACTCAGGTCTTTTTTCCTCCACAAATATGCAACATTAACTATCAACAATTAGTTCTTCTTACTGTGTACATGCTATCCTATTGATGAGCATTTTTCCTGAGCATGCACTACATTAAAAATCTACATATCGCTTCTCCTTACGGGGCTGCAAATAAAAGTTGAAAATTTGAACTGATGAAACCGTACCAGATCACTTTTGCTCTCAGTTCTTATATTTTAGATACAAAAAGATCAACATAAAACGTACCTCAAACAGTAAAAAATAATGTTGAATTCTACCAGATCAATCTTTTACCATTCAGAAGACAAAAAGTTCTCGCTGTTTTCTAGAGTAGTTTCTTGAAATTAACCACAAACGATGCATTTTTATCTCAAACTTTCCCCTCCAGACACAGGGACGGGTGCAATACATCATCATCATCATCATCATAGTAATAATAATAATAATAATAATAATAATAATAATAATAATAAAATCTTTCATAAGTACCTAGGCATGAATTTGTATATGTTCTCTATTTGGATCACATGGTGTATCACCATATCTAGGAATGCTCTAAGGAGTCTACAATCAGATGAAACAAATACTTATAGTGCTACCACTTAATTTTTCAACAAATTTTGGATTATCTTGTCTTTCAAGAGAATCTATCGCTGCATAGTTTCTTATTTGTATGACAATATGCATTATGGTAGAATTATGGATAGGACATTCCAACTCCAAATGGATAGTAACATGTACGAATAGACATGCAATAATGTGCAATAATTTAGTTTTTTGTTACATGTAAAAACATCTATCATTAATTATGTATCATTCTTAATGTAAATATTTATCTTATTTGCAGGTGTGTGAAAGAAGAAGATGCTAAAGTTGTGATCTTCATTTTAATGCAAACAATCAAATATGTACTTGTTTTTTTTTTAAACTATGCTACTAATTTTTGGGGTGTGCTTAAAATATTTGCTACTACGTTTTGATGTGTATGAATATTTGGTATGTTTAATGTAATGTGTTACATCTCTATATTTATTATCTTTTATGATTATTATTGTGCCTTTTGATATTGGTATTTAATACTGCAGTTTATTAGTAGGATGTAGAAAATTTTTGAATTGTGAAATTAAATTATAGCACTTCAAAACCGCTATAATATTTAATAGCGCCTAATGGCCGCTATCAAATCTGTTAGTATTAAAGATGCAGACCATAAAAAGCGCTATGGTATTACAAAAAAGCGCTATAAATAATGATGAATGATAGGTCAGTAAGCGCTATAAAATAAGATATTATAGCAGAGTACAAGCGCTATTGTAGCTGACTTTTTATAGCGGTATATTAGAGTTGTGACAAGTCACCGTCTACAATAACCTGTTCGAATACAGCGCTAATAATCCGCTATTACCACTTTCTATAGCGCAATATTAGTGCTATCTTAGAAAAAAAAGTATTCTGTGGCTAATAACGAATTTCATAGCGGGCTAATAGCGCTGTGATATTAATCAATAACGCCTATTTGCCGCTATAAAAATAAATAACATAGCACAATATTTGCGCTATGAAATTAACAATTTTTATAGCGCTTTTTTTGTGCTATCTAATGTTGGTTGTTTTTAATCACATGTCGTTATACAGCATTTATCGAACCGCTATAATATCCTTTAATAGCATTTTTCGAGCGCTATTGTAGGGTCTTTTTGTTGTAGTGTTACCTTTATAGAATACATCTATCTTAGAATGCTCATCGTCCGCCTGACGATGTGCTGAAAGCATTCAATCCATACAAGTTCGTTCCGGGTTCGAACGAAACCGAAGGCACTATCTCGATGCACTCGTTTTGGAATCACCCTCAGAGTCAACGACCATAGCCCTTGCACTCAAAATCTCCATCTCGAATCTATAAGCACTATTCTGTCAAACTCATTACAGAATCACCCACAGAGTTATACTGACGTATAGCCCTTACACCTCGAGTCTTCACTTGCTCCACTTGGATTAACGACCTTACGTTTAATTGGAATCGATATGGTTTTCGGATATCCAAATATGGAAACCCGATCCCGGTCTCATCGAAACCAAACGTCATTTTAATGTCCAAGTTATACTTAAGGGATTTAAACAATAGATATTTCAGAAATATCACTTAACATAAATGGATGTATCATATTACACAGATAGATAAGCATCTATTATCACATGCATCTATACATATCACAAAGCAGCATATAAATCACATCTCAGATATAACATATTCACATCATCACATATCAATCAATGTCATCCAACAACAACCAATATCATTAACTCATCCAATGATATATATCATCCAATCATAAATCATCCATAAACAAGTTTGATTCAAACTTGATTAATTTAATTAATCCTTAAATTAAATTAATCCTTACTTAATCACTTGTATTATCTTCAATTAAACTTCTTATTCATTAATTAATTACAAATTAATTAATTAACATCACTTAATTATCCATTTCAATTAATCTTCCCTGATTAATTATCACTTAATTACTTTAAGTAATTATTACTTAATTACCATATTAATTAATCATCCTGATTAATTACTTTCAAATTATACTAAGTAATTACCTCTTAATTACCTTCTAAAATTAATCAACCTTGATTAATTATTTTTTTAGTATCCTGATAATTATTCCTTAATTACCTTTAATTAATTACACCTGATTAATCACTTTTAATTAATCACACTTGATTAATAACTCTTAATTAATCATACTTAATTAATTACTTTTAATAAATCACCTTTGATTAATTACTTTAATTACATTTAGTAATTAAAACTAAATTATAAATTAATTATTCTTAAATTATTAATAATTAATTAAATTATTTCTATTAATTAATAATTACTTCATTAATTAAATTTCTTTCTTAATTAATTACTTTTACATGTAATTAATCACTTAATTAATTATTCTTAATCCTTTTATTAATTAATCATTAATTAAATAATTTAAATCTTTAACTAATTATTAATTAATTCTTTAATTAATAACTAAAGTGATTATTCCTTAATCACATTTATGTAATTACTTTTAATAAAGTAATTATCCTTTACTTAATTACCTTTAGTAATTAACCACTTAATTACTTAATTACTTTCCAAAGTAATTATATTAGATTAACCCATAGTGATTATCTTAATTAATCACAAATTATTTATTTAATTAATTATTTAACTTAATCATTTAAAATTAATTAAATGATTCTTAACCTATTATATTATAAAAATTCTTAATTAAGAAAACATTATCAAAATTAATTCATCTATATTAACCAATAACATTTGATTTATAATAATAAGTGAATTTTCTTAATTATTCACACAATTCTCTTTATCTTTAAAAAAAATCAAAATCCTAGTTTACATAAGTTAAAAATTGATTATCAAATTTCAAATCATAAACTTATTTAAAATAAATTATGTTTGAAATCAATTAAAATTAAAATAGTTTTTTTTTCCATTCAAATAAAACCCTGAACTTTCCAAAGTTATTAAATAAACTTCTTACAAACTTCATTATTAAAATTCTACTTATTTTATTTTAAAATTTTCATATATTTCAAAATAAAAGAACTTTGTTTAAAACTTAACATTAAATAAATTTAGTTTTATAATTAATACTTGTTTAACCTTGATTTTTAAAACTTTAATTAATTACCAAAAATCAAGTTCCTTTGTTTTAAACTTTTAATAACATTACAGCTAAAAATTTAAAACTTCATTGAATCAAACTAACACAATATTCAATGACTCGAGCAATCTACAGCAACTCACGCGACAACCCGAGTAAACTACACAAAAACCCAGTGACTTCCCCGAGTTTCCCTTACCTACCCCCTGCTTCGATCCAGAACGACAAAAACACGGAGCATACTTCGAGTTCCCTCCCCTCTTCTTCCCAGAACCACCACTGAAGCACAGATCTGTGCACGTTAACGTGCACACCATCGATGTTCGGCGGCGATACTCTTTCCGGCTTCCACCAAGACACAATCGACCCCAACATCTAGTTTCCAAGCCCAGAAAATCCAAACTCGATCGAGAACGAGATTTCGACCTTCAACCCAAACTGTTCGAAAACCCCAACCTCAATTTCAACCACCGCCGGCCATCCTCTTCACCGGAGACCACGCCACCACCACCGTAGCTTCATCTCACTTCCCATCATCTCCCTAACCCCTCGCGATCGAGCCTGGAACTCCAATGTCGACGAACGAAGCTCGTCATTCTCCTCAACAAAAACCCATCACTAACCCTATTTCTCCCCTGCCTGGCCACCGTGGCCATTAGAAAAATTCCTACACAATTTTCCTGAATTCCCCTACTCCTCATCCTCCTCCAGCCCGAATCTGCACCTTCTTCATGTCGTCGATCAACGGCAATCGACCAGTATGTCCAAAATGATCAATACAAGAATACCCACTGATTTCCAAACTATAAATCATGATATACATATTAAAATTTATGATTTTCTATTACTATTTCGATCATGCAATCAAAACTTACAATTGAATTTAAAAAAAATTTGACCCAATTTATATTTTACTGTAAATTTGAAAATTTAGAACCAATTTCCCATTTTTACAACTTGTAATTATTTTTAGAAACAAGTTAATGTGGTAACAAACATCTTTCCTTCACAAACCAAAAGCAAATTCAAATTTAAAATTTAGTTATTAAATTATTTGTGACAATGGAAACTGTCAGTATCACACAGTGCTCAAGTTTTTTAACTATACAGACAATAAACATACAAGAAGATAACATGCATCAAATTAATTCAAATATTTCAGAAACCATCATGATCTTCATTCATCAGTAAAAGTTGGTAATCAAGTTTAAAACTGTTTTTAAAAGGTTTCATTTACTCACAATTTATTTGCAGAGGACAGAACTGCATATTGCTTCCCAGGTTCTTGAAATTTCTGCATGTTGATTTAAATCTTGCTGCTGCATTTTCCAGTTTTGTTGAAGTTTACTTTGCATGTTGATTACTGAATTCTTTGCATTGATTACTGATGGACTTGAAAATGAAATTGCATGTTGATGTTTAATCTCTAGCTCTTTGAAGAATTTAAATTCCAGATTTTACAGTTTTTCTGCATTTGTTTCTTTTGATCTTTATTTGATTTGTATTAATTTTTCCCTGATCTTTGTTTTGTATTTTGTTTGAGTTGAAGAAAATGTTTCAGCTGAAGAATAAAACCTATCTTTTGTTTACAATTAAATTTTAAATTTATTATTAAAGAAAAAGACATTTGTCACTTAAATGTTATAAGGATCTTACACTAGTTTTTAACCCACTCTAAATGTGTACAAGTGTTGTTTTAATGTTAAATAAATGTTTAACAAATGTTTTTTAAAATGTTATTTTCTTTTAATAATCTCTTTAAGCTATATATATAAGTATTTGTGTAATGTTAGATAATTATAAAATGCTTCCATCTTATAAAAATAAACTTTAGGCTTTCATTATCTTAAAAACAAATTCATATAGGCATTTTTAAATAACTTGTATTTTAATCAATTTAATTTTATCATTTGTTCATAAATTGAGAAACTTAGTTTAACTCCTTATACAAATTTTTAAAACAATTTTATCTTATTAAAAACAAAAGCTAAACTATATGTTTATAAAATAAGAAATTAACTTTTCAAATCACAAGCTATATACATATTAAAGTTTGAAAACACTTATTAAATTCAAATTAATAATTTTCCTATTTCAAATATATATACAAATATATATAAACATTTCAAATAGAAACATTCTAACATTAAAATTATTAATTTCCATATTAAATTTTAAAACAAATCTCAAATCACAATATATATATTTATATATATCACAATTTGAATATAAAGTTTTATTACATTATAAACTTCTTGTTTACCAAAATAAATATTCCAAATTAAATTATTATAAACTTCAAAGAATTAATCTTGCCTATATATATTGTTAAGAAAAATATTAATAGATATTAACAAATTGTTATTTTCAGCCTTAAAAATAAATCTTAACTGCCAATTTATAATTTAAAATGATCAAATAAATTTAATTATTAACAAAGATTATTAAATTGATATTGCTCAAAATTCTGGGTCGTCACAGCTAATTTATCTTATATATGTATTCACAAGCTTTAATAATCCACACTTGTAATTATTCATTTTTAATAAATAATTTAACTTTGTATTTACTTAAAAAAAAGAATGCCACTTGTTCTATTTTATAATACTTAAGTGACAATTGTACTTACAAGTATTCATTTATTTACAAATGCCCCAACTTGTTTTATATGCTTACAAAGGTCCTAATACATTTTTTTGTATTAATCTTCTTACTTATAGTGTTAATAAGTTAATGTCTTCGTTAATAAATTTTAAAGTCAAAAGGAAAGTATATTAAAAGAATAAAATCCTTTAGTTATATCTTATTTTAAATTTAAACAAAAATATAATTTAAACAAATAAGAAATTACCTTTATTGTTAAGAAATATAAATTAGAATTTCAAATATATATAACTTAAAAGAAAAGTGATATTGTATTACAATTGTACACTTATAAATAATTTATAAAACATAAAATTTTTAAATCCAATTTATTTCTAAAATGTTTACAATTAAGTTTCAAATCCAAATTTATTTACTACAATATTTATTTAATAAGGAAATCGTTCCTTATTTTGCTTTGCAATAGAAATTTGTATTATTAGAATTTATTCATTTACATACACATCCGAATATATTCTAACTACCCAAGTTTTATTTGTTTAATCAAACATAAATCAGAATTTCTATTAATTAACCCCGTTAATTATAAATTAATAGATACTCCAAAATCCAGGTTGTCACATTTCTCCCTCCTTAGAATCTTTTCGTCCTCAAAAAGGACCGAAGCCAGAATTTATTTAATGCTTAAAACCAATTATATCACTTTTTTCGATCATTTTAAAATACTTTGAAATCTATATAATATTTCCAAAATAGTTTTTATAAAAATACTTTTTATAACTGGATGTTTCAATAAGTCTGTCCTTGTTCTCACAGAAATTCGGTCATACGTTGATCAGGCGTAGGACTGAAAATCTATAAGTACATTAGTAGAACCATTTTCAACACCCAGTGAAAGTATTTGGAAAATAATTTTATCGAAAACCTTGTGAGAATATAGAAAACATTTTGAAAATAGAGGAAATATCTTGGTGAGAATGCTCTGGAAATCATCACCCCCATCCATGGTTACATTCCAGGGTTACGTTGCCATCGCAGCAAAAGTCCATGTAACTGCAGGCTCTCCGCGGCCTCTCGATTACGCCATGGAACCCACGACAGATCGCAGTTACATTCCAGGGTTACGTTGCCATCACAGTAAAAGTCCATGTAACTGCAGGCACTTTTCGGCCTCTGATTTTCGCTGTCCAAAATGAAACTTCTCCACTCCTACATAGGTCGTAGTCTACCGATATAAAATCAAACACCGACTGTTGGCTCTCAGCGGCGCGCATGACTTTCGCTATGTTACCATAGGTCAGGGTCTACCGATATAAAATCAAACGCAGAATGTTGGCTCTCAGCGGCACATACAACTTTCGCTATGGTATACTCTACTCATAATCCTCAGGAACTAGTTTTGTCCGGACTCCTCACAGGATCAACTTTAGATACCCCCTTGGGGCTCAAGGTAGCACCACCCGGTGGTACTCCTGAGAAGTTCATTTTAAGGGAGCGCCTTTTTCCCCAGAGCCATCATCAAAACACTTTATAATATACACATATAGTATCTTTCAAATCATACACCTTGTATGATCTCATACAAAGCTCCTTTATACCAAAATCGATTATCCCAAAATCGATTATTCTCAAACTAGGCTTTCCAAATTTCAATATTGATTTTACCCAAAAATCAAAAGCCTTTCCAAATCCAAGGTTTCCCAAAACCTTTTTCCAAAATCCTCATATGATCCTTTATATATATATATATATATATTCATATATATAATCTTTAAAACTATGGATCACTTCAAACTTGTATAAAACTCCTTTTATACTTCAAAACACCTTCAAAATCCTTTTCTTCTGGAAATAGATTCAATAAGGGGAGATTTATCTTATATAACAAAGATATATAACTTTATTTATTCCAAATCAAATATTTAAATTTGTGTAACAACCCTATATTTTTATGTATATTTTAATTTTGACTTTATTTCATTTTGAATTTTTTTAAACTTGTTTCATTTCAAACATTTCATTTTTAAATATAAATTTTGATTATTATGTGAATTATAATTCCAAATGGTATTAATTGAATATTTTCCTGAAATATTGACTTTGCTCAATTTGGGTCAAACTTTGATTTTTAAATTTCAAATTTAAATATTTAAATTCTTAAATTTTATCTTTTATTATGAAAATATATTAAAATTTAAGAATACTGCTTTTTGTTTCGTTGAAATCCGATTTATATTGTGAAAGTTATGCTTTTTACAATATTGTACGTAAATTGATTTATTTAATAAAAAATTGTCTATTTTAATTTATATAAAAAAATATGTTAATTTTTATATATATGTGTAATATGTTATATTATAAATTTTTTGTCATTTAAATATTTTTAAAATGATGTTTGAATTTTTCCAAAAAATTATTGAATTTGTTTTCTATTTTTAAAGGCTAGTTTTCATTTTTCTACTATTTTCTTCATTAAATTATATTTAATTAAAATTTATTTATTCATTTTTATGTATGCATTTTTTTTACGTTCTTACCATTATTTATAAATATTTTCAAGTACATAGAAATTTTTCGAAGTTTGTTCCATTATTTTCATATTTCCAAGACTAGTTTGTATTTTTAAGCTATTTTCTTAATCTAATTATATTTAATTAATATTTATTTACTTAATTTTGTTTTTTACTAAATTTTTGTGTTTTTATCTGTATTTATAAATATATTTCAGTTATAAAAAAATTCCAAAAGAAATAAGAGAAATATGAAGAGTTGTGACCATTGATTTTCTTATGTCCTTTTGTATTCACACCTTTTCACATTTCTACCATCACTTTTCATTCAATTGGCTGCCTTAACTCATTCTCTTCCGCTGACCACTCCCATAACATTTCAGGTGAATGTTTTCTCCTCAAACCTGAAAAAAAATTCGACCATTCTCTTTGGGAAAAAGTTTGGTAAATTTTATTTCCTTTTCCATTGTTTTTCTGCTTGTTTATGTTGATTTTGTGCACTTGCCTTCACCAATTTTGCTCAGCCCTTGCTCCTCCTTCACCATGGCCTCCTCCACCACCACCACATCAGGCTTCCACCACCTCCAGCCCACTGCCCATCCATGGCCATGCACCACTAGTTGATCAAAATCCACCAAAATTGCAATATCCACCTTGAAAATGTGCATAGCCTAGCTTCTTTGCTTTCACCCCCCTCAAACTCCTCCTTGGCTGACCGATACACCGCCACCGCCTGCCATAGTTGACCCATACACCTCTGCCACACCTTTAGCTGACCCTACCAGACCTAGCCATGCCTATATTTGCTTGTGGTCGTGACTTATGTTGCCTTGAATCCACTTGTGTTGCCTTGTAGTTGTAGTTTCATGTACACATACCTTTTGCATCATCTTTTCCTATGTATGGCCGACTTGTTGAACCCAAAACCTGATCCAAATCTGATCCAAAACCATCCCATTATAGTGCTTTTGCAGCCCATTGCAGAAGCATATGAGGTTGAAGGCAAGTGCAATTGGTTTGGATTTGATTTGTGCTTGTATATATAAGTTATTTAAATATATATGAAGTGTTTATTCATGTATATTGTATTGTTTTGTTTAAATGTTTCAAGGGGTATAGCTTTGACTCTCCGCTCTCAAAATTGTAGTAGTGTTGTCGTGCCTTCGTAGTGTCAGTATTATTGCTTTGGTAGCGATCTCCAGCTTTGAACAGGTGAGTAAATCTCACCAGACTAATATGTACTTATGTAGTGATAAACTGACATCACCTGAATCTATAAATGCATATCATCCTGTTATAACTGCTATATTATATTCATATGAAGTTCACACCTATATTTACACTTGTTATACCGTATGTTAATGTTATTTCATGCTATTATGTTATTTTCATCAGTTTATCACACTGCAAGTTCCCTGTAGACTAGAATCACTATGGGTTGAAATGATACATACCCGAACGGACTTTAGAATAGGAGAAAATCGTTATTGGCTAAAATGATAGGCCTGAATGATTTTCAATTATTTTCATTTACTTGGGATTGCATGTTTGAAATGATCAAACCCGGGTTTTCTTTGTAAATTACGGGTTGAAATGATATATTACCCGTATCACTTTACCTAGGCTAGAAATGAAATATAGACACGTTGTTAAAATATGTTTTTCTAAAAAATTTTAAAATGTTTTAGAAATGTAAATATTATAATATTTTGATTTAAATTTGATTAAAAATGATTTTTGTAAAGCAATATTGATTTTTTGAAAATTTATAAGTGAAATAAATAAATGGTAAAGTTAGGAAATCTGAAATGTAAGTTATTTTGGAAATTATAATTTAGTGAAAAATGGAATTTAAATTAAATATTACAATATGATAAATTTATGATATTTTGAATTAAATGAACTAAGAATGATTTTTATAATATATTAATGATTTTTGAATAAAGTTAAAATGTGAAATGAATGAATATTTAAGTTGAAATTTTGAAATATAACAAAATTTGGAAATCTCTGAATTTGGCTTAAAAGTTAATTTTTAAGTTAAGTAAATAAAAATGAAATTAAGTTATATTTGAAATTTAAACTTAAGTGTTAAGATAAATTTAATTTAATGAATTTAAATTTAATGTTGGAATTTAATAAGTGAATTATAATTAAGTCTTGATTTTTGAATGGAGATTTAACTTTATAAAATCATGAATATAAGGGTATTTAAATGATTATTTTAAAAGTGAAATTATATGATTTTATAAGTTAAAAATGATTTAAATAAAAAATGTAATTGTTTGTGAAATTATACTTAATATTTGAAGTTAATTAACCGCATTTCTAAAATGCTATTAATTCTAATGTAAATGTTAATACAGTGTTTGTAAATGCTGTAGTGGATAATAATGAACCAAATGGCTAAGTTAAATTAAAGGCTATTGTAGCATTTTTGTAAATGTTATAATTATTGAATTTAACTAATTTTTATTGAAACTGATGTAACTCTATTATAGCATTTTTAAATGTTATCTTTTGTTAAATTGAACTGTTTTGAATGTAACTTTCTGTAGCAATTTCTAAATGCTGCGAAAGTTGAATTTCCATCTGTTTTAATAAATTAAGTGAATAAATGAATTTTGAAAAACTAAAGTTTTGAAAATTTAATATTTTAATTATTAAATATAATAACTTCATTTTATGATTTAAAAAGGAAGTAATATGTTTCGAAATATAAACTATTTTGAAATGTGTTTTGTAATGGTATTTAAATTAAATAAAAATGAATGTGGTTTGGAAGATATTATATTTTTGATATTTTGAAATGGATTTTGAATGATGTTGAATTTTGAAATGATATTTGATTTTGAAGTATAAAATACCATTTTGAAATTTTAACCACGGGATGTATTTAATTTATAATTTAACTGATTCTTAAAGGATGGGCGATTCCAAGAATCCTTTAAGTTATTGTGTATTTCTACTACAGTTCACTTGAGTTGGTTTACATTATATAGTTATATATTGTCCTGACTCGAGTGTTTTGTGTTTTACTTTACGCTCGGGTCAGCCTGAGTATTCACAGCTTTGGATTCTCTTTCTGGAGCTGGTCTTTGTTGGAGTTTCTGCTTATCTACATTTATATCTACTCTCTGTTTCATATGTTCTAGTTTATCTCATGTATTAGTGAACTTCTATATATTTGGGATTTCTATTATGTGGTTTTCAGATTGTATTATGTATTTGGCTTGAGACTCTGCCGTAGTAGCTTCATGAACTACTATGTATTTTATATTCCGCTGCGAGGTATTCTGTTTGTTCTATGTCTATGATTCTGTGATTGTATTTCATTTGCTCCAAATTTATTTACAATGTGGTATTTCGAGCAATTCAAGTCTGACATGTGCGGCTGTGAATGGCTGCAAATATCGGGTTGTTATAGTTGGTATCGGAGCTTTGGTTTTGGGCAAACCTTAGCCTGCGGAGAAAAAACTCATTAGAGATAGGGTAGAAATACCCTAGAATGAGTGAAATCAATCTCAGAATCCTTTCTTTGTGAGAGAACGTATTTTCGAAGTATAAAATGATTACCAAATGATTTTTAAAGGATTTTCAAAGATTATTTTGGTATAAAATTTTTCTTATTTTGAAATCAAGATTTTCTAAACTTCATTCCTTCTGTATCCACCTTGTTTGAAATCTCTTGGTTAGGATTCTTATCGATTAGGATTTCTTGAACTTTGGAACGCTCCCACTTGTTCTAGAATCCAGTCTTGTTTTCCCCATTTTTCCTTTTGATTTTGGAGCATTCCGTAACTCTACTTTGGAATGACCTCTCTAAAGAGCGGTGATTCCGTAAATCTTTGAATGATTTGTAAAGGGGTGAAACTCCTTTACAATTGGCATTGATTCACTAGAGATTTATGTATCCTCGAATGTCGATGCTATCCATCTCCTGCTCTACCCGGATTCTATCTCTGGCGATCGAAGGTCGATTTGCCTTAGATTTCCGTATTGATTATATTCCTAAAGTCTCGGTTGACCGGTTAAGGTCGCCCGTGATTTATATAGGCTTATCTATCCTCTATTTGGTAATTAAATTATCTTATCTTCGTTTGAGTTTATCTTCGAACTAGAATTCTATTTGATTAGAGTTCCTCTAATTTTGAATCTTTGTTTGTTTGAAATCCTTCCTTGAATCATCCTTTGGAAATTTGTGTTTGGTTGTATTTTGAAATTGTGCATGCATCGAAATTATTAAGGATGGCCATATTTTTATATATAAAAGTGAAATGTTTTCAATAAGGATTGTATACCTTTCAAAAATAAAAATTTGAAATTTCGAAAGAATTTGAAATTTTGAAAATTTTATAAGAACTTGATTTATACAAAAATGATTTATAACTGAAGGGTTTTGAATTTGAATTTCGAGGAGTCGAATTCCGGTGTTTTGAAATCGGTTTTAAGATTTTGGAAAATATATAATAATAATATGATTTAAAGATATATATTTTTTCAAATAAGAAATGTTTCAAATGTATTCGAATGAATTTCAATGATTTTGAAGGAATTTCAAAGAAGTTTTTTAAAGTTAATTGAAGTCCAGAACTCACTTATGTCGTTGGAAAATAATTCCGGTGATGAATGCATGCATCATCGACATTGATTTTCAAGTTTCTGAGTGAGGGAGAGGCCACTCTAGTAGCTTTGCTATGCGAGTGATTTTGTGAAACCAATTTTGATTTCAGATTTCGAAGTATGGTTTGATATTCGAAAGATAGATCTGTATATATATATATTTGAAAAGATTTAAAGTAAGCCGGTGTTCAGTCCTCGAGTTTTAGATTTTGAAACGTAACTTTTGAAATTGATTTACTCATTTAGTTTTGATTTCCAACTCTTGGATTGAAAATATGATTTCTTCGACTATTTTAAGATTCGAGCACTTCCAAATCAAGGTTAACTTTTCAAAGCTAATTTTTTTTTAAAGGTATAAGGTATTTGATAAAGAATATAAGTTTAGTTTGTATGTTTCAAGTATGAAATAATATGATTTGTATAAGTTGAAACTGTTTTGTTAAGTAAATAAATAAGACTATTTTGAATTATACTAATATGAAATTTAGTTTTGAAATGTTTTGGATAAAAATTAGCCTTCAAATGTTTGAGAAAAATTTGGTTTTAAATGTTTTAACTTAGTAACATCTTTATAAAACTATTTATTTAACAAGTTGGAATAGATACATAAGTTGTACGTATGTTGTTTTATTCGCATAATTAATTTGATCCAAGTTTGAGTACACAAGTTCGAGGTGAATTACACCATTTCGTGATAGGATTTTTCATTTGATTCTTGATGGCGAATATTTGATATGGATTTTGGGCTTGATTCTATAATTCTCCATCATAGTATATAGTTATGCAAGGAGACTGATGGCTTCTAATCAAGAAACCATATCGAAGTCCGCATTAGGGAAGTCGAATGGACAACACTAGTTCGAAAGCGAACTTGTGTGATCGAGCGAGCGATCGAATGTAATGTGGCGAAATGATGACATATGTACATCTTATATCCTAATATGAATGGTATACTTGACGCTGAAATTGAAAGTTGTTGGGTTGGATATCTTTGTAATTTAATTGGAATTTTTCTTTTATGAAAAACCATTATCAAATTTAAAACCATTTTTCAAAACTATTTTTCTTTTTCTTAAACTAACCGTTTTATTCTATTTTTCATAAAAACTATTTTATATACAAAACTATTCTTAATTAAAAATCATTTAGTAAGCAAAGATGTTCAATCCCATATGGCTTTTCATGCAGCGAAATTTATTTTTTTGAAAATTTTGATCCTTATATAAGATAAACTTTACGTAAGTATAAAATGATTTTGAAAACCATTGATTTTGATAAATCAATAATTGAAGCTTGTATTAGTATGAAAGGATATTTGGTTTACCTGTAATATGAGTTTATTTAAAAATAATGGATTTATGAAATAAATATTTCAACACTAAGTAATAATGAAGTAAAATTTGAGATATATGAAATTATGAAATTTAGTTTTCAAATATGGTATATTTAAGCCTTGAAACATATTTAAGATTTAATAGGTTATTTTGTAAATCAAATCTATATTTGAAATTGATAACATCTGAAATGGTTTTGTTGGAAAACTAAATTGAAACTGATGGTTTGAATTGAATTAAAATTGAAAATTTTAGATTTTGGTTTAATTGAAAAAAAAATTTGAAATGTAAAGACTTAAGGTATGTTTTATGATTTCAAATGTATGATTTCAAAATGTTATGATTTTCAAAGTGAAATGATTTCAAGTATTTGGTTTCGAAAGATTTATAACTTTGAAAGTATTATGATTTTTGAAATGAATACATGTTTGAAATGGAAATGAACTTATTTGACCTAAATTTTGTTGATTAGGAAATTTGGATTATTTTCTAAATCTATTGTTTAAGAAACTTTGAAACTAAATTTATGTAATTTGGAAGAAATGATTTGGTGAAATCATATATGATTTTGAAGCTGAATTGATATTGAAATGGTTTGAAATTGAGAACCTTGATTATTTAAATACTTTGATTTGGGAGTTATTGAACTTATATAAAATTGATTTGTATGAGTATGCAGTAGATTTGAAAACTATTGACTTGAAAAATGTTCATTTGAAAAGGTAACCAATTTTGAAAAGTGAAATCTTATATAATCGAATCTATATAAGTGTGATTTGATATACTATTGTTTTGAAAAGTATTTGATTTGAAATGAAATCTTATATATAATGGACTTTATATAAGTATGACATTTGAAAGTGATTTTGAAAGGTACTATATGATACATATTTTCGAAGTAAAGATATGGAAAGTGCCTTCTGCTTGATATCCGCTTTGTGGCCACACTGTGGATTCATTCTATCAATATTATTCTCTCTTTGATTTGGTTTTTTGGATATGATACTCGAGTGTCCATCGAATTCCACGGCGATCCCCGTGGTCTTATGATCACGACTACATAGCGCAACTTCCTAGCTGAGCTAGCCTGGGGGTATGGATTGTTTCCTGGGGG
Organism: Allium cepa; assembly: GCA_030765085.1. NCBI lineage: Eukaryota > Viridiplantae > Streptophyta > Magnoliopsida > Asparagales > Amaryllidaceae > Allium > Allium cepa. The sequence goes on along the minus strand of CM060945.1, from coordinate 716,810,856 downwards.
ATCCAGGCGCAACCATTGTGTATGCTGCACTCTATGTAGGTCGCATTAGTAGCACAAATGCCTGGCTGAGCAGGCCTGGGGGTACGGATTGTTTCCTGGGGGATCCAGGCGTAACCATTGTGTATCCTGCATTCTACTCGTCATCATGGCGTAACTCGCAGGGCTGAGAAAGCTTACGGATACGGATTGTTTCCTGGGGGATCCAGGCGTAACCATTGTGTATCTGCGATCCATGGTTAGACAACTGTTTTGGTTTGGTTGATTTTTTTGGATTGTACTTTCCATATCTGTTTTTTTAAAAGAGTTTTCTAGTATTTTCACTGGGTGTTGAAACAAGTCTACTAAGTACCTGGAGAAATCTAGCTTTACGCCTGATCAACGCACTGCCAGAATCTACAGGAACGAGGATAAACTTGTTAAGACATCGAGTTATAAAAGTATTTTGATAAAGTATTATATAAAGAATATTTTGATCAGTTATTTTCCCTTCTAAAAATTTAAAATGTTTTAAATATTGTTTACTTTGAACCATCAGATTTGAATCAAATGACTATTCATCATACTAAAAAAAAATTAAATTGAAATGTATAATGGTTCAAATAATGGTTCATCCTTGTCTTTCAACCTACTTTACCTCCTAACTATCTTGTTCTCCCTACCTTCTTTCGGGAATGTATTCCAACCTATTGTTCTTTCTTGTTGTTTCTCCGCTTCCTTCCTTTTCGAGGACGAAAAGAATTGAGTGGGGGAGAGTGTAACAACCCTAGATTTTTATGTATATTTTAATTTTGACTTTATTTCATTTTGAATTTTTTTTAAACTTGTTTCATTTCAAATATTTCATTTTTAAATATAAACATTGATTATTATGTGAATTATAATTCCAAATGGTATAAATTGAATATTTTCCTGAAATGTTGACTTTGGTCAATTTGGGTCAAATTTTGATTTTTAAATTTCAAATTTAAATATTTAAATTCTTAAATTTTATCTTTTATTATGAAAATATATTAAAATTTAAGAATATTGCTTTTCGTTTCGTTGAAATCCGATTTATATTGTGAAAGTTATGCTTTTTACAATATTGTACATAAGTTGATTTATTTAATAAAAAATTGTCTATTTTAATTTATATAAAAAAATATTTTAATTTATATATATGTGTAATATGTTATATTACATATTTTTTGTCTTTTAAATATTTTTAAAGTGATGTTTGAATTTTTCCAAAAGTTTATTGAATTTGTTTTCTATTTTTAAAGGCTAGTTTTCATTTTTCTGCTATTTTCTTCATTAAATTATATTTAATTAAAATATATTTATTCATTTTTATGTACGCATTTTTTTATGTTCTTACCTTTATTTATAAATATTTTCAAGTAAATAGAAATTTTCCGAAGTATGTTCCATTTATTTTCATATTTCCAAGACTAGTTCGTATTTTTAAGCTATTTTCTTAATCTAATTATATTTAATTAATATTTATTTATTTATTTATTTATTACTAAATTTTTGTGTTCTGTATTTATAAATATATTTCAGCTATAAAAAAATTCCAAAAGAAATAAGAGAAATCTGAAGAGTTTGACCATTGATTTGCTTATGTCCTTTTGTATTCACACCTTTTCACATTTCTACCATCACTTTTCATTCAATTGGCTGCCTTAGCTCATTCTCTTCTCCTGACCACTCCCATAACTTGAATCCACAATTTTTGCACAAATAAAAAAATTAAACCCTATTAAAAAATAAACTAAAGCCCTTTAAAATAAAAACCCTTTTTATAAACCAAGTCCGACCCTGTTTTATTTCTCTAGCCCGATCCACTTTTATTTTCTTTGAGAAAATGATGGCGGCTTTGATTTTTCATTCAATCTCCTTGAAATCCAAATTGGGGCTTTGACTGGTTTGTGATGCTCTTGCGCGCTACTTCTCTTATGATTAATTGTCTTATTTGCGTTGCTCTTGCTTCTCCGATGATCAATTTTGAAATTAGGGCTTCTGGAGTTCGGCTTCAATTTGGTATGTAACTTTCCTTTTTGCTTTTCTGGATTGAATGCTTGAATTCAATTGTTGCTCACTTGACGATGATGAACTTGGGTGAATATTTGGATTTGGTTCGATTTTCTCACACCCCCACTTTTGATGATGGTTTGGGAGACGTATTTATATGGATTCTGAAACCCTATAATTCGTTCGTATCAAATTGATACTTTCCTAATTTTCGCTTTCCTGATATAGTGACTTACTTGATGCATACGGTCTTGGTTTTCAAACGTTTGATTTTACTTGAGTAATACGGCAAAGACTTTCTGGTTTTACTTTGTGAGTTTTTCCAAGATACGTATTTGATTTTCTTGACTTGATCATCTCTAATCTTTTGTCAACTCTGACTTCGGCTTTGCTATGAATTACTTTGACTTTCTGCATTGTTAATCTTTCGACTTTCACTGTGAATTACTTTAGTTGATTGCCACTGCTTCGGCCATCTTTGTGTTCATCCCTGTGAGCTTTGACTCTGGCCATCTTCTCTGATGATGTTGATTTCAATGTTGTATTGTATACTTGGGCTTTGAAATTTTTTTATAGTTTGGTATCTTTACTTGAATTTATCTCGGTGGTCATTACTGCACTCATGTTGTTGTGTATTGATTCTTGATGGCTTGCATGATGCATTTTGACTGACTTGCTACCTGGTCGACACTTGCAGTTTACTGTGTCAAGTAGTTGTCTACATATTGTCACTATATCATGTTCGATACAGTTTTCATGCTTGTGACATTCATTTAATTGTCTGCACTGTCCACTGCCCTTGTGTTGCTCACCACGTTGCAAACATGTTTTCATTCACTTGAGTCTGCCTTGTTGAGTTCCTATAGTTGCATTCATGTCATGTAGTTGCATTGTAGTTGCACACTTTGACTTCACTGAGTCTCTGGATGGTGCATTGCCACACTGAACTCGATTCATTAATTTGCTGCATTCATTTGTTTGTTGCAGTCCATATTGCTGTTGGTATTGATCATGGTTGATACACTATACATGCTGTCTTCATATTGTTGTTTGCTTCATGTACCCTACTGCCTTGAACTTCTGGTTGGTCACCTTGTACTTCTGGATGCACTTGTTTGATTTTCTGGACAACTGCTTTATCACTTTGGCTTCACTGAGTTTGTTGTGCCACTTGTGCATTGTTGTCATTTGGTATCTTTGCATTCATCACTGTAATACTCATTGTTACTGCTTCTTTTGTTGGTTGTTGTTCTTTTAATGCATCTGATCTGATGGCATGTTTAACTCATGATGCTTTGTTCTTTGTGATTTGCACCTGCACACTTGCTCTAGTTGGCTACGCACACGAGTTGGCGAGGCAGTGCACACGTATATGAATGTACACGTGTGTATTGAAGCCACTTATGATTACCTGTCCCTGATAGGAATACAAGTGTATATATCTACGTGCACATTGTGTGTGATGAATTCAAATGTAAATGATGACAAATGACCCAAATAACTGAGGCACCAAGAAAAACAAATTTATATTTTTGCAAATTCAAATTTGTTTATTTTCAGATTACTGCTGTAGTTGCTAATTATACAGGTACACAGGAGACGGGACAAGAACTGGAGCTGGACAATGTAGATAGATGTAGATTTAATGTTTTGTAAAAATGTACAGTGTTGTGTGTTGTAGTGAGAGAAAATATGAATATGAAATGTATAAACTAGTGTATGTATATAGAGAGAGCTGAAAACTTCGTAAAATATTTATATTGAATAAAATACTGATTGAATTCAATATAAATTTTGTGCAATAGTATTAATATTCAACATGAATATTTATTCTTATATGTATATAGTACAATATGCAAACACTTATTGATATATATATATATATACATATATATATACACTTGTTATCATCAAACAAAAATTCACATCAAACAATCTCCCCCTTTTGATGATGACGAACATATGTATAAAAGATTTTGAAATTATAATAAATGTGTTTGAGCATGAACTAATTAGCTCCCCATATATGAATGCTCCCCCTACAACTGAGACCACTCCCTATTTACAAGATTTTGAGAATTACAAAAGAATAAAAGAACTAAAGAAAATTGACTAACAACATTTAACAAATTTGTTGAAATATTCCAAAAAATATTTACTTCCTTATCAAAATCTTGTTCTTCTCCCCCTTTTGTCATTATCAAAAGACTGACAAAAAACAATGGAACAGTAGGAACAAAAAATAATATATCATAACGAGAAAACAATTTCCACATTATAGAGAATGGATCGATGATTCGGTTTTTGTATAATAAGAAGAGAGATGTCTTAAAATTAATTTGACATTTAAGCACAAAAATAATAATTACTTACTAATCACGCATAATCATAAGGACTTTTAAATGGGATTAGCAGTTAATCCATCCATGCATAACCATAAGGATTTTTAAATGAGAATGGAGTAATGATAAAAATAATTCATTCACATGCTCCATCCATGCATAACCATAAGGACTTTTAAATGAGAATGGATGCATGAGAGTTGTTGTTGTTGTTGTTGTTATTATTATTATTATTATTATTATTATTATTATTATTATTATTATTATTTCTTTTATTTTAAAAATAATCCACTCTTCTCATTATGAACGATAGAAAGATGGTAGAAATAGAAATGATCGTGGAATAAGTTACCAAGTTAATTATATTATGTAATATCCAGTACTGAATACCATATTCGAATCAATCTTTGGATAATATCCAAAACTGGTTTGAATCCTAGAAATTGAAGTTGAAAGTATATATCCAAGAATATTTCAACTAAAAAAAATGGAAAATGATTAGTCAATTTCTATAATCCCCAAATCCAAACGTAATCTGGAAAATCTGTCTTCGGGGAGGGGTTTTGTGAAAATATCAACAAGTTGAGCCTCAGTTGAAATATATTCAATGCAAATGTCTTCCTTAGCAATGTGATCTCTAAGAAAGTGGTGTCTCACATCAATGTGTTTTGTGTGTGAATGATGAGCAGGGTTATTTGACAAGTCTATTGCACTTTTACTATCACATTTTAATGGAACTTGTTTATAAACTAAGCCAAAATCAGAAAGAGTTTGCATCATCCATAAAATTTGAGCACAACAACTTCCTAAAGCAATATATTCTGCTTCAGTGGTGGATAATGCAACACAATTTTGTTTTCGACTTGACCATGAAACTAATGAATGTCCTAGCATGAAACATGTCCCACTAGTGCTTTTCCTGTCAAGCAATGAACCAGCATAATCAGAATCAGAATAGCCAACTAAATCAAAATTTTCACAAGAAGGGTACCATAATCCAAATTTTTGTGTGTGTGAAAGATATCTCAAAATTCGTTTAGTGGCTTTCAAATGAGATTCTTTAGGATTAGATTGAAAACGCGCACACAAACACACAGAAAACATAATATCAGGTCTAGAAGCAGTAAGATAGAGAAGTGAACCAATTATCCCTCGATATTTTTTCTGATCAACAGCAATTCCTTTCTCGGCTTGTCCAACTTTGTTGATGGGCTCATAGGAGTTCTCAATGGTTTGGAGTTCTCAACTCCAAATTTCTTCAGTAGTTCCAACACATACTTGGATTGTGAAATAAAAATACCATCACTGCTTTGCTTGATTTGGAATCCAAGAAAATATTTTGGTTCTCCAACCAAGCTCATCTCGAATTTAGCCTTCATGACTTGTTCAAATTTCTCGCACAAGAGTTCATTAGTAGCACCATAAATAATATCATCCACATAAATCAGAACAATCAAAAATTCACTTCCATTATGTAATAGAAACAGTGCCGTGTCAGCACTCCCCTTTTTAAAGCCATTTTCCAGAAGATATGTACAAAGGCAGTCATACCAAGCTCTAGGAGCTTGCTTAAGACCATATAATGCTTTTTCTAGTTTATACACATGATTTGGAGAATCATGATTTTCAAAACCGGGGGGGTGTTCAACAAAAACTTCTTCTTTCGAATCACCATTTAGAAAGGCACTTTTCACATCCATTTGTTTAAGTTTGAAACCCTTATAACATGCAAAACTTAGTAAATTCCTAATGGCTTCTAACCTATCCACTGGAGCAAATGTTTCATCAAAATCTATGACTTCTATTTGGTTATATCCTTTTGCGACCAACCTAGCTTTGTTTCTAATTACATTTCCTGATTCATCAAGCTTATTTTTGAACACCCATTTAGTTCCAACAATTGGATAGTCATTAGGCCTAGGAACTAATTTCCAAACCTTATTTCACTCAAATTGATTAAGTTCATCTTGCATTGCTAAAACCCAACTTTCATCATTAAGAGCCATTTCAATAGAATCAGGTTCAATCTCATAAATAAAACCACTGTGGCAACAAAATGAAAATAATTTTTTATCAAATGACGAGCGAGTGCGTACACTTTCCGTAGGATTACCTATAACCAATTCAGGAGGATGAATGGATTTGAACTTCAATCTACCAGCATCAACAGTCCTACTTTCAGCTTTATCGCTAGATGTCCCTTCTTCAATGCCTTCATGATCTACCCCATCGTCAACCATCTTTTCAGTCGTCCTTTCCGGGTCAGATTCATCGAATTTCACATTGATTGATTCAACAATTGTTTTTGTTCGTTTGTTGTATATCCTGTAAGCCTTGCTCCTTGTTGAATAGCCCATTGATTCAAATTTTCCAAGTTGATCACCTGTGTTAAGAATGAAACAAGGACATCCAAATACACGAAAATAAGAAATGTTAGGTTTCATTTCATGCCATAATTCATAAGACGTTTTGTCAAGTATTGGTCTAATCATTACTCTATTTATTACATAACATGAAGTATTCACTGCCTCTACCCAAAAGGTTAGAGGTAGTTTATACTCACTCAACATGGATCTAGCCAATTCCTGTAATGTACGATTTTTCCTTTCAACCACCCCATTTTATTGAGGTGTTCGTGGAGCAGAAAATTCATGTTTTAAACCATTTTCTTCACAAAAGCTTTCAAATTCCAAATTTTCAAATTCGCCTCCATGATCACTTCTTAAAGTTTTAATTGAAACTCCTTTTTCATTCTGAACAAGTTTTGTAAATTTTGAAAAATAATCAAAAGATTCAGACTTTTTGGCTAAGAAATAAACCCATGTAAATCTAGAGTAATCATCAACAAATACATAACAATAACGTTCTCCATTCAAGCTTGCAATTTCATTTGGTCCAAATAAGTCCATGTGAATTAATTCAAGGACCCTTGATGTGCTAACAATGTTTTTAGGGTGAAATGATGATCGACTAAGCTTTCCCAAGGAACATGCTTTACACACTTTATTATTTTTAAATTTCTGATGTGGTAACCCTCTGACTAATTCTTTTGTTTCAAGTTTTTCTAAGAGGCTCATGCTAGCATGTCCAAATCTCCTATGCCATAAAGATGCCTCTTCGTCAGTGGCTACCAAACATCTAGAAAGATTTAGATTATCAAACGAAAGTGAGTAAACATTTCCTTTTCTTTTGCCCATAAAAACAATGTTATTAGAAGATTTATCAATGATTTTGCAAGTATCACTATCAAAAACTACATTCATACCTTTGTCACATAGTTGGCTAATAGAAATGAGATTGTGATGCAAATTATCTACGTATAAAACATTAGTCGAGGAAAAAGTACCATTACCTACTTCACCTTTACCAATAATCTTACACTTGCTATTGTCTCCCATGATCACATTTCCACCTTTAAAATTCTCTAGGCTAAGGAACTTCGATTTGTCACCTGTCATATGTCTAGAACACCCTGAATCTAGAAACCATTCTTGTTGCTCCTTAGCCCGCCAACAGACCTCACTAAATTCCTCTGAATTATTATTTGGTGGATTCATGACTCTAGACTTAAAGAAAGATAACCTGCTTTGATACCACTTGTAGGATCTAGATTAACCCTAGAGGGGGGGTGAATATGGTTATAGCAAATTTTCTTGATTTAAACAAAGAAATAAACTACAGAAATAAATATGCTGAAAAGTAAATCACACACAAAATTTACCCAGCTTCGGCAACCCCTTCCTACTACTGCATTCCCAGATTTCTAATAGAATTAAACAGTATCCCGCTTACAAACACTCTAACAGACTCGCAAACCCTTGCTCCCTCTCACAAACACTCTACTAGACTCGCACCCACTGCTCCGCCTATAGAGCTTTGCAAACTCGCAAACTCTGCTCCCTCCTATAGAGTTTTGCAAACTCGCACACCCTACTCACTCAACTAATTCTAACTAGACAATCTAACACTACCTACAACCTAGGTGGTGATTTACCAATAATTTGACTCAAAAAGAAAAACAGACTTCAAAAATAAGAGCAGAAGCAAAAATTAAAATACAAACTTGAATCCACAATTTTTTCTCAAATAAAAAAATTAAACCCTATTAAAAAAATAAACTAAAGCCCTTTAAAATAAAAACCCTTTTTATAAACCAAGGCCGGCCCTCTTTTATTTCTCTAGCCCGATCCACTTTTATTTTCTTTGAGAAAATGATGGCGGCTTTGATTTTTCGTTCAATCTCCTTGAAATCCAAATTGGGGCTTTGACTGGTTTGTGATGCTCTTGCGCGCTACTTCTTTGATGATTAATTGTCTTATTTGCGTTGCTCATGCTTCTCCGGTGATCAATTTTGAAATTAGGGCTTCTGGAGTTCTGCTTCAATTTGGTATGTAAGTTTCCTTTTTGCTTTTCTGGATTGAATGCTTGAATTCAATTGTTGCTCACTTCCCGATGATGAACTTGGGTGAATATTTGGATTTGATTCGATTTTCTCATATCCCCACTTTCGATGATGGTTTGGGTGACGTATTTATATGGATTCTGAAACCCTATAATTCGTTCGTATCAAATTGATACTTTCCTAATTTTCGCTTTCCTGATATAGTGACTTACTTGATGCATACGATCTTGGTTTTCAAACGTTTGATTTTACTTGAGTAATACGGCAAAGACTTTCTGGTTTTACTTTGTGAGTTTTTCCAAGATACGTATTTGATTTTCTTGACTTGGTCATCTCTAATCTTTTGTCAACTCTGACTTCGGCTTTGCTGTGCATTACGGCTTTGACTTTCTGCATTGTTAATCTTTCAACTTTCACTGTGAATTACTTTAGTTGATTGCCACTGCTTCGGCCATCTTTGTTTTCATCCCTGTGAGCTTTGACTCTGGCCATCTTCTCTGATGATGTTGATTTCACTGTTGTATTGTATACTTGGGCTTTGAAATATTTTTGTAGTTTGGTATCTTTACTTGAATTTACCTCGGTGGTCATTACTGCACTCATGTTGTTGTGTACTGATTCTTGATGGCTTGCATGATGCATTTTGACTTGACTTGCTACCTGGTCGACACTTGCAGTTTACTGTGTCAAGTAGTTGTCTTCATATTGTCACTATATCATGTTCGATACAGTTTTCATGCTTGTGACATTCATTTGACTGTCTGCACTATCCACTGCCCTTGTGTTGCTCACCACGTTGCATACATGTTTTCATTCACTTGAGTCTGCCTTGTTGAGTTCCTGTAGTTGCATTCATGTCCTGTAGTTGCATTGTAGTTGCACACTTTGACTTTACTGAGTCTCTGGATGGTGCATTACCACACTGAACTCGATTCATTAATTTGCTGCATTCATTTGTTTGTTGCAGTCCATATTGCTGTTGGTCTTGATCATGGTTGATACACTTTACATGTTGTCTTCATATTGTTGTTTTCTTCATGTACCCTACTGCCTTGAACTTCTGGTTGGTCGCCTTGTACTTCTGGATGAACTTGTTTGATTTTCTGGACAACTGCTTTATCACTTTGGCTTCACTGAGTTTGTTGTGCCACTTGTGCATTGTTGTCATTTGGTATCTTTGCATTCATCACTGCATTACTCATTGTTACTGCTTCTTTTGTTGGTTGTTGTTCTTTGAATGCATCTGATCTGATGGCATGTTTAACTCATGATGCTTTGTTCTTTGTGATTTGCACTTGCACACTTGCTCTTGTTGGCTACGCACACAAGTTGGCGAGGCAGTGCACACGTGTACGAATGCACATGTGTGTATTGCAGGCACTTATGATTACCTGTCCCTGATAGGAATACAAGTGTATATATCTACGTGCACAACTTTGTGTGTGATGAATTCAAATGTAAATGATGACAAACGACCCAAATAACTGAGGCACCAATAAAAACAAATTTATCTTTTTACAAATTCAAATTTGTTTATTTTCAGATTACTGCTGTAGTTGCTAATTATACAGGTACACAGGAGACAGGACAAGAACAGGAGCTGGACAATGTATATAGATGCAGATTTAATGTTTTGTAAAAATGTACAGTGTTGTGTGTTGTAGTGAGAGAAAATATGAATATGAAATGTATAAACTAGTGTATGTATATAGAGAGAGCTGGAAACTTTGTAAAATATTTATATTGAATAAAATACTGATTGAATTCAATATAAATTCTGTGCAATAGTATTAATATTCAATATGAATATTTATTCTTATATGTATATAGTACAATCTGCAAACACTTATTGATATATATATTTGTTATCATCAAACAAAAATTCACATCAAACAGTAACTAATGATTAAAAAGTTAATTAATTAATGAACTTATTAGGGATAATTACTTATTGTAATCAATTAAATGGTAATTAATTAATGGTTAATTAATCAATGTAATTAATTAAGGATAATTAATTAAAGGATAATTATTTAATTATTAAAGGTTAATTAATAATTGATTAAAGGATAATTAATCAAAATGATTTATAATTAATTAATATTAATGAACCAGGATTAATGTTTATTTATAAGTCATTAATTTGATTTAAATTAATCAGATAATTAATTGATTTTACTTATGGATGTTTGAATTGTATGAAGTGCCTTGAGCTGATTAATACCCTTGTTATGATTGTGATATTTTGTGATGTTAATTGATTTGTGCTGAATTGTGATATTTGTGATTTGTTTCTGCATGAATATGAAAACCCCTTGGCCCGTAAAACGACATTTGAATTTCGATGCGACAGGGAGTCAGATTCCAATTGGTTATCCGAAACCCATATCGAATCGTAATGGTGAATCTTTGTGATTGATAAACTTACTTTATCTATGAATCTGTGAATAAGGATAACCGCTATGGATTATACCGCTTATCGAGATTGATATGATTGAATCTATGATGATTGAATGATGTTGCACTATTGTGTAAAACCCCTAGACCACGCCATACACACAAATATGGATTTCACGAAGAAATCGGTTAAGTCACAGATTTTTGAAATGGTTTTTAAAGTTGAATTTTGGATCCAAATGGCTTTGGAAATGGAATTGGGTTAAATATGAAGAGCTTTTGAAAAGGAGTTTTAAGGATAAGAGTTATTTTAAATAACTTAATAAAGTTTTAAAATTTAAATAATTTGATTTATATTTGAATTCAATATTTGAAATTGAATTCAATAATTTGGAAACTATGTTTTAAAAAGATTATACAAGTTATAAAGGTGTTTATATGGGTTTTTAACCATTTAAAATGTATTGTTTGAAATTTAAATTTAAACCCAAGTTTTATACTTGATGTGACGACCCGGAATTTTGGGCAATATCAATTTAATAATCTGTATTAATAATTAAATTGATTTGATCATTTTTCTTTATAATTTTAATTTAAATTGGTAAATTAAATCTTTTAAAGGTTAATAAATATTTAATCTGGTAATTTTGATCAATATCTTTCTAACAATTTAAAATTGATAAGAATTATTTTTCAAAGCTAATAAATTTTATTCTGTTTATAATATATATATTTGATATATATTGTGAATAGGAAAATCTTTAATTTTAAATAAAGATTGAATTTTCAAATTGTAATATATATGTATGTATATGTTATAATTTGGGATTGTTTTGAAATTTAATTTAATCTACTGATAATTTATATATGTATGAATATTGTAATTTAAAGCTTTGTTTTAGATTCAATTATTTTCAAAGTATAAGAATTGTTTATTTTAAATATGATAGTTAAAAAGGATTTAATCAATGTTTTATTTTGTTTTCTTTTTAAATGCTTAAATTTAAATGATTATAAATGTGTATATATATGGATGTTTTAGATTTTAAATTACATGTATAAGAAATATATTTGTATTGTAATTAGTTTTATAATATATATTTTTTCTTTAAAAAGTAAATTTATGTATTCATACATAAGTATTTAGTAATTAAGTAAATTAAATAAGTAAGTTATATTTACTTTTAAATTAAATAAAAATTTATTAAAAATACAAAGACGTGTAACCATATTAAAACCTTTTAATAACACAAGTAAGATAATTAAGTACATAAATGACAAATGTAAGCTTTTGGAACAAGTGGCAACATTTCATTTTAATTTTTTTATAAATGATTTTAAGAAGAAAAATTAGAATTTTCAAACACTTTTTCTTTTGTCTTCTTTTCCTAACTCAAACTAGGAAGTTTTTTTCAAAACCAGAAAGTTTTTCAAATCTGAATTTAATTAAAAACCTGCAACATCAACTTCAATCTGCAAAGCAAAGATCTTCTCAACAGTTTCAACATTTTTTAAACAAAATCTACAATTTCAACCTGCATTTCAAATGGGATTAAGAATCAAGAGCAACTATAGTTCAACATCTGTTCAACCTTTTATAAACATCAATTGAAGCATGCGTTCAATTTCATCAGCATCAGTAAATCAGAGTCTTTTTCAAATTTAATTTGAAGAGCCTGGAAAATAAAAAAATATGCTCTGCAAATTATTAGGTGAGTAAATCCTTTTAAAAACAGTTTTTAATGAATTCGTAGTGGAATGTTGATGCATGTGAATGAATTTTTCTTTGATATTGAATACATGTTTACATTAGTACTATTGTATATGCATGATTGAGGATATAGAATGTTGGGTATAGATGAAACCTGTTTATGCTCATCTCTGTATAATTAAGAGGTTGTTCTTCTTAAAGAAGATGCAAAAATCTTTCAAATCTACAACTTATTTGAACTTGTTATGTGAATGTAAAATGTATGTTAATGCTTGTTAGTAATTTTAAAAATAGTTTCATAATTTTTAAAGCAACAAATGATTATAAATAAGGGATTAACAGTAAAACTAACATTTTTGTTAAAAATCAACCATCTTAAATTATAAATTGAACTACATGCATGAAATCATGATTGAAAAATCATGAATTTTGATGCAATTCATAATTCTTAGTTGGGTATTTCGTGTGTATTATGGGGTTTGTTCGAATTGGGGTTTTGGTGATTTGCCGTTGATCAACGTGATGATTTGAGCTAGAATCTTGGTCGAAGCTTGCTTATGAGTTGTTGATGATGGGAAAAATATTATCGAATTTTTCCAATAAGTGAATTGTTCGAATTTGAATGAACTAGGGTTTTATGTTAGTTTTTGCTCGTCTTGTCGGTAGAGGGAATTGCTACTTGGATATTCAACCGGAGTTGTTCGTGTTTGGGGGTGTTGAAGTTCATGGACGTGGCGTCTTGATGGTGAGAACGGCGAGGGTCTAACAACATTGTGGTGTCGGTGATGCGAGGGTTTTGTGATCACTGTTTCTGCGGTATTTTGGTACGATGGTCGTATTTCCATTGGTTTAGGTTTCGTTGGATCTGGGCTCGTATTCTTGCTCGCGTGCGATAGTGGAATGTACGTTGATGGTCGAGATGTTCGTCGCTGGCCAGAGATTCAGGTGCATGTGCACGATTGTACGATCTGTACACTAGAAGTGGAGCAGTTGGGGAAGAAAAGTTTTGACCGGAGTAGTTCTCGTGTTTTCATCGTGTACGACTCAAAGAAGATGGTGCTCAATTTCGCTTCGGGGCATGCTCGTGTAGTTATGGGTTCGTACTCGAGTGTTTTAGGGTGAGGGCTTTCTGGTTGCTATGTAGATATTAAATTGCATATGAAACTTGAGTTTAAATTAATACAAATCGAGTATTAAGTTATAAAACAAGTTTTATAAAAGAAAACATCAAAGTTAAAAACTTGTTGTTTAAACTAAATATAAACCAAACATTATAAATGTTAATTCAATTTATTTCCAAAATTTAAAATGCTTTGAGGTGATTTCTTTTGAAAGCAATTGTCATAATTTAATTTTGAATTCTAATTTTAAAAAGAAGTGTTTTCAATTTTAAATATTAAATTAATGTTTTAAGTGAATCTTGAAAGTAATGTTTAATAACAAAGTTTTCAAATTATTTTGAAAATGAATAAGATTGATTAAGATAAATAAAGTGTTTTAAATTTTAAATTTGATTTCTAAATGCCTTATTTTCAAATAAGGTTATTGTTATAATTTTGAAATCCAAATAGAATAATTTGTTTAAGTTATTAAGATTTGATTTATTCAAATAATTTATTTATGAAGATAAATATGGTAAATTTATCTTTGTTATGAACTTAAGAATACTTAACTAATATAATTTGTTAATAAGTAAAGATTAATTAAGATAAATGTTTTTCTTAATTAATTAAGGATTTTGTAATACAAGAAGTTAATTAATTAATTATTTAATTAATTTTAAATAATTAGTTAATTGTTTATTTAATTTTTAAATAATCACTTAATTATGAATTAATTAAGTGTAACTACCTAATAAAGTAATTAATTGTGAGTTACTGAATGTTATTAAGGAAAGAGAAATTACTTACGAAAGTAATTAGTGTATAATTACTTATGGAAATAATTAGTGGAAATTACTTATGGAAGTAATTAAAGTGGAAGTGATTAAAGGATAATCACATGATGTTATTAATTAAAGAATTGATTGATATAATTGTTTTGAAGTTAATTAATTATGGAGTAATTAATTAATTAAGGAATTAAGAATTATTTAATGATGGAACTAATTATTTGTTAAGTAATTAATTAAGAGAATAATCATCTAATGAAAGTAATTAGAAGATAATTACTTATGTAAGTAATTAAGGGTTAATTACTTAATTAGTTTAGTTAATTAATTAATAAATGTGATAAATTTTAAGATTAATTACTAAGTGTAATTAACTAAAATTGAAATTAATTATTAAAATAATCAATTAAGGATTATTTATTTATTTAATTGATTAATAATCGTTTAATAAAGTAATTGAAGATTAATTAATTAGATTAATTAATCAAGGATTAATATTATTAATTAAGATATTAATTAAGATAAGTAATTACAAGTTGTTAATTACTATTTATGATTAATAAGATGATTAATTACAAGTTAATTATTTATTAAAGGAATTATTAATTAATTAATTAATAAGGACCATTAGTTAATATAATTAATGAATTAATCAAGGTTGATTAATAAAAGTGATTAATTAAAGTGTGATTAATTAATTGTAATTAATTGGGGTTTAATGTAATTAATTATAATTGATTAATTAATGGAAGAAAATGAAGAATCGTTAATTATTGTAATTAATGATAGTAATTAAAGGTTAATTACTGTATACGGTTATGGATAATTACTTGAATGTAATTATAAGATAATTAATCAAGGAAGATTAGTTAAGGAAGATCATTAAGAGATGATTAATTTATTTGGAATAAATAAATGAAGAAGGATTTAGGTAATCCAATTGATTTTAAGTTAATCAATTCTGCTTTTGGATAATTGGTTAATATTGGATGATTGATATTGAGTGATGTTGGATGGTTTGGATGTGATATCTCTGTTATGTGATATGCTGCTTTGTGAGATGAATGGTTGATATGAATTATCTATTATGATAATGTGATTCATCTATCTGCTTATATCATCCTGAATATTGTTTAAACCCTTAAAACAACTTGGACATTAAAATGGCATTTGGTTTCGGTGAGACAGGGATCGGGTTTCTATTTTTGGATATCCGAAAACCACATCGATCCAAATAAAACGTTAGGTTGTGAATCCAAGTGGAGCTTAGTGAAGACTCGAGGTGTAAGAACTATTCGTCAGTATAACTCTGTAGGTGATTCCGTGATGAGTTTGGCGAAGACAGTACTTATAGGTTCGAGATGGAGATTTAGAGTGCGAGGGCTATGGTCGTTGACTCTGAGGGTGATTCCAAAATGAGTGCAACGAGATAGTGCTTTCGGTTTCGTTCGAACCCAGAACGAACTTGTATGGATTGAATGCTTTCAAACATCGTCAGGTGGACGATGAGAATTCTAAGATAGATGTGTTCTATAAAGGTAATCGCAGCCTCAAGCCTCATCAACCGGGAATGGCTAAAATAGGGGAGGTGCAGCAAGGCTAGGTGGGTAGCACCCATTTCAGGGTGAGGTCATTCCTGTCTAGATGTCCCTTTTTATTTCGGCTTAGTGGGTGGTTGGTCGCGCTAACCACGGGGTGATCTTACTTGGGACTGTTCAATAAGGAACGGTTCCGACTTTGTGATGCAGCGGATTAGGCGTAATCCTCGGTACTGTGATCTAGGCCACGTACTGTGACGGGAGTTACCCCGGTAGCCCTGCCATTGATGGAAACCCATTCTTCCTATGAGAGCCTACGGTTTTGTTTGTATTACCCACTTTTGTGGCTAGTAGCTGGAATTTAATAAATGTAACAATTTCGGCTATTTCATATTTACTTGAAAACCCTAAACACTATTATAATATCACTGGATTTCCTATCAAATGTTTTGGTTAGTGTAAGGTAAAAACTTTTCCATGTTTATGTGTGGGAAGTCTTTGTGGTACCTTTTCTTTTCAAAGGTTTTTCTAAAGTTAAGCAATTTTAACCCGTTTACTCACACCAGACCCCTGTCTGACCCGAGTGTTTATTTTATGTTTTATTAAACTCTTGGGTACTCATATTATATATGAGTATTTGAGTGATTCAGGTTAGCTTGACGAATTCTAGAGGATATATGGAGCAGGAGGCTTCCACGTGTAGATATATTATGGTTCCGCTGTTTTTGAGATTGTATCTATATCTTGTGTTCTTGAGTTGTATAGTTAGACAAATGTTTATAACTATCTAATAAGTGTTGTATAAGTTGTGTACTCTAATGTAATATGATACTATGTGATATTTTATGTGATATATTATATTTCATTCGTTCCGCTGTGAGTTCTCTGATGTTGTGTTCTTCTTTCTCTTTCTTTTCTTCTTCTATCCTTTTCTTTCTTAATTAGTGATGCGATTTTCTGGTGCTAGAAGGTCGGGTCGTCACAGGTGGTATCAAAGCATTAGGTTGAGTGAATACCTAGGCTCTGGAGTGGTGTCTTTCTTGAGAGAGCATACCTGTATTTTTATATATAACTATATATATCTATATCTACCTGATCTGTTGGGTTATATGTTCGGATTTTCCAACATAAGTTTTAGAGGTAGATGGAGTAGTGGTGTGTGTGTGTAACACGACTACCACTAATGGAAGAGGTCCATATGTTTGTGGTTGGAAGTATATTTGTCGAGACTGTAGACCTAATACCGTCTCGAGCAAGATTTGCAGTTTGAAGTTCTCTGATCTTTGTAGGAAATCTTTTTAAAAGATTCGGAGTCCATCTTTGAAGTGTATGTTGGATCTGTCGGAAGTACAGAAGTAAGTGATGATATCTTGATAACTGCGTGATGAGATGCAGTACCCTTGGATATTTTTGAAGATGTTTTCTTTTAAAGCAGTTTTAGAAGTAGTTGAGGAGCAGTCTTTACCTGCCATATGGAAGATTCGTCTGTGTAGAAGTTGTCTGGATCTTTAGCAAGAAGGATGGCTGTTCTGGAATATGAGAGTAAGTTCTATGAGTTGCTTCGCTTCGGCATGGTCTCATTTGTCATCCCTTAAGGAGAGCGAGATGTTGATGCTTGGTTTGGAGCCTGAATTTCTTGAGAGGATGTCTGCCATCTCGACGGTCCGTTCTGAGGTTTGTTGATGATTTTGGTTTTCGGGAAGCCTTGGGATTAGAAGTCTTTGGTTAGCTGTGGTAGCAGTGCAGCTCGGAGTGTTCGTTGTGCCGACGAGAAAGTCTTTAGCATTGCAGTATCATCGAGGTAGAGTTTGGAGGCAGTAGTGTGCTCGATTCTTTGATGGTTCAGGAATCTTTGTGGTTCTTCTTCAGCAGTCCGGGCAGATGGTGAAAGTTTTCTTAAAGGGTTACCCTTGTTTGTTAAAGCTTAAGGCTGTTCTAGTTGGTAAAGTGAGGACAGTTTCTTTGGAATCCGAATTAGGTTGGATCACAAAAGTGACTTGCAATTAATTTGGCAATTTTTCTTGGGCAATCTTTTGTTTGAGGCTGAGGATTCTCAAGTGGAAGTAGGAGCTACTGAAGTAATCAGAAGTTTGTCTGAATGTGGAGTTGAGTTCTATATTGTTTTGGTTCCAGAAGCGATTTTGGTAGTTAGCCTAGTAGGAAG
The DNA here is from genome assembly GCA_030765085.1 of Allium cepa. Taxonomy (NCBI): domain Eukaryota; kingdom Viridiplantae; phylum Streptophyta; class Magnoliopsida; order Asparagales; family Amaryllidaceae; genus Allium; species Allium cepa. The sequence goes on along the minus strand of CM060945.1, from coordinate 716,792,398 downwards.
TGTTGGTGTAGCAGCTCAGATTTTTTTTTTGAAGTTTGGATTAGTTAGATCTAGTTTTTATGTTAGATTCTGCTATAAGGATGTGTGACCGAGTTAGATGGGTCACTCGGATTTTATGGATTTGATGACGAAAGTTTCCCGGATATATTGGATAAGTTCGTATTCGTGTTCATCACCAGTATTCTCATCTATTTCAGAATCAGAGTTGTGCAGCGGAAGTAAGGTAGCAGATGTGTGAGGAAGTAAGCAAGTTTAAGTTGCTTCTTAAGCGGAAGTAGAGCTTGTGTTCGGGATTTCGAATGATCTTGGAAGACTTTTCTGTTGGATATGATTCAGGAATTGGTTTGCTTTGGTCTATTTTTTTCTGGAAGCATCAGCATAGGTTGAGCTGATCAGGAAGAAAATTGGCAGCCCAGGATTGTCTGTTGAGTTATGCAGATATGAGATAAGGGATTTGGAATTCGAAGTTGGAGTCTTCATTGTTGTTAAGATTTCTCTGGTTAAGAGAGCAGTAATTGGGTAAGATTGGATGGCTAGTTCTGATACATTTGAAATTTCTTATCTGTGTTTCTGATAGGATAAGATTGAATTGCCAGTTTGGATAGCTGGAATTCATTGTATTTCGCATGTCTCTAAGGGAATACGTGTATGATTCATCGTTGGTTGTTGAATCTACAGTCCAGTTGGATTTGAAAGTTGTGCTAGACTAGAGTATAGTCTGATGTTATGTTCAGATTGATGGATCTAGAGGTGAGTTGAGCTCTGGATTTTAGTGTTGTAAAGAGAGTCTCCTAGTGATTTATACTTGGGAAACTCTAGATAGTTGGGAGATTTATTATGTTTTGTGTCAGGATAATTAGCTAGGTTTGTTTGTTTGATTGATTGCTATGGTTGTTAGTTACTGGTTGATAAAAATGCTTCGCTGTTTGAAAATTTGAAATCTTTACTGGGTTACTAAATTACCTTTGCTTTTAAATTTCGGGGACGAAATTTCTTTTAAGGGGGGAGGAATATGACGATCCAGAATTTTGGGCAATATCAATTTAATAATCTGTATTAATAATTAAATTGATTTGATCATTTTTCTTTATAATTTTAATTTGAATTGGTAAATTAAATCTTTTAAAGGTTAATAAATATTTAATCTGGTAATTTTGATCAATATCTTTTTAACAATTTAAAATTGATAAGGATTATTTTTCAAAGCTAACAAAATTTTATTCTGTTTATATTATATGTATTTGATATATATTATGAATAGGAAAATCTTTAATTTTAAATAAAGATTGAATTTTCAAATTGTAATATATATGTATGTATATGTTATAATTTGGGATTATTTTGAAATTTATTTTAATCTATTGATTACTTATATATGTATGAATATTGTAATTTAAGGCTTTGTTTTAGATTCAGTTATTTTCAAAGTATAAGAATTGTTTATTTAAATATGATAGTTAAAAAGGATTTGATCAGAGTTTTATTTTGTTTTCTTTTTAAATGCTTAAATTTAAATGTTTATAAATGTAACGACCCAGAATTTTTATTAATTTAAATTTGAATATTTAATTAATTTTAAATATTAAAAAGTGAATTTATAAGTTAAATAAATTTTTATTTGAATTATTGGATTTAATTGGATAATTAAATCGATAATTTAATACGTTAAATTATGGAAAATAATTAAATATTGAGTTAAATATGATTGAAAATAATTTGGAAAATTTTATTTAATCATACTGGAGTTATAGAAATATTTTAGAACTTTTAAAATCGAATTAACAGTTAATCTGTGAAAATTGAATATTTTAATATTTAATAATCGACTGTAAAATAGTCAATTTTTGAACAGTCTCAGAATTGAACGAAACTAGTTCCATTGGATCCGTAATAGTTAGTTATTACCGGATTTCAATTTTCGTGTCAATCGGAGCTATCGTTTGATCGTGGCAGCTCGAAACGCATCGAATCGTTTTTAATTTAAATTTGACGAGTCAAAATAGCCATTTTTCAAAAAGTCTCGGATTTCGACGAAACCAATTTCATCGGATCCGTAATGTGATATTATTGTAAGGTTTCAAATTTCAAGTCAATTGGATTTACCGTTTGTCCGGTACAAATTAAAACGCCTAGAAATCGGTTTAAATCGGTTTAATTTAAATTGAGCGTTTTCAGCCATAACTCGCACATACTTCCGAATTAGCTTCCGAAACCTGTTCCATTGTGTCCGGAACGCGGGATAAACCCTAGGTACGCTGGTTACGGCGTCTAAATCGGAGTTCGGAATTCCCGGGATGAATAGTGTTTACGCTAGCTTTTTCTATAAATACACCTCTCTCCTCTTCACAAATTAAAAATAAAAAAAAAAACCTAAAACCCTAAATTAAAACTGCAGCCGCCACCTATAGATGGATGGCCAGAAATGAGTGATCTTCTCCTCTCAATCTCTCTCTATCTACAATGAATTAGCTAATGTGTTCAACATGAAAGTTGTTGAGAATCTCGAGAGCTTGAAATCCATACGGATATGATCTTGGTTGGAGTCGCGGAGAGGGAGAAAAGGGGCCGTGATGACCATCAGGTCGGCACGCAAAACGAGACGCATCTTAGGGCCGAGTGCGTGCGGTCATGGGCTAGGGGTAGAGGAAGTCGAGAGCTTCGAGTTGGTGGTTGTGTGATCGAGTTTCGTTGTGTATGGATGTTGAAAAATCAAACCCTAGTTCTAATGTTTGGGTTCGGCCTTGGATTTGTGTCCTGGAGATGCAAACGTGATTTGGGAAGATGATAAAGCACGGCCCAGATTTGCTCAAGTTGGATCCAAGGGCTGGTGTGAGTTTGGGTTTAAAATATAAAAGTTATTGTTGAAATTTAGTTATAAAATCGTGTACGAACTTCATAAATTCGTAACTTTTTCATACGAGGTCGAAAAAATGCAAACTCAGTTGCGTTGGAATCGTATGGACGAGCACTACGCGATGGAGTTGGTTTGGAGTCGTTTGGAGTTAGTGAGAATTTCGGGTAAAATTAAACGCGCGTTTAATTTTATTCGAAATAAAAGCTAAAACGGAAATTAAAACCAAGGTGAGAACTTCTCACTCAATCGAATAGGTTTCGATTTTATTTTAAATAGTTAGATTTAAAATATTTGAATGCATGTTTGAATGATGACTGTAAATTATTGATTGTTAAAATAGACATTATGCGCCGTTAGTAAGCGGATGTTATTTATTAAAAACATATACCGCGAATATTTCATAAACAGTGAAATTGGTATTATAAATAATATCAATATATATATATTGGCATATGTATATATTGCAGTTGTTGATTTCCCGCATTTTTTGTTTAGCGGATGAGACCCTATTGCGCCGTTATTAAGCGGATAATATTTAATAAAAACATGTACCGCGATAATTTCGTACTGGAGCGAAATTGGTATTGTGCTAATGTTTTTGGATGCAGGAAACAGGTTGGAGGGATCCAACTGGATTCCTCAACAGTATTTATTTTATTTCAGATATTTTGATATTTGATGGATTATCATATCGATATATGATATCGTTGTGGTCGTGATTGACTATTTGATGTGTAGCATCATTGGACCCAGATTTTGGGATTTTAAAATGGTTTTAAAGTGATTTTTGAAAATATACTATATTTTTTGGAATTGATCCATTGTAAATAAATAAACGTTATAATTTTTAAAGTTATAAAATTATGGTTTTTGTGAAATATAGTTAAAAGCTGGTTTTTGAGAAATATGAACCAATGATTTTATAAAATAGTTTAAACTGGATTTTTGAGTTTATTATTAAAAGTTTGAATATAAGATTTATAAAATTTGATTATTTTATAAATCAAGAGAACGGTGAAATTTTTAAAGGAATTTAAAGACGTTTAAAAGAATAATATAAATTAATTTATATTAAGAGATTTATAAATGGATATTTATAAATTGAATTATGGACATTATAAAACGAGTTTTTATAAGTGTTTGAATGTAGTGAAAATGAATTTCCTAAATGAATGAAATTTATGAAATTATAAACTGTGAAGTTATAAATGAAATTTTATAAGCAATAGGTTTATAAAATTTATAAAGTTACCGAAAGAATGAATTTTGGATAAATAAACAATCTTATAAGTTAAGATTAATAATTTGGGAAGTTAAATGAACGATTTTGTAAAATAATCGTTTTATAAGTAATTAACTTATAATATGAACTTGTAGTTTATAATTGAGTTATAAACTGGAATAGGTTAATAAAGGAATTTATAAATAGGAAGTTTTTATAAATAAATAGAAATGGAATTTATAAACGTTGTTTTATAAATCCGCAAACGACTTATTTTGATAAGTTAATTGTTATAACTTATAAATGGAGTTATATTCACGTTTTAGACAGTGAATAATACTTTAAGTTAAAGTGAATAGAAATGATGAAGTTTGTTAACGTAGTTTATTCACGTTTTTGAACAGTGAATAACACGTTAAAGAAATGTTTTGAATGTGATATTTTAAATAGAATTAAAATGATCTAACGATGTTTTAAATATGTTGAGATTCGAAACCATAGATTTCAACATTTATTGTTGAAATAGACGTTTTCGAGAAATAAAAGGAAATAGTGGATTATAACACTGTTGTTATATTAAATGATTTCCGAAAGGAAATATTTTGAATAGTATTGGGATTTATATATCTATTTTAAATTCGAATCCCTATACTAGTGATTTTGGGTTGTTGTAACGATGTTTTACGCAACATTCGTTTTGGCCCAAATAAATATGTTTAAGTGAATGATTTCCTTAAAGAATGAAATATATACTTAATTCGATTTAAGTATATTGAATATCTTCCAAGTGTTGAAAATAAATAAAATTTGTGAATTACTTATTAATAAATAAGTAAGGAAATGTTTTCCAATATGCAGTGAATATTTAGAATTTATCTTTTTGAAGATAAATTGAAAATGAATAATTGAAATCGTATATGCATGAATATTTTGGAATATAAATTCATTATGGAATTTACAAATGAAAAGTAGAATTTGTTTGAAAATAAATATTGATTTATTTTTGAAGTGTTGAAATAATATATCTTGTAAAGATATTTTGGAAAATAAATAATTTGGAAAATTATTTGGAATCTGGTGATGTGTGCATATCCAGTGATAGTTCAATAACCGACTATCAACATTTCCCTTTGAATGGGTATTTGATGTGAATTGATTGAATTTGAATGCACACTTATTTTTTGAATAAGCGCTCACTATTCGGGTTAACCGGGAAAGGACCATGGGGTCGTATAACCCATTCCGAATATGTGATACGTCGTTATGAATTGCATTTGAAGATCGGTGTTGAAGACCGAGTATTTGTGAAAGCGATAGGATGACCTATCGATTGTCTCTGCACTGGGTAGCTCCTGGTATAGAGATTTCTTAAGTGATGGGAAATTCGATCGGGATTGTGAATACCCGTATTGCAAGGGCTTCGTAAGAAGTGCCTTCGGTTTTGTTCGATCCCGGAACAGACTTGTATGGATTGTATGTCTGACATTACAATTTGAGATATAAAGCCGATTTCTTTCAAATATATTTCTGTTGGTGGCGGAGAATTTATTCTTTTAGCTTAACACCCTTCTCTGAGACGTACGTGCTCAGAGGTTATGTAGTTGAATGTTATCAGCGATATATTCCCAATTTGGTAATGTGACATGCTGAGTGATGCTGAAATGATCATTGTGTTGATTATTTGTGATAGGATCGTTTATTTGATCGTCTATCCTTGTGATCATTGTGTTGATCATTTGTTGACCCAAAGCATGGCTTTTGTATAAAGTATGTTTTTGTGGACGTGACTTCGTCGAGCCTCACACCCCGTGAATGGTCAAAACAGGAAAGAAGCAGCAAGGTTATGAGGGGTAGCACCCTTTAGGATGTGTCCATTTCCTTCTGGAAAAGGGTGGTATCATGGTATGGAGCCCAGATACTTACTCATGTTGAAAACACTTTATGATTGTGTGAATTGATTACGAGCGCTCGGTAAAAGGTCCCAAAGGACCGGGGGATGGCATATTCGGTCAGTTGTTACTCAGTTAGGAGTAACCCGGCCTTGTGTTGGTAGAGATCCGGTTTGGTTCTCGGGGATGTCCATCCAGAGGCATTCTCATGTGGCAATGGGAAGTTCCTTGGCCTGATCATTTGTTGGAAATCCAATTCCCAATACGAAACTTGTACGGTATTAGTTGTAGAACCTGCTATTCACTTATGGTGGTCACCACTGTTTGGATGGTAGCTATAGTAGGCATAGTTCGAAATGTCTATGTTGGCTAAGATTTATATTCTACTTTTGAAATGATTTCCTACACTATGCACTAGTAATAATATCAAATGTTATTTTAAATGCGTATCAAGCATCTTTGACTATCATAAGGAGAAATCTCCTCCGATTCTGCGTTTGCATTGTGTGTGTGTGCGGGAGGCCTTATGGTAGTCTCATTTTTAAAAGCATTGCGAATTGAATTTAAAAATATTCCTCTATTTTGATTTTAAAGATAAATAAACTGTTTTGAGTTCTCACACCAGTCACATGACTGACTTGGAGTTTATTGTTTTCCTTCCTAAACTCTGGGTGCCCACCAATTTTCCACACGGGCAGTTAAGAGTTAGGTTTATCAGGATATTCTGGAGTTGCTGGAGGCAAGCTGGATGGCATGGCGTATTACTAGTTTATATAGTATTTCTTTTTCCGCTGCACTGTTTGTTGTTGTATGATGTTGTACACTCTGATGATATGATGTAATGAAATGAAGTGTAATGTAATAACTGATATAGTTCTTTGTTTAAAGATTATTCATTTATTATTATATGTTGTTCCACTGCGAATTGTGAGATTCTGATGTTGTTCTGTTATTTCCTATTCCGTCCTATTTTCTTCTATTTTAAATTTTTCTATTCTCTTATTTTCTATTTTCTTTTCTCTCTATCTTCTTTTCTCTCTTCTTTCTCTCTTCTTTCTTTTCTTAAATTCTTTTTAAAAACCCATAACATTCCGGTTTTTGGCCTTCGATTTCTCGACAGTCGATAAAGTAAGTGTCGATGTTGAATTTTCGAAAGTCGAAAATTTTCGGGGCGTTACATTTGGTATCAGAGCATATGGTTAAGTGACAACCATGGTTCTGTTGGGTATTACTCATTAGAGATAGAGTCAGCAGTACTCTAGAATGAGTTTAAGTGTAATAATAGCTATGAGAGCGTATTTGTTAGTGAATATAAAATTTGTTTTATATTGTGATGATTGATTTATTGAGTGGTATATGAACTTTCGTCAGCACGGCCTCGAAACTGAGCCGAAGGGGTTTCTAAACACTTGAATAGAACAATTCGGCACAACATTGATTTTAAATTGGGTAAATGAAATAATTTTACTTGATTATATTTTTATATATAAAGAAATAATTTTTCAGAATTATTAAAGTGTATGTAAGTTGATTGTTAGGTTGTTTGAATAATCTAAATAAAGAGTAATTGCATAAGTAAAAAAAATTATAAGAGTTGAATTATAATTAAAGTGATTTACAATTGTGAAATAAACTTATATATATAAGAAGTGAAACTATGTGAATATATTTATGAATATGAGTTGTAAATAAAAATGAATTTAAAGTTAAATGAAAATTTACTTTAGAATTTGGAAGCTGAATTGATTGATAAATGTGAACTTAAGTTATATGAATGAAATTCAACTTTGGTAATTGAATTGAATAAATGAATTGAATTGTGAATCAATTGAATGGAAAATAGAATTGATATGGAATAATGAATATAAGTGTAAATTCATTAAATCTAATATTATTGGAAGTTGAAAAAAAGTTAATTAAATAAATTGAATGGAAATCAATTTTATTTAAGGAGTTGAACCAAGAATGAATATAAGCAAAGGAATTTGATTGTATTATATAAACGTTGGTTGTTATATGATTGTTGATTGATTATATGTAATTCATTAAGTGTTAATGAAATTGAAAGCTATGTAATTGAATTCAAATTGAAAGTAAATAAATTTGAATAGAATTGAAAGTGAATTGGATTTAATTAGTAAATGATAACTAATTGAATTGAGAAGGAATGTTGATAAAATCCAATGTGAATAAATCAAATGTGATTTAAAGTGAAAACCAATTCATTGAAAATTAATGAGAATATGAATATTTATTGATTATGGATGTAATTGGTTGATGGTTGAATATATATTTCTATTGTTGCATTTGCTATGTGACATATATAGTTATCATGTTGTATATTGAGATTATTTGCATATGTGCATGTTCTCATGTTGTTTGTTAAGTGTTTAGTAGGTGCGGATAGCGTTTGCTTCGCATTTGGAGCTCGCTTTAGCGCTATATTAGCCGTATATGCTCGCTAATAAAATATAAGGTACATATCTCGGATTAAATATCGTACTTTTACACTTTTTTCCCTGCGGGATGCCTCATTACTTGATGAGATGTATATTTGTGATATATATATACTGTCATTTTTTTTTCGGATCGAGCCGCGCAAAGGAGACTATGGCGAATTTTTCCGAAAATTTAAGGCGTTAGAAAATTTTTGAGAAAATTGGAAAATTTTGAAAACTTTAACTTTGATTTTGGAATTGAAAGTTAAACAATAGTAGTTGTTTTTGAAAAGATAACTAAGTATGATTTGGAAAACTTAGTAAAGATTTGTAAGGAATTTAATTATGAATTTTGGAAAGTTAATAAATTCTGTAACCTTTCTTAATTGTAATTTCGAGGACGAAATTCTTTTAAGGGGGAAAGATTGTAACGACCCAGAATTTTTATTAATTTAAATTTGAATATTTAATTAATTTTAAATATTAAAAAGTGAATTTATAAGTCAAATAAATTTTTATTTGAATTATTGGATTTAATTGGATAATTAAATCGATAATTTAATACGTTAAATTATGGAAAATAATTAAATATTGAGTTAAATATGATTGAAAATAATTTGGAAAATTTTATTTAATCATACTGGAGTTATAGAAATATTTTAGAACTTTTAAAATCGAATTAACAGTTAATCTGTGAAAATTGAATATTTTAATATTTAATAATCGACTGTAAAATAGTCAATTTTTGAACAGTCTCAGAATTGAACGAAACCAGTTCCATTGGATCCGTAATAGTTAGTTATTACCGGATTTCAATTTTCGTGTCAATTGGAGCTATCGTTTGATCGTGGCAGCTCGAAACGCATCGAATCGTTTTTAATTTAAATTTGACGAGTCAAAATAGCCATTTTTCAAAAAGTCTCGGATTTCGACGAAACCAGTTTCATCGGATCCGTAATGTGATATTATTGTAAGGTTTCAAATTTCAAGTCAATTGGATTTACCGTTTGTCCGGTACAAATTAAAACGCCTAGAAATCGGTTTAAATCGGTTTAATTTAAATTGAGCGTTTTCAGCCATAACTCGCACATACTTCCGAATTAGCTTCCGAAACCTATTCCATTGTGTCCGGAACGCGGGATAAACCCTAGGTACGCTGGTTACGGCGTCTAAATCGGAGTTCGGAATTCCCGGGATGAATAGTGTTTACGCTAGCTTTTTCTATAAATACACCTCTCTCCTCTTCACAAATTAAAAATAAAAAAAAAACCTAAAACCCTAAATTAAAACTGCAGCCGCCACCTATAGATGGATGGCCAGAAATGAGTGATCTTCTCCTCTCAATCTCTCTCTATCTACAATGAATTAGCTAATGTGTTCAACATGAAAGTTGTTGAGAATCTCGAGAGCTTGAAATCCATACGGATATGATCTTGGTTGGAGTCGCGGAGAGGGAGAAAAGGGGCCGTGATGACCATCAGGTCGGCACGCAAAACGAGACGCATCTTAGGGCCGAGTGCGTGCGGTCATGGGCTAGGGGTAGAGGAAGTCGAGAGCTTCGAGTTGGTGGTTGTGTGATCGAGTTTCGTTGTGTATGGATGTTGAAAAATCAAACCCTAGTTCTAATGTTTGGGTTCGGCCTTGGATTTGTGTCCTGGAGATGCAAACGTGATTTGGGAAGATGATAAAGCACGGCCCAGATTTGCTCAAGTTGGATCCAAGGGCTGGTGTGAGTTTGGGTTTAAAATATAAAAGTTATTGTTGAAATTTAGTTATAAAATCGTGTACGAACTTCATAAATTCGTAACTTTTTCATACGAGGTCGAAAAAATGCAAACTCAGTTGCGTTGGAATCGTATGGACGAGCACTACGCGATGGAGTTGGTTTGGAGTCGTTTGGAGTTAGTGAGAATTTCGGGTAAAATTAAACGCGCGTTTAATTTTATTCGAAATAAAAGCTAAAACGGAAATTAAAACCAAGGTGAGAACTTCTCACTCAATCGAATAGGTTTCGATTTTATTTTAAATAGTTAGATTTAAAATATTTGAATGCATGTTTGAATGATGACTGTAAATTATTGATTGTTAAAATAGACATTATGCGCCGTTAGTAAGCGGATGTTATTTATTAAAAACATATACCGCGAATATTTCATAAACAGTGAAATTGGTATTATAAATAATATCAATATATATATATTGGCATATGTATATATTGCAGTTGTTGATTTCCCGCATTTTTTGTTTAGCGGATGAGACCCTATTGCGCCGTTATTAAGCGGATAATATTTAATAAAAACATGTACCGCGATAATTTCGTACTGGAGCGAAATTGGTATTGTGCTAATGTTTTTGGATGCAGGAAACAGGTTGGAGGGATCCAACTGGATTCCTCAACAGTATTTATTTTATTTCAGATATTTTGATATTTGATGGATTATCATATCGATATATGATATCGTTGTGGTCGTGATTGACTATTTGATGTGTAGCATCATTGGACCCAGATTTTGGGATTTTAAAATGGTTTTAAAGTGATTTTTGAAAATATACTATATTTTTTGGAATTGATCCATTGTAAATAAATGAACGTTATAATTTTTAAAGTTATAAAATTATGGTTTTTGTGAAATATAGTTAAAAGCTGGTTTTTGAGAAATATGAACCAATGATTTTATAAAATAGTTTAAACTGGATTTTTGAGTTTATTATTAAAAGTTTGAATATAAGATTTATAAAATTTGATTATTTTATAAATCAAGAGAACGGTGAAATTTTTAAAGGAATTTAAAGACGTTTAAAAGAATAATATAAATTAATTTATATTAAGAGATTTATAAATGGATATTTATAAATTGAATTATGGACATTATAAAACGAGTTTTTATAAGTGTTTGAATGTAGTGAAAATGAATTTCCTAAATGAATGAAATTTATGAAATTATAAACTGTGAAGTTATAAATGAAATTTTATAAGCAATAGGTTTATAAAATTTATAAAGTTACCGAAAGAATGAATTTTGGATAAATAAACAATCTTATAAGTTAAGATTAATAATTTGGGAAGTTAAATGAACGATTTTGTAAAATAATCGTTTTATAAGTAATTAACTTATAATATGAACTTGTAGTTTATAATTGAGTTATAAACTGGAATAGGTTAATAAAGGAATTTATAAAAAGGAAGTTTTTATAAATAAATAGAAATGGAATTTATAAACGTTGTTTTATAAATCCGCAAACGACTTATTTTGATAAGTTAATTGTTATAACTTATAAATGGAGTTATATTCACGTTTTAGACAGTGAATAATACTTTAAGTTAAAGTGAATAGAAATGATGAAGTTTGTTAACGTAGTTTATTCACGTTTTTGAACAGTGAATAACACGTTAAAGAAATGTTTTGAATGTGATATTTTAAATAGAATTAAAATGATCTAACGATGTTTTAAATATGTTGAGATTCGAAACCATAGATTTCAACATTTATTGTTGAAATAGACGTTTTCGAGAAATAAAAGGAAATAGTGGATTATAACACTGTTGTTATATTAAATGATTTCCGAAAGGAAATATTTTGAATAGTATTGGGATTTATATATCTATTTTAAATTCGAATCCCTATACTAGTGATTTTGGGTTGTTGTAACGATGTTTTACGCAACATTCGTTTTGGCCCAAATAAATATGTTTAAGTGAATGATTTCCTTAAAGAATGAAATATATACTTAATTCGATTTAAGTATATTGAATATCTTCCAAGTGTTGAAAATAAATAAAATTTGTGAATTACTTATTAATAAATAAGTAAGGAAATGTTTTCCAATATGCAGTGAATATTTAGAATTTATCTTTTTGAAGATAAATTGAAAATGAATAATTGAAATCGTATATGCATGAATATTTTGGAATATAAATTCATTATGGAATTTACAAATGAAAAGTAGAATTTGTTTGAAAATAAATATTGATTTATTTTTGAAGTGTTGAAATAATATATCTTGTAAAGATATTTTGGAAAATAAATAATTTGGAAAATTATTTGGAATCTGGTGATGTGTGCATATCCAGTGATAGTTCAATAACCGACTATCAACATTTCCCTTTGAATGGGTATTTGATGTGAATTGATTGAATTTGAATGCACACTTATTTTTTGAATAAGCGCTCACTATTCGGGTTAACCGGGAAAGGACCATGGGGTCGTATAACCCATTCCGAATATGTGATACGTCGTTATGAATTGCATTTGAAGATCGGTGTTGAAGACCGAGTATTTGTGAAAGCGATAGGATGACCTATCGATTGTCTCTGCACTGGGTAGCTCCTGGTATAGAGATTTCTTAAGTGATGGGAAATTCGATCGGGATTGTGAATACCCGTATTGCAAGGGCTTCGTAAGAAGTGCCTTCGGTTTTGTTCGATCCCGGAACAGACTTGTATGGATTGTATGTCTGACATTACAATTTGAGATATAAAGCCGATTTCTTTCAAATATATTTCTGTTGGTGGCGGAGAATTTATTCTTTTAGCTTAACACCCTTCTCTGAGACGTACGTGCTCAGAGGTTATGTAGTTGAATGTTATCAGCGATATATTCCCAATTTGGTAATGTGACATGCTGAGTGATGCTGAAATGATCATTGTGTTGATTATTTGTGATAGGATCGTTTATTTGATCGTCTATCCTTGTGATCATTGTGTTGATCATTTGTTGACCCAAAGCATGGCTTTTGTATAAAGTATGTTTTTGTGGACGTGACTTCGTCGAGCCTCACACCCCGTGAATGGTCAAAACAGGAAAGAAGCAGCAAGGTTATGAGGGGTAGCACCCTTTAGGATGTGTCCATTTCCTTCTGGAAAAGGGTGGTATCATGGTATGGAGCCCAGATACTTACTCATGTTGAAAACACTTTATGATTGTGTGAATTGATTACGAGCGCTCGGTAAAAGGTCCCAAAGGACCGGGGGATGGCATATTCGGTCAGTTGTTACTCAGTTAGGAGTAACCCGGCCTTGTGTTGGTAGAGATCCGGTTTGGTTCTCGGGGATGTCCATCCAGAGGCATTCTCATGTGGCAATGGGAAGTTCCTTGGCCTGATCATTTGTTGGAAATCCAATTCCCAATACGAAACTTGTACGGTATTAGTTGTAGAACCTGCTATTCACTTATGGTGGTCACCACTGTTTGGATGGTAGCTATAGTAGGCATAGTTCGAAATGTCTATGTTGGCTAAGATTTATATTCTACTTTTGAAATGATTTCCTACACTATGCACTAGTAATAATATCAAATGTTATTTTAAATGCGTATCAAGCATCTTTGACTATCATAAGGAGAAATCTCCTCCGATTCTGCGTTTGCATTGTGTGTGTGTGCGGGAGGCCTTATGGTAGTCTCATTTTTAAAAGCATTGCGAATTGAATTTAAAAATATTCCTCTATTTTGATTTTAAAGATAAATAAACTGTTTTGAGTTCTCACACCAGTCACATGACTGACTTGGAGTTTATTGTTTTCCTTCCTAAACTCTGGGTGCCCACCAATTTTCCACACGGGCAGTTAAGAGTTAGGTTTATCAGGATATTCTGGATATTCTGGAGTTGCTGGAGGCAAGCTGGATGGCATGGCGTATTACTAGTTTATATAGTATTTCTTTTTCCGCTGCACTGTTTGTTGTTGTATGATGTTGTACACTCTGATGATATGATGTAATGAAATGAAGTGTAATGTAATAACTGATATAGTTCTTTGTTTAAAGATTATTCATTTATTATTATATGTTGTTCCACTGCGAATTGTGAGATTCTGATGTTGTTCTGTTATTTCCTATTCCGTCCTATTTTCTTCTATTTTAAATTTTTCTATTCTCTTATTTTCTATTTTCTTTTCTCTCTATCTTCTTTTCTCTCTTCTTTCTCTCTTCTTTCTTTTCTTAAATTCTTTTTAAAAACCCATAACATTCCGGTTTTTGGCCTTCGATTTCTCGACAGTCGATAAAGTAAGTGGCGATGTTGAATTTTCGAAAGTCGAAAATTTTCGGGGCGTTACAATAAACGTATATATATAGATGTTTTAGATTTTAAATTACATGTGTAAGAAATATATTTGTATTGTAATTAGTTTTATAATATATTTTTTCTTTAAAAAGTAAATTTATGTATTCATACATAAGTATTTAGTAATTTAGTAAATTAAATAAGTAAGTTATATTTACTTTTAAATTAAATAAAAATTTATTAAAAATAAAAAGACATGTGTAACCATATTAACACCTTTTAATAACACATGTAAGACGATAAAGTACTTAAATGACAAATGTAAGCTTTTGGAACAAGTGGCAACATTTCATTTTAATTTTTTTTATAAATGTTTTTAAGAAGAAAAATTAGTTTTCTCAAACACTTTTTCTTTTGTCTTATTTTCCTAACTCAAACTAGGAGTTTTTTTTCAAAACCGAAAAGATTTTCAAATCTGAATTTAATTAAAAACCTACAATATCAACTTCAATCTGCAAAGCAAAGATCTTCTCAACAATTTCAACATTTTTTTAAAAAAAATATGCAATTTCAACCTGCATTTCAAATGGGATTAAGAATCAAGAGCCACTATAGTTCAACATCAGTTCGACCTTTTAAAAACATCAATTGAAGCATGCATTTAATTTCATCAGCATCAGGAAATCAGAGTCTTTTTCAAATTTAATTTGAAGAGCATGGAAAATTAAAAAAAAACTGCTCCGCAAATTATCAGGTGAGTAAATCCTTTTAAAAATAGTTTTTAATGAATCTGTAGTGGAACGTTGATGCATGTGATTGAACTTTTCTTTGATATTGAATACATGTTTACATTAGTATTGTTGTATATGCATGATTGAGGATATAGAATGTTGGGTATAGATGAAACCTATTTATGTTCATCTCTGTATAATTACAGAGGTTATTCTTCTTAAAGAAGATGCAAAAATCTTTCAAATCTATAACTTATTTGAACTTGTTATGTGAATGAAAAATGTATGTTAATGCTTGTTAGTAATTTTAAAAATAATTTCATAATTTTTAAAGCAACAAATGATTATAAATAAGGGATTAATGGTAAAACTAAGATTTTTGTTAAAAATCAACCATCTTAAATTCTAAATTGAACTACATGCATGAAATCATGATTGAAAATCATGAATTTTGATATGCAATTCATAATTTTTAGTTGGGTGTTTCGTGTGTATTTTGGGGTTTGTTCGAATTGGGGTTTTGGTGATTTGTCGTTGATCGGCGTGACGATTTGAGCTAGAATCTTGGTCGAAGCTTGCTTATGAGTTGTTGATGATGGGAAAAATATTATTGAATTTTTCCAATAAGTGAATTGTTCGAATTTGAATGAACTAGGGTTTTATGTTAGTTTTTGCTCGGCTTGTCTGTAGAGGGAATTGCGACTTGGATATTCGACCGAAGTTGTTCGCGTTTGTGGGTGTTGAAGTTCGTGGACGTGGCATCTTGATGGTGAGAACGGCGAGGGTTAACGGCGTCGTGGTGTCGGTGATAAGGGGTTTTTGTGATCGATGTTTCTGTAGTATTTTGGTACGATGGTCGTATTTCGATTCGTTTAGGTTTCGTTGGATCTGGGCTCGTATTCTTGCTCGCGTGCGATCGTGGAATGGACGTTGATGGTCGTGATGATCGTCGCTGGCCGAAGGTTCAGGTGCATGTGCACGAGTGTACGATTTGTACACTAGAAGTGGAGCAGTTGGGGAAGAAAGGTTTTGACCGGAGTAGTTCTCGTGTTTTCAACGTGTACGACTTGAAGATGTTGGTGCTCGATTTCGCTTGGGGGCATGCTCGTGTAGTTATGGGTTCGTACTCGAGTGTTTTAGGGTGAGGGCTTTCTGGTTAATGTATAGATATTAAATTGCGTATGAAACTTGAGTTTGAATTAATATAAATCAAGTATTAAGTTATAAAACAAGTTTTATAAAGGAAAACATTCAAAGTTAAAAACTTGTTTAAAATAAATATAAATCAACTTTATAAATGTTAATTCAATTTATTTCCAAAATTTAAAATGTTTTAAGGTGATTTCTTTTGAAAGTAATTATCTTAATTTAATCTTGAATTCTAATTCTAAAAAGAAGCGTTTTCAATTTTAAATATTAAATCAAAGTTTTAAGTGTATCTTGAAAGTAATGTTTAATAACATAGTTTTCAAATTATTTTGAAAATGAATAAGTTTGATTAAGATAATTAAAGTGTTTTAAATTTTAAAATTGATTTCTAAATGCCTTATTTTCGAATAAGGTTATTGTTATAATTTTGAAATCCAAATAGAATAATTTGTTTAAGTTATTAAGATTAGATTTATTCAAATAATTTATTTATGAAGATAAATATGGTTAATTTATCTTTGTTATGAACTTAAGAATACTTAATTAATATAATTTGTTAATACGTAATAATTAATTAAGATAAATGTTTTTGTTAATTAATTAATGATTTTGAAATATAAGAAGTTAATTAATTAATTGTTTAATTAATTTTAAATAATTAGTTAATTGTTTATTTAATTTTTAAATAATCACTTAATTATGAATTAATTAAGTGTAATTACTTAATGAAGTAATTAATTGTGATTTATTGAATGTAATTAAGGAAAGAGAAATTACTTATGAAAGTAATTAGTGTGTAATTACTTATGGAAATAATTAGTGGAAATTACTTATGGAAGTAATTAAAGTGGAAGTGATTAAAGGATAATCACATGATGTTATTAATTAAGGAATTGACAAATATAATTGTTTTGAAGTTAATAAATTATGGAGTAATTAATTAATTAAAGAATTAAGAATTATTTAATGATGGAAGTAATTATTTGTTAAGTAATTAATTAAGAGAATAATCATCGAATGAAAGTAATTAGAAGATAATTACTTATGTAAGTAATTAAGGGTTGATTACTTAATTATTTTAGTTAATTGATTAATATGATTAATTAATTAATGAATGTGATTAATTTTAAGATTAATTCTAAGTGTAATTAATTAAAATTGAAATTAATTATTAAATTAATTAATTAAGTATTATTTATTTATTTAATTGATTAATAACTGTTTAATGAAGTAATTGAAGATTAATTGAATAGATTAATTAATCAAGGATTAAGATAATTAATTAAGATAAGTAATTACAAGTTGTTATTTACTATTTATGATTAATAAGATGATTAATTACAAGTTAATTATTTAATAAAGGAATTATTAATTAATTAATAAGGACCATTAGTTAATATTATTAATGAATTAATCAAGGTTGATTAATAAAAGTGATTAATTAAAGTGTGATTAATTAATTGTAATTAATTGAGGTTTAATGTAATTAATTATAATTGATTAATTAATAGAAGCAAATGAAGGATCATTAATTATTGTAATTAATGATAGTAATTAAAGGTTAATTACTGTATATGGTTAAGGATAATTACTTGAATGTAATTATAAGATAATTAATCAAGGAAGATTAATTAAGGAAGATCATTAAGAGATGATTAATTTATTTGGAATAAATAAATGAAGAAGGATTTAGGTAGTCCAATTGATTTTAAGTTACTCAATTCTGCTTTTGGATAATTGGTTAATATTGAATGATTGATATTGAGTGATGTTGGATGGTTTGGATGTGATATCTCTGTTATGTGATATGCTGCTTTGTGAGATGAATGGTTGATATGAATTATCTATTGTGATAATGTGATTCATCTATCTGCTTATGTCATCCTGAATATTTTTTAAAACCTTAAAACAACTTGGACATTAAAATGGAGTTTGGTTTTGGTGAGACTGGGATCGGGTTTCCATATTTGGATATTTGAAAACCACATCGATCCAAATTAAACGTTAGGTCGTGAATCCTAGTGGAGCTTAGTGAAGACTCGAGGTGTAAGAACTATTCGTCAGTATAACTCTGTAGGTGATTTCGTGATGAGTTTGACGAAGATAGTACTTATAGGTTCGAGATGGAGATTTAAAGTGCAAGGGCTGTGGTTGTTGACTCTGAGGGTGATTCCAAAATGAGTGCAACGAGATAGTGCCTTCGGTTTCGTTCGAACCTGGAACGAACTTGTATGGATTGAATGCTTTCAGAACATCGTCAGGTGGATAATGAGCATTCTAAGAGAGATGTGTTCTATAAAGGTAATCGCAGCCTCAAGCCTCATCAACGGGGAATGGCTAAAACAGGGGAGGTGCAGCAAGGCTAGGTGGGTAGCACCCATTTCAGGGTGAGGTCATTCCTTTCTAGATGTCCCTTTTTATTTCGGCTTAGTGGGTGGTTGGTCGTGCCAACCACGGGGTGATCTTACTCGGGACTATTCTGTAAGGAACGGTTTCGGCTTTGTGATGCAGGGGATTGGGCGTAATCCTCGGTACAGTGATCTAGGCCACGTACTTTGACGGGCGGTACCCCAGTAGCCCTGCCATTGGTGGAAACCCATTCTTCCTATGAGACCCTACGATTTTGTTTGTATTACCCACTTTTGTGGCTAGTAGCTGGAATTTAATAAATGTAACAATTTCGGCTATTTCATATTTACTTGAAAACCCTAGACACTATTATAATATCACTGGATTTCCTATCAAATGTTTTGGTTAGCGTAAGGTAAAAACTTTTTCATGTTTATGTGTGGGAAGTCTTACGTGATACCTTTTCTTTTCAAAGGTTTTTCTAAAGTTAAGCAGAATTTTAAATTGAATTGATGGGAATGAAGATTGGGAATTGAACAGTTTGAATCTGGATTATTTTCAAAAGAAATTATTTTAATATAAACCTTTTTTTCCAAGCTATTTACTATATACAACCTTTCTTTTCAAAGCTAAACTATTTAACAATTTTACAATTGTTTTATAAACTAATTTCTATTTTATAACTATCTTATAACTAAATGCGATTTTACAACTATTTTACAATTATCTAACTACTTTACAATTATTTTACAACTACTTAACTATTTTGACAACTATTTTACAAAAAATAACTATTTTCAATGACTTATCTATTTTAAACCTTTTCAAGCTATTTTCAAATTTAAGTTGGTCAGAGTACAAACTGTTTATAATTGAAGTGATAACTTAACGGGAAATGGAAGCAATTGAGAATAAGTGAATAGAATTAAAGGAAATGTGAATAGAAATAGAAATTGATTTAGCTAATAATCAATGGAGATAAATACGTAGGATGCACGTATATCATCCTATTCGCATAGTGATTTTTTCCAGATTCGGGCATAGAATTCGAGATAGCACATCGATCCGAGTTGGGATTTTTCACTCGATTTTTGACGGCGAACATGGATATGTATTATTGATTGGTTCTATATATCTCTATCATATTTATGGCTATGCAAGGAGAATAACGGTTTCTGATCAAGAAACCAGATTTGAGTCCACGCTAGGAAGTCAGGTGGACTATACTAGTTCGGAATTGAAATTGTGTGATCGAGTAAGCGATCAGATTGATATAGCATACGGATGATATGTGTACATCGTCTGGGTTTGAATGAAATTAATAATGAAAATTGGTGGATAAGAAATGTAAAAAAAAAATTGGAATGAAAAGAATATTTTGTGAGATATATGATGAAAAAAGTGGAAATTGGATATTTATATGGTAGAAATTTACTTTATTGAAGTAAGTAATATGGTAAGTGACTTTATAGAGTAATCAAGCTTGAATATTGTTTTGGCATAAACAAAGTTATATAAACTCCCCTTGTTGAATCTATAGCCATAATAAAAAGGGTTTTTTGAAAAGATTTGAAGTATAAAAAGGGAATTTATACAAGCTATGAAGTGATCCAATGATTTTTCTCAAGGTTATATATATATATATATATATATATATATATATATATATACAATGGACCTTATGAGAATGATTTTGAGGAAAGGTTTTTGAAACCTATGGAATTGGCAAGGCTTTTGATTTTTGTGGAAAAATCAATTTTGGAAATTTAGAAAGCCTAGTTTGAGAATTATCGATTTTGGAGTAATCGATTTTGAGAAAAGAAGATTTATATGGGATTCATACTAGGTGTATGATTTGGAAGATACTATATGCGTATGGTATAAAGTATTTTGAAATGGCTCTGGAGAAAAAGGTGCTCCCTTGAAATGAACTTCTCAGGAGTACCATAGGTTGGTACTGCCTTGAGCCTCAAAGGGGTGAGGTTTAAAAGTGGATCCTGTATGGAAGTCCGGATAAACTGAAGTTCCTAAGGATTATTGGGCAACGGAAGTCGAGGGCGCTGATGCCTACAGAGTCATTTAGGTTATGTTGTGATGACAGTGTAACTCAATGTCACTGCAATCTACTGTGGACCATAGTGGAAATCGTGTGGAGGTGAGTGCCAACGGTCTATGCTTGATTTTACCGGGAAGGCAACGTAACATTGGTAGACTCCGATCTATGGTCGAGTGGAGTGGAAAAGTTTCATTCTTTTGGCAGCGGAATTCAGGGGCGCTGAAGCCTACATTTATATGGGTATTTGTTGTGATAGCAGCATAACCCCGATTGTAGCTGTGATCTGTAGCGGGTTTAATGGCGTAATCGAGGGGCGCAAAGTGCCTAAAGTTATCTATGGATTTTGCCGGGATGGCAACGTAACCATCCGGTTAACTGTGACCATGGATGGCAGTGATGATTTCCAGAGCATTCTCACTAAAGATATTTCCTCTATTTTCAAAAATATTTGCTATATTTTCAATAAAATTATTTTCTACGTATTTTCACTGGGTGTTGAAAATGGGTTTACCAAATACTTATAGATTTTCAGTCCTACGCTTGATCAACGTATGACCGAATTTCTGTAAGAACAAGGATGGACTGGTTGAGACATCGAGTTATAAAAAGTATTTTTATAAAACTATTTCGAAAATATTATATAGATTTTTTTAAAGTGTTTTAAAAATAATCAGAAAATGATTTATTTGATTTTAAGTATTAAAAAATTCTGGCTTCGTTGCTTTTCGAAGACGAAAAGATTCAAAGGGGGAAGGAATGTGATAACCCTAATTTTTAGGCATCTGTTAATTGAAAATTAATAGGATTAAATTTGTTAAAATACTCATTTGTAAATTGAACAAATGAAATTCTGATATGTATATCTTGATATGAATATAGAAGAATCTAAACTATAATGAATGTTGGATTTTAAATATTTGGATAGATATTTATTTGATAATCTCCTATCATAATTATTGAAGTCTGACAATATTAATTTAATAATCTTCTTTTATAATTATTTAATTAGGAAAAATTTATCTTTTCAAAATTTATAAAAATGATTTTCTGATCATAATATATAATACATATAGGTATATGTATTGAATTGGAAGTTATGTTTTCAATGATTTTCAAAATTTATTTAAAGTTGAGTTCTATATTTTTTTAACACTAAAATAGTATCTATAATATGTATATATATATATATATATATATATATATATATTTGTTAATTTAATAATTATTTTAGCTTAAAGTAAGATTTGATAAAGGTATACTTATTTCTTTAAAGTTATACTTAAAATAAAGGTAGTTTGTATATAAGGTTAAAAGATATATGTATAAAGGTATTGTATTAATTTAAGAAATTAATAAATACATAAAACATGTTAGGTACATTATAATTACAAATGTAAACAAATTCACTTTGCTTTTTAACAAAAGTAAACAGCTTATAGAACAATAATGACAAATGTAAGTTTATTTTAACAAACATATGACATTTGTAAGCTTATTTACCAAGTGTCTTAGTTTTTAGTTTTCTTTTTCTTATTTTTAATAAATTGATAGAAACTAAGATAAATAAATCTCTCTACTTTCTCCTCTCCTTTTCTTTTTCAATTTTTCAATCTCAAAACAAAGAAAAAAGATCAAAAGCTGAAGCCTGTATCATAAACCTGCTGAAACAAACCAAAGAAAATTCAACAGTAAGATTTGAAAAACCAGAATCAAGATAAAAAAAGATCAAGTTTTTGATTCAGCTCAAATTCAAGTGGATTCAACATCAGATTCACGCCTAGTTTCAAGTCTAGTGGCAAGATTATAATCCCATTTCAAAACTATCATCAGGCTTCTCTATTTTCTAAAACTGTGAGTAAACTTAAACTTTTAAAAAGATGAATCTGATTCTTATGATACAATCTCATACTGATGAGATAATGGTTGCTTGAATGTACTTGTTTGGACAGTAGCCAAACTTATTGAATATATATACTTTAGTGCATATCTATGAACTGATACCTGGGTTCTGTTTGATTTATTTTACAGACCAAATCAAGTAAAATTCTATATCTCTTGATGTAAACAGTCTTGTGTTAAGATCTTTAAAGGAAATTCGTTTATGTTTACCAGATTAAACCCTTAAAAATGTTTCCTAGAATATATATATCAAATAATTATCTCGTAATAGATGAAATGGTAGAAATAAAATTTCAGCACCAGAAATTCATTTTTAAAAAAAAAACAAGATTTGATCATATTATTCGAATCGTATTCAAATATGAAGATTTTTGATGGAAATCCTATGATTTTTATGTTCGTGGTTGTTAGAATCGAGAGATTATCAGAATTGGGTATATCATCAAATTCCGACAAACGAGTTGATCGGTGACCTTGTGATTATGGCCAGAGGAAGTTTGTAGGTCAGGGGTCGAGAGAAAAATGGTATCACATTTTTTTGGGCATCGTGGTTGATGGTGCGACTCAATTTAAATTTTAAGCCCATTGGCTTCGTCTATGTTGTCGAACCAATGGATCCGTCAAGGGTGTTTCGGGCTTTATCGTGAGTGGGGAATAGGTTAGTGGGTCTACGACATAGGTTTGGGCAAAGCGTCAGGGACTCTAGCGATCTGAGGGGTTCGTCTATGTTGTCGAACCAATGGCTCAATCAAGGGTGTTTCGGGCTTTATCATGAGTGGGGAATAGGTTAGTGGGTCTACGACATAGGTTTGGGCGAAGCGTCAAGGACTCTAGCGATCTGAGGTGGTGGCACGGTGTTATCTTCGTCGAGATATTCTACTTTCAGTTGAATAGACTTGCTAGATTTCGTTTTCTGGTAAGAATGATCATGCTGGAAGGTCGGATCGAATGAGGATAGTATCACCGACGCGCTGGAGGTCGGAGTAGAGATCGGAGTTGATCAGTGCTGGTGGGCATGTGCACATGATTTCCCTCATGTCAGATGTTAACGTGTCATGTTACTTCAGGGAAGTTGAGGTTTGCATCGAGTTAGAACTCGAGTTTTTCGTGAGAAGAAGGAAAGTGGGTTTGGCACGAGAATAAATTAATCTAGCTCAGGTTTCTTTTATGGTAATAAGATTTGAGAGGATAATGTATGATTTTGGTCTTTTAAAACAAAATAATTTTGTTAACCAAATAATAACCAGGTTTGTGACAAATTTAAAGAAAAATTTTAAACTTGTTATCAAGATAATTAATGAATGGACGATTGTTAATGTTAAAAATTAGTTAAATGAAAGCAATTGGAGACTAATTAATGAAGTGATTAAAAGGATGATTACCGAAGGAAATGGGTAAGAATAATCATTTGGTGGAAGTGATTAGAGTAATAATTGCTCTATGTAATTAAGGGATCATTAATGGATGATTAAAGGGTAATCAATTATTGGATGAAATTAAAGGTTGATTATATAAAAAATTAATTAAGAAATAATTAATGTGATTAATTAAAGGATAATTTGTTAATGTCATTAATTAATTAATGTGATTAACTAGGGGATTAGTTAATTAATGTAATTAACTTAAGGATTTATTAATTAATGTAATTAATTGAAGGATTTATTAGTTAATGTAATTAATTAATTAGTGAGGATAATTAAGGGCTAATTAATGTGAATGGTTAAGAATAATTAATATATGTGATTAATTAAAAGTTAATTAATTAAACAATAATAAATCAAGGATGATTAATTAAGATGAATAATTAAAGAATGATTGATTATTTGGGTTGTAATTAATTAATGTCAAGTAAGCAAGATTACATTAATCTAAGTGATTTGAAGTTGGTAATTAATTTAATTTGGAGATTAATTAAGTTGATTAAGAATGAATCAATCTTGCTTATGGATGATTGAACTGTATTGAATAATTGAATTAATATCTAGTCTGATAAGTTATGTATCGTGATATAATATGTGGGGTTTTATTGTGATATTTTGAATTATCTATCAATAATGAATTGTCGTGTAAAGTGTGACATCTTGTATTTAAATTTGAATTGTAAACAGCTTAGATTTGAGTGACATTGAATTCGAAGAGACCAACATTGGGTATCAGCAATACCAGAATCCACTTCAATTAGTAATCTAAGTTCTTTAAAATTAAATATGTGAGACTAAATAGATTGGAATGGAATGAATTGAGTAACATGGACATTTAACCTGAAACTGTTGTGTGATAAATGTTTGACTATAAGAACTCGTAAAAGATACAAGTTACCTTGGTATTCACATATGTTATAGCATGGTATTTCATGTTATATGGGTTTACTCACGAGGGTTTCTAGCCTGACCCGGGTGTTACTCTGATGTAATGCTCGGGTCAGACCGAGTATTACAGATTTTCAGGCAAGGATGTTCTGGAGCTCCGATGGCGAGTTGGACGGCAGGAGCGTGTAGAGTATTCCATTGAGAGATATTATTGTTTATCTGGAACAAGTTATTTTAACTGTCCAGTTAAATTGTGATGTGTTGTAACAGTGATGTACTAATGTAAACTAACAGATGCAGTTTCATTTGTATAATTGTTTTTATTTGATATTATATTTTATCTGTTGCGAATGTGAGAATCTGTGTTTGGTTTTGGTTCTTCTTCTATCTCTTTTCTTCTTTTCCTAACTATCTGGAATTATCGAGATCGAAAATTTTGGGTTGTTGCACGTAACGCCTAAAATCAACTCAAGCTTTATATTGGGGATAACCTTTGGGCTTACTTTATCCTTTTTGTCGGGCCTAGAGCTAGGTATGGTAGAGTACTTGTTACCCCAAACCAACCAAAGATAGTACCATTTAGACAACCTACTAAACGCATATGCTTTAATAAGTTATTCCTAACATTTGTAATTTACACCCATAGACCGTTAGTGCTCTGAAACCATAAAGGAATCAAGCTAACTAAAAGTGGGTGAAATAGGTAGATTTTTAAAAATTCACATTTTGGATCTATTGGGCCTATGAAGTCTAAAGGTTTATTTGATCTAATCTATGTTTTAGACAAAATCTTATTGTAGTTAAATTTTTTAAAAGAAATTTTAAATTTAATTTGAATTTAAATATATTATAACGAATGTATTAGATATAGTTATCTGTATAGTGCAAGTCAACATATTAGCCTTTTACATAATCGGTACGCACATATATAAGGGTTGTGATTTACACTGCGATGAATACAATCTCCCTTTATATATACCTTAGTTGTCCATAATTTATGTTAAAATTATATTAAATTGTAATATATATAGTTTTCTTATATGTGTGTGTATGCATATATCTATAATGTTATAAAGTTATTTAAACTAATCAAAATTTTACTTATATTTAACATGACAATCAATTGTGCTTAACCAAGCAATTAAGAAGGAGTGGAAAAGGTGGATGAGCTATCTTCTTTCACTTACTTATCTTTTAATGCATTTGAAAACAATGTTTAGTCAAACAAATCCTAATTTGACTAATATGTGTTGAAATCTATAACCAACAATTTTGAGTCTAATTTTAACTTAGGAAGGAAATTTTAAATTTGTGATTTTACTTAAAACTCATTTTATAAACTTTGAGTTGAAATAAGATATATACATATATATACACACACGTATATGTGTTTGTGTATAAATAATTGCAAACTATATTTCAAATTTGAAACTATATATACATACATACATACATACATACATACATATATATATATGCTTTATAAACTAAAGTAACATATTGAATTCAATCTCCGAAGGTTTTTAATATGTTGAACAAATTATGAATTTTCAATTAATTCTCTTTAGACAAATGTAAACAATTACCAAATGAATTATATTCAAAATAAGAAACGTGTAATATATCTATACAATTTCCAAAGTGATTTTAGATAACTGGCATATATAACTTATTTATGTTTGTGTATATAGAGAATTATAAAATTAATTCAATTAATTTAAATTTAGTTTCTAATCCAAAATTGCCTACTTTAACAATAATTTCTAAATAATGACGAATAATATGTAGGAACTTGAAAATTAGGAAACTCCATCTTCAAATATCGTAAAGTTTTGAAATATAATCAAGTGTTACAAATATGATTTTTTAACCTTGTTAGACGTTAATTAATTAATAAATAATGGAAAGAAACTTTTTTTTTTGAAAAAAAATTCCAAAAATATAATTTTTGGAGAAATATCGATAATGTGACCAAAAATAATTTTATCGATAAATAGCTTTTTAGCGGTCGGATGTTGTACAAATTTGTTTACATACACTTATTTGCTTAGGAAATCAATAAAATGAAATAAAAGCATTCTAACATTTATGGAAGAAAAAAAATTTGGATTGTGTCATTCGTGATGTCATCGAAGATATTTTTAAATGAGCTTAAATGGAAATACTTAAGTGATAAGGGATGATAAAGAAGAAGTGAGAGGAGGTAAGCCTTACATGACACGAAAGGGGATAAGAATAAACTTAGGCAACACCAAATGAAGCCTATATAAGGAGGGGCATACCCTTAGGAATAAATCGCTAATTTTTAAAGCTTAAAACAAGCTCTTTAATGTCTTCTTCTTCTTCTTTCTCTCTATATTCCTAAAGCAAAATATTAGGAAATCATATCCAAATATACTCAAATTTAGAGTGAAGCTATGAGGGAATATTATAACACCTTTAGCCTAGTAAGAAGTTTAAGAAATAAAGCCACACACAGATGCATGTTGGTTGGTCGTGAGAAAATAGTAAGGGGAGGAGGGCAAAAGCAAGGAAAGGAAAGGAAGAAAAGGTGTTGCAAGGTGGAGGTTTGACTTGGATGCTTGGATCTTGGTAGTTGATGGGATAAAGATGACTTAACACACCTCTTTGAATGGAAAATATAATACATACATGTTGTGTTTCATTGTATTTAAGTTGTTGAATTGTTACTGACATTCTTAAAAGCATTGGTTTGTTTCTTATTTTGAAAAAAGAAGTATATGTGATCTATTTACATGGACTTATAATGGAATTGATTGGACTTATATGACTTGTGACAAGACCATGAAATAAAGAACATCGATTATAGATGGACTATGGTTTAAATCGAACTCGGATTGGAAAGTGCACTTATAGCGATAGTCGATGTGGATGCACTTTGGAATTGCCTTTTTTGGTGATTTCTATGGAACTTTGTAGTGATATCCTTAGGGTTACCTCGCCACATTCATAACGTTCTATATGTACGTTTATTGCTATTAAGGGCACGTATAGTTAAAAATTAAGTAACATCTCAAAAAGTGGCCAAAACTTTACTTGTACGAAATTACCCCGTTTAAACTTGAATTTTAGACTTTAAAGGTTTGAAGAGATATTTAAATTTAAATATTTTGTTTCATTCTTTTTACACATGTGTTAACTCTTATTAGAGTATTTCAAAAGTGTTTTGAGATATTTTTGAATTTTTAAGAATTAGTTGTGAATTTTTAAAGAAGAGGATTTTATAATAAAAACCTGTTTGTTCAAGATTTTAAGGAAATTGTAAAGTTATAATTTTCATGTAATATTTTGAGAAAACATTTTAAAACCTACTAGTATTATAAATTATGTTAAAAACATTTTTTAGTATATGTAATTTTCGGAAAATATGTTGATTATTATTATATATATATATATATATATATATATATATATATTATGTAACAAAATATTTTTTGACTTGTTTATTTACATATCAAGTTTCGGTAAATAAATCACTATACACACATATCATTCTAAAAAGGATTTTAAAAGCATAGAAAAAGGTAAAAAATGGTGCTTAATGGCCAAATGGTTAATTGTTTAATTACTTATTTTAAAAGTAATTGACTATGCTAAACACTAAAAGACGACGAAGCATGTGTTATCCCACTGTTTGGTCAAAGCTGGAATATCAAAAAATTGGCAAGGAAGAATAGGTATGAGGATTGGAGATCGATTGGAAACAAGGCTGCAATTGATGTAGTTAAAATTTGGTTGAGCTCCAGTGAGGACGGAATTGATTCGAGATGATGATCAAGGCTAGGAGAGGCTACATTTCAAATTTTAGGTTAATCGGAGTTCGTATGAAGAAGATATGATCGATGCAGGTAGAAGAGATACGCTGTTCGTATCCATCGAAGAGCCGAGGTGATGGTGCATTCAAAACCATCAGGTTTCGTATCCACCAAAATAATATCGCCTCAATCTATTCGAATCCATCGGGTTTCGTATAGTTCGAACCCACCAGGTCTGTATCGATAAGATTCACGCATGCTCGATTGTTCGTATCCATACTTCGAATCGATCCGGAGTCCTCGCACTGGTTCTGTTCGCATCGATGCTGATTGCACTCCACTAAAAATTACACTGTTCGTATCGATCTGGTTCGCACCAATCCAAAACTCGATGTTCATATCGATCCCCAATGATCGATTGGTACGAATGGTGCATTCCCTGATCTATACGAAAGGACACTCTAATCATCGATGCGAATAGCGTCATCGATATGAAAACCCCCAGTTATTGATGCAAACGTGTCGATGCAAACAAGGCGAAAGCCTTGGAACGACTCGATCAACTTGCCGCAGAAATTGGATCGATCCAGGAAACTCGTGCCATGTCATCCTATGCGCACATGCTTTTGATCGATACGAAGGGGATGGATACGAACCATGGATTCGAAGTCGACAGCCATTGAAGAATATAAAGTTGCATCGATCATATCTCCTAAACCATACTTCCAAACGCTACAAAATTTTCACAGGAGCTTTTTGTACAAGCTAAGGAACGTTCCAGCAAAGTTTCAGCTCGATTGGATCATTTTTTGATCGATATGAAATTGGTTCGTATGGATCACAAATCGAGTCGAAACTTTTCGGGATTGATCGCGTGGGCCCACTCACGTGCCAGAAGGAGTCTCACGAAGTTTGAGCGCGATATCAGCCTCCAACACCTATAAATAGCCCCCCGGAACCTACAGAAAGGGGGATCTTTTTGCGTTTCGACGTCCAGACTCTGCCGGATTCAATTCTACACCTTACCATCACTGTTGCATTTGAAATTCTTCATTGTAATCTTATGTAATCTACTGTAACCAGCAAAGATCATCAATAAAAGATAATTACTTGAAGTGGACGTAAGTCGGAGATAGCCGAACCACTATAAATCTTGTGTTTCTGTTCGTTATTCCTGGATTGTTGCTTGTTGTTAGCTTAGAACTGTGACTTGAGTTCGGATATTGTTGATTTACATTCATATATTGGTGCTTTCACGATACTTGGAGTTTGTGAAAAATTTTGGCGCTAACACTTTGGTGCTTTCACTGAGAAGGATTAGTACCAACTACACCGGATTTGAGATTCAGATTTGAAAGGCTTGAAGAATTTAGGGTTTGAAGATAATGACTTGACAAACAAGCAGAAGACAAAGAGCTGAAAGAAGCCAACAAGGAGGAAGTCAAGAGGCATTCTCCGGAGCTGGAGAAGTGCAAGCTTCTATCTATATTACCAGGGACAAGATGGAAGCTGTGGTGAATTCATTGCATGAGAAATTGTTGAAGAGTCGGCAGGATATGATGCAGACTTTCTTTGAACAGATAAGAGCTGTAGGAACACAGAACTTAGGACCGACTACAGCGGCTGCGAATGTGGAACAAGGAGCTAGGGTTGCAGAACCCAATGGAGGACAGAATGCGGAGCCAGAAGGCGATCAAAGAAGGCTTAGGGGCAGAACCACAGGATCTGACACTGGAAGACCTATGAATAGAGCTCAACAGGCTAGAGATGAGCCACACAAAGAATACGTACCAGAATTCCCTCGAGGGCATGTGGGCCAACCTTTGCCGGGAAATGCTGGATTAGCTGAAATTATTAGGAGAACTATGCACGGAGATTTATCCAATGGAGATCTGGAAGGAGTGAACAAGAGTCTATTTAATCAGGAAATCAGGATAGCTCGAAACCCGCCTGATTTCAAGCTAGCTAGCGTGGAAGTCTATAATGGTAAGGCTGACCCAACCGACTACCAGATGAGAAACACCAGACACATGGAAGTGCTGGGGGCATCGGAGGAAGTTATGGCCCAATGTTTCCCTCTGTACTTGACGGATATAGCTGCGATGTGGTTCAGGCAGCTGGAGGAAGGATCTATTAGGATGTGGACAGAGTAGGCGGACAGGTTTTTGGGCAATTTTGAGTTCATATCAAGAGGCCGAAGGACGTGACGACACTAACGTCAATCATGCAAAGGGCGGATGAGTCACTAAGAGCTTTCCTGAATCGGTTTAATGCGGCGGTTGTTCTGGTGGATCGACCAGATCCATCGATGGTTTTGATGGCAGAAGTATCGGAAGTCAGAGAGGATTCGGATTTCAAAGTATCTCTAATATGAGACCCTCCTCTGGATCACTGGGAATTCTTTCACGAAGCTGAAAGATTCCTTCGGCAAGAGAACGTGTGCATAGATTTAAAGTTAAAAGAGGTGAATGCGACTGAGGGTGGAGGACCATCCAGCGGAGGCTTGGACAGTGATAAAGGAAAGGGAAAAATGAAGCTTAATGACCATTCGAAAAAGGCCAGGAAACGATGGAGGGAGCCGAAGTTCTTCACTTACAATGGATTGAATGAAACATTAGAGCGGATATACATGGAAACCCGGAATCGCCTTCCTTATCGTAGGCCAGCTTGGAGAGAACCCTCTGAACGTGAAAGGGCATCAGGAAGGCACTGTTTCTTCCATGATTTGGATAAACACGATACTAACAGCTGCAGGCACTTAAAGGACGTAATTAAGGACCATGTGAGGAATGGACAATTGAGGCAGTATGTTGGGGCTCAGAATGCAACGGTGGTGCAGGAGCAACCACCGTCCACCTCAAACCATGATGGTGTGAGTACTAGGGATGATGGTCGATTGGTTATCAATTGAATGGGATGTTATGAAATAAGTAGCAAGCCACCGGCAAACGGGAAAATCATTTATACATGTACGGGGACGAAGATGGCCCCTAGGCATGCTCTGAATGGTGATAGACCGCTATGCTATGGTTTGTGAAATTTGTTTTCCATTTGTGGGCAGGATACTCGTTTTTTCTGGTCTGGTTTTGGAGTTTGGTTTGAACTCCTGGTTTTGTTTGCTTTCTGGCTAGGATTCTCGTTGGATGATTATTTTCTATTTTCGATGTTGGTTCGAATTTCTGATTTTTCTAATTTGATTTGGATTTTGGATTGGATATTAATTGGATTTTTGTCTGGTTTTTGATAAACGGTCGTTGAGTATGGATTATACCTGGCAAGGAGTGAGTCGCTTTACCCGAACGTGGTAAGTCGGCTTACTCATGTTGTTGAGAATGGACTATGCTCAGCAAGGGTCCAGAGAGACCATTATTCGACCTAATACTTAGGAGCTATATTATCGATTATTATTTCAGGTCGTTGAGTATGGACTACGCTTAGCAGGGGTCCGGACAGACCAGGATTCGACCTAGGACTTAGGCCCTACGTTATTGGTTGTTGTTTCAGGTCGTTGAGTATGGACTATGCTCGACAAGGGTCCGGAGGGACTGGAATTCAGCTTTGGACTTAAGCCATGGCATTATTCGACGTCCATGGACACTGGACCACGATCGTTAGGTATGATTGCATTTGGCATGAACCCGCAGAGGTTACGAATTTGGATATCCAACCGAAGAGGTCCTGGATTCGGTTATTGGTTATTGGATAAGAATGGATTACAATTGGTTATCGAGTTCAGATGGACATGAAATTGGCTATGGATTTTGGATATCAGATTCGGAGTTATTCAAAACACACCTTCTTATCACAAGGCTTGTTTTGGGGAGCAAATGTTATCCTACCTTTTGGTCAAAGCTGTAATATCAACAAATTGGCAAGGAAGAATGGATATCAGGATTGGAGATTAATTGGAAACAAGGCTGCAATCAATGTCTTTAAAATTTGGTTGAGCTCCGGTCAGGACGGAATCGATTGGAGATGATGATCAAGGCTAGGAGAGGCTACATTCCAAATTTCAGGTTAATTGGATTTCGTATGAAGGAGTTATGATCGATACAAGGTAGAAGAGACACGATGTTCGTATCCATCGAAGAACCGAGGTGATGGTTCATTCGAAACCATCAGGTTTCGTATCCACGGGAATAACATCGCCTCAATCTATTCGAATCCATCAGGTTTGGTATAGTTTGAATCCATCAAGTCCGTATTGATAAGATTCACGCATGCTCGATTGTTCATATCCATATGTTCGAACCGATCCAAAGTCATCACACTAGTTCTGTTCGCATCGATACTGATTGCACTCCACTAAGAATTACACTGTTTGTATCGATCTGTTTCGCATCGATCCAAAACTCGCTGTTCGTATCAATCCTCAACTGTCGATCGGTATGAATGGTGCATTCCTTGATCGATACGAAACGACACTCTAATCATCGATGTGAATAGCGTCATCGATATGAAAACCCCCAGTTATTGATGAAAACATGTCGATGCAAACATTGCGAAAGCATCGGAATGACTCAATCAACTCGCCGCAGAAATTGGATCGATCTAGGAAACTCGCGCCATGTCATCCTATGCATACGTGCTTTTGATCGATGCGAAGGGCATGGATATGAACCATGGATTCGAAGTCAACAGCTACTGAAGAATACAAAGTTTCAACGATCATATCACCTAAACCATAGGTCCAAACGCTACGAAATTTTCACAGGAGCTTGCGTACAAGCTATGGAACATTCCTGCAAAGTTTCAACTCGATTGGATCATGTTTTGATCGATACGAAATTAGTTCGTATCGATCTCGAATCAAGTTGAAACTTTCCGAGATCGATCGGGTGGGCTCACTCACGTGCCAGAAGGAGTCTCTTGAAGTTTGAGCGCGATATCAGCCTCCGACACCTATAAATAACCCCCTGGAACCTAAAGAAAGGGGGATCTTTTTGCTATTCGACGTCCAGACTCTGCCGGATTCAGTTCTACAACTTACCATCACTGTTGTATTTGAAATTCATCATTATAATCCGCTGTAATCGACTGTAACCAGCGAAGAACATCAGTAAAAGATAATTACTTGAAGTGGACGTAGGTTGGAGATAGCCGAACCACTATAAATCTTGTGTTTCTATTCGTTATTCCTGGATTGTTGCTTGTCGTTAGCTTAGATCTGTGACTTGTGTTTGGATATTGTTGATTTACATTCATATATTGGTGCTTTCACGATACTTAGGGTTTGTGACCAATTTTGGCGCAAACAGTATGCTTATTTTTTTATGAGAGTTAAGCTTGATGTTCGAGTATGGATGGAGCAATAAAGCTCTAACTTACTGGCTACCTTCTTGATCGAGGAATAGCAAGTCAAAAAATGTTGTAAACGTAATAATCATGTTGATTTCTAACTTGTTTTTGGAAATCATTAATACTATGCTTAATATTAAAGCTAATGTGGTAGACTTATCTATTTGTAAGATTCAAGAATGAAATGTCCAGGTAAGGCTTTGGCGGTTCTCTAACTTACCTAGCTTCAATCTAGGGCAAGGAATAGTTAAGTCAAAATGTTGGAAATGAGAAAATTTTATGAATATTGATTAGTATAAGCAATTTCTTTTGACTAGATTGTCGATAAGTCGACTATCGAATTTGACCAAATATAGTTTAAGAAGTTATCAAAAGGCTTCATGATTTCATACCAATAAGAAGCCCCGAGGAGGAGTATTAGCTCGACACGTCTCTATCTTTCACTTGATTCTGAGAGAAACAGAGTTGAGCTAACCGAAAATTCATCAATTGGTTGTGGAGTGTCCAATGAGGAGTGTAATTAGTGAGATAACTCAAACCTATGACCACTTCAAAACCATATAAACGATCTATATTCTAGAAGTGGTTGTGAGGTGGAAATGTTAGACTTGAACTGTCTATCCCAAGGTTAAGTCCAAGGGAAAGGTCAGCGTTAACATTTTGAACGATGCTATCGTTTGAGATTACCTATCTTGAGGAGTATTCCAAGAGAAAAGAAAGTGTTAGAATTCATCGAAGGACTTATGTGGGGAACCTATATAGAGGTTTGAGATCTGTTCTAGATGCTCAAACACATGTAGTGATTAACGAACTATTCGTTATGAGGGAAACCAATCGAGGATTGGTATGCCGCTTATGTGAAAGATCGAACGTTTCCTTGACATCAGAAATGGCTAAAACTAAAGTAGGATGCACAATCTTGGCTTTAGCTTACCCATAAGGGTTTATCAACTCTAGATCTAGATTATGCTTATTTATATGTTGCACGCAAGAGTTGTTGATACTTGGTGCCGCACAGTTCATCGTTGAGCCAATAATGTTTAACTTAAAGCATATCCTATCTTGAGATATACGATGCTTGGAAGGAAGTTTCTGATCCTAGTCATGGAGTTTGAGTTTAGCTTGATCCAATAAGCGCACCATGGAAACCCTTACACCTTTGCAAGCTCGCCTTAGAGATATTGATTGTATACCCATTATTGTTGTGGCATTAACGTAGCAGCTATTTGATATGATTTAAGCTACACACTAGCCATTATCTATCATATCACTATTTGTTAAACATAATGAATAGTTGGTTTCATTTGAGGTGGAAATAGTATGGTCTCAAAAAGGTGTTATTATATGTCACTCTTATTTCTTGAGTTTCTCACGCTGGTTTACCGTACCGATCCAGGTGTTATTTTCCTGTAATGCTCAGAGCAGCCCCATGTATATTCTAAATTTCGGCTTGGACGCCTTGGATTTTATGAGGATAAGCTAGATATTTACCTACCATAGTATTCTTATTGCTACTGCACCACTATATTGTATATATAAGAATTGTGAGGACAGATGGTTTTAACGTCTAGGCTGATAATAGTAATTAAGCTTTAGTATCTCTAAGATTTATGTATTTAGAATAACCCATTGCACTAATCTCTTGATATTAATATCGTTCCGCTCTGAGATTCCAATGTTATGTTCTTCCTTTCCTGTTCTACTCTTTTTTTATTTTCCCCTAACTTTCTATCTTTTCGCAACATTTATGCTTGGCACATGAATACTATTGGCACCAAAATTGGTCACTAACTGTAACGACACATAATTTTGGTCGTTAGATTTTGAACATTTAATTCATTTTAAATGTTAAATGTGGATTTTTACTTGATTTTGAAGTAAAAAAATAGATTTTGGTTAAATTAATAGAATTAGTTAAATTTCAAATACGGTAATTTAATTGGATTTGAATAATAATAATGATTAAATATTTGGAATTGTGATAATTGGTGAATCTGGATATAAATGGTTATGAAAATGGTTTTTAAAATTTATTTTAAGTCTATTTGAATTTAAATAGCGATGTTGGACTTTTGGATAGAATCAGAAGTCGATAGGGTTAAAATTTGGAATGTTATATTTGTTTAATAATGGAATTTAATAATATGATAATGCAAATAATCAAATTTTGGTTCGAAATGAATCAGAATGATTTCTAATGTGAATATAAATACTATGCGATTTATAATAGTGTTAATAAAATTTTAAAAGGTGAACTTTTAAGTGATTTCGACGATTTTGGAAATCGTTTGAATTAATCGATGGGTTAAAATAGCCTTCCGGGGCACAGTCTCGGAATTTGACGAAACTAGTACCATTGCATCTGTAATTGTTAGTTATTATCAGATTTTAATTTTTGTAGCAATCGGAGTTGTCGTTTGACCCTGGCAGCTCAAAACGCATAGAAATTACTTTAATCGATTTAATTTAAAATTGATCGTTTATTTCCGTAACTCGCACATATGATCAAATTAGCCTCCGAAACATGTTCTATTGTGTTCGGAATGCGGGTAAAACCTTAGAAACGCATGGCGGCACGTGAGATTTGGAGTTCGTTTGAAAAGTTAAGTAATTCGGGGATATATTATTAAATTATATATATATATATATATATATATATATATATATATATATATATGTCCACACGCAGGAGAGCTCCAGATCTTTCTTTAGGCCATCGTCTTTATCCTTTATCCATGGCCGATAAGCAATTTCCTTCCTCCTCATTTTTCTTGAAATCCACTCAATAATGGCAAAATCTTCCAACTAGTAAATAGTAGAGAGCGTCGAGATCTACGAAGTGAACGGTGGTGAACGCGTTTCGAGCATCGAAGAAGGAGATAATGGGCTGCGTTCGCTGGTCGTTTGGTGGAGTTTTTCTCATCCTATGGGCAACCGAGCTCGGCGCTGTTTCGGCCTTGGGTGCGTGACGACTTGTCCTTCGAAGTGGCGGTGCCCGATCGGTGAATCGATGGTCGAGAGGGCATCAATTTTTGGTCAAATGGAGCGCCTATGGGTTCGATTTTTTTGGTAGTGCTCGCGTAAGGGAAGAAGGAGATGGGCCGTGATTTTTTGGCCAAAAAAATTGTTTTAAAATGTATTTAAACTTTATAAATTCGTAACTTTTGCAAACGTTGTCAGATTTCGACGAAACTTGCGACGCCAGAATTGCAGCGATGCAATCTACGCGGCAGTACAAGTTTGGAGACAAACGGAGTTAGCAGAATTTTGGGTTAAATCGATCACGGTCGACTTAATTTAGAAATTTAACGCTCGACGAACTCATGGTAAGTTAATCTCACTCACATCTGGATACTAGTTAATTTAAATAGCTAATATTTAAATGTTTGATTGGTTGTTTAGATGAATATGATAATTATTATCAGATTGAATCGATATTTATTGGTTGTCATAATATCTGTGGA
The DNA here is from genome assembly GCA_030765085.1 of Allium cepa. Lineage (NCBI taxonomy): Eukaryota > Viridiplantae > Streptophyta > Magnoliopsida > Asparagales > Amaryllidaceae > Allium > Allium cepa. The sequence goes on along the minus strand of CM060945.1, from coordinate 716,754,964 downwards.
TGTAGGAAAAACAGGCTGGAGGGATCCAACTGGATTCCTCACAAATAGGAATTTTATTTATATTTTGTGATATATCTCATTGATATCCTCTAATATATTGATTTGGATCTTGTTATGCTGTTTTATGGTTGAATAAATATAATTTGCTGTTTTAAAAATATCAATAAATAAATTGGGATTGAAGGAAAAAGAAAGTGGATATTTAAGTAGTTATACCCTATCTACTAATCTTGTTCAAAAATTAGGTGGAATTGAAGTTTTACATGAAATATTGGTATAAAGTTTTCATAGCTAATATTTAAAATAAGTATTTTAAAATATTTGAACTCGGCAGATTTTTCGATGGAATTAAATAAATATTTGGAAATTTATTCCACGCGAGGAATGTGATTTGAAATTCGTTTCAAAGGATTGAAAGGTGAAAAGTGATTTGAAATTTGTTTTCAAATGGTTGAAGTGTAAAATATATCTTGCAAAAACAATCTGAAAATAATAATTGGGAAAAAATTATTTGAAATTTAGCAATTGTTGTGAATGATGATTGATAGTTAAATAACCGACTATCAATATTTTTCTTTTTAATGGCATTTGAATTTCGATGCGACCGGGGGTCGGATTCCAAGTGGATATCTGGAAACCACATCGAACCTTTGTGATTGTGATGGATCTTTTATTTAAAAGATCAAAGTGAAAATTGTTGTGATTTTTTGTAATCTGAATATAACACTTATTTTTTTTAAATAAGCGCTCATTATTCGGATTAGCCGGGAGAGGACCTTGTGTCATAAAACCCATTCCGAATAATGATACGACGAATTGGGATTGCATTTGAAGACGGTGTTGAAGACCGGGTATTTTTGAAAGCGAAAGGATTACTTGTCGAATATCTCTACACCGAGTTGCTCTGGTATAGAGATTTTATCACCCTTTGCAATGGGGATTCCGGACGTGATTAGTGAATATCCGGATTTGTAAGGGTTTCTTTGGAAGTGTCTTCGGTACCGTTCGATCCCGGAACGGACTTGTATGGATGTGTGTCTGACGTTACACTTTTTGATGTAAAGCTGGATTCTATCAAATACATTTCTATTGGTGGCGGAGAATTTATTCTCTTTGCTTAACACCCTTCTTTGAGATGTACGAGCTCAGAGGTTATGTAGTTGATGGTTACTAGTGATATATTCCCAAACTGGTAATGTGGCATACAAAGTGCTGCCGATCATTTGTTGATCAAAGCATGACTTTGTGAAAAGTGTATCTTTGTGGACGAGACCTCGTCAGACCTCACACCTCGGAAATGGTCAAAACAGAAAGAATGTGGCAGGGTTATGAGGGTCGCACCCTTTAGGGTATGTCATTTCCTTCTGGAAAAAGGTGGTATTATGGTATGCCCAGATACTAAACCTATGTGGTTGCTGCAATCTCGTTTACTGTGTGGTTGTTACTTTGTGGTTGAGGATCCTCGGATAAAGGTCGCAAACGACCAGGGGATGGCATACTTGTGTAGTAGTTACCTAGTTACAACGGTAACCTGGCCTTGTGTTGGCGGAGATCCGGTTAGGTTCTTGCGGCGTCCCTCCAGAGGCATACCCATGTGGCAATATGAAGTTCCTTAGCCTAACCATTTGTTGGAAATCCAAAGAAACAATACGCGCCTTGTATGGTTTTAGCTGTATACCCTGCCATGGAATGTGGCGGTAACCTGCTATTGAACATGGTGGCTATAGTATGCATGCTGGCTAAGATTAATATTATACTTTCGTAATGTTTTCCACTATGCACTAATAATAATAATATCAAAGGATTTTGCGTATCAAGCATGTATGACTATCACAAGGAGAAATCTCCTCCAATTCTGCATTTGCATTGTGTGTGTGGCGGGACTCCTTATGGTAGTTCCATATTCCAAAAGCATAGTTGGATTTCCTTTTATTTTCTTTGTGAAAATAACTGTTTTTAAGATCTCACACCAGTCCCACGACTGACCTGGAGTTTATTGTTCCCTTTCTAACTCTGGGTGCCTACAATTTTTCCACACGGACAGCCTAGAGTCAGGTTATCATTATTCTGGAGCGTAGTTGGAAAAAAGATGCTGTGGAGATCAGGAGCAAACTGGATGGCGAAGCGTATCACTAGTGTATGTTATATTCTTTTCCGTTGTTTGTTGTTGTACACTCTGATAATGTAATGTGATGTAATGTAATAACTGATATAGTTCTTTGTTTTAAAGATATTTATTTATCTATTATTTTTGTTCTGCTGCGATATGTGAGATCCCGTTGTTATTTTCTTTTCTTCTTCTTCTACCTCTTTCTTCTTTAACCTTAAAGACTCGTACATTTGTTCCTCTTTGGGCTGAATTGTTGTGAAATTTTGCCATCTCAAAAGGGGTGCGGATTTGCAGGCCTTTACACTAACACCCAATCATCGATGAAAGCACCAACCAACAATCTCAGATAATAGTTAGTGTATAGAGAGTATAAATATTAAGAGCGGTGAAAATTAAAAAGAAAGTAGCAATACACCGGATTTATAGTGGTTCAGCTGACTCTGATCTACGAACACTTTAGAAATTTCCATTTTATTGTTATCAGAATCAATTAAAGTTACAATCTAGAGTCTCTAAACAATAATGGAAGAGTAGCCTTAATGAAGAAGATGAAGGGAAACAGAGCGCATATCCCTTTTATGAAGCCCTGCCTACTGTATTTATAGGAAAAATCTGAGTTATAAGGCTTCCTGAGTTATATGGGCCCACCATTGACATAGCCGAGCCCATATAATTCATTGATGCCGACCCCAAATTGTACATATGCCGACCCGAGTTTTTCCTAGGTGATGACCCGATGCAACCTTACATCTGATTCTAGGTAAACTACCTTCTGACTCTAAGTAAAAACAAACCAACCCTAAGAATGTTGCCTACCCAATCTCTTATGCCGATCCGAGAAAATGTCATATCCAATCCAAAGCATGCTTAAGTGTGGCCCGAAGTAGCTCATGCTAGAACTTGAAGCAAGATTACACCGACCCCAAGCCTTCATCATGCCGAACTGAATTCGAGACCTAAACTTTGACCCGAAGTATTGAGCATGCCGATCTAGAGCTGGAATAAATGTCGATCCAATCCATTTCCTCCAACGCCGACCCCATACTTGCCGACTTGACCTCCTCTTGTCGACCCGAAGAATGACCGACTCAAAGTAGATAGCTCATCGACCCAAAGCAGTGCAAACACACCGATCCCAGAAGACACGCCAACCCCTCAAAGATGCCGACCCGAAGTACATGAGACGTCGACCCAGAGTTTACACCTTGTCGATCTGGAGTTGCCACCGAACCCTCAAAAATATACCTATCCGATTGATCAGATGTAAAGCACAACTTGACCAAAAGCTACTTGCTTGAAAACCCCAAGTATGCGTGACTCGATGCAAATTCCAACCATCTCGAAGAAACTCGATTTTTGACGAAACTCATATCTCAAGTATCCCATTCCTTATGTCCATTGACTATGCCGAATACCGGCTTCATAATCATGTTTCTCATCCGTGACTAATCATTTATCCATTATATGAATCAATATCACGATATTTCGGACTCGATAGCCGAGCAATCGATTTAGTTAAATCTGCTTGTCTACGGCCTTGCCAAAAGGAAGATTAACATTTTCCTCCTAAAACATGCTTTGTTATTGGAAGGTGTGTTTGAATGGATTTAAATCCGATATCCAAAGTCCATACCTCATCCATACCCGATAGCCAAATCCACGACTATTCCGAGTCGTCATCCAATTCCGAATTCATTCCAAATCTATTAATAGAATCTACGACCCCTCCAGATCATTTTATCCAAGTCCGATGAAAGTGACTGCTATGCTATAGGAACGGGTAATATGGAGTATAATAAATAACTTGAAAATAACTGTAAAATAATAATAGCAATAAAATGACACCAGAGATTTTATACTGGTTAGAACTCCAATTCTACATCCCGTCCCAGACTCTTTCTGGAATTATAGCTAGCAATCCTCACTTAATCCAAAGGAATGGGTATTACACCACCTGAGCAATTGAATAGGACTTTGACAGCCTGAACAACATAACAGGACTTGACCGCCTAAGCAACAGAAGAAGACTTGACCGCTTGAGCAACCGAACATGACTTTCTTACAAACTGGATTTCATTTGACTTCGTGTGTTCTGAATAACATGAATTTGTCCCTTGTAGTACACCATTCCTATAATCTTATCCTCAAAGTAGATGTGTATATTTGAGTGTGTATGAAGAATAGGAAGTTTAATATTGCTCGAAGAGTATGGAAATGAATACGTAAGCAATGATTGATTGTATAAAGCTTATAGATATTGAACTCAAGAATGCTAAGTGTTATAGATCAAAAGAGAGTAAAAAATTAGGTGATTTGAATCTATAAATCTTGAGTGTATATATAGTGTGTGAGGATTACTGGAAATAGACATATATCAAAATTCAATAAATGCAACCTTCGAGGAAGAAGAAACCTTTTGGTGTAAAGAAGAGTCTCTTGGAAAATATGACAGTTGCAGTATTCAGTCGACTGAACTTGCCTATTCAGCCGACTGAAGTTAAACGTGTACCAAAAATTTACACAGTTTCAGTCGATTGATGCAAGAAGTTCGGTCAACTGTATACAACATATTAAAAAATTTCAAACTACATCAGTCGATCGGCATATAGTATTCAGTCGACTGAATACTGTTTCTCTAGTGCACTTAAAACCTTGTGTGTGTATATGAAAATTTAATAAAATGTATGCAAGTTTCGAAAATGAATTTGTGAGTGATGAGATTTTAGGATAGATTTTAACAAAATTCAACCGTAGACCGTATACTTATTAACTCTAGTTACATTAATATCAATACGAACCATATTTGAGTTGATGAGTCTGTATTTTTCGTAGTCGAAGATTTGTGAACTTTCGTCTCTTGTTAGCATTCAAAATATTATGATCCAACATTCTCCCCCGTTTTGATGATGATAACTCCATTTTGCTACGAGTGAACCTTCGATAAGATTTTGTTAAAATATCTCTCCCCCTGAGCAATATTCTCCCCTTGAATCTGTGCTATATTTCTTTCAAACAATTTATGTTTTTCTCTCCCTTTGTCATCGATAAAAAAAGAGTACTCAAGGTATAGGATAGTTAAGGTACGAGGAATATGATACAGGAATGAACATACATATGAAACTAAGACTTAGTATATAACATAGAAATAGAATAGTCATATCATCTGAGGATAATAATACAACGTAACACACACATAGTAAACATAGAGTTTTAGATAATTACACTATACCACAGGAACTTAATGATCAAAATGTCTGAAAGAAAAGTCGAACAACATCATGAAAAAATAGAAAAAATACATTCTTATTCATCAACTTGACTTCTCCATTTGAGCTTTGTTCGTCACCTTCAGTTTCTTCAGCGTCTGATTCGTCACTTACCTCTTTAGCTTCTTCGTCCTGCTCCTCATTAGATGTAGACCAAGAAAAATGTTCCGACGGTCGTTTCCCATGCGATGTTGGTACGTGGATGGAGGTAGAAGATTATTGGGAGCATGCGATTGCTTCCTAGATATTGTTGAGGAAGGTCTTAATATAACTATGCTTCTTATTGACATTGTTGACATTTTTATCGAATCTAGAGACAGTTGATTCATCTCAAGATAGACGATTATCGAGAAGTCTTTGATTATGAGCAATGGTAGTCATGGCTTCGTGGCGCCGAGCTTGAGGGTCTATTTCTTGAATCTCATAGAATTCTCGAGTAGATCGAGGAGGTTGGAATGAAGAAGAGGCTTGCATATATGGAGTTTGTTGACGAGCTTATTGGGAAGAAGGTTGAGCTTGACCCGTGGCTTGGTTCTCAAGCTAATGTTCATAAGTAATTATGGTGTGGCCAAGATATTGCTTTGGTAGGTTCATGAGACAAAGGGTTTTAGTATCCAAGGAACCTATGTTCGTACATTCAGAATCGACAAAAGGAACCTCGAAATGCTTGAGAATGCGCATAATGTTAGCGCCATAGTAGATCATTCACATTTGACCTTGGTTAAAAGTTTGGAGCTCATCTAGAATGACCTTCCCCCGGTTTACTTGTCTATTTCCCCAAATGGCATATAAGGATTGGAAATCATGTTGGTAGACTTTCTCATAGCTTCCGGTGCGGGGATTGATGATATAGGTAAGCACTCTACGCATAATTCGAGCTTTTGGCCTTAGTGCTACCGCTTTTTACTCTGTTAAGTCACCGAGAGGAACAAATGACTAACACGATCATGAGTATCCATATTTACGACAATTTCAAATACCACGTCGCCCTCATTTTGACATTGTAGAATTCGTGCAAGTCGTTGTAGAGGAAGAAAAATCTTTTTACCACATACTAACGTCTAAATGCAGTCATCCGGATTTGTATTTGTTTGGTGGTCTAGATTTAATTTAGTATAGAAATGTTTAACAAAGAGGTGATTAATCTTGTTATTATTTGCCGCAAATTAATGACGTGCTCTAATCCGCTATGGGAGCCAAGAATTGAACAGCATATGAAGAAAAATCGGGGAATTTGATAAAAGAACCTTCAAAAATCCTAGAGCTGTGCATTTTTTCAAAGCGTTGCACCGTCTTGTCATTGTATAGCCATACTCTTATTTGTGAATCCGAAGAACTTGCTGCAGCTTGAGAATATCGAGGTCTTTTAGGAGCCATTAGAAGAATTATGGTTTTGGTGATGAAGTGGGAGGTTGTGAATTGAAAAATATGGAAAATTGATGAGAGAATTGATAAAATTCTGAGTGAATTTGAAGTTGGGAAAAAAGATTTTAATGGCCGAAGATAAAAGGATTGAAGGTAAAAAAGTGTGTTTGGTAGAGGTAAGTAGTAAATTTGTAGAGGCTGGAAGAGGGTAAAAGCCGAGTACCTAGATCCAGTCGACTAAACCTCCATTGGCAGTCGACTGGTTCTGTATAAAAATATAATTTCCTAGGTTTAGTCGAAAGGCCCCATAGATTCAGTCGATTGAACTCTTCTCAAAAATTTGTAACGTGAAATAGCTGAATTCAGTTGACTGTCTAAGGTAGTCAGTTGACTAACTTCAGGAACAAAATAAGTAGAAAGACAGGTAGGTCGATTGACTATTTTAATTCAGTCGACCCATGCTATTGAATTTTTACCCTGAACCCACCTAAAGTAAAATGTATTGAACATAGCATTTAAATAAAAAATTAGAATAATATGAATCAATGCAAACAAATTATATATGAGTACAATATATATTTAAAAAAAACTCAAGATAATTTGGTATCTAAGAAAGGCAATCATATAACCGTAAGAAAGTTATCTGGTATAGTTTTAAAATGGAAAACAACACCAACACTTTTGCTAACACTACCTTTTTAGAAGGTCAGTCTACTACACGACCACCTCTATTTAATGGAATGAACTATGACTATTGGGCTACTAGAATGAGATATATCTACAAGCAAATATTTATGAAACCTTGAACATTATGCAATCTAAATATACTATTCCTATTAACGAATCTTCAACATGGTCTAACACACAGAAAGTGACTGCTATGCTATAGGATCGAGTAATATGGAGTATAACAAATAATTAGGAAATAACTGTAAAATAATAATAGCAGTAAAATGACACCAGAGATTTTTATATTGGTTCGAACTCCCGTTCTACGTCCAGTCCCAGACTCCTTCCGGAATTATAGCAAGCAACCCTCACTTAACCGGAGGAACATGTATTACACCGCCTGAGCAACCGAATAAGACTTTGACTGCCTGAGCAATAGAATAAAACTTGATCGCTTGAGCAACATAACATGACTTGACCGCCCGAGCAACCGAATATTTCTTACAAACTAGATTTAGCTTGACTTTGTGTGTTCTGAATAACATGGATTTGTCACTTGTAGTAAACCCTTCCTATAATCTTATCCTCAAAGTAGATGTGCATATTTCAGTGTGTGTGTGAAGAATAGGAAGTTTAATATTGCTTGAAGAGTATGGAAATGAATACGTACGCAATGATTATTTGAAAGCTTGTAGATATTGAACTCAAGAATTCTAAGTGCTATAGATCAAAAGAGAATAGAAATTTAGGTGATTTGAATCTATAAATCTTGAGTGTACATATAGTGTGTGAGGAGATATGACTGTTGAAAATAGATATCTATCAAAATTCAATAAATTCAACCTTCCAGGAAGGAGAAACCTTTTGGTGTAAAGAAGTGTCCCTTAGACAATATGACAGTTGTAGTATTTAGTCGACGGAACTTACTTAGTCAATCGACAGAAGTTAAACGTGCACCAGAAATTTGTACAGTGTCAGTCGACTAACCTAAGCAGTTTATTCAACTGTATGCTATGTATTAAAAAAAATTCAAATAGCATCAGTCGACTGACATACAATATTCAGTCGACTGAATACTATTTTTCCAGTGCACTTAAAACCTTGTGTGTATGAAATTTTTATAAAACATATGCAAGTTCCGAAAATGAATTTGTGATTGATGAGATTTAAGGATAGATTTTAACAAAATTCTACGCTAGACTGTATATTTATTGTGTGATGACCCGAAATTTTAGGCAATATCAATTTAATAATCTGTGTTTATAATTAAATTGTTTTGATAATCATTGTTAATAAAATTTGAATTGATTTAATAATGGGGCATTTCACCAGAAGGACAAACTTTGCAGTCCAATTAGTTTCTAGGACATACATTCAACGAAATTACTTTCAAGGCCAAAGTCAGCAGAATAATTACTTTCAAGGACAAAGTCAGCAATCCAATTACTTTCAAGGACATAATTTCATCGGTTTTTAGGCCCTAAAAACTAATTATTTTATGTTTTGTCCTTGAAAGTAATTATTTCAATTGTGTGTCCTAGAAACTAATTCTACTTGCTAAAGAGGCCCTTGTGGCTAATTTCCACTTTAATAATCTTTTTAACAAATATTTAATTGGTGAATTTTATCTTTTAAAAGCTAATAGAATATTTTCTATTTATAATGTATATATATATATATATTTATATATTGTAAATAGAAAAGCTTGGTTTGAATTCAATAAATAAATAAAAATCATGTTTTCAAATTCTAATATATTTTGGTAATTTGGAAATTATGATAAAAATCAACTTAAAACTTTTCAAAGATTATTTAAATAAATAACCATATAGTTTTAAAAGATTAAAGATAAATGTTTAATTGTTTGAAATATTTAAAATATTTTTAAGCTTAAGTTTAAATTTAAATAAGATTATCTTAAAGATTTGTTTATTTTCTTTTTAATATTACCTAATAAATATGATTTGAAAATATATATATATATATATATATATAAGTAAATTATTACTTACAAAACATTAATTCATTTAGAAAGATAAGTAATTTGTATATGTAATAAAACAATTTCTTTTATAAATTACTTAAAATTGACAAATGTGTTATTTTCAAATAATAATTATAACGTACTGCTTCAATATACATAAATAGGATTTTTGTTTTCAAATTTGATGTATTGTTATAAGTTGATTTCAAATTGGATTTTAGAATTTAACTTGAATTTGAATTTTAAATTTTTAAATTCAAAAGATAGATATTTAAAAATATTTGGATTTAAAGATATTTGTATAAGCTTTTATTTGTATATATATAATTTGCTTTATTTTATTTTCTCTAAAAAGTAATTTATAAATATATAGATAATCAATTGTAAATTTATAAATTAAGTAAAATGCTTTTTATTAGCATTTAAAATAAAAAGAAAATACTTAAAGGACAAGTGTTAATATATTAAGACTATATATAACAAGTGTAAATTAATAATCAACTTAAAATAACAAAGGCTGAATGTTTTACATGTGTCATTTTTATTTATTTAAAATAAATCATTTTAGCCTATTTAAACATACCCTTTCTTCTCTTCAATTCTCTTTTTCTATTCTTTTTCAAAAACTAAGTAAACCTAAACAAAATAATCAAAACAAAAATGTAAGAGTTCCTCCACAAACCAGAAAATTATCGAACAAAACTGCATATCATCTTCAAAATCAAAACAACTCAAAGCCTGCAAGTTCATAATCAAAAATCAAAACCTATATTTCTTTTTCAATATCAAATAATAAAGCCTGTAGCTCATTTGCAAGGTCAAACATCATTCCTCAACCCTAATCAAATTCAAAAATCTGTAATCAAAATCAAATCAGTAGCTTGAGCATTTTCTGTTCAACCTGGAAGCAAGCATGCAGTTTTAAATCACAGAAGCAAATTACAGCAACTCAAGTTTTAAAGTCTAAAGCTGTTTCAAATTTGGTTCTGAGGCTCTGTTAATTTTTGAATCTGGTGAGTAACACATTATTTTAATAAGCTTAAATATTTGAATAGTTTGGTTGCATGCTAGTTTTATGAAATGAATATGTGTTGCGTGTATATAAGTACAATATGTTGCATATATGCAAATGTATATGAGTATATGTCCGAAACCCCTCTCTTCCCAGTTTCAAACTCAGTATTTGATTTAAAATACTCTATCTCATGACCTAGTCATTATTAGGATTTAGTATTTAAACAAAATTTGTTTGTTTTAACAATGATTAAAGTATAAAAATTTATTTAGGTTAAAATAATTTGGTATTGCCTCTGGACAGGAAGAACTGAACAAACTTAATATAAGCCAAAATTCATATATCTTAATTTATAAATTCAGGAATATAAATTGAATACTTAAACTAAAACATTATTGTTAAAACTGAAGTCATAATTTTTAGTGGTGGGATATTGGAGCAGTTATGGTTTGACCATTTGTTTTGGGGGTTTTCTGGTGATCCACTTGCTCGGGAAGGTCAGGATTTCCTATGGTGATGCAAGGATAATCAGAGAGTAAGGGAAAATTGTCTGCAAGGTGGATATACCATCGTGGTGGCGGCGGTGGATGATTTAAGTTTGTAAACCTAGTTTTGGTGATGGTCGGGAAATGAATCCACCATGGTGCCTCTGGATGATCGAGTTCGATAGAACTTAAGGGAATGGAAGAGGAGATGATGGCGTAGGTGTAGCCGGAATTTCAGATGCTCCGGTGGTCGGAGGAGCGAGCACAGTGGTGTTCGAGGTTTGGTCTGTTGATCCAGTTTTGTGTTAATATGCTCGAATTTGATTTCGAGTTCGTACTCGTGATCTGGTGGTCGGAGTGGGATGCGAGGATTGTTGCCGATGTGGGAAGGTCATCGGAGATGGCTGGAGCTGTCAGAGCCACCGTGCATGTGCACTGTGCATTTTATTTTCTGGTGAAATCTGGGTTGAAGCAGAGGATGGTGCTCGAGTTTGTCTCAAGTATTTTGAGTAATTTACTACAAAATTTTTGGTTTTGGCTCGAAGTCTGTAGGGTATGGGTTCGGGTCACTTGGATTTTTACAGGTTTAAAAAAACCTATTAGTTTTTAAATTTTAAATTGAATTTAAAAAAATGTAAAGCAAGATATAAACCAGTTTTAAATTCAAGTTTAAAAGTATGGATTCAAATCGAATTTGTATCCTAGTTTTAAAATGAATAAAGTTTTATAAAATTTAAATGTTTTAACAACTTTAAATGTTAAAGTATATTTTTAAAAGATTTGAATTTAAAATGAAAATGGTTTAAACTCTTTTAAATTTGTTTTATAAGGTAAGTATTTTTTTAACATGTGATTTAAAAGGTTTTTAAATTGTTTTTTCAATTTGTCAAAGTTAAATTTTTATTTATTTCGAATCTTAATTTGAAATGGAATTTAAAAGTAAATTCAAAAGTAAAATGTTTCAAATGTTTTTGTTAATCACAATTTAATCATAAATAAGAAATGTTTTATCTTAAAGTAAATTAGGATTTAATGATTTGTGATTCATTAAATTATTAAGGTAATTAAAATGGATAATTAATTAATTTAATTAATTAATTAATTAAGTAAGTAATTAAGGGTTTCAATTAATTAATTAAGATTTAAGTAAGTTAATCAAGGATTAATTAATTTGTAATTAAGAATCATTAATTAGATAAGTATAGAATATTAATTAATGATTAGGACTTAATTAATCAAGTAATTAAGGATTAATTAAGGTACAGTTAAGCACTTAATTAATTAAATAATTGGAGATTAATTAATTAGTTAATAAAGATTTATTAATTTGTAATTAATAATGATTAATTTAAGTTTAATTACTTAGGAGAAGTAATTAAAGAATTGTTCATAGTTAATGAAGATCATTAACTTGAGATTATTAAATAATTAATTAATGTGATTAATTTTAATAATTAATTAGATAAATAAATAAATGATAATCATTTATGGAATGGTTAAAGTATAATTACTTAATGAAAGTAATAAGGAATTAATTACGCATTATAATTAATTGAGTTTAATGTGATTAGTTTAAGTTAATTGATTAAGTTTAATTAATTAATATAATCACTGGATGATATGTTAAGTATGATTACTTAATTAATGAAGTGTAATTACTTAGTGAATTAATTAATGAATAATTACTGAATGTAATTAATTGAAGAATGGATGTAATATGGGGTTAATTACTTTTTGTAGTTTATCATGGGATTGATTAAAGATAATTAACTAAAGAAGTAATTAATTTATTTAATGACATAATAAAGGGTAGTTAATTACTAGATGAGCTTAATCAAGAGTGATTAATAAATATGGTTTAATTAAACATTAATTACTAAATGTAATCAATTTGAATAGAGTAAATAATTATTTTTAGGGATCATTAATTAATTTAATTAATGATGTAATTGAGGGTTGATTAATTAAGATTAACTAATCAATGATAAGTGATTATAGAGTAATTAATTAATGTAATTAATTAAGGATAAATATAATTAATTATAGTTAATTAATTAATGAAGTAATTAAATGTTAATTACTGTATTTGGTTAAGAATAATTAATTTGTAAAATTAATTAAAGGCTAATTACTTGAATGTAATTTAAAGGATAATTAATCAAGGATGATTAATTAAGACGAATGATTAGATGGTGATTAATTAATTGATTTGTAATTAATTAATGGTTATGTAAGCAAGATTTATGTGATGAAAGTAATTAATTTAGTTTATTTTAAATTAATTAGAGATGCAAGTAATTAGTTTAGTTCATTTTAAATTAATTAGAGATAGTGTGATTAATTAATCCTTGCTTATGTATGGATGGATGATATTGATTGCCTTGAATGGTTTGAGATCTCAGATATGAGATAAGTAATGCTATGTGATATGGATGCTTTGGTTGAAGTACGATGATAATGTGAATTATCTATTTCAGATGACAATATGGATTATTAACTTATGTGATGATGTGAATTATCTATCTGTGTATATAGATAACGAATTGAATTGTTTTAAAGTTTAAAACAACTTGGACCTAAATGATGGCGTTTTGGATTTTTAGTGAGACCAGGATCGGGTTTTCAGATTTGGATATCCGAAAACCACATCGATTCAAATTAAAGAGAGGTCGTGAATCTCAAGTGAAGGTGAAGATTCAGAGTGCAAGGGTTATCATCGTTAACTCTAAGGGTGATTCCAAAATGAGTGTTACGATATAATGCCTACGGTTTTGTTCGAACCCGGAACGAACTTGTATGGATTGAATGCTTTCATCACCTCGTCTGGTGGATGATGAGGATTCTAAGATAGATATGCTCTCTAAAGGTAATCGTAGCCTCAAGCCTTATCAACCAGGAATGGCTAAAACAGGGGAGGTGCAGCAAGGCTAAGTGAGTCGCGCTCAACTAGGACAAGGTTTTCCCCTGTCTTGAAGTCCATTTTTATTCGGCTGTGTGGGCAGTTGGAAGCACGCGCCAACTGCGGGGTTGTCTTGTTCGGGACTATCCAGTAAGGGATGGTTCCGGCCTTGTGTTGTAAGGGATTGGGAGTAATCCTCGATACGGTGATCTAGGCCCCATACTGTGACGGGCGGTCCCCCAGGAGCCCGACCATTGATGGAAAACCATTCTTCCTACGTGCCCTTACATTAATATCAATAAGAACCACATTTGAGTTGATGAGTTCGGATTTGCCGTAGTCATAGATTTGTGAACTAACGTCGCTTGTTAGCATTCAAAGCCTTATAATCCAACGCCTGATACCTCTTTGGGTCCTGTAATCCAAATCTGGGACCTCGACGGCTCCATATTTGAAGCCTAGACGCCGCTGGATCCTATAATCTGTATCCGGGACCTCGCCGAGTCTATATCAAAAATCGGGACCATGTCGGGTCCATGCACAAAACCAGACCACTCCGAGACCTTAGCCCAATCCATATCTATTCGAAGCCCAATTACTATCCATTTCATTCCTTGGAAGCCATTAATCAGGTGATGTGATCTCTTTGGATCATTGATGGCCTCTCTGTACCGTTGTTAAGCTCGATCCAAACTTAACGATTGGATAGGCAGATCCTGTTGCACTCCGGCGAAGCAACCTATCCCTTGCACTCCAATTCATTGTCCCTAAACATTGAGCAATGCCCTAGTCCTTTTAGACCGATCTTAGCCTCTCCGAGCTCTTACTAAATCCCATCCGTCACTCTTCGGTGAAGGGGAAACAGAGTTAGTTGGCTGATCCTATAGCTCTTCGGCGAAGAGGTTTCACTCCCAACACTTTGGTTCAGTATCCTTGAACAATAAGTGACACCATGCCTAAGACCTAGACCGATTGCAGCCACTCTAGGCTCTTGCTGACTCTTCGGTGAAGGGAAAAAACGTCGAGTGAGCCGATCCTGTCGCCCTCCTGTGAAGCAGCGTCACTCCCTACACTCAAGTTAAGTGTCCTTGAATATTAAGCGATTAATTTCCAACTAACTTCAACTATCCATCCCTTAACTCTTCGGTTGGGGTGCCGTTAAAGGCTAAATGTGACCGTTCGAGGTCGGGTGCCATTCAGAGCGAATTGTTACCATTCAAGCTCGGGTGCCGTTCGAGGTGAATTATGACCGTTCGAGGTCGGGTGCCATTCGAGGAAAATTGTGACCCTTTGAGGTCGAGTGCTGTTTGAGGCGAATTGCAAACATTTGAGGTCGGGATTCAACATTATCAATGTTAGATTTCATGTTCGAGTGAGTATCTTAATCATTTGTCATGGTGGTTCATTTCCATTTCAGAGCATGCCAAAGGACCATTCACGATCACGTACATATGTAAATGACTTAGCTGCTTTGGTGTAAGGTTTATTTTTATTTATCTCATTCCATCCCGATCAAAGGATGACTGACTGTGCCCTTAAGCTGGGTTCTCTTCAGTATGTGGTGGGTGACGGTTCAATTCCCTTGGTCGGGGGTTTGTGTCACTTCTTTTTTTTCCTTTTTATCATCCTTTCCTACATAGCATCCATTATTGTTTCCATCTTGTCCTTTGTCTCCTCTATGAATGCCTAACCATAGCACCTAGAATCCAAGCTCCTAAGCCTTTAAATCCAAAATCAAAACTTTAGAATCCTTGAGTGCCAGCTCTCTCAATGAAAGCACCAAAATTTTAGCGCTAAAATTAGTCACTAACACCCAATCGTCAATGAAAGCACCAACTAACGATCACAGATAATAGATAGAGTGTATGTAGAGAGTATAAATATGAAGAGCAGTGAAAATTAAAAAGAAAGCAGTAATGACACAATATTTATAGCAGTTCGGCTGATTCTAGCCTACGTCCACTTCAGAATTTTCCTTTTTATTGATGTCTAAATCAATTACAGTTACAATCCAGAGTTTTTAAAACAATAATGGCAAAGTATCCTTAATGAAGAAGGAGAAGAAGGGAAGCAGAGTATAGATCCTTTTTCTGAACCCCCGCCTGGTGTATTTATAGCAAAATCTGGGTTACAGACCTTCCTGAGTGATATGGGCCCACCATAGACATAACCGAGCCCATATACTTCGTCGATGCTGGCCTCAAGTTGTATATATGCCAACCCGAGTTTCCCTAGGTGATGACCTGAAGCAGCCTTACTTTTGACCCAAAGTAAACTGCCTCCTGACTCCAAGTAAAAACGTAACGATCCCTAGAATGTTGCCGACCCAATCTCTTACACTGACCTGATGAAATGTCATAGCCAACCTAAAGCATGCCTACGTGTGACCCAGAGTAGCTCATTGTAGAACTTGAAGCATGATTACACCAACTCCATGCCTTCATCATGCGGACCTGAACTCGAGACCCAAGCTCCGACCCGAAGTATTGAGCATGCCGACCTGGAGCTAGAATAAATGTTGTTCCCATCCATTTCCTCCAACTCCGACCCTACACTTTCCTACCTGACCTCCTCTTCTCGACCCGTAGAATAACCGACTCGAAGCAGATAGCTCACCGACCCGAAGCAGTGCAAACACACCGATCCTAGAAGGCACGTTGACCCCTCAAAGATGCCGACCTAAAGTACACCAGACGCTAACCTGGAGTTTACACCTTGCCGATCTGGAGTTGCCACCGAACCCTAAAAATTACACCAATCCGATTGACCCAAAGTAAAGCTCAACTTGACCCATAGAGACTTGGTTGAAAACTCGTAGTAGACCCAAGCGTGACTCGAAGCAAATTAAAACCATCTCGAAGCGACTTGATTTTCGTCAAAACTCATATCTTAAGTAACTCGTGCCTTTTGTCCATCGACTATGCCGAATCCTCGCTTCATAATCATGTTTATCATCCATGACTAATCGTCAATCCATTACATGAATCAACACCATGATATTTTAGCCGCGATAACCGAGCAACCAGTTTAGTTAAATTCGCCTATCTACGACCTTGCCAAAAAGTAGGTTAACATTTTCTCCCAAATAATGCCTTGCTATCAGAAGGTGTTTTTTGAATAGCTTTAAATCCGATATCCAAAGACCATACTTCATCCATATCCGTTAGCCAAATCCACGATTGTTCTGAGTTGTCATCCAATTAAAAATTCATTCCAAATCTATTAACAGAATCTACGACCCCTCCAGATCATTTTAGCCATGTTTGAGACCTCTTTGGGTCATATAATCCAAATCCGGGACCTCATCAAGTCCAAATCCAAAGCCAGGACCTCGTTGGGTCCTATATTCCGTATTCGGGACCATGCCGTGTCCATATCCATAAATGGGACCTCACCATGTCTATACCCAAAACCGAGACCACTCCAGGTCCTTAGCCAAATCCATAGTTGTTAAAATCCCAATCAATATCCGTTTTACACCTTGGAAGTCAGAGTCAAGCCTACCATCTCTTCAGATCATTAACGCCCTCTCCCAACCCTTGTTCAGCTCGATCCAAACTTAAAGATTGGATAGGCAGATCCTATCGCGCTCCGGCGAAGCAACCTATCCCTTGCACTCCCATTCAGTGTCCCTGAACATTAAGCGATGCCCTGGTCCTCCTAGACCAATCTTAGCTCCTTAAGGCGCTTACTGGATCTCATCCTGTAACTTTCAAAAACATTGGGTGGGCCGATCCTGTCGCTCTCCAATGAAGCTACATCATTCCTCATGCTTCGGTTAAGTATTCCTTAAAATTAAGAGATGTCATGGCTTAAGTCCTAGACCGATTGCAGCCACTCTGGGCTCTTGCTAAATCCCATCCTATCACTCTCCGATGAAGGGGAAACAACGTAGAGCGAGCCGATCCTATCGCTTTTCGATGAAGCAGCGTCACTCCCTACACTCTAGTTCAGTGTCCCTGAATGTTAAGCAATTAATTTCCAACTAACTTCCAGTATCCATCGGTTAACTCTCCAATTGGGGTGTTGTTCAAGGTGAAATGTGACCGTTCGAGGTCGGGTGCCGTTCGGGGCAAATTGTGACCATTCGAGGTTACGTGTCATTCAAGATGAATTGTGACCGTTCGAGGTCGGGTGTCGTTCGAGGCAAATTGTGATCGATTGAGGTCAGGTGCCATTCGAGGTGAATTATTACCATTCGAGGTCTGGGTTTGGCATTATCAATGTTAGATATCACGTTCGAGTGAGTTTCTAAATCATTTGTCATGACTGTTGATCGCCATCTCAGTGCATGCCTAAGGACCATTCACGATTTCGTATATGTGTAAATGACTAAACCGCCTTGGTGTAGGATTTATTTTTATTTAGCTGATTCCATCTCGATCAAAGGATGACTTACTGTTCCCTTAAGTCGGGATAGCTCCAGTTTATGGTGGGTGACTGCTGCTCATGTTCCATCAGCGCTATCCAATTCCTCGAAAAGTCAATGAGATCCATGCCCCAAGTCCTATGGGTAGTTGTGCCAATCCATGAGAGTGATGGGTGTCGATTCGGTTCCCTCGGTCATGGGTTTTCCACTAGTCATTCCAATCCATATTCGAGCTAGTTAATTTCCGTTCCAAGTCCTGGATTCCAAATTCCAGTTATTCCAGCATCCATAAGCAATCTTCGATCATTGTTTCCATCCTGTCCTCGAGTCCATGAGGGGATTCCAGGTTATCCTTTTCCATACGAGCCTTTGTATTCTAATTATTCAGATCCATATCTTAGGGGGCTTCTTCTATCCACTCAACATCCTGCCTGTTACCTTTCCTTAGTCCTGCGCTCCAGCTTGTCAAACCTCCTAGAGTAAGTTCTACTTTATTTCCTTCTGCCTTTTTAGCATCCTTTCCTGCATAGCGTCCATTATATTTTCCATCATGTCCTTTGTCTCCTCATTGAATGCCTAACAATAGCTCCCAAAATCCAAGCTCCTAAGCCTTTTAATCCAAAATCAAAGCTTTAGAATCCTTGAGTGCTAGCTCTCTCAATAAAAGCACCAAAATGTTAGCGCCAAAATTGGTCACTAACACCCAATCATCGATGAAAGCACCAACTAACAATCACAGATAATAGATAGAGTGTTTGTAGAGAGTATAAATATAAAGAGCGGTGAAAATTAAAAATAAAGCAGTAATAAAATAAGAATTATAGTAGTTCGACAGACTCTGGCCCACGTCTACTCTAGAAATTTCCTTTTTATTGATATCAGAGTTAATTACAGTTACAATCCGGAGTTTCTGAAATAATAATGGCAGAGTAGCCTTAATGAAGAAGATGTATGGAAATAGAGTGCAGGTCCCTTTCTGAAGTCCTGCCAGTTGTATTTATAGGCAAAATCCAGGCTACAGGGATTCCTGAGTGATATAGGCCCACCATAGTCATAGCCAAGCCCATATACTTCGTCGATGCCAACCTTAATTTGTACAAATGCTGACCCGAATTCCCTAGGTGATGACCCGAAGCAACCTTACATCTAAACTGAAGTAAACTGCCTCCTAACTCCAAGTAAAAACATGTCGATCCCTAGAATGTTGCCGATCCAAATATTATGTTGACCCGAGGAAATGTCATAGCCAACCCAAAGCATCCCTAAGTGTGACCCGATGTAGCTCGTGCTAGAACTCAAAGCAAGATTACACCAACCCCTCTCCTTAATATTGCCGACCTGAACTCGAGACCCAAGCTCGGACCCGAAGTATTGAGCATGCTAACCCGGGGCTAAATTAAATATCGATCGCATCCATTTCCTCCAACGCCGACCCTATACTTACCGACCCGACCTCCTCTTACCGACTCGAAGAATGACCAACCCGGACCAGATAGCTCACCTACCCGAAGCAGTGGAAGCACACCAATCCTAGAAGACAGTGAACCCTTCAAAGATGCCGATTCGAATTACATGAGACGCCGACCTAGAGTTTAAGCCTTGTCAATCTGGAGTTGCCACCGAACCATCAAAAATATACTGATCTAATTGACCCAAATTAAATCTCAACTTGACCCGAAGCAACTTGCTTGAAAACCTAAAGTAGACACAAGCTTGACTCGAAGCAAATTCCAACCATTTGGAAGCGACTCAATTTTCGTTGAAACTCGTATCTCAAGTATCCCACACCTTTTTTCCATCAAATATGCTGAATCCTAGCTTCGTAATCATGTTTATCATCGGAGACTGATCGTCTATCCATCATATGAATCAACACCATGATATTTGTAACAACTAAGTATTTCGAACCATTCGCATCCACACATGTCAGACTTGAATTGCTTAGAATAACAAATTGTTAGTTTACATTTGGAAAAACTCAGCATATACAGTAAGTAAATCAATCACAGAATCAAAGATACAAAGTAATACAACAATAAGCGGTAGAATAGATATATAGTTATTCATGAAACTAAAACATTAGAGTCTGAAACAAAATACAACAAAATCTCAAATACAAATGAATCTCTAATACATAAGAACCTGACGAGTCTGAACATAACTGACTGGAATAAACTGAAATAACTGAAAGCTGGATAGATAGATGGATCTCCAACCGAAGCTCCTACTCCAAAGGTGAGTCTCAAATGTTGTGATACACAGTCTGACCTGAGTGTAAAGAAAAACACAAAACAGTCGAGTCAGGATTAACATTCTTATATTAATAAATTCAACTCAAGTGAAATGTCAACTGAAATACAAGTAACTTAAAGGATGTTTGGGATTTCCATCCTCTAAGGATCCATGGAACTATCTACTACGTAGTAATATATGATATTTATAATATTTCTATAGTAAAGTTAAAGTATTAAAATAGCATTAAGGTGTTACCCATATCCCCTTAAACACATTTTATATATTTCCCTATTCTATACAGTGCCTTACGCTCCTCCGCAAACTAGAGGTTTACCCAGAGGACAACACATAGGTACGATACAAAATAAACTCGTAAAAGGCACGATATGGCATGCGACAAGGCACTCGAGGCAATGCAAGAGTAGATATACCGTTTGCGGATCCGGACTAGTGGTAATACATAGCAGCTACTACTGCCCACCTCGTGACACACTCTAAATCAAAGGTGCATCCAATCAAATCATAAACAAATCGAATGGTATCGAAGAAATATGTCCAACAGGAGGAATAACTTCACTTGGCTCTGCATGGCTCCTGTTTTAGCCGCATCAAGCTTACTCACGAGAGTCAGGGTTACGTAAATACCATACAGAATCATCGCTAAACCACCTTACTTCATTCTGGAATCTTCACCACATACACAATTGTTAAAGTGGTTTTCGGCATTGGCAGAGAGTATGACAATATCCGATCCCGGTCTCTTTAACAACCAAACACCTACTTAACACCATTGTCTTTCATTTCTAATAGTTCACACTTAATATCAAAATATCATATTCATTTCAAACCATATCAATTAAATATCAGTATTCATTTTAAAAAATACTCATTTCCAAAATCATAACGCTTTCAAAATTATAACCCTTTCGAAATCATAACACTTCTAAAATCATAACACTTTTGAAATCATAACACTTTTGAAATCATAATGCTTTTAAAATCATAAAACTTTTAAGATCAAGACACTTCCAACTTAAGCTGTTTAAACATTGAAAATACTATATATATTAAAATATTTATAAATTAAAATAGTTTATATATTTTAAAATATTTTATGTAATAAAATTAGTTTCCTCCAATTTCTCAAGTCAATTCAAATCGTCTTAAATTTCAAATTCAATTTAAATCAAATCCAATTTAAACATTTCAATTTAAAGTTCAAAGATTCAAGTTTAAATATTCAAACATTTATAATATAAATTATAATTATATTTCCATATTTATTTCCAATTTTTATTCAAATTGGAAAATATTCACTTAATCGTTTTAATAACAATTTATTAAAATCCCAATTTATGAATTTAAATCAATATTAAATATCCAATCTTAATTTTATTTAAAACTGAGAATATTCGTTTAATCACTTTTTATCAAATCACGTTTTAAATCATAATTTTCCAAAATCTCAAAAAAAACAATAAGTTCAAATAAATTCTTACTTAAATTCCATTACTAAATAAATTCAATCATTACCGAATTTAAATTCCAAGTCAACAGTAATTATCTTTCCAACCTTTATTATTAAATTTAATTTTTTTTTAAATTATTATTAATATAATTTTAAATAAGTATTATTATTAAATGCATTATGTATTAAATCTTAATTTATATATATATATATAGATATTTGAAATAGTAAAACTATAAGTAATATCTTAAAAATTATATTTTCAAAACTAACTCATAAATTTAAAATTTCCAAAACACAAGATTTTAAAAACCAAAAATTTAGACAAATATAAAAATAACATTTATATATTATATTTTAAAAATAAGTATTTATTTAAACCATATATTTCCTTTCAAACTTTGAAAATCTTTTCAAAATATAGACCAACGGTGTCCGTATATAATTTTTTATCCTATGGTCAAGTGATATAGATATTTATCATTTCAATCTGCAATTCAAATATCTATAGGTATATATATCGTTTCAATCCGCAATCCCAAAAATTAAAAATCAATGAAAATCGATTGGGTTTATCGTTTCAACCCATAATGATTTCCCTTGTTCTATAAGAATATTCAGGCGTGTATCATTTCAACCCATAAGGATTTCTAAACTAATAGGGAACTTGCAGAGTGAGAACAAATATGATAATTATATAGCATATCAACGACAGGCATATATCATCAAAAGCAAATTAATTATAATATAAATAACAGATAATGGTGTCAGATGTTATAGGTGAATAATTACAGATAATACATATCATATTTAGCAATTAAATAATCAACCATTCAAAATTACACCATATTTCATTAGTCGTTCCAAGCGAATCAAATTTACTAAATATTAGAATGTTAATCGTGAGTGATTGCTAACCTTTCTAGGCTAGAGAAATTTGATAACGGACTAAGCTGTGAATCCAAGCAACGAATTTCAAAGTAAAGTATGATGAACACGAATTTGACGATCAAAGCAGAGCTAGAAGTTGGAATTGACGGAACAAATCAAAATTAGCTTAATGTAATTAAAATGAAATAAATATTATATCCATATATATGTTCTCTAATAATCAATATACAATTTTAAAATCGTATTTAAAATAATATATATATATATATATATATATATGTATATATATATTTAAAATAAGTAATAAATTTAAACACTTATACAATAAAGTCTCTATATATGTTTATTCAAAACCTGGACTCATGTATACTCATATATAAATTAATATATAAACCTATACAAACTCACATACATATTATACTTAAAATCAATATTTAGTGTAAGAATCAATAAAAAATTACTTCATTATAAACTCAAACAGACCATTATAAACTCATATACAAAAAACATGAAATATATGACTTATGGATAACATGTAAAAAAAGAGGCTGGAAAATAATATTCTCTAATACATTTATATATATTTGAAAGCCCAAACTCACATATACTTATATAAGTAGGCTAATATATAATCTTGTATACTACTTGTATACTTATTATAGCAAATTCAATATCATCATAAACACACACACACACACACACACATATATATATATATATGCACTTTGAAATCAACAATATATATATATATATACACACACACACATATGACTAACATATAAGCTGATTATATACACTTATAGATCAAATATGAACTTATAAAAATAATATAGCTTATCTATGCAATACTTATATATAGTAGATCTATATAATCATACTATAAACTAAACATCTGCAGATATATAAGTAAACTATTATAAAAATTTACATATAAGAAATATTTATATGTATATAACCAACCATTTTTAAATATCAAGAGTAAGTTATATTATATATATGTAACATATATATATGTATATGCAAACGTATACCTATAATCTTCAAAGAGTAGTAAGCGAGCATGCTTGCTGTCGGTGTTGGGTAGGGAAATGATTAGCCAACTTAGGCTGAGAGGAGGGTGGAGTTGGATGCGGCAGGGCTGGCTAAGGTTGTTGTGCTTGGGTTATTAGCTGCAGATGTGGAGAGGGAAGGAAGGCGTGGCTCGGGGCTGACAAGGAGGAAATGGGTGGCGACTCATGGTGGCTTGGGTGATGTGTGTGGTCGGTGGAGGAGGCTTCTCGTGAGAGAAGTGAAGTGGATCTGGGATTCGTTCTCGGTTGGGCTATTGATGGGTAGCGAAGTTATTGTGGCAGAGGAGTTTGAGGCTGTCCAAGTCATAGAGGACGTGGGGAAGTGGAGATGATGAATATGTAATCAGTTAAAGTGTGGCATATATGAAATATAAACTACATATTAACATGACGAACAAATAATCAGATTAGAAGTAGCATGTATAGGATCTAAACTTTAATAACATAATGAAACTATAATCAAGGGAAATTATAAATTTACCTAATGATAAGGACAAAAATCGCACATTGAATGATAGAAAAAACTACCTATATTCAAGTAAACCAGCCTCTAGATTTTGAAAGGACCAGGAAATGACAACCACCTCGAATAATTTATTTAATATGGTTTGATATGATTTTGTTTTGAGAATTCTTTTATGGTTGAGAGGCAGTGAATTTTTAACGGTAACGAATGCGGATTTTCGACCCTCGAAAATCAACATCAATACGTCTACCGTATAGCATGCCGAGCAATCGAGTACCTAAAATATCTGATTGTTAGAGAAAAAAGAAAGAGGTAGAAGAAAATAGAACAACAACACCGAATCTCACAAAAATTGTGGAACAATATATAATAGATACTAACATGTCTTTAGACAAAAGAGCTATAACTCTTACTTATACATTACATCATCAGAGTACAACAAATCAATAAATCAATACCGGACTGTTATAATAACTTGTCCTCACTAGCGCTGAATATACAGCTTACAATACATAGCGGAATATAATCAAGTATGTGTAATACGTCTTTGTTGTCCAGCTCGTCTCCTGTGCTCTATAGCATCCTATCCTAAATCTATAATACTCCGTCTGACCCAAGCAATAAATAAAATAACACCTGAGTCAGTCTGAAAAATTGGCATGAGGAAAACACACTCAATTTGAATTATTAAATTTGTCCAAATCTTTTGAAAGATAAAGGTATCTCATAAGACCGCGTCACACATAAATACGACAGTTTTTTACAATAACCAAAACACTTTGTGTCAAAATTGTCTAATATTACAATTGTGTCTAAGAAAAGTAAATAGAAAATAGATGAAATGCTTGCATGTTAAGTTTCAGCATAGTCGGGCACAATCAAAACTGTTTGGCGCTTATTGGAGAATGGATTCCATACAATGACTAGACGCTGGTTGTAACGTCCCGAAAATTTTGGATATAAAAATTTGTTAAATTGTTTGAACTTTTGAATTTAAATTTGAGAATTTCAAAAGAAAATAAACTATTGTAAAAAAAATCAATATTACAAAGTTATATGGAATTAAATAAATAATTGATAGTTTTAGTTTTAAATAAATAAATGGGGAATGAAATATGTAACAAAACAAGAAATTGTTTAAGCCTTAAAAATAAAATATATGTTATAGATTAAATATTAATAGTTAAATCTTGAATAGAAATAAAATTTAAGAAATGTATATTGTAATAAAATCACATAATTATTAAAAGTTAATAACTAAAACAAGTTTGCAGGAAAATATACAAACCAGTAAACTAAAATATATAAGCAAAAGAAAATAAAATAAAATAAAACAAACTCTTACATTTAGCAAAATAAACAAGACTTGATCACAAGTGGTATCAGAGCTGTTGGTTGAGTAAGAACTTTAGCTACGGAGTATAACACATTAGATGGCTCATTAGAGATAGGGTGAAGTATACCCTAGAATGAGTATAACCAAGACTGAAACTTTAAATTTTCTTAGTCTGTTTCTTTTTACTGCTGATATTCCTTAAGATATCTCGTCTGCGTATCTAAATCAATTTTCTTTCCTAAACTCTGGGTGCCCATTATTTCCACACGGGCAGCCTAGTAGCAGGTTTCTGTATTTTGGAGTAGCAGTATTTTGGAGGTTTTTATCTGGGAGATATCTTGGGAGCTTTTGGAGATTTCAGGTGTTAGCTTTTGGGAGTTCGTTATCATCTCTTCCATTTGCGGACTTTTGGATTTATGATTACTGTTGTATTATCATGATGTTGTATTTGGAGTTGTGGTGTATGTATGTATTATGTACTCTGTTGCAGTATGGATATTATGTTGTTGTTGTAACTGTGATGATATTTATGATATTGATTCTGTTCCGCTGTTTTATATTCATCTAATTGTTGTTATAAGCTACGGAGATGCGAATTTGATGTTGTTTATCGAACATCGAGTTTGGGTGGTCACACTGGTACCACAATCACGGTACACATCTAGAAAAATGTATTAAGGATCTTGCCGGGATCCCCTACAACACAAGACCGGCCCTATCCCTAACCTGGATAGAACCGAATATGTTATCACTACGGGTGTTCCTACCCTTATCGATAGCTTTTTTGCATACACCACCATATCCATAATATTTAATATATCCAAGGGCAGCTAGAAAGGTGATAACATACCATAAATGAGTATGACCCACTTAGCCTTGCTGCATATCCCTTGCTTTTTAGTCATTCTGGTTGACGAAGCTTAAGGCTACGATTACCTTTCTGGAGAAATTTTACTTAGAATGCTCATCGTCCTCCATTGACGGTGTTCTGGTAGCATTCGTCAATACAAGTTTTCCTGGGTCTGTACAAACCAAATCACCGCCTTCATCATCTTCATAGTATCCATTAGTAACACTCAAATTAGATCGAAGTGGTTTTTAGATAATTAAATCCGATCTCGGTCTCTTCGAAACGAACAACGAAATTGCCAATACTTGATAGTTGGTTAGTTAACTATTGGTGTAACATCCATAAGCAATCACTAGGCCCATATTATAATTTTCAAAAATTTATTTTCAAAATATCTTTATAAGATACATATATTCAAATCCCTTCCAAATTTTCAATTTTTGAGACAATTCAAATACCTATATCCATATAAGGATATTTCAAACCATCTCTTATTTCAACACTTAGAAAAATATTTTAAAATATATTTTCTAAACCCCTTACGTCCCAAGACTTAAGAAAGTTCATTTATTTCACTTTTCTCAAAAACCCATCATAATTTATATTGCAAATTCCTTAACACATTTATAATGAATTCTATAAGTTCTGGGTTCCTTAATTAAATATCTTTATTCAAAATGGTACACACCTATCTTACCAGAATAAGTATGTTCAAAAATCCTTCCTTTCAAAAAAAATTTGAAAACTTTTAAAAAGAAATAGAAAGCACCATGCGGTATCAACCATGGATTCGCAGCTCAATGATTACGTCTCTATCCTAGAGAAATCCAAACTTAACTGCAGGCAATTTCTGTCTCCAATTTCGCCATAAAAGAATACCATTACTTTCCGAAAATATATTTAATAACTAAATATACTTTTAAAACAATTAAAATAGTTACACAACTTTTATAATAATAATTAAATCTGATTTATTAGTAAAATTCTAATCGATTTACAAGACTTGTTTATAAAACTTATTATTCATTTTAAATTTTTTAAAATATTTAAACTACTAACTTTTTGAAATATTTTTAAACACTTTTAAATTACCTAATTTAATATTTAAAAATCCCCTTTATAAAACACACTCAACTTCTCAATAACAATATATTTTTAAATTTCAATATAACATGTCTATTATTTATAAATTTCTCTCGATTTATCACCAATTGATTTATGTCCCAATTTCATAAATCCCCTTTTCACATTTTTAAAAGTAAATCTATCATTTATTTTTAAACCGATTTACCCATCTCATTATAAATCCTCACCGTGAATTTATAACTTCAATTTATCAAACGAAAAATCATTTCACTTTATTTGTAAGCATTGTTTATAAATACCATAATCTCATTTCCAATTTACAACGTTTTCCTATCACTTAAATCTATTATAAATCAATTTCAAATTAACTTCCATTTATAAATCAATTTAAATAACCCAACTATATTCCAAAACAAACCAAATCTCGATTCTACTTTCATTTTGAAATTTGAAATCTTATTTAAGATCTAGTATAAAAAATTTATATTTTATTTTCAAATTTTCTTTTTATTCTCTCAAACTATTTGAAAACTCGATTTTTAAAAACCCTTTACACTTAAATAAATTCCACTTAACTTTTATTATTAAAAATTCTTTATATACATTAACCAATATCTCTATTTATAGCATCACGAAATAGTTAAGTACAAATGTGTCATAGATTGTTCAAACATATCATGTAGCACTATATATGAAATTAAATTCAACATTTTTGAGGAATCCAGTTGGATCCCTCCAACCTGTTTCCCTTCAAGCACAGATGTTAATACAGCATAAAAATACCAATCCCATTTCGAGGCGGAATATCGCAGTAATATAGGATCATCTGTTATTATGCGGGGCGTATAGGGTCTCATCCAGTCCAATAGGCGGGAAAAATTAATCCAACTACTAATATATACTACTATATATATATTATAACATCCAAATGATAATAATTATCAAATCATCCAATCAACCAATAATTAAATTCAACGTTTTAAATTGAACAAGCATTCCAAAATGAGTGTGATTTACTCACATTGATTTTCGTAGTCGCTTTTGCGTTTTGTTCCGACTAAATTCGAATGTGTTTGAATTTATATAAAAATTCTATAAGCTCTAAACTCGACCAAGTTGATTTCATAGGAAAAGGCAAGCTAATACAAACCCATCGTGATTGATCGCGTTGGATTTGGACCTAAAACGAGCGAGTTATGTAATTTACAAGAATTTGAATTTTATAAAACGATTTATACAAATTAATTTCCATATACATCACTACCCACCTAACTTCTAAAGCCCAGCACAACAAAATAAACCCCAACAGCAAACTCTTCATCCCCAACCTTCTATTCCCTATACACGCTCCCAACGAACATGCATGTGCACGATCACTGACACGGAGCTCCGTCGCTCGAAACCAAAATCCGACAATGCCCACATGTTTCTCACCAAAATCACCACTTACTCGTACCAAAAACTTCACTCCAATGCCTCATAGGAAATCATGACCTGCTACATTGGGAACGACACTCTAGCCGATGTCGCACACGCCATTTCTCCACCAAGTGCCACGAAATTTCCACCAGATGGTGCGCCTATCCCTAACGAACCCAAATCAGAGTTTCGCTCGTCGAATCGAAGCTTCAAAATCCAAAACCCTAACTACAACATCCTCACGCCATAAAATTCGAGCCACCCGGTTTGACATTACACTCACTAACGAACATAGCAGACTGAAGTCAATCAAAAGACAAGAATTTTAGAATAAATCTCGGGATTTTTAGTTTAGTATTTGGTGAGAAAATAATTTTTGAAGCTGTTTTTTATTACTTTTCTTCTTCAGTGTGCTCGGCCGTGCTTTAAATAGGAGAGTGAGACGTGATTCTTGCATGTCTGAATATGTAAAGGTAAATCCTAGGAGGCTGATGGAAAGAGAAGGCAGATTTGAAGGGTAGAAAGAAATATATATATATATATATATATATATATATATATATATATTAAGTTTCAAAATACCTCGATTTTCGTAACTTAAAATCTCGAACCCCGATCGAGGCATGCCGCTAGGCGTTTTTAATGTTATACCTAAATTCTGAATGTAATGGAAAAGGTTTCTAGCATAATTTGATTGGATGGAGAAGTTAGCTTTTTGAACTCAATTGTAAAATTAAATTATCGATATTAAATTCAAAGCGTTTTTATCCCGTATGACCAAACCATAACTCCAAACACTACTAAAATCAAAATCTAATAATAATTCGCTATTATGGTCCAAAAGAACTTGTTTTGTCGAAATCTGAGACCGTGTCTCGGAAGGCTATTTTTATATGTTAATTTAAATAATCTATTTTTAAAATCAAGTGAACCACTTACAAATCCAATTTAAAAAAATATATTATCTTTATTCTTATTAATATCAAATTAATAAGCCTTTAAACTATTTTTATGAAGCTCAAAAACCCAAGAGTTAATTATTTATTAAAATTCCAGTTATGAAATTATCCAATAAATCATTATATTTAAAATTCAAGTTAAGAATTAACTCTTATATATTTAAGAATCAATTAAATATTTCAATTTCAAGTAACCAAAATTCTGGGTCGTTACGTTCCTCCCCCTTAAAAGAATTTTGTCCCTGAAATTACCAAGGTAAGAAGAATGATTCAAAACCTATTAACATTCTCAAAACCAATCAGTTGAAACAACCTCCCAGACTCAATTTATTGAAACCACGTTATAAGTTTTAATAATTTCCAAATTCATCCATAGATTCCAAAAATTATTAGCTACTCAATCATTTCAAATTATAATCCAAAAATGAAATTTTAGTTAATAAAAATTTTCTTCAACATTCCGCTAGTATCTCCTTTGCATGGCTAGATTGGAATAACTACAAAGTTGCCTCTACGGGCCACAATCATGAAAAGAAAACAAAATCCAAGTGGTTCAATCATAAAACCATCAATTTCAAACATCAATTTTAAACATGTACCTTTTTGTCAGGCAATAAAAATATTTCTTAATTTTTAATGCTGCATCTTATTTACCAATAATATCCAATCACGTAATTCAAAATCATTTTATTCAACATTTTCAAATTTCCAGTATTTGTTTTACTTAAGCTCGTACGATGTAAATATATCATCCGTACGCAATATCAAATCTGATCGCACACTCGTTCACACAATTTCACTTTCGAACTAGTATAGTTCACACGACTCTCTAGTGCGGACTCGGATCTTGTTCCTTGATTAGAAACTGTTATTCTCCTTGCATAGCCATATACTATGATAGAGAATTCTAGAACCAACTGAGAATCCATTTCCAGTGTTCGCCGTCAAAAATCGAGTGAAAAATCCAAACTTGGATCGATATAAATTATCAAAATTCTACGCTCGAATATGGATCAAACTGTTATGCAAATAATATATGTACAACTTCCGTATTTCTTTCAATTGATTCTTAGCTATATCAAGTTCTTTTTATACGCATTTACTTCCATTTCCATTCAATTATTCGCAAATATCATTCACACTTATACTTCACATTCACCTATTAACTTGGTATATCCCTTAATACCAATTCCACTTAAGAATCTCACCGTCAAATTTTCTTAAGTCAATTATAAACATTTAAATACAAAAGTTCTTATGTTTGTTACCACTTCGCCACTTGAGTTCATATCCATTTCTATTCCAATTCAATTTCGATTCCATTTAAGTTACGAATTAAATTAATTAGTTAATCCACTAATTTGTTCCCAATCTTAATAAATTATATTTTCAACAATTAATTCATCTAGCCTAACTTAGGCTAAATCTACAAATTTACTTTATTCAACTTCCCTTCTGTCAAATTCCATTCCAAAATCAATTTTCATATTTTTATATGTTAAACTTACTCATATTCCATAAAGCATTTTTAATAAAAATCCCAGAGTTAAACATTTTTTTCTAAGTATTTCAAATCATTTTTGAAATTATATACACCCAAAATTCCATAGTATTTTAAATCATTCCTTTGAATTTCAAAATCAAATCAGTTTTACCAAGCAAACCCCAATTGTAGCAATCCCTCCCTCGAAAATTCGAAAATGACTGTCGTTGATTCTGTTGTCATCACTGAAATTATTTTTCAGCGACCGAAGTGAGTTTTGTGCTTTTCCTCTTTTAAAAACCATTTTCAATATTTTTACTACAAAAAACTCTCCAAATAATATCACTAATACTATCTAAGACTTTGAAAAACATTACAAAACCAACGGGAAATAAATTCCTAAATCCCCAACCTTCAAACCATTTTAACAACTCATATAAAATATACTTCTAGAATTTCATTTCATTTCAAATTATAAATCACATTTACAAAATCAATTCATATAATACCATTTTGTTATATGAAATTACTTCTCAACTGTTGACTATAACATCAACTTTTATTCAATCACCATAACAACAAATGATAATGGTTTAATATTATCATTTCCTAACAACTAAGCGCACCATAAATAACTATTATAATTTCTAAAATTTATTCCTTTATATATAAAAATAATATGGGTAAATCATTTCATTTACTCCATTTCAAAATAACGCCACGTCATAATGCTCTATTGAAGTGTTTAGAGATTCCTATCAATAACATTAGTTACTCGTATTGACCAGAATCCATAAGCCACTTAAAAAATCAACCAACACAATATAAAACATTTTTATGCACTAACAAATATGCGCTCATATCTATTAACTTAATCAAACTCATTCTAGGGTACTACTGATCCTATCTCTAATGAGTTACCCCATCAAAGTCAAGGTTCTCACTTAACCTTCAGCTCTGATACCAAATATAACGAACGTGGATTTTCGACCCTAGAATATCGACATCAATACGTCCACCGTATAACATGTCGAGCAAACGACTACCGAAAATACCAGATCATTAGAGGAAAAGAAGAAAGAGGTAGAAGAAAATAGAACAACAACATCGAATCTCACAAACGTAGTGGAACAATATATAATAGATACTAACATGTCTTTATACAAAAGAACTATAACTGTTACTTACACATTACATCGTCAGAGTACAACAAGTCAATAGCTCAATACTGGATAGTTATAATAACTTGTCCTCACTAGCACTGAATATATAGCCTACAATACATAACGGAATATAATCAAGTACGTGCAATACATCTTTATCATCCAACTCGTTTCCTGAGCTCCATAGCATCCTATCTTGAATCTATAATACTCGGTCTGACCTGAGCATTGTAATAAAATAACACCGGAGTCAGTCTAGAATACCGGCGTGAGAAAAAACATTCAATTTTAATTGTTAAAGTTATCAAAATCCTTTGAAAAACAAAGATATCTCGTAAGACCGTATCACACATAAATATGATGGTTTTTTACCTTACGATAACCAAAAAACTTTATGTCAAAATCGTTTGATATTATAATAGTGTTAAAACAAAGTAAATAGAAAATAGATGAAATGCTTGCATCTCACGTTTCAACATAGTTGGGCACAATCAAAACCCTACAGCGCTTATTGGAGAATGGATTCCAAAGAAAGACTAGGCACATGCGTACAATCTATCATGGTACACGTCTAGAAAAATGCACCAAGGACCTCGCCAGGATCCCCTACAACACAAGACCGACCCTATCCCAAACCTAGATAGAACCCAATATGTTATCACCCCGGGTGTTCCTACCCTTATCAGGAGCTCTTTTGCATGCACCACCGTATCCATAATTTATAATATATCCGAGGGTATCTAGAAAGGTGCTAACATACCTAATTGGATATGACCCACTTAACCTTGCTGCATATCCCTTGATTTTCAATCATTCCGGTTGACGAGGCTTGAGGCTACGATCACCTTTCAAGAGAAATTTCACTTAGAATGTTCATCATCCTCCAATGACGATGTTCCGACAGCATTTGTCCATACAAGTTGTCTTGGATTTGGACGAACCAAATCACCGCCTTTATCATCTTCATGGCATCCATTCGTAACACGGATCGAAGTGGTTTTCAGATAATTAAATCTGATCCCGGTCTCTTCGAAACTATCAATGAGATTGGCCAATACTTGATAGTTGGTTATTTGACTATCATTAAAACATCCATAAGCAGTCAGTAGGCCCATATTATAATTTTCCAAAATTTATTTTCAATATATCTTTATAAGATACAATTATTAAATTCCCTTCCAAATTTTCAATTTTTGAGACAGCTTAAATACTTATATCCATATCAGGATATTTAAAACCATCTCTTATTTCAACACTTAGAAAAATATTTTCAAATATATTTTCTAAACCCTTACTTCCCAACCCTTAGGAATGTTCATTTGTTTCTCTTTTCTGAAAAATCCTTCACAATTTATATTGTAAATTCCTTAAATCGTTTATAACGAATTCTATAAGTTTCGGGTTACTTGATCAAATCTCTTTATTCAAAAAGGTATATACTTATCTTACCAGAAAAAGTATGTTAAAAAACTTCCTTTCATAAATATGTGAAAACATTTTAAAATAAATCTAGAAAGCACCATGCGGTAACAACAATGGATTCATAGCTCAATGATTATGTATCTATTCCAGAGAAATCCAAACTAAATTTCAGGCAATCTCTGCCTCCAATATCGCTATGAAAGTATACCATTACTTTTCGAAACTTATTTAATAACTAAATATACTAATTTAACTTCCATTTATAAATCAATTTAAATAACCCAACTATATTCCAAAGCAAACCAAATCTTGATTCTACTTCTATTTTGAAATTTAAAATCTTATTTAAGATCTAGTATAACAAATTTTATATTTATTTTCAAATTTCCTTTTTATTCTCCCATACTATTTAAAAATTTTATTTTTAAAAACTCTTTACACTTAAACAAATACCACTTAAGTTTTATTATTGAAAATCCTTTGTATACATTATCCAAAATCTGTATTTACAACATCACAAAATAGTTAAGTACAAATTTAAGGTCTAAACCATTGATTTTATCCAAATCAATTTCTTTTAAATAACCGAAACTCTATATAAATATATTACTTCCAAAATCCCTTTTAGTTTTCTTTCAAATTCGTGTGTGTATATATATATATTGGTGTTTTAAAATACCAAAAATCCAAGCCAGTGCTACCATAGCATTCAACAAATTCGAATCACATAATAATTTGTCACAAATTATTCAAACATATCATATATCACTACATATGAAATTAAATTAAACATTTTTGAGGAATCCAATTGAATCCCTCCAACCTGTTTCCCTGCAATCACAATAGTTAATAAAACATAAAAATACCAATCCTGCTTCGAGGCAGAATATCGCGGTAATATAGGGTCATCCACTATTATGCGGGGCGCATAGGGTCTCGTCCGCTTCGTTAGGCGGGAAAACTCAATCCAACTACTTATATATACTACTATATATATATGATAACATCCAAGTGATAATAATAATCATCAAACAATCCATCAAACAATTATTAAATTTTCAACATTCCAAATTGAATAAGAAATCCAAAAATGAGTGAGATTCACTCACATTGATTTCCTAGTTTCTATCGCGTTCTGGTTTACATTAAATTCGAACGCATTTGAATTTATATGAAAATTCCACAAGCTTTAAACACAACCAAATTAATTCAATAGCAATGAGCTCGTTAATACGAACCCAAAGCGATTGACCACGTTGGATTCGGACCTAAAACGAGTATGTTATAAAATTTATAAGAATTTGAATTTTTATCAAAAATTTGAACAAATAAATTACCATTTATATCACTACCAACCTAACTTCTAAAGCCCGGCCCAAGAAAACAAAATCCAACTATAAACTCTTCTTCCCCAACCTCTTGTTCCCTGTACATGCTTCCAATGAACACGCGCACGCATGATCACTGGCACAAAGCTCCATCACTCGAAACCAAAATCCGACGTCGCCTACGAGTTTCTCAAAAATATATCCACCCACTTGTACCAGAAACTTGACCTCCGATGCCTCATAGGAAATTGCAACCTACTACATCAATAACAACACTTTAGCCGATGTCACACATGCCATTTCTTCACTGAGTGCCATAGAATTTCCACCAGAAGGGGCTCTTATCCCTGACGAACCAAAATCAGTGCTTCACTCGTTGAATCGAAGCTTGAAAAATCCAAAAACCAATACCTTAGCTACAACATCCTCACGCCATCAAAATTGAACCATCTACTTGATGTCGCACCCACTAATGAGCATAGCAGATTGAAGTCCATCAAAAGATAAGATTTTTAAAATAAATCTCTTGATTTTTAGTTTAGTATTTGGTGAGAAAAGAATTTTTGAAGTTGCTTTTTTATTACTTTTCATCTTCACTGTGCTCGGGCCGTGCTTTAATTAGGAGAAGATAGCTTTTCAAACTCAATTGTAAAATTAAATTAACGATATTAAAGCCAATGCGTTTTTATCCCGTATGACCAAACGATAACTCCACATGCTACGAAATTCAAAATCCTATAATAATACACGATTATGGGGTTCAATGGAACTTGTTTCGTAGAAATCTGAGACTGTGTCTCGGAAGGCTAATTTTATATGTTAATTTAATCAATCTATTTTAAAATAACAAGTAAACCACTTATAAATCAAATTTTAATTTTTTTTATCTTCATTCTTATTAGTATAAATTTAATAAGCCTTTAAATTATTTTATCAAGCTTAAAAACCCAAGATTCAATTATTTAAGAAAACTCCTTTATTAAATTATCCAATAAATCATTATAGTTGAAATTAAAGTTAAGAATTAACTTTTAAATATTTAAAAATCAATTATATATTCCAATTTCAAATAAGAAAAATTCTTTGTCGTTACATTAGCTATGATGGGAGAAGGAGAGGAGAGATGAAGAAAATTAGTTGCCTATTGAATCAAAGAATGAATGAAAGAAAATTTGTTTCAAAGGAAACATTGAAACCTCTTAATTCCCACTCCAAACCTTCCTACAGTATTCCCTCATTAAATCTCATCAAATCCACTCCCTCGCTCATCATATATCGTTGCTCATAAAACAATCAATATGGGCCTCAGAATCTCCCAAAATCACTTAGCAATTAATCTAATTAAACCTAGTTTAAATATGTGGAAATTAGTCACAAGGGCCTCTCTAGCAAGTGTAATTAGTTTCTAGGACACACGGTTGAAATAATTATTTTCAAGGACAAAATGAAAAATAATAAGTTTCTATGGCCAAAAAAGTATTAAATTATGTCCTTGAAAGTAATTGGATGCCTGACTTTATCCTTATTAGTAATTATTCTACAGACTTTGACCTTGAAATTAATTTCTACGGGTGTGTGTCCTAGAAACTAATTGGACTGTAAAGTTTGTCCTTTTGATGAAATGCCCCTTTTAATATTCTATCGATATTATTTACTAATAGCGCTTATGTAAATTTTATATGTGCACTTTGTTAATACTAATTATATTTAAACAACTCAAATAAATTTAATAATTAATATTTCATAAATATCTAAGTACTGAATTTCAATAAAAAAAATCATATTATATCAATGAATTTAATTAATTTACAATGATTATAAATTAATTAAATCATGTAGTTTTTCAGAGTATTCATCATTACAGTTGCTTAACTTAAGGGTGTAAATTCAATCAGTGATTAATATCGAATAATCCCAGTATTAAGCACATATGTCACAAGCCAGTGGTGTGGCATTTTGCCAAATTTATCGATTACTCGTCTTTTCTATAAAATTTAGTTTTACTATTTATAAGCATTACCTAGTAGTAACGATTTTTTACACTAATTCTTTTCATCATGTCCATATCACGTTAGAACTTACAAAATTTGGTTTTGGTCAAAACTCCAATATTGCCCATATTTAAATTGACTAGTCCAAACATAAAATCCTTGGTTTAATATTAATAATAATTATTAAGCTTATTATTCTAACCAGAGACTTTGATTTTTAGTTGACTACAGTTGATCTTAATATTAAACTTATATAACCAAACAGATGAATTTTCTATTAAATAGTGTTCTACTTTCAATGCTTCAACTTAGACCGAACTATAGTCATCCAATGTACGCCGAACCAAGATGACCAAAATTAATGTGGATTATTCGCATTGAAGTTCAACAGTGTTCTCAAGTAGAGATAA
This sequence comes from Allium cepa, assembly GCA_030765085.1. Lineage (NCBI taxonomy): Eukaryota > Viridiplantae > Streptophyta > Magnoliopsida > Asparagales > Amaryllidaceae > Allium > Allium cepa. The sequence goes on along the minus strand of CM060945.1, from coordinate 716,717,225 downwards.
CTATGTAACATCATCACCTCAAGATTCTCTAATTGACCTTAAAATGTTAATCAAAATATAACTATAGTGAGCCATTCCATATTAATCCAATAACTATCATTAAGTAAACATTCGTTGCCTCCAGTAGCCATTTGTAATACACTGCCTAAACATTTGGAGAGCATTGCACATTCTAGTCTTAACGGATGAATTAATATCCTTCCCCTAACATCTTAACTAGGAAGAGTAAAAAATATGTTAATTTCAATATGATAATATTCTTAAGAATACAATGCACTGTAATTACTATCACATAACATATCATTTACAGATTTTCTATTCAATATGCTTTAAATTATTTACTTAATTAATTATATTACAATATAACAAAGAATATATTAGAAATCAAACACCTTTATTATGAACAAGATTGGTTATCGAGGTTGATATGTATAGTATATTACATAATTGCTTCTAGTGCATACACCTAATTCTATTAATCCTAATGTAGGTGTACATTATACATATAAAGATTATCCTCTTGTTGAGATAAGCCATTAAAAGCGATACAAAGGAAATGATTCGTTTATTCTAGCAATGCAAGCGACATATGTTTGTTATGCTCCGCATCTTACCCTGAACAATAATAAGGATGACTAGTGGGTTGTCATTAAAACAAATCCAAGATGGTCATTCAATGGGGGCATGATCATAACCAACGATCAACCTATAAAATTAATATGGAGGATAAGGAAATACTTAAATAATACATGGCACAGTGATACAGGACCACTTATAAATAAAGTATTTGACGGAGTTAAATTAGACGAATGGCGCAGCGGATTAATCAAACAAAACTTCAATCGATGAAATGTAGCAATCGGTGAGATGAAGATACCAAAATGCCCAAGTTCGTTGATCCAAAGATACCGAACTCTAGCTATCTCAAACACGTTGATAGCGCACTATACCGTGTTCTAAGATCTACGATTCTTCGCACGTTGATCTAGCGCACTAGATTCCGTGAATCGGCTTCTACGATCGTTGAATCGAGCGCACTCGATTAACCGAAAGAGGAGATAGGAGATTACACTCAACTACCAATTGGTATGAAAGCACAAAGCTAACAAAAGAGAATTTTATTCAAAAATCAACAACCAAAATGTACAACACACGCGTATTTATAGGAGTTACAACCCAGCCTTAAGTCGTTCACGACTCATCCCCACAACTCATGACTTAAGGCTTTCGACTCAACAACACAACGTTGTACAACTTATAGGTCGGCACCGACTTAACGCAAGAGATTCAAACACGACCGACTCATCATAAGTCGTTGCCGACTTAACTACACAACACGGTTTACACGACTCAAACATAGTAACCACCTGACCGACTCAAAAGTATACGACTCAACAGGCCCAGCCTTATGACCACACCTCCGACTCAAGAAAACAAATAACGACTCAACTTGCTAAGCGACTCACGACTCAACTTCATACCGACTTAACAAAATACGACTCAACATACAATGCGACTCATGACTCAACCGACTCATCAACTGACCGACTCAACACTCATACGACTCAGCTTCCCAGTTCCTTGCGGCCTGTCTCTTCGAACGATTCAGTTAGGTCGTCCCCTTTGTTTTAATAAGTCGCAAACGACTTGGAGTCTTCGCCTTAGGTCGTGAACTGTGTCCCGTAAGTCGGTAACGACTTAAGATCTCCGAGCTACCCAACTCCAAAGCTTCCTCCTCACGACCTAGAATCATTTTAACACGTGACCGACTTAACTCTTGAGGAATTGTAGATCGTGCTGCATCATCCTCCCCTGGTTGAGAAAATTTCGTCCTCGAATTTGTAAATTCTTCCCTCTCAAATTGTCCATCTCCATAATATGGCACAAGATGCTTAACATTGAATACGTCAGAAGTGTAGACATCCTCTGGTAGCTTCAACTTATAAGCATTCTCATTGATCCGTTTCACAACCTCTACAGGTCCAATTTTTCTGGCTTTCAACTTATTATATGCGCTCACTGGAAAACGATCTTTGGTCAATACAGCATAAACCAAATCACCTTCGTTAAATTCAACATTTCGTCGCTTTAAATCTGCAAACTTCTTATACTTCTCATTCGATTTCTCTAATCGTTCCTGAACGATTTTATGACATTCAGTCAGCTCATCAACAAAACCAACAGCTCGTTTAATTGTTCCTTTCGCCTGTGGTACCACTGCCAAATCCAACGGTCCCCTGGGTAAGTTTGAATAAACAATCTGAAATGGACTGAATCCCGTACTACGATTTACTGCATGATTATGTGCAAACTCAGCTTGGCATAACTTCATGTCCCAACTTCTCAAATTATCCTGTATAAGGCATCGCAACAAATTTCCCAATGACCTGTTAACAACTTCTGTCTGTCCATCTGTCTGTGGATGATAAGCACTACTAAATTTCAGTTTCGTTCCCACCATCTTCCACAAACTCAACCAAAAGTGACTCAGAAAACGAGTATCTCTATCCGACACAATAGATTCTGGCAATCCATGAAGTCGATAGATCTCCTTGAAAAATAACTGTGCTACTCGAACTGCATCCGCTGTCTTCTTGCAAGCAACAAAATGTGCCATCTTCGAAAACCTGTCCACCACAACAAATATCGAATCATTTCCCCTTTGAGTTCTAGGCAAACCCACAACGAAATCCATGCTAATATCAACCCATGGCTTAGATGGTACTGGTAATGGCATATACAACCCTGCATTCGTTGCTGTTCCCTTTGAAACCTGGCAAATATGGCATCGCTCCACAAATCTCTCAACCTCTCTTCTCATCGACGGCCAAAAGTAAGACTGTGAAATCAACTGTAAAGTACGATCACGGCCCACATGCCCTTCCTCGTGCAACTCCTTAATAATTTTCAATCTCAAACTACAATCTGGAATGCATAATTGATTTCCTTTGAACAAGAATCCATCAACCAACATAAATTCATCGGTACTCCCATCCTTCACCTTCTCAACATATTTCACGAAGTAAGGATCTTCATTAATCATCTTTGGCAACATTTCAAACCCCGTCACTTCAACCTTCATTGTCGTTATTAAATGATTCCTCCTACTCAAAGCATCAGCTACTCGATTTGTCACCCCTGATTTGTGCTTAACGACAAAAGTAAACTGCTGTAAATAAGCAATCCATGATGCATGTCTTGCTGAAATCTTGTCCTGCCCCTGTAAATGCTTCAATGCTTCATGATCAGTGTAAAGAACAAATTCCTTCTGAAATAGATAATGCCTCCAATGCTTAACAGCTTGCACAACAGCATAAAACTCAACGTCATATGTACTGTATCTCATCTTTGCCCCTGACAACTTTTCACTGAAATATGCAATAGGTCTCCCCTGCTGACTCAACACTCCTCCAATCCCAACCTTCGAAGCATCAGTATGCAATTCAAACAATAACTGAAAATTAGGTAGAACAAGAATTGGTGCAGACGTCAACAATTCCTTGATCTTCTCAAAGGCAACCCCCGCTTCTTTTGACCATACAAATTGTTTCCCTTTCATGCAATCAGTCACTGGAGTCATAACGCTACTGAAGTGTGGAATGAACCTTCGGTAGAATGATGCCAATCCATGAAAACTTCTAACTTCAGTGATAGTTCTCGGCTGTGGCCAATTTCTAATAGCTTCAACTTTACTTTGATCAACTTGAATTCCTTCTTCTGAAACAACATAACCCAGAAATAAAACACTGTGCGTCATAAACACACATTTCTTCGTAGCAGCATAAAATTGTTCCTCACGAAGAATAATCAATACTTCCCTCAAATGTAGAACATGCTCCTCCATACTCCTGCTATATATCAGAATATCATCGAAATAAACCACGACGAACTTCCCAATGAATGGTCTAAAGATTTGATTCATCACCCGCATGAATGTACTAGGTGCATTTGACAAACCAAATGGCATAACCAACCATTCGTATAACCCTTCTCTCGTCTTAAAAGCTGTCTTCCATTCATCTCCAGGTCTGATTCGAATTTGATGATAACCACTCTTCAAATCAATCTTTGAAAATATAGTTGCCCCACTCAATTGATCTAACAAATCATCCAACCTTGGCATAGGAAATCTATATCGGACAGTGATCTTATTCAAAGCTCTACTATCTGTACACATCCTCCATGTTCCGTCCTTCTTTGGTACTAACAATGCTGGCACGGCACAAGGACTCAAGCTTTCCTGAACATGTCCCTGTTCCAACAACTCTTCCACCTGCCTTCGTAACTCCTCATGTTCCTTCGGACTCATTCGGTAATGTGGTCGATGTGGTAACACTGCTCCCGGAACAAGATCAATTTGATGTTGAATGTCTCTAAGTGGCGGTAACTCCTTAGGCAACTCCTCTGGAAATACATCTTCGAATTCTTTCAAAATTGGCTTTACTGCTTCTGGAATTTCAACTTCTTCACTACTCTCTCTCCCAATCAACAAAAACACTTCTGGTTCTTCTTCGACTTCCTTGACAAACTCCTTCAAAGTCAACAGAGTTTTCAATTCCTCAATCTCTTCTAGCTTGCTCTCCTTTTGTTGTTGCTTCTTAGGAACCAAAGCGATTTTAGTACCCTCGAACATGAAACTGTAACTATTGGCACGACCGTCATGTTGAACTGCTCTATCAAACTGCCATGGTCTGCCCAACAACAGATGACACACGTCCATGTCTACAACATCACACCAAATTTCATCTTTGTACTTCTTCCCAATAGAAAAATTAACACAAGCTCTTCGACACACCTTCACTTCACCACCCTTCCTTAACCATGCTAACTTGTACGGTTTAGGATGCTTCTCAGTTTTCAAGTTCAACTTCCTTACTGCTTCTGTAGAAATAATATTATCACAACTCCCAGCATCAATAACGAACTTGCAAACTTTTCCCAGAATAGTGCATGTCGACTGAAAAATATTGCTTCTCAACCAACTACAATCCTCCTCTTGCTTTGGTGTAAGACATGACCTCCTCATCATAAGATTACAACCTTCATCTCCAAACAATTCTTCTTCCTCCTCAACATAAGGTGTATTTGAACATTCTGCCTCCTCACCATCATCCTCCTCAACTTCTGCAACCATGGTTCTCTTCTTCGGCTTCAGACATTCATTGCTTTTGTGACCCAACTCCTGACAATTATAACATTTGAACCCACTGCTAACCTTTGCCTTCTCAGCCTCCTTCACCACTGGCTTTGAAACAGGTTTAGGAACATTAGAACTTCCACCAACACCCCTTGCTTGATTATTGGAATTAGTAAACACACCACCTCCACGCCTTCCTTGTTTCTCCCAAGCTAACGCTTTCTGATGTGCCTCTGCAACTGATCTAGGATCGAACATATTAACCATATCCTGGATCTGCATTCTCAATCCTCCAATGAATCTAGCAGTTAGCTGTTCTTCCATTTCCATAATATCATTCCTAGCAATGAGTTGGTAAAATTCATCAGCATAATCACTAACAGACTTTGTCCCTTGCCTCAGATTCTGCAACCTCTGGTACATAAGTGATTGGTAGTTGTAAGGTAAGAAAGTAGATCTCATCAACTTCTTCATCTTATCCCACGATTCTATCTTTGACTTCCCCATTCTCTCCCTGGTTAGTTTAGTTTGCTGCCACCACGCCAAAGCTCTCCCCTTCAACCTAGTAGCAACCAACTTCACCCTTCTATGCTCAGGAACCTCCTTGAAATCAAAGATCTCTTCAACATTAGAAATCCAATCTAAGAACTCTTCAGCAACCATCCCTCCTTTAAATTCTGGAATTTCCATTTTCATTCCCGATTCCCAACGTCGATCATCTTCAATATCCCGATAAGAATTTCGAACTTGATCCCGATCTCGATAATGAATACTAGCTCTATCACCTTCTTCAACAAAATCAAAAGTACGCCGACATCGATCTCGACCATTATCATCCCTTCGTTCATGCATGCTTCTTTGACTATGTCTCTCTTCATCTCTATATGCTTCATTGTCAAATTCACGTTGACTTCTCCTCTCTTCATGTGCATAGTCATGATGATCTCTTCGTGATGAAATTGATGTTTCTCTTCTATCTCTACAAGAATGTGGCGATACCCTCCTCGCTTCCGTAACCGATGGCGAAACTCGGTTTCCTCCATGGTTCGAGTTTGGTGATCTCCTCCTTTGATTCAAATCATTCATCAATCTCTCCAATTTACCAATGCCTTCATCAAATTTCTCATTAATACGTTGTTCCATAAGCTCGGCTTCTTCTCTTCGATACAAAGCTTCAACGTTTTGATGACGATTAGCTCTCCTTGGTGGCATAACTGAAAAACTTTCACAAACACTTCAACAATTCGAACACAAAAATTCAAAGCTTCAACAACGCAATAAGTCACGGCTCAACAATGACTCGGCTACAATTTGTCTCGGCCTCCACTTGTCTCAACAATATGAAACGGCTCAAATTCAAACACTCCGCAAGGCTCGGCTACTCCCCGCTAGTATACACGGCCTTCTTCAATTTCAAACTCCTTTGCTCACTTTGATCCAAAATGTAATGGATCAAACAATTCAAACTTGTTGCAACTTCAATATGAACACAATGAACAACTTCAAACTTCAAAAACTTCAAAAACTTGGCTCCAAGAATCAACTTAGCTATGATTGGCTAAGTATGGCTTTGATACCAATAATGGCGCAGCGGATTAATCAAACAAAACTTCAATCGATGAAATGTAGCAATCGGTGAGTTGAAGATACCAAAATGCCCAAGTTCGTTGATCCAAAGATACCGAACTCTAGCTATCTCAAACACGTTGATAGCGCACTATACCATGTTCTAAGATCTACGATTCTTCGCACGTTGATCTAGCGCACTAGATTCCGTGAATCGGCTTCTACGATCGTTGAATCGAGCGCACTCGATTAACCGAAAGAGGAGATAGGAGATTACACTCAACTACCAATTGGTATGAAAGCACAAAGCTAACAAAAGAGAATTTTATTCAAAAATCAACAACCAAAATGTACAACACACGCGTATTTATAGGAGTTACAACCCAGCCTTAAGTCGTTCACGACTCATCCCCACAACTCATGACTTAAGGCTTTCGACTCAACAACACAACGCTGTATAACTTATAGGTCGGCACCGACTTAACGCAAGAGATTCAAACACGACCGACTCATCATAAGTCGTTGCCGACTTAACTACACAACACGGTTTACACGACTCAAACATAGTAACCACCTGACCGACTCAAAAGTATACGACTCAACAGGCCCAGCCTTATGACCACACCTCCGACTCAAGAAAACAAATAACGACTCAACTTGCTAAGCGACTCACGACTCAACTTCATACCGACTTAACAAAATACGACTCAACATACAATGCGACTCATGACTCAACCGACTCATCAACTGACCGACTCAACACTCATACGACTCAGCTTCCCAGTTCCTTGCGGCCTGTCTCTTCGAACGATTCAGTTAGGTCGTCCCCTTTGTTTTAATAAGTCGCAAACGACTTGGAGTCTTCGCCTTAGGTCGTGAACTGTGTCCCGTAAGTCGGTAACGACTTAAGATCTCCGAGCTACCCAACTCCAAAGCTTCCTCCTCACGACCTAGAATCATTTTAACACGTGACCGACTTAACTCTTGAGGAATTGTAGATCGTGCTGCATCAACGAATATGTCGAATTGATAACGATGTTGATTTTGAAGTTAATAAACATGAGTATGATTATATTGATAATAACGATGGTACTTTGTAGCTTATATGTAATTTAATGAAAGACGGTTTTTATTTATGCATGTTGTTTTTATTATTTTCATTTCCTTTTTTTGACAAATAAATGTACATTTTTTTAATTTTTGGCTTATAAACATTGAAAAAAAATCTATTTATTGCTTTTTTATAGGTGAAGTTGCTAATCGCATAGTCATGTTCACTCATTTATGATGTAATATAATTTAAACTTGTTCTAGTTTCTACTATAGTTGCATGTCGTTATAAAACATAAGTTACATATCCTTTGTTATATCATATACATATGTATATATGTATTATTATAATAACTACATGTAGTCATATGAAGGTAAGGACGGTGAGTGTAATAAGGCTGTCTTAGAGGATGTCATTCAGGATAGGAAGTATTTATACTTATGTGATTATGGGCAATTTATGCTTTACATGGCATTGCTTTTTCTGCGTATTTGCATGTCTCAGGGCCTATCTCTGATGGAGATAGCAGTTGTGATGATGGGGACAGTCTTCTTTATTACTTAGTAATTAGGTTCTTTTGCCAATATTCTATACTTCTTTTTCTTTTCTTCTTCTATTAGTTGTTTTAGTGCATTTGTTGAACACTTGCTCTTAATGGTTATTAATATAAGTGGATGGCCCACTTTAAAGCTGGCTAGCTTTGTTAGAAAAAAATGATCTAGTTGATGTCGTAGAGTATAGAGCTGTGATAGCTTCACATCCGGTCAGTGAAACTCCTCATCAGGTTAGGGTGGCTCTCACTGATTAGAGCATTGTGGAACCCACTCATTTAACCTCAGCGCACATATGATGTCCCTGTTTATTCAAATTGATGTGCCTATTGCTGCTACCATCCATCCACTTATGCCTCAGAGATGGATTCTTACTCTACCCAATGAGTTGATGCCTTTCCAAAAGAATTAGGATCAAGGTGAGCAAGTACTATATGAATATAGTTGAAATCATACATATACAAACATTAATACATAAACTGTCAAACATAAATACAAGCATACATATACACTCGTACATAAAATAATTTACTAATTAGACATGCATACATAAAATATACATACATGTACAGACACACATACACATAAAGAGTTATGATTTTTGCAGGAGCGCCAAAGCCGATACCTTCCATGAAGACATGCTTATACAAACCACAACTTTCTGGACCATATTTACTAACATTCTCAATGACGTTACGAAAGTAATGTTTCATGAATTTGTGGTAAAATAATTTTATTACATAATACATCATATAAAGAAGTATCTCATTTTATTTGTAATACATTCAATTTAAATTTGTAGAGAATTTCGTAGAGAGAAGCCATTCTTAAAGAAATTTTAAGAAGGGCTTAGGTGTCCAAGACATTTAAAGACTATCGATAATGGACATAGGGTATGTGCAAAATTGGAAAAATGCATCCATCCCTTGCTTAATAGATATATGAGCAGTTCTTATGACACTGGGAGACAAAGAACTTCTAAAAAAGGACAAAATGCTGAAATTAGGAACAAAAATCCAGGTTGCATGGCTCTGACTCCAAATCATAGGTAGATCAACATAACAATCTAATATATATTTATTTTTTAATTTTATTTAACATTTAAATAAATTAAAATAAACTCATATAAAAAAATTTAATTTAAAATTTAGTAGAAAGAGCTGCTTAACGAACCTACATCTTGGCAAGTCTATTATAGAAGTCACAGGATTAAGTCATTAGATGGTTCCACCACTGATAGATGGATATGTGATGCATCCATAGAGTTTGACTTCACTTAAATTATATGTAGGTACGTACATGTACATGTATAAAATTACAATGAATATGTAAAATGCCAAATAAGCGAAATACCAAGCTGGAATAGGGGAGTTTTAGAGTAGTGATGCAATGATAACAAGAGAACTCGATTGTATTCAGCAAGTGCTATTGCCAAAAGGTGAATCATAAGCCCAAAAAACAATACTTTGATGGTAATAGCTTAAACATTAATTATATAAATATGATATCAAGTATATACATACATACACATAAACCATACACATAAATGTATAGTATCTATATGTATGTAGACATTGATTATAAATATCAACAATCGTATGTACATATATATGTATTCCATAGGCATGCTTAGTATAATTATTTAACTTAATCCTTATTTTCTACTAGATGTTATAAATCATTTTTATAAAATTAAAATGGCTTTAAGGAAAAAAATAAAATTAAGTTAAACAAATATATAAGTTAAATCACTCAATAAATTAAACAAATATATATATAACGTTCTGTTTGAATAAATTAGACAAATATGCAAGTTAAATTTAAATAATATATAAGTTAAATTATACATATTGTTCAATCATTCAATAATTTAAACAAATATATAAGTTCATTCACTGCATAAATGAAACAAATAAATAAGTTAATCATACAATTCATTTAATAAATTAAAATAGATATAACTTAAATTATACATTATGTTAAATCACCCAATAAACTAAACAAATGTAAAAGTTAAATCACTTAATAAATTAAAAAGGCATATAAGTTAAAGTATACATTTTATTCGATAAATTAAAGAAACTTATTTTTGTTTAAATATAGACTAATTAAATGTTTTTGCATTTTTCTTGTACGGAAAAGAAAACTAAAAAAATCCAGCGAATTTCACTATAACAATTATGATATTTAAATACAAAAGTTAAAATAAAAATTTACTTCTTATTAACAAACAAATTTGGTTAAAATGTAGAATCATCATAGAGATGGCTACCAAGTTAACCGATGTAGAAGAGGAAAAATAATGCTTGAAGGCACATGTCGTTAAGTTGGAGAAAAAAATTTATAAGCTCGCTGATGCATTAATGCAATTATTTCCTTATGTGGACATTTCTTTGTCTAATGCTAATGGTTTTGTTTAATGTGCAAGGGATTAGTCAGTACTGATTTCGTTTTTATACTTAAGAATGGATGTTTTTGAATATTTGCTTAGACTTTTTTGTGTGTATGATATTTTGATGTTGGATTCATATTTGTGATGTTGGATGGATATTTTTGTATAGATATATAAATTTGTATCGATGGAAATTTGTGTACATTGATATTTGTGATGTTGGATATGCGTTGTTACATATTCATGTTTGAATACATATGTGTTGTTTATTATTTATTGAAAGTATATTTAATAGAAAATACTTAAACAATATGTCATGATATAGTAAATAAAATGAGTCGCAATCATGATAAATTTATTGCAGAGAAAATAACATATTGTTTTAGATATTCCCAGTCAAGATGTTTTGCGATAGGATATTGATACGTCCGTTAAGACTAGATTACATAATTCTCTCGATGATGTATTACCGTGGCTATTAAAGGAACTAGGGTTTATGTATTGATGGTTATGTGATAACTATGGAATGAACCAATCATGAGTTTTTTTCCGGCCAATATAACTAAGGTCAAATAGAGAATCTCAAATTAATGATATTACTCAGTTGTCTCGACTTGAGAATAATGTTGAACTTCAATTGGAAGTGAGACAAAATGGAGAGTTCATCTCCTCGGTTATATGACATTAGTATCACATTCAACTGTAGTCAATTCAAAATCAAATGGCTAGAGTAGTTCAGTTTATAATAATTGTTGTGATTAAACTAAGGACTTTTTGCTTAGATTAAAGAAGTGGAATGTGGATGATATTGGAATTTTGGCCAAAGGTGAATTCAGTAAGTCAAAATACGATATAGTCTAGAAGAAGAGAATTAAAATAATCAATATCTTCTTAGTATCACTTAAAATAGTGAGATTGGATTTTATCGAGAAATATGTTAGCGATAACTTAGGCCAAACTATCATAATACTGGCTAGGGTGATGTGTGACTATTAATATTTAAATTGTTTAGTAATAATTGATGATTGAATTTACTACTTTGAGTCGCACAACCTTGATGATGAATATTTTGAAAACCATATGTTTTAATTAATTTATAATTATTGTAAATTGATTAACATTCATGAAATATTGATTACTGAATTTTTTTGGAAGCCATTGGTAATTAATTGGATGCATATGTAAAAGTTACATATGTACATAGTGATGTACGATATCGATAAGAATTTAAATTTGATTTAAAACAATTATTTGTTAAATGGGCTTTAGATTTTTTGAACGGCATTTGAAGGGCAATAAACCACCAACCTTCAAAAGGCTACATATCGGTGAGAGAGGCTTTAAAGTGATTAAAACTAGATTTGAATTGATTATAAAGGTATGAGTAAATGTAGTGGATATTTGATCCACTTTTACTTTTTCCTTTTTTTTACTTAGGCTGCACAACCCTCATTCATTTCACCTTCATCCTCTTTGCCTATCTAACCCGAGTTCAAGGGTACATCGATTGAGAATCCAAAAGGAAAATGTCAGAAGAAAATTAAAAACAAATGGTGGTGTTAGATTCATAAACTTATGCAAATTCTAAAAGTTGTTTCATTGGAAACTCGGAGATTATTTAAATCATTCAAAGTGCTAATCCTAGGCTTCATATATTGGTAGATTCTAAACTCTTTTTCAATCATATATGTTCAATTATATCAGTATGCAAGTATAGAAGAGATCTCCGTTATTACAATTAATTTATGTATATACATACAGACATATATATGTATATGTGTGTGTGTGTATGTGTATGTATATGTGCGTGTATTTATATGTATATGTATACATACTTACATAATTGTTGTTTGATTTTGCAAATATATGTATACACTTATAAATTGATTTGAAAAAAATTATATACATATAAAGAATATATATGCATTTCGACCATTTCTAATAAAAACAAAAACGATAATTTTAAAATTCAAAATGCTTTTAGCTCATTAATTAAATCTTGAGTTTTTAATGGTGATTCTTCCTTCTGCCACCCTTCCGTCCCATACTCCGACTGTTCTTGTCCTTCCTTCTCTTGTTCCTCTTGTCTCTTCTGACTATGCCCCTGTTTGTCAACCTGTCCGTTCTCCTCCCCTACCACTTCCTTTCGACCCTCTCTCGCTAGTTCCTCTACCTACTCCCCAGCCTTGGTCTTCTTTTTTCAAACATAAACCGAAGAATGCTGGATATTACACTCCTTCTCATTTCGACTTATCTTACTTCGGCTCACCTTTGGTTCCTCCACCGGAGGTGGTATCAGCTAGCATTGATGCTTGGTCTGAATATCGGTGGTTTCTTCCTTGATGCTCCTCAGAATTTCATGTCTATTAAATCTCATCTTGACAGAACATGGAAACTGATAGGAAATCTTGACAGAACATGGAAACTGAAAGGAAATTTTGTCATGCTTGCTAATAAACAAAATTTCTATTTCAAATTTTCAAATGTAAAAGGTGGGTTAAAAGTATTAAACATGGATCCAACCTTTATTCAGGGTCAGATGTTTATTGTCACTGCTTGAAACCCAAGTTTTGGCGTAGCTCAATCTAAAATAAAATCTGTCCCCATATGGATTCATCTCTATCGAATTCCTTTGATGGCTTGGACCCTCATTGGGATTAACTAATTATGCTGCCATCTTGGCAAACTTATTTTCTTTGATGAGAACATTGAGAAGATGAAATGATTTGAATACGCAAAATGCTTGGTTGAAATTTCACTTGATAAAGAACTCCGTTACTTTCTAGGTGTAGGTGATGATAAATTAGCCACTGTTTTGATTGACTGTTCTTGGAGACCCCTTATTTTGCTAATTGCTGCATACCTGGACATTCAACCAAAAAATGTCAACATTTTGTCTATTAAGATGATGACATGGCTAACAAGGAAAGCATACTTAAGAATAGTGGTAATAAATTGAAGAAAGGTAAAGTGGGAGAGACGATGAAAACCATTACTAATGATTATGAGGAAGGGATTATAGAGAAAGAGGATAATGAATATGATAGGGGATTTCAAATGGTTAAAACCAAAATAAACGTGGGGAATAAAAAGAATTATAGTAAACAACAAAAATGGAGGAAGGAGGATAGTTCATCATCTACAATGCCTGTGCTGCCAAAAGAGAATGATTTGATCATCCATGTAGCTCAAGTTGATGTTGATTCTCTGAATGATGATTTTGTTGAACATAATAATGGATTTGAAATATTGAATGAATTGGATGATGGTGAAATAATTGGTGATAATGTTGTAGAAGTGGAGGAATAACTGAATGAAGTCAATTTTATGAAAGGTTCCGATGATAAGAACAATAATTCTCATGCACAAAATTCACATCCGGCTCTGGTTCAATTGTGCTTGAGAAGGAAAACTACAAAGCTCTAAACCACAAAGGAAATACTTCTGCTATTCAAGATGTTCAACTTGAAGCCATAATAAAACATTCCCAACCTCAATCTCTTTTACCTTTTCATCATCATAATGCAATTATGATCCCCCTCTCAATGATAATCCTCTGATACATCTCCTCTCTACATCTATTTTTGGCAATGATGCTAATATCCTTTCCCAACAATCATTACTCGACCACATTATTATCAATACTAACATTGTGCCCTCTCAACCATCAAAATCAGGCCACCTCATACATGCACAATCTCATGTACATGTACATGCACACTCTCCTGTATAAATTCATGCACAGTATAATGTCAATCCCTTTTTTGATCCTTCCTCTTCCATGTTTCAATCTTCTATCCCATTAAGGAACCATCATCCTCCTCACCCACCTCCTCCTCCCCATCCTCCTCCTTCCTCTACCTCCTATTCAAATTTATCCCCAACTCGTCACATTCTTTTGAATAAATCAATCCATTCACCTACCACCTCTTCTAAAGGCAAAAGTGGAAGACTAAAAATTTACCCTCTTCATCAGTTGACCTTGAAAAGGGTTTTTCCTTCTCTCCTGATTAAACTTGCCCTTGCTACACTTTGGAAGCCTCCCTCCTCATACTTGTGTTGATATCAGATCAAAATCCACTAAATTTTAATGATACACAACATTGGGTAGTGGAATATTAGCGATGCTCATTCTATTGAAAAACAAGTTGAACTTAAACACCACACCAAAACTTTCTCCTTACAAATGTTGGTGATTGCTGAAACTAAAATTGATCATGATATTACTAACAAAATTTGCTCATACATTAATCCTTCATGGTCTAGTATCCACAACCTTGCACAAGCTCCTTATGGTAGACTGCTTATGTTAATCCTTCACTTCCCTATAGCACCTATTCTCATCCATGAATAATTTTAAATTTTGCAGACACTATATGTTGATTTGTGGAGATCGGAAGTAGCTTCGTAATAGGGAAAACGGTTTGCAAATCGGAGTTTGGAGGTGGAAGTTATAAGAGAAAAGGCAAAGTGGTATGAGTTAGGGCAGAGCATTCACTCAGACGTCTGACCAAAAGGTTTAGACTTCTGAGTTGGGGAGGAAATGCTTCCAAAGCATTCTATCAAACATCTGACCAAATGGGTCAGACGTCTGAGCTGAAGCAAAGTTGTTCCAATGACTTAAGCTAGACGTCTGACCTTTTGGCCAGACGTCTGAAACGACTTCCATCTGTTTTTCCACGTACGGACTTACGTGAAAATTTGTGATATATGTAGGGGCAATTTCAAAACATTGCTTAGGGTTTCTATTCCCTTATATAAGCTAGCCTCAGATTTCAGATCTGTATGCGTGCAAGAAACTACAAAAGATTAGCCTCCACCAAATTAGGGTTTTTCAAAACCTAGTTTTCTTCAATTCTCTTCCCCAAAAATCAACTCTAAATATTATTTTGATCATTGTATTCAATATCTTGTAGTCTTCTCATCAATATTAATAAAAGATCTCTTTTAAAGTGGATGTACACTAACACAACGTTAGTGGAAACACTATAAATCTCTGTGTGATTTATTTTCGTTATTGCTAGAATTTCTATATTGCTTGTTTGGGATTGTGTTTGCTTTTGGATTGGTTGAGAATGGAATTGAGTCATTGATTGGTTGTTTTTACACGTCTTTCCACGGTCATATCTTCCACTGTGCTTGTAGGGTTTCGATTTGAGTGGTCTCTAGTTGGAATCGTGCACCAACATTTGGTGCCAGAGCATTAGTGTTGGTAGGTGGTTGTAGAAATTCTTGAATCAAGTAGTAACTCTAGTAGTTCCTCAATGGGTAATTCAAGTAGTGTAGCTCCTTATGTACGTGGCTCGTATGCAGCTTCAGGATCACAATTGGTAATAGACAAGTGGAATAGCGATAATGATTTTGAAAAATGGCAATGGAAGATGAAGGCAGTTCTAAGTAGGAATCGGGTGCATCAAGTAGTGATTGACACACATTGCCAACGGACATCTCAGATGTTGAGAGAGAGGAGATGGGAGGGTGGGCATTCACTACACTTCAACTTGATATGGGAGAGAATGTTATATCTGAAATTAGTGGTGAGACAAACGCTAAGGGTATTTAGGACAAGTTGGAGTAATTGTATATGAAGAAGTCACTGACGAATCATCTGATCTTATTGCGAACATTCTTCATCTATAAGATGAAGGAAGGTACTTCGCTAAAGCTGCACTTAAACATTTTTGATGATTTGCTAATGAAGATGAAGGCGGTAGATTTGAAGATTGAAGAAGAGCAAAAGGAAATGATATTATTGTGTTCATTGCCAGATCGCTATACAGGTTTCTCAAATAGCTTGATCTATAGCTGGGATACATTGACTCTTGATGATGTCAAGATGGGTCATCTTAGCGAGAATTTGCAGGACAAAATGAAGGAGTTAGGTGATGGAAGTAGTGGTGCTAGTAGTGGTCATGGTTTATTTGTGGAGAAAGAGAGGTATGTGAAGAAGGAGAACTGGGGGCGTTCTAAATCAATGAACCCCAGTTGGAGAGGAAAGTCGAAGGAAAGAAAAGGCAAGTGCTATATTTGTTGGAAGCCCGTTCATTGGAAGAATAAGTGTCCGCACAAGGAGAAGGCAAAGAAGGAGTAGCATCTTCATCAGTAGCGGTGGAGAGTGCAATTGGTGAGGGAGATGTAGACATTTTGTCGGCGGTAGCATCGGATGTTTCGGGTAGCGAATAGGTGCACAATTCTGGGGCGTCTTATCATATGATGCCAAATAGAAATTGTTTTTCTTCCTACATTGACAAAGAAGGAAATTCAATTGTTATGGGAAATGGTGTTATTTGTAATCGAAAGGCATTGGTTCTGTGCAAATTCGGATGTTTGACGGAGTAGTTCGTACTCTCACTAATGTGCGCTATGTTTCGGGACTTAGGAAGTCTCTTATCTCTTTAGGGCAGCTGAACTATTTAGGTTGTAAGATCACTATTGAGAGTGACAGCTTGCGGTTTTCGAAGGGGGCACTTGTGGTGATGAAGGGTACAAGGACTCATGGTATTTATTTGCTTCAAGGAGTGACTGTAGAAGGTGAAACTTGTGTAGGAGTTGATAGTTATCGTGGATTGGATGCGACTAGGCTATGACATTTGAGGTTAGGTCATGTCTTGAAAAGGAGTTCAGATATTCTTCGGAAGAGGGAGATGATTGATGGAGAAAGTTTCAACAAGTTAGAGTTTTGCGAAAATGCGTTATGGGGAAGCAAACTAAAGTTTCATTCGACGAGGGAAAGCATGATTCGAGAATGGTTCATAAGTATGTTCACACGGATATTTGGGGACCGACACCTATAGCTTCTTTAGGTGGAGCTAACTACTATATTTCCTTTATAGACGACTTTTCTCGAAAAGTTTGGATGTATGTAATTAAGGCCAAGTAGGAGGCATTTGCAAAGTTCAAAGCATGGACGGCTCTTGTTAAAAATGAGAGTGGAAAGCCTTTGAAGGTTCTATGGTGTGAAAATGGCAGAGAGTATGTTTTTGGAGAACTTTTGGATTTTTGCAAGCATCATGGTATTCAGAGGCATTTTACTACACCTGGAGATCCGCAGTCGAATGGTGTTGCGGAGAGGGTGAATCGTACTCTACTTGAGAAAGCTCGATGCTTGAGATTGACATAGGGTTTGGCGAAGTGATTTTGGGATGAAGCTTTGTCAACTGTAGTGCATATTATTAATCGAATTCTGTGCTCAGCTATTGGTAACAAAATTTCGAAGGAAGTGCGGAAGGGAAAGAGCATTGACTTGAGTTATCTTCGTGCGTTTTGCAGTCCGATTTATGTGCACGATCTGGGAAATGATAAGCTTGAACCGGGAGCTTTCAAGGGGATTTTTCTTGGCTATACGGATGGAGTAAAAGGCTTTCGGATTTGGAATCCGAAAACAAAGAAGGTAGTGAATTCTCATCGGGTTACTTTTGATGAGTCGGTGATGTTCGAGGAGAATGTGAGCTCATAGGATGTTCCGGATTTGGTTCATGGTGAATCAAAGGAGAAGGAAATTATTTCCACATTTTGTCCAAGAAGTAGAGAGAGAAAGAGTATTTGGAGATGCTTGTGAGGAAGTAGCGGTTGATGTTACATCATATAGTCCACAGGGTGCATCTAGTAGTGTTGGTGATGTACATGATTCTAGATAAGATTCAGTTCAAGGTGGAGTCGAAGGGAGTTTGGGTGATGGTATTGCTGCTCGGGTTGATCGTCGTACTATAAGACCACCCAAAAGATATGGTAATTGGAACTATCTTTGCTTTTGTGATAATTTGGACTATGCTCTTCATGTAGTCCAAGATGAGCCGATGGACCTTGGTGATGTCATGAAGTCGAGTGATAGCTCAAAATGGATTTGTGCCATGGAGGAAGATATGCAATCATTTTTGAAGAATCAAACTTGGGATTTGGTTCCACTTCCTAAAGGAAACCGTGCTATTGGGTGTAAATGGATACACAAGGTGAAGGATGATGGAAGATACAAAGCTGGACTAGTGGCCAAGGGTTTTGCACAAAGGAAGAGAAAGGAGTATGATGAGATATTCACACCGGTTGTGCTCCGTATTTCTATCGGGATATTACTTGCTATTATTGCTATTCACGACTTGTAGTTGGGGGCAACTTGATGTGAAGACCGCCTTCATACATGGGGACTTGGATGAAGACATCTACATGGAGCAACCGGAAGGTTTTGTTGTGGATGGTAAGTCAAATTTGGTTTGCAAGTTGAAGAAATCACTATATGGTTTAAAGCAATCACCTAGACAATGGTACAAGTGGTTTGATCATTTCATGCTTGAAAATGGTTTTGATAGAAGCATCAAGGATGCTTGTGTTTATTTCAAGAAGTTGAAAAATGATTGTTGGGTGTAGTTACTCTTGTATGTGGATGACATGCTTATTGCTTCTAAGGATAAGAATGAAATCAACAGGCTAAAACTGAATTTGAAATCAGAGTTCGAAATGAAGGATCTTGGAGAAGCAAGAAGGACATTGGGCATGGAAATTTTAAGGAATCGAAAGCATTTTGAGTTGAAACTAACTCAAAAGGAGTACATAGAGAAAGTTTTTTGCCGGTTTAGCATAAAGAATGCAAAGGCGTCAATACACATTTACCTTTGCATATAAAGCTTTCGAGTAAAGGATCACCTATCTTGGAGGAAGACAAGACTATATGGAAAAGGTTCCATATGCTAGTGCTGTTGGAAGTCTAATGTATGCTATAGTGAGTATAAGGCCCGATATTAGAAATGCCACCGGGATGGTTAGTCGATATATGGCTAATCCAGTGAAATCGTATTGGGAAGCCGTGAAGCTTATATTGAGATACTTTAGAGGCACATCATCTCATGATCTTGTTTTTGGCGGTAGTAAGGCGATGGATTGCAAGTTGGTTGGTTATTGTGATTTGGACTACATCGGTGATAAGGATTGAAGAAAATCAACTTCCAGATATGTCTTCACACTTCGGGTTACATCCATAAGTTGGAGATGTAGATTGCAGACCGTAGTTGCTTTATCCTCTACGGAGGCGGAGTTGATAGCCACAGTGGACGCGGCAAAGGATGCATTCTATTTGAAGCAATTGTTATGTGACTTGGGATTCGGCCATGATAGAATTGATGTTCGATATGATAGCCATAGTGCTATTCACTTGGAAGAGAATTTGGTGTTTAGCTCACGGTCTAAGCATATTGAAGTGAGAGTGTCATTTCTTGTAACCATGGATGAAGATAAGCAAGTATATCTTTGGAAAGTGCACACAAAGGATAACGCAGCGGGTATGTTCATTAAGGCATTGTCGGTTGGAAAGTTCGAGCATTGCTCGAAATTGATTCTCTTGGAGAAGTGTTAGGTGCCACAGGGTGGCACGGTTAAGGGAGGAGCATAGTGGTAGATGATGAAGAGTATCGGTGGGAGTTTGAGGTTCTATATTTCTGGTTATTGCTAGTCTATGGTGAGATAGCATAGGATTAGGATGTTTTCAACATTTCACCAACGGGCGGGAGCTTTGCCTAAGCTCGCTTGTGGAGTGCAATGGGCGGTGGCTTTGCTGGAGCTCATTGGGAAAGCATTCATGTTTGGTTGAAGGTAGAAGATGTGATAATTGGTGCTACCGGTTGTCGTTGATGGTATGTTGAAGGTAGAAGAGGTGATAGTTGGAGCTACCGGTTATCGTTGATGGTATGGTACCATTGGAATTGGAGATAGATATAGTGTCGAGGTGGACTGATAAATTTTGACAACACTATATGGGGATTTGTAGAGGTCGGAAGTAGCTTCGTAGCGGAGAAAACGGTTTGCAAATCGGAGTTCGGAGGTGGAAGTTATAAGAGAAAAGGCGAAGTGGGTTGAGTTGGGGCAAAGTTTCCTCTCAGACGTCTGACCAAATGGTTTCGACGCCTGAGTTGGGGCAGAAATGGTACCAAAGCATTCTGTCAGACGACTGACCAAATGAGTCAAACGTCTGAGCTAAAGCAAAATTGTTCTAGTGACTTAAGCCAGATATCTGACCTTTTGGCCAGACATCTGAAATGACTTCCGTCTGTTTTGCCACTTACGGGCTTGCGTGAAAATTTGTGATATCTGCAGGGGCAATTTCGGAACTTTGCCTAGGGTTTCTATTCTCCTATATAAGCTAGCCTCAGGTTTCAGATCTTTATGCGTGCAAGCAAATAAAAAAGATTAGCCTCCACCAAATTAGGGTTTATCAAAACCTAATTTTCTTCAATTCTCTTCTCCACAAATCAATTCTAAATATAATTTCGATCGTTGTATTCAATCTCTTGTACTCTTGTCATCAATATTAATAAAAGCTCTCCCTTAAAGTGGATGTACACTAACACAACTTTAGTGGAACCATTATAAATCTCTATGTGATTTATTTTTCGTTATTGCTTTAATTTCTATATTGCTTGTTTGGGATTGCGATTGCTTTTGGATTGGTTAGGATCGGAATTAGTCATTGATTGGTTTTTTTGCACTTCTTGCCACGATCCTATCTTCCGCTGTGCTTGTGGGGTTTTGATTTGAGTGGTCTCAAGTTGGAATCCTGCACCAACAAACGATTCATTCAATCGGTGTCACACATCTTGAAACCTCCACATCTTTTAATTTCACTACTGTCCATGCAAAAAACTCTAAGATTCACAGGCAAGTGTTACTTGATTACATCCCTTCTCTCTCCACTGCACCAATTCCTTGGATATGCCTGGGTGAGTGGAATTGCGTGCAATATGCTAATGACAAGCATGGGGGTATACCATTATCTATCCACTCCACAAAACCATTAATCAATGTTATTTAAGCTGCTGATCACCTACCTATTAATGACACTGGTTGTTTTTATACCCTAGTAATTGCAGTCACATAAATAACCCTACCTTATGCAAACTTGACAGAGCTTATCACAATTTTCAATCTATTCTCAGTTGGCCTTCCCTCTCTACCTTTTTCCCTCCCTTTTTCCTTTTTGGTCGCTTCCACATTATTCTCAATTTTGGTAGGGTTGCCATTAAAAGTGCCTCTTCATTTTCCTTTTTTAACAATTGGATTGATCACCTAGATTTTTTGTGTTTGGTTAATAATAAGTGGAGAACTAATGTGTTTGGCAATCCAATATATATTTTACAGGTCAGGTTAAAAACTCTAAAGTAAGAATTGAAGTCGTGGGCAAAGAATATATTTGGTGATGGCAACAAAATGTCCTCTGACATAAGATCTCAACTTCATGTTGTTTTAATCTTCTATGCAGTCCCTCCCTTTTTATCCATCTCCGGCAGAGTAGAAAAATGCATTAAAAATATGTCTACATTCTACTCTAGTAGAGGAAGCTAAGATGGCAAGACAAAAAACCAAAGACTGCTGGTTCTCTCAAGGTGACAAAAATGCTTCTTTCTTCTATAAACCCTTAAAATTAAGCAGTACAACTCAAATATTTTCACCATCCTTACCATTGATTATACTTCTTGTAACTCCCCTGACTCCATTAACAATGCTTTCCTTTCATACTACCAGGGCTTTCTTGCAAACAAATCCATTCCCTCTCCTTCTCACTACAACAAAATATGATATTAATAACGCTATTTAATAACGCGTTATTCTGAAGCGTTATTATTGACCCTTAATTATCTAGTTACCGGTTGATTTTTGTTCTCCCTACAGGTGTAACGCGCGCATCTCCCTTCCCCTTCACACGCTGCCCCAAAACAGCTCCCACCAACTTTCCAAATTATTTTCCCTCACCCTCCAAAACCATTCCGCCTCGCTCCAAAATGCACGCATCTCGCTCCTCCAAATTACGTTAGCGATTCGAAGACTCCAAAACGCGCGCAGCACCCTCCTCCAAATTACGTTAGCGATTCGAAAAAAGCAGAAACCCTCTCAAGTTTTGTCGAAGAAAGCAAACTCCTTCGATTTCGAAGCTAGGGCTTTGCGTGTAGCTTCGATCTGTCGAAGCTAGGGCTTCGCATTTTGGATATAATCTTCGATTTTGATTCTGGTAAGCGATATAATCTTCGATTTTGATTCTGGTTTGCAGCAGCTTTTTTGCCAACAATGCAGCAGGTCTCTTTAATTTTTCTCCTCGCACTCTTTCTTGATTTCTTCATTTTATGAGCTTTTAATCTTCAGATTGCTTCATTTTTTTATGGTTATGATATTATGTTCAAATACTGAATTAGAGAAGTTTTATAGATACAATCTTTGGAGCTTATCATATTCTATATTAGCAGTTAAATTGGTTTTTTACACGAACAAATTGATTTTCCATGCTTATTACATGTAAGTAAGATAGATCCAGTTCTTTATTTAGGTTTATCCTCAAGATAAAAGTTCTATGATTAGAACAGTGGATAATTTTCAGCTTTGTTGATACAATTAATCTTTAGATTATTTTTATATTAGCAAATTATAGATAATAAATGTGCAACTTTGTCATCATAATCCATACTGGCAACTAAATTAATTTTTCTACACAAACAAATTGATTTTTCTTGCTTATTACATGTAACTAAGACCGATCCAGTGCTTTATTTTTAATTTATCCTCAAGAAAAAAGTTTCATAATTAGAACAACACATAACTTTCAGCTTTATTTACACAATTTAGTTACGAAATTTGTGCACATGATTTTTAGCATAAGACAATGGGTTTGGAATAAAATTTTGCTTATTATGTCTTACGTTTACTTTGGAGATTTAGTACATTGTAGTATCTGGGTAAGGTTACAAATGCAAATATTTGAAGTATTTTGGTACCAACACTACTTTAGTTCTATTTCTTAGGTCAAATGAACAGAACTGATTTCAAAACATTTTTATAACTGTCTTGAACATAAAAAATATTTTGCAGAAGAATAATGTTAAATAAGAAATCAATAGTACATAGTAAGATTTACCAACTAATGCATTTTGCAACATCTGGTATAATACTATTGATTGTTTTTGTAAACATTACAATGATTATTTGCAGGTCCTCTATATAGCAGTAGCATTACATTGGTTAGCTATCTAAATTTTCATAGTTAACTAGAATGGAGATGGTCACATAGTAGGAAAATTTAACTTATAGATTATCATTATCACCTTTTTCTTTTTTCCAAATGAATAGGTTGGTCACTTGAATTATTGTGTTACCTCGTCCTGTAATTGTACCTCCTATCAGCTATGACATGGTCTATTCCCCTTCGAAAGCCTCCCCCTCATGTTTGGTTTGTTAAGGACAATATAGTGACTCTTATCGAATTTTTCCCCTCAAGTGAAATCCTTTCTGAGAACACCAAAAACTGGAAGTCCTTTGTAGTTGTAGCCGCTGTTTCAGGCAGTTTCTCCCATGGTGGTTATATGCTAAAAAAAGATCATAAATCATTATTATACTCCTAAACCAATAATGAATATGACATAAATGAATATCTTACATCTATGTCAAACCCTCGGATAGAATAATACATTCAATTATTCGTATATATATGATTAAATGTTTGTCATGTTGATGCAACTTTTGTGTCTACTCTGTTTGTTTAATGAACAAGATGATAGTTTGGTTTTTCAGGTGAACAAGTGTATCCTTAATTATATGCTAACAAGTAGATTTCCAGTTTTATTTGCTTATGAGGTTTGTAATTCCTACTTATTTGCTAGTGATAGATATACGATATGAATTATCCCCTTAACGGTTATATTTCCTTTCGAGTCTCTCTAAAATTCTTTTTCATATCAAAAAAGCAGTCCCTTCAACAACTTGTCTCTGCCTATTCTTATTTCAGCCTAATTTTATTGGTGATGGTTCTTGCTCTCTGCATATACTTGTGTCTTGTGTGCCAACTTATTTTACTTTTCTCATATGTCAGGTCTTAAACAATTTCTCAACTTTGAAGAATCATATTTTGGTTACAACTTAAACAATTTGTGTTCTTTTAAAAAAAATAACACTAACTAGCCCAAGGTATATACATACATGTAGCAACATCCACACACACAAGCACATTTTAATCTGACAAAGCCTTAAACAAGATATGTACACACTTGTAATAATGATCATGTATGCAAGTACGTGTTTTCTTTTTGATAATTAAATCAATTATTTTATAGATCTGATTCCTTTACGACATTTGAATCATCCAACAATCCAAGTTAAACCAAATTCATGTTTTCATTTTTATTTTACATAATTTCGTTAAACTTCAAATGCAAACTTACCTCTACTGACCACATTTGTAGTTGTAATAATTTTTTTGCTTCATATAAATTTTTTGCTTCATATTTTATTGTACCATGCATAAATGAAAATACTTTGATCATTTTATTTGTTTGCTGTTGATAAGATATTCATCATAAATAAGTTGTTCATTGTGATTACATAAGGTTGATATATTTTATTTTTGTTCATGTCAGCATCATTTGCATTAAAATATGTCATTTGCATTTAATTTTTTTTATAACAAAATAACTCATGCACGGTTCATTTTTTCTCAGGATCTTCTCACTGGAATTCAAAATGAGCAAGATTAGGAATGTGATAATGAGAGCTCACATGCAAAAAAATATCGACGAACAAAAAAAGAAAGGTGCAAAAAATAAGCAGCTTGAAGACAATCAAGTAGACGATGAGATTCATAACGAAGACAATCCACAAGCATTAGAAAAAAATTAAGTACAAACTTTTCTCATAATAAATCTTGCTTCATTACTAAATAATGGATTTATTTCAATTTACATGGCGATTTTCCTGTTCGGCTAATAAATAATAAATCAAGTACAATCTGAACCTGGTTGCTGAAATCATTTTCAGAAATTTCAGTCTAGGGTTTATCTGTAGTTATGCTTATGCTTTTGTTTCCTACCCCTAGGGTGGATGCTTTTCAATATCTCTTGTTCTGTCTTCAAAATCCTTTCAAACTTTGATATTCATTTGAAATCCTGTCATAGGTGTAATCTGAAACTTCTCACTTTCAAAAATATACATTTTAAGTACTCGAAACAGGTATATACTTCTGTGAACTGGTTTTTGGAAGCATAAAATCTTCTGTCTAAGGTCAAGGATTTGTAGTTATACAGGTTCCATTTTTTACTTAAGTTCTGAAACTCGAGCAAAATTTAAAACCAAGTTTAATGGGAGCGTATATGAAACTCGAGCAAAATTTAAACTGTATATTTTTGAAAGTGAGAATTTTATGCATTTTTATGATCTAATTTGTAAATTATTTTTTTATATACAGAAAATAGGGAAGAAGAGTAAGGCTGTGAAAAAGAGTGGTCGCATTCAAAAAGAAATCGACGAACATAGGAAGAAACGTACAAGAGAGGAGCTGTTTGAAGATAATCAAGTAGAAGACGAGGTTTCTATTGAAGACAACCCACATGCATTAGAAAAGAATCAAGTACAAATCGATCCAGAAAACAATGCTGAAATACAAGACAACCCACAAGCACTCGAAGACAACATAGTTCAGTCGGATGGAAATCCGAGAAGAAAACCTAGAGGGCCAACCAAAGTTAGAAGACTTCCATTCAATTCTTTGGAGCAAATAGAAGTTCAATTTAATACAGCAGGCTAACCAATAGGACCGGGGTCGGTCAAATTGTCATCTTACTTAGGATCACTTGTACGAGAAATTGTTCCGGTTACACTAAGTAATTGGAAGCAACTTAGTACCGAATTGAAAGATGTTTTATGGGAAAGCATTCAGGTGACATTCTCTTTTGCTTTAGGATTAAATCTTATATTGATTGCTTACCTCAAACACTTTACGCCGAATTTTGATTGTCGCAGGCAAGGTTTTAATTGGATTTAAATTGGCACAAAACAGTAGTTTTTCAACAAATGATTGGCATTTGGCGGACATCAAAATGTAGATTAGTTCAGCAGTTGGTACAAGAAAAGTCTATGAAAGAAAGACTTCAGTTGAAACCATCTAACATTAAATGTATGATTGAGTGGAAGAAGTTTATCAAGTTGAAAACAAGTTCGGAATTCAAGGTATGAGAAATTTCAGTCTTCAAATACATACTAAAGAATGATGCAGATAAAAAATATTAAAACTAGTGTACATATCAACTGAAAATACAATATTCTGTATGCATTTGAAGTCATGGCATATTTACAGTTTTCAAAATCAAAAGTAGATGACTGGCATTTGTACATATCAAATTACATATACTAGACATTGTTAAAACTAGCGTATAGTAAATCTGAAATCAGGCGATATGACGTTTAGACATATAGTAAATCTTTCATACCCATATATTCAAAACCTTCAAAACCAAAATTAAGGAATTCTGGCACAAAATTGATATGCATACTAAATTTTTTATTTAAAATTTGATATATTTATAACCACCGTGTACAAAATACTCGTTTATATTCAAATCTGTAAAAATATGAACTTTGTTATGACTTCAATGATTACTCCAAAATTTCCTTCATATGATACTCATACCTGAACAAAAAAAAGCAGAAATTTGTATAAAAAACTGTCTTTGGGCCTTAAACATATAAAATTTATATTTTAGGAATTCACGCTTATAGTTACATACTTTAGGGGCAGACATATTGTGGAGACTAATAATACCCTGTTTGAAGCTCAACATATGTGAAACTTAATAATATTAAAACCTGGCAGACCTATATGCTTTCAAAACCTTTTGTCCTTCGAAATCTTTTGCCCTATGAAATCATTACATATGAAACTTCATTTACAAAATCCGAGTTCACTAACAAATTTCTTTCTTTCTTACATTTATTGAAATGATTCTTATTTTAGGCTTTGAGCGAGAAGAACAAAGCTATTAGACAGAGGCAGTTGCCACACACATGTAGTCGTAGAGGAATGGCTCGACTGGCTGAAGATTTGGTAAGAAAATAATAGTTTATTTACTGCAGTATTTATGAAAACTTTTAAGTTAATGAAATTTGTTGTTTGTGTTCTTTTGAATGTAGAAAAGCGAAAGTGGTGATCGCTCTTCTGTCCCTAGAAGTGAAGTTTGGATCAAATCTCGCATTAATAAAAATGGTGAACCGGTGAATTTGATTATTGCAGATGCTATAGTAAGTTCATACTTTTCAAATACTTGTGGTACATATATAAATACTTGTGTGATACATGTTTACTTGTTTAGCATTCACCAACTACATGTTTGTTTGTAGTTGACTGTTTGGAGTTCAGGGATGAGGTAGAGATGATACAGTTGAATGTATGTAGTGATACAACATGATGAAGCAAAACCGTATTCATCTCTTCTTGGTATAATAGTTACCCTAATTAAAAGATCTTTTACATGAAACAAATTTGAGTAAAATATATATTGAATCGTTATGATTAGTAATATATCCATTTATAGGTGAAAAAATGATAAATTGATAAAAATTCAAAATAAATACTGAATATAAGTTACACAAACACTGCCTGTAGCAGAAAATAGATAACAGAAAATGTTGGTATGTATGGAGCACGCGGTGGAAGGATATGTTGTATTTTCATGGGTGCATTGAAGAAATAGCAGTTAGAAATATATGGAAAAATGTTGGAGTGTTAGAAATGCTTCAACAGATGGTTGCTGCAACTAAGAAAAGTGAGGTTAACATTGCTTTAATCTATTTTCCATATTGTGAAAATAGACCAGTAGAAATAATCAATTGTAGTTTCTAGTTCATGCAGTTCATGCACTTGCTTTAATGTTTGTACATTGTAATGAAAAATATATATCACATTTCTATCTGAGCATGCACTTGTTTTAACATTTTCTGTTTCTTTGTGTTAACTTCGCAGGCTTATTTGGAAGGAAGCAAGGTCCTTAGTACGCAACTAGATCAGATCTTGCATGTTGGAACTCTGTAATGTTTGTACTCTGTAATATTTGGAAGGATTGCCTTAATGTTTGTACTCAGTAAAGTTTGTACACTTATTAAATTGACATTATTTTCTGTTTCTCTGTGTTAACTTGGCTGCAGGTTAATGTTGTATTCAATGGTTATGCACTTGCTTAATGTTTGTACACTGTAATGAAAAATATTACACTATAATGCAAAATGGTGTTATAAAGATTTCCAATGCCGTTGAGATTTAGCTGTATTATAGCGGCTACAATGAGCTATTGAATAAATATTTTATAGCGGCAAAATGGTGTTATAAAGATTTCCAGTTCCGTTGAGATTTAGCTATATTATAGTGATTATAATAAGCTATTGCATTAACATACCATAGCGGCGAATTTGCGTTATAAAACTAAGCTCAACCATAGCGGCATATTTTGATTTATAAATATTCAACAGTTTTTTATAACATGTCGAAATACAGCGCTTATCAAACCGCTATGGTTGTGATTAATAGCGGCTATATGCCGCTATAAAAGACACTTTTTGTTGTAGTGTCTCTTGACTCAATCCACCAATATCGTCTCCCTAAAATCTCATCATCTGCAAAGCTTGCCCTAATTACTGAAGTCGCTACATTAGAGATTCAGCAAGCCATATTTTCCATGAATGCATCCTACTCCCCTGGCCCTGTTGGATTCACTGGCCACTTTTATAAAACTTGTTGGCATATAATATGTTCTGATGTTGTTAAGGTTGTAATAAATTTTTTCAAGAACAATAAGATGCTTGGTGGAACTAATGCTACTAGACTTGTTGTGATTCCCAAGTGTGTTTCCCCCACTTTTATCACCCAATTCTGTCCAGTTGCATGATATGCATATCTAAAACCATGACTAGCAGAATGAAAAGGTCCTTGCTACTGACAAGCACCATTGTCTAAGTGTTTAATTGATTCGGTGTGCAAGAGGTCATAAGTTCGAAACTTGCTTTCGAACGTTTGTTGACATGGGATATGTTGTCCCAATGATTTGTTGTATATAAAGTACCATTTCAAAAAAAAGTCCTTGCTACTATGATTTCTCCTAACCAATCTACATTCCTTCCTAATAGAAATATTATAGACAACATTCTCCTATCCCATGAGCTTATGAGAGGGTATACTAGATCCAGCATATCTCCTAGATGCTTACTCAAAATTGATATCCCAAAGGCCTTTGACACTATGCAATGGAAATCTAAACTGAATATTTTATATGTTATGGACTTTCCTGTCCCATACTTAGCATGGATTTGCACTGCAATCTTATCCGTTACTTACTTTCTTTCCATTAATGGCTTCAGTATTGGCTACTTTAAAGGAACTCAAGGAATCAGACAAGAAGACCTCGTCTCCCCATATTTATTTATCTATTTATGTTATGGAATTACTTAATTGTATGGTGTGTAAGGCAATGGCAAACATGCTAGCAGATATTCACCCTATGTGCAAACATCCTCAAATTACTACCCTAATTTTTGCTGATGATTTGATCTGGTTTAGTAAACCTAAAATATAATAAATTACCATTGCCATGAATACCCTAGAGAAATTCCATTCAATCACTGGCTTAGCAATCAGTAGAGCTAAATAAAAAATTCTCACTTCTAGCATCCCTCATTCCCTCATCAATGACATACATCTCATTTCATCTTTGCAACCTCTTACCCTTAATGGTTTATACTTGGGTGCTCCCTTCCTTTCATCCAGAATCTCTTCATCTTAGTGTCTACCACTTTATGATTAGATTATTGCTAAATTATCATGTTGGCCTGTCGAAAAATTTTCTACTACTGGTAGACTCATAATTATAAATCAGTTATTTCTCTTATGTGTCTATATTATTCTAGAATTTATATTCTTCCTGGTAAATTCATTGGTATGTTTGACTCTGCCATTAACCGTTTCCTTTAGCATGGTAATCCCACTCTTCCAAATTGGTGCCTATAGCCTTTAAAAAAATCATGCTACCTCTTTAGGCTGGTGGATTAGGCATAATGAATATGAAACTATGGAATGGGGCTACCTACTCCTCTTTGATACATAAATTTCTCTCTTCTTTTTATAACTTATGGGCTAACTAGACTAAAGTAAAAGAATTTAAATCCAATAATTTTTGGACGATCCCTATACCTACTGATTGCAGTTGGACATGGAGATAACTTCTAAAATTGAGAAACGATCTCTTCCCTAAGTTCAGATACTCCGCCCTATATCCTTCTTTGATCTCATTTTCGCATGATCCCTGGTTCGCTAAGGGGATAATCTTCTCTAACTTCGTAGATTCTAATCTGAGATCTATCATTGGCGTCCCTAAAGGTGCTAAAGTGGATGCTTTTATGTCTGATGGTCAAGTTTCACTCCCTTATTCTAGCTCTTCATCAGTCATATCTCTTTGGTATTCTGTTGAATATTGCTCGTTTGACAATCCCAATTCCACTGCACATGGGATAATGGTAAGCATTCCATTAACCGTGTCTACCAACTCCTAAACATCCATAGTTCTTATAGCCTATTTCCCTTGGCATTCAAGAATCTAGTCATCCAATGGCAAGCCTAAAGAGAATGTGATGCTCTAGAAAGTCATTATCAATGCAATTCATATGCAAGATAACTTGGTTTACAAAGGTCTATTGTAAAACTCTACAAGTCTCCTCTGTAACAAAGCCCTTGTGAAAACCCTACATCTTTTCTTTGCTTTTGAGTTTTTCTCACTTCATTTGAATGAATACCAAGTCTAGGTTCGGGCTGCATTTTCCACTACTCGACTCTAAGGCAGAATGACATAACTAATTCGAGGCGACTCGGTGGAGAACTGTCAAAAGGAAGTTGCTTTTAAAGATCTTGAAGAAATTCATGAGTTTAATACGGGAAGAACGTAATGCAAGATTGTTCGGTGGTTTGATGAAAGATAAGGCAACGGTATTTACTATCCTAATTAGGAAAATTGTGTGATTGTTTTAAAGCCTATCTAATACTATGGTACTAGATAGGGTTTTTGTACTATCACTAATTTGCTATTTTTAATGTTTATTTTTCCCTTGTAATTTTGTTTTTTGTAATAAAATGGTAGGGGATCATTTAACCTCACTAGCTTTGCCAAAAAAATTCTTTTAGCTGCTTAATAAAATTTAAAGCAAGGATTTTGTAATTAGTTTGTGTACATTATATATAAATTAATCCATTAATATATATTAAAATTTCTTACATACATATAAATTTAATTTTGAAATATTTATTATACATATAAATTAAGCGTTCTAAATTATTAACGTATGCTTTAAAATTTTACTAATGTAAATCTGCATGGATTTACATTATAAAAAAATTCATTATATGAATTTATAAATATTTGTATAATTAAAAAACTTATAAAATTTAGTATAGATTTATATTATAATAATAAAATATTTTTAAAATAAAATGTTTCAATTGAAAATACGATTTTTTAACATATGTAATTTAAATTTTCTAATTAACACTTCATAAATAAATATTTTAAAACTAAAAATAAAATATGTCAATTAATTTTTTCATACATATATATACATATGTCTGAAATTTGAATTTAAATTTAAAATAGCTTTTTTCTCTGAGACTTAGATCAGGTAATTAAATTTAAGCTATCTTACAAAATTTTAGATATAAATTCAACTCATTTTGAATTAGTCAACAGTATTAAAGTAAACTAAATTAATACACAAATTTAATATATACATACACATATATATATATGTATGTATGTATATAAATAATCTATTATTTATCGATAACAAATATGAATTAAATGGAAAAAAGTGTATGTCGCATTGTAAATCCTTGCAGATATGGGCAGATTAAACCATGTGTACTTCCATGTATTGCATGTGCACCATACACATATATGTGTAGTTGATTCGCATATATATTATATGTTATATAAATAAAATCTATACTTTTATGTAAAAAATCAAATATAAAATAAAATAAAGATTTTAGTTAAGTTATTTGGGTTGGATGAAAAATAATTTTGACTTCTTAGGCCTATTAAGATACAAGAGTGGATTTTTCTTTTAAATTCACCTAGTTGTCCTATTGCAATCTCGCCTAATTCCTTCAATAGTTTCAGTAGCCTCTAGGGTTTAAATTAGCATTATTATGGCCAATTTATGAAAACCTATCCATTTAGTAGGATGTCTAGAAAGGTAGTGTCTAAGGCTGAGTTATTAGGTAACCAAGTACTCTTAGCTACATGGCTATTGGCCTGGTCTGAAGGATGAAGTAAACCCAAAGGTTACCCCAATATAAGTGCCCGAATTGATTTTGATCTTTAGGCTAATTTTCAAAATCTATTTTGAATTATTAGTATTGTTCTAAATTTAAATTTAACTTTAAACAGGTAAGAAATTCATACATATTATAAAATATTTTAAAAAATGTTTTAAAAATTAATTAAATAATTTCAAAAAATTTATAATAATTAACAAGATTAATTAAATACATAATCACTTCAAAGTTAATTATTTAAACTAAAAACTAATATAATGATATATTTACGTTTATCTGAAAATGTTCAGCGTAATTAATAAATAATTTTTTAAATTAATTAAATTAAATTAAATTGCTTTGACTAAATATTTATTAAATTTTAATTAACATATAAAATAATATACAAGTATTATGATAATGTGTATTACTACAAATGTTGTAGTGTATATTCAAATCTAAAATAGTTTAAAAGTGAATAAAATAAAATAAAGTAGAATGTTAATTGATTGATTAATTACATTAATTAAATAAGTTTTAATTAATAAAATAATATTATATATGATTTAATTATTAAAGGAGAAACTATAATAAACCTAATTAGATTTAAGCGATAAATATATATGTATAGTATGTATACCATGATTTCAGATGCAACTGACATTTGAATCACGATGGCATTTCATAAGAAACACATTATTCTATAAGTTGATATCACACGCACGCGTGCGCATACGCACACACATATAAGATTATGAACCTTTAATATAAGTGTTTTCCTATACCATTTATATATTAATAGATTACTTGCTTACTCTATAGTTATTGAGCTTTCCTCTATCAAGAGATGTTATGTGCTGTAATATTAATATATTGACTAGATAGGATAAGATACATGCATGTATTTCTCAAACTTTCTTCAAGGTATGTGCACTATATTTTGGCCAACGCGAAATGGTAGTTAAGAGTGAATAATCTCTCTTCATTTGTTGAGCTTTAATTATGATCAATATAAGATTGTGATAAAGACCCCAAGTTAAGGGTTATATATGATGCAACTAATAAGGCATTATCCATCGCATTTAGGCTTATGATTTATTGAGCTTTCCTCAAGGTATGAATCCTAAGGCTGCGAATCCTAACACCCACTAGAGAAATCGAAAGATTTTTATGTTTTCTCTTAAGGTTTTGAGAAATATAAAATTCTAGCGTGAGCTTATTAGAAAATGAAATATAATGTTTAACCTTACAAATATTATAAAAACATTTACTATGAAATTATTATCCAAATCGTTGGAACTAGGCCAGCCAATAGTGGAGTGATTTGGTAAATTTCAATCTTTTTAACCTATTTGGATCTTTGATAAGCCTATGTAGTTAATTCATTTAGAAATTTTCTGAAAAAATTTGATATTTTATTTAAATTTGTAAACAATTTTCTATTTTATATGATTTTATTATATTATATATTGTGTGTCATATACACATATGTATATACATGCATGTGCAACATGATAATATGTACACGGTTTGACATGCCCATTTATAAATGTTGAGAATTACACTTCAACGGGCATGTTAGCCCCTCTTGTATTCAATTAGTTATCTTAATCTATATATGTTTGCATCATAATAATATATGTAAGTAAATATACAATATAAATATAAATACATATAGTATATTATAATTATATATAATTTATATATGAAACATTTTTATATCTATATTTATATATATGTATGTAAATGAATATGTAATAATTAAATCATTAAATTAATTAAACGGGCATTTCACTAAAAGGACAAACTTTGCTGTCCAATTAGTTTCTAGAACACACATTCACAGAAATTAATTTTAAGGCCAAAGTCCATACAATAATTACTTTTAAGGACAAAGTCAGCAGTCCAATTACTTTCAAGGACATAATTTCATAGGTTTTTAGGCCTTAAAAACTAATTATTTTGCATTTTGTCCTTAAAAGTTATTATTTCAGTTGTGTGTCCGAAAAACTAATTACACTTGCTAAAGAGGCCCTTGTGGCTAATTTCCACTTAATTAAATATTAGTTTATAAAATAAGTTTAATAAATACATACACACATACATACACGTATACATACATACATACATATATATCATGTGAAAGCGAAGAATCATTTTTATTATAACAATAACTTATTTTATTTTAAATTAATTTATGCAGTACATATTCAAATACAGTTAATTATATTTATGCATATTTTTTGATACAAATAATAAAATTGTTTTTTTAAATTATGCTTCAGTAAATTTTTGCTCTTGGCCATAAATTTTTGCTCTCGGCCAAAAACACACACACATATATGTATATTTATTTATTTATTTTCAATTTTATATTTTATTGTATTTTAAAATCACAATAGTTAAAATTTAAAATAGGAATATAAAAAATATTTTTGAAAATTTTCAGTAATATGCTATGTAATATTTTTATGCAAAATTTTATTATTTGTAATAATATGCACACAAGTATTTCAAATTACATGAAAATTTTTTGGTTCAATAAATAATTAAATATATTTATCTAAAATAATTTTTCAATATCGAATATATATTATACATGAATAAAAAATTTCAAAATTTAAAACATATGATATATAACATTAATCTGTTAAATATGGATATTGATTAACTTATATATTTAAATAATACTATTTATATATAATTTTTTATTTTCACGTGATGAACATCTTATAAGCGAGCATACAAAAAAAGATTAATTATTTATTTTATATAGTCATAATAATGTACAAAACCAACTAGTTTGTAACAGCATTACAATGTATAAAATATGTTACATCATTTAACAACCTGTTATATAAATAATATATATATATATATATATGATATGACAAAATAAAGCAGAGAATTACCGTTCTCCAAAGCACATGCATATATGTTGAAACGTCGAATTGATTCCCGTGAATTCGTTAAAAGATCAAAATTTGCTGGCTCCTAAACTTCCTTAACACCGACGATCGAATCAAAGTGTTTTATGCAATTTTGTACTTGATTTTTTCAAGTTTAGGGAGGATGGTTGCTAGCCAATAATGATAGAGAAGAAGAAGAACTAAAATGTGAAGAAATAATATAAAGATGCAGCATAGAAATAGGAAGTTAAGAGAGTGAAAAGTATACCTTATCCTCATTTCACTCTTACTATTTCCACTCTTTCAATCATTCAAAATCCATTTTAATTGCAATCATAAGGCCACCCAAACCATACACTTCTATAAATGAAAATAAATTGACTTTATTGTCCTAAAATCTAGTCCAAGTTCGAACAATATTCGGTGCAATTTTAAATCTTATTTAAATGCGTGCTGCAATTGATCGATATATTTGTAACTATTATAAACACTATTTAGTATTGTTCAATATACATCAAACAAAATTTGATAATTAATATTTCGTAAAAATTAATTAATTATAGTAATTTGAAAGTTAATTAAATCAGGTGGTAAAAAGAATATTCAACATTTTAGTTATATGACTCTTAAGTGTAAATTTTGTTAGCGATCAATATTGAACATTTCAAATGTTAACATTTCAACGTCACTTAGGAAATGGTGTGACATTATAGCCAAGTTTATTTCTTACTTGGACATATGGAATTTGGTAAGGTTAAAATTCCAATATCATCCATATTCAACTATATAGTCCAAACACAAAGTCCTTAGTTCAATAGTAACCATTATTATTCACCAAACTATTATAGCTAGAGATTTTGAGTTTAAGTTGACTTCAGTTGACCGTGATACAAACCTCATATAACTGAGTAGGCAAATCTTCTCATTAATGTTATTTTGCTTCTAATTCTTCCACTCGATCCGAAAATAGTCGCTTGACGGATGTCATGCCATGATTTGAATATAATCAAAGTAGAGCTTCTATATTGAAGATCAACCGTATTCTCAAGTCAAGAGAACCATGTAAGTTAGCCACATCGATATTCTCTGTTTGACCTTAGTAATATTAACTAACAGAAAATTATCGAGTGAGTCATTCCATAGTTATTCAATAACTATCAATAGTAACCCTTGGTTCCCCTAAAAGTCAAAAATAATACACCGTTAACATTTGAAGAGTGTTGCATACTATAGTCTTGTTGCTTGTGTCATCCAGTCTTGATGTATCTTGACTAGGAATATTAAAATGATGTGTTTATTTAATGTAATACAACACTCATGATTATAATATTGTAATTGCTAACACAAAAAACCATTTTTGAATTTTCTATTAAATATATTTTAATTAAATATTTAACTATGTACAACGCATCATAATAAATATATAATAGAAGGAAAACACCTTTATTATGAACGAGAATTGATTCCAGAGTTAATAATTTATAATAAACTACAGAATTGCTCTGAGGGCATACTCCTAACTCTGTCAATCTCCCACTCGCACTTAGGGCCAATTAAGGAGCCTCAATCCCACCCCTTCGATTTGGTTCTTGAGAGACAACCGAGCTAGACCCTTAGTGAAAGGATATGCTATGTTGTCCTTAGTATCCGTCCTTTGTATCACGACCTCTTTCTGGTCGATGAATTCTATAAGAAAGTAGAACTTCCAAAAGAATATACCATGACTTATTATGTGCTCTTGGCTCCTTTGAGTCCTGTATTGCTGCATTCTTATTATAGAACAATGCGCTGGATTCTATGTATTGGGAATCAATTCGAGCTTACTAAAAACTTGCACATCCAAACTACCTTTTTAGCTCCTTCATTGAGGGCAATTACTAGGCTTTTATTTTTACAATTATCTAGTATGTCTTATTTGGACCTTTTCTAACTAATGGCTTTATTGTAAAGCCTAAAGTTATATCTAGACACTGATTTACAATTGTTAATGTCAATCTAAAAGCTCAAATCCATATATCCCTTCATAAGGAGGTCTATAATTTCATACATAAGGAATAAGTCCCAATTATTTCCTAAATACTTTAGTATATATTTCGTAGTCATCCAATGCTTTTCTTAAGGATTAGAATGATATTGACTCATGCATCCTAATGCGGAAGCCACAACCAATCTAGTACATAGCATACATTGTCGATCCTATGGCTAAAGCATAGGGAATCATCTTCATACGCTCTTTCTCCTTATCAGTATGAAGAGCTTCTTCTTAGAAAGGACAATTACAGAATGCATTGAACGTTTCCTTGCTTAGAATTCTCCATACTGAATCTCTTTAATATGGAATCTATGTACAAGGATTGAAACAATCCCAACAGCCTCCTAGATTTATCTTTAAAGATCTTTATACTTAGAATATAGGCTCCTTCTCCCAAATCCTTCATGGAGAAGTTCTTGAAAAGCCAAGATTTCACTGATTGAAAAAATGAAATGTTATTGCTAATCAACAAAAGACCATCGACGTATAGCATTAAGTATGCGATAGCGTTTCCTTAGTCCTTTCTGTATATGCACCCACTCCTCTGTGTTATGGTATAAAACAAACTTATTATTTTATCAAAACACTTGTTCCAACCACTTAATGCTTAGTTGAGTCCATAAATGGAATTTAACAATTTGCAGGCCTTGACTCCTATTGACCACAAAACACTCGGCCTGCATCATATAAACGGTATTATCTAAATCATCATTTAGAAATAAAGACTTTACATCCTTTTCCATATTTCATAGTTAGAGAGTGTAGTAATGGTCAGCATAATCTGAATGGATTTAAGCATGGCTATGAACAGAAGGTCCCATCATCGTCAACAACTTGAATCTGACGAATACTTGAGCAACTAGCCTAGCTTTATAAGCCTCTATTTGTCCATCTGCATACTGCTTTTTCCTAAAAAAAACCCATTTGCAACTGATGGGTTTTATCCTTTTAGGTACATCAAACAAAGTTCGCACATTTTTTTCGAATATGGAATCCACCCTGAATTTCACTGCTCTGAGCTACTAGAGTAAAGAGTCTTTATCTACAGTGCTTGTTGGAAAGGTAAAGGAGTACCATCTTTAAAACATAGTCCTAGTTCTCACTATCCACAAGAAAAATGTAGTACCTCTCTATTGCTTGAGGTTCCATACTAGACCTTTAATAGGTCTAGTACTTTCAAATACGGATGAACTTTATTCTCCTACTGGTTTGGCCCTAGTGTTAACCTTTTTGATATCATCCAAGTCTACTACCACACTATTACTTTGACATAAATTTCTTTTCTAAAATGATAAAGTGCTAAGAAACAGTAAACTTCTATTCCTTGGTAATGTAGAATATATATCCCACTGAGTTTTGGGATATCTTATAAATTACATGGTATAAATCTTACCTCTAGTATATCCAGACCAACATTCGTAATTTAGATCGGGCAACCCCACATCTTTAAATACTTAGTCGGGCTTTCTTACTATACCCATATAGTGTTTTAGCTATAGATTTAGTGGTTAACAAGTTCAACATATGTGCCGCAGTTTCAAGTACATATACCCAATAGGATAGAGGTAACTTAGCTTTACTCATAATGTAGTGAACCATATACAATAAGG
Organism: Allium cepa; assembly: GCA_030765085.1. Lineage (NCBI taxonomy): Eukaryota > Viridiplantae > Streptophyta > Magnoliopsida > Asparagales > Amaryllidaceae > Allium > Allium cepa. The sequence continues at coordinate 716,677,893 of CM060945.1, read as the reverse complement.
TTTGGTTCATTCACTCTGACACATAATTGTGTTGCAGACTATAGAGTGGAGTAATCAGGGAGAAAATCTCGCTATCTTGTAAGTGCTGTTAAAGATCTTTTCCAACATTCTCGCCTTATCGATTGGATCAAATAATTTTAATTTTACGGTTCATTTGATTTTCTACTACATTTTTATACTAAATAAATTTCTCATTGACATCAAATTTTTTCTGCATAAGATACACATACCTTAGTTCCAAAAAATCATTAGTGAAGGGAAAAAAGTAAGAACTACTATCCTTAGTGATTACAAGCATCAGGCCATATATATCACGATGTACAGACCCTAAGAGTTCATCAGCTCTTTCGTTACTCCCACTAAAGTAATGCTTGGTCATTTTACCTTAAATATTACTCGACATGCCAAATGATTTTGGACTAAGCGATCGAAGAAAACCATTGGCTTTTAGTTTGTATACACATTTCTCAAAAATATGACCTATCATATAATGCCAAAGCCAACTATCATTTATATTCTTAGAAGAACTAATCACATAACGTATATAATTAGTATTGATTGATGTGTACGTAAATGTGCATATTTTTACCACCATAATTAATCTATTTAAATTAAATAGATGATCATATTGGGTACTTTAACTTCTTTTAACCAAAATCCATATTAATTCTAAATTTTCACATATTCATCTTCATATAGGGGCAAAACGGTCATTTGTGTGCATATATTTCTTTGAGAAAAATTAATTGGAAATTTATATATATTTTTGTAGGAATTTGATCTCGAATAGGAGTGGTTTCATGAAGGAATATGCATGCACAAATAAGATATAAAAGAATGAAGATGGAAATAATTTAAAGTGAAGAATATGGAGGACCACACTTATCCACCTACCTTAATGTACAAACTAGAGGCTAATGCACAAGCTTATGGAATTAATGGTTTCATGTACACTTAAATGATGATTAGCAGAAGCTAATGATTACTTGGCCTCCACACTTTCTCCAAGGTATTTTGGGCACTCCCCAAAAATATGAATTGGGGATTAACACATGTATATATACCCCTTATGTTTCATGCAACCCTCCTCTTTCTTAGCCTCATCTTCCACTTTATTAGTTAAGCCTCAAAATAAAAGAAAGCTTCTCTCTTCTTTTCATGGCTACTTAGCCATATTTGTTTCATATAATTTATTTTTAGGCAACTTTAAATACATGCTCGTTTCTTATTTTCTTGTTTATTTCATGTTGTAGTGTATATTTTCTTTATTTTTCATGCAAGTAGAATAGTTTTTCTTTATCTTGCTTTCTTTTTCCTTTTATTTTTCTCTCATGTTGCAAGCTACATTTGTTCATATGATAACAAATATGAGAGGCTTAACCTCTTCAATTTAGGGATAATGAAGCTCTCTAATCATGTAGCTTCAACTTAATTTGATTTTTATGCTCTTTTTTGTGCTTAATGAGAATGATTGAAGTGGTTAAATGATGTTGTTTATCTTTGAATTTGATAGTCTATGTTGTTCATAACAAATAGGCTATGCTTAAACAAACAAAACAAAATTGCTTCTTCATCTACATATGATTATGGCAAAGAAGTGATTGTTGAAATTAAAATTTGATGGTCTATATTTCTAATCAATAGTTAATAGGCCATACTTAAAATAGATTTCATTTTCATTTTATTTTTCAAGATTCATGAAAGTTAGTAAGTGCTCTAAGGGATTTGTTATAGTTTGATGGCTTATGTTGGCTAATCAATAGCACAAATATGCCAAGTGTACATCAATTAAAGCACTAATGACCATAAAAGAGAGATCATGATTTCATGTGTTGAACTACATGATCTAGAGAGTGGATTTATTCTCTAAATTGTCATTAAACTCTTATATTTGCATCTCTCTTCTTCTAGTTAGTTAGCTAGTTTTCTAATTCTATAGTTTAACTTTCACTCGACTTTGGTTTAATTTGATTGAATAGAATTTTAAAATCATCAATTCCCTGCGGATCGACCCTTATTCGCCATGTGCTACATTCGTACACCGTGCGCTTGCTTTTATTTTTAATTTAAATTTGTTCAATGGTTTTCTAAACCGACAGAATTTCCGTCGACGAACAAGTTTTGTGATTTTTGGTGACATCGTGTTGTGTGCTTGTTTCTATTTTATTTTCCATTTGCATTGCATATCATACTTAAAAAAATCATTCCATTCATCTTCAATTTTATTCCATTTCCTTTTCAATTACATTTAAAATTTATAAATAAAAAAAACACTGTTACATTACATTTTCCTTCACTGTTTGCATTCTCTGTTGCAGTCTCTGTTCTCATTCACTGTTCATATCTCCTATACCAACAAGCCTTTGTTACTGGCTTAACCACTGTCATTTGCTGAAACCTACAACCTCCTCGTTTACAACCAAACATCTCATTTCAGACCACTGTAACAACTACAACTGCCTATACCACTTCATTTACCACTTCATCGCCTATGATATACTATCACATTCATCTGCAATAATCTTCTCCGACTTCAACTCCTCTGACAAAACAAAACAACCCCAACAACTCTACTACACAATCTTTCACTGCTCATCAACAGCCCTATACATCCCCTATATATTCACACCATTAACCAAAAACACACAATTTCCTCTCCACTGCATTTCCGGTCACCCCTAACTACATACATCACCACAAACAACACTCAGCCAACATTAGAGCAGAGCAACCACATCGAACTTCACCCATTAATCTGCATGACAATCTCCGCTGCACTGACTTCATCACCCACAACAGTGCCAAACCACTAGCCACTCTCATACAACTCGAACAATCCCTAATTCCAACTCGCAACCATCTATAGCCGAAGCTATCACCCAATTCCACCACCAACTCCAACAGCGAACTCGATCGCCTTGCGGCAATCGAACAACAGCAGTTCGAGCCACTACTTGAACATCCCTGAACCAAATCAACCAATCGAATCGCCTCGCTACATTGACTTCAAAACCACCTCAACCGCAACGTTGCCTGAATACGAACCATCCTCCTCCAATTCCAGCAACACCTCGACCTCCACCTGAACGAACCAAAGTCCCCTCCAATCCAATCCCTTTGAACTCGAATCTCGCTGCCGCTATTGAAGCATAACAACTTAACAGTAATTATTTCAAGGAAAAAGAAAATTTAGTTTGACTCTAAAAATCGAATTTTATTTTTTTGAGTAGAGAATTCATTTTAGGTTGTTTCTGAAGGAAGACAATTTTTAGCTGTGTTTTAAAGTAGCGAAGCGTGTGTTTTGATTTGAGCCGGTTGGTTATAACTTGTTTTTATAAAAAAATAGAAATAATTTTTGTTTAGCTTTGTTTTCTTTTATTAGAAGGTTTTGCTTTTATACGAAAAAAGACCAAAAAAACAATTTTCGCTTGTTTCAATTTTCAGTTGGTTTACTTTCATTTGTTTCGTCTTTCACTTGTTTTATTTTCTTTGATAAACATATGAAAAATTTAAATAAAAAAGATTTATATATCATGCTTTTAGTTTCAGGTTGCCAAAGCAAAAGGGATTAGCTTGCTGAAAATTGCTGCTCTACTTGCCAAATAAACTGCTTGCTTGAAAAGAAAAAAAATTACACTCTTATCTCCTTTTTGTATTCATTTTGCATTTTTGTTTGCTTGTTTGCATCTTTTAAATAATAAAAAAATTCATTTGTAGTTGCATTGTTAATATACATTCAATTTTTGCTTTGCATTTCATTCTAGAATTTTAATTAATAATAACGATTAGACATCGATAACACTTAATTGTATATTGACAATTTGTCCTCTTTCGATAATTTAATTTCTTGGTGTCTAGGCTACGGCAGAGCAATAATCAATTAGAAATATTACGGTGATTCGTAAATATTATACTGAATTGTTTCTCTGAAGGTACTTAAACCTTCGGCTGCATTACTACGGTGATTCATGGTGCACCGATAAATCCTGCCCGTTACCTGGCTGAGAACTATCTTGTTGATCTAAGACAAAGTGTGATTATACAATTTTTCTTTAACTTAGGAATCATTTGTAATAAACCTTGCATTCATTTAGTTGCATTAGTTCATGCATATTTAAAAAAAAATTCAAAATCCAAAAAAAAAATGGTAAATATTTCTTAACTTAGTTTTTTCCCTTTTCCTTTGAAAATTTTCAAATGAAAATCTAAAAAAAAAAAAAAATTAACTTAGTTTTTTTAGAAAATCCAAAAAAATATATAAAATCTTTTCAAAAAACAAAAAATATTGAAAAAAAATGAATTTCCCTTTTGAAAAATTAATTCTATTTGTAAATATTTTTTTTATAAAAAAAATTCTTGAAAATGTCCGAGTTTCCCCACTTACGTGAATTTTACAATAGTTGTGAAAATCAATATAATCCATATAATTTAACTCAAAATTCTTATGCATATTTTAACGAAAACTATTTTGTAAATAATTCAAATTTTGAACAACAAAGTTTTCAAAACGACGATCGACCCTCGAACCTCGAAAATAGCATTTTATCTTTACTTGAACTCTCTACACAACAAAATCAAAAAATAAACTATTTGTGTAACTCATATTTGTGCAATAATTCAAGTCAAAATAATCAAAATTAGAATTCACTTCAAAATTCAAATGATTTCGATTATAACCCATGCTAATTCAATTTCGAGCTTCAAAATAAATTTCAAAACCAAGATGAAAATGTGAAGCAATTTTTAAATAATTTTGGCAATGGGAATAGTTTCAATAACGATACGATTGAAAATTTTGGTTATCAAAAAATTCAAAATGAAAATTTACAAATTAATAATCATGAGTTTGATTTTGTTGACCAAATGGAAAAAGATAACGGGGATTTATTACTTAAAAAATACAAAAAAATTCGTGAAAATCATAATCCAATCTCAACTTGCAAAGAATCAAATAATAATCTACCGTTTATCGAGATTGACAATTCTTGTTCTCAACAAGTCCAAATCGAAAATTTTCAAGTTAATAATTACAAATTGGATTTTGTTGAGCAAATGAATGAAATTTACGATGATCACACGAATTCGTTGTTTGAAACATATATAAAATAATGTGAAAAGCAAAATCAATTTTCAACGTGTGACGAGTCAAGTGATAATCCATCTTTTACCCAAAATCGGTGATTTTCAAACAACAACTTTTGAAACTGAAAATGATGATCTTAACGAAGTTGTTGAAAACACGGTAATTGTGTTAGATTTTAATTCTTTTGAGGGTGAAAAACTCAATTTAAATTTCGATCTTCCTTTTTCTGAAAATTCGAATACAACAACTATGGATTTTGAAATGGATATATGCGATGAAGTTGTTGATAATCCAATGAAGGAAGATGAATTTAACAAGCACGAGTTTTATGGACTTTCCGAAAATGAGTCATTAAATTCCAAAGGGGTAGATTTAAATCACCGTTTTGATTTTGAAATCAATATTTTTGAAGAAGTTTTCAATGGCAAATTTGAATTTCAGTTTGGTGAAAATAAACTTAAATTTCAAACAATAGTTATATCTACCCCAAAAATCATTGAAAACAAAACAACTCGTATGATTTTTAATAACATGACATTCGTTTTCCCAAATCCACATTCGGTTCCAAAATCTTTTACGATTTGGTTTTCCGCACTTAAGTTGTGTCTCGCATACTTGGCGAGACAAACGAATCGGTTTTTGGAAGGCCGGTTCATTTACTTTTTAACGGCATACTTTATGATGTCATGTAAATAATCACCTTTAAATTTTCATTTAAATAAAGGTTATGCTTTTATTTTTCTCTTTCCACTTGGGTTGACCGTGGGGACACTGTCAAAATCAAGTGTGGGTGGAGACTCATCTTCATATTTGATTTTTCATCGTTTATTTTTACTTTTTCTTTACAAAAAAAAACAAAAAATTATCAAAAACAAAAAAAACAAAAAAGTATTTAATTTTTTAAAAGCATTCTGATTTATTTTTAAAGAAACACTATAGGATAAATATACGGTTTTGGTTTGTTAAATTGAAATTATTGAAAATTTATTTGGCTTAACCAAAATAAAAATGAAGTTTGATTACATATAACGATATTTTAACTAGTATATAGGAAGATTCATACGTGTAATTATGAAGTACACCCTAATTGAAAATCTTTGTTTTAAAAAGTGGTTGACTTAAAGTAAAGGATATGACATTTTTTTCCTTTAAGTTAAATGGTGCTAAGATGATTTTGCAAAACTCTCTCTCTCTTAAAAAAAAAAATAGCATCCAAGTATTCACTCTTATTTAAAAGTCCTCACAGTTATGCATGGGTGAATTACTTAGAATCTTTGATTTTGTGCTTTTATACCCATTTAAAAGTCCTCACGGTTATGCATGTATGGACCACATGTAAAAAAACAAACAGACTTAATAAAAATCACCTACGGTCGATAGGTGTATGCATGAAAGTGTGTGCACTCGCCATGCTCTGTACTCCCCTCATATAAGCCCAAAAGGCAGTGTATGGGTGGTATATCTGACCTCAGTTTACCTGAGCTAGGTGTGTAATTTTTCTTGCAAATAATGAGAGAGCAAGCAATTGAAATCCTAGCACTATTTTTACTTATTTGATTTGATTTGTTATTGAAAAGAAATGAAAATACCACTTTGATAAACTTTGATAATCAACTAAGGATTGATTTCAAAGCTACACTGTGTTATTAACCAAAACAACGAGTTAAACTATAGTCTATTTGTTATAATAACTTCGTTTTTATTGGAATTATTGACGAGTAAATTACTTAAATTTCAAGATAATGACCAAAACCTATATTTAACTTATTCGTGTTAATTTAAAGTAAATCCTTCATTTGTAAATATTTTCAAAAACTCGCATTCATCTCTTTAAATCTTGCATTTTGTAAATATTTTCACTTTACATTTTTCACTTTGCATTTGGATTTTGTGGGTAGCATCCGCTGGAAACCCTCACGAGTCAACACTCGTCCTACTGGGGACACCAGAGGTTTAACGGCTTGTTGCATATGCTCAATGCAATCATGCTTCCTATGAAAACGGATTTATCTTAATTTTTCTTTATTCGAGGACGAATAAAAAGATAAATGTGGGGGCATTTGATGTGCACGTTAATGTGCATATTTTTACCACCATATTTAATCTATTTAATTAAATAAATGATCATATTGGGTATTTTAACTTGTTTTAACCAAAATCCATATTAGTTTCAAATTGTCACATATGCATCTTCATATAGGGGAAAAACGGTCATTTGCGTGCATATATTTCTTTGAGAAAATTAATTGGAAATTTATATATATTTTTGTAGGAATTTGATCTCAAATAGGAGTGGTTTCATGAAGGAATATGCATGCACAAGAAAGATATAAAAGAATGAAGATGGAAATAATTCAAAGTGAAGAACATGGAGGACCCCACTTACCCACCTACCTTAATGTACAAATTAGAGGCTAATGCATATGCTTATGGAATTAATGGCTTCATGTACACTTAAATGATGATTAGTAGAAGCTAATGATTACTTGGCCTCCACACTTTCTCAAGGGTATTTTGGGCACTCCCCAAAAATATGAACTAGGGTTTAGCACATGTAACCCTCTTCTTACTTAGCCTCCTCTTCCTCTTCATTAGTTTAGGCTCAAAATAAAAGAAAGCTTTTTTTTCTTTTCATGTCTACTTAGCCTTTTTTGTTTCATGTAATTTCTTTTTATGCAACTTTAAATACATGGTCTTTTCTTCTTTTCTTGTTTATTTCATGTTGTAGTGTATATTTCCTTTATTTTTCATGCAAGTAGAATAGTTTTTCTTTATCTTGCTTTCTTTTTTCTTTTCTTTTTCTCTCATCTTACAAGCTACATTTTTTCATATGATAACAAATATGAGAGGATAAACCCCTTCAATTTAGGGTTAATGAAGCTCTCTAATCATGTAGCTTCAATGTAATTTGATGTTTGTGCTCTCTTTTTGTGCTTAATGAGAATGATTGAAGTGGTTTAATGATGTTGTTTAGCTTTGAATTTGATAGTCTATGTTGCTCATAACAATTAGGCTATGCTTAAACAAACAAAACAAAATTTCCTCTTCATCTACATATGATTATGGCAAAGAAGTGAGTGTTGAAATTAAAATTTGATGGTCTATGTTGCTAATCAATAGTTAATAGGCCATACTTAAAATAGATTCCATTTTCGTTTTCTTTGTCAAGTTTCATGAAAGTTAGTAAGTGCTCTAAGGGATGTGTTATAGTTTGATGGCTTATGTTGGCTAATCAATAGCACAAATGTGCCATACTTATGATAAGCACATCAATTAAAGCACTAATACCAGAAAAGAGAGATCATGATTTCATGTGTTGAACTACATGATCTAGAGAGTGGATTCTCTAAATTGTCATTAAACTCTTATATTTGCATCTCTCTTCTTCTAGTTAGTTAGCTAATTTACCAATTCTCTAGTTTAACTTTCACTTGACTTTGGTTTAATTTGATTGAATAGAATTTTAAAATCATCAATTCCTTATGGATCGACTCATATTCGCCACGTGCTACATTAATACACCGTGCGCTTGCGGTTATTTTTAATTTAAATTCGTTCGACGATTTTCTAAACCGATAGAATTTTCGTCGACGAACATCGATCGCAGAAATGCAATTCTCAAGAAAACATCGTACATTTTATTTCCATTCAAACTATTATTCATATCATTATTTGCACAATTAAATATATACCCAGTCTCAAATCATCTAAAAACAAACGCTATTCCCCAAATATAGTCTTTTAAAAAATTGAAATTATTTAATATCAATACTATTCCACTAGAAAAACATACAAGTAATATCATACTTTCATTGCATTTACGATAGATACAGTAGTAAGTTAGAGCATCGTCTCTCCTTTTCCCATGAGACACTTGTTCCTAAGACCTTTAGAGAATTACATATATAAGTTCCAAATCCATTATCTAAAACCTAAGACATTTTATTGACTACAAAACAATTTTGAATTATAAGTGTACCTGACGGAGCTGCAAAACCATTATGCTTTCTTTCTCTAACAATCTTTAGGTAATCAAGACAATTCCATTTCTAGAGACCTTTCTTATGGTAGTAGTGACAGTCAGCTGTGTAATCGATCTTCTTACTTTTATTATTCTTCTTTCCTTCTCTTTTCTACTTGTTCGAAGTGGTTGAAGATAATGCACCATCCTTTACAGCAGGTATATCCCCTTGATGTTTGGATGTAGACTCGGCCGACCTCAATATACTAAGAAGCTCTACTAGATTCGCATTTTACTAGTTTATATTGTAATTCAGTATGAACAATTCATAGTGAGGTATAAGTGATCCTAGGACCAAATGTCTATTAGGAGCAAACTTGTGCTCACATATCTGTTAGGGCTAGGCCGGTAGTCAGGTATGGTAGAGTACTCGATTGTCCAAACCAATCCTTTGACACTACCTTTCTATATACCCTACTATCTGGCGTTGAGCTTAATTAGCTAATCCTAACATGACAAATTTAGGCCGCATATGCTATTAGGCTCTAAAAACATTGTTGGAATTGGGCAAGTCCACAGTGGAGTAATTGGGTAAATTTCAATATTTTTATACCTATTTGGATCTTTAATGATCCTATGTAGTCCAATTTATTTATAGTTTCTACTAAAAAATCAATATTTTATTTAAACTTATGAATAAAATTTATTTTATATAATTTATATTATACTACATATATATGTATCATATACACATATGTGTACGTGCATATGCAACAAGATAACGCATACATGATTTGACATGCCCTTTTATTAGTGTTGGATGTTAGCCCCTCTTGTATTCGATTTGCTAAGTTTGTGTATGTTTGCATCATAATAATTTATATAAGTAAATATATAATATAAATATAAATACATATATTAAATGTTAGTTATATGCAATTTATATATAAAACTATATATAACTTATATATATGTATGTATGTATGTATGTATGTATGTATATGTATTTATAATATGAAAGTTGAAAATAATTTACTAAAATAATATACTACTTTAGTTTAAGTTAATTTACGCTATATATATATATATATATATTAAAAAAATTAAATTATGCTTATCAAATTTTTCAGCCAAAAATATACAACTTGTTTCTTTTTTTATTTCAATCGATTTTACAATTAAAAACCATGAAAAAATTAAAATACAAAAAACTATTTTTTATATTTCAATTTTTAATATTTGTTATGTAATATTTCAGTGCAAAAATTTATTACTTGTTCTATATATGCAAGAATTTTAAATTGCATAAACAATTTTAGGTCAAATAAATAATTAAATATATTTATTAAACAAGAATAAATATTTTCAAATTTTAAAATATATTATGTATATGATTATTCTTTTAAATATGGACTTTTTCTAATTTAAGTCATTTAATAATATTATTTACATATGAATTTTTTTATTTGCAAGATGTCAGCATCTAATAAGCAAGAATTAATAAATATTTTTAGTTTTTTTATATACATATAATATTATACATTACTAACTAATTTCTGAAAACATTTCAATATACAAGATCTTTAATATATTCTATATAAATATGATACAGTGAATGAAATAGATAATTACCTTTCACCAAACCTCTTGCATATAAGTTAAATGTTGAATTGATCCCCTTGAATTCTTCACAAATCAAAGTTGCTAGCTCTCGAAATATCATACCACCAATGATCAAATCAAAGTGTTTTGATTTAATTCTATATTTGGAATTTTGGGGTTCGCGGAGGATGGTTGCTGGTCGAAAATGATTGAGAGGAAGGAGAACATATGTGTGAAATAAATGATGTAAAGAGGTGGCACATAAATAGTAAATCAAGAGAGTGAAAAGTGGATCATATCCTCATATCACCATCTTACTATTACCACTTTTTTATCATTCAAAATCATCTCTAATTTCCATCATATGGCTACCTAAACCATGCCTTTCTCTAACCGAAAATATTATATGCATGTGAGCCTAAAATTTGGTCCAAGTCCGTAAAATATCTGCTGCAATTTGAAATCTTATTGAAATACAGATTGATATCAATCAGCATATTAATAAATATTATAACTCATTATTTTGTTATTTTTTGCATACATCAAATAAAATTTCATATTTAATATTTCACAAATATTGATTAATTCAATTAATTTAAAACAATTAATGAATTAAATAAATCAGGTGGTAGAAGGAATATTTAACGTTTCAACTATGTGACTCTTAAGTGCAAATTTGGTCAGTGATTAGTGTTGTTCATTTCAAATATTAACATTCAAACATTACTTAGTAGGTTGTGTGACACTATGGCTAAATTATCGCTTAGCAGGTTTCGTTAAAACACAATTTGACTTTATTAAGAGTTACCTATTGGTGACAATTGTTTACACCAATTCTCTTCGTCAAAACTATATCACTTTCGACTTATGAAATTTGGTAATGATCAAAATTCCAATATCATCCATATTCAACTCTATATTCCATACAAAAGACCATGGTTCAATTGTTGTTATTATTATTAACCGTATTACTCTGGCCAAAGATATTGACTTCGAGTTGACTTTAATTGACTATGGTACTAACTCTACATAACTAAGGAGATGAATTCTCTCTTGAATAATGTTTCACTTTCAATACTTCTACTCAACCCATCTATAGTCAATCGATATACATCGTGCCAAGATTTGACTTTAGTCGTAGCAAAGCTTTTATATTGAAGATCGATAGTATTTTCAGGTCAAAAGAATTGTATAAATTAGTCACATCGATACTTTCCTTTTGACCTCAATTATATTAACCCACAAAAAATATCGAATGAGTTAATCCATAATTACACAATAACCATCGGTACATAAACCATTGGTGCACCTAATAGTCATAAGTAATACAATGTCTAGCATTTGGAGAGGGTTAAGCAATCTAGTCTAAACGGATGCATCAATATCTAGTCTCATTGCATCTTGACTATGAATATTTAAAATGGTGTGTTTATTTATTGTGATATAATAATCATGATTACAACTATTTGTAATTACTGTCATAAACACACCATTTATGGATTTTCTATCAAATATATTTTAATTAAAACTTGATTATTTATAATACATTATAACAAATATATAACAGAAAGAAAGAACCTTTATTACGAATGAGAAATGATAACAAAGTTATTAATTTACAATAAATTACTGAATTTCCCATATTGTATACCCTTCACTCTATAACTAATTTACTTAATTAAATTTGTAAAAATATATTCATATCAAATTATTTTTAGAATGTAGAAAACTCACAGGACCAAAGTACATAAACTACCTAAGAGCAATCAAAATAGTTTTGACCTAGAACACATATGGTCATCGATAATTAAACCCCTTAGTGAAAACCCGTTGTGCATATAGAACCCAAATTAGTAATTGCTTATAACAAATGGGTTGCAAACTTGGAGGTTGCCTGAATTTATGTGTTGTCAACATTAGATAAGCTATTGCAAAGACAGAACGAAAACATGTCTATCCATTAATTCTCCGATAGCCTATGCATTGTGTGGAGGCTATCTCATTAGGTAAGGTATAAGACTACAAAGAAATTTTCAATATGAAGATGTCGAAGGTCACGCGTGTGGAGGAGTACATCTTAATGACGAAAGGCTATATTGATGGATTTTCACAGTTGGATGTCACAATATGTGACGATTCGAAATTTTGGACATTTGACATTGAAATATTTAATTGATTTTGAATATTTAAAAGTTAATTTTCAACTTGAATTTCAAATATCACTAATTATAGGATAATTTAGTTATTGGATATAATAATTGGAAATTGGGTAAAATATGAAATCTTGAGTTCAAAGCTTGTTAAAAATAATTTGATGGGTTATAAAATTTATATTGACAATATTGGAGGAAATAAAAGTTTTAAAATTTAATTTTGAAGTGATTTTCTCAGTTTCGAAAATATATCGTTTAAATTGATATTTAAAAATAGCATTCCGAGGCATAGTCTCGGAATTCGACGAAACTAGTTCTGTTGGATCCATAATAATGTATTATTATTGAATTTCAAATTTCATAGCATTCAAAGTTGTCGTGTGATCGTACAGTATATAAACGCACTAAAATATATATCGAAAATTCAATAGAAATATTGGGTCCAAAAAGCTATCTTCCACATACGATCAAATTAGGACTCGAAACCTTTTCCATTGCATTCGGAATAGGGGTATAACCATCTAAACGCCTGGCAGCATGCCTCTATGGGATGTCAAGATTTTAAGCTAATAATTCAAGATGATTTAAATTTGAATTTAAATTTAAACATACATAATATTATTGCATTGAAATTCTATGGCAAGCCTTTGCAGACACGTAAAGGAATTTAAAGCACGTGCCTTCCCTGAGGACACGCGTATCTTAAAAAAACACGATGGTTCAAATCCAAAAGGAAGACAGTTGAAAAGAAAATATGGCTTTCTTATCTTCTTCAAAATCAAAAAAATAGAATAGTTGAACATTTTAGAACAGCTTTCATTCCCTAACCTAATTCCAAATCGTTCCCTTCCACTTTCGATTCAAGATGAACCAACCGAAAATCGACATCCTCTCACTATAAAAAAACGAACGAGTCGAATTCGTTCGAAAGCAAGACACGCAATGGGCGGGCTGACGTGGCGCTGTGTGAGTAATCGCGAGCAAAAGAGGAGGGTTTGGAAAATCGGGAAGCAAGGTGCGACGCTGTTGTTTCGAGCATCTGGTAGCATCAAAGTCGAAGAGGATGGTCAAATTCCAATCGCGACAAGTCACGATTCTCGGAGCCGAACCCAGGCATAGCAAAAGACGGTGGATCAACTCACGTCGGAGGATAACTTGAGGCACCGTGGTCGAAGGAAGCTGGCCGAGGTCGATTTCGAACGTTGGAGGCTGTAAGGTAAGTGTTGTATCTTTAACTTAATAACATATATATGTTTACAAAAAAATATATAAATAAATATAGTAGTTGATTTATATGCATATATACAGCAAAGGAATTTCTATTGTTATTACAGAGAAAGAAACAAAATTTTACTTACAAACGCACAAACACACACACACACATATATATAGGAAAATTAGAAAAAATTTATAAATATATCAGCACACACATACTTTAATATGTACGGTAAAATAGAAATTATTACATATACGTAGGGCTTTGGAAAACATAAGAATTGTTTGAAGATTAGATTTTCGATCTATATAGAGTATTTCTTATGAGTATATATATATATAGTTTAAAAATAAAATAAATATACATCATTTGACTTACTAATCTACTTTAAAAAATATAGTGAGGGTGATTAGTTTATTTAATAAACTTATTTAGCTATTTAGTTACTAAAGATAGTTTATTAAAAGGAAAATTAGTTTAAATCAAATTATAAGTTAAAATTAAATGGTGATTAATTGTTTGATTAATTCAAATGGTAATAAATCATGAATTGTTTGTACAAGGTCCAAAATTCTGAAGAAAACAAGCTGGTTTGCACTAGACTACAAATTAAAATCAAAGGTGAGTTAATCTCACTCATTTGGATTACCATTTAAATATAAATAGTAAAATTTAAATTATTGGTTGAATGATTGAATTGATTGGACGTGATATGTTATATATAATGTGTTTATATATATACACATATATATTGGTGTGATTGACTCGCGCATTATATAGCGGATGAGACCCTATGTGCCCGCATAATAGCGGATGACACTATTTACCGTGATATTCCCCTTGAAGTGGGATTATATTTTTATTGTGCTAACATCTGTGGATGCAGGGAAACAGGTTGGAGAGATCCAACTGGATTCCTCAAAATATTGAATTTGCTTTCATAATCCGTGATATAATTCATTGATTATCTGTGATAGATTATTAATTTTATTGGGATTTGAAATATTGAATGCTATGGGTTGACTAAATATATTTTGGGTATATTGAGATATCAAAATATAAAGATTGGATTTTTGATGGGATTAAAAGAGAATTTTTAAGTAAAATAGTTATAGAGAATTTGGATAAATTAAAGAATGAATTGGAAAAGGATAAAAGTTGATTTTTAAATTCAAAAAAATAAATACCGAGTATGGAAACATAGTTTTTGAATAAATGAGAATAAATGAATTTTTAAACTTAAGTGATATTATTTAAGAAATAAAGGACTTACTATTAAATTTAAGGTTTAAAATAGTTTGGGAGAGATAAAGAAGAATTTTGGAAAAAGTATATTTTCAGTTTAAATAAGATTTTAAATCATAATAAATAAGTAAAATCAGAAATTTTTGGGTTTTGAAATAAAATTGAGCAAGCAAAGGAATTTATTTTAAAATGGAGTAAATTTTGGAGATCGATTTGGAAATCGATTTAGTGTTTGAAACGGTGTTTTAAAAGGAGGATGAGACTGCAGAATTTATAAACTGGGTTTATAAAGTGAAACAATATATCAGTGGATATTTGGATGTATAAATTCACGATGGGAATTCATAAAGGAATGGGTAATTTGTTTTAAAAATAAATAGTGGTTTTATTTTAAAAGGCGAGGGAAAGAAATTTACGGGTTGAGACGTGAATTAAATTGGGATAAATCGAGAAGGATTTATTAACTGATCAAATGGACTATTTTGGAATGGAAAGTGAAATTTCGTGAAAAGCCAAGTATGTTTTCAAAGCAGATTTTTATGTATAAGTTAAAAGTTTTAAAGTTGATTAAAAGAGTATTTTAGAAGAATTTATTATTTAAATTGTTTTAATATTTTAAAGTAAATATTTATTAATTTAGTTATAGTAGTAATTACTTTAAAGGTTAAACTAGTATTATGATTTAAAAGATAATTATTTCATATTTATACCTTATAGAATAACTTTTATTTTAAATTTGGTTTTGGCTTAAGTTTTACATGAGAAATTATTATAAAATTTCATAACTTGTATTTCAAATAAAGTGTTTTAAGTAGTTTTTATTTTAAGTATTTTAAAGTATATTTTTGGATAAAGTGATTTAAATTATTTAAAAATATAAAGTATTAAGACTTGGTGATTTTAATGAAAATAAAACAATTGGGTGGAAATTTATTCTGTGAGAGAAAAAGTGATTTGAAAACTATTTTCAAAGGGTTAGAGTGTGGAAAAATATCTTGCGAAGACATTTTGAAATAAATAATTTGGGAAATTATTAAGGCCTAATGGTTATTTGTGGATGTTATATGATAGTTAAATAACCGACTATCAATATTGGCCAATGCGTTGATCGTTTTGAAGAGACCGGGATCGGGATTAATTTCTAGAAAACCACTTCGATCTGGTTTGAACATATTCGTGAGGAAGACAAGGGCTTGGATTTGAAGATGGAGCAGTGAAGTGCAAGGTCTAATCGCTACTAATCTTGGGGGTGATACCAAAATGGATGTAGTAGGAATTGTGCCTTCGGTTTCGTTCGGACCGGGAACGAACTTACATGGACGAATGCAATCAGAACATCGTCAGGGTGACGATGAGCATTCTAAGTGTATGTGTGCTAAAAAGGTAACGCATAGCCTCACGCCTCATCTATCGGGAATGGCTAAAACAGAGGAGTTGCAGCAAGGCTAAGTGGCTAGCAACCAACTAGGGTAAGGTCAACCCTGTCAAGGTGTCCCTTTTTATTCGGTTGTGTTGGCGGTTGCTGATCCCAACCACGGGGTGATCTTATTCGGACTACGCAGTGAGGGGTAGCTCCGGCCTTGTGTTGCAGGGGATCAGGGGGATCCTCGGTACACTGATCTAGACCCGGTACTGTGATCGGCGGTACCCCAGTAGCCTTACCATTGTATGGAATCCAATCTCCATTAAGCGCCTGTGCAGTTTTGATTGTGCTCAACTATTGATGAAACGTGATAAAAATGTTTTCGTTATCGTAAGGTAAAACCGACATGTTTATTTGTGGCGTGGTCTTACGAGATACTTTTGATTTCAAAGGATTTTTGAAAACTTTAATAATCCAATTGAGTGTGTTTTCTCACGTTGGTTTTACAGACTGACTTGGTCTTATTTTACTATAATGCTCGGGTCAGACTGAGTATTACAGAGTATAGATTCTGGATGGACTGCTATGGAGCTCAGGAGATGTGCTAGATGGCGAGACGATCACACGTATTTGTCTTATTTCCGCTGTGTTTGGTATGATGTATATTTAGCTTTGTGTAGGCAAGTTATCGTAACTGTCCAGTGTTGCGCTTTTGTTGATATTGTACTCTGATGATTTATATATGAAACAATTACAGTTTCTTTTGTATAATGATCAGCATTTATCTATTATATATTGTTCCGGTGCTTCTGTGAGATTCTGATGTTGTTTTCTATTTCTACTTCTACCTCTTTCTTCTTTAAACCCAATGGTTCGTATTTCCATCCACTTTGAGTTGAACTGTTGGAGAATATTGTCAGCTCAAAGGAGTATGGATTTGCGGCCCGTTACAGTGGTATCAGAGCGAAATTAAGCGAGAACCTTGGCTCTGTTGGGGATTACTCATTAGAAATAGAGTCTGTAGTACTCAGAATGAGTTTGAGTGCATTAATAGATATGAGCGCGTATTTGTTAGTGAATATAAGTTGTTTTATATTTTGTCGACTTATCGGTTGAGTGTTTATAAATTCTGGTCGGTGCAATCTGGACAACTGTATCAAAAGGGTTTTCTAAACTCTAAAACTAGGCAAACCGACAAAGTATTATTTTTAAAAGTGGGTAAATGAAATAATTTTGCCTAAATTATTTTTGTATATAAAAGAAATAATTTTTGTAAATTATTATAGTATATGGTTGCTTGGTTGTTAGGGAATGATAATATTAAACTATTATCGTTTTTATGTAGAAATTTAAAATAGGGATTGAAATCCTAACCGAAGGTTAAGGAAATAAATTCAGATAGCAAATGGAATTTGAAATGTGAATTATAAATGTGATTTATAAATTAATACAAGATGCCGGAGTAATTTTTGAATAGGGATTAAAAGGATTTGGAATTGAAATTTTAGAAATTAAATTCCTTTGATTTGAAAATGATTTTCAAAAGTTTTGGAGAAATAATGGTGATATTATTTGGGAAATATTTTTGAATTGGATATGAAATCTGGTGAGATATGGAATCTAAAAATATTTGAAAAATGTTCTTAAAGGGATAAAAGCACTAAACTCCTCTAGGTCACTGGAAAATAATTCCGATGACGATCGTGACATCATCGGTGTTCATTCTCGAGTTTCCAAGAGAGGAATTGTTGCCAAATTGTTTTAAATTGGAGTTGTTTGCAAAACTGGTTTGGTTTTAAAAATTAAAAAGATAATTTGATATGAAAATGAATTATATATATATATATATATATAATCGATTTCAAGAATGTTTTTGAAATGTTGAGTAATTGTTCAAAAGACTCTGGAATCTTATTTAAAATGTTCATGGAATATAAATAGGTTTGATAGCTGATAGAATTTGAAATTTGTTAAAATAAAATTCAACTTGGAAAGAGTTAAATAAAAATAAGTGTGAAAACAAAATCAGTTGGAAGGTAAGCTAATTTATTGAAGAGAATTAAAAGAAGTTAGCAAATGGAATGTGAATAAGTTGGAAAACTTATGGGAATTTAAAATTTGAATTTAATTGGAATGTAACTGAATCTAGTTAAGTAAAAGTAAATTAAAAGGAAAAGTCTAAGTAGACTAAGCAAAATGGTCATTCAAATAAACTTATAAGTTGGAAATAAAATTTGCAAATAAACAAATTTGTTTAATGCAACTAAATGGAAATTGGAACTGAACATTTGAATAATGTTTAAATTTGAATTATGTCAAAATAAATGAGATAAAATAACCAACTAAGTGAAATGGTAAGCAAATGAATGGAAATTGAATGTTGTGATAATATTTAATTTAAATTGTGCAAAGTAAAGTGAAGTTATAGAATTAATTCGAATTGACTATAAATAATAAAAGTTTGGAAATAAAAAACGGCTTGCGATAAGATGAATAGAATTCAATATTTAAAAATGAAAGGTAAATTGAATTCAGAATGGAATTAAAAATTTATGTTAAGTGAAAATAAGTATAAGAAGTGTACGAACTATTCATATTGAACTTGAGAAAGGGAGGGTGAATTCCTATGTAAATTTGGTTTTGAAAAATATATTCTAACTTAATATTTGAATGAAGGTAAAGTAAAGTGTGGAATGGGTATGTGAATGGAAACCAAAAAGAATGTGAATAAAAAGAGAATTGATATAGCTAATAATCAATTGGGATAAATACGTAGGATGTACATATATTATTTTATTCGCATAACGATTTAATCTAGAATTCGAGCAAAGTATTTTGAGATATTTATATCGATCCGAGTTGGGATTTTTCAATTGATTTTTGACGATGAACCATGGATATGGATTTTTGATTGATTTTGGAAATTATCTATAATAGTAAATGGCTATGCAAGGAGAATGACAATTTCTGAGATGTGATGACCCTGAAATTTTTAACATTTGAAATGGAATATTTAATTGTTTTTAAATATTTGAAGTTAGTTTAACTTGAATTTCGAATATAAATATGAATTTGGCAAAATTATTGAATTTGATTTATTAATGATGGGTAAATATTTGAATTTTCAATTTTTAGCTTGTTAAAAATGATTTGATGGCTTAGAAAATTTATATCGATAACACTGAAGATAATGGAGCTTCAGAATTTAATTTGTAGATGTTTTGTTTAATTTCGAATTTATATAGTTTAAATCGATATTTAAAAATAGCATTCCGAGGCACAGTCTCGAAATCCGACGAAACCAGTTCCATTGGGTCTGTAATATTGTTTTATTATCGGATTTCAATTTTCGTAATGTTTGGAGTTGTCATTTGGCCGTACGATAAGCAAATGCGTTGAAAATTAAATCGAAAATTCAATATAATAATTGGATCCAAAAAGCTATCTTCCACATATGACTGATTTAGACTCCGAAACATGTTCCATTGGGTTCGGAATAGGATTATAACATTGGAAATGCTAGGCGGCATACCTCGATAGGAGTTTGGGATTTCGAGTTAGGTTATACGAGATATTTTGAATATAAAATTATAAAAATCAATTAGAAAGTCAAACCCTACCTTCGTACGCACGCCATCGTCATCTAAGTTAAAAACTATGAGTGCCTTCTTCTTCTAGCAGAACAAAATGGAATAAAAAAGAAGAACGAAATCAATTCGTTCATTATAATAAATAAACAAAAAGAAAATAAATATCGAAAAATTGCCTAGGCTCGAAGCGACTTGGTTGGCAGTGGCGATGTTCAAATTTGAGGGCAGGTGGTCGATAGCGGCTCGACTTGATGGTCGCGTTCGTATCAAAAAAGTCGCATAGAGGAGCTGGATCTGTCGAGCGGCACATCTGGGGGAGCACCGAAAAGGATGTCTCGATGTTAACCATTTATCGTGCGCGTGATAGAGATGGTTTACCGCGAATCGCTTCGAGGGTTTAGGGCTTTGGAAGTGGGTAGTCATGGCCGTAGACGAATGCTTCGATTCGAGCTCGTGAGGATGAGTCTCGCGATGGTGATGGCAGCAAAGGTAATTATCAAGTTTTTAAAATTTTAATAATTTCAAATTTAATTTAATTTAAATTTGTATATAATATATATATATGAATATAGGAAGAAACATTTGCAGTAGACATATTTTGTTCTGAATAAAAAAAACAGCAAAGGAATTTCTATTTAGTCTAAAATATGTGTATAAGGTTTGAGAAACAGAAGTTTTGAAAGGGTTAAAATAGGAAGATTTTATATGGAAGAGATTTTGAATATATATATATATATATATATATATATATGGAAATATTAAAATGTTTAAAGCTTTATATAAAGATAAGATTTTGAAAGTGGAAAATTATAAAATGTTTGTAAGTTTATGTAAATTAGATTTTTATCTATATGGATTATATATATATAGGTTGTCTCAATGGGAGGGATAAATATGCATTAACATATCTCAACTTACAAGATTTTTCCAAAATAATGTATTAAGGCGATTTATTCTTTTAACTAGTTCACATAATTATTTTAGTTACTTAAAGAAATTTATGAAAAGAAAACTGGGTTTAAACTTAAATTATTAGCTTAAAAGAAAATTTTTAGTCTAAATCAAATTAATATATAGAAGTAGACTACTCGATAATCTCAAACATTAATCAACTGTATAATGTTTATACAGGGTCAAAACCGTGGAATCAAGTCGGAATTGGATTGGATTGCAAAATAAAGGAGCAAAGGTCATGTCTTCTCACTCAATCAAATATTTTTCTGATTTAAATTTTGAATAGTTGGATTTAAAATTGATTGTGCTTGGATGATTGATTTATAATCAGTTATATTAGTTTAGACCATATGCGCCGCATAATAGCGGATGATATTATATTAAACCCATATGCCGCGATATTCCACCTCGAAGTGGAATTGGTATTATATATGTATTTGGAGTTGTTGATTTCCCACATTATATAACGGATGAGACCCTATGCACCACATAATAGCGGATCATATTTTATAAATCCCATATACCGCGATATTCCACCTCGAAGTGGAATGGGTATTTAATTGTTGTGCTAACGTCTGTGGATGTAGGGAAACAGGTTGAAGGGATCCAACAGGATTTCTCAAACATTTGATTTTGTTTCATATGTTGTGTGTTTATTTATTTATAATCTATTTGTGATTACATTGTGATTTAAATCGTTGAGGGTTATAATTTAGCCGAATATATTTTTGGTATCGTAGGATACTAGAAATAGATAAAATTGGATTTTTGAAATTTAGTAGAAAATTTATAGTAAATTAATTCTAGAAAATTGAATAAATTTAAACGGAGGAATTTGTTTGAAAAGATAACAAATTTAGTGTTTAAAATGAATTTGAGAATCAATTTTAAATTTGATTTGGTGTTTTGAAAATAAATTAGAAAATCCATTTGGTATTGATTTGGTAAAAATAATAAATATTTGGGAAATCGATCTAAAATTGACTTTGTGTCTAAAAATAATTTTGGAAAACCAATTTTGAAAATCGATTTGGTGTTTTGAAGTAAACGTTTGGAAAAATCAATTTGGGATTTGATTTGGTATTTGAAATAAATTTGGAAATAAATTTGGAAATAAATTTGAAAATTGATTTGGTGCTGAAAGTGAATATTTGAGAATCGATTTGAAAATCGTATATCTGTGGATATCTGAAAATTTAAAATTTACAATGGGAAATTTATAAAAGAAAGGGAAATTTATTTTAAAAATAAATATTGTTTTATTTTTAAAAGTGTGGAAAGAAATTATTTCGGACGCAAATTTAAAATAAATCCTAAAGGATTTATTAATTGTAAAAAATGATCCATTTTGAAAGGAAGGTGTATTTTCCCAGAAAAGCCAAGTATGTTTGTAAAATAGCTTTTGAAATATAAATTAAAAGTTTTAGAGTTGGTTTTAAAAGAATATTTTGGGGAAATTAGTTTCTTAAGTTATTTTGTAAATCTTTAAAGTAAAGATTTATTTAATTAATTATAGAAGTAACGAGTAAAGATTTAATTGATACTGGTTTTAGAAATTGAGTATTTAAATAGTTATATCCTATCTACTAATTTTATTTTAAAATTAGTTTTGGACTTGAATTTTGATATGAGATATTAGCATAATATTTTCATAACTAATATTTAAGCAAGTGTTTCAAAATAGTTTTATTTTAAATGTTCCAAGTATATATGTTTGGATAAGTAATTTAAATTATCTTAAAGCATTTGAACTTGGTAGATTTTTAATGGACATAAATATTTGGAAATGTATTCCGCGTATGGGAAAGTGATTTGAAATTTGTTTACAAAGTGTTGAAATGTGGAAAGTAATTTGAGATTTGTTTTCAAATGGTTAAAGTGTGAAATATATCTTGCGAAGATGTTTGAAAATAAATAATTGGAAAAAATTATTTAAATCTGGTAATTGTTGTGAATGTTGATTGATAGCTAAATAACCGACTATCAATATTTACCTTTAAACGACATTGGAATTTCGATGCAACCGGGGGTCGGATTCCAAATGGATATTCGAAACCCACATTGAACCTTTGTGATTGTGATGGATCTTTTATTTAAAAGATCAAAGTGGAAATTTGTTGTGATTTGTTTGAAATCTGATTGAACATTTATTTTTAAAAAAATAAGCCCTCGTTATTCGGATTAGCCGGGAGAGGACCTTGTGTCATAAAACCTATTCTGAATAATGATATGACGAAATGGGATTGCATTCGAAGGCGGTGTTGAAGACCGGGGATTTTCGAAAACGAAAGGATTACCTGTCGAATGTCTTTGCACCGGGTTGCTCCGGTATAGAGATTTTATCACACTTTGTGATGGGGATTACGGACGTGATTAGTGAATATCCGGATTTGCAAGGGCTTCTTTTGAAGTTCCTTCGGTTCCCTTCGATCCCGTAACAGACTTGTATGGATGTGTGTCTGACGTTACGCTTTGAGATGTAAAGCTGGTTTCTATCAAATACATTTCTATTGGTGGTGGGGAATTTATTCTCTTAGCTTAACACCCTTCTCTGAGACGTACGAGCTCAGAGGTTATGTAGATGATGGTTACTAGTGATATATTCCCAAACTGGTAATATGGCATACGAAGTGTTGCTGATCATTTGTTGATCAAAGCATGACTTTGTGAAAAGTATAGTTTTGTAGACGAGACTTCGTCGGATCTCACACCCTGGAAATGGTCAAAACAGGAAGAATGGCAAGGTTATGAGGGTCGTTCCCTTTAGGGTCCGTCATTTCCTTGGTATGGAGCCCAGATACTTAACCTATGTGGTTGCTGCAAATCTATTACCCTTTGTGGTTGTTGCTTTGTGGTTGAGGATCCTCGGATAAAGGTCGCAAAGGACCGAGGGATGGCATACTCGAGTAGTAGTTACCAATTTACATAGGTAACCCGGCCTTATGTTGGCAGAGATCCGGGTAGGTTCTCGGGACGTCCCTCCAGAGGCATACCCATGTGGAAGTAGGAAGTTCCTTAGCATGACCATTTGTTGGAAATCCAAACTCCAATATGCGCCTTGTACGGTTTTAGTTGTATAACCTGCCATTTACATATGGTGGTCACCACTGTTTAGAAGGTAACTATAGTAGGCATAGTACAAAATGTCTATGCTGGCTAAGATTAACATTATACTTTCAAAATGGCTATCTACACTATGCACTGGTAATAATATCAAAGGATTTTGCGTATTAAGCATGTTTGACTATCATAAGGAGAAATCTCCACCAATTCTACGTTTGCATTGTGTGCGTGGTGGGAGGCCTTATGGTAGTTTCATTTTCCAAAAAGCATAGCGAATTTCTTTTTATATTCTTTGTGAAAAATAACTATTTTTAAGATCTCACACCAGTCCCATGACTGACCAGGAGTTTATTGTTCCCTTCCTAAACTCTGGGTGCCCATAATTTTTCCACACGGGCAGCGTAGAGTCAGGTTTTAGTTATTCTGGAGCGAAGTCAGAAAAAGAGTTGTTGTGGAGATCTGAAGGCAAGTTGGATGGCGATACGTATCATTATAGTATGCATTATTTGCTGCGTTGGGATTGCTGTAAGTCCAGTTTTAATTTGGATTAGATGTTGTAAATGCCTAATGTTGAATGGTGTCATTGTAAACTCTGATAATGTGATGTATGTAAAACTGATATAGTTCTTTGTTTTAAAGATTATTCATTTATCTATTATATTTGTTCCGCTGCGAAATGTGAGATTCTAACGCTGTTTTCTTTTCTTCTTCTTCTACCTCTTTCTTCTTTTCTTTAAACCCGAAGACTTGTACATTTGTTCCACTTTGGGCTGAATTGTTGTGGAAATTTGCCAGCTCAAAAGGGGTACGAATTTGCGGGCGTTTACATTCAAGGAACCAAATCTGAGTCTGCACTAGGAAGTCGGGTGGATGATACTAGTTTGGAAGTGAAATTGTGTGATCGAGTGAGCGATCAGATTTGGTATTGCATATGGATGATGTGTGTGCATCGTATCGTTTAAGTAAAGCAAATATTTTGGAAGGAAATGAATAAAATGATTTTCAATTCTGTGATTAGATATTATTGCTAAGTAGGATATACAGGTGTTTTGAAAGGAAAGGAAACTAGTGTCTTTGATTTCAGAAGATAAAAATGAATTGCCCGACTAAAAGATATGTATTTAATTGTCATATGAAATTTGATGGTTTTCAGATCTGTCCACTTGGCATTTTTTTTCTTTCGGAATTTGGGGGCCCGTAGAGGCATTTTGTAGTTGTACCGATCTAGCCACGCAAAGGAGACGCTGGCAAAAAATTTCGAAAATTTAGGGAGTTAGAAAAATTTTGAGAAAATTTTGATAGTTTCAAGTTTGGTTTTAAATTAAAATTTGAAATGGTTGAGTAAGTGATAATGTTTGGAACCTATGAATGAGTTTAGGAAATTTGTAGGAGTGATAGTGTCTTTAATAAAAAGATTGTTTGGGGAAGTTGTTTAAAACTGTTTGGCTTTGGGAGAATAGTAAACAGTTATTGGACCATTCTTCCTAGTAGTAATTTTGAGGACGAAATTCTTCTAGGGGGGAGGAATATGACGACCCAGAATTTTGGACATTTGAAATTAAAATATTTAATTGATTTTAAATATTTAAAAGTTAGTTTTCAACTTGAATTTCAAATATCACTAATTATAGGATAATTTAGTTATTGGATTTAACAATTGGAAATTGGGTAAAATATAAAATCTTGAGTTTTAAGCTTGTTAAAAATAATCTGAAGAGTTATAAAATTTATATTGATAATACTAGAGGTGATAAAAGTTTTAAAATTTAATTTGGAAGTGATTTTCTCAGTTTTGAAAATATATCGTTTGAATTGATATTTAAAAGTAGCATACTGAGGAACAGTCTCGGAATTCTCCAAAACTAGTTCTGTTGGATCCCTAGTAACGCATTATTATTGGATTTCAAATTTCGTAACATTCGGAGTTATTGTGTGATCATATGGTATGTAAACGCGCTGAAATCTATATCGAAATTCCATATAAATACTTGGTCCAAAAAGCTATCTTCCCCATACAATCGAATTAGGACTCGAAACCTTTTCCATTTCATTCGGGATAGGGGTATAACCATAAAAACGCCTAGCGGCATGCCTCGATAGGATGTCAAAATTTTAAGCTACGAATTCACGATGATTTAAATTTGAATTTAAATTTAAACATAAATAATATTATTGCATTGAAATATTGTGGCAAGCCTATGAAGAGACGTAAAGGAATTTAAAGCACATGTCTTGCCTGAGGACATCCGTTTTCTTTTAAAAACAATATAGTTCAAATCCAAAAGGAAGACAGTTGAAAAGAAAAAAAGGCTTGCTTATCTTTTTCAAAATAAAAAAATAGAATGGCTGAACCTTTCAGAACAACTTTCATTCCCAAACCTAATTCCAATTCGCTCCCTTCCAGTTCTGATTCAAGATGAATCAACCGAAAATCTAAATCCTCTCAATATAAAAAAATGAACGAATCGATTTCGTTCGAAAGCAAGAATCGCGATTGGGGGGCCGACGTGGCGCTGTGTGGGTCGCCGCGAGCAAAAGAGGGGGTTTTGGAAAATCGGGGTGCAAGGAGTGGCACTGTTGTTTCGAGTATCTGGTATCATCGAAGTCGAAGGGGATTGTCAAAGTCCAATCGCAACGAGTCGCGATGCTTGGAGCCGTACCCAGGCATGGCAAAGGACGGAAGGTCAACTCGCGTCGGAGGCGAACTTGAGGCGCCGGGGTCAAGGGAAGCTGGCCATGGTCGATTTCGAAGATCGGAGGCTGTGAGGTAAATATTGTATCTTTAACTTAATAACATATATATGTTTTCAAACATATATAGCGGTTGATTTATATGCATGTACATAGTAAAGGAATTTCTATTGTTATTACAAAGAAAGAAAACAAATTTTTACTCACACACACATATACATATACGAAAACCACAAAAAATATAAATATATGAGCACACACATATTTTAATATGTACGGTAAAATAGAAATTATTACATATATGTAGAGCTTTGGAAAACATAAGAATTGTATAAAGATTAGATTTTATAATCTATATATAGTATTTCTTATGAGTACACACATATATATATATATAGTTTAAAAAATAAAATAAATATACATCTTTTAACTTACTAGTCTATTTTAAAAATATATATTTAGGGTGATTAATTTATTTAATAAAATTATTTAGCTATTTAGTTACTAAAGATAATTTATTAAAAGGAAAATTATTTTAATCAAATTATAAGTTAAAATTAAATGGCGATTAATTATTTGATTAATTCAAATAGTAGTAAATCGTGAATTGTTTGTACGAGGTCGAAAATTGTGAAGAAAATAAGCAGGTTTGGATAGGACTGCAAATTAAAATCAAATGTGAGTTAATCTCACTCAGTTGGATTACCATTTAAATTTAAATAGTAAAATTTAAATTATGGGTTGAATGATTGAATTGGCTGGATACGATATTATTATAGTGTGCGTGTGTGTGTGTGTGTATTGGAGTGATTGATTCCCGGATTATATAGCGGATGAGACCTTATGCGCCCGCATAATCGCGGATGACCCTATATACCACGATATCCCCCTCGAAGTGGGATTGGTATTTTTATTGTGCTATCATCTGTGAATGCAGGGAAACATGTTGGAGGGATCCAACTGGATCCCTCAGAATTTTGAATTTGTTTTCACAATCTATGATATGATTCATTGGTTATCTGTGATAGATTATTGATTTTATTGGGATTTGAAATATTAAATGCTATGGGTTGACTAAATATATTTTGGGTATATTGAGATATCCAAATATAAAGCTTGGATTTTTGATGGGATTAAAAGAGAATTTTTGTAACAACCCGCATATTTATCGATTTTACATTTAAATATTTTGTTTAAATATTTTGGCGTTAATCGGATATTGGTCCGAAAAGCTACTTTTTGCAAACGGTCAAATTCGGACTCGAGACCACTTCCATTGAGTTCGAAATGCCGTTTACAAGTTTTTTAAGTATAAACATCGATAGGTTTGGAGTTAGCGAAATTTCACTAACTTTTCCCGCTTTGGACTTTGGGTTAGTTTATCCTATTAAGCCCAAGTTCTAACCCCCTTCTCCTCACTCTTCATAAATTTCCTAACTAACTCAAGCTTGGGCATTAATGGTGAAAAGAATGGGAAATTAAAACTCCAAGCACAAATTCAATTGCAAATCCAACATTCAACTCCAAATTCAAGTAGAAGATATTGGATTCAAGCTTTGGATTGCTTCTCCTTGCTTTCAAGCTTCATCTTCATAAACTTTAGTGCAAAGGTGAGATTTTTATCTCACAATTCTAGTCTATAACTATATTGGACTGTTGGGAATGATTCCCTATCACTTTTGCATGCACATTTGCATTTGGTTTGAATCGAATTGGCAGAAAACTCCAATTTTTAGTGTTTTTGGTGAAATTCTGCACTTAGGTCGTTCTGCCTATGCTAGGTCGTTCGCGTGGAAAAGTCTCGGCCTCAAAATAGCTCGTTTTCGACCTTAAAATGGCCTACAACGTTAGGTCGCTCGGCACTCGGAATTAGGTCGTAGGTCGTATGGCTCTTAGGTCGTAGGTCGCGGGCTTGTAGGTCGTTAGGCCGCAAACACTTAGGTCGTTTCTGGCCTTAAATCCCCTATATAGCCTTAGGTCGCTCGCTCTGGCTCCTTAGGTCGTAAGTCGTGGGCCTTTAGGTCGTAGGTCGTCAGGCCGTTAGGCCTTAACTCGTGTGGCCTTGGTTCTTTAAGTCGCTCGGCCTTGCCTTCCATTTTTAGGTCGCATGACCTTCTAACCCGCTAGGTGGATGGACCTATAACCCGTTAGGTCATTGGGCCTATAACCCTTAGGTCGTTAGGCCGTTAACCCACTAGGTCGCATGACCTATAACCTGTTAGGTCGCTCGACCGTTTACTCCGTTAGGTCGTATGACCTTGCTCCACTAAGTCGCTCGACCCTTAGGTCGTAACACTTTAGGTCGCACGCCTTTCACACCATTAAGTCGCGAGTTTAATTAGGTCGCTCGGCCTTAAAACGTTAGGTCGCTTGACCTGTGCTATTGTTAGGTCGCGAGTTCCTTAGGTCGCTCGTCTCCCTTAGGTCGCTTGACCTGTGCTTTTGTTAGGTCGTGAGTTCCTTAGGTCGCTCGTCTCCCTTAGGTCGCTTACCTGGTTGAGTCGCACCTCACCTTAGCTCGGCCATGATTAGGTCGCGAGTTTCCTTAGGGTCGCTTACTCCTTTAGGTCGTGACTCTTTAGGTCGAAACCCTTTAAGTCGCTCGATCCTATCCTTCCTTTGGTCTTCACTAGGTCGTACCGTTTTGGTCGGGGCGCTGCCCCCTGGACCCCCGCGACCTGACCGGGCAGGTCGAACCCCGTAAGCGGTGGCGTTGCCCCCGCACCCCCACCTTGGGGGGTTGCCACCCCCCCTGGACCCCCCCTCCGTAGGGGATCTTATCTGAAAAACATTGAGCTGATTTCCTTGGATTTTATTCGCATCTCCGTATGCGATCTTTGTGACTGATTGTTTCTACAATTGCTTCTGTGTTTTGTCACTTTATAATATAAAGGTTTCAATAATAGTAGTAAAAATCAAAACTCTTTTAACAAACAATTTCAACTCTATTTTTAATAACAAAGCTCTTTTCTTAAACCGTTTTCCAATCTATTAGTATATACAAGCCTTTACCTCACTCGGATGAGAAATCTAATCAAACGACTTAGTAAAACAAGTGGTACGAAACGCTTGCGTTCACTTCGTCGGTTAATTCTTGGACTTGTTCGATTGAACCTCTTGTGACAATTTTATTAGTGAAGATTTACAGTTTGTTCGTAAATATTTAAGTTAAGCAAGTGGTTATGGGACATGAGGCTAAACTTCTATATTTACTAGCTTAGTGTAATTGACACTTCTCGTTGATCTTGATGATCGCTTTATGAATTAGACTAGTAATTGCGCGATGTCTCTTTCATTGCATGGTTAGACTAGACACCACTTGTGTGATTCCATTCACACATACCTTTCTGCTTTTTGGTTAGTCTTGACCTCAATCTGTGTGATTCCATTCACACATGCGGGGTAGCTCCCCTTGGTTTTCGGACCGTCATGTGATAGGCCTCTTTCCCTTTTTATGATTTCTGGATTTCTTGTGTTGATTTCTGGAATTTATCTCTTTGACTTGTCATGAGTACAAGTTTAGGGTATGATGCCCTTTTTGGATCTTTGAGAAGATTCTTGTGATATTGATTTATCTCTTATCGGTTGATCTCCTGTTGATCATTATTTGCATACTTATAGTAGTATGTCAGTATGGATATTTCATGTTTATGCCATATCTTTTATTTTATATCATGTCATCTGATATTTATAGCTAGACTGATCCGTTTATTATTTTCTTATAAATAATACTCGGGTCAGACCGAGATGTTACAGGTGCTACTGCTTGACTCCTTCCCCAGTGATTCACTACTTAGACTTTTGGCTACTTGTTTAGATTAGCAACTTTTGTTGTTTACACTTGAGATATAGACTCATAGTTGTATTCTTTTGTATAGCACGCGTTGCTATTCTTTTGTATTATCGTGGATCTTTTTAGACCACTACTCTGATGTACACTTTTATGTGATATAAATTCATATCTCTTTCCGCCTTTGTGATATGGATATCTGTGATTGATTCGCATGTTATGCTTACTTCTATATTTGTTTTCGAAGATTATTTTATAGCCACCGTGTGATAAGAAATTACATGGATGGTCGCTCCTCAACAGCCTTATTCTCCGCGCTAGTTGACAGCACTACACCGTGGTGTTCTTGGCTAGCGTGGGTATAGAGGTGGGGCGTCACAATTTTTAAGTAAAATAATTATAGAGAATTTGGATAATAAAGAATAAATTGGAAAAGGATAAAAGTTGATTTTTAAATTCAAATAAATAAATTCCGAGTATGGGAAAGGAGTTTTTTGAATAAATGAGAATATATGAATTTTTAAACTTAAGCGATATTACTTAAGAAATAAAGGATTTATTATTAAATTCAAGGTTTAAAATAGTTTGGGAGAGATAAAGAAGAATTTTGGAAAAAGTATATTTTGAGTTTAAATAAATTTTAAATCAGTACAAAAAAGTAATATCTAAAATTTATGGGTTTTGAAATAAAATTGAGTAAATAAAGTAATTTATTTGAAATGGAGTAAATTTTGGAGATCGATTTGGAAATTGATTTAGTGTTTGAAACTGTGTTTTAAAAGGAGGATGAAACTACGGAATTTATAAACCGGGTTTATAAAGTGAAATAAGATATCGGTGGATATTTGGAAGTATAAATTCACGGTGGGAATATATAAAGGAATGGGTAATTTATTTTAAAAATAAATAGTGGTTTTAATTTAAAAGGCGTGGGAAAGAAATTTACGGGTTAAGACGTAAATTAAATTGGGATAAATCGAGAAGGATTTATTAACTGATTAAATGGACTATTTTGGAATGCAAAGTGAAATTTCATGAAAAGCCAAGTATGTTTTCAAAGCATATTTTTATGTATAAGTTAAAAGTTTTAAAGTTGT
Source organism: Allium cepa (assembly GCA_030765085.1). Taxonomy (NCBI): domain Eukaryota; kingdom Viridiplantae; phylum Streptophyta; class Magnoliopsida; order Asparagales; family Amaryllidaceae; genus Allium; species Allium cepa. The sequence goes on along the minus strand of CM060945.1, from coordinate 716,646,085 downwards.
TTAAAAGAGTATTAAATAGGAATTATTATTTAAATTTTTCTAAGATTTTAAAGTAAATATTTATTAATTTAGTTATAGCAGTAATTATTTTAAAGGTTAAACTAGTATTATGATTTAAAAGATAATTATTTAATATTTATACCTTATAGAATAACTTTTATTTTAAATTTAGTTTTGGCTTAAGTTTTACACGAGAAATTATTATAAAATTCCATAACTAGTATTTTAAATAATATGTTTTAAGCAGTTTTTATTTTAAGTGTTTTAAAATGTGTTTTTGGATAAAGTGATTTAAATTATTTAAAAATCTAAAATATTAAGACTCGGTGATTTTCAGTGGAAATAAAACAATTTGGTGGAAATTTATTCCACGAGAGAAATAGTGATTTGAAAAATATTTTCAAAGGGATGGAATGTGGAAAAATATCTTGCGAAGATATTTTGAAATAAATAATCTGCGAAATTATTAAGACCTGATGGTTGTCTGTGGATGTTATATGATAGTTAAATAACCGACTATCAATATTGGCCAACGCGTTGATCGTTGTGAAGAGACCGAGATCGGGATTAATTTCCCGAAAAGCACTTCGATCCGGTTTGAACGTTTTCATGAGGAAGACAAGAGCTTTGAGTCAATGATGGAGAAGTGAAGTGCAAGCGCTAATCGGTACTAATCTTGAGGGTGATTCCAAAATGGATGTAGTAGGAGTAGTGCTTTCGGTTCCGCTCGGACCGGGAACGGACTTGTATGGACAAATGCTATCTGAACATCGTCATGGGGACGATGAGCATTCTAAGTGTACCTATGCTGAAAAGGTAACGCATAACCTCAAGCCTCATCAACCGGGAATGGCTAAAACAAGGAAGGTGCAGCAAGGCTAAGTGGCTAGCAACCAATTAGGATAAGATCATCCCTGTCAAGATGTCCCATTTTATTCGACTCTGGGCGGTTGTTGATCCCAACCACAGGGTCAACTTATTCGGACTATCCAGTAAGGGTAGCTCTGGTCTTGTGTTGCAGGGGATCAGGGGGATTCTCGGTACACTGATCTAGATCACGTACTGTGACGGGCGATACCCTAGTAGCCCTGCCATTGTATGGAATCCAATCTCCAATAAGCGCCTGTACGGTTTTGATTGTGCCCAACTGTTGTTGGAACGTGAGATGCAAGCATTTCAGCTAGATTCTATTTTACTTTTTATAGACACTATTATAACATCAGACCGATTTGATAAAAAAAATTGTTATCGTAATGTAAAATCCGGACATGTTTATTTATGGCATGGTCTCACGAGGTACTTTTGATTTCAAAGGATTTTCGTAAACTTTAATATTCCAATTGAGTGTGTTTTAACACGTTGGTATTACAGACTGACTCTGGTGTTATTTTACTATAATGCTCGGGTTAGACCGAGTATTATAGAGTACATATTCTAGATGGACTGCTATGTGCTAGATGGCTAGATTTATCACACTGTCTGTCTATTTCCGATGTGTTTGGTATGCTGTATATTCATCTTTGTGTGGACAAGTTATCAAACCTTCCAGTGTTGTGCTTTTTTTGATATTGTGCTCTGATGATGTATATATTAAACAAATATAGTTTCTTTTGTATAAAGATCAGTCATTTATCTATTATATATTGTTCCGCTGCATCTGTGAGATTTTGATGTTATTTTTTACTTCTTCTTCTACCTCTTTCTTCTTTAATCCTAATGGTTCATATTTCCGTCCACTTTGAGTTGAACTGTTGGAGAATATTATCGGCTCAAAAGGGCACGGATTTACGGGCTGTTACATAATAACTAACAAGTTGCAAGTGGAATTGACCTTAACGACTTTTACTACATAGTTTGAGCCATTTATATTGAACACGGTATGAATCAGTTGAGTGTAAGCCTCATGGAGGTATTGGCAGAATCTTCATCCAAGGATCAAGACGTAGTGTATTGAGTAAAGGGAAGGCATCATCTACAAATGGTTTAGAAAAGAGAAAGCTCTGTTAGTATTGAACAAGCTACAATAAGAATCATTTATATGTAAGCTTCGTCGAACTGCTCAATATTTAAAGGTCGGACAAATCTATATCCAAAGATCAAGGTGAATTTCTCATGGTAAAAGGGAGATAGTTAGTTAACAAGAAAATAAAAAGTGCCCTCCAAAAGACAAGGGTAGGTGTCATCACTGTCATAAAAAGGGGCATTAGAAATAGAATTATTCGGATTACCTAAGGATTGTCAAAGAAAAGAAAAAGAATGTTTCTACCAATCATTCACGTATATTTATGATTCAAAATAGTTTTATAATCAATAAATTATCTTGGATTTTATATATTGGCTTGAGAAATCATATCTATAATTGGTTATAGGGAATTAAGAACTGGCAGCTTGTGGCCAATGGTGAATGAGACTTCAAGTTTGCTTATGCAACAATAGATACAACTACAATAGAAGATTATCACTACTTTACCAAATGGACTAGATTTAATTTTGAATAATTAGTATTATGTTAAAAAAAATATTCATGGAATAATTTCCATGTCTAGATTATTGCAGACTGGATATATTGTCTATTGTGGTGATAATGTTGCAAACATCATGTTTAATGGAAGTAAAATTGCAGTGGTAGTTTAGATAATTGCATTTATGTATTTAATTATAATCATTTTAAAAACCATTTTAAAACCTTTCAAATCTTATGTTAAAGAAATACATACCTTTAAAACTTTGTTTATTTTAAATTTTAACTTGTAACCTTGTTTAAAACTCGTTTTCAATCTAAGACTTAATTTATTTTCCTTTTGAAAACTTATTTAGTTTAAATAAACTTTGAAACTTTACTTAAATAAAATTTACTTTTCAAACTTAAAAGAAAACTTTTGTGTTATAAAACTGGAAGCAATTTTTTTTTTTATTTAACATCAGGTAACTTATTTTAAGCCCGAGTCAAACCCTACTCTTCCCCGACCCTAACTTCGAGTCCCCTTTCTCTCTCATCTGCTTCGAGTCATTGCTGCTAATACTCGAGACGTTCCCGAAGCACATCAACCCAACAACCACAACTGACACGAACTATACATGTGCACGTGCACAGTTGACTAAATCGTCACCGACCGACCATGCTGCCTCCGACACTTCATCAACGTCCAAGCCGACCATCCTCTCTTCTCAGATCACCAAAATTCCTTGGGAAAACAAAAACGAGCTGTCAAGACGAAGCTAGAACCCATCACCGATGCCTACTTCACCACCCCAGTCAATTTAGACCATGAAGCTTCGCCACCTCCAGCCACATCTTCGTCAACTCCCAAGCCAACACCTCCATGGATATCATCGAACTCGATCCACCACTGACCCCTCACGAGCACGAGGAACAAGCCGACCAAATACTACACTCTAAACCCTAATTCCATATCGCGACACTCCTATGATCATTTAAAAATTATCCAACCATTTTTCCTTAAATCTACATCACCTCAGCTTCCTTCAGATTCAAATTCGAAACTTAATTTTTCTTTGATCAATGGGAATTTACAAAAACCCCAATTTAGATCAATTTACAATTTCTGCCATATTATAGTTTTAAAAATCTTGTATTTGCTACTAAAATTCATGTCTTTCAAGATTCAACTAAATGATGTAAGTGAAATTTAAAATATTGATACTTAATTTTTCTGATATAAGGGTGTTCATCTGTAATTTCCAATTTCTAAGTTGTTTACACAATAAGTATACTTGAAAAAAAAAAATTGAAACTTTGCATTTCATAGTTATTATTGCTTTTAATTTAGAAATCGAAATCTGAAATTACTTGGATAAGAAGATTTTAATTTTTCTCACAGGTTTTCAATTCCTGTAACAAGAACAAAGATTTTTTTTCTAATCCTAGACAAGCAACTTAACAAATATACTCACAGATTTCTTTTGCATGCGCATTCCTTCAAACAACTTCAAACACATAAAGGAAAGAGATTTAAATCAAAAAGAATTGGGTGTTTGCTAACCTGTTATGATTTGAAACAGTGAACATTTTTTTCCTTTTGTTTTGATAATCTGCAGATTTGTTTTTCCTGCAACTAATTGAATTTATTGATTTAAACTTATGTTTTACTTAAATTCGAAGCTTAAGGAAAATTTACTTGCCTGCAATTGTTTATCCAGAAAATTTGCACAGATTTATTTTCCTGTATTTTATTTCCAGAGGAAAAAACTGCACTGCTTATTTGAATCCATATATTGTTTTGATCTGAGATGATCAGATCTATAATCCAGGTTGAAGCTTGAATTCATTTTGATTCTTTGGTTGAATTTGTAATTTTTAGTTTCCAATATTTTTTCTTTGCTTTCCTTTTTTTCTTTTTCTTTTTCCTGAATCTGCTACCTCCATGGTTTCCTTTGCTTTTGATCTTCCAGATTTTGAATCTTCTGTTTTCCAGTTTGAAGGTGATTGTTTTCTGGGATGATTCTTATATTTTGAATTAAAGCTTACTTTGAGTTTTTGAATCACTTTATTTTAGATTTTCAAATGTTTGAAATAAAATGGCCTGATTTCTTTCCTTTGTTAACATTATGTTAAAATTAAAATTTTATAAGAAAAATAAAATAAAATAAATAATGCCACTTGTTGTTTTTGTATTAACACTTGGCTCAAATTTGTTAATGTCATGTTTTAAAAATGTTACACTTGTTTAAATATGTATTTTTATGTTTAAGCCCTTAATTTTAATTAATTTTAAAATTTTAGTTTAAACCCTGGTGCATTTATATTTTATATCTTAACATATGTTTATAAATCTTTTTATTTAAACCCTTATCCAATTTAATTTACATATATAAATATTTCAAAATTTAAATTCAAAAATATAAAAATTATATTTATTCATTTTTAAAAGAAAAGGTGTTTTAAATTCTTTTATCAAATTCATATTCAACTTTAGAACTTTTATTAATTCTTGTTTCACATCATTCATACATTGTTCGACTATCAACACTTATACATTCTTAAAGAAAAATGTTTTGAAACTAAATTGCACTTTAATAATTGATCATATATATGTATTTCTTAATTTTAAAATTTTATTCTTAAATTCCCAATTCGTAATTTATTTTCAATCTACTTATAAAACACATTTATTTTTAAATCCAATATTATTTGTAAAATACTTATATAACTTTTAAAAGAAAATGAATTAAAAACAATTTATGCACTTAATAAATAATCATACATAAATATACATTATTTCTTAAAGTATAGAGTATTAACTCCTATTAGTATTAGTTTATAGAATTTTTTTAAATCTAAATATTGTTCAATACATTTATTTTTAAATTTCCAAATTCAACTTATTTTTCAATATATTTATATTCAAATTTTAAATCCAAATTTTTCTCTCAAATTCAAATTTTAAATTATTATTTATATATATAAACACAAACCAAATACATATTTCACTTATCTTTGAAATAGAAAGTTTGATATATATATCCAATATTTATCTATAAAAACTTATCGTTAAATTCCAAATCATTCTTGAATTTTCAATCTCACAATTTAAATTAAAAATAAATTTTATATACAAATATCTGATATAAATTGGAAAACTCACATTTATTCACAATTTAATTTCAAAAATTACATTATTTGTCAAATTAAACTTGTTCGAAATTCGGGAATGTTACAAGTGAGCCTATCAACCACTCGAAGTTGATTATCATTAAAGGAAATTAAAAATTCTTCGTTCTCAACTAATTTTCATTTTGTGTTAATTATATTATTTTATTGATCTTAATTTCAATGTTTTTAATTTCATTTTCTAACCATATTTCACCTATTTCTTTACGTCTACAATTTTGAATGTAATTCCAACATTTTCTAAATATAATCAATAATTTCATTTATACGGTTTCAATTTATCTTCATTATTTATAATTTAACTGTTCTTAATAAATTTTTGACAAATCTTCCATGGTGTTACATTCTCCCCATAAAAGGATTTCGTCTTCGAAATATTGAAGGATGAAAAAATACAACTCGTATACACGGAAACAAATATTTACAACCATACACTCAACCATCAACCATTAGAAACCATTATCCTTAATTTACAAATTATTATGCAATATGTACATATAGGTATAGTGTAACTGTGATAACCTGGGATTTTGGCAATATTAATTTGATAATCTTCTAATATAATTATTTAAATTTGAAAAACTTATCATCTCAAAGAAAATAAAATATTCCAACTTTTTTACTGTTATTCTTATATATATGGTTTGTGAATAAAACTTTGATTTGAAATTCACAGTAAATATCTTAAAAATAATTTAGATTTAAAAATCAACATTTTAAACACTGTTATATATATTAAGTTATTGAATAAAGTAGTAATAACTTAACTTTAAAATAAAATAAGAATAAATGAAAGGGTTTTATAATATTTCTTTAAATAAACATTGTAGATAAAAATAGAAAAAAACTAAAATTATAAAATATATGCGGACATTTGTAGACTTAAGACGAACATACTAATACAAGTGTTAAGTTACTTTTTAAATTTTGTTTTCTTCATTTTTAATAAAAAGAAAAATAGAATTTAGAAACTAGATGATGTGATAAATTTATACACTTTTGTATATATATCAAACTTCTTCTTTTCTTTCATTTCTCTCAAACCAAAACTAATATCAGAGAAAACCAAACATCTAAATCAAACTACTTTAAGTTTTCAACTAAAGCAAGCAAGATTCAAGTTCAAGTTCAACTTAATCAAAGTAGAGCAACTCAAAAATCAAGTTAGCAGCTTCCAGTTTTCAAATTTTAAACATATGGTTTATCTGGTTTCTCTGTTCAACATTTTAGGTGAGTAAACTTAACCTTTTTAAAAGCTAAATCATCTTTATTAACTTGTGCATCTAAAGAATGATGATATTAATGACTTGAATATTGCTAGCATGGATGTAGAAATGTATTTTTCCCGGTATATATGTTGGATTGCTGTGTATATGTATATGCATGCCTCTGTTCTTGATTTACAGATCTAATAATCACACAAAACTCAATTTCTCTTCACTAAATCAATTATAGGTTATAATGTCTAAAGGAAATGTGTTTGTATCGATGAAATCCTATTTTTAAAATAGTCTCATGTGGAATTATTAAGTTATTATTTGGAAATAAAATGAATTGATAGTGGGAATCAAAACATGCCAAAATCAAATTGTTTAAATCTCTAATTTTGCTTATAACATCAGAATCAATTTGTAAAATGATGATTTTTAGTGGTAATATCATAAATTTTAAGTTAGAATTTGATGAGGAATTATGAGTTGAACGAAATTGGGTTTTTATTCGATTTTCGATGAACGTAGGAGATTCGTGAGTCGAGTTCGTCGCTGAAGGTAGCTCAAGGGTCGAGGAGCATGGGAAATTGGTCGGTGGATTTTAGTTTGTCGCGGTGGCGCTATGAAGTCATAGTAGGATTTTAGGTTATGATCTTGACGAGGTCAAATTCATGGCGATTGCGGCACCACGGCGACGTCGAGCTGGGCCATAGTAGGAGGAAAAGGAAGGGCATCGTACGGCAAAGGTCCGGGCACAAAGACGTAGTCTTCGGTGGTTGGAGTTAGGCGGTGCGAGGTGATTTGGAGATCGAGTTTCTCTTCCCTGGTGATTCAACTCGTTCAATTTTGATGCTTGGGTCATTGTGAGTTTCTGGGGAGCTGAAGTGGATAGGGAGGTCATCGGCAACTTGGTGACAATCGCGTTTGCACGTGCACACGTATCTTTGGGTTTCCGGTTTCATTTTGCTATAGGAATGGAAAGAGTAGAGAAAGGGGAGAAGAAGGAAGAGCATCGGGGAAGGTAAAGGTTTGAAGCAGGTTGGGATCGAGTCTGTTCGTAGTGTATTAACAAGTTTACTTTCAATAAAAATAGAGAGGGAAGGGTTCGTGGGCTTAGGCTTAGGCCTGCATGCTTTTAAAAATAAAATGAAATTATCAAAGTTTTAAAGGTAAAGCATAAAAAAATAAACAAGTTTTCCAAGTAAGTTTTCTAATAAATTATGTAATGATAATGTTTTACTTAAATATTTGGTTAGTTAAAGGTTATATAAATAATTTATTTTTAACTTAAATTAGGTAAGCTTAGAGTAATTTATTTGTATGCCCATTTTTAAATTAATTCTTGAGTTTACTAAAATAAATTGAACAATGAAATTAAGTAGATGGTTAAGAAAATAAAATGTTTTAAACTTAATAATTTATCAAAGGTCTTAAGTTATTTTACATGTTAATAAAAAATTTATTTCCAAATGTTAATTTAAATAAAATGTAAATGGCTGGTAATTAATTAATGACAATTGAACATGTTTACGAGTAATTTATTTTTAAATTAATTTGATGATTGTGTGACTAGTCAATCTAGCCTATAAATGATTAATTTAATTAAATGATTTGGATTAATTAATATCTCTAACATGTTAATTTGTGATATTCTGTGATATGAAATGCCTAGATTGAACTATTGATAAATGTGAATCATTTATTTAATTGATATCTGTGATGAATTTTTGTGTGAATATGATAATCGAAAAGTTTAAATTGAATTATTTTCACTTAAACAACTTGGCTTAAAAGATGGCATTGAAATCGAAGAGATCGGGATCGGATATCAAATGATATCCGAAATCACTTCGATTAGTAACTATTATAATTGTTTATAGATTTGATTTTAGAATCAAATAGACTGGAATGAAATAAATTAAGTAAACTTGGCCATTTAAACTAAGTAACGATACTTAGATATTATTTTGTGAAATAGTGTTTGGCTATAACGAGATAAAACTCGTAGTGATAAACGAGTTACCTGGATTTCCAAAAAAGTTATAACCTTAGTATTTCATATTAGATGGGTTTTCTCACGCTGGTTTCCATCTTGACTCCGGTTTTACATTATTGTAATTCACATGTCAGATCAAGTATTACAGATTTTCATGTTAGGATGTTCTGGAGCTCAGGAGGCGAGCTAGATGGCAAAGACATTTTGATTGTTCCACTGTGTATTAAAGACTACATTTAGGGGCAAGTTAACTATAACTATCCAGTTTATTTGTGAATGATTGTACTCTGATATATATATTATAAATTGACATTTACGGCTTTCTTTATGTAAATGCTGCTATATGCATATTATATTTTGTTCCGCTGCGATTGTGAGATTCTGTGCTGTTGTTTTCCATTTCTTATTCTACCACTCTTTCTTCTTTACCCAAACAATCTAGAATTTCCGGCGTTCGATTGCTCAACACTTCTATAGTGAACGTATTAGTGTCGAATTTTTTGGGTCGAAAATTCAAGGTTTTACAGTGACACCCCGATATTTTACAGGAAGTATATTTAAAAAAAAATAAAAGAATATTTGGTACAGTGGTAGAGGCGCGTGTTGACTTCCTTACTCACCAGGGATCAAGTCCCATTGTCCAAAATCTAGAGCAATGTTTTTTTTAGCTAGTACTTTTCCAGTGATTTTCCTACATATTTCAGCGTTATTTCTGATATGTGGCAGTTTCCTATTTGTTCCAGTGATGTAGTAGGATGAGAGTGCTAAATTTTATTGCTTAAGTGATATGTATGGGACGGAATGGATAACCATTAAGTGTATGAAAGAACCAGTTTTAATCTAAAACAATCTAATCGATTATACACACTCAAACAATCTATAAATAAACCATCTAACCTAGACTAATCTCTTATTCAGCCGTTGCCATAATTCTGCAGTAAAAATTAGTGTTTATTATTCTTCCTCCTTTTCTGTACTAAATAAACAAATCTCTAGCAAATTAAATTGTCTATATATATATATATATATATATATATATATATATATTCAAGGAATATGGGGAATGTAGAAGAATAAAAGGGAGAAAGAATAAAGCAAACTTTTTCAAATTTGTACAAGCTCAAGTGCCAGGTGAGTGGGAATTAATATGAAATAGAAAAATAAAGTAGTTCAATTTCAGTTCTTTTCTGGCAAATAGGTATGAATTAATTTCTGTTATTAATTGAGAATACATGTAAATTATTGCAACTTCTTCTTCTTTCACTTCTCAGATCTAATTCATATTTGGTTTAAAATATGGGACAAACAAATTATTTGTTCATGTTTTATGGCATAGATATGATTGAAATTTATGTAAATTATTTTACCTTCTCCTTCTAACACTTCTCAATTCTAATTCATGTTAGGGTTGAAATTTGGAACAAACAAATTGTTATTCACGCTTCATGACGTGAATAAGGTTGGTTTAATTAAATTGAATTAGAATTGTTGTTCAATTTCTAATGGTAGAGCAGGATAGTTTGATAAATTTAGAATATGTTACTTGAATAAAATTGTGGTTTTGATTGATTATAATTACATTATTTTGAATATGGTTTGGAACAAAATAGGGAAGTCTAGTTGGACTAATTGTTTGTTCATATGTGGCCTAAAAATGTAGGAATTTTGATGCAGCGGAAATACGAAAAATTAGATGAAACGGTGAAAGTAGCTATCGGTGGATTGAAAGATACTGAAATGCCCAAATTCGTTGATCCAAAGATACCGAATTCTAGCTATCTCTGACACGTTGATCGCGCACGATACCGTGAAGAGAGATCTACAATTCTTCGAGCGTTGATCAAGCGCACTTGATTCCGCGAATTGGCTTCAACGAACATTGATTCGAGCGCACTCGAATACCGTAGGTGGAGATAGGAGATCATACTCAACTACCGATTTAATGAAAGCACAAAGCTAACAAATAAGAGTTTTATTCCAAAATCAACCAAGTTCAAATGTTACAACGCACCCGCTATTTATAGCATTTCACACCCAGACCACTAGGTCGTTTCCGACCTAACACCCCGCGACCTACGACCTTACCAAGGTCGTTAACGACCTAACAGGCTCCAACACACACTGGTACGCGACTTACAGTAGTTCGCGACCTAATCAATACGCGACTCATCAACATGACGACCTAAACACACATAACATATTACAGTACGCGACTCAACATATGTACAAGCAACGGCTTACGACCTAAATCCACAACATACACGAGTTAACAAACATTATACTGAACGACCTACACAACACGAACGACCTAACATATGAAATTACAAACGACACACGACTCAATCATACAACACATAACGACTCAACGATCTACGACTTAAAGTAGCTCGGCTCTAGGAAGGCTTCAGCGACACATGGCCTGAGCGACCTAAACTTCTTCCGCGACTTAACAAATCAGCGACCTAAGAGAAAACTTCTGTACAACTTCATGCGACCTAACGGGATGAGCGACTTAACTTAGGTCGTGAGCGACCTACTGGAACGCTTACTCGTTTGGTTGCTTGAAGGTCCGAATGCTTAGCCCGTTGACACGCGAGGGACCTTCCCTAGGTCGCGGACGACCTAAAGCCCCTTTCTTTGAACAACTCCAATCCGATGATGTGTTATCTCGTATGCGACCTCCACTAGGTCATGAGCGACCTAAGGCCTCTTCATTAGGTCGCGAGCGACCTAAAACCTTTAAATGACTCGATTTCAATGCATTGATCAATTGCGCTGCTTCTCCGTTTTCAGCTTCAACTTTCTCACGGCTTCGGTAGAAATAATATTGTCACAACTTCCTTCGTCAATCACAAATTTACAAACCTTCCCCAGAATAGTGCACGTTGACTGAAAGATGTTACTCCTCAACCAACTAGCCCCTTCTTCCTGCTTCGGTATTAAACAAGACCTCCTCATCATTAGATTACATCCTTCATCTCCTGACGCAACATCCTGTTCATTCTCCTCAACCGGACTAGAATAACCTTCACCAACATCCTCACTTCCAACTTCAGCAATCATAGTTCGTTTTTTCGGCTTCGGACATTCTTTACTCTTGTGACCCACTTCCTGGCAATTATAACATTTGAAACTGTTGTTGACCTTCGCCTTTGCAACTTCATTCACAACTGGTCTACTGATAGTTTTAGAAACATTGGAACTCCCGCTAGCTCCTATGTTCTGAATATTGGAGCTTGTAAACACACCACCTCCACGTCTTCCCTGCTACTCCCAAGCCAACGCTATCTGATGTGCTTCAGCTACCGATCTAGGATCAAACATATTAACCATGTCTTGAATCTGTATTCTCAACTCTCCAAAAAACCTAGCAGTCAATTGTTCCTCTGTCTCCATAATGTCATTTCGAGCAATCGGTTGATAAAATTCATCAGCATAATCATTAACAGTCTTCGTCCCTTACCTCGGATTCTGCAACCTTTGATACATAAGTGATTGATAATTGTAAGGCAAGAATGTAGCCTTCATTAACTTCTTCATCTTCTCCCAGGTAACAATCTTTGACTTTCCCATTCTCTCCCTTGTAAGTTTAGTTTGTTGCCACCATGCCAAAGCTCTTCCCCTCAACCTAGTAGCAACCAACTTCACTCTTCTATGCTCAGGAACCTCCTTGAAATCAAAGATCTCTTCAACATTAGACAACCAATCCAAAAATTCTTCTGCTACCATTCCACCTTTAAATTCAGGAATTTCCATCTTCATACCCGACTCCCATCGTCGATCATCATCTACATCCCAATATAAATTTCGAACTTAGTCTCGATCTAGATAATGAATGCTAGCTCTATCACCATCTTCATCAAAATCAAATGTATGTCTATATCGATCTCGACCATCAACATCCCTTCGATCACGCATGCCTCTTCTACTATGTCTCTCTTCATCTCGATATGGCTCATCTTCAAACTCACGTGGAGTTCTTCTCTCTTCCTTTCTATATTCATGGTGATCTCTTTTTGACGAAATTGATGTTTCTCTTCTTTCTCTAAAAGATTGTGGCGACACCCTCCTCGCTTCCGTAACCGATGGCGAAACTCTGTTTCTTCCATGATTCGAGATTGGCGACCTTCTTCTTTGACCTTCATTCATGTCAATCATCAGTTTCTCTAACTTTCCAATGCCTTCATCAAATTTTTCATTGATACGTTGTTCCATTTTCTCGGCTTCTTCCCTTCTATACAACGCTTCAACATTTTGATGACGATTAGCTCTCCCTGGTGGCATGATTGATCTTCACAAATACTTCAACAAATAGAAATGCAAACTTCAAACTTCAACTCTCGGCTTGGTTACTTCAAATAAATGATACCAAAATGATGCTTCAATTCTCGGCTCGGCTTCAACTCAACTCGGCCTACTTCAACTCGTTGGCTCCAAGACTCGGCTTAGCTATGATTGGCTAAGTCTAGCTCTGATACCAAATGATGCAGCGGAAATACGAAAAATTAGATGAAACGGTGAAAGTAGCTATCGGTGGATTGAAAGATACTGAAATGCCCAAATTCGTTGATCCAAAGATACCGAATTCTAGCTATCTCTGACACATTGATCGCGCATGATACCGTGAAGAGAGATCTACAATTCTTCGAGCGTTGATCAAGCGCACTTGATTCCGCGAATTGGCTTCAACAAACGTTGATTCGAGCGCACTCGAATACCATAGGTGGAGATAGGAGATCACCTCAACTACCGATTTAATGAAAGCACAAAGCTAACAAACAAGAATTTTATTCCAAAATCAACCAAGTTCAAATGTTACAACACACCCGCTATTTATAGCATTTCACACCCAGACCACTAGGTCGTTTCCGACCTAACACCCCGTGACCTACGACCTTACCAAGGTCGTTAATGACCTAACAGGCTCCAACAAACACTGGTACGCGACTTACAGTAGTTCGCGACCTAATCAATACGTGACTCATCAACATGACGACCTAAACACACGTAACATATTACAGTACGCGACTCAACATATGTACAAGCAACGGCTTACGACCTAAGTCCACAACATACACGAGTTGACAAACATTATACTGAACGACCTACACAACACGAACGACCTAACATATGAAATTACAAACGACACACGACTCAATCATACAACACATAACGACTCAACGATCTACGACTTAAAGTAGCTCGACTCTAGGAAGGCTTCAGCGACACATGGCCTGAGCGACCTAAACTTCTTCCGCGACTTAACAAATCAGCGACCTAAGAGAAAACTTCTGTACAACTTCATGCGACCTAACGGGATGAGCGACTTAACTTAGGTCGTGAGCGACCTACTGGAACGCTTACTCGTTTGGTTGCTTGAAGGTCCGAATGCTTAGCCCGTTGACACGCGAGCGACCTTCCCTAGGTCGCGGACGACCTAAAGCTCCTTCCTTTGAACAACTCCAATCCGATGATGTGTTATCTCGTATGCGACCTCCACTAGGTCGTGAGCGATCTAAGGCCTCTTCACTAGGTCGTGAGCGACCTAAAACCTTTAAATGACTCGATTTCAATGCATTGATCAATTGCGCTGCTTCATCAATAGGCTGGGCTGCATCAAATTTTATGCAACTAAATGGTTTGTGGCTATTGGATAAAATTTTTGTATGGATTAAATATCCAAAAGGAGAACGTAAATTAGGGTGGAAAAAAATGTAAATTAAATAGACCCTAAAGGCTAGTGTAAATCTTCAATAATATGGTATAAAAATTACAGGCAAACCGTACAGACTGAACGGACATGAAATTGTAACATCAATTATGTAAGAAAAAGGGAAATTTTGAAATAACCAAATCGAATGTAAAAATGGCCTAAAGCAGATTAATGGAAACAAACAATATGTAAACTGTAATTGTAAAATTAATTAATCTAGATGCAATTTGGTAGGCCGAGCTTGTAAAGGTCTGGATAGGTATTTCATGCAGTTAAGACCGAAATATAGTTTTGGATGTACGTACTAGGAACGACCAAGTAGGTTCACAAGGAATTTTTTTACCTTTCATAGGTTGCTAGTACGTAGGATGGATATCATCTGCAATCATAGGCTTCTTCAGGCAGATCGACGCGGACAAAATAGGACAAGTCCATAAAATTTTAAATTATTCAAAAGTGTTTAGGATATAATAAATAATATTATTCAGAATATTTTTGAATGTGGAAATCTTATTTTAAAACAAGAGTTGTTTTAAAAAATTTAAAGGAATTTGTTTTAAACCAAGAATGGTTTAAAATTTAAATTATGACCTGGTGTGAAAATGAAATAAATATGTATATAGAGGTGGGACATACATAACATCAAAGTGATTTGGAATAAATACTAATTGTTGAATTCAAAATTCCCTTGAAAATGAGATGTAAATCCCAAAGAGATATAAGTTTTTGAACATATAAGCGGGAAGGGATATTGATAAGAAGTTTAAAATTTGAAGTGGAGAATTTAAATTGAGTAAGGTTGACTGGATTAAATAAATTGAATTTAAATTAGGAATGATAAATAAGTTTAGAACGAACAATCTGAATTGGAAATTTCAAGATGAAATTGAGATTTAACTTAGTGAAGTTAAATGGGTTGAACTGAAAAAGGAGTTATGTGTGGTCTCAAAACGGGCTTGAGTTCTGGAAATTGGTAATAGATACTATTGATGGACGTTTTAGATAATTTGGATGTTTATTAACCTTGACTTATCCTGATATCATCATGTTGTTATTAATAATCTATGAAACTATAAATTGGATTGTTCTGAACGAATTAAGATGTGGATTGAGATAATATATATCCATTACTAAAATTAAATGGAATTAAACTTTATTTTGAAAACATTTAAATGATTTTGACTTTAAGAGATAAAGATTGAACATATGAAATGGAATCACTTTGAACTTAAGAATTAAATGAACTTGCAAACTGAAATCGTTAAGAATTAGGTTCAAAGCTAGAAGTTAAAATTGGGTAATAAATTGGATTTCAAAGATTAAATTGTTTAAAAAGTTTTGAACTCTTACTTGAACCTTGAAATAACTTAAGTAAAGGAAATTTAATGAATATTTGAATTTGGACTCAGAAATAAATTGTTTAAACACTTAGGTTGTTAAATTTAAAGTAAAGGTTAATTTGATTTAAGGGATTAAATCAACATTTGAAAATTTAACTCACATTTGTATAAATTGAGTTGATTTAAAAATTGAAAATGGAATTGGAATTAATTCAAAGGTGGAATTGAAATGAATTTATTGGAATTGAAATAAAATGAATATTGGGAGTATAATCGAAGTTGAATAAGTTTAATTTCAAATGGAAATTGATTTGAATTTGGAAAAGGAAATCTGGGTTGATTCAAATTGAATTGGAAATGAATCAATTTAAATGGAAGTGGAAATTTGAAATTGATTGGAAGTAGAGATTAGGAAATTGAACCAGTTTGACTCTGAAACTATTTTCAAATAAATTATTTTAAATAAACTATCTTATATCTTATTTTCCTAGCTATCTACTACACAGCGTTTCTTTTTAAAACCCAAACTATCTTATACTTATTTTACAACTATTTTGAAAACTAATTATTATATTACAACAATTTTACATCTGTTTTACAAACTAATTATTAGTTTACGACTATGTTGCAACTATCTGACCATTCTATAGCTATCTTACAACTAATAACTATTTTTCGGCTACTTAACTATTTAAAACTTTTCAAAGCTATTTTCTAAATTCAAGCTGGTCACGGTGCAAACTGTTTATGATTAAATACCAATTAAGATAAGAATTGAAGTGATATCCCAAATGGAAACTGAAGTAATTTTGAATAAGTGAATAGGAAGCTAATGAATGTGAATAAAAAGAAAATTGATTTAGCTAATAATCAATGAAGATAAATACATAAGATGTACGTATGTTATTCTATTCGCATAATGATTTGATCCAGATTCGAGCATAGAATTTCGAGATAATATATCGATCCGAGTTGGGACTTTTCACTCGATTTTCGACAACGAACCCTGGTTATGGATTTTAGATTGATTCTGTAAATTCTCTATCATAGTTATGGCTATGCAAGGAGAATGATGGTTTCTGATCAAGAAACCAGATCTGAGTCTGTACTAGGAAGTTGGGTGGACGATACAAGTTCGAAAGTGAAATTGTGTGATCGAGTTAGCGGTCAGAT
This sequence comes from Allium cepa, assembly GCA_030765085.1. Classification (NCBI taxonomy): domain Eukaryota; kingdom Viridiplantae; phylum Streptophyta; class Magnoliopsida; order Asparagales; family Amaryllidaceae; genus Allium; species Allium cepa. The sequence continues at coordinate 716,629,020 of CM060945.1, read as the reverse complement.
TTGATATTGCGTACGGATGATATATGTACATCGTACGTGCTTGAACGAAATAGATATTGAATTTTTTCAAAAGAAATGTAAAGATGAATTTTGAAAGGGAAAAGTATATTTTGAGAAACATATGATGAATAAAAGTGGAAGTTGGATATCACTATAACTAAAACTCATTTTATAAAAAGTGAGTAATGGGGCAAGTAACTTTATAAAGGAAATCAAATTTGAATGTTAATTTTCCATAAGTAAAGTTATATATATATATATATATATTTGTTTTATATGATAAACTCACCTTGTTAAATCTATAACCAAAAGAAAAAATATTTGAAAAATATTTTGTTTTAGTTAAAGGAATAAACTTATATACATATATAAATCATTATGAAATTGGAAAAAAGGTTTTGGAACCCATTGATTTTGAAAGGCTTTTGATTTTTGGGAAAAATCAATTATGGGAATTTGGAAAGCCAAGTTTGGAAACTTTCAATTTTGAGCATCAATTTTCTGTAAATGGGATTTATATGTGATATATGTAAGAGTATGATTTGAAAGATACTATATGTGTATAATATAAAAATGTTTTAAGAATGTTGTAGGGGAAAAGGCGCTCCCATTTAGAGTTGAAACTTAATAGGAGATCCACGGGGTGGTTCTGCCTTGAGCCCTAAGGGGGGTTTCGAATTTTGATCCTAGAGGATGTCCGGACTAAACTGTAGTTTCTGAGGATTGTGGTTGGGGTAGCGAAAGTAGAGGGCCCGGATGCCTGTATAGACATTGAGGTTATGCTGTGATGGCAATGTAACTCGATGTAACTGCAATCTACTGCGCTCCATAGAGTAATTCGAGGGGAAGTGATTGCCTAATGTCTACGTTTCATTTCGCTGGGATCTATCAAGACGTAGCGAAAGTCATGTGGCATTGAGTGCCTACAGGCTACATTGAGACTGGATTGATTTAGTCTGCGATCTATGTAGTCTGTGTGGTGAAGTTTCATTTGGCAGTGAAATTCGAGGGCGCTGATGCCTACAGTTACACGGTTTTTGCCGTGGTGGCAACGTGACCCTGGGTGTAGTTGCGATCTATGGTGGTTCCATGGTGTAATCGAGGGGTGCGGAGGCCTACTGTTTTCTATGAATTTCGCCGGAATGGCAACGTAATCACCAGGCTAACTGCGACCATGGAGGGATGACGATTTCTAAAGCATTCTCACAAAAATGTTTTCTATATTTTCACAAATGTTTTTCAAATATTTTCACTGGGTGTTGAAAATGGGTCTACTAAGTACTTATAGATTTTTAGTCCAATGCCTAATCAACGTATGACCGAATTTCTGTGAGAACGAGGATGGACTTGTTGAGACATTGAGTTATAAAAAAATATTTTTATAAAATCAATTTTGGTAATATTATGTAGATTTTAAAATGTTTTGAAACTTTAGAATAAACAGAGTAGAGAGTTAAGAATGTTTAAAGGATATTTAACTGATAATTCACATTACAATTTAAAATTTTTGCTTCGTTCCTTTTTAGGGACGAAAAGATATAAAGGGAAGGAATGTGACGACCCGGTGTTTTGGAAATATTAATTTGATAATCTTCTAATATAATTATTTAAATTTGCGGAACTTATCATTTCAAAGCAAATAAAATACGCTTTTTGTTTTACTATTATTCATATACACACATACACAAACACATATGGTTTGTGAATAAAACTATGATTTGAAATTCAAAGTAAATATCCTAAAATTAATTTAGATTTAAAACTCCACATTTTAACACTAGTATATATATATATATATATATATATATATTTAGTTATTGATTGAAGTAGTAATAACTTAAGTTTAAAATGCAATACGAATAAATAAAAGGGTTTTATAATATTTCTTTAAGTAAACATGGTAGATAAAATTATAAAAACTAAAAGTATAAAATGTATGCTAATGGACATTTGTAGACTTAAGAGGAACATATAAACACAAGTGTCAAGTTACTTTTTAAAAAAAAATTCTACATTTTTAATAAAAATAAAAATAGAATTTGGAAACTAGGTGTTGTGATGAGTTTATAAACTTTTGTGTATATATATGTATGTATTTGTATATGTATATATATATATCAAACTTCTTCATTTCTTTCATTTTCTTTCAACCAAAACTAATATCAGATAAAACCAAACATCTAAATCAAACTACTTCAAGTTTTCAACTAAAGCAAGCAAGATTCAAGTTCAAGTTAAACATAATCAAAGTAGAGAAACTCAAAAATCAAGTTAACAGCTTCCATTTTTCAAATTTCAAACATCTGGTTTCTATTTTTCCTCTTTCAACATTTTAGGTGAGTAAACTTAGCCTTTTTAAAAGCTAAATCATCTTTATTAACTTTGCATGTAAAGATTGATGACAATAATGACTTAACTATTGCTTACATGGATGTAGAAATGTATCTTGCCGGGTATATATGTTGGATTGCTGTGTACATATATATGCATGCCTTCGTTTTATATTTACAAACCCAATAATCACACAAAACTCAATTTCTCTTCACTCAATCAATTATAGGTTAAAATTTCCAAAGGAAATGTGTTTGTATTGATGAAAACCTATTTTTAAAAATAGTCTCAAGTGAAATTATTAAGTTATTATCTGGAAAAAAATGAATTTACAATAGGAATCAAAACATGTCAGAAATAAAATTGTTTAAATCTTAAGTTTTGCTTATATCATTAGAATCGATTTGTAAAATGATGATTTTTAATGGTAATATCATAAATTTTAAGTTAGAATTTGATGAGGAATTAAGGGTTGAACGAAATTGCGTTTTTATTCGATTTTCGACGATCGGAGGAGATTTGTGAGCCAGGTTCGCCGCTGAAGGTAGCTCGAGGGTCGAGGAGAGTGGGAAAATTGGTCAGTGGATTTTTAGTTCGTCGTGGTGACACGGCGAAGTCATAGTTGGGTTTTAGGTTATGATCTAGATGAAGTTTAATTCATGGCGATTATGGCACCGTAGCGACGTCGAGTTGGGCCAAAGTAGGAGGAAAAGGAAGGGGGTCATACGGTGAAGGTCTTGACGCAAGGACGTGGTCTCCGATGGTCGGAGTTAGTGTGACGCCCCACCTCTATACCCACACTAGCCAAGAACACTACGGAGCAATGCTGTCGACTAGCACGGAGAATAAGGCTGTTGAGGAGCGACCATCTGTATAATTGCTTTGTGCGAGTGCCGATATGCCAGATAAAAATATAACTTTTCATCTCAAGAGGAAATCCGACATACCGACACAAACTCAAAGCTACTACACAGTGGCTATAAAGGTCTTCGGATACAAATATAGAAATAAACATAACACAAATCAGTCATAGATAATTCATATCACAATGGCGGAAATAGATATGAATATAACACATGAAAGTGTACATCAAAGTATTGGTCAAACAAGATCCACAATATCAAAAAGAATAGATACAAGTGCAAGACAAAAGGATACGTATACATCAAGGAGTCTATATCTCAATAGTATACAACAAAAACTACTAAACTAAAGTAGTTAGCCAGAGGATCAGATGGAGGTCCGATAAGGAGTCAAGCAGAAGCACCTGCAAAATCTCAGTCTGACCCGAGTATTATTTAAGAAGAAAATAATAAACGAATCAGTCTAGCTATAATTATCAGTTAAAATGAGATATAAAAAGAGATATAATAAAAAGATGTATGATAACCAAAAATGTCATACTACAACAAGTATGCATTAGAAAATCCACATAAGTCATACAATATCTCAAAGAATCTCGTAGCATCAAAAAGAATGTCATATTCTTTATTTCATTCACCAAGCCGCAATAAAATGACATACATATCAATGCTAATTGTAAAAGTTGGTGAAACATAAATTCCAGAAATCATCAAATAGAAATCCAGAAATCACAATAAAAGGATGGCCAATCCCATAAAAATGAGCCGGAGCTCCTCCTGACAGGGTATAGTCCCCCATTGCGGACATTGAGCCGAAGCTCCTCCTGGTGAGCCGAAACTCCTCCTGACATGGTATAGTCCCCCATCGCGGACATTGAGCCGAAGCTCCTCCTGGTGAGTCGAAGCTCCTCCTGACAGGGTATAGTCCCCCATTGCGGACATTGACCCGAAGCTCCTTCTGGTGAGTCGAAACTCCTCCTAACAGGGTATAGTCCCCCATTGCGGACATTGAGCCGAAGCTCCTCCTTGTGAGTCGAAACTCCTCCTGACAGGGTATAGTCCCCCATTGCGGACATTGAACCGAAGCTCCTCCTAATGAGTCGAAACTCCTCCTCATGGACAAAGAGACATCGCACGTTGCTAGTCTAAACCATAAAGATGATCGTCATGATCAACGAGAAGTGTCAATTACACTAAGCTAGTAAATATATGAGTTTAGCTTCATGTCCCATAACCACTAGCTTAACTTAAATATTTACGAACAAATTGTAGAACTCCAATAGAAAATTGTCACAAGAGATTCAATCGAACAAGTCCAAGAATTAACCGACGAAGTAAACGCAAGCGTTTCATACCACTCGTTTTACTAAGTCATTTAATTAGATTTCTCATACGAGTGAGGTAAAAGTTTGTATATACTAGTAGATTGGGAAACGGTTTTATAAACGAGTTTGGTGTTGAAAATAGAGTTGAAATCGTTTTGAGGAAAGAGTTTTGATATTTACTACTAGTATAGAAAACCTTTATATTTTAAAGTGACAAATTACTAAAAATGATTGTAGAAACAATTGGTCATCAAAATTCACATTTGAAGACGTGAATCAAATCCAAAGAAATCGATACCAAATCCATCAAAATGGATATTCCCAAAAATCACGATGAAAATGTCATCAAAGTCCATAATAAATGATAGCAACAAAAAGGGAATCAACATGAATCGATTAAAGTTGGAAATATACTCAAAAATAGCCAAAATAGGCAAATTAAACAGTTCCAGACGTCTAGAGGTCCAATCCAGGCGTCTGAAAACAAATCAGACGTCTGGTTTAGAATCCAGACGTCTGGATTTGTTCTCTGGGAATAATCCAGAGAACACCCAGACGTCTGAAACTTCAAGACAGACATCTGAGACCTATCCAGACATTTGATCCTAAGTTTCAGACGTCTTTAATTAGTCTCTGCCTTTTTTATATATTCTGTGTTGCTATATTTTTCCTCTCCAGGTCCAAACCAGACGTCTGGACTTGGTCACTAGACGTCTGGTCACCTGGTCTGGGCAACAATTTGCCTAGGCCAAAGTGGCCAAAACTTATCGGGAGCGATCGGACGAGCAACGACGATTAAGGATTTATGCCTAGCGACAACCGAGCCCTATAGGATCTTCAATGCATCACCAAAAACATGTTCAAACATCAAAGATTGGATTTTTAAAGATTTGACTACAAAACACCACAAATTGAAATATTCACCAAATCAATCCAAACCAAAAGCAAATGAACATAAATAAGTGTTAGGAATTCATACCTAACAAAAAAGATAGATATAGACATAGATGTGAGATAAAAATCTCACCTTTGAACCCAAATCAATGAAGGAGAAGCTTTAAGACAAGGGAAGATCAACCACACTTCAATCTCAACACTAGAAGCTTGAATCTAAGCTTAAAAGAGAAACATTTCCTAAATTAGGTTTAGTAATTTTCTGAAATCAAAGTGAGAATGAGTTGAAGAAGAAGAAGATGATACTTACCGAAGCTTCTCTTTGAATTTGGAGCTAGAAGTTGGATTTTTCTATGGAACTAGGGATTGGAGTTTTAATTTCCATTCTCTTCCACCATTGTTGGTAAAGCTTGAAGGGTAAGGAATTATAAATGAAATGAAGATAAGTGGGGGTGGAGCTAGGGCTCAGCTGGGGTTAATGGGCTGAGACAACAAACCAAAGCCCTAGGTGAAAAAGTAGCCAAATTCGACTAACTCCAAACATATCGAAGTTTATACTCAAAGCGGTTGCAAACGTCATTTTGAACTCAATGGGGGTGGTCTCGAGTCCCAATTCGACTGTTTGCAAAAAGTAGCTTTTCAGACCAAAATCCGACGAACGATAAAATATTTAAATATAAAATCGATAAATATGCGGGTTGTTACAGTTAGGCAGTGCGAGGTGATTTGGAGATTTGGTTTCTCTTTCCTCGATGGATTGAAAGATACTGAAATGCCTATATGAATTTGCTTTTAAGATATTTATGAAAGTCTAAAGTTTATTTTTATATGATAAAAACATTTTATAATTATCTAAGCATTACATAAATAACATTTTAAACATTTACAAAATAAGAAAATAACATTTAAAAATATTAATTAAACATTACATAACATTTGTTAACTTGTTAATATTTGTTAATAACACTTGTAAACATTATAGAGTATATTAAGGATATTTGTAAATCAATATGCATAGGTGTAAGAAAATTAAAGCATCCAAGGGACAAGTGTCAAATTCTTTTAATAATTAAGTTTAAAATTAAATTGCAAAGGGAAAGAGGATTTTTATTTTTAGCAAATTCTTTCTTCATTCTCAACAAAATTACAATACAAAAACAAAGATCAAAAGAATAGGAAAAAAATTTGAAATCTGTAAAACCTGGAAATTTATTCAAGAACCTGAAATTTCAAATCTTCAAGTGTAATCAAGCAATTCAAGAAGAACTATCAACATGCAAATCTGGAAAAAATTCAAAATGCAGAAATTTCAAACCTGGAAAATGCAGTCATTAACTTCTGCTTTGTCTTCTCCTTAATCAGGTGAGTAAAAGGAATTTTAAAAACAATTTAATTCCTGTTTCAACCTGTTATTGTGATAAATATTATGTTGATTAATGGAATACTTGAATTTAATTGAACTGCATGTTTGAGTATATGGTTTAAATGCCTGGATAGTGTTATTTTAGTTTCTGGGTGAAGAACATGTTTAAATTTTTTATAATAAATTTAATAACCTGGATTTGAATTCGAATTCGAATTAGACTTTGAATTGTAAATAGATGTTGATTGTAATCAAGAAGCTATCATTTAAAATTAATTACAAGTTTTTAAACTTGAATAATTTCTTATAAGTATTTGAATTTACAGTAAATTCTAAATTGGGTCAAAATTTTATGATTTAAAACTTTAATTTTGATATCATAATTGGATTATAGATAAGGAATCATGATTTTAGAAGCTTGAATTACGATTTTTAGATCAGTAATTAAAGAGAATTTTCAAATTCTAAGTTTTGGGGTTTTTAGCCGACTCACGATGAACGGCGACGAACTGGGCAACTAGGTTGAGCACGAAGGTGAAGGAGAGGACGGGGATTATGGGAAAAATAATTTGGGAATTTATAGTGGTGGGGGTTGGCCAGAATTCAATCTTGTAGGGTTTTGAAACTTGTTTTTGCCGACAGCGTTCATTTGTGAATCACGGCATCGATAGGCAACTTGAGGCGATCGTAGTTGGTTCTGAAGGCACTGGGAAGTGAGGCGGAGCTAGGGTTAAGGCGGCGAGGTGTCTCGTGAGGGGATGGTCGGCGGTGAACGTTTTTTGGTAGCAATGTGCTATAGCATTTTGGGTTGAAGGGTCAAATTTCAATCCTCGATCGAAATTAAGTTTCTGGGTGGCGTGATTGGTTGTATGGGTGAGTGCGACTTGTAGGTGGCCGACGTGGAGTTCACCTACGTCCATCGGCGACGTGCACAAATTCGTGCCTCTGTATTTGGTTTTGGGGAGAACAAGGTGGATGCTCGAGTTTTCCTTCGGGTTTTTGGTCAGTATTCTCGAAGCAGGTTAGCGATGGAGAAACTCGGGTTTGTGGCGTGTATTTGCAATGTGTTGCTCATGTTTTGATTGAGCAGGGGTTTTTGTGTTTGGGTTCAGCTGTTTTAAGGTTTTTAAAAAATAATAGTGAGTTTTATTATAAAAAAGAGGGGCTTTTAACAAGCTAATAGATTTTGTACAAGTTTCAAAACAAGAGTGAAACAAGTCTTATTTATAAATTAAATTTATTTCAAAACCAAATTTAAACATGTTTTATATATAAAATTATGAAAGTTTAAAAATAAAATAAGTGGATTTTGAAAATGAAGTTTGTATTAAACTTGGTTAAAATAACTTTGGAAAAGTCTTAAAAGATTCAAAAAGTTTAATTTAAAATATGTTTACATTATAAATTGATTTCTAAAAAGTTATATTTTATTTTGTATAAAGAGTAATGATTTAGGATTTCGAAATCAATTATAATAAAGTTTTCTTAAGTAATATAGAATTTGATAAAATTAAAGATAATTAATTTTGTGAAAATAATTAAGATAATTCAACTTTTATCAAAAACCAAGTGTTATTGGTTAATATAAATGATTTAATTAAGATGATGTTTTCTTAATTAAGAATTTTTATAATATAAGACTTAAGTATCATTTAATTAAATTTAAATGATTAATTAATAATTAATTAAGTAATTAATTAGTGATTAATTTAAGGATAATCACTTTGGAGTTAATTAAGTATAATTATTGGGTGAAGTAATTAAGTGGTTAATTACAGGAGATAATTAAGTAAGAAATAATTACTTTATGAAAGTAATTAAGTGGATGTGATTAAGGATTAATCACTTGAGTTATTAATTAAAGAATTAATTAACAAAATTAATTAAAGGTTTACATTATTTGATTAATGGTTAATTAATAAAGGATTGAGAGTAATTAATTAAGTGATTAATTACTTGTTAAAGTAATTGATTAAAGAGAAATTTAATTAATGAAAGTAATCGTTAATTAATGGAAATAAATAATTAATTTTTAATTGATAATTAAAGAATAATTAATTTATAATTAAGTTTTAAATTAATAAATGTAATTAAAAAAGTAATTAATCAAAAGTGATTAATTAAAGGTAATTAGTTAAATATTATTAATTATAAATGATTAATCAGGTGTGATTAATTAAAGGTAATTAATCAAGAGTAATTAATCAAGTATGATTAATTAAAGGTGATTAATCAGGTGTGATTAATTAAAGGATAATTAAGGAATAATTATCAAGGTAACTAAATAATTATTAATCAAGTATGATTAATTTTAAAGAGTAATTGAGAGATAATTACCTAGATAATTTAGAAGTAATTAATCAAGATGATTAATTAATATTGTAATTAAGGAATAATTTCTTAAAGTAATTAAGAGGTGATGAAGGGAGGTTGATTAAGGTGAATAATTAAGTGATATTTATAATTTGAAATTAATTTAATGAATAGTAAGATGGATTGATGATAATCCAAGTGTTTAAGTAAGGATAAATTTAATTAAGGATCAATTAAATTAATTAAGTTTGGATTAAAACCTTGTATAGGGGTGATTAATGATTGGTTGATAACTATCATTGGATGAGATAATGATATTGGATGATATTGAATGTCATTGGTTGATATGTGATGATATGAATGGGATATATCTGAGATGTGATATATATGCTGCTTTGTGATATATATGGATGAATTTGATAATTGTGAATTATCTATCTATGTGTTATAAACCATCCATTTATGTTAAGTGATATTTCTGAATATCTATTGTTTATAACCCTTAAGTACAACTTGGACATTAAAATGGCGTTTGGTTTCGGTGAGACTGGGATCGGGTTTCCATATTTGGATATCCGAAAACCACACCGATCCAAAATAAACGTTAGGTCGTGAATCCAAGTGGAGTTTAGTAAAGACTCGAGGTGTAAGAACTATACGTCAGTATAACTCTGTAGGTGATTCCGTAATGAGTTTGATGGAATAGTACTTACAGGTTCGAGATGGTGGTTCAGAGTGCAAAGGCTATGGTCGTTGACTCTGAGGGTGATTCCAAAATGAGTGCAACGAGATAGTGCCTTCGATTTCGTTCGAACCTGTAACGGACTTGTATGGATTGAATGCTTTTAAAACATCGTCAGGTTGACGATGAGCATTCTAAGAAAGATGTGTTCTACAAAGGTAATCGCAGCCTCAAGCCTCATCAACCGGGAATGGCTAAAATAGGGGAGGTACAGCAAGGCTTCGTGGGTAGCTCCCACTGGAGAGCGATATTTACCCTTGTTTAGAAGTCCCTTTATATTCGGTTGTGTGGGGCAGTTGATTGCAACAACTACCGAGATTGTCTTGTTCGGGACTGTTCAATAAGGAATGGTCCCGGCCTTGTGTTGTAGGGGAGTTAGGGTGGCTCCTCGGTACGGTGATATAGGCCACGTACTGTGACGGGCGATACCCCAGTAGCCCTGCCATTGTTGGAAACCCATTTTCCCTACGAGACCCTACGGATTTGTTTGTATTACCCACTTTTGTGGATAGTAGCTGGAATTTAATCATGTAACAATTTCGGCTATTTCTTATTTACTTGAAAACCCTAGACACTATTATAATATCACTGGATTTCCTATCAAATGTTTTGGTTAGCGTAAGGTAAAAACTTTTCCATGTTTATGTGTGGGAAGTCTTACGTGATACCCTTTCTTTTCAAAGAATTTTATAAAGTTAAGAAACTTTAAACCATTTACTCACACCAGACCCTGTCTGACCCGAGTGTTTATTTTCTGTTTTATTAAACTCTTGGATACTCATATTACGTATGAGCAGTCATCTGATTCAGGTTATCTCTTGACGAATTCTGGAGGAGCTTTGGAGCAGGAGGCTTCAGCGTGTAGATATATAGTTAGAGTTTCCGCTGTGTGTTATTCTGTGTTGGGAGAATTCTCACCACCGGTCCAACCCTAGCCGAACCAAATACTGTCGACCATCCATGTCCTCTACCGAATCGGCTCCCACCGGACCAACCATCACCGAACGACTCCCTACCGAACCAACTACAACCGAAGCTCCATCTTTCACCACCCACTACCGGACCAACCCTCACCGGATGTCTTCCCACCGAACCAAGCCCCAGAGAATCAAGCACCGGACCAACCCTCACCGGATGGCTTCCCACCGAACCAAGCCCCACCGATTCAAGCACCGGACCAACCATCACCGGATGGCTCCCCACCGGACCATTCACCATCGAACCAAGCAACGCCCTCGCTACCGAACCAAGGCCTTGCCGATCCAAGATTGCCAGACCTGGTTGCCTCAGTCCAGGCCCGTCAGCTGCAATATACATCCAAGACCCCTGCCTCCAGCCTCACTCTATAAATAGAGAGGCAGGGGTACAACAATGGCAGACGAGTTTGAGAGCTCAAGCACGGAAGGAACTTTCAAACAACTTTCATATACTTGTATACCAAGCTTTGTACTTGTAATCTGAAAGAAAAAGAAGAATAACATATAAAGTGGACGTAGGCACGTTCGGGCCGAACCACTATAAATATGTGTGTCTCTTACAGTTTAGTCCCTGCTTTTCATATATTTGCTTAAATCCCCCAAATCACTAGAAACAACATAAAATCAACTAATTCATACGACTTGGAGGTGTTTTCCCATTTTTTGTGCAAATATTTTTGGTGCTTTCACTGAGAGTCGAGCTAGAAGCCACAGCTTCTCCTACTCAACCTTCTTCCTCCCAACATCGTTCCTTGCTCTGATAACATGACTTCCAAGCAGAGGAGAGATGTTAACAAAGGAAAGAACATCGCAACTAGCAATATCCCAGATCCAGTGGCCCCAAATCAAGAGAATCATCCCGTTTTAACAGCAGTACCAGATGAAAATTAGGCAAATCCAACAGCCCCCGCCGCGGAACAACCAATTACTAGGGTAGATCTAGACAGGGTTGTGGCTGAAGTAACTAACCGCTTCGCATCTCAGCAAGAAGCCTTGGTGGACCAACTCATGTCACGCCTAAGGGATGCTGAAGAATCCAACTGCAACACCGAATCATGGGGCGAGTCCCAATCTGGAGGATCTAGAAGGCGACAAAGACCTTTCTTCTTCGAAGAGGTTAACAACATAAACAGGCATGGTAGGAGCCGAGCCCGGACTCAGCTCGAAGTCCGACCCGAGGGAACACTTGGAACCGAACCCAACAGGGGAGGTGCCAGGCAAGGGTCGGATGTAGCTGAGCCTGTCATGCTACCTAACCATGAAAACACCGGTAGACGGGGCCGAGCTGGAGTCCAGCCCGAAGTTGGACCCGAGGAAGCACTGAGAACAGAACCCAACAGTGGAAGATCAAGGCAAGGGCCAACTATGGCTGACCCCGCAGAGAAGAACCAAACTCATTTCTATCCGCTCCAAGTTCTGATGAAAGGATGGCGCAATTGTTCAGAAAGTGCGTCCAACGGGAGCAAAGGGATCGGGGAATAGGCGCTAGGGTAACCAGCCCCTTCACCCGCAATATCGAAACTGCCATCACCCCCCGGGAATGGAAAATGCCAACGATGGAACCTTACAAGGGAACCTCTGACCCCATCGTACACTTACAGAGATAGACCCAGCATATGCTCATGAGCGGAGCAACAGAGGGAGTGTTATGTAAATGCTTCCCACTATTCTTGGCAGATCTAGCTACCTCCTGGTTCTGCCACCTACCCCAAGGGTCCATCAGCTCATGGGAAATGTTGAAAGAAAAGTTCATCAGTCAGTTCCGCATTCATGTGGAGCAACCCAAGGACGCTTATTCCTTATCTAATATCAAACAGAAATCCGGAGAGACATTGCAACAATATGTAACCCGATTCAACGCCGCGGCAACCGCAGTCCAAGATGCCGACGAGAAACTTATCCTAATGGCCCTCTGCAGTGGTGTACATCCAGATACTAAATTTGCTAGAAGACTAACCAAAGAAAAACCAGCTACTTTACCTGATTTCTTCCATGAAGCTGGAAAGTATATGAGACTTGAGGACGCTGCCACTGAGAGGCAATCAGGGCAACAGGCTAAGACGGCAACAGACAGGTTCCCCGCTGCAACAAAGGATGTTCGAAGAAATGACTCTAGAGACAATGCTGGGGGCAAAAAGGGAGAAAAGCGCTTATATCGACCAGGACCAAGATTTGACTCTTACACTCCTTTGAATGAAACGATCAAAAACATCTTCCTAGCCACTCAAGACGAAGTTAGATACAAGCGCCCCCCGCAAAAGAAGGAGTCAGATAGCGCACTCAAATCTGGGAAGTTCTGCCGCTTCCACGAATCCCACGGACATGATACCAATGAATGCCACCATCTCCGGGACTTGATTGAAGAACACATCAGAAGGAGGAGACTGAGCGCTATGTAAAAGGCCAGAACAGGACTTCAACTCCCGCCAATGAGAATCCTGGACTAACCCTCCTCCCCCCAGAAGAAGGCGGGGGAATTCGCAACACCAGCGGCTCTAGTCAAGAGGAGATAGTGGTCCACACCATATTAGGAGGACCGCACATCGCCGACAGAAGTTGGGCAGAGATGGAAAGATACGGTAAGTCACTGAGGAACGCTGAAGGCTGTGTTAATTCTGTTATGGAAGAACGCCACCCGAAACGGAAAGAGAATGACGACATCACATTCAGTAGGCGTGATCTAGAGGGAAGACAGTACCCGCACATGGATCCTATGGTCATCTCTGCCTGGTTCGGACCAGCCAAAGTTTTCCGAATTTTAATAGACACTGGAAGCTCGGTGAATATCCTATTCAAGCTAGCTTTCGACAAAATGAAGCTATCAATGAAGGATGTGTCTCCCTGCAACAAACCACTACATGGTTTCACTGGAGATGCAAAGATGCCCCTCGGGCAACTGGACCTTTTTGTTGAAATAGGAAGTCATCCTCGCTCCGCTGTGCGAAAACAAACGTTTGTGCTAATAGAAAGCCATTCGGCCTATAACGCCTTTTTGGGAAGACCAGCCTTGTCTGACTTCCAAACTGTCCTAGCCCCATGGTGCCTAAAGATGAAATTTCCAACCGATAATGGAAAAGGAGAAATAGAGGGAGATCAAGACGCTCGAGACTGCTATGTAACTGAACTTCGCAATAACCGCAGAAAAGATAAAGGAAAAAATGCAGAGACTACTCTCTGCATGAAAAGCATGGAAGCATAGCAACTAAAGAAAGCCCCTCCTCTTCGATATACCAGTGATCCTTTCAACGAATTAAACCCCAGGGACAAAGAGGAGGAGGCCACCGCCGAGCCTGCAGAGGCTATGGAATTCGTATCTATAGACAAACACGACCCAAGTAGACTACTGAGAGTCGGGTCTCAGTTAAAAAGAGACTTAAAGAATCAACTCATTGATTTTCTTCGCCGCAACACGGATGTATTTGCATGGACGCACACTGACATGACGGGAATCTCCCCAGACGTAGCATGCCACATGCTGAACATAGATCCCACCAAGGTGCCAGTGAAGCAGAAAAGAGGAGCATGGGTGCAGAACGATCAGCAGCCCTCGAGGAAGAAGTAAAGAACTTACTTGCCAATGACTTCATACGTGAAGCCATCTACCCAGAATGGATCGCCAACCCAGTACTGGTAAAGAAAGCTAATGGGAAGTGGCGAACATGCATCGATTTCTCCAACTTAAATAATGCTTACCCGAAAGACTGCTTCCCACTCCCCCGAATCGACCAACTCGTGGACAGCACAGCCGGACACGAACTCCTATCCTTTATGGACGCATACTCAGGATATAACAAGATCCCAATGCACGCCCCCGATTAAGACCACACTAGCTTCATCACTGACCGAGGATTGTACTGCTATAGGGTAATGCCATTTGGACTTAAAAACGTCGGATCTACTTATCAGCGCCTCGTCAACATGATGTTTGCAGAACTGATAGGGCGATCTATGGAAGTTTATGTGGATGACATGCTGATAAAATCGAGGAAAGCCGACGACCATATAAACCACTTGGACGAGATGTTTCAAGTACTTCGCCAATATGGAATGAAACTGAACCCTCTAAAGTGCTCCTTCGGAGTATCATCGGGAAAGTTCTTGGGATTCATCGTTCATGCCAGGGGGATTGAAGCAAACCCCGAACAAGTTCGAGCTTTGCAAGATATCAAGATACCATCCACTCGAAGAGAGATGCAAAGCCTAAACGGGAAAGTGGCCGCCCTAAGTAGGTTCATCTCTAAAGCAACCAACAAATGCATCCCTTTCTTCGAAGCTCTAAAGAAAGACAAAGGAAAGTTTGAATGCACTGACGAATGCTCGACAGCCTTCCTTAACTTAATCGGACACCTCCCGAGACCACCGGTGCTCTCAACTCCAAATGAAGGCGAGGAACTATACCTATACCTTGCTGTATCGTCCCACGCTTTGAGCGCCGCTTTGGTGAGAGAAGACAACCGCGCGCAGCGACCCGTATACTTTGTAAGCAAGAGATTCACAGGGCAGAAGCCAGATACCCTAAACTTGAAAAGCTAGCATACTGTTTGCTTATCACGTCACGGAAACTTCGACACTATTTCCAGTCTCATTCCATCAGAGTTTTAACCGATCAACCGCTAAGGCAAGTGCTCCATCGCCCCGACACTTCTAGGCGATTACTTAAGTGGTGCATCGAACTAAGTCAATATGATATCACTTACCATCCTCGCACCGCTATCAAGGGGCAAGCCATAGCTGATTTCATTGCCGAATTCACTACTAGCGAAGGTAAGGACCAATCTGAAATAGCAGAAGATATCAAGTTTAATCTCTTCGTAGATGGAGCGTCGAACGAAATGGCTCGGGGGCAGGTGTTGTGATAATCACCCCCAGGGGAAAGAAGCTGCACTACGCCCTAAGATTGGAATTCGCTGCCACCAACAATGACGCAGAATACGAAGCAGTGATAGCCGGATTAGAACTTGCACTGGAAATTGGAGTCAGTTCTTTATGTCTCCATAGTGATTCTCAACTTATTATAAATCAAATACTGGGAGAATTCCAGACTCGAGGAGAACGACTCACAGCGTATCTAAAGAAGACCATGCTACGGCTTAATCAATTAGATCACTATTTAATCAAACACATTCCCCGAGAAGAGAATCAAGAGGCCGACGAACTAGCAAAACAAGCTAGTATGAAGAACATCACTATTTTCGGAGCATTAACCATCTCAAAACAGCTGGCACCAAGTTTCGAGCAAGTGAATCTGATAGCTGCGATCGATGAAGAAACCTGGATGACTCCTATCCGGAAATATTTACAAGATGGCACACTGCCCGACAAGCGTAGCGAAGTCAAGAAAATCTTGAGGAAAGCTACCCGCTACACATTACAAGAAGGCATCCTCTATCGACGCGGCTTCTCTAATCCGTTATTAAGGTGTATCGCTGGAAGGGAAGTCAAGGAAGTCTTATCCAACATCCATCAAGGAAGTTGTGGAGATCACACTGGAGGGCAGACTCTGGCAAAGAAGATACTCCGATATGGATATTACTGGCCCACTTTAAACAAAAATGCCTTAGACTTCGTCAAGAGATGCGACAGATGTCAGAAATTTTCCAAGATTCCTCAACTACCCACAAATGAGATTGCTCAAATGACTAGCGCTTGGCCCTTTGCAGTATGGGGAATTGACTTGATTGGCGAACTGCCAGCGGGCCGAGGCGGAGCCAAATATGCTATAGTGGCGGTTGACTATTTCACCAAATGGGTGGAGGCGGAACCTCTAAATAAAATATCCTCGGCAAAAGTTATCAACTTCTTGATCAAAAATATTCTGTGCAGGTACGGAGTCCCACTCAAGATCATATCAGACAACGGACTTCAGTTTGACAGCGAAGAATTCACCGATTGGTGCCAAGAGCACGGAATTCACAAAAGCTTCTCATCTGTAGCTTATCCTCAAGCGAACGGACAAGTCGAAGCTGTCAACAAGATTCTCAAAACCTTAATCAAGAAGAAACTTGAAAAGTCGAAAGGCGCTTGGGTGGACGAGCTTCCTAAGGCACTTTGGGCCTATCGCACATCTTACAGAACTTCAACAGGGCATACTCCTTTCTCTTTGGCATACGGATCGGAGGCCATGCTCCCAGTTGAAACTATAGTGCCCTCTCACCGCAGGATCCACTACAACCCGGAAGAGAACGAAGAACTCCTTCTCACGTCTTTGGATCTAATTGAGGAGAGAAGAAACGATGCAGCACTCAAAGCAGTAGCTCACAAGCAAAAAGTTGCAGCACAATACAACTCCAAAGTCAAGCACCGTAGCTTACAGGAAGGAGATCTCGTCCTCAAGCGGATTTTCCCGTGCCCCGGAGCGCTAGATCCAATCTGGGACGGACCCTATGTAATTCATAAAGATCTCCACAACGGAGCTTATATTCTGTCAACAGTGGACGGAGAGGTGTTCCAGAGGGCATGGAACATCCAACACCTCCGTCGATACTTTTCTTAACTTGTACTGCCCATATGAAGTGAATTAACAAAGAGAATCAGTGGACGTAGGCATTCTCGTGCCGAACCACTTTAAAAAAATCTTGTCTCTTTTTAACTTGTTCCTTTATAACTTGGCTACTTGTTAACTGTATCCTTTTCTGTTGAACAAAATTCTGTGTAATGGCACCTCCATTCAAGCCACATCAGGGCACGGCCTCATCTGGACAAGGCCTAACAGGTACTATGCAATTCTATGCACTCGCCAATGAGACACTTTTGCTCCAGCATCCCTCTGCTGCGGGTTAACTCGTTGCTCGCGACTGCCCTTAAAGCCAACTGTAATGAGCCGATTATAAGCCATTACGAAGGCCGACTATAGCCGATGGCAGCTCATTACGGCGTTCGGCTCGCCGGCAACTGTGAACCTACATTAAGCCCCAACATAAGGTGTGGCTAGCCAAGGGTAGTTCACGGTTGACGAACGGCACCCACGCTAGCCGGCCATAGTAAATCGAATAATACCCACGATTACGGGACATAATGGCTCGGGTAGTTACTGCGCGCGATCTCGGCTCCGATATGTCTTAAGTGCGGCTGTGGTAAAAAAGAAAACTCCCCGTGGAGGCGTAAGATGGGTGACAAATGTCTCCAAGACCCACAGCTAGGGAAAGTGTCTACAAAACCCGTTTGCCACGAACTTAAGCACATCGACGGCCTTACGTGACTGGAAGTTTTACTTTTCCTATATTTCCATTCCATTTAAATACTTTTCTCCTATCCTGTGTAACGGTCCCTAAAGTACAGGACACCGACTAGGAGACATTCGCTCATGAGGATCGGAGCCCGCAAACTGGATAACAAGGCACTCAGCTGTATCCATGACCAGTTACACAAGACGCTCAAAGCTACCCCCTGCAACTAAAACATGAAGGGCGGTACTCTCTTCTCTTGTACATAAACATGTAACTATAACTTATTCATATATCACACCAACATTGCAAAACATGAAATTATACTTCAAGCAAGTGCTTAGCATCAAACACAACTAAATCACAGGCACATGCATAGTTATACTTCTTATGCAGCACATCAAAATAATAACAGCATTCAAAATATAACAGAATCAGCTTGTGTTATAAACTTACACAAAGTTGTTCAAAGACATAATTACAGCTCGAAAGTACATTAATGTTTTGAACTAGCATATACAGGAATGTCAAGCAGACCAAATAAAATAACCAGCTGCATAAGTGCTAACCACTACGCCTCAGAACCAGCTCTCCGAATCTACTTGGTTGCTGGATCGAAACTCCCAGCATATTGACCAGAGGTCCCACCTGTCCAATTCAGGAGAAGAATCCATCAGATAAACAGCGAACGATCAAGTTATGAAAAGCTAAAAAGGGAAAACTCACCAACACCCGCTTCTTGGTCCTCATCCCCCAACTGCACACCGGCTTCCTCCGTAGCAAGTAGCCGCATCCCCTCCTTCACCGCTACCTTCTCCTCCTTTGAGAACTGGGCGGTAACCATTTCCATCCTGAATGCCGCTCCACCTTCCTTATCCGCATCAGCCTTGGCCTCCTCCAAAGCCCGGAGATATATCCTAGCCATGATCCGGGGATAGTCATCCATCCAGGATAGATTACCCTGCTTCCAGGTACGGAAGTACATATCCTGCAACATCTCATCCATCATCCCCTCATTCTCCTCAAACTCCCTCACCTGGGCCTCGGAGGACAGCAACATAGCAACGACAACATCCCACTCTGATCGATATCTCAAGCGGTCAGCCTGGAGAGACCTCCTCATTTCCTCCATCTCTTCCTTTAGCCTGGCCTGAGCAAGCTCTGCGGCCTCAAGCCTCCCAGATATCTCCTCTACCTGCTCGAGATCCGCCCTCCGAACCTCGTCCACCGTAGCAAAGGCTATGTCAATCCTCTCCTTGCAGGCGGCCTCCATCTTTCGCAACTCAGTCTTGCTAGCCTCCTCCATGGTTTTCTTTAGTCGTCGGGAGGCCGCTTCATGCTGAGATATCTGGATAGCCTGATCGACAAACTGTTTGGCCTGATCAGAAACCTGTAGCCGCAACCGGATGTTAGCACTTTAGATTTCCTCCCCAGCCCCGGCTAGTCGAGCGTGATGCTCCATTAGCCTCTTGGTTTCCTCACCCACCCGATCGATGCTTGCCTTGGCCTCATTCCCCATGGTCACAATCCGAGTAGTAAGCAAATCGAGGTCTAACGACTTAGCCTCATCAAGCACCCGTACCATGGGATTGCGGGGAAGAAGATGCTCACCCGTGACCTCATCAAAAGAGATATCCTGAAAACTCGGGTCCAGATCCGGGTGGCCAACAAATGGGTTGCGATCCAAACCTGGACGGTCTATCGGAGTGATGGTTGGATTTTCGGACATATGGGGGGAAGGCATAAACCCAGTATCCTCCTCAGTAATATGATGGATAGGCTGGACTGGAGGCTGAGGGCCAGGTGAAGGTTCAAACGAAGATCGGCCCCTCTTCCTCTTTTGCATATCTTCTTCAATAACTCCAAGAAGAGGGCGATATCTAACTACATCCCCAGGACGGCTAGTTGGCGGCTTTGGTTTGGCAGAAGCTTTGAGTAGCTTATACTGTTCGAGGCGGTGCCGAATATCTGATGTCTTGGCCGCCTTACCTGCTCCTGGAATAGAAACCAAGTGTTACGAACATACAATGATCCATAATTCAAGAAATATGTTAAGTTAAAAAGAATGAGAAGGCACATCTGTTATACAAACCCTGCGGAGGAGTGGGATACTACAATAAGTCATGAATCTCATTTCAGGACGGAAGCGAACCATAAAATATTCCTAAGTCCCTATCATAAATGGAGTCTGCAGAAGTCAAAAGTTCACCTTGAATCGCTGGAGTCGCCTTAGCTGAAGAACTCTCAGAGAATGGATCGGCGCCAGCCCTAGTCTTGTCAACCCCTTTAGCCTTCTCAACCAAAGCCGATCCTTCCTCCGACTCCCCAAAAGCTTGACGGAAAGCATCATCCGTCCACTTATGAATCTCTCCCGCTTGCCCGAAGGTTAAGGCACCAACGCCACTACCGCTCTATCCATCTCCTCCTTCACCCTCATCTCTATCTTCCTCCACATCTTCCTCTCCCGGAGCAATTGGGCAAGTGCTAGGAGAGGGACCATCAGACTTCTTAAGCTTCTTACCTCCGACAACGGGAGGCTTTGTAAAAGGTTCCCTCTTGCCACTCTTCACCGTGGCTCCTTCCTTGGCTTTGGCAGCCTTCACCTCAGCCGTATCTCTCTGCTTAACCACGGACTGGTGTGGCAAGATCAAGTTGTGCTCCAGGAGAGTGGCATTCCTGATCAGGAAAGAAGCCGACCTATCCCGTCCCGAAATGGCCTTTATTTCCGCAGCCATCTGGACCAGGGAATCACTTTCTATGACTGCAAAGCCACGTGTCGCTAGCAAGAAATAGAAGCATATCAGAAGAAGCACTGCAGTCGGAACAAGGAAACTATAAATAAAATTTAACTTACAGCCAGAAGTGAAGAGGCGGAAGGAGACAGAATCGTCCTTGATAAAAAACCATTCTTTCTTAAACATGGTGAACTTTGAGTATAAGTCCAAGACCGGTTTGAAGGGCACGGCCGCTTCCAAACTAACATACGGAGACCCCTTCTTGTAGCCTCTCAGATTATACAAGTATCGAATTTCCCGGTTAGAAGGAGGGCGCCCATACCTCCTCTGGAAGATAACGAATAAGCACACTAGAATAGCGTAGGAATTGGTCTGGAGCTGGAGAGGGGCCACCTTCAGATAGGTAAGGAAGCTGACAATCCATGCATTGATCAGAGGAATGGCCCCACACATACAATGGTATCTGCTGTAAGCAAAATATCCTTCAAGAAGGTCATATGGCATAACCCCCTCTCCCGGCAACAGCATGCGAGCCCTGTCAATCCCGAAGGAACGAGAGATGACATCAAGCTGCCCCTCCCTGAGGGAGCTAGGAAAACAATCGGGCAGAGAATTCAAGAGCTCCTGGGGGCCATACCCATCTAGTAGCGATCTCGGAGCAGGCCCAGGACGTTCAGCCCGAACTGGGGGCACTATGGAGGACTCTGCTCTGTCCTTGGACTTCCGTTTATCTGATCGGGTTTCCACTTTGCGAGACATTTATCTGCAAACACAAAAGCAAAAGCACACCGTTAGTACAAGGAGTATGGAAATGTAAACCAATAGTTTCATTCGGTATTGAAAGTTCAAGTTCCATTCGGTATTGAAAGTTCAAGTTCCATTCGGTATTGAAAGTTCAAGTTCCATTCGGTATTGAAAGTTCGAGTTTCATTCGGCATTAAAAGATGACAGTTCATTCGGTATTGAAGTTCCAAATTCATCTGGTACTGAAAGTCTTTGAAATCATTCGGCAGAAGAGAGCTCACCTGGTCCAGCAGTTGAAATGGGCTCGGCACGATAGTTGATTCGGCTGTTCAGAGACGGATTCGGCTATTTTGTTCGATAAGGAATAACGAAGGCCTAACGCCCCTATTTATAGGCAAGCACAGGATACCGGACCGACTGGTTCGGCAAATAGGGACCGAAGGTGGATAACCAAGAACAAAGCGCGACATATGCAGGCACATGCCCCACTTTGGGGGGCAAATGTTGGGAGCATTCTCACCACCGGTCCAACCGTAGCCGAACCAAATACTGTCGACCATCCATGTCCTCTACCGAATCGGCTCCCACCGGACCAACCATCACCGAACGACTCCCTACTGAACCAACTACAACCGAAGCTCCATCTTTCACCACCCACTACCGGACCAAACCTCACCGGATGTCTTCCCACCGAACTAAGCCCCAGAGAATCAAGCACCGGACCAACCCTCACCGGATGGCTTCCCACCGAACCAAGCCCCACCGATTCAAGCACCGGACCAAACATCACCGGATGGCTCCCCACCGGACCATTCACCATCGAACCAAGCAACGCCCTCGCTACCGAACCAAGGCCTTGCCGATCCAAGATTGCCAGACCTGGTTGCCTCAGTCCAGGCCCGTTAGCTGCAATATGCATCCAAGACCCCTGCCTTCAGCCTCACTCTATAAATAGAGAGGCAGGGGTACAACAATGGCAGACGAGTTTGAGAGCTCAAGAACGGAAGGAACTTTCAAACAACTTTCATATACTTGTATACCAAGCTTTGTACTTGTAATCTGAAAGAAAAAGGAGAATAACATATAAAGTGGACGTAGGCACGTTCTGGCCGAACCACTATAAATCTGTGTGTCTCTTACAGTTTAGTCCCTGCTTTTCATATATTTGCGTAAATCCCCCAAATCACTAGAAACAACATAAAATCAACTAATTCATACGACTTGGAGGTGTTTGCCCATTTTTTGTGCAAACATTCTGTATAGTTGATCTTGTATTATAAATTAGACAGAATTGTTATAACTATCTAAATTGAGATATAAGTTGTGTACTCTGATGTATATGATACTATGTATATGTTCTATATTATATTTCAATCGTTCCGCTGTGAGATTCCGATGTGTTGTTGTTCTTTCTTCTCTTTCTTTTCTTCTTCTATCCCTTTCTTTCTTTAATAGTGATGCGATTTTCTGGTGATAGAAAGTCAGATCGCTACATATATGCATAATCATTCAAACCATATGCATACAACTTGGTAAAATATAGCAAGTAATGTTGTGAATGTATGCTAACTAGAGAATGTATTTTTCTAAGTGATTAAAGATCAATTTAATAAATACACCATTAGCAACCATCATCCATAACACATCCTAATGACATGTTTGCAACAATGCTTAGCATCCAAATATCCCTACCTATGGGGTATGCTAAGTTAAATCCTAAATGCATTAATAATTAGCTAGTCTAAAATGTGACACACTAGGAAAGAGCCCTGAATGGGTAGCTCGGATCCTAAATACTCCTAACTAGGTCATCTTCAACTGGACTATAACCAGTCTAATTATTTTGCTGTGGAGTCTCTTTGTCTCATGCTCAATAATGTGGGTAGGAGCATGGCAAACAAGTGAATCTCCTTCTTCTTTAACTTCTTCTTCTAACTGAACCAGTTCGACTCGAGTAGCTGTGTGGTATAAACACTTCCACAAGTGATACATATGAAAAACATTGTTAACTATCACTAACCCTCCAAGAAGCTCTGCTCTATAAGCTAACTTCCACACACTACCACAAAATTGGAAAAGGTACTACAACTCTTCGTGCTAACTTTTCCGAACTACCAATCCAATAACATATGTAAGCCTTGCGATGCTCACATGGACGATGTCGCCCACCGTAGACTTAATTCAGCACGTCTCCTATCAGCATTTGTGTTTCTGCCTATCTTATGCAATCTTTATCATTCTATGGATCAAATCCACTTTCTAACTACTTCTAACTGGATCGTTCTCTCATCCTCAACTTATTGGCTTTACTACTGGCTTATAACTTCAACTCATATGTACGTGCATAGGCAAACCTCTATGATCCTTGCTACCAACTCAAATAAAGTGATGTTGACATTCATCATAATAGATAACTTGTTCATAAGTATGCTATAACGGAAATGTAGCCATATGCAACCCACATTGCCCATACCCAATGCATTAAACCATCCAATTGTATACTGATTACTTCCTCTTATAAATACTAAGGTAAGGCATCCCGAAAGCGAACAGTGTTCCACCCTAGTATCTACTAACTTATCTTTTTCTGTTCCTCCATTTCACACAAGGATATCCAAGGAAATGATTTCTAAAACTGTTGCAGATAACATAAATTCTTTTCCAATTCGATTAAACTTAAGTTGTCATGTTATACTTCTTATTCATTTCTTTAGTCCTTCAACAATCATGGTACCTAGGTATCACGTTATTGTCTATAGGGATTTATCCTATGTACTTTAGTATACAAGTAAGAAAATACTCGAGTATCTTAATATGGTATACTTGGTCAAATTTCCTATTCAAACCTAAAATTTAAAATCCTAACTCTAAGTAATATCCAAAATTTAAATGAAATTTCAACCAAAAACCAATTTTAGCATTAACGGTAATCGACTACGAGAGGACTTGTTTCTGAACATGACTTATTAGAACATGCCATCGGCTCGGTTTTGGTAAGAGAGGAAAATGGAACCTAAATATATGTTTACTACATGAGTAAAAGGTTAAAAAATGTGGAATCTAGGTATGCGATTATAGAAAACTGGTATATTTCTTATTATTATTAGCATAGGGCTAAGGTTGTATTTTCATGCCCATTCAGTCAAAGTCTTAACCGACTACCCATTGGTCAAGTTCTGCGTAAACCTAAAGTACCAGGAAAACAAATAAAATTGAGTATAGAATTGAGCCAATATGATATTGAATACCTACCCAGGACATCAATCAAAGGGCATGTTTTGGTAGACTTTGTCGTAGAATGTAAAGGATTCAACGAGGAACGGCCAGAGAAAGAAAGGAAATTCAAACCAAATTGGCAGTTATACATAAATGGAGCATCAAATGAACAGTGTGCAGGAGTAGGATATGTTGTAATTACACCTCATGGGCACACATACTTCACTATGCTATGAAATTAGGCTTTCCAGCAACCAACAATGTTGTAGATGAATTAATGATCGTAGGGTTAACCTTAGCACGGCAGCTTAAGGTTCCCAAAATTGAAATATTCAGTGATTTGTGATTAATGGTAAACCAATTAAAAAAGACATTCCAAACTAAAGACATTTGACTAGCCCAATACATCAAAAAAATTCATAAGATTTTGGTTCAATTTAAGGATTTCTTTATATACAAAATACCAAGGGAAAAAATGTGCAAGCGGATTCTTTATAAGCAAAGCTGGAAAGTTCACAAGGAGCACCAGGGGTCAAAATAATACATGCTTGATTTCAATGAAACCCAAGTATTGAAGAAAAGTTCATCAACAATCAAATAATGAGAAGAACCATTAGGAAGATAACAATGTTAGAGAAAGTCCAAAAAGGGTATATGCTTACGAAACCCATATTATGATAAGTGGATGATGTCCTTTGTCGAATACATTGAAAAATGAAGCTTACCAAAAGAAAAGAGTGAAGCATTAAAATTATTATACCAAGACCCCTCATATAACATAATTGATGGAGTATTATATGGGAAGGGATATTTGATGCATTACATAAGATGTGTTACACTTGAAATGGGCATAAGATTGTTAATGGAAGCCTATGTAGCATTTTGTGGAGATCACTCCAATAGAATAAAACTAGCCAAAAAGGTGAGAAGATAATGATATTATTGACCTCGAATGACAGAAGAGGCCACAAATTATGTTAAAAGGTGTGACAAGTGCCAAAAATAATTCCTCTAAGCAATCTAACAACCATTTCCAGCCCATGGCCCTTTGATGTATAGGGAAATGATTTGCTTTGTCATCTTCCAATCTCAACAGGAGGAGCAAAATTCGCTGTAGTAATTATCGATTATTTTACTAAGTGGGTGGAAGATGTAACAACCTGGTTTTTCGCATCAATTAATAATCGACGTTTAAACGATTAATGTTGATAGCTATTTGCTGTTTGGAATTTTTATCGGTTAATATTCTTTTCATAAATTTATTGAAATTTTTTGTGGGCTTCAAAATGAATCTTGACCCATGTTTTTAGATATTGCTGTGATCATTTACTTGGCCACACGAGTTCCTTTATTCATTCACTTCCTTTCGCAACCCTAAGTAATAAAACAAACAAAAATGGCTGCCGTTCGTTCCTCTCTGTCCAAATTAGGGTTTCGAAATCAATACGAGGTCGCGCCTCTGATTGATCGATCGGAGGATAATCGCGTGCTGCTTCGATCCATCGCCTCCTTGTTGCTCACTTCGGCCGCTTCTTTTGGTCGAGTTCTCGCCGCTTCAAAGCAAGGTGAGTAATTTATATTACTCACATCTAATTCAAAATTATTCGATTTTCTCTGCTTAATTGGTTTTCGTCGTTTCGGCTCCGATTTGATTTTTTTTGTGTTCGATGCTGATGCTTTTCTACCTTGAGATGATTTTGGGGCTGTTGATTTAGATCCCATGACTTACATTGTTCATGGTTGATTTTTATTCTCTGTAGTATTTTTTTTTGAGGCCTTCGTTGCACACTAGTCCCTGAGCATGTTGTAGCTGGTCATTTCATTTGTCATCTTCATTATGACCCGCTTCACTGACATGTTTGCCTTCGAGCTCCTTGATGATTGCACTGCTTCATCATGGCACTTGAACTATTTCAATTTCGGCATTGTCTTGATTTCGAACTGCATATTATTTCTGGCTTTGACTCGAGTTTGTTCGAATTTGCTTATGTGATATTTCTGATGGCTTCGGCCTTGATTTGAAACTTCATCGACCCGTACACTTGAGCGCTGTTTATCTCTGGAATTCAATAGTTTGTATTGGGTTCCATTTGTATACTATTGCATTTGTTAGCTCTTTGGGTTGTTTATTTTATTGGTAGGTCTGAATTAAATCTATGGCAGTGTTGTTATTTATTTGCGTTACTCATGCTACTGACTTCAATCATAATTGTGCATGCTTGTAGCGTAATTGACTCATACCTTATTTGTACTCTGATTTATCACTTGCTAATTTGTTTTGATAAATTACTGCTTGGATTTTGGAAAGGAGAACCAACTGCTATATGAATTTCCTTTTGTTCGAACTCCTCTTTGATGACTCATGGCTTGGACTTGGAAACTGTTCGATCTTTCCATTGTTTTTGCCGTCGACTTGACATTGCTTTGATGTTTGATATTGACCGTCGTTTTTGTGGCCTCGAGCTCTGATACCAAGCTGTGACGCCCCACCTCTATACCCACGCTAGCCAAGAACACTATGGTGTAGTGCTGTCAACTAGCACGGAGAATAAGGCTGTTGAGGAGCGACCATCCGTGTAATTGCTTTGTGCGAGCACCGATATGCCAGATAGTAAAACCGTGCATTTCATTTCAGGAGGAAATCCGACACGCGAGCATGAAAAATCATCAACACGGGCAACGCAAAGCGAGAACGGGAGCACGGAATCCCACCTACACGCGAGCATGAGACAATCAGACACAATAAATTGAATTTTAAAATGTAAATTTGCCTAAAAAGATAATTACATAAAGTAAGTTGTAAATTTCGAAAGTTTTAGCTTTTCGGGAAGGAATATTATTTAAAACAACTCTTTTCCGACACTTCTATTCTTGTGATTCCCGAGGGAACCAAGACTTTATCGTTTGTACCAATGCTAATCGTATTGGTTTGCATGCCATTCTCTTGCATAAGAGAACGTGTTGTCTCTTGTGTTTCTAAATCATTAATGCCTATTGAGACTAGATATGTTACTCATGATCTAGTGCTCTTGGCTATTGATTTCGTTCTTCAAAATTTGGCATCATTATTTTCGGGTGAGAAATTTGTTCTCTACCCTCATCATGAATCTTGGGAATATTTATTTTCTCATAAGGAACTTAATTTATGTCAACCACGTTGACTCGAGTTTCTTATATATCTCATGATCTTGATATTCTTTACACTCCCGGATGGGAAATCGTGTTGCCGATGCACTTAGTCATAGGCATCAAGTGGTTGTTCCTTTGATGATGTCCGTATGGAATCATCTTTTTACCAAGTTCATCAGATGTTTCGATGTACTTCGTTTTATTGAGCTTCGTCTCATTCCTTTTATGGACTTACGTCTGATGTTCTTTTATGTTGATTGGTCCATTGGACGTACAATTTTTGTACTACGTCGGCGTTCCGAATTAATGAAGCTTTGATTCATCTGACGTATCGTTATTGTACTATGCCGTTGTTCCAAATTACTCGTGTTTCACCTATGATAGGTGTTGTGCGTTTCGGTCGGTCGGGAAAGTTAGCGCCTCGATATATTAGGCCATTTCCTATCACTGAACGTATTGGTTTCTTGGCTTATCGCCTCTTATTACCGGCTCAATTTTCTGTTATTCATGACGTGTTTCACGCATCTTCCTTCTACGGAAATGCCTTAGGAATTCCGATTTTGTTCTTGAGCCCGGTATTATTGAAGAGATTGAAGTTTCACCAGATTTGACTTTGAGCAAACACGTTCTGGCTTACTCCTTCATGCTCTTTATGGTGAACTTCCTATTTCGAATTTCTTCATCTTGTGATGATATGCTCTTATGGTTGTTACCTTTTGTCCATTTGTTCCTCATGATTGCGAGGACGCGATTTCTTTAAGGAGGGGAGTCTGTAACAACCCGGTTTTTCGAATCAATTAATAATCGACGTTTAAACGATTAATGTTGATAGCTATTTGCTGTTTGGAATTTTTATCGGTTAATATTCTTTTCATAAATTTATTGAAATGTTTTGCGGGCTTCAAAATGAATCTTGGCCCATGTTTTTAGATATTGCTGTGATCATTTACTTGGCCACACGAGTTCCTTTATTCATTCACTTCGTTTCGCAACCCTAAGTAATAAAACAAACGAAAATGGCTGCCGTTCGTTCCTCTCTGTCCAAATTAGGGTTTCGAAATCAATACGAGGTCGCGCCTCTGATTGATCGATCGGAGGATAATCGCGTGCTGCTTTGATCCATCGCCTCCTTGTTGCTCACTTCGGCCGCTTCTTTTGGTCGAGTTCGTCGCCACTTCAAAGCAAGGTGAGTAATTTATATTACTCACATCTAATTCAAAATTATTCGATTTTCTCTGCTTAATTGGTTTTCGTCGTTTCGGCTCCGATTTGATTTTTTTTTGTGTTCAATGCTGATGCTTTTCTGCCTTGAGATGATTTTGGGGCTGTTGAGTTAGATCCCATGACTTACATTGTTCATGGTTGATTTTTATTCTCTGTAGTATTTTTTTTTGAGGACTTCGTTGCACACTAGTCCCTGAGCATGTTGTAGCTGGTCATTTCATTTGTCATCTTCAGTATGACCCGCTTCACTGACATGTTTGCCTTCGAGCTCCTTGATGATTGCACTGCTTCATCATGGCACTTGAACTATTTTAATTTCGGCATTGTCTTGATTTCGAACTGCATATTATTTTTGGCTTTGACTCGAGTTTGTTCGAATTTGCTTATGTGATATTTCTGATGGCTTCGGCCCTGATTTGAAACTTCATCGACCCGTACACTTGAGCGCTGTTTATCTCTGGAATTCAATAGTTTGTATTGGGTTCCATTTGTATACTATTGCATTTGTTAGCTCTTTGGATTGTTTATTTTATTGGCAGGTCTGAATTGAATCTATGGCAGTGTTGTTATTTGTTTGCGTTACTCATGCTACTGACTTCAATCATAATTGTGCATGCTTGTAGCGTAATTGACTCATACCTTATTTGTACTCTGATTTATCACTTGCTAATTTGTTTTGATAAATTACTGCTTGGATTTTGGAAAGGAGAACCAACTGCTATATGAATTTCCTTTTGTTCGAACTCCTCTTTGATGACTCATGGCTTGGACTTGGAAACTGTTCGAATTTTCCATTGTTTTTGCCGTCGACTCGACATTGCTTTGATGTTTGATATTGACTGTTGTTTTTGTAACCTCGAGCTCTGATAACTATTATTCGAGTCTGCATATATGTGCATACCTATATTTTGTATGTATGTATGTACATATTGTTGGATTTATACTTAGCTTGAGTCGTTTTTCTTGTGTTCGCATTTACTCGATCCAATTGCACAGTTGCATTCTGGACATGCTAGCATTGTGCATTCTCTGTTGCATACATGTTGAGTTCGTATAATTTGTCACTCCAAGATTTGAGTGTTATTTATGCATCCCGATGAGCATTCGTATATGAATGAATTGTCTCGTCTTAGTTATTTTGGGTTTCTTTACCTGGTTGTGATACCACTGCCTTGGTGCACTTTACCATACTGCATGGAGTTGTTTTGCAGTTGTGTTGCGTCATGATAGTTGTGACTTGACCTCTGCATTTTTTGTTAATGGTTTGGCTTTTCAGACTTCATGTTGCCTTGACCTTGGTTTTGTGTACCGCACTCTTTACTTTAGCTTTGGTGCTTGACTTTTTGAAATGTTTAAAACTGTTGCTGAGCATTGGTCTTGGAACATCGCTAAGTGTGACTCTTTTCACTGATGTTTTCACTGTTGCATTGTTTTGGGTGTTTGTTGTACATATGAAATTGATTCATATGTATGTTAGACATTGTTTCTCAGTGACAATTACTTGCACTCATATGCTTAAATGTTTTGGGTTGATATTGACCTATTTTGTTGTCACTGTGTTGTTGCGGTGCATTGTGCATATCACTACACTTATTCATTCCACTGTTGCATTCATTTGCATATCACTTGGTTGCCTCTTTTATTGTCTACTCATTGATACATGTTGTCTTGCACACCTGTGATCTTGTTGTGACTGCAGTTTTTAGTTATAGTTGCCCTTGTTGTTTTGCATTGCATTGATGCAAATGGATTGTTTTCTGACTTCACTTGAGTTGAATCCAACTTAAACGCTTGTGTTCGACCTTGTGCTCATTTGTGAATTTTCATTGTGTACATCATCACTGTAGTGGCAGCGCAGTGCACGCAAGTGTGAACTGCAGCCACACGGTACTGCTTTTATTGATTATTTCCTTTGCTTTTGATTTATGGATCTATTTCATATTCCATATGTTATAGTGGCGAGGCAGTATACGCGTGTGTATACTGCAGCCCTACTCGTGTTGACCTTTTAATTGATGTTCCAATTGATTTGAGTTGGTTCGCGTTATATTTACCGTTATCCGATTTCTTATTTAAGAATCGGATAGGTAAATTTATTTCTGTGACTGTCGTCTATTCATTATTTAATTATTATTGCTTCTGTGCACTAATAACTGAGTTTGAATTAGACTGACCCGAGTATTATTTTCTTTTGAATTTAATACTCGGGTCAGACCGAGTATTTTTAGGAAGTAGATATTCTGCTTGGGATGCTGCTTGAGCTATGAAGACTTTTCATATCTTTTGGAGTTGTCGAGTCATAGTATAGGTTGATATGTATTCATGTATATTAGTCGATAATGTACTTGTATATATAACTTCCTGAGTCAACTGTTGTAGTTGTATCACATGTACCGTGTAAATGTATTGTAACTGACATCAGTTATTATATATGTATATGAGATTTTCTGTTTCATCTGTGTTCCGCATTCATATTATCTGTGTTATTAGTTTATATTTTGTCCTAGACTATTATAGCCACTGTGTAGTAGCTTTGAGTTTGCATCGGCATGTCGGATTTCCTCCTGAAATGAAATGCACGTTTTTACTATCTGGCATATCGGTGCTCGCACAAAGCAATTACACGGATGGTCGCTCCTCAACATCCTTATTCTCCATGCTAGTTGACAGCACTACACCGTAGTGTTCTTGGCTAGCGTGGGTATAGAGGTGGGGCGTCACAGAAGATGAACCATTACTTAACATATCTTACAGAAAGGTTCTAGTTACCTAAAATATAGTAAAAAGCTTTAGGCTCCTAAAGATGATTGCTTCTGATAATTAAACCCAATTCGAAAGCGAGGAGTTCACTTGTTTCTACGAAAAGAAAGGAATCACTAAAAAATTCACTGGTAACTCACCCAAAGTATAACAACCCACCTTTTTAGCCGGTTTACATCGACAATAAACCACACATGTCTAATTCAAACCCTTCAAAAGGAGGATTGTTGATGGGCTAACAAAGAAAATAATTGAAAAGAATGGAAAAACAATACACTGAATCTCACAGTGGAATGACAAAATATAATAATCAAACATAATGTTCATGAAGCTGTTTTACAAATGACATTTGATTAAACTTTCGCAAATTCAAATCAGAGTTATACATACATTATAAATAAACAAATATTGCAGCGGAACAAAGAATGTAGCGGAATAATAAATGGAAACAATATATTGAATCTTCGTCTTCGTCCTCCAGAAAATAAAATGGTCTACAATACACTAAAAAAGCTCAGACTGACCCGAGCGTACTGAAAACAAAACATTCAAGCCTGAACTAAAAAATATCGTGTAAATCAAATTTATCTAAAATAAAATGTGAGTTCAATGGCTTCAGAGATGTTACGGGATTTTCCATCTTCTATTAAGTGCACAATGTGAATATAATTATTAAAAGATTTCTAATAATTCGAAATGTCAATCTTAATCGTCTAATTAATATAAATCAGAAGTTTGAATTAACATAAACCCTTCAAATAATTCAGTTCCAATAAAATCCAAATTCAAAAAATTATATGGGCATATGTCATTTCAACTAGTACCAAAAATCAACATTTCAAATCAACGAAAACCGTTCAGATTTATCATTTCAACCCATAACGATTTTACCTTAATCTATAAGATCGTTCGTGTATG
Source organism: Allium cepa (assembly GCA_030765085.1). Lineage (NCBI taxonomy): Eukaryota > Viridiplantae > Streptophyta > Magnoliopsida > Asparagales > Amaryllidaceae > Allium > Allium cepa. The sequence goes on along the minus strand of CM060945.1, from coordinate 716,596,323 downwards.
TATCATTTTAAACCATAATGAACTTAAAGTATTGTAACGATATAAGATACAAAATCCATTCATCCAATATCAACAATCAGTCATACATCATAATCATCATCCAAATCAATCAATAACATTAATAGATAATTGAAAATCAATAACATGTATTTAACTGGCAATTTAAATTCAATAATAAATTAAATAATGATTTAATTCAAATATATTCAGATTAACTGAGATGACGATTTAAATATACCAAACAGCCTTACATAAATTTCTAATCACATCACAAATTTAATTTAACAAACTAAAGAAGTTTTAGAAGTTATGAGTGGGTTAAAACACTCTCCTTTGAATTTAAATCCAGTTTAAAGCCAAAATTCAAACTGTCTGTGAATTCGTCCAATCTAATGTCAAAATGTCCGAAATTTCAATACGATCCCAACGCAAGAAACCCTGCCAAAATCCGAGCTCGTATGCAAAAGTTATGCTAGTTGGAACATAATACGATTTAAAATTTAGGAAAATAAAATAATATGTTAAAATTACACACATCACGTCGATTCAAGTCAAAACCCTAGCCTACCAGAGCATCTTGACTACAGCCGCCTTTATTCGTGCATTTTTCGACTCTTCCAAGACGAACTTCAACGCGATCGACCGCTGCCATCAGCATCACCACCTCGAGCCGCACTTGTACGCCCAAAATGGCGACTTGCGGTCGCCTAAATGCCGTGCACCACCGTCGCCTTATCAATGCCGAATCGATGCGATTCTGACCATTAGGGACCGTGCGAACCCCATCGATGTAAACTTCTCGACACCCCTACCTCACAGCAGCCTCCGATTGTCGAGGAAAAGAAGATCCACCGTCGAAATCAATCAACCAAAAAAGAATGGCAGGAAACAAATCACCTATTTTCGGCCACACAGTAACCCATATTGAAAAACAAATCATAGAATTGACTTTCCCTCATCGAGAGCTTCAAATTGATATATAATTCAATACAGTTTGAGGAGTTTGAATTTTGGATTTTGTTTTGAAATTGAATTTGAGGTTTTGGGAATTTGAAATTCGTTTCTGCCATTGAGGAGGAGAGTTCCAAAAGGAATTGTACGTACTATAAATGTGTAATAAGAAATAATTAGGATTTATAATGAGATATTTATAGGCAGGTCAGAAAAATAGAATAAATGGACCAGATTTATTTGGATTGGAACGATAAACGACCAGAAAAGCCCGTTCTGCCTTCAGAACGAAAATGGATCAAACCATATAACAAAATAGATATTTTCAATATTTTTAAAATTAATGGAATAGGTTCCAAGTTCTAATTCCATCGCATGAAGAAGTTTTATAAAAATCAGCTTACTTCAAATTGGTTTTAATCGATTTTAATTAAACTGATTTTTAGGCGTTTCGAGTCTGTACGATCAAATGACAAGTCTGATCGTTATGAGACTTGAAATCCTATAATAGATCGCCATTACGGATCCGATGAAACTGGTTTCATCAAAATCCGAGGCAGTTGTCAAAATGGCTATTTTTAAGTTAATTAAATAAATCAATATTAAATTAATTAAATCGCTTATTTCAATTCAAATTCTATAATTTATAATTTCTATCATCTTAGATTCTTAATTATTTAAAATCTTTTAAATAGACTTCTATATCAATCCAATATCCAGTATTGCATAAATTACAGTATTTAATTTCAATTTCAAATAATTCAATGGTTATAAGTTTAAATTTCAATAAATCCATTTATTCAATTTTTAAGTTTATTACTCAATCAAAATTATCATCTAATTGGTATAATTACATTCGTTTATATCTTAGCACGCTAATATTTTCCAATTTCATCTAAATTTTTAATTAACATTATATTTAATTTCAGTTAATTACCTTAAGTCCATTTACTACCCCTACAATCCAATAAATAACCTCAACTTGAATTTAAATTATTTTTATTCTATCAAATGCCATGTCGTGAATAGAATTTATATTGGTTACACCTTACTGAACTTACATTCTTCAAATTTTCAATCTAATCTACACAAACTGCACTAATTAAGTTAATTAACTACAATTGATTTCAAATTAAATTTTATGAACCAAACAAATAGGTAAGTTATAACAATTGTTACCATTAACTTTTAATTACTTTTATAAGTTCATTATTTACAATTAGTGTTACAATAACTCTACTTTTATTCAACTACCATTTATTATACCGTTACATTACATAATTAAACATTTGCATTATTTTTCTTATATTATGCTTATAAACAAGTTATAACATTCACGTAACTTCAATTGGTTGGAATTCCTTTCAAGTTACTAATAATTAACTTTAATTGACATTGTTACCTTTCATTTTAGTTATTATTTCATTAATACATCACAAATTTATATTTCTCTCAATATTAAATTACCAAAATCAATAAATTACATTTATAGGTTTATTACTTGTAACAAATGTTACCATTTCTTATTAACTAATTCCATATTTACATTGGTCTACCTACATTTACTTTATAACTAAGTACAACACTTAAACCATTTCAATTAATTGAATTTTCATTATAGTTGTTAATAAATGACTTAAATTAACGTTGTTACATTTAATTATAATTATCATTTCATAATTAAATTAAATTTTTTTACTCCTTCCAATTATTAAATCACAAATACTATTAAATTAACTAATTTAAATTATCAAAATTTGACGGGTTGTTACACTCTACCCAACTCCAAAATTTCCGTCCCCGAAAAGGAAGAAGGGAAAAGAAGGAATCAAAAAATAATATCTTATCCAAAATATTACATTTATAACAAATAAATTTACAAATTAAATAATTTAAATAAAATGTATCAATTTATAACAATTAAATCGTTATATAACCAAGTTAATAAAAGTTTGGAAAAACCTTTTCGCAAAATTTTCTAAGTCCAAAATATATCGAAAATTTTGGTAGTCTTCCTTGTACGAAGATGCTCGGAAGAAATCTTAATACCAAAATAACAAAATATATCATATATTTTTAAAACAATATATCCTAATAGCGGGGGTAACAATATAATACGGCTACAAAACTATAATCCGAGAATGTACCTATTTGTTAGGAAAGTATCGCTTATTTATGAAACCGAAAGAAATAGCAATTGATTCCATACCTGTATTCCACTTATATAATCCAAAGAGGTTAATAATTATATAGAAGTGAATTGATTATATTTTTTTAAATTAATAACAAACAATCAGCATAACATAACAATAATCACTTTCAACAAAAAGCATACCATCATGACATAAAATCAAAATAAATCAATACAACATAACAACAATCTTTTACAAACAAGCATACAATCTTCACAAGGGATCAAAGTAATCAACCATTTCTGAAGTTACAGTCGTTAAATTTAATATTTTATTCATTTTATTATTTACTTTAATTATCAATAGCTTCAAATATTAACTTAAGTTTATAATTCTTTGCTTACAATATTCACTTTCTATTTCATTTTATTTAGTAGCACTACAATTACAACTCAGATTTATAACTATTTCCATATCAAATTTCTTATTTATATAGTAAATTTTATTGAACACTTTCATTATTTAAGTTTCTTGTACAATATTCCATTGCATATCTTTATTTAACATTACAACTTTTAATATTCTGGTAAGTTATATGTACATTACTAACATTGTAATTGGAAGTTACACGAGTTTATCTTATTTCATTTTAGTAAATAAATGTTCAATAGTTATCATTTCTTATCTTCATATCCTTTTTGTTTACAAGTTACAAATTGCAAATTCCTTGTATATTTCATTTATAACTTAGCATTTAATTTCCTACTTTCAACTTTAAATGTTGCAGTTATTAAATAGTTAAAATTTTATTTCGTTACAATAATGAAATCTCCACTTCAAATTTTCTTTAGTTTAATCTACTGGTTTATTCTTCTCATTATTCACCTTTCCATTCATTTATCTATATAAAGATCAATCAATTACGGAATTTGTTTTACATTTAGGATTTAAGTCACTAATGAATCACTAAAAAAAATATTACTTAAGCTTCTACTGCCTTACTTATTTTTATGAATGGTTATTGAATAAAAATTTAAGTTTTTAGTTTTCGTCCTTAAAGAGAAAAGAAATATTTCAATATATCTAAAAATTCAATTAGAACATATAACCTCATTCACTTAGTACAAATATAAGATATATTTAAACATCCTCATAGAATTATGTAAAGATTTTTCGAAAGTCTAGAACAATGTTAGAAATTTATATCAAATCATTATAATAAGCTTTAAAATAAAGTTCCTTAAATCCGAAAATTTATTGGACTCGTTATTTTAAACTAAGTAAAAACTCAAGAATATTAAACTGAATCTCATAGTACATTCAAATCTTACATTAAATTTCTAAATCAAAGTATAAAATTTCATGTTTTCATAACTAATTTTACAAACTTGTTTTAAAAATGAACATTCTAGTCATGGAAAAAAATTATTATGGTTTAATACAGAAATTCAAACAGTAATTAAACCAATAAATTTTACTGTTAGTACTTTGAAATCAAGTAAATATTCCAAACTCAACATCTAAAATATAGATTCAAATTTATTTGTCAAGTACATTACTATAAATAAACTTCGTAAATCAATTTCCATTTATATAATATCTTTAAATTATACATACAAAGAAACATTATATAAATTTTACATGAAATATTCATTTGAAAGCTTCATTTACAAAATCAACCATCTTTAATACTTTTCAAAAATTCATTTCTAGAATTTCTTGCTTCATTTATAAATACCATTTAAATATTTCAAATAACATCTTTATAAGTAGATGTCAACTATTTGAAAATAATTATTTACATCATTACTTATATTTACAAAGAAGTTATTGAAAACATTAAATCCATTATTTGTAAATTTATTAAATTTTATCTCAAGATACTTTTCAAACATTATTAATAAATCAATAATCATTCACTTTAAATATGTTTTATTTAATTAATAACTTATAAAATATTCACAACACCAATAATTTTCTAATAAACCATGTTAATATAAATAAAAAAATATTTTAAACATTTTAAAGTATTTAGAATTGACAAAAATGACCAAAATATCTTTTATATAATACGCTATCAAAATAATTTTATAACTTGATGCCTCAACAGGTTTATCCTCGTTCTTGCAGACTCTGGCCATGTGTTGATCAAGCTCAAGGCTAGAATTCTCCAAGTACTTAGTAGACCTGTTTCAACACCCAGTGAAAAATACTTAAAAAGTAGGTATAAGAAGTACCACTCAAAATCCAATGTCAAATGATTATAATACGATAGCAGTGGCCCACGATAGATCCAGTATTTACGCAATGGACATAAAACTTTTCAGAAGATCCTTCCACCTTCCAGATTCCAGAAAAATATCGTAGCCATTTTGTAAATAAAGGACCATCGACCCCTGCTGCAGTGGTACACTGCTGATTCAATGATTTATGCAATGGATACACTTTCTTCCCCAAGATCCATAGATAACAGATCCTTGGATTGAAAGCTCCTCGATTGGGTAAACTAGGGAACCATCTACCTTGAAAAAAATCGAGGAACTCATGAGTTTAAGTTCGAAAAACCATATTAATTCGAATCCATTTCTGAATTCACCCATGTCCCTTAGAGTTTATCAATCGAATCCATTCCTGGATTCCCCAAGTCCATCTGGGTCGAAGCATATCATGCTATACTTCTTCATGGAGGGTACTTCTTCATACCTCTTACTTCAAAATATAACATAACATATATAGTACCCTTTCAAAATCATACTTCAAATTTCGCAATTATATAAATTCCGTTATATATAAGATTTCATTTTCAAACAAAGTATTTCTCGAAATCAATAATCTCGAATATATAAAATCATTCTTATATAAATTCCATTATATATAAGATTTATCTCTTCAGATCGAATACCTTCCAAAATCACTGGTACTTATATAAGGTCCATCTTATACAACAATTAAAATTTTCCAAAATCAATTTCGTTGTATGGAAAGCCATATGGGATTGAACATCTTTGCTTTATAAAAGGTTTTGAATTTAGAATAGTTTTGTATATAAAGTCGTTTTGTGAAATGTTTTGTATGTAAAATGGTTGTGTAAAATATTTTGTAAATAAAACAGTTTGTAAAATAGTTTGTAAATAAAATAGTTTGCAAAATGTTTGTAAATAAAATAGTTTTTAAAATAGTTTTGTACATAAAATAGAATAAGATAAATAATTTGTACAAGAAAATAAAAGATAATTGTAGCGATCCTGAATTTCCAACCCATTTTAAAATCTTAAATCCATCGTTTCAATATAAAAAATTTGAAATTTATAAACGATCTCAATTAACATCCAAACTTTATTTATGACATGCGTCTAGTTAGATATGAGCATAGAAAAATTTTCTCGAAAATTATTACAGTAAACTTCGTTCGCATTTTACTGTATATCAGTCCATATAAAGCTGCGTAAAATTTATCTTTCAAATACAAATATTTTTACGCAGTTAGGTTGTATAAATTATTCTGATCATGATTATGAAATTTGTTTCGTCAAAAACTGTCATCGCCTGCTCCGTTTAAATTGTTTTGCAAAACGCACAATTTAAGCGACGTAAATGCGAATTTTATAAAACCATCGTATCGCAATAATCTGTGTACCGTTGGAAGCGCATCGTTGCACTGATCATAACGGTATATTTATTTGTGCGAATCGGAGTCCGACATTATCCGTCGCGTTGATTCAACGGTTCCGGACGGACCGGTTAATCAAATTTCAGCCCAAGATTCTTGAGCCCGTATACATTCAACATTTTGAAATTAGTCTCAGCTGATGCATTCAAGTGGGTAGTTGGGAACTAGTAACTAGAAGTTGCTTTGGAAATGAACATGACGTTTGGGGAGTTTAAAAAATTTATTTATGGTACTAAAGTTTACAGTGAAAAGAGACCCTTCATTTCATTTTCACTCTACTGTCAATTCAATTTTCACGCATCAGGTAGGTAACATGACTATCCTCCTTTCTTCCTCTCATGTTTTTTTTCCTTCTCTTTAATAATAAAAGATGAAGCGCTCATTTTTCCTGTGTATTATAAGGTGGCCATTTTCACCCATTCTTTCTCTCATGTTTTATAAAGCACCCATTTTCACGCATCAGGTAGGTAACGTCACTCACGCACAAACTCTCCACCCACCTTCCCTCCAACCATTATTCGTTGAACTCCTCCTCACTGGCTACGTGTGCATATTTAGAGCATGCACGTTATTGTGTGTGTTGTGCTTTGTGTGTGTTTCGTGTGCAGGCATGCGTGTGTTAAGAAAAAAACATGAAGTGTGTTGTGTACTTTGTGAATGCGTGCATATAAATATGGGGGGTCTAAAGCATGCAGATAGTGTATGCGTGTGTTGTATTTTTTTTCCAAGTCTCGGCTTAGTGTAAGCATGCAGATAGTGCATGCAGATAATGTACTTTGTACATGTTGCATTTTTTTTCAAGTCTCGGCTTATATTATAAAAAAAATTTAAAAAAAAGAGTGAGTTGTGTTGTGTTTTTTTTATGTGTGCGTGTGTTGTTTTGAAAAAAAAAAAAAGAGATGGAAGATTGCGTGTGCATGAAAGGTTGAAATGGTGCATGCGGGGGTGTTCATGCATATGAGTTGCTTTGTTTTGCTATTGCAGTTGAATCATGCGTGCCTTGTTTTTTTTTTTAAAAAATGATAAGTTTTGTGCAAGTGTGCATGTAGAAGTAGTGTTGCATGCTTTTTATGCATTGTCTGGAGATGGGTTAAAGATTCTTTTAAAACGAAATGTTTTGCGTATGTGTAGTGTTGTGTGCGTTTCAGTTTATTAAAAAAAAAATTGAAACCGAGACTTGCAACTAGCTCTTAGATATTGTAGAAAGTATTTCTGCAAATATCTATTCTGGTTGCCAAAATAGTAACCGACTTTTCTTTCCGTTGTGTGCAGAAGCAACCGCCTGAGTTTCTTTTTGCAGCATCACCGATCTTCAGCTTTTGTTCTTTTCTCCATCGTCGGTAAGCGCATTAATATAAATTTATAAATTATATACAAACGTTCATTGTATTAATATCGTTTTCTTTTGTCGATATTACAGTGTCCGCTGTTCGCATTGTACCGACTCTATTCGTGCTTATTCTTGCTTTGGGTCCATTTCTTTATCCACGAAAGGTGAAATAAATTTCATGACATATATTCTTATGCAAATTCGGGTGACAAATGATTTCTATGTGATATTGAATTGGAAGTTAATTGTTTTGTGAAGAGATAAATAATTTGCAAGTTAAATCGATATAGGATAGTTAACAAATTAATTGTATTATATATGTCGAACTTTGATTTGTTAACTTACCCCTTCATATGTTAACTTGATTAGTTAAACTTGACCCTTAAATTGTTAAGTAAATTGACATGTATAAATTGATGAATAGCACTTGAACCATTGAACTTATATTGGATAAATTGTTGTAATGCAAATTGAAATTTAAATTGAACGACAAGTGAAAACCGTAATACAATAATCTTTAATCTACATGAAATGATAGTGTAGATTCTAGAAATAATTTTATTAATTCGCATAAATAACAAATGTAAATTAATACGATTATTTCGGGATTATTTGGATAATTGTTGAATTGTTATGTATGGATGTTATTGCTTGTTTATTTACTTTGACACCATCCTAGCTATCACACTGCAAGTTCCCTTTGTATGTTTTGATTTTGAATTGAAATGGAATCGGGTTGAAATGATAAATACCCAAATAACTTTGACTTAGGATAGAAAATTAAATTAAAATCGATTGGTCAATGTTTTGATTTAAATAAAATAAAGTTTTAATTGACTAATAACAAGGTTTTAAATAAAATTTGGAATTTAAATTCGAATGAATTGTAAATGTGAATATTTAAGTTTGAAACAAATATGAAGGTCATAATTGACAAAAGAATATTGATTAAAATTTAATTATGTAATAATTAAATTAGAATTAATTGATAATTAAATTTGAAATTATTCATGATTAAGTTTGAAATAAGTAATAATTAAATTGGAATTACTAATAATCAAGTGTTGAAATTTATTAATTAAATTTGGAATTATAAATAACGAAGTTTGAAATTGTTAATAATTAAGTTTGGAAAATTTTGATAATTAAGTTTTGGAATTGTTAATAATTAAGTTTGAAATGATTAATAATTAAGATTTGAAATTATTGACAATTTGAATAAATTGAATTATTTAATGATTAGAATAAATTGAATTGGATTCGCTTATTAAGAAAAATCGAATTTTGAATAAGGGAAACTAATTTCTTTAATTGAGTTTTGAAATTGGTAACGAAGGTAATAAATGAATGAATTGAATTTCTCTAATAAGAAATAGAATGCGTTTATCGAACAAATGAAAGATTTGAAAGTTAAGGAATTGGGTTTGACAAATTTTAATTTAAATTTAATTTGTAGGCTTTGATAATGAAGTTGAACTTAAGAAAGTAATGTAATGAATTGGAAATTTAATTGAAATTGTTTAATGATAAATTAATTGAATGAATATCGAATGAAATCGATAATTTGGTTTAAATTGATTTGAACGATAAATGATTTTGGAATGAACTTATACATGAAATTAAATGAATGTTGTATTGTTTTAAAATTGAACTTTGAAATTGAATTATAGAAATTTGAAATGAAATTGTGAATTTATGAAATGAAAATTTTGGAACTTGATTTAAAATGACTAACGAAATGTTGATTTACGAATTCTAATTGAAATTGAAATTGTATTGGTTTTGAAATATATTAACGACCAATCGGTAAATTAATTACGAAGGTTATTAAAGGAACCGGAATCATTTAGGGACATACTCACTGTCTAAACCGAAAACCACTTTAATAACTATACGTGGAGTGTGATCCAGAATGAAGTGGTTGGATTGGCGAACATTGATGACTGAAGAAAGTGAAGGATAATGGATAGCCTTGACACTTGTGTCAAATTGGAAATGACTAAAATCAGGAGCCGTGCCGGGCCAAATGGGGTTAGCTACCTCGAGCGAACACACTTCTTCGTAAACTACTCATTTACTTTTGTGATTGATTGGTGCGCACCCTTGAATTTGGAGTGTTGTTTCGCGGTGTTGCGATCGTTGCGGCGATGCGTTCTCACCAGTCCGGATCAGGCAAACGGTAGTTTTACTACCTTGGGTATTGCCTCATGTGCCTTGTCATACTTGTATTCCCATATACGCGACCACTACGATTTTGTTTTGTATTATACCTATGGAGTACTCCCTGATATCCCACTAGTTTACGGTGGAGTTTACAGTGCTGTATAGTCTATAATGCTATATGAAATGTGTTAAGGGGGACAATGGTAACGCCTTAACACTATTTTGATATTTTACTTTACTGTTAGACATTATCTATGTATCATACACTATTATGTATAAATAGTTTAACGGATCCTTAAGGATGTTATTCCATTCATCTTTGAGTTATTGTTATTTGAATTTGAACCATATTATCTGTATAAGAATATATGTCCTGATTCGAGTGTTTGTTTTGTGCATATGCTCGGATCAGACTGAGGATTCATGTTACTGTTCTACTTGGAGCTGAAGACCGAAGACTATCATTATCTTATCTTATCAGTATTGTTCTTTCTATTCAGACTATTGGACATCTATGTTGTTTTATTTTATTTTATCTGAGACATTGTTGTATTTATGGGTAGCTTCATGAACTACTCTTATGACTATGTTGTATTTCCGCTGCACTATTCTGTGATGTTATTTCTATGATTCTGTGATGATTCTCATTTATATATATACTCCATTAATGATTCGTGTTTTGTATTATTTAAGTAGACAAGTTGGAATATCGTCAATTTAAAAGGTACAAACATACGGTTGTTATAATAATAGTTTTGAAAAACGGTTTTTAATCAATAGTAGTTTTGCTTACAAGAAAATTCCAAATTTAATTACAAAGATATCCAACCCAACAAATTTCAATTTCAGCATCAAAGCATATCAATATTAGAACATAAGATGTACATAAGTCATCTTTTCGCAAAATCATATTCGATCGCTCGCTCGATCACATAAGTTCGCTTTCGAACTAGCATTGTCAATTCAACTTACCTAATGCGGACTTCGATATGGTTTCTTGACTGGAAACCATCATTCTCCTTGCATAGCCATGTACTATTATAGAGAATTCTAGAATCAAACAAAAAATCAGTATCAAATATTAGCCATCAAGAATCGAATGAAAAATCCTAGCACAAAGTGGTGAAATTCACATAGAACTTGTGTACTCAAATCCGGATCAAATTAATTTTGCGAATAAAATAATATACATAAAACTTATACAATTATTCAAATTTTTTTCATCAAAATTGCACTTTAAATAAATCAATTTTAACCTCATTGATTAACATAAATATCACTTCATACTTTAATATTTGTTACATATAATTTCTTCATTTAAAATAAAACAATAATATATCCATTCTCATAATGTCGCTTATCTTTCTCTTTAATTTAAATTACATTCATTTCACATGTAATATTTATCATTTCATACTACATTTATTTTCAAATCATTTCATAAGGAAATTTATTAAGTTCATAACAAATTAATAAAAGATTAATTCTTTTTATAAGACATTTTTCGTGTTTAAAGTTAACATAACTTTATTTATAACCATTTATTGCAACTTCAATTTATATCATAACAATTTACAAGTCATGGCATTATTTATAATCATTTCACTTTTAGTTTATATTTGCTTATTTTGTTTAGTTTCACCTTTACCTTTCTATTTATTTATGACACATTTCATAAATGTTAATTAAGTTTATAAACATTTTTTCTAATTTGATCCCATTCACAACATTTCCTTAATCACAGTTTCAATTTAAACATCCCATTGCTTAAAGTTCCCACTTGTATATCAATACATTACATGCCAATAATGTATACAATAATTCTACTCAACTATAACAAATTAATCTTGTTTGAATTTCCTTCAAATTAAGGTTATCAAATTCATCTGCATAATTCAACACAATTTCTAAGTTTCAACTCATGTATTAATTCAGAAGGTTTCGATTACCCAAAAAATATCCAAATATTCCATTTTCAATAGTGGAAACTACCGGTCAACAAACAACAAAATCCACAACAACATTTCAATTTCATATCGAATATCCTAATTATCCACTTCGTTCTCTTTAATTCACCATTATTAAACTAGTGTTTAGTTCATATGTTCAATCGACAATAATTAGTTAATGGTTATACTGTCAAAAACTCAACTAATCAACAACAAATGATAATAACTAAATATTACCATTTCGTAAATCAAACACATTGCAAACAACTATATTAGTCATAATTTTTTTTTCCTTTAAATATATATCATATAATATTAGGAAAAATAATTTCATTTCAAAACATATATAAAACATTTTTATAACGCTAACAAGTACATGCTCTCGTATATACACTCAGACAACTCATTCTGGGTATTACTACCCTATCCTAATGGGTTAATCCCAATACGCTAAGTTATGTCTAAACCAAAGATCTGATACCACATATAACGACCCACCTTTTTGGACGATTTATATCGACAATAAACAATACATGTCTAATTCAAACCCTTCAAAAGGGAGGACTGTTAAAGGGTTAAATAAGAAAATAATAGAAAAGAAGGGAAAACCAAAACACAGAATCTTGCAGCGGAATGATAAAATGTAATAATCAAATAAACTGTTCATGAAGCTGTTTTACAAATGACATTTGATTATACTTTTACAAATTCTAATCAGAACATCATAAATAAAAAAATTACTGCAGCGGAACTGTGACGCCCCACCTCTATACCCACGCTAGCCAAGAACACTCCGGAGAAGTGCTGTCAACTAGCACGGAGAATAAGGCTGTTGAGGAGCGACCATCCATGTAATAGCTTATCACACGGTGGCTATAAATAATCTTCGGAAACAAACATAGAAATAATCATATCACAAATCAGTCACAGATATCCATATCACAAAGGCGGAAGAAGATATGAATATATAACTAACACATGAAAGTGTACATCAGAGTAGTGGTCAATAAGATCCACGATAATACAAAAGAATAGCAACACGTGCTATACAAAAGAATACAACTATGAGTCTATATCTCAAGTGTATACAGCAAAAACTGCTAATCTAAACAGTTAGCCAAAAGTCAGAGTGATGAATCCCTGGGAAGAAGTCAAGCAGAAGCACCTGTAACATCTCGGTCTGATCCGAGTATTATTTAAGAAAATAATAAACGGATCAGTCTAGCTATAAATATCAGATGACATGATATAACATAAAAGATATGGCATAAACATAAACATCCATAACGACATACCGCTATAAGTATGTAAATAATGATCAACAGAAGATCAATCAATAAGAGATAATCAATATCACAAGAATCTTCTCAAAGATTCGAAGGGGGCATCATACCCTAAACTTGTACTCATAACAAGTCAATGACACAAATTCTAGAAATCAACACGAGAAATCCAGAAATCATAAAAAGGGAAAGAGGCCTATCACATGACGGTCCGAAGACCATGGGGAGCTACCCCACATGTGTGAGTGGAATCACACAGAATGAGGTCAAGACTAACCAAAAAGCAGAAAGGTATGTGTGAATGGAATCACACAAGTGGTGTCTAGTCTAACCTTGCAATGAAAGAGACATCGCGCAATTGCTAGTCTAATTCATAAAGCGATCATCAAGATCAACGAGAAGTGTCAATTACACTAAGCTAGTAAATATAGAAGTTTAGCTTCATGTCCCATAACCACTTGCTTAACTTAAATATTTACGAACAAACTGTAAATCTTCACTAATAAAATTGTCACAAGAGGTTCAATCGAACAAGTCCAAGAATTAACCGACGAAGTGAACGCAAGCGTTTCATACCACTTGTTTTACTAAGTCGTTTAATTAGATTTCTCATCCGAGTGAGGTAAAGGCTTGTATATACTAATAGATTGGAAAACGGTTTAAGAAAAGAGCTTTGTTATTAAAAATAGAGTTGAAATTGTTTGTTAAAAGAGTTTTGATATTTACTACTAGTATTGAAACCTTTATATTATAAAGTGACAAAACACATAAGCAAGTGTAGAAACAATCAGTCACAAAGATCGCATACGGAGATGCGAATAAAATCCAAGGAAATCAGCTCAATGTTTTTCATATAAGATCCCCTACGCAGAGTTATACGGGGTTCGACCTGCCCGGTCAGGTCGCGGGGGTCCAGGGGGCAGCGCCCCCGGCGGGGTGCGGGGCAGCGCCCCGTCACGGTACGACCTAAGTGAAGACAAGCGGCTTACGACCTAAAGCAAAATGAGGTCTAACGACCTAAAGAGTTCGCGGCCTAAGGGATACGACCTAAGTGGCGCGACCTAGTGGATGACAGATCATACGACCTAAGGGTAAGGTCGGAGGCGACCTACGACTTAGTGGGGTCGAACGACTTAAGGACAGCCGACTTGACAAACAGGTCATACGACCTAAGGGTAAGGTCGGAGGCGACCTACGACTTAGTGGGGTCGAACGACTTAAGGACAGCCGACTTAACAATTCGCGACTTAGAGAGGCTTAGGTCGGATACGACCTACGACCTAGTGGAGCATAGGTCGGAGACGACTTACGAGATAACACGCGAACGACTTACTGGAGCTTAGGTCGGAGACGACTTACGAGATAACACACGAACGACTTAAGGACAGCCGACTTAATAATTCGCGACTTAGAGAGGCTTAGGTCGGATACGACCTACGACCTAGTGGAGCATAGGTCGGAGACGACTTACGAGATAACACGCGAACGACTTACTGGAGCTTAGGTCGGAGACGACTTACGAGATAACACACGAACGACTTAAGGACAGCCGACTTAACAATTCGCGACTTAGAGAGGCTTAGGTCGGATACGACCTACGACCTAGTGGAGCATAGGTCGGAGACGACTTACGAGATAACACGCGAACGACTTACTGGAGCTTAGGTCGGAGACGACTTACGAGATAACACACGAACGACTTAACTCTTAACTCGCAGCCGACTTAGCACTCTAACTCGTGAACGACTCAACACAGGCGAACAGAAATACAAAGGCGGTGACTTTTCAACGCGCGCGACTTACGACTTAGGCTTAACTCGTGGACGACTTAGCGATGGCCAGAAACGACTTAAGGCCAGAACGACCTAACTCCGAGGCAGTGCGACCTAACTGCAGTTTTTTGTCAAAAACGCTAAAAATTGGAGTTTTTCGCCAATCCAATCCAAACCAAATGCAAATGCACATGCTAAAGTGATGGGGAATCATTCCCAACAGTCCAATATAGTTATAGGCTAGAATTGTGAGATAAAAATCTCACCTTTGCACTAAAATTTATGAAGATGAAGCTTGAAAGCAAGGAGAAGCAATCCAAAGCTTGAATCCAATACCTTCTACTTGAATTTGGAGTTGAATGATGGAGTTGCAATTGAATTTGAGCTTGGAGTTTTAATTTCCCATTCTCTTCACCATTAATGCTAAAGCTTGAGTTAGTTAGGAAATTTATGAAGAGTGAGGAGAAGAGGGTTGGAACTTGGGCTTAATAGGCTAAACTAACCCAAAGTCCAAAGCGGGAAAAGTTAGTGAAATTTCACTAACTCCAAACCTATCGATGTTTATACTTAAAAAGTTGTAAACGACATTTCGAACTCAATGGAAGTGGTCTCGAGTCCTAATTTGACCGTTTGCAAAAAAGTAGTTTTTCGGACCAAAATCCGATTAACGATTTAATATTTAAATAAAAATATTTAAATGTAAACTCGATAAATATGCGGGTTGTTACAGGAACACAGAATGGAGCGGAATAAAAAAAAGAAACAATATACTGAATCTTCGTCTTTGTCC
The DNA here is from genome assembly GCA_030765085.1 of Allium cepa. NCBI lineage: Eukaryota > Viridiplantae > Streptophyta > Magnoliopsida > Asparagales > Amaryllidaceae > Allium > Allium cepa. The sequence continues at coordinate 716,580,283 of CM060945.1, read as the reverse complement.
TCCGGAAAATAAAATGTTCTTCAATACACTAAAAAAGTTTAGACTAACCTGAGCGTAATGAAAACAAAACACTCGATTCAGAACCAAAAGTTCTTATGTAAGTCAAAACTTATCTAAAATAAAATGTGAGTGCAACGGCTTTAGAAATGTTACGAGATTTTCCATTTCCTATCAAGTGTGCAATGTGAATATAATTATTAAAAGATTTCAAATAATTCGAAATGTCAATCTTAATCGTCTAATTAAAACATATCCAAAGTTTGAATTAACTTAAACCCTTCAAATAATTCATTTCCAAATAAAATCCAAATTCAAGAAATTATATGAGTATATGTCATTTCAACCAATATAAAAAATTAACATTTCAAATCAATGAAAATCGTTCGGGTTTATCTATTTCAACCCATACACATTTTTCCTTAATCTATAAGATCATTCGGGTACGTATCATTTCAACCCATAGTGAACTTGCTGTATTGTAACGATATAAAATATGACATCCATTCATCTAATATCAACAATCAGTCATCCATCACAATCATCATCCAAATCAATCAGTAACATCAATAGATAATTGAAAATCAATAACGGGTATTTAATTAGCAATTTAAATTCAATAATAAATTAAATAATGATTTAATTCAAATAAATTCAAATTAACTAAGACAATGATTTATGTATATCAAATAGCCTTAAATAAATTTCCAGTCACATCATAAATTTAATTTAACAAACATAAGAAGTTTTAGAAGTTGTGAGTGGGTTAAAACACTCACCTTTGAATTTAAATTGAATTTAAATCCAATTTAAACCCAATATTTAAACATTCTTTGAATTCATCCAAACTAGATTCATAATGTCCAATATTTCGATATGATTCCAACACAAGAAACCACACCCAAATCAGAGCTCATATGCAAAAATTATGCCAGTCAGAACATTATACGATTCAAAATTTAGGCAAATAAAATATTATTTTAAAATTACACATTTCACCTCGATTCAAGCCGAAATCCTAGCCTACCAGAGCACACTCGACTACAACCTCCTCTACTCGTGAAATTTCCAATGCTTTCTAGACAAACTTCAACGCGATCGGCCACTGCCATCAGCATCACCACCTCGAGCCGCACCAGTAGGTCCAAAATGGCGACTTCCAGTCGCCTAAATGCCATACGCCGTCTCCGCCTTATAAACGTCGAATAGAGGCAATTCTGGCCACTAGGGAACGAACAAACCCCACCGATGCAAACTACTCGACACCCCTTACCTCCCAACAGCCTCCGATCGTCGAGGAGAAGTAGATCCACCGTCGAAATCACCCAACCCAAAAAGAAAGACAGGAAACAAATCACCTAATTTTGGTCACACAGTAACCCAAATTGACAAATGAATGATAGAATTGACTTGCGCTAGTGGAGCGCATTAAATCAATATATAATTCAATATAGTTTGAGGAGACTGGATTTTGGATTTTGTTTTGAAATTGAATTTGAGGGTTTGGGAACTTTAAATTTGTTCCTAGAATTGAGGAGGAGAGCAACAGAAGGAATTGTATGCGCTGCAAATGAGGAATGAAAAATAATTAGGGTTTATAATGAGGTATTTATAGGCAGATAAGAAAAATAGAATGAATGGACCAGATTGATTTGGATTGGAACGATAAATGACCCGAAAAGTCTGTTCTGCCTCCATAACAAAAATGGTCAACCCATATATCATTATAGATGTTTTCAATATTTTTAAACTCAATGGAATAGCTTTCAGGTCCTAATTCCATTGTATGAAGAAGTTATGTAAAAGTTAGCTTATTTCGAATTGCTTTCAATTGATATTAATCAAATTGATTTCTAGACGTTTCGAGTCCGTACGATCAAACGACGAATCCAATTGTTACGAAACTTGAAATCCTACAATAGATCACCATTATGGATCCGATGAAACTGGTTTCTTCAAGTACCGAGGCAGTTGCTAAAATGGCTATTTTTTAGTTAATTAAATAAATCAATATTAAATTAATTAAATCACTTTTTTTCAATTCAAATTCTATAATTTATAATTTCTATCATCTTAGATTACTTAGTAATTTAAAACCTTTTAAACAGACTTCTATATCAATCCAATATCTAGTATTGCATAAATTATAGTATTCAATTTCAATTTCAAATAATTCAGTGATTATAAGTTTAAATTTCAGTAAATCCATTTATTCAATTTTTAAGTTTGTTATTCAATCAAAATTATCATCATATTGGTATAATTACATTGGTTTATATCTTAGCACACTAATATTTTCCAATTTCATCTAAATTTTTAATTAACGTAATATTTAATTTTAGTTAATTACCGTAATTCCATTTACTGCCGCTAAAATCCATAAATAACCCCAATTTGAATTTCAATTATTTTTGTTCAATCAATTTCCTTGTTGTGAATAGAATATACATTGGTTACATCTTATTGAATTCACGTTCTTCAAATTTTCAATCCGATCTACACTAACTGCACTAATTAAGTTAATTAATTATAATTGATTTCAAATTAAATTTTATAAACTAAACAAATAGGTAACTTATAACAATTGTTACCATTAACTTTTAATTACTTTTATAAGTTCATTATTTACAGCTAATATTACAATAACTCTACTTTTATTCAATTGCCATTTATTATACTGTTTCATTAAATAATTAAAAAATTACATTGATTTTCTTATATTAAGCTTATAACCAAGTTATAACATTTACATAACTTCAATTGGTTGGAATTCCTTTCAAGTTATTAATAATTAACTTTATTTGACATTGTTACCTTTCATTTAGTTATTATTTCATTAATACATCACAAATTTATATTTTTCTCAATATTAAATCACCAAAACCGATTAATTATATATACAGGTCTATTACTTACAAAAAATGTTATAATTTCTTATTAACTAGTTCCATATTTACATTTTTTCCTTTATTTACGTTATAACCAAGTATAACACTTAAATCATTTTAGTTAATTGAATTTTCATTATAGTTGTAAATAAATGACTTAAATTAACATTTTTACATTTAATTCTAATTATCATTTTGTAATTAAATTAAATTTTTTATTCCTTCCAATTATTAAATCACAAATCCCATTAAATTAACTAATTTAAATTACCAAAATTTTATGTGTCGTTGCACTCTCCCCCACCCAGAACTTTTCGTCCCCGAAAATGAAGAAGAGAAAAGAAGGAACTAAGAAATCAATATCTTATCCTAAATATTACCTTTATAATAATATAAATTTACAAAATTAAATAATTTAAATAAAATATATCAATTTATAACAATTCTATCCTTTTATACTCAAGTTAATAAAAGTTTGGAGAAACCTTTTCACAAAATTTTCTAAGTCCATAATTTACGGAAAATTTCGACGGAGTCTCCTTGTACAGAGAGGCTCGGGAGAAATCATAATATCAAGATAACAAAATATGTCATATATTTTTAAAATAATATATCCCAACAGTGGGGGAAATAATATAATATAGCTAGAAAACCATAATCCGAGAACGTACCTATTTATCGGGCAGATAACGCTTATTTATAAAACCAAAAGCAGTAGCAATTGCTTGCATACCTGTATTCCACTTATATTATCCAAAAAGGTTAATAATTATGTAGAAGTGAAATGATTATATTTTTGTAAATTAATAACAAACAATCAATAGAACATAACAACAATCATTTTCAACCAAAAGCATACCATCATCACATAAAATCAAAATAAATCAACACAATATAACAACATTCTCTTACAAACAAGCATACAATCTTTGTAAGGGATCAAAATAATCAACCATTTATGAAGTTACAATCATTAAATTTAATATTATATTCATTTTATTATTTACTTTAATTATCAATAGCTTCAAACATTAACTTAAGTTCATAATTCTTTGCTTACACTATTCACTTTCTATTTCATTTTATTTATTTGCACTATAATTACAACTCACGTTTATAACTATTTTCATATCAAATTTCTTATTTATAAAGTAAATTTCATTGGACACTTTCATTATTTAATTTTCCTGTACAATGTTCCATTGCATATCTTTATTTATCACTACAACTTTTAACAATCTGGTAAGTTATATATATGTTTCTAAGAATGTAAGTGAAAGTTACACAAGTTAATCTTATTTCATTTTAGCAAATAATTGTTCAATAGTTATCATTTCTTATTTTCATATCCTTTTTGTTTACAAGTTAAAATTTTCAAATTCTTTGTATATTTCATTTATAACTTTGCATTTAATTTCTTACTTTCAACTTTAGAAGTTCCAATTATTAAATTGTTAAAATTTTATTCCATTACAATAATTGAAATCTCTACTTTAAATTTACTTTAGTTTATTCTACTGGTTTTTTCCTTCTCATTGTTTACCTTTCCATTCATTTATTTATATAAAGATCAATCACTTACAGAACTTTTTTCACATTAAGGGTTTAAGTCATTAATGAATCATTAAAAAAATATTACTTAAGCTTCTACTACCTTACTTATTTTTATAACTTAATTCGGTTATTGAATAAAAATTTAATTTTTTGGTTTTCGCTATTTAAGAGAAAAGAAATATTTCAATGTATCTAAAAGTTCAATTAAAACATTTAACCTCATTCACTTAGTACAACTATAAGATATATTTAAACATCCTCGTAGCATTATGTAAAGATTTTTCAAATGTCTAGAACAAAGTTATAAATTTATATCAAAAAATTATAATAAGCTTTAAAATAAAGTTCCTTAAATACGAAAAATTTTTAGACTTGTTATTTTAAAAAAGTAAATACTCAAGATTATTGAATTGAAGCTAATATTATACTCAAATCTTACAATAAATTTCTAAATCAAAGTATAAAATTTCATATTTTCATAACTACTTTTACACACTTGTTTAAAAAATAAATATTCAAATCATGGAAAAACATTTATTATGGTTTAACACAAAAATTCAAACAGTAAATAAACTAATAAATTTTACTATTAGTACTTTGAAATCAAGTAAATATTCCAAACTATACTTCTAAAAAACAGATTCAAATTTATTTGTCAAGTATATTACTATAAGTAAACTTCGCAAATCAATTTTTTCCCTATTTATAAAATATCTTTAAATCATATATTCAAAGAAACAATATATAAATTTTATTTGAAATATTCATTTGAAAGCTGCATTTGCAAATTAATCATCTTTAATATTTTCAAAAATACATTTGTAAAATTTCTTGCTTCATTTATAAATACCATTTAAATATTTAAATAACATCTTTATATATATTTGTGTGTGTGAACTAATTAAAATTAATTATTTACATCATTAAATATATTTGCAAAGAAGCTACTGAAAACATTAAATCCATTATTTATAAATTTGTTAAATTTTATCTCAAGATTTTTTTCAAACATTTTTAATAAATCAATAATCATTTACTTTAAATATGTTTTATTAAACTAATAACTTATAAAATATTTACAACACTAATTATTTTTTATTAAACCTTGTTGTATATAAATAGCAATATTTTAAACGTTATAAAGTATTTAGAATTGACAAAAATGACTAGAATATCTTTTATATAATACTCTACCAAAATACTTTTATAACTCAATGTCTTAACAAGTTTATCCTCGTTCTTGCAGACTCTGTCCATGCATTGATCATGCGTAAGGCTAGAATTCTCCAAGTACTTAGTAGACCTGTTTCAACACCCAGTGAAAAGTACTTAAAAGTTGGTATGAGAAGCACCGCTCAAAATCCAATGTCAAATGATGATAATATGATAGCAATGCCCCGCTGATTCAGTATTTACGCAATGGACACAAAACTTTCAAGAAGATCCTTCCTCCTTGTAGATTCCAGGAAAATATCATACCCATTTCGTAAATAAGGGACCATCTACCTCTTCTGCAGTTGTACGCTGCTGATTCAATGATTTACGAAATGGATGGACTTCCTTCCTAGAAGATCCATAAACAACATGTCCTAGGATCGAAAGCGCCCTCCATTAGGTAAACTAAAGAACCATCTACCCTTAAAAAAATCGAGAAACTCATGAGTTTAAGTCTAGACAACCATATCAGTTCGAATCCATATCTAAATTTACCCAAGTCCGTTAGGGTTTATCTGTCGAATCCATTCCTGGATTCCCCAAGTCCATCCAGGTCGAAACAAATAATGCTTTACTTCTTCACGGAGGGTACTTCTCCATACCTCTTACTTCAAAATATAACATACCATATGAAGTACCCTTTCAAATTTATAGCTTCAAATATCGCACTTATATAAATTCCATTATGAATAAGATTTCATTTTCAAACAAAGTACTTCCCAAACTCAATAATCTCGAACATATCAAATCGTTCTTATATAAATTCCACTATATATAAGATTTATCTCTTCAGATCGAATACCTTCCAAAATCAACAGTTTTCAAAATCACTGGTACTTATATAAGGTCCATCTTATGCAAGAATCAAAATTTTCCAAAATCAATTTCGTTGTTTGAAAAGCCATATAAGATTGAACATCTTTGCTTTATAAAAGATTTTGAATTTAGAATAGTTTTGTGTATAAAATCGTTTTGTGAAATATTTTGTATATAAAATTGTTGTGTAATATAGCTTGTAAATAAAATAGTTTGTAAATAAAAAATTAATATTTTCATAAATAAAATAGATTAAGATAGTTTGTATAAGAAAATAAAAGAAAATAGTTTTGAAAAACGGTTTTAAATTAATAGTAGTTTTGCATACAAGAAAAATTCAATTTTTAATTAAAAAGATATCCAACCCAACAACTTACAATTTCATCACCAAAACATATCAATAATATTAGAACATAAGATGTACATATGTCATCATTTCGCAAAATCCCATTTGATTGCTTGCTCAATCACACAAGTTAGCTTTCGAACTAGTATTGTCCATTCCAACTTCCCTAATGCGGACTTCAATATTGTTTCTTGATTGGAAACCATCATTCTTCATGCATAGCAATATAGTATGACAGAGAATTCTAGAATCAAACCAAAAATCCATTTCAAATATTCGCCATGAAGAATCGAATGAAAAATCCTAACACAAAGTGATGAAATTCATATAGAACTTGTGTACACAAATCCAGATCAAATTAATTTTGTGAATAAAATAAAATACATACAACGTATGAAATTATTCCAATTTGTTTCACCATAATTGCACTTCAAATAAATTCATTTTTAATCTCATTGATTAACACAAATATCACTTCATACTTTAATATTTGTTTCATAGAATTTCTCCATTTAAAATAAAAGAAAAATATATCCATTCTCATATTATTGCTTATCTTTCTCTTTAATTTAAATCACATTCATTTTACATGTAATATTTCTCATTTAATACTACACTTATTTGTAAATCATTTCATAACAAATTTTATTAAGTTCATAACTAATTTATAAAAGCTTAATTCCTTTTTATAAGACATTATTCGAGTTTAAAGTTATCACAACTTTATTTATAACCATTTATTGCAACTTCCATTTATTTCACAACAATTTACAAGTCATGGCTTTATTTATAATTATTTCACTTTTAGTTTATATTTGCTTGCCCCATTTAGTTTCACCTTTACCTTTCAATTTATTTATGACACACTTCATAAATGTTAATTAAGTTTATAAATATTTTTTCCAATTTAATCTCATTCACAACATTTCCTTAATCACGGTTTCAATTTAAACATCCCAAGGCTTAAAGTTCACACTTGTATATTATTACACTAAATGCCAATAATGTATACAACAACTCTACTCAACTATAACAAATTAACCTTGTTTGACTTGCCTTCAAATTAAGGTTATCAAATTCAACTGCATAATTCAACACAATTTCTAAGTTTCAACTCATATATTAATTCAGAATGTTCGATTACCCAAAAAATATCCAAATATTCTATTTTCAATAATTCAAACTACCGGTCAACAAACAAAAAAATACACAACAACATTTCAATTTCATATCGAATATCCTAATTATCCACTTCATTCTCTTTAATTCACCATTAATAAACTAGTGTTTAGTTCGTAAATTCAATTGACAATAATTAGCCAATGCTTATACTATCAAAAAGTCAACAATAAATGGTAATAACTAAATATTACCATTTCATAAATCAGACACATTACAAATAACTAGATTGGTTATAAAAAAATTATTCCTTTATATATATATATATATATATCGTATAATATAAGAAAAAATAATTTCATTTCAAAACTTATATAAAAAAATTATAACGCTAACAAGTACGCACTCTCATATATACACTCAGACAACTCATTCCAGGGTATTACTACCCTATCTCTAATGAGTTAACCCCAACAAGCTAAGGTATGTCTAAACCAAAGCTCTGATACCAACTATAACGACCCATCTTTTTAGATGGTTTAAATCGACAATAAACCACACATGTCTACTTCAAACCCTTCAAAATGGAGGATTGTTAATGGGTTAAATAAGAAAATAATAGAAAAGAAGGGAAAAAATAAACACAAAATCTCACAACAGAATGACAAAATATAATAATCAAATAAACAGTTCATTACGCTGTATTACAAATGACATTTGATTACACTTCTACAAATTCAAATCAGAGTTATACCAACATCATAAATAAACAAATATTGCAGCGGAACATAGAATGTAGCGGAATAACAAATAGCAATAATATACTGAATGTTCATCTTCGTCCTCTAGAAAATAAAATGGTATTCAATACATTGAATCAGACTGACCCGAGCGTAATGAAAACAAAACACACGAGTCAGAACTAAAATAACTTATGTAAGTCAAATTTATCTAAAATAAAATCTGAGTGCAATGACTTCAGAGATGTTATGTGATTTTCCATCTCCTATCAAGTGTACAATGTGAATATAATTATTAAAAAAATTCAAATAATTTGAAATGTCAATCTTAATCGTCTAATTAAAACAAATCCGAAGTTTGAATTAACTTAAACCCTTCAAATAATTCGGTTCCAAATAAAATCCAAATTCAAGAAATTGTATTGTATATGTCATTTCAACCAGTACCAAAAATTAACATTTAAAATCAATGAAAACCGTTCGGGTTTATCATTTCAACCCATAACGATTTGCCCTTAATCTATAAGATCGTTCGGGTATGTATCATATCAACCCATAGTAATCTTGTTGTATTGTAATGATTTGAAATCCAACATCCATTCATCCAATGTCAGCAATCAGTCATCCATCAAAATCATCATCCAAATTAATCAATAACATCAATAGATAATTGAAAATCAATAACAGGTATTTAATGGCAGTTTAAATTCAGTAATAAATTAAATAATTATTTAATTCAAATAAATTCAAATTAACTGAGATGACGATTTAAATATACCAAAAAGACTTAAATAAATTCCCAATAACATCATAAATTTAATTTAACATAATAAGTTCTAGAAGTTGTGAGTGGGTTAAAACTCCCGCCTTTGAATTTAAATCCAATTTAAACACAATTTAAATACAAGATTCAAACAGTCTCGAAATTCATCCAAACGAGCATCAAAATGTCCTAAATTTCAATATGATCCCAATGCATAAAGCCTCGTCCAAATCTGAGCTAATATGCAAAAGTTATGCTAGTTAGAACATAATATGATATAGAATTTAGGCAAATAAAATAATATTTTAAAACTATACACGTCACCTCGATTCAAGCCGAAACCCTAGCCTACTAGATCATGCTCGACTACAACCGCCTCTACTCGTGCAATTTCCGATGCATCCCAGACGAACTTCAACGCACTCGGCCACCGCCATCGGCATCACCACCTCAAGCCGCACCTGTACGCCAAAATGGCGACTTCCGGTCGCCTAAATGCCGTACACCGCCGCCGCCTTATCAGCGCCGAATCAAGGCAATTCTAAACACTAGGGAATGAGCGAACCCTACCGATGCAAACAACTCGACACTCCGTACCTCACGGCAGCCTTCGATCGTCGAGGAGAAGAAGATCCACCGTCTAAATCACCCAATCCAAAACAAACGGCAGGAATCAAAGCACCCATTTTGGCCACATAGTAACCCAGATTGAAAAATGAATCATAGAATTGACTTGCGCTCGTCAAGTGCTTCAAACTGATATATAATTCGATACAGTTTGAGCAGTTTGAATTTTGGATTTTGTTTTGAAATTGAATTTGAGGGTTTGGGAATTTGAAATTCGTTTCTGTCATTGAGGAGAAGAGCACCCGAAGGAATTTTACATGCTGTAAATGAGCAATAAGAAATAATTAGGGTTTATAACAAGGTATTTATAGGCAGATTAGAAAAATAGAATGAATGGACAAGACTGGTTTGGATTGGAACGATAAACAAAACGAAAATCTCATTTTGCCTCCGGAATGAAAATGGTCGAACCATATATCAAAATAGATGTTTTCAATATTTTTACACCCAACGGAAATGGTGTCAGGTCCTAAATCCATCGTATGGAGAACATATGTAAAAATCAGCTTATTTCAAATTGGTTTCAATTGATTTTAATTAAATTGATTACTAGGCATTTCGAGTCTGTACGATCAAATCACAAGTCCGATCATTACAAAACTTGAAATCCTACAATAGATTACAGTTACGGATCCGATGAAACTGCTTCCATCGAAATCTAAGGGAGTTACCAAAATGGCTATTTTTCAGTTGATCAAATAAATAAATATTAAATTAATTAAATCACTTTTTTTCAATTCAAATTCTATAATTTATAATTTCTATCATCTTAGATTACTTAGTAATTTAAAATCTTTTAAACAGACTTCTATATCAATCCAATATCCAGTATTGTCTAAATTGCAGTATTTAATTTCAGTTTCAAATAACTTAGTGATTATATGTTTAAATTTCAATAAATCTGTTTATTCAATTTCTAATTTTGTTATTTAATCAAAATTATCATCTTATTGGTATAATTACATTGGTTTATTTCTTAGCACACTAATATTTTACAATTTCATCTAAATTTTTAATTTTACGTAATATTTAATTTCAGTTAATTACCATAAGTCCATTTACTACCGCTAAAATCCAATAAATTAACCATACTTGAATTTCAATTACTTTTATTTAATCAATTGCCATATTGTGAACTACATTGATTATATCTTATTGAATTTACATTCTTCAAATTTTCAATCCAATCTACAGTAACTGCACTAATTAAGTTAATTAACTGAAATTGATTTCAAATTAAATTTTATGAACTAAACAAATAGGTAACTTATAACAATTGTTACCATTAACTTTTAGTTAATTTTATAAGTTCATTATTTACAATTAATGTTACAATAACTCTACTTTTATTCAATTACCATTTATTATACCGTTTCAATACATATTAAACATTTACATTGGTTTACTTATATTACGCTTATAAATAAGTTATAACATTCATGTAACTTCAATTGGTTGGAATTCCTTTCAAGTTATTAATAATTAACTTTAATTGACATTGTTACCTTTCATTTTATTTATTATTCATTAATACATCACAAATTTATATTTCTCTCAAAATTAAATTATCAATATTAATTAATTACATTTACAGGTTTATTACTTACGACAAATGTTACCATTTCTTATTAAATAATTCCATATTTACATTTGTTTGCCTATATTTATTTTATAACCAAATATAACACTTAAATCATTTCAATTAATTGAATTTTCATTATAATTGTTAATAAATGACTTGAATTAACATTATTACGTTTAATTCTAATTATCATTTCATAATTAAATTACCAATTTTTTTATTCCTTCTAATTATTAAATCAAAAATCCTATTAAATTAACTAATTTAAATTACCAAAATTTTAAGGATCGTTACATAAATGCAGCAGTATGGACAGCGAATAGAACCACAAAACAAATTTATAAAAGCGATCGGGGAATTTCAAAGGAAATTGGACAGATGAACTTTCCCTCGTTTTATGGTCATACCAAATGCCTACAAGGACTGCCACTGTACACACTCCATACCCTTAACCCTTGGATTTAAGGCACTATTACCGGTTAAAGTCGAAGTTCCCTCGTATGAAAGTATTGCTTATACTTAAGAATCGAATCAAGAATCGAAAATGGAATCGCTTGACTTTCTTAATAAATTAAGTGACCAAGCTGCTATTTGAACGATAGAATATCAACGCAAAACCCTAAAATATTGATTAAAATTTAATTATGTAATAATTAAATTAGAATTAATTGATAATTAAATTTGAAATTATTCATGATTAATTTTGAAATAAGTAATAATTAAATTGGAATTACTAATAATCAAGTCTTGAAATTTATTAATTAAATTTGGAATTATAAATAACGAAGTTTGAAATTGTTAATAATTAAGTTTTGAAAATTTTGATAATTAAGTTTTGGAATTGTTAATAATTAAGTTTGAAATGATTGATAATTAAGATTTGAAATTATTGACAATTTGAATAAATTGAATTATTTAATGATTAGCATAAATTGAATTGGATTTGCCTATTAAGAAAAATCGAATTTTGAATAAGGGAAACTAATTTCTTTAATTGAGTTTGAAATTGGTAGCGAAGGTAATAAATGAATGAATTGAATTTCTTTAATAAGAAATAGAATGCGTTTATCGAACAAATGAAAGATTTGAAAGTTAAGGAATTGGGTTTGACAAATTTTAATTTAAAATTAATTTGTAATATTTGATAATGAAGTTGAACTTAAGAAAGTAATGTAATGAATTGGAAATTTAATTGAAATTGTTTAATGATAAATTAATTGAATGAATATCCAATGAAATCGATAATTGGATTTAAATCGATTTGAACGATAAATGATTTTGGAATGAACTTATACATGAAATTAAATGAATATTGCATTGTTTTAAAATTGAACTTTGAAATTGAATTATAGAAATTTGAAATGAAATTGTGAATTTATGAAATGAAAATTTTGGAACTTGATTTAAAATGACTAACGAAATGTTGATTTACGAATTCTAATTGAAATTGAAATTGTATTGGTTTTGAAATATATTAACGACCAATCGGTAAATTAATTACGAAGGTTATTAAAGGAACCGGAATCGTTTAGGGACATACTCACTGTCTAAACCGAAAACCACTTTAATAACTATACGTGGAGTGTGATCCAGAATGAAGTGGTTGGATTGGCGAACATTGATGACTGAAGAAAGTGAAGGATAATGGATAGCCTTGACACTTGTGTCAAATTGGAAATGACTAAAATCAGGAGCCGTGCCGGGCCAAATGGGGTTAGCTACCTCGAGCGAACACACTTCTTCGTAAACTACTCATTTACTTTTGTGATTGATTGGTGCGCACCCTTGAATTTGGAGTGTTGTTTCGCGGTGTTGCGATCGTTGCGGCGATGCGTTCTCACCAGTCCGGATCAGGCAAACGGTAGTTTTACTACCTTGGGTATTGCCTCATGTGCCTTGTCATACTTGTATTCCCATATACGCGACCACTACGATTTTGTTTTGTATTATACCTATGAAGTACTCCCTGATATCCCACTAGTTTACGGTGGAGTTTACAGTGCTGTATAGTCTATAATGCTATATGAAATGTGTTAAGGGGGACAATGGTAACGCCTTAACACTATTTTGATATTTTACTTTACTGTTAGACATTATCTATGTATCATACACTATTATGTATAAATAGTTTAACGGATCCTTAAGGATGTTATTCCATTCATCTTTGAGTTATTGTTATTTGAATTTGAACCATATTATCTGTATAAGAATATATGTCCTGATTCGAGTGTTTGTTTTGTGCATATGCTCGGATCAGACTGAGGATTCCTGTTGCTGTTCTACTTGGAGCAGAAGACCGAAGACTATCATTATCTTATCTTATCAGTATTGTTCTTTCTATTCAGACTATTGGACATCTATGTTGTTCTATTTTATTTTATCTGAGACATTGTTGTATTTATGGGTAGCTTCACGAACTACTCTTATGACTATGTTGTATTTCCGCTGCACTATTCTGTGATGTTATTTTTGTGATTCTGTGATGATTCTCATTTATATATATACTCCATTGTTGATTCGTGTTTTGTATTATTTAAGTAGACAAGTTGGAATATCGTCAATTTAAAAGGTACAAATATACGGTTGTTATAATAATAGTTTTGAGAAACGGTTTTAAGTCAATAGTAGTTTTGCTTACAAGAAAATTCCAAATTTAATTACAAAGATATCCAACCCAACAAATTTCAATTTCAGCATCAAAGCATATCAATATTAGAACATAAGATGTACATAAGTCATCTTTTCGCAAAATCATATTCGATCGCTCGCTCGATCACATAAGTTCGCTTTCGAACTAGCATTGTCAATTCAACTTACCTAATGCGGACTTCGATATGGTTTCTTGACTGGAAACCATCATTCTCCTTGCATAGCCATGTACTATTATAGAGAATTCTAGAATCAAACATATCAAATATTAGCCATCAAGAATTGAATGAAAAATCCTAGCACAAAGTGGTGAAATTCACATAGAACTTGTGTACTCAAATCCGGATCAAATTAATTTTGCGAATAAAATAATATACATACAACTTATACAATTATTCCAATTTGCTTCATCAAAATTGCACTTTAAATAAATCATTTTTAACCTCATTGATTAACATAAATATCACTTCATACTTTAATATTTTTTTCATAGAATTTCTTCATTTAAAATAAAACAATAATATATCCATTCTCATAATGTCGCTTATCTTTCTCTTTAATTTAAATTACATTCATTTCACATGTAATATTTATCATTTCATACTACATTTATTTGCAAATCATTTCATAAGGAATTTTATTAAGTTCATAACAAATTAATAAAAGATTAATTCTTTTTATAAGACATTTTTCGTGTTTAAAGTTAACATAACTTTATTTATAACCATTTATTGCAACTTCAATTTATATCATAACAATTTACAAGTCATGACATTATTTATAATCATTTCACTTTTAGTTTATATTTGCTTATTTTGTTTAGTTTCACCTTTACCTTTCTATTTATTTATGACACATTTCATAAATGTTAATTAAGTTTATAAACATTTTTTCTAATTTGGTCCTATTCCCAACATTTCCTTAATCACGGTTTCAATTTAAACTTCCCAATGCTTAAAATTCCCACTTGTATATCAATACATTACATGCCAATAATGTATACAATAATTCTACTCAACTATAACAAATTAATCTTGTTTGAATTTCCTTCAAATTAAGGTTATCAAATTCATCTGCATAATTCAACACAATTTCTAAGTTTCAACTCATGTATTAATTCAGAAGGTTTCGATTACCCAAAAAATATCCAAATATTCCATTTTCAATAGTTGAAACTACCGGTCATGTGACGACCCAGAAATTTTAACGATTTAAATTGGAATAGTAAATTGATTTTAAAACATTTAAAAGTTAATTTTAAACTTGAATCCCGAATATTAATATTTTCTTGATACTTAAATTATGGAATTATATGATTCGAAATTGGGTAAATTGTTGAATCTGAAGTTTTAAGCCTGTTAAAAATAATAGGAAGGCTTATAAAATTTTTAATGATGATACTGAATGTAGTAAAGGTGTTAAAATCGAATTTGGAAGTGTTTTGTTACGTTTTGAAAATATATAGTTTAAATCGATATTTAAAAATAGCCTTCCGAGGCAAAGTCTCGGAATTCGACGAAACTAGTTTCATTGGATCCGCAATAGTTAGTTATTATCGGATTTCAATTTTCGCAGCAATCAGAGTTGTCGTTTGACCTTGGCAGCTCAAAACGCTCAGAAACTATTTTAATCGATTTAATTCAAAATTGATCGTTTTCTTCCGTAATTCGCGCATACGATCAAATTAGCTTCCGAAACATATTCCATTGAGTTCGGAACGCGGGCAAAACCTTATAATCTCCTGTCGGCGTGTCTGTTTTAGGTTTCGGAATTTCGCGTTATGCTTAACGAGAAGATTCGTAAGCCTTATAATATATATATATATATATATATATATATATAAATCAGTCAACATGTCAGAGATATTTTATTAACAAGCGTATTCAAGAAGCTCCCTCTTGCCTCCTTTTTATTTTCTTCTTAGCCGTGCCTTTCCAAAACCGTTCTGTTTTCTCTCAAAATAAATCAAGATCGATTCTTTAAAAAAAAAAGGGGGGGGAACGAATCTCGTTCGGCTTGAAAGGAAAGAAGATGAATTGCGCTACATACTCCTGCTAATCAAAGGAGGCTCGTTCGAAAGTTTGTGAAGCGTGTCGAATTGGAATCGACGACGCTAGGAAGAGCATCGTTTCGCAAGGCCATAGGGGGCGACAAGATGAAGTCATGAGATTCAGAGCATCGCGTGAGCATGTAGCGTTCAACTCGGCCTGAACTCGAAACCCTATGCACGTGGAGGGGTCGCGCGCTCTCTCTCATCCCTCTCGTCCTCTGAGATCGCGATAAGGAAGGGTACCATGATTCGTTTTGAGGCCGCGGCTAGGGATTTACTCGCGACGTCGATTATGATGCTGGAAAAATGTGGTGTGTTCGATGCAGACGTTGTGGACAGAGGGGTTTAATGTCGGCAGTGGAGGTGGGTTTCAACTATGGAGATGTTGGTGAATGTCTGGGCACGTGATCGAACTTCGGTGAGTAACTTTATTTAAGTTTTGGATATGTGAAACGAAATAATTATGTTCATTTATAAATTCTTTGAAGTAAACGTCTTTCAAAATTTTAATTAAGAACAGTTTGATTGATTATTAAATTGAGCATGTTAAATACTTTAAAAACTATGTAAAACTAAATTATTTACAAATAACGTTAAATGTTAATTAAAGGTAAAAAAAATTTAGTAGCGTGTTTTCGGATTTAACAAAGAGGATGTTTACCTTGGGTATAGTTAAGATTTGATAATTTATGAAATGTGTTAAGATTAATTAAGTAATTGGGATTGTAATTAGTGATTGAGTAATTTGTAATTAGTGATTTACAAATGGGTAATTAGGTTTTATAAAGTAAAAATGAAGGTTAATAATTAATAGTTAGAGAGTAATGAATTAATAAATTACTTGGAAAAGTAATAAATTACGAATCACTGGATGTAATTAACTAGATGAAGAGGATTGAAAATTTAGGAGGCTAAGGTGAGTAAATATCACTCTGATTGATTTATTATTTAAAATTTAAATGGCTGAATTTAAGTAATTGGTTGAATGGTTAAATTGATTGGATGTGCACTGGTAATGATGTGACTTTGGATTATGGTTGGTTCTCGAGTTAATTGTGCTAAACTCGAAGTTAAATTTGTTAAACTTAAATAATAAACAAGAAATGGTTTCGTTTTAAAGTTAATTAGGGTTGATGATTGTGATTCATTAAAATAGAAGAATAATTAGAAGGATAATTAATTAATTAAATTAATGGATGATTTGGGTTGATTAATTTAATAATTATGGGTTTGTATTAATTGAAGTTTAAGTTAAATTATTAAGTTTAATTAACTTTGAATAATCAATGGATGGATTAATAGGTAATTACTTAATGTAATTAATCAATATAATTACTTCGTGAAATTAATCAAGAGGTTACCTAAAATAATTAATTAAGGAATAATTAATTTATTAATGAAGTAAATAACAAGGTAGATAATTTCTGGTGGAGGTAAATCAAAGGTGATTGATATGAGTGGTATGTAAAATGGTTAATTATTTAACATAATTAAATTAAGTTAGAATAAATTGAAAGTAAATGGAAAAAAATCATAATTTATAAAACTAATGCCGAAATAAAAGATCGATAAAATTAAGAGTAATAGGTCAAAATAAGTGGTTTGTGAGGACAAAATCAATAAGAAATTAAGGAATGATGTAATTAATATAGTTAATTAATTTATGGAGCAATTAAGATTACTTATTGATTTTGGGTTGAGAATGATTAATATCGAGAAATAACTTAAAAATAATTACTTGACTGTAATTGCAAGATGATTAATCCAGGGTGATTAATCAAGATGTATGGATAGGGAAAGGTTGATTAATTAATTGTTTTGAAAATAATTAATGAAGGAATCTAAGTGATTGAGGTTTGTAATTCAATTATAATTAATTGAATTGATGTGTATGTGATTAAGTTTTGCTTATGGATGATTGAATGTCTTTGGATGCTTTTGAATGAGTTAATTCCTCAGATATGAAATATTGTGTAATCTCAATTTGGTAACTTGGGATAGGAAGATATGAGATTCGAAGAGACCGGGTCGGGTATAAGGGTAAATACCCGAAACCACTTCGAATGTTTATAGATTGACATGTGGAATCCATATGCTGGAGTAAATGAATTTGAGGAATTGGACTACTTTAAAATCTAAATCTTTGGTACTTAGAAACTTATAGGTGGGATAAGTGTTGTCTAATTTTAAAATATGGCTTTGTGAATTTATATATGTTACCCGGGTTTATACGAATTATACATTTATGTATTCCATATTAGTTGGGTTTACTCACGCTGGTTTCCAGCCTGACCCGGGTGTTACTTTGGTGTAATGCTCGGGTCAGACCGAGTATTACAGATTTTCAGGTTAGGACATTCAGGAGCTCAGGAGGCGAGCTGGTGGCAATATCGTATGGAGTTTATCCGCTGTATTTATATTATTGTTTATCTGAGTCATAGTAATTGTATAGATATTCAGTGACTGTATATATGTAAAACTCTGATGTACTAAAATGTAATCGACAGAGATAGTATTCTTATGCAAATGTTATTATTTATTATTATATTTTACCCGCTGCGATTGTGAGATGTTTGGTGTTTTTGATCTTCTTCTTCTATCTCTTTCTACTTTTTCATAACTATCTGGAATTTTCGGGTTAGAAAATTTCGGGTCGTTACATTTGGTATCAGAGTTGAATGGTTAAGCGAGAACCTTGGCTCTGGTGGGAATTACTCATTTAATAGAGTCCGTAGAACTCTAGAATGAGTTGAGTATATATATATGTATGAGCGCGTACTTGTTATTTTCCTATAAAAAGATTTTAAATGATTTTATATAAAAATATTTTTTTTTGAATATTAAGGTTATTGGTTGTTAAATTATTAGAATTAAATTAAGAGGTAATATAATACAACCAAACTGAAAATGTAAAAAAGATAAGTTTGAAATGGATTCAAACTGAAACTGAAGTTTAGGATTGGAATCAAATTAAGTTAAGAAGTAAAATAAGATACGACCAAATTGAAACTTATAACCAAGTTGAAGGGTAAACTTATATAACAAAATGGAATTTGAGATATAGATTGTAAATGTAATTTATAAATTGAAATAAACTTCATAAATAAGTGAGATTATAATTTGAAATAGAATTCCAGAGAATATTTGAAATAGAGTAAGATGAAAATTCCAGAGTAATGTTTAAATATGAATTTGATGGATTGGGAGTTTGGAATTTTGGGAAAAATTAAAATTCCTTTGGGTTTGAAAGTGGTTTCCAAGGGTTTTGAAGAAAGAATGGTATTATTTCAAAAATATTTTTGCGTTTGAAATTTGGAGGTTTGAAATCAAAAATATTTGGAAGTGTTTTTAGAGAGATAAAAGCATTGAACTCTTTTGGTCACTGGAAAATAAAGTCGGTGATGGCTGCAGCATCATCGATGTTTATTTTCGAGTTTCTAAAAGAGAAATTACTACCAAAATGTTTTAATTGGAATTGTTTGTGAACTGGGTTTGAATTTGAAATTCTAGAACCTTGATAAAATGTTTATGAAATAATAAAAAAATATAAGTAGAGAGAAGTTGAAATGAAGAATTGGACTCATAAATTTGAGATTGTTTAGAAACTTTAAATAAAAGTTAATTTGGTTTAAAAGGTTAAATCAACCTTTGAGAATTTAACTCGAATTTATATAATTCAAGGTAGTTTAAAATTCAAGATTGAAATTGAATTAGTTCAAAATTTAATTTGATTTGAAGTCGAAAGGAAATTGAGAATCAATTCAAGTTGATTTGGGAATAAATCAAGTCCCATGGAAGTTGGCGTTATTTAAATTGGAATTGGGTCAATTTAAATAGAGTGGAAATTTAAATTGAATTGTTGGGGAAGTGAACAGTTTTGACTCGAGACCATTTTCAATATAAATTGTTTTAATATAAATGGTTTTAAATCTATGTTCTTATTTATTTACTAAACAACTTTCTTTTTAAAACCCAAACTATTTTATACTGGTTTTTGCCACTACTTTTGGAACTATTTAACTATTTTACAACTGTTTTATAAACTAATTACTAATTTTCAACGGAGTGATGAATTAATTACTAATTTACAACTATTTTGCAATTATTAAGATTTCTATAACTAATTAACTATTTTCCAACTATTTTACAATTAGTTAACTATTTTACAATTATTTTGCAAACTAATAATTATTTTTCAACTACTTACCTATTTTTAAATTTTTCAAGCTATTTTTCTAAACTGGTCGGAGTTCAAACTGTTATTGATTAAAGTACCCAACTGAGATAAGGATAGAAGTAATAATCCAAATGGGGATTAATGTAAAGGTGAATAAGGAATGTAAAATGGTTCTTTGAACTGAAAGAATATTTTGAGAAATATGAAATGAATAAAGATGGAAATTGGATATTTCTATGTTTTTGAGAGTGTTTGGAGTATAAGGTGTTTTATACAAGAAAGTAAGGATCCAAAGTTTTAAAAATTTATATATATATCTGAATATATAAAGGACCTTATGAGGATTTTGGGAAAGGCTTTTGATTTTTGGGTAAAATCAATATTGAGTTTTGGAAAGCCTATTTTGAGAATTATCGATTTTGAGATAATCGATTTTGTGTAAAGGAGCTTTGTATGATATCATACTAGGTGTATGATTTGAAAATACTATATGTATAGTATAAATGTTTTGATGATTGCTCTGGGGAAAAAGGCACTCATTTGAAATGAACTTCTCAGGAGTGCCACCGAGTGGTGCTGCCTTGAGCCCGGGGGGGTTCTAAAGTTGATCCTGTGAGGAGTCCGGACAAAACTAGTTCCTGGGGATTATGAGTAGTGTATACCATAGCGGAAGTCGTGTGTGCCGCGGAGAGCCAACAGTTTACATTTGATTCTATATCAGTAGACTGCGACCTATGGTATAACATAGCGAAAGTCGTGTGTGCCGTTGAGAGCCAACAGTCTGCGTTTGAGTTTATCTCGGTAGACTGCGACCAATGTAAGAGGGGAGAAGTTTCATTTTGATAGCGAGATCAGAGTGCCGCGGAGAGCCTGCAGTTACATGGACTTTTGTTGTGACTGCAACGTAACCCTGGATGTAACTGTGATCTGTTGTGTGGGTTCCATGGCGTAATCGAGAGTGCCGCGGAGAGCCTGCAGTTACATGGACTTTTGTTGCGACTGCAACGTAACCCTGGTGTGTAACTGTGACCACGGAATGGGGGTGATGATTTCCAGAGCATCCTCACTAAAAACAAAAAAAAAATCCTCTATTTTCAAAATTGTTTTCTATATTTTCAATAAAATTATTTTCCAAGTATTTTCACTGGATGTTGGAAACGAGTTTGCCAAGTACTTATAGATTTTCAGTCCTACGCGTGATCAACGTATGACTGAATTTCTGTGAGAACGAGGATGAACTGGTTGAGACATCGAGTTATAAGAAATATTTTTTATATAAAAGCTATTTTCATAATATAAGGTGGATTTAAAGGCATTTCTAAATTGTTAAAATAGAAGTGTTGAAATTTTGGGAAAATGCAAGGGGAAAATCCAAACTGGAATTATAAAATAAAATCGGGCTCGGAAAAAAAAAATTAAATGATGCGATTCTTTGTAATAAAATCGAATCTGATATAAAATTGGAAGTAAGCTAATTAGCTAAATAGTTGTTTGATTGAATATGTTAATAAAATGGATTGTAAGTAGATAATGAAGTTTGGAAATGAATTCGAGTTATAAATAGAATTCGACTTGGATTTGATAATGAATTAAATAAGAGGAGATATTGTAAAATAAAAAAATATGTTGGCTTGAAAGGGTGATGGTTTGACTTGCAAATAAAATTCAAGTGTGATATGAATAATACTTAACATGATTTGCAAGTAAGTTTGATAAAATGGAAGTGTTGTCGGATGAAATAACAGTGAATTATAATAAAAATGGTTTGAGTTGCGAAACAAAAACCCAAATGAACAGAAATAAATTGAGAATGATTTTATAGTGATAAAATAAATTCAAAAATGAATTAAGCAAGTAAAATAAAATTTAAAATGGGTTAATGGCATTAAATAATAAATGAATGAAGTCTGATAGAATAAAAACTAAATCAAAGTTGTGTTTGGAATTGGATTATCAGACTGAACATAAGTTCGGTGGCATAATAATTTGAAATGTAAATGAGTTAAATATGAGTTGGATATTATTTTGATAAATTGAGAAGGTAAATTAAAATTAAAGTGGATGGGCTAACTGAATTAAATGGAATTTGATTTGATGGGAATCAAATTGAATGGAAGTAAACTTAAGTTTGATGTTGGAATAAATGGAAGTAAATTAACTTAAGTTTAAAATTTAAGGAAGTTTGCCTTCGAATGAGGGTAAAGCCCATTAAATAAAAGCTTGGATTAAATTAATTTAGAAATGGTTATTAATTTGGAAGTATTGAATGTGCCAAGCTTAATAAATAATTTGAATGAAATCAATGCGGAGATGAAATGAAATGCGTACGTAAGGTTGATGAATAAATTAAGAATGAATGGAATTAGATATAAAATGATTTGAAAATTAATTTTAAGAAGTTGTAAACTAAAATAAATACTCTATTAGGCGAATATGGTCAAATTTGCATAAAATGAATTGTTGTTTAACGTGAATAAAAGAAATTAAAATTCTTTGAGTTGAGAAAGGATAGATAACTTGAATTTGTAATCAATTGAAGTGAATATGAGATTGTTTCGCTTAAAATGAGTTGAATGCAAGTAATTGTGTGTAAACCATTAAAATTGAATAAAAAGGCATATAAATTTGGTTGGAAACAATTAGATGTGCTTTAAAACATATAAATTGCTTATTGGAAGTGTTTGGTGCTTGTTATTTATGTAATGCTTGTGTTTGGCTTTTGAAAGTAAGTGTTAGGTTAATAAAATTTCTATATATGGCACTTACATATTTAAATTGAGTAAGTACAGGTAAAGGGAAGCCGTTTGGCTAGATTTGGGTATGCTAACTGCTAGAATTTATAAGCTGCTTGCTTAAATAGCTAAATAAAGGTACGCCTACGCAATAGGAAATATGAACTGTATTTGCTTTTTCCGACCGTGTGGGTCGATGTATACATATTTATATCTTTTGTCAAATTGCAAAAGCTCCTCCGTACAAAGGAGACTCTGCCAAAAATTTTCGAAAATTTTGAGAGTTAGAAAATTTTTGGAAAATTTTGGTTAACGACAAAACAATTTCAAATGGGAAACTTAAAAATAACTAGTAAATGAAACTAATGTGAATCAGTTTAAATGAAAGATATAACTCCATATTAGAAATCGAAAATAAATTGAATTCATATGAAACGGCGAAAACTAAGTTGAATAGAAGTGGGTATGAAACTTGTGTTAAGAGATGGATAAAATGATTTTGGAATATTGTGATTGGATATTAGTGCTAAACAGGATATGCAGCTATTATAAAAAGAGAAAGGAAATTGGAATTGATTTCAAATGATAAATGTGAATAGCCCGACAAAAGGTATGTTTTTAAATATCTGTATGAAATTGGATTGGGTTTTTGATGTAGCCACTTGGCTTTTGTTTTTTTTTTGGAATTTGGGAGCCCGTAGAGGCCTTTTGTAGTAGTACCGAGCTAGCCGCGCAAAGGAGACGCTGGCAAAAAATTTCGGAAATTTAGGGAGTTAGAAAATTTTTGAAAAAATATTGATAATTCAAATTTTGAATTTAAATTGAAATTTAAAAGGATTGAGAAAAAGGGGTGTTGCGTGAAAACTATAGAAGGTTTTGGCAAGATAGTTAAGGATAGTGGGTCTTTAATAAAAGATTGTTGATAGGATGTCGAATTGTGAGTTTTGGGGAAGGGTAAACGGGTTTTGGACCATTCTTCCTAACTAGTAATTTCGGGGACGAAATTCTTTTAAGGGGGGAGGAATGTGACGACCCAGAAATTTTAACGATTTAAATTGGAATAGTAAATTGATTTTAAAACATTTAAAAGTTAATTTTAAACTTGAATCCCGAATATTAATATTTTCTTGATACTTAAATTATGGAATTATATGATTCGAAATTGGGTAAATTGTTGAATCTGAAGTTTTAAGCCTGTTACAAATAATAGGAAGGCTTATAAAAATTTTAATGATGATACTGAATGTAGTAAAGGTGTTAAAATCGAATTTGGAAGTGTTTTGTTACGTTTTGAAACTATATCGTTTAAATCGATATTTAAAAATAGCCTTCCGAGGCACAGTCTCGGAATTCGACGAAACTAGTTTCATTGGATCCGTAATAGTTAGCTATTATCGGATTTCAATTTTCGTAGCAATCAGAGTTGTCGTTTGACCTTGGCAGCTCAAACCGCTTAGAAACTATTTTAATCGATTTAATTCAAAATTGATCGTTTTCTTCCGTAATTCACGCATACGATCAAATTAGCTTCCGAAACATGTTCCGTTGAGTTCGGAACGCGGGTAAAACCTTATAATCTCCTGTCGGCGTGTCTGTTTCGGGTTTCGGAATTTCGCGTTATGCTTAACGAGACGATTCGTAAGCCTTATAATATATATATATATATATATATATATATATATATATATGTATGTATGTATATATATATAAATCAGTCAACATGTCAGAGATATTTTATTAACAAGCGTATTCAAGAAGCTCCCTCTTGCCTCCTTTTTATTTTCTTGTTAGCCGTGCCTTTCCAAAACCGTTCTATTTTCTCTCAAAATAAATCAAGATCGATTCTTTAAAAAAAAAATGGAGGGGGGGAACGAATCTCGTTCGGCTTGAAAGGAAAGAAGATGAATCGCGCTACATACTCCTGCTAATCAAAGGAGGCTCGTTCGAAAGTTTGGGAAGCGTGTCGAATTGGAATCGACGACGCTAGGAAGAGCATCGTTTCGCAAGGCCATAGGGGGCGACAAGATGAAGTCGTGAGATTCAGAGCATCGCGTGAGCATGTAGCGTTCAACTCGGCCTGAACTCGAAACCCTATGCACGTGGAGGGGTCGCACGCTCTCTCTCATCCCTCTCGTCCTCTGAGATCGCGATAAGGAAGGGTACCATGATTCGTTTTGAGGCCGTGGCTAGGGATTTACTCGCGACGTCGATTATGATGCTGGAAGAATGATGGTGGTGTGTTCGATGCAGACGTTGTGGACAGAGGGGTTTAATGTCGGCAGTGGAGGTGGGTTTCAACTATGGAGATGTTGGTGAATGTCTGAGCACGTGATCGAACTTCGTTGAGTAATTTTATTTAAGTTTTGGATATGTGAAACGAAATTATTATGTTCATTTATAAATTCTTTGAAGTAAACGTCTTTCAAAATTTTAATTAAGAACAGTTTGATTGATTATTAAATTGAGCATGTTAAATACTTTAAAAACTATGTAAAACTAAATTATTTACAAATAACGTTAAATGTTAATTAAAGGTAAAAAAAAAATTAGTAGCGTGTTTTCGGATTTAACAAAGAGGATGTTTACCTTGGGTATAGTTAAGATTTGATAATTTATGAAATATGTTAAGATTAATTAAGTAACTGGGATTGTAATTAGTGATTGAGTAATTTGCAATTAGTGATTTACAAATGGGTAATTAGGTTTTATAAAGTAAAAATGAAGGTTAATAATTAATAGTTGGAGAGTAATGAATTAATAAATTACTTGGAAAAGTAATAAATTACGAATCAGTGGATGTAATTAATTAGATGAAGAGGATTGAAAATTTAGGAGGCTAAGGTGAGTAAATCTCACTCTGATGGATTTATTATTTAAAATTTAAATGGCTGAATTTAAGTAATTGGTTGAATGGTTAAATTGATTGGATGTGCACTGGTAATGATGTGACTTTGGATTATGGTTGGTTCTCGAGTTAATTGTGCTAAACTCGAAATTAAATTTGTTAAACTTAAATAATAAATAAGAAATGGTTTCGTTTTAAAGTTAATTAGGGTTGATGATTGTGATTCATTAAAATAGAAGAATAATTAGAAGGATAATAAATTAATTAAATTAATGGATGATTTGGGTTGATTAATTTAATAATTATGGGTTTGTACTAATTGAAGTTTAAGTTAAATTATTAAGTTTAATTAACTTTGAATAATCAATGGATGGATTAATAGGTAATTACTTAATGTAATTAATCAATATAATTACTTCGTGAAATTAATCAAGAGGTTACCTAAAATAATTAATTAAGGAATAATTAATTTATTAATGAAGTAAATAACATGGTAGATAATTTCTGGTGGAGGTAAATCAAAGGTGATTGATATGAGTGGTAAGTAAAATGGTTAATTATTTAACATAATTAAATTAAGTTAGAATAAATTGAAAGTAAATGGAAAAAAATCATAATTTATAAAACTAATGCCGAAATAAAAGATCGATAAAATTAAGAGTAATAGGTCAAAATAAGTGGTTTGTGAGGATAAAATCAATAAGAAATTAAGGAATGATGTAATTAATATAGTTAATTAATTTATGAAGCAATTAAGATTACTTATTGATTTTGGGTTGAGAATGATTAATATCGAGAAATAACTTAAAAATAATTACTTGAATGTAATTGCAAGATGATTAATCCAGGGTGATTAATCAAGATGTATGGATAGGGAAAGGTTGATTAATTAATTGTTTTGAAATTAATTAATGAAGGAATCTAAGTGATTGAGGTTTGTAATTCAATTATAATTAATTGAATTGATGTGCATGTGATTAAGTTTTGCTTATGGATGATTGAATGTCTTTGGATGCTTTTGAATGAGTTAATTCCTCAGATATGAAATATTGTGTAATCTCAATTTGGTAACTTGGGATAGGAAGATGTGAGATTCGAAGAGACCAGGTCGGGTATAAGGGTAAATACCCGAAACCACTTCGAATGTTTATAGATTGACATGTGGAATCTATATGCTGGAGTAAATGAATTTGAGGAATTGGACTACTTTAAAATCTAAATCTTTGGTACTTAGAAACTTATAGGTGGGATAAGTGTTGTCTAATTTTAAAATGTGGCTTTGTGAATTTATATATATTACCCGGGTTTATACGAATTGTACATTTATGTATTCCATATTAGTTGGGTTTACTCACGCTGGTTTCCAGCCTGACCCGGGTGTTACTTTGGTGTAATGCTCGGGTCAGACCGAGTATTACAGATTTTCAGGTTAGGACGTTCAGGAGCTCAGGAGGCGAGCTGGTGGCAATATCGTATGGAGTTTATCCGCTGTATTTATATTATTGTTTATCTGAGTCGTGGTAATTGTATAGATATTCAGTGACTGTATATATGTAAAACTCTGATGTACTAAAATGTAATCGACAGAGATAGTATTCTTCTGCAACTGTTATTATTTATTATTATATTTTACCCGCTGCGATTGTGAGATGTTTGGTGTTTTTGATCTTCTTCTTCTATCTCTTTCTACTTTTTCATAACTATCTGGAATTTTCGGGTTAGAAAATTTCGGGTCGTTACAGGTCAACAAACAACAAAGTCCACAACAACATTTCAATTTCATATCGAATATGCTAATTACCCACTTTGTTCTCTTTAATTCACCATTATTAAACTAGTGTTTAGTTCATATGTTCAATCGACAATAATTAGTTAATGCTTATACTGTCAAAAACTCAACTAATCAACAACAAATGATAATAACTAAATATTACCATTTCGTAAATCAAACACATTGCAAACAACTATATTGGTCATAATTTTTTTTCCTTTAAATATATATCATATAATATTAGGAAAAATAATTTCATTTCAAAACATATATAAAACATTTTTATAACGCTAACAAGTACATGCTCTCGTATATACACTCAGACAACTCATTCTGGGTATTACTACCCTATCTCTAATGAGTTAATCCACTTAGGCTAAGGTATGTCTAAACCAAAGATCTGATACCACCTATAACGACCCACCTTTTTGGACGATTTAAATCGACAATAAACAATACATGTCTAATTCAAACCCTTCAAAAGGGAGGATTGTTAAAGGGTTAAATAAGAAAATAATAGAAAAGAAGGGAAAACCAAAACACAGAATCTTGCAGCGGAATGACAAAATGTAATAATCAAATAAACTGTTCATGAAGCTGTTTTACAAATGACATTTGATTATACTTTTACAAATTCTAATCAAAGTTATACATACATCATAAATAAAAAATTACTGCAGTGGAACACAGAATGTAGCGGAATAAAAAATAGAAACAATATATTGAATCTTTGTCTTTGTCCTCCGGAAAATAAAATGTTCTTTAATACACTGAAAAAGTTTAGACTAACCTGAGCGTAATGAAAACAAAACACTCGAATCAGAACCAAAAGTTCTTATGTAAGTCAAAATTTATCTAAAATAAAATATGAGTGCAACGGCTTTAGAAATGTTATAAGATTTTCCATTTCCTAACAAGTGTACAATGTGAATATAATTATTAAAAGATTTCAAATAATTCGAAATGTCAATCTTAATTGTAACGACCCGTATTTTACGTGTCGACGTATTGTAAAATAGTTTCCATTAAGTCGTTGATGTTGTTAAGCCGTGTGGAGCTTAGGTTGTATAAGGGATTTGAGTTGAGCGACTTATAGGTTTGGAACGACCTAGGAGTTAGGTCGTGTAGGGGTTAAATCGTATAGGATTTAGGTCGTGTGGAAGTTAGGTCGGTTGAGCGACCTAAGGAAGAAGAGCGACTTAACACAGTCTGATCCAGTAATTAGCGAGTTAGTATGTTAGAACTAGTTAACGAGTTAGGGAATAGGTCGTTAATGAGTTATTAGTTAGAGTGGGTTAGCGAGTTACGACTTATAGGATGTTAGCGACCTAAGATAGTTAGAGGCTTAAGGGTTTAGGTCGTGAGTCGTTTGTAACGACTTAACGGGATAGCGACCTAGTGGTTAGCCTGTGTTGGAGTTAGGTCGTAGGTCGCAGGGCCTGTTGAGTCGTAGGTCATGAGGTTTTTAGGTTGGCCTGTGTTTTAAGTCGCGTATGTTCGTGTGTTGTTAGGTCGTGTGACCACGTGTTGTAGTTAGGTCGTGAATGACCTAAGGCTTGAGTCGTGTTGTTTTTAGGTCGTCATATAGTTAAGTCGTGTGGCCTGGGTTTGGGTAGGTCGCGGCATTCGATAAGTCGTATGTCGCATGTTTGTTAAGTCGCACCTGGGATGAGTCGTTGGGTCGGCATCAGGTTAAGTGGTTAGGTCGGCAGGGTGTGTTGAGTCGCTAGGTCGTCCGTGTTTGTTAGGTCGCATAGGAGTTAGGTTGGCAGGTCGTGTGATTGCTTAGGTCGTAGGTCGGGGCAGTTGGGTCGGCGACGACCTAAGGGGGGGACGACTCATGGGGGATTTCAGCCTATAAATAGAGGGGTTTGGTTCACTTTTTGGCACCGGATTTTGAAGCGACGAAGTGCTGCCATTTTGAAAGCTCGACTACAACACTTCTTCACTTCTTTTCTCCACTCTAATCTTGTGATTCCTTCCATCTAAATTGAAGATCAAATCGAAGATCCAAGAGCCAAAGTTGAAGATCTCCATCCATCGAAGTGAGATTTCATCATTTGAAGCGGAATCTTGTCGGATCAAGCTTGATTCTTCGCTGTCCAGATCTGAAGTTGTTATCTTTTGAGGTGTTTACGTGCTTTGGTGAGTGGTGGTTATCTCTCACACGGACCCAAAGGAGTATATTGGATCGGTGGTTTGTTTATGTGTTAAAGATAGAGATTTCTTGCATTTTCCTTAAGTCTGCATGTAGATCCATTGTCTATGAAGTTTTGGATACCCATTTTGCTACATGTTAACTTATATAAGTTTATTCATCAAGTTGTAGAGATATTGTTTATAATTCATGCTTGTTAGAATGCATGTTAGATTTGGACTCTTTATTTACGAAATTGCCATTATTGTTGTAATTGTTTATTTAGATCTTGTTTGAATGATTGATTACTTGGATTAATGTTTGATTTGATGGATTAGTTGATTAATAACTTGATGTGGACAAGTTGGTCGAAGATGATTCAAAAGCTAAGTGGAAAGGCTCTTGAATAAGGAAAGCTGCTTGTGGCATATGAAGCGGATGTTGAAGTTCATATGGATAGATTTGATGATGATGTTGAGATGGGACTTTGCTATGATGAGATGAGGTGAAGCATGACGTGATATAGCCTTGGCATAATCCAGACGGGATCATTCCAAGCATGTTGATAACTCGAGGGATGGTTCGAGTTGGTTGATAATGGATTGCTCGAGAGGTAGCTTGGGCTAGTGTGAGAATAGTCGTCGAGGAGGTTGACTAGGAGGCTTGGATTTCATCGTTGTTGAAGGTTCTAGCAAACTCAAAACAAGAGTACATGGGGCGCCCAAAACGACTACAGGTAGGTGGTCGGGACACCCAAAAGACTACAGGCAGGTAGTCGAGTACTCTGGGCAGAGTAGGTAAGTCCTAGGCACGGGTCACGGCGACGTGCGGGGTTATGTCTGGAACCAGGGTTACCATTAGCCCTTGACTTACGGCTGAAAGAATGTGCCGGTCATTCAATTAACGGTGGTTTCGAGGCAATGATAATAGTGATAGCCAGAGTCATGGATGTTTGTTGTATCGTCACTCGGTCTCAAGAGCGGTGTTTTGTGGGTGCTTATCTGATCTTGGTTTAGGCCTTGGGGGTTTGTACTTGGAAAACATCGACCTTGACTCGAGTGATAATTGCATTACTTTAATTGTTTGCTTTGCTATGTTTGTCTTTGCTTAGTGAGTCTGGGGGCTATCACTGTAGAAAGAGGTGGAGTGGGATGGTTGGGTTCCTATTCCTTTGTACCCTTTATGCTCTTTTGGTATGTTTGATAGTTGATTTACTGCTCACTAAGACTTTTGTCTGACTCAAGGTTTTATGTTTAACTCTTATTACCTTGGACTGTTCATCCATGTTGGGATGGGCAGACTAGGTAGCAGGTGACAGATGCTGTTCATAGTGGCCAACGCTGTTGATGACGAAGACGAGCTGGAGGCTTTTGCATATTGTTTCCTTACTATATGTACTGGATGTTTCGCTGCTTATATATGTTTTGAGTGTTATGTAGTGAGGCTTGATGTATGGATTGTTTAGATGTTTGTATCAAACTTCTATGATGCTTACATGATGATATTCTGTTCTATGGAGCATCACTAAATTTATATTTCTCTATTGTATTTCATCCATGCGCTGTGAGTTGTACGATAGAGTTTCCTGTTTTATCTTACCCTGACTATCGTCCATGGCTGCCTGGCACACCTTTCAGCGCACCATTTCCCTGTTTTAGTGAGGAAGTCATGGGCGGTCGTCACATTTGGTATCAGAGCTTTGGTTAATCGATTTTAGCCAACGCTCGCTGACATAACTACGTATGAGAGACGTAATTGTCATTTTGATGGATGGTTACTATATATAATATAGTAGTTAGAAGGATTTGAACTCCTTATGCAGTTGTTTCTCAAGGTGTTCTTAATCATTCCTTTTTGCAGATATTAAGGATGAGTCGAAGAGGGAGACCAGCTGCTAGGGAAGGCCATGCTGTTGATGGGGCCGCTGATTACGCTGCTATGTTCGAGGCCATGATGACTTCGATCATGAGAAGGATACCAGCTTCAGGACCATCAGTAGATGTTGGAGTTCAAGTTCAAGCTCCAAAACCAGTGGATTTTGCTAAGCTTTGCAAGGACTATACTGCTCTTGGAGGAAAGGTTTTCTTGGGAACAAAGTCAACCATTGAAGTCCAAAGATGGATAGATGCTTGTCGAAGGATCTTTGGTGACTTGGGAATTGAGCATGCGACTAAGAGGAAGCTTGCATCTAGGCAGCTTCAAGGGAGAGCTTCGGATTGGTGGAACTCTATCACCATTGATACTCCAAAGGAAGAGATTACTTGGGAGCAATTCCAAGTCAGATTTGAAGCTAAGTTCAACTCTACAGCTCAGAAGTCTATTTTATTCAAGAAGTTTATGGAGCTCAAGCAAGGAGGGAGATCAGTTCTTGAGTATGTTTCTGAGTTTGAAGCTTTGTCCAAGTATGCTAGATCGTATATTGAGTCTTCATATCAGAAGAATGAGAAGTTTGTGACAGGCTTGGATAGTTACCTTGGGAGGCAGTTGGTGGATCGTTTGGACGATCCGTTTGAGAAGCTTGTGGAGAAGGCTCTCAGGCATGAGAGTTTGTTTCCTAAAGAAGGATCTGTTGTTGCTGTGACCAAGGAGGAGTCCAAACCACAGCAAGGTGGGAACAAGAAGAGGATGCAGCAGCAGCAAAGAGGTAAGAATGGCCAGAAGAAGCCGAGGAGTGAAGTGACCTGCTACAACTGCCAGCAGAAGGGCCATCTCTCTAGAGATTGTAAGAATCCCAAGGTGCCGGGAAAGTGCTATAACTGCAATAAGCTGGGACAGATCAAGAAGGATTGCCCAGAACCAAGGAGAGACAGGCAGATTGTGCAAGCTTATGCTTTGGGGGTTGTGCCATCATCTTTGAAGGCTCCTACTGCTAAAGAGGAGGGAAAGAGTGTGGTGGTTCAAGGTACCCTTTCCATATGTGGTGTTCCAGTTAGAGTGTTATTTGATACTGGAGCGTCGCATTCTTTTGTTTGTAATGACCTTGTAGGTCGGTTGGGTTTGGAACCAGATATTGTTGATAGACCATTGGTTGTGACTAATCCAGTTGGGGGTTCGTCTTGTTTGTGTATGGTATGTCGTGGTCTAGTTGTATCGAGTCATGATTGCTCTTTTGTTTGTGATTGTTTTGTTCTGAACTTTGCGGGGTTCGGAATTATTTTGGGTATGGACTGGCTCAGGAGATATGCGGCAAAGGTTGATTGTGAGAGGCTTGAGGTGACGGTCGAGAATGTGGAGGGGTGAAAGGTTGTGATACGATGTAAGCATGAGGAAGGCGTCTTCATGAGCCTCATGTATTCGCTGGTCGTTCCACGGGATGGACTGTCATCGGTGCCTGTTGTGAATGGATTTGAGGATGTCCTTGACGAGGTCAAAGGATTACCGCCGCATAGGGAGATCGAGTTTCGTATCGATCTAGTTGAGGGAGCCAGACCTGTTGTGATGCCTCTTAGGTGGATGGCGCCTAAGGAACAGCAAGAGTTGAAGGTGCAAGTTGATGACCTTTTACAGAAAGGATTCATTCGGCGTAGTGTGTCCGAATGGGGTGCATCAGTTGTGTTTGCAACCAAAGCGGATGGATCATTGAGGTTGTGTGTGGATTATCGTGAGCTGAATAAAGTGACTAAGAAGAACAAGTATCCATTGCCGAGAATAGATGACTTGTTCGATCAGCTTCACGAAGCTAAGGTGTTTTCTCAGATGGATTTGGCAATAGGATTTTACCAGTTAAGAGTAGCAAAGGATAGTGTTCCAAAGACTGCTTTTAGGACACCATCCAGATTCTATGAGTGGCGGGTAATGCCGTTTGGATTGACCAATGCACCAGCATATTTTGTGGATCTTATGAATAGAGTGTTCAGAGATCAGTTGAACAAGTTCGTACTTGTGTTCGTGGATGATATTCTGGTTTATTTCAGGACTGAGGAAGAGCACAAGACGCACTTGCATATTGTTTTGGAGATCTTGCGGAAACATCAGCTGAAGGCTAAGTTTTCGAAGTGTCACTTCTGGAAGAGTGAAGTGAGGTTCTTAGGCCATGTTATCTCTGGAAATGGAATAGCGGTTGATCCCGCCAAGGTGGCAGCAATTCAGGATTGGGTTAGACCTAAGAATGCATCTGATGTGAGAAGTTTTCTTGGATTAGCAGGATATTATCGTCGGTTTATCAAAGACTTTTCCAAGATAGCTGCACCGTTAACAGGATTGACGAAAAAGAACCAAGTGTTCAAATGGGATGCTAAGTGTGAGCAAGCTTTTGGAATCCTGAAAGAGCGACTGACAAGTGCTCCTGTTTTGACTTTTCCAAGTGGGAATGATGAGATGGTGGTTTACACCGATGAATGTGGTACTGGACTTGGAGCAGTGCTAATGCAGAAGGATAAAGTGGTTGCATATGCAAGTCGACAACTAAAGCCGCATGAAAGGAATTATCCGACTCATGATCTGGAGTTAGCGGCAATTGTATTTGCCCTGAAGATGTGGAGACACTATCTATTGGGAGTTCGAATCGAGTTGTTCACAAATCATAAGTCATTAAAGTATCTTTTCTCCCAAAAGGATTTGAATCTTCGACAGCAACGATGGCTAGAGTTTTTAGCATCATATGATTTTGGTATAGCCTATACTCCGGGAAAAGGTAACGCAGTGGCGGATGCGTTTAGTCGAAGACATGCAGGATTGGGAGCCATGTTTTCAGAATGGAAGAGCCTTGAGTATTTAGCTGGATTTGACTTCAAGCCCAGGTGTGGATTGGAACCTGACATGTTGGCAAACTTATCAATAAGACCTACTCTTGTGGAAAGAATTGGCGAGAGCCAAAAGCGAGACGATAAGCTTGTCAAGATTATCCATGATTTGGAATCTGGATTGGATCCAGAAAAGGATAAAGGATTCGAAGTTGATCGAGAGGGTTGGCTTCGGAAGCAAGGACGATTAGTTGTTCCCGATATAGATGAATTGAGAGATGAAGTTCTAAAGGAAAGTCATCATTCGAAGCTGACAATTCATCCAGGTGGAAATAAGATGTATCAGGATATGAAGAGAACCTATTACTGGGAAGGTATGAAGAAGGATGTTGGAAATTTTATTTCCAAGTGCATGAACTGCCAGACGGTAAAAGCCGAACAGAAGAAACCCAGTGGATTACTTCAGCCACTAGAAGTTCCTACATGGAAGTGGGAGCAGATATCGATGGATTTTATCGATGGATTACCTAGAACAAGAACGGGGAATGAAGGGATTTGGATCATCGTAGATCGTTTTACTAAGAGTGCAAGATTCATTCCTGTTCGATCAACTAGGACTGCATCGAAATTGGCTGAGTTGTATGTTAAGTGGATAGTTCGATTCCATGGTATTCCGAAGAGTATAGTGAGCGATCGAGACCCATTGTTCACTAGTGGATTTTGGAAGAGCTTCCAGGAAGTTTTGGGAACCGAGTTGTGTTTGAGTACAGCTTATCATCCCCAAACTGATGGTCAGACCGAGAGAGTCAACCGAGTTTTGGAAGATCTCCTTAGAGCTTGTGTTTTAGATTTCGGAGGATCATGGGAAGATCATCTTCATTTGGTGGAATTTGCATATAATAACAGTTGCCAGTCGAGTATTGGTATGGCACCGTATGAAGCATTGTATGGAAGGCCGTGTAACTCTCCTACATGTTGGTTGGAAACTGGAGAAAAGCTGATACTTGGGCCAGAGATGATTCGACAAACTTCGGATTGCATAGAGATCATTCGGCAACGAATGAAGGCAGCCCAAGGCCGTCAGAAAAGTTATGCCAATAATTGTCGAAAGGATTTGGAATTCGACGTAGGAGATATGGTTTTTGTGAAGATTTCTCCATTGAAGAATGTTATTCGATTCGGGAAGAAAGGAAAGATGACTCCGAGATTTGTTGGACCATTCCCGATCAACGAGCAAATTGGAAAGCTCGCTTATAAGTTGGAATTACCAGAGAAGATGTCGGGCGTGCACAACGTTTTCCATGTATCGTATCTACGGAAGTATGTGCACGACTCGAATACAGTGGTTTCTGCTGATAGCTATGAAGATTTAGAGGTTGATCCAGTTGTTACGAGACCTCGTAAGCCTCTTCGTGTTATGGAAACCGACATGAAACAGCTTAGGAGGAAGACGATTACATTGCTCAAGATACAATGGAGTGATGATGTTAACGACTGTACATGGAAGGAGGAAGAGAGGATGAAAGCAGCTCATCCTGAACTCTTCGAGGTATGGCCCTAAGGTGTCGTGGCATCTCATGAATTTGTAACTTGATTCTAATCTTAGAATTCTGCATGCTAGGTTAGTAATTGGATGTATGGTTTGATGATTGCTATGGATGGTAGGCATGCAGAATAGTTTTGATTGCTCTTGTTTGTTTGGAATTTCGGGGACGAAATTCCTAAGGGGGAGAGAATGTAACGACCCGTATTTTACGTGTCGGCATATTGTAAAATAGTTGCCATTAAGTCGTTGATGTTGTTAAGCCTTGTGGAGCTTAGGTTGTATAAGGGATTTGAGTTGAGCGACTTATAGGTTTGGAACGACCTAGGAGTTAGGTCGTGTAGGGGTTAAGTCGTATAGGATTTAGGTCGTGTGGAAGTTAGGTCGGTTGAGCGACCTAAGGAAGAAGAGCGACTTAAGACAGTATGACCCAGTAGTTAGCAAGTTAGTATGTTAGAAATAGTTAACGAGTTAGGGAATAGATCCTTAACGAGTTATTAGTTAGAGTGGGTTAGCGAGTTACGACTTATAGGATGTTAGCGACCTAAGATAGTTAGAGGCTTAAGGGTTTAGGTCGTGATTCGTTTGTAACGACTTAACGGGATAGCGACCTAGTGGTTAGCCTGTGTTGGAGTTAGGTCGTAGGTCGCAGGGCCTGTTGAGTCGTAGGTCGTGAGGTTTTTAGGTTGGCCTGTGTTTTAAGTCGCGTATGTTCGTGTGTTGTTAGGTCGTGTGACCATGTGTTGTAGTTAGGTCGTGAATGACCTAAGGCTTGAGTCGTGTGTGTTTTTAGGTCGTCATATAGTTAAGTCGTGTTGCCTGGGTTTGGGTAGGTCGCGGCATTCGATAAGTCGTATGTCGCATGTTTGTTAAGTCGCGCCTGGGATGAGTCGTTGGGTCGGCATCAGGTTAAGTGGTTAGGTCGGCAGGGTGTGTTGAGTCGCTAGGTCGTCCGTGTTTGTTAGGTCGCATAGGAGTTAGGTTGGCAGGTCATGTGATTGCTTAGGTCGTAGGTCGGGGCAGTTGGGTCGGCGACGACCTAAGGGGGGGACGACTCATGGGGGATTTCAGCCTATAAATAGAGGGGTTTGGTTCACTTTTTGGCACCGGATTTTGAAGCGACGAAGTGCTACCATTTTGAGAGCTCGACTACAACACTTCTTCACTTCTTTTCTCCACTCTAATCTTGTGATTCCTTCCATCTAAATTGAAGATCAAATCGAAGATCCAAGAGCCAAAGTTGAAGATCTCCATCCATCGAAGTGAGATTTCATCATTTGAAGCGGAATCTTGTCGGATCAAGCTTGATTCTTCGCTGTCCAGATCTGAAGTTGTTATCTTTTGAGGTGTTTAGGTGTTTTGGTGAGTGGTGGTTATCTCTCACACGGACCCAAAGGAGTATATTGGATCGGTGGTTTGTTTATGTGTTAAAGATAGAGATTTCTTGCATTTTCCTTAAGTCTGCATGTAGATCCATTGTCGATGAAGTTTTGGATACCCATTTTGCTACATGTTAACTTATATAAGTTTATTCATCAAGTTGTAGTGATATTGTTCATAATTCATGCTTGTTAGAATGCATGTTAGATTTGGACTCTTTATTTACGAAATTGCCATTATTGTTGTAATTGTTTATTTAGATCTTGTTTGAATGATTGATTACTTGGATTAATATTTGATTTGATGGATTAGTTGATTGATAACTTGATTTGGACAAGTTGGTCGAAGATGATTCAAAAGCTAAGTGGAAAGGCTGTTGAATAAGGAAAGCTGCTTGTGGCATATGAAGCGGATGTTGAAGCTCATATGGATAGATTTGATGATGATGTTGAGATGGGACTTTGCTATGATGAGATGAGGCGAAGCATGACGTGATATAGCCTTGGAATAATCCAGACGGGATCATTCCAAGCATGGTGATAACTCGAGGGATGGTTCGAGTTGGTTGATAATCGATTGCTCGAGAGGTAGCTTGGGCTAGTATGAGAATAGTCGTCGAGGAGGTTGACTAGGAGGCTTGGATTTCATCGTTGTTGAAGGTTCTAGCAAACTCAAAACAAGAGTACATGGGGCGCCCAAAACGACTACGGGTAGGTGGTCGGGACACACAAAAGACTACAGGCAGGTAGTCGAGTACTCTGGGCAGAGTAGGTAAGTCCTAGGCACGGGTCACGGCGACGTGCGGGGTTATGTCTAGAACCGGGGTTACCATTAGCCCTTGACTTACGGCTGAAAGAATGTGCCGGTCATTCAATTAACGGTGGTTTCAAGGCAATGATAACAGTGATAGCCATAGTCATGGATGTTTGTTGTATCGTCACTCGATCTCAAGAGCGGTGTTTTGTGGGTGCTTATCTGATCTTGGTTTAGGCCTTGGGGGTTTGTACTTGGAAAACATCGACCTTGACTCGAGTGATAATTGCTTTACTTTAATTGTCTGCTTTGCTATGTTTGTCTCTGCTTAGTGAGTCTGGGGGCTATCACTGTAGAAAGAGGTGGAGTGGGATGGTTGGGTTCCTATTCCTTTGTACCCTTTATGCTCTTTTGGTATGTTTGATAGTTGATTTACTACTCACTAAGACTTTTGTCTGACTCAAGGTTTTATGTTTAACTCTTATTACCTTGGGCTGTTCATCCATGTTGGGATGGGCAGACTAGGTAGCAGGTGACAGGTGCTGTTCATAGTGGCCAACGCTGTTGATGACGAAGACGAGCTGGAGGCTTTTGCATATTGTTTCCTTACTATATGTACTGGATGTTTCGCTGCTTATATATGTTTTGAGTGTTATGTAGTGAGGCTTGATGTATGGATTGTTTAGATGTTTGTATCAAACTTCTATGATTCTTATATGATGATATTCTGTTCTATGGAGCTTCACTATATTTATATTTCTCTATTGTATTTTATCCATGCGCTGTGAGTTGTACGATAGAGTTTCCTGTTTTATCTTACCCTGACTATCGTCCATGGCTGCCTGGCACACCTTTCAACGCACCATTTCCCTGTTTTAGTGAGGAAGTCATGGGCGGTCGTCACATTAATCGTCTAATTAAAACAAATCCAAAGTTTGAATTAACTTAAACCCTTCAAATAATTCATTTCCAAATAAAAATCCAAATTCAATAAATTATATGGGTATATGTCATTTCAACCAATATAAAAAATTAACGTTTCAAATCAATGAAAATCTTTCGGGTTTATCTATTTCAACCCATACACATTTTCCCTTAATCATAAGATCATTTGGGTACGTATCATTTCAACCCATAGTGAACTTGCTGTATCGTAACGATATAAAATACGACATCCATTCATCTAACATCAACAATCAGTCATCCATCACAATCATTATCCAAATCAATCAGTAATATCAATAGATAATTGAAAATCAATAACGGATATTTAATTAGCAATTTAAATTCAATAATAAATTAAATAATGATTTAATTCAAATAAATTCAAATTAACTGAGACAATGATTTATGTATATCAAATAGCCTTAAATAAATTTCCAGTCACATCATAAATTTAATTTAACAAACATACGAAGTTTTAGAAGTTGTGAGTGGGTTAAAACACTCACCTTTGAATTTAAATTGAATTTAAATCCAATTTAAACCCAAAATTCAAACATTCTTCGAATTCATCCAAACTATATTCATAATGTCCAATATTTCGATATGATCCCAACACAAGAAACCACACCCAAATCAGAGCTCATATGCAAAAATTATGCCAGTCAAAACATTATACGATTCAAAATTTAGGCAAATAAAATATTATTTTAAAATTACACATTTCACCTCGATTTAAGCCGAAATCCTAGCCTACCAGAGCACGCTCGACTACAACCTCCTCTACTCGTGAAATTTCCAATGCTTTCTAGACAAACTTCAATGCGATCGGCCATTGCCATCAGCATCACCACCTCGAGCCGCACCGGTAGGCCCAAAATGGCGACTTCCAGTCGCCTAAATGCCATACGCCGTCTTTGCCTTATAAACGTCGAATAGAGGCAATTCTGGCCACTAGGGAACGAACAAACCCCACCGATGCAAACTACTCGACACCCTTTACCTCCCAGCAGTCTCCGATCGTCGAGGAGAAGTAGATCCACCGTCGAAATCACCCAACCCAAAAAGAAAGACAGGAAACAAATCACCTAATTTTGGTCACACAGTAACCCAAATTTACAAATGAATGATAGAATTGACTTGCACTGGTGGAGAGCTTCAAATCATTATATAATTCGATATAGTTTGAGGAGACTGAATTTTGGATTTTGTTTTGAAATTGAATTTGAGGGTTTGGGAACTTTAAATTTGTTTCTAGAATTGAGGAGGAGAGCAACAGAAGGAATTGTATGCACTGCAAATGAGGAATGAAAAATAATTAGGGTTTATAATGAGGTATTTATAGGCAGATAAGAAAAATAGAATGAATGGACCAGATTGATTTGGATTGGAACGATAAATGACCCGAAAAGTCTGTTCTACCTCCATAACAAAAATGGTCAACCTATATATCATTATAGATGTTTTCAATATTTTTAAACTCAATGGAATAGGTTTCAGGTCCTAATTCCATTGTATGAAGAAGTTATGTAAAAATTAGCTTATTTCGAATTGCTTTCAATTGATATTAATCAAATTGATTTCTAGACGTTTCGAGTGCGTACGATCAAACGACGAGTCCAATCGTTACAAAACTTGAAATCCTACAATAGATCACCGTTATGGATCCGATGAAACTGGTTTCTTCAAAAACCGAGGCAGTTGCTAAAATGGCTATTTTTTAGTTAATTAAATAAATCAATATTAAATTAATTAAATCACTTTTTTTCAATTCAAATTCTATAATTTATAATTTCTATCATCTTAGATTACTTAGTAATTTAAAACCTTTTAAACAGACTTCTATATCAATCCAATATCTTGTATTGCATAAATTATAGTATTCAATTTCAATTTCAAATAATTCAGTGATTATAAGTTTAAATTTCAGTAAATCCATTTATTCAATTTTTAAGTTTGTTATTCAATCAAAATTATCATCTTATTGGTATAATTACATTGGTTTATATCTTAGCACACTAATATTTTCCAATTTCATCTAAATTTTTAATTAACGTAATATTTAATTTTAGTTAATTACCGTAATTCCATTTACTGCCGCTAAAATCCATAAATAACCCCAATTTGAATTTCAATTATTTTTGTTCAATCAATTTCCTTGTTGTGAATAGAATATACATTGGTTACATCTTATTGAATTCACATTCTTCAAATTTTCAATCCGATCTACGCTAACTGCACTAATTAAGTTAATTAATTGTAATTGATTTCAAATTAAATTTTATAAACTAAACAAATAGGTAACTTATAACAATTGTTACCATTAACTTTTAATTACTTTTATAAGTTCATTATTTACAGCTAATATTACAATAACTTTACTTTTATTCAATTGCCATTTATTATACTGTTTCATTAAATAATTAAACATTTACATTGATTTTCTTATATTAAGCTTATGACCAAGTTATAACATTTACATAACTTCAATTGGTTGGAATTTCTTTCAAGTTATTAATAATTAACTTTATTTGACATTGTTACCTTTCATTTTAGTTATTATTTCATTAATACATCACAAATTTATATTTTTCTCAATATTAAATCACCAAAACCTATTAATTATATATACAGGTCTATTACTTACAACAAATGTTATAATTTCTTATTAGCTAGTTCCATATTTACAATTTTTCCTTTATTTAGGTTATAACCAAGTATAACACTTAAATCATTTCAGTTAATTGAATTTTCATTATAGTTGTAAATAAATGACTTAAATTAACATTTTTACATTTAATTCTAATTGTCATTTCATAATTAAATTAATTTTTTTATTCCTTCCAATTATTAAATCACAAATCCCATTAAATTAACTAATTTAAATTACCAAAATTTTACGTGTCGTTGCACTCTCCCCCACCCAAAACTTTTCGTCCCAGAAAATGAAGAAGGGAAAAGAAGGAACTAGGACATCAATATCTTATCCAAAATATTACCATTATAATAATATAAATTTACAAAATTAAATAATTTAAATAAAATATATCAATTTATAACAATTCTATCCTTTTATACTCAAGTTAATAAAAGTTTGGAGAAACCTTTTCATAAAATTTTCTAAGTCCATAATTTACGGAAAATTTCGACGGAGTCTCCTTGTACAGAGAGGCTTGGGAGAAATCATAATATCAAGATAACAAAATATGTCATATATTTTTAAAATAATATAGCCCAACAGCGGGGGAAATAATATAATATAGCTAGAAAACCATAATCCGAGAACGTACCTATTTGTCGGGCAGATAACGCTTATTTATAAAACCAAAAGCAGTAGCAATTGCTTCCATACCTATATTCCACTTATATTATCCAAAAAGGTTAATAATTATATAGAAGTGAAATGATTATATTGTTGTAAATTAATAGCAAACAATCAATAGAACATAACAACAATCATTTTCAACCAAAAGCATACCATCATCACATAAAATCAAAATGAATCAACACAATATAACAACAATCTCTTACAAACAAGCATACAATCTTCGCAAGGGATCAAAATAATCAACCATTTATGAAGTTACAATCATTAAATTTAATATTATATTCATTTTATTATTTACTTTAATTATCAATAGCTTCAAACATTAACTTAAGTTCATAATTCTTTGCTTACACTATTCACTTTCTATTTCATTTTATTTATTTGCGCTACAATTACAACTCACGTTTATAACTATTTTCATATCAAATTTCTTATTTATAAAGTAAATTTCATTGGACACTTTCATTATTTAATTTTCCTGTACAATGTTCCATTGCATATCTTTATTTATCACTACGACTTTTAACAATCTGGTAAGCTATATATACGTTTCTAAGAATGTAATTGAAAGTTACACAAGTTTATCTTATTTCATTTTAGCAAATAACTGTTCAATAGTTATCATTTCTTATTTTCATATCCTTTTTGTTTACAAGTTAAAAATTTCAAATTCTTTATATATTTTATTTATAACTTTGCATTTAATTTCTTACTTTCAACTTTAGAAGTTCCAATTATTAAATTGTTAAAATTTTATTCCATTACAATAATTGAAATCTCTACCTTAAATTTCCTTTAGTTTATTCTACTAGTTTTTTCCTTCTCATTGTTTACCTTTCCATTCATTTATTTATATAAAGATCACTCACTTACAGAACTTTTTTCACATTAAGGATTTAAGTCATTAATGAAATTAAAATAAATATTACTTAAGCTTCTACTACCTTACTTATTTTTATAACTTAATTCGGTTATTGAATAAAATTTAAGTTTTTGGTTTTCGCCCTTTAAGAGAAAAGAAATATTTCAACGTATCTAAAAATTCAATTAAAACATTTAACCTCATTCACTTAGTACAACTATAAGATATATTTAAACATCCTCATAGCATTATGTAAAGATTTTTCAAAAGTCTAGAACAAAGTTATAAATTTATATCAAAAAGTTA
Organism: Allium cepa; assembly: GCA_030765085.1. Classification (NCBI taxonomy): domain Eukaryota; kingdom Viridiplantae; phylum Streptophyta; class Magnoliopsida; order Asparagales; family Amaryllidaceae; genus Allium; species Allium cepa. The sequence goes on along the minus strand of CM060945.1, from coordinate 716,536,479 downwards.
TAATAATCTTTAAAATAATGTTCCTTAAATACGAAAATTTTTTAGACTAGTTATTTTAAATAAGTAAATACTCAAGATTATTGAATTGAAGCTAATATTATACTCAAATCTTACAATAAATTTCTAAATCAAAGTATAAAATTTCATATTTTCATAACTAATTTGACACACTTGTTTAAAAAATGAATATTCAAATCATGGAAAAACATTTATTATAGTTTAACACAAAAATTCAAACAATAAATAAACTAATAAATTTTACTATTAGTACTTTGAAATCAAGTAAATATTCCAAACTATACTTCTAAAAAAGAGATTCAAATTTATTTGTCAAGTATATTACTATAATTAAACTTCGCAAATCAATTTTTTCCCTATTTATACAATATCTTTAAATCATATATTCAAAGAAACAATATATAAATTTTATTTGAAATATTCATTTGAAAGCTGCATTTGCAAATTAATCATCTTTAATATTTTCAAAAATACATTTGTAAAATTTCTTACTTCATTTATAAATACCATTTAAATATTTAAATAACATCTTTTTATATATTTGTGTTTGTGAACTAATTAAAATTAATTATTTACATCATTAAATATATTTGCAAAGAAGCTACTGAAAACATTAAATCCATTATTTATAAATTTGTTAAATTTTATCTCAAGATTTTTTTCAAACATTATTAATAAATCAATAATCATTTACTTTAAATATGTTTTATTTAATTAATAACTTATAAAATATTTACAACACTAATTATTTTTTATTAAACCTTGTTGTATATAAATAACAATATTTTAAACATTATAAAGTATTTAGAATTGACAAAAATGACTAGAATATCTTTTATATAATACTCTATCAAAATACTTTTATAACTCAATGTCTTAACAAGTTTATCCTCGTTCTTGCAGACTCTTGTCATGCATTGATCATGCATAAGGCTAGAATTCTCCATGTACTTAGTAGACCTGTTTCAACACCCAGTGAAAAGTACTTAAAATTAGGTATGAGAAGCACCGCTCAAAATCCAATGTCAAATGATGATAATATGATAGCAATTCCCCGCTGATTCAGTATTTACGCAATGGACACAAAACTTTCCAGAAGATCCTTCCACCTTGTAGATTCCAGGAAAATATCATACCTATTTCATAAATAAGGGACCATCTACCTCTCCTGCAGTTGTACGCTGCTGATTCAATGATTTACGCAATGGATGCACTTCCTTCCTAGAAGATCCATAAACAACATGTCCTAAGATCGAAAGCGCCTCCATTTGGTAAACTAAAGAACCATCTACCCTTAAAAAAATCGAGAAACTCATGAGTTTAAGTCTGGACAACCATATCAGTTCGAATCCATATCTAAATTTACCCAAGTCCATTAGGGTTTATCGGTCGAATCCATTCCTGGATTCCCCAAGTCCATCCAGGTCGAAACAAATCATACTATACTTCTTCACGGAGGGTACTTCTCCATACCTCTTACTTCAAAATATAACATACCATATGAAGTACCCTTTCAAATTTATAGCTTCAAATATTGCACTTATATAAATTCCATTATGAATAAGATTTCATTTTCAAACAAAGTACTTCCCAAAATCAATAATCTCGAACATATCAAATCGTTCTTATATAAATTCCACTATATATAAGATTTATCTCTTCAGATCGAATACCTTCCAAAATCAACAGTTTTCAAAATCACTAGTACTTATATAAGGTCCATCTTATGCAAGAATCAATTTTCCAAAATCAATTTCGTTGTATGAAAAGCCATATAAGATTGAACATCTTTGCTTTATAAAAGATTTTGAATTTAGAATAGTTTTGTGTATAAAATCGTTTTGTGAAATATTTTGTATATAAAATTGTTGTGTAATATAGCTTGTAAATAAAATAGTTTGTAAATAAAAAATTAATATTTTTATAAATAAAACAGATTAAGATGGTTTGTATAAGAAAATAAAAGAAAATAGTTTTGAAAAACGGTTTTAAATTAATAGTAGTTTTGCACACAAGAAAAATTCAATTTTTAATTACAAAGATATCCAACCCAACAACTTCCAATTTCAGCACAAAAACATATCAATAATATTAGAACATAAGATGTACATATGTCATCATTTCGCAAAATCCCATTTGATTGCTTGCTCAATCACACAAGTTAGCTTTCGAACTAGTATTGTCCATTCCAACTTCCCTAATGCGGACTTCAATATTGTTTCTTGACTGGAAACCATCATTCTTCATGCATAGCCATATACTACGATAGAGAATTCTAGAATCAAACCAAAAATCCATTTCAAATATTCGCCATGAAGAATCGAATGAAAAATCCTAACACAAGGTGATGAAATTCACTTAAAACTTGTGTACACAAACACAGATCAAATTAATTTTGTGAATAAAATAAAATACATACAACTTATGAAATTATTCCAATTTGTTTCACCACAATTGCACTTCAAATAAATTCATTTTTAATCTCACTGATTAACACAAATATCACTTCGTACTTTAATATTTGTTTCATAGAATTTCTCCATTTAAAATAAAATAAAAATATATCCATTCTCATATTATTGCTTATCTTTCTCTTTAATTTAAATGACATTCATTTTACATGTAATATTTCTCATTTAATACTACACTTATTTGTAAATCATTTCATAACAAATTTTATTAAGTTCATAACTAATTTATAAAAGCTTAATTCCTTTTTATACGACATTGTTCGAGTTTAAAGTTATCACAACTTTATTTATAACCATTTATTGCAACTTCCATTTATTTCACAACAGTTTACAAGTCATGGCTTTATTATAATTATTTCACTTTTAGTTTATATTTGCTTGCCCCATTTAGTTTCACCTTTACCTTTCAATTTATTTATGACACATTTCATAAATGTTAATTAAGTTTATAAATATATTTTTCCAATTTAATCTCATCCACAACATTTCCTTAATCACAGTTCCAATTTAAACATCCCAAGGCTTAAAGTTTACACTTGTATATTATTACACTGAATGCTAATAATGTATACAACAACTCTACTCAACTATAATAAATTAACCTTGTTTGACTTGCTTTCAAATTAAGGTTATCAAATTCAACTGCATAATTCAACACAATTTCTAAGTTTCAACTCATATATTAATTCAGAATGTTCGATTACCCAAAAAATATCCAAATATTCTATTTTCAATAATTCAAACTACCGGTCAACAAACAAAATAATACACAACAACATTTCAATTTCATATCGAATATCCTAATTATCCACTTCATTCTCTTTAATTCACCATTAATAAACCAGTGTTTAGTTCGTAAATTCAATTGACAATAATTAGCCAATGCTTATACTATCAAAAAATCAACAATAAATGGTAATAACTAAATATTACCATTTCATAAATCAGACACATTACAAATAACTAGATTAGTTATAAAAAAATTATTCCTTTATATATATATATATATATATATATATCATATAATATAAGAAAAATAATTTCATTTCAAAACTTATGTAAAAAAAATTATAACGCAAACAAGTACGCACTCTCATATATACACTCAGACAACTCATTCCAGGGTATTACTACACTATCTCTAATAGTTAACCCCAACAGGCTAAGGTATGTCTAAACCAAAGCTCTGATACCAACTATAACGACCAATCTTTTTGGACGGTTTAAATCGACAATAAACCACACATGTCTAATTCAAACCCTTCAAAATGGAGGATTGTTAATGGGTTAAATAAGAAAATAATAGAAAAGAAGAGAAAAAATAAACACAAAATCTCACAACAGAATGACAAAATATAATAATCAAATAAACAGTTCATTACGTTGTATTACAAATGACATTTGATTACACTTTTACAAATTCAAATCAGAGTTATACATACATCATAAATAAACAAATATTACAGCGGAACATAGAATGTAGCGGAATAATAAATAGCAATAGTATACTGAATGTTCATCTTCGTCCTCTAGAAAATAAAATGGTATTCAATACACTGAAAAAACTCAGACTGACCCGAGCGTAATGAAAACAAAACACACGAGTCAGAACTAAAATATCTTATGTAAGTCAAATTTATCTAAAATAAAATCTGTGTGCAATGACTTCAGAGATGTTATGTGATTTTCCATCTCCTATCAAGTGTACAATGTGAATATAATTATTAAAAAAATTCAAATAATTTGAAATGTCAATCTTAATCGTCTAATTAAAACAAATCCGAAGTTTGAATTAACTTAAACCCTTCAAATAATTCGGTTCCAAATAAAATCCAAATTCAAGAAATTATATTGTATATGTCATTTCAACCAGTACCAAAAATCAACATTTAAAATCAATGAAAACCGTTCAGGTTTATCATTTCAACCCATAACGATTTTCCCTTAATCTATAAGATCGTTCGGGTATGTATCATATCAACCCATAGTAATCTTGTTGTATTGTAATGATATGAAATACAACATCCATTCATCCAATGTCAGCAATCAGTCATCCATCAAAATCATCATCCAAATTAATCAATAACATCAATAGATAATTGAAAATCAATAACAGGTATTTAACTGGCAGTTTAAATTCAATAATAAATTAAATAATCATTTAATTCAAATAAATTCAAATTAACTGAGATGAGATTTGAATATACCAAAAAGATTTAAATAAATTTCTAATAACATCATAAATTTAATTTAACATGCATAATAAGTTCTAGAAGTTGTGAGTGGGTTAAAACTCTCGCCTTTGAATTTAAATCCTATTTAAATCCAATTTAAGTACAAGATTCAAACAGTCTCTAAATTCATCCAAACGAGCATCAAAATGTCCTAAATTTCAATATGATCCCAATGCATAAAGCCTCGTCCAAATCTGAGCTAATATGCAAAAGTTATGCTAGTTAGAACATAATATGATATAGAACTTAGGCAAATAAAATAATATTTTAAAACTACACACGTCGCCTCGATTCAAGCCGAAACCCTAGCCTATGCTCGACTACAGCCGCCTCTACTCGTGCAATTTCCGATGCATCCCAGACGAACTTTAACGCACTCGGCCACCGCCATCGGCATCACCACCTCAAGCCGCACCTGTACGCCAAAATGGCGACTTCCGGTCGCCTAAATTCCGTACACCGCCGCCGCCTTATCAGCGTTGAATCGAGGCAATTCTAAACACTAGGGAATTGGCGAACCCTACCGATGCAAACAACTCGACACTCCCTACCTCACGGCAGCCTTCGATCGTCGAGGAGAAGAAGATCCACCGTCTAAATCACCCAATCCAAAACAAACGGCAGGAATCAAAGCACTGATTTTGGCCACATATTAACCCAGATTGAAAAATGAATCATAGAATTGACTTGCGCTCGTCAAGTGCTTCAAACTGATATATAATTCGATACAGTTTGAGCAGTTTGAATTTTGGATTTTGTTTTGAAATTGAATTTGAGGGTTTGGGAATTTGAAATTCGTTTCTGCCATTGAGGAGAATAGCACCCGAAGGAATTTTACATGCTTTAAATGAGAAATAATAAATAATTAGGGTTTATAACAAGGTATTTATAAGCAGATTAGAAAAATAGGATAAATGGACAAGACTGGTTTGGATTGGAACGATAAACAACCCGAAAAGCCCATTTTGCCTCCGGAATGAAAATGGTCGAACCATATATCAAAATAGATGTTTTCAATATTTTTACACCCAACGGAAATGGTGTCAGGTCCTAAATCCTTCGTATGGAGAAAATATGTAAAAATCAGCTTATTTCAAATTGGTTTCAACTGATTTTAATTAAATTAATTTCTAGGCATTTCGAGTCTGTACGATCAAATGACAAGTCCGATCATTACAAAACTTGAAATCCTACAATAGATTACAGTTACGAATCCGATGAAACTGCTTTCATCGAAATCTAAGGCAGTTACCAAAATGTCTATTTTTCAGTTGATTAAATAAATAAATATTAAATTAATTAAATCACTTTTTTTCAATTCAAATTCTATAATTTATAATTTATATCATCTTAGATTACTTAGTAATTTAAAATCTTTTAAACAGACTTCTATATCAATCCAATATCCAGTATTGCCTAAATTGCAGTATTAATTTCAGTTTCAAATAACTTAGTGATTATATGTTTAAATTTCAATAAATCCGTTTGTTCAATTTCTAAGTTTGTTATTTAATCAAAATTATCATCTTATTGGTATAATTACATTGGTTTATTTCTTAGCACACTAATATTTTACAATTTCATCTAAATTTTTAATTTAACGTAATATTTAATTTCAGTTAATTACCATAATTCCATTTACTACCGCTAAAATCCAATAAATTAACCATACTTGAATTTCAATTACTTTTATTTAATCAATTGCCATATTGTGAACTACATTGATTATATCTTATTGAATTTACATTCTTCAAATTTTCAGTCCAATCTAAAGTAACTGCACTAATTAAGTTAATTAACTGCAATTGATTTCAAATTAAATTTTATGAACTAAACAAATAGGTAACTTATAACAATTGTTACCATTAACTTTTAGTTACTTTTATAAGTTCATTATTTGCAATTAATGTTACAATAACTCTACTTTTATTCAATTACCATTTATTATACTGTTTCAATACATATTAAACATTTACATTGGTTTACTTATATTAAGCTTATAAATAAGTTATAACATTCATGTAACTTCAATTGGTTGGAATTCCTTTCAAGTTATTAATAATTAACTTTAATTGACATTGTTACCTTTCATTTTATTTATTATTCATTAATACATCACAAATTTATATTTCTCTCAAAATTAAATTATCAAAATTAATTAATTACATTTACAGGTTTATTACTTACGACAAATGTTACCATTTCTCATTAAATAATTCCATATTTACATTTGTTTGCCTATATTTATTTTATAACCAAGTATAACACTTAAATCATTTCAATTAATTGAATTTTCAATATAATTGTTAATAAATGACTTGAATTAACATTATTACGTTTAATTCTAATTATAATTTCATAATTAAATTACCAATTTTTTTGTTCCTTCTAATTATTAAATCAAAAATCCTATTAAATTAACTAATTTAAATTACCAAAATTTTACGGGTCGTTACATAAACGCAGCAGTATGGACAACGAATAGAACCACAAAACAAATTTATAAAAGCGATCGGGGAAATTCAAAGGAAATTGGACATATGAACTTTCCCTCGTTTTATGGTCATACCAAATGCCTACAAGGACTGCCACTTTACACACTCCATACCCTTAGCCCTTGGATTTAAGGCACTATTACCGGTTAAAGTCGAAGTTCCCTCGTATGAAAGTATTGCTTATACTTATGAATCGAATCAAGAATCGAAAATGGAATCGCTTGACTTTCTTAATGAATTAAGTGACCAAGCTGCTATTTGAACGATAGAATATCAACGCAAAACCCTAAAATATTATAATCCAAAAGTGAAAGAAAGGACGTTCATAAAAGAAGACTTTGTTTAGAGGAACATAATGACGAACACGAAGGACCCTAAACATGGCCCTCTCGGATCAAATTGGGAAGGTCCACTTACCATTCACGAAGCAATCCCACCAGGGACATATCGATTAAGTAAACCTTATGGAAACGTGATATGCAGAACTAAGAATGTCGATCATTTAAGTCCATATTTCACAACGTTATATTAGTAAAGTAAATTGCCAAGAATGACTTAAAGGATGAAATAGAAATCCTATCTAAATAATTGCCCCCGTAATTGAAATGTGCGTTTTCAAACTTTATTTCTAGCCTGACGAGGTTGGTAAGATTTATTGAAAAAAGCCATCCTTTTTATCCATTAATGGACGAAAATCCTTTAGACTAGCCACTAGGCCTGGCCAAAGCAACCTTCCAAAGAGTGATGTCCGACAAACCCTTTGTTCCTATTGTCAGAACTGGTCAAAGAACCTAGATGGACATAAAGTCATTGGTCCCGCCGCTAGGCTAAAGAATCCTTACATAAAGTAACGGTTGATAAAGCCATTGACCTTACCATCGGGCTTGGTCAATGCACCCATATTCAATAGGAGATGAAAGAAATGCCTTTGTTCCTGCCGCTAGGCTTGGTCAAAGAAACCATCGAAAGACTATTCTTCAATGAAGCCTTTGACCTAGCCACTTAGCATGGTCAAAGCACATATCTAAGGGAGATGGAAGAATATCCTTTTGTCTCACCAAGATTGGCCAAAGCCACCATCAAAAGAGCGACGATCAATAAATTGTTTGACCCCACCACTAGGCCTGGTCAAAGCACCCATCCAAGTGGGATGGACGAAAAGCCTTTGGTTCCACCGCTAACCTTGGCCAAAGCGACCATCCTAAAAGTGATGGTCAATTAAGCCTTTAATGTAGCCGCAGGTCTGGGTCAAAGCATCCATTCAAGGGAGATGGTCAATGGAAACTTTGATGATCAAGTGAGGTCTATGAAAACAACTATACAAAGAAAGAAAATCGATTGAGTTCTTAATTTGATGAGCAACCAAACTTAGAATAAGCAAAAGAAAAAATGCATTTCCTCGAAAACTGGAAATTTTTATCTTAATGCAACATCAATCCATTCTAATAAAGCTACTCTCAAGAAGTTTCAAGAAGATTCCTTACTTTCAAAAATTTCATTTTTCGGTCAATCACACATTACTAAGTATGTATATTCGATTTTTGCATCAAATGGTTTCAAAATAAAGTTAATAAATCTTATATAAGGATATCTTCGAGCAAATTTGTGAGAAATTTTTTACCATAAAGAATATTTTTAGTAAGAATGATAATTGCAAATAAAAATACTTTCAAATAAGATTACAAAATCTATGCATTTTGTAAAACCTTTTTTATGGAAAGTTACAGTGTTAAAAGGCAAAATTCATTGCGAAATTAAGTAGAACAATAAATAAATGACGCAGAATAAAGCACCAAGGAATGATAAATTGCGAGAAAAAAGGCATGATGCAAGAACAGAAGTTTACTTAAGCTAAAGCATAAAATTTCTTATGTAAGGAATGGGGAAACTGTTACACCCAAAACGCCAATATTAGACTGATGAACAAGAAAGTCATCGTGTGTAATTTAAGGGCGTCGTATGCTATTTGGAGCCTTCTTGCCTAGATGAAAGTCGTCATGTATAATTCAAAGTCATCGAGTGAAAAGTATCATGTGTTATTAAGAGTCATTATGGGGAAATACATATCAATAGTTGATGCAATAAGCCATCAGAGGTTGATGCTACAAGCTTTCGTGTATGATTAATTACAAGCCATTGTAAAGAAAAATGCCAAAGCTATCATGGACTATTTCCTAGAGTCATCGTGTCAAGAGACATGCAACTTATCATAAAATAGAACTATGAAGAATAATATATTCAAGCTATCAAACCATTATAAGTAATCATCATGAGATAATGAAGATGTAAGGAAGCCATTGTGGTGAAGTCATCATTAAAGGAATATGGGGCCATCATGCTTGATTGAAACCATCGTTCTTAAGTAAAGCTATCATGCTTAAGTGAAGCCATTGCACGTGATAGAAGTCATCGTGTATAAAATGAAGCTATTAATCGTTGTTAAGAATAACATGCTTTAATTGATGCGGTCGTTGGGCGGAGTTATCATATGTTAATAAAGAAATGGAGTACGTATCAGATGAAGTCACAGTGAATAACCATCATGGAAGAAAAAGGGATATCGTGATCAATTTAGCAAAGTCATAGCGTACCAACTTAGGACGTTACTAAAAGATAGAGCTACCAAGTCATCCAGGCGAGGTTTGCGAATTAGTCATCATGATTTCATTATGAAACAGCTCATTGGTGCCTCCATGATAATTCCAATGGTTATCATGCATAGATGATACATAAGGAGCATTGTGAAACAACTGAGGAAGCAGAAATCATAAGCTAATTCATTAGAAGCATCACTGTGCCAATATTAAAGGTCATCGTGAGGTAATGAATGAAGAGCTATCGTGGGATAAGAAGATAATACTTTGGATGACAATTTTTGAGGCAACTATAGGGAAATGCATGAGATCTTTTATGTCCTTAGTCCTCGTGCAATAATGCATAAGGGCCTTCATAAATCTATTTCTGTAAGCGATTATAGAGTCGCAAATAAGGCCATTGTGAAATAAATAACTGATTCAACTATTATGAAGCCATCGTGGATTGACTTGGTGGAGCCTTCTTGATCAATATAAGCCATTGTCAGACAATCCTACAAGTTGAGATAAGGGACATTGGAAAAGATGCTTCTGTGGTAAGTTTCTTAAAATCATTTCATAACTAATTGCTACACATCATTCAGCCATGAACATTGGTATCATATCATAAGGATCAATCTTCACCATCCACTCATTCGAGGTGATACGTGGCACAAATCAAATAGCTGAAATCATCTATAGGTACCCTCACCTCAAGTTATGTGTTAACTCTTGGAGGGACATTTACAGATTATACAACGAGGTTAAAAATGATAGTTGGTTTTTCTATTATTAAGGCAGAGCTAATAACTATCGTTGAAGAACCTAAGAAAGTACTATACTTGAAGCATTGAACTGTGATTTGGGTTTTGTATATGATTGAGTTTCAGTGCGTTGTGACACTCAATCAAAGTTCTTTTCAACTAGTTGAAAATCAAGCTTTCAATTCAAGGGTGAAGCATATAGAGGTGAGAGAGTCTTTTCTAATTTTAGTGAATGAAGAGAAGTTAGTTTGCCTTCAGAAGGTTTGCATGAAGTAGCATGTAGTACATACGGCCTAACCTGCTGCCTGATTCAAACTTGTTCCGAATATTAATGTGTTATCTGCCACATGGTGGCATAATGGAAGAGTGAGTTGGTAGATGAAGATATTTTTCATGATGGCAATGTAGATTTAAATGCCTTACTTAAATGGATCGGAGCACTTTCAACACTTTGCTGGCAAAATGTGGCCTTGCCAAAGTCATTGACAAAGTGCAATGGGCGATGGGCATGCCAAAGATAATTGGAAAAGTATCCACGGTTTCTCATCCGAGCTTCTCTTGGAGTATGAGGACGTCAGTGGACTCGATATCCATGTATGTAAATATATTATTTATGTGGGGATCGTAATTTTATGTGATACAATATTTCTATATTAAAGTAGATTTTGAATATATTGTAAGTCAACGTGGAGTTGTGATTTAAATATATGTTATACAATATGTGTAACGACCCAGAATTTTTGACATCCCGAGTTGTGAATATTAATATATAATATTCAATAATATTGTATTTTAATATACAATATTCGCGTTAATCAATAATCAATAATATACTAATTTTTCAAAATTAGTATAATTTGAATTTTCAGATCTATATTAAGTTACAGATTGATTAAATGGAATTCCTTATATGAATATTTTGTTTTAAAGGTAAAATATGTATATTTCGTTTTAGATAAAATATGTGTATTTTGTTTTAGAGACAAACTATGTAAAAAAAAATTCTAATGATAAGATATAATAGAGAATTAAAGTTAACTGGGAAAAATCATCTACATATATTTTTACATATAGGGATAATAAATTATATGTATATATAATTTGGATAGAAATTCATAATAAAGTAAAAAAAGGATATTTTTGATTTTGCGCATATAAACAATGTTGTTTATATTAAATAAAAAAAGTTTTAAGTTTCTAAAATAATATAAAGTTATATATATGTGAAGATAAATTCAAAAGGGAAATTTGTAATAATAAAAATGTTATAAATTAAATGATGTGTGTAAGAATCACATAAGTATAAGTAGGAGAAATTATATATACCCATAAATATCAAATGAACTTCGTTTATTTGAAAGTAATAAATTTCCATATTATAAATTAAAAGATGTATATATGGATACATATATACGTGAAGGCTTAAAAATAGTTTTAACCATCTTATAGTGCTTAGAACACATATATGTATACGGTGTTTAACATAGAATGTTATTTCATTTTGTTTAAAGTAAAATATATATTTATATAAGGTATATACCAAGAAGTGTTATTTTAATTATCTAGTTTCCCACTTTTATTTTAAAATGTATAAGAGATAAATGCAAACACTACTTTGTCGAAGATAACAATGGGTTGTTTAACTTCATAAGTGTACATATTTATACTTTAAATATTTTATGGTTTATATTATAAATATAATAATAGGAAGATTCAAGTCATTTACTGTTAAGAGAAACAGGTTAACAAAACAGTTGACAAAACTATTTTAAATCAAGCAAACAATGGGTAATCAGGTAATAGATTTTTAATCATTAAAAAAAGTAACATCTGGTATAGAAACAACTGATAATATGTTGTAATGATCATTTCTTTTCATTTCAAATTTCACACATCAAAAAAATATCATTACCAGCCCCCATAATCTCTTTCCAAATCTATAAGCTGGATATTGTATAACGTATATATATGTGAGCATTTAGATCTGTGATGTTGTTTTAAAATCTAAGCCTGTATCTTAAGAAAATTTAGCCTCTATTCAAACTTCAAGCAACGTGAAAAAAAGAGAAAAGAAAGTTACTCTGTAACTGGTTTGGTGATCAGGAAGAAATCTCTGTTTAATACAAACCACCAAGAGAATTTTTTATAAAAAAAAGCAAGTTCAAGAATTCAGATTTAAAGATTTCAACTTCAGCATTTAAAGTTTCTGGATTCAAAATGTTTAAGGTGAGTATCATTTATTTCAAATTTGAATTTGAGATGATTGCTCTATTGATAGTAAATATATTGTTCGTCCCAGCTTCAAAAATCTAGATCTCTCAATCTAATTCATATTTGATGGTGATGTGAACTAAGAAAATGTTTATTTTCTAGTATAGTTTAACTTAAAATTAGTTTGTGAATGGATTATGTTGTGAAGTTGATTAATGACAAGTTTTACAGTAAATAACATACTTTAGTGAAAATTCAATACTTTTAAATCGAGAATTCAAGCATGCAATCAGGTTTCCTCTATGGAAATAGGAATTTTAGTAGTAAAATTATAGTGTACTAAATCTCCAGAAACAAATAGATGACCGAAATACGTTCAAAAATCAATTTTTGTCGACTTCGTCGTCGGGAGGTGACGCGGCCTTGACTGAAGGAGTAGGTGGACCTAGGGGAGGTGACTATAGTGGATGTTTGTTGGATTTAGGCTTAGATTGGGAGAACGAGCAATTTATAGGGTATTGGGAAGACGATGGGAGGCCGACGAACGCGAGTGAACTGGGAGAAGTTGCCGTGACCGGGACACTCGATTTTTGGTAGAGAGGTAGTGCAGTGGAACGGCTTCCGATCGGTGAAGGAGGCGATGGGATCCTAGGGATACGGTGAGAGCAGTTCGTCGAAGTTTGGCTTTAGGTTCTTCGATGGATCATCTGAGGGTTGTTTTTCGTTAGGGTGAGTTTGAATCTTCGTAGAAGTGACGATGGTGACCAGTGGAAGAAGCGGCATCAACTCAAGGGTTCGTGGGGTCACAGTGGACACCAAAGCTATGGTGCACGTGCACCGTGTGCACATGATGCTTGGCATGGCAGGAATTGGGAAGGCGAGAAGGATAGGTCCGATCCAGGCTGCGTCTTGTGTCGTGATCGAGTCATGTTTGAAAGGGTTGATTGAGTTGATCGGAGATGATTCTCTCCGGTTCATCGCCTCGAATTCAAGTGGATTTAGGGTTGTTTGTCCGGTAGGTGAGAAGAAGAGAGAAGAATTAGGGGAGAAGGCGGGTTGCTTTCTTTCTGTTGCTTTTTATATTTTAGTTTGGGCTTCGGCCTGTTTGGGTTTGTGCAAATAGAATAGGACCGGGTTAGCTTTTTTGTCTTTAGGTTGGGCTTCGGCTGTTGGGTCTTTGTTTTATTTTAAACAAGATTTATTAATAAAAGAAATTTGTTATAAAGTAAAAAATAAATCCATCACCATTTATATTTCTAAGCATATAATCAAGCACGTTGGTTAAAGTCATTATTTTTAAACCAATTCTCTTTGATGTTAAATGTTATTTAAAGATTATATAGGCAAAGGAATTTTGGAAATAATAAACTTGATTTACTTCAAGTTTTTTTAAATTTAGGTCATTTGAATAAATTATTTTCATCTTAAATTAGTCAAGCTTTTAAAAATAATTTATTATTAATCCTTGTGTTCTATTTGAATAAAGTGAAGTATAATTATGATAATTAAGGAAAATAAAATGTTTGTGCTCTTGAATTAATCCAAGTTCTTAAGTGATTTTATATTTATAATAATTATTTAATTTCACATATAATAAAGTGTTATTAAGAAGATGGTTTGTATCAATGGTTATTACGTCATCGTACGATCCGTTGTGAAATTAAATGAGTGAAATTTTACAAGCTTGTACAGATAGAATTTAATTATCAATTGGAAATGAATGTCATTGTATAATTTTATATGTCCTATCTATTAAGACGTTCTCTAATAAAATAAATGTGTTAATTGTAGATTATTCATACTATTTGACATCTGGTCAGTAGAAGCAAACACCACTCTGCTAATTATTTAATTTACTGTTGTGGGTGGTATAAACCATCATCCAAACTTTTTTACTGTATAATCATTGTGAATATTTAGTAGCAATGATAAATCTCTGACTGTTTATCCATGCATACATCTGTTATTTGTCGGTTAGATATATTTGAGTATATAATGAATCGATCTGTGGAAGTTGATTGATTTTGAATATCTATATCGCCATGCTAGACTGTGAATTGTGTTTTGATAAGTACCGTTGAGACTGATAAGCCTTTTTCTGTTTGGATTGATTTGAACCTAGTTTTGTTTAAAAAAATGAATATTGTTTTTAATGTTGTTTTTAAAAGAGTTGATAAATATTTTGGAAGTGACAAAAGGAAGTTAATTTAATATTTTTGGAAATCTTTATTAAGGTATAATTTTTATTATAAGTTATGAGTTATTCAAACTATTTTGTAGTATAAAAACTATTTATATAGTGATCATTTAAAAGTAAATTTTTATTAGTATTTAAGTACATTTTCTCTAAGATAAATCTATTTAATGTTTATTGTTGTTTTAAATGATATATTATATAGTAAAATTTTATAAGAATATTTTATTAAAACTTGAGAAATTTATTTGGAAATTATATAAGTATGATTTGGAAAGAAATTGTTTTATGTATATTTTTGCCTAGTGAAATAAGCTTACTTGGTAAATTTTAATCTGTTGGGATTTTAAATGGGAACAAGGCTTAATCGCTGCAATAGGAAATAACTTGGTTGAATTGATTGATTTTTTGATAGTTAAATAACCGACTATCAAATCTGGACAAAAACCTAACTTTGGAAATAACTAGAGGAAACTCGGGAATTATATGGTGCAGTTACCGTTCGAGGTGCTATACCATACATATAAACTCGTTTGTTCTCTTGGATGAATTATAAGGAAACTCGTCCTCTAATGGTTAGGAGGTGAACTCCGATCTTATTCTTCGTCTGTGTGTTTCCTAAAGAACCGGCGTTGAGTTTACTAGGAAATAGCGAACGTTGTTTCGAAGAGACTGGATCAGATTTATAATCGGAAAACCACTTCAATTCAACAGGTATGTTTTCATGATGAAGACTAGAGCTTGGAGTCGAAGATGGAGCAGTGAAGTGCAAGGGCTAATCGCTACTAATCCTAAGGGTGATTCCAAAATAGATGTAGTTGGAATAGTGACTTGGGTTCCGTTCGAACCCGGAACAGACTTGCATGGATGAATGCTTTCAGAACATCGTCATGAGGACGGTGAGCATTCTAAGTAAAATGTTCTAAAAAGATAACGCTGAGCCTTGAACCTCATCAACCAGGAATGACTGAAAATCAGGGGATATACAGCAATGCTAAGTGGGTAGCACCCAATTAGGGTAAGGTCATCCCTGTCTAGAGGTCCCTTTTTATTTGGTTGTATGGGCAGTTTCTGATCCCAACCGCGCGGTGATCTTATTCGGACTATCCAGTAAGGGGTAGCTTCGGTCTTGTGTTGTAGAAGAATGGGACAGGCCCTCGGTTTGCTGATCTAGACCAGCTACCATGATAGGTGGTACCCTTGTATCTAGTCATTAGTTGGAAATCCATTCTCCCTACGTGTCCTTTGGGTTTTGATTGTAGAACCTAGTATTTGATGGAATTTAATAATATAACAATTTTGGCTATTTGATTTAAGTATTTGTATTTAGACACTATTATAATATCAGGGGATTTTGATAAGAAATGTTTTGGCTATCGTAAGGTAAACATTTGTGGCGTGGTCTTACAAGATACCTTTGATTTCAAAGGATTTTTAAACTTTAATTAATCAAGTTGAGTGTGTTTCTTACGCTGGTTTACCAGACTGACCCGAGCGTGGTGGTTTTCCTATATGCTCGGGTCAGACCGAGCATATTTCCAGGTTTAGCTGGAAGATTGGAAGCTTCAGGAGAGGAGATGGAATCAGGAGGCCTATTCATGTAAATGCTTCTGTTCGGTTATATTTGGTTGTGTTCTCAACAAGTTGTACGGGCATATTGTTAAAAATGTCCGAGTTGAATGGAAGTAACTTTGATTTAAGTCTGTATAAGTTATTAAAGTAATAGTTTTGGTTTCATGTAAAGACTTCTTATATTATAGTTTATTCGTTCCACTGTGAGATTCTTAATTGTACTCTTTTACTTCTACCTTCTTTCTATCTTCTACCTTCCTTCTTTCTTTCACTATATGTCTTTCGGTGCAATTTGGCTAACAACTGTGGTTTAAAATCAGTTTAAATCAGTACGGAAAAATGGGTCGTGACATTGTGGTATCAAAGCCTAGGTTGAGCGAATACCTAGGTTTGGGTGGGTTTCTCATTAGGAAAAGAGTCTGTAGCAGCCTGATTGAGTCTGAGTGTGTGTATATATACGAGGGCACGTATTTGTTAGTTATACAAAAATGATTTTATATATTGTGTTAACTTATCGGTTAAGTGGCATATGGATTCTGGTCAATACGAGTAGCTAACATTATTGATAGGAATCTCTGAACACTTAAGCCAGGCCAACGGACACAATATTGTTTTGAAGGGTGAATGAAATAATTTTACCCAGAATATATTTTTCTATATAAAAAGTATCATTTTTAAATATATGGTATCTAAAATGATTGATTATGATGATAATAATTTATCATCTAGGATTGAGTCGTCTCAGCCTACAACTTTGAGTATTTTCATTGGTTGCCCTTTTTGACTTGAGTATACCCTTAGAGATTTGAACCCTTAGAGATATGAATCTTGGAAAAATGGATTTTTATTGAGTATTATGTGCCAAAGGGATTTAGGAAACTTTTAAACTAATATATTGGAAAAAAATTCCACCATTAAAGATAATTTCATAATTATGGATTTCTAAAAGGATATTTGAGAATTTAAAACCTTATATATAACACTTTATTTGCTGTATATATATATATATATTTATAAATTGAAGGAATAAATTGTTTATAGACTTATTGTATTTTTGTATATTTTTCTCTACCTTATAACCACTTTCAAAATATTTGCTTAAATTATTTTTAGAAAAATGATTTTTATAAAATTTTGGGTAATAGAAATTTAAAAGGGGGATAAATTTTGAAGTGTAAACCTTGATGTACTCCTTAACCTATAGAAGTCTAAACCTTAGGGTCTCACCTTTGGATTTTGGTATTGATTGTAGAGAACCCATAGCATCAGTCGAGGTGGAGCTTTGGCTAGGGCTAGGAGGGATGGTGATTTTGACCAGGTTAGGAGAATTCGAGCAGATCTTAACAAGCTGTCATTATATGAAGAAGAGCTGGATGAGCCGGTAGAGCCTGTTGTGCAACCTCAGCCACAGCTTCAGGAAGAAGACCCCGAGGAGGAATTCGATAGTGAAGAAGAGTTTAAAGTCGAAGGTGAAGATCATGAGTTTGGCGACGAGGAAGACTTTGAAGTAGAGGAGGATCTTGAATCGAAAAATGACGGCGCAGTCACTTAGGAGATAGGTGAAGTTGTTGAGGAGCCAGTTGCTGGGGTTGATTTCCTTAAGAAAACCTTGTCCAGAAATTGTTTGGGTTTTGGACAGTGATGTGGAGTCTAGGGAATTGTCAGGACTCGAAGGGGAGGACCCAGGTAGTAAGAGTTCGTAGTTAGTGTTGGGTTGCTTTCTCTAGGTAGTGTATGCCTTTTTGTTTGTGTCTATAACCCTTGGTCGTCATTGATGTTAGGTGTTAATGTTTGGTAGGACAATATATTTATATATCTATGTATACGTATATCTGTATATATAGGTATGCTTGTATGGATGATGATAGCACGTGTAGGAAAATTCTGCCTGGTACTAGATGGAATGTATATTGTGATATACAAGTATGAAATCTATGTATTTAGTGGTGTAGTATGGGTTGTTATTAATCAGTTATAATATGTTTGGATAGTTTTACTAACTTAACTATGGAATTTCATGGACGAAATTCTTTTTAGGGGAGAGGAATGTAACGAACCAGGATTTTTGACATCCCGAGTTGAGAATATTAATTTATAATATTCAATAATATTGTATTTTAATATACAATAACCCCGTTAATCAATAACTATTAATCTACCAATTTTCCAAAACCATTATAATTTGAATTTTCAAATCTATATTAAATTACAGATTAATTAAATGGAATTCCTTATATGAATATTTTGTTTTAAAGGTAAAACATGTATATTTTGTTTTAGATAAAATATGTGTATTTTTTTAGAGACAAAATATGTATATTTTTTTTCTAAAGATAAAATATAATAGAGAATTAAAGTTAATTGGGAAAAATCATATGCATATATTTTTACATATAAGGATAATAAAATATATATATATATATATAATTTGGATAGAAATTCATAATAAAGTAAAAAAAGGATATTTTGATTTTGGGCATATAAATAATGTTGTTTACATTAAATAAAAGGATTTTTAAGTTTCTAAAATAATATATAGTTATATATATCTGCAGATAAGTTCAAAAGGGAAATTTATAATAATAAAAATGTTATAAATTAAATGATGTGTGTAAGAATCACATAAGTATAAATAGAAGAAATTATATATACAAATAAATATCAAATTAACTTGGTTTATTTGAAAGTAATATATTTCTATATTATAAATTAAAAGATGTATATATGGATACATATATACGTAAAGGCTTAAAAATGGTTTTAACCATCTTATAGTTCTTGTAACACATATGTATATAGGGTGTTTAACATATAATGTTCTTTCATTTTGTTTAAAGTAACATATATATTTATATAAGGTATATACCAAGAAGTGTATTTTAATCATCTAGTTTCTCACTTTTATTTTAAAATGTATAAGAGACAAATGCAAACACTGCTTTGTCAAAGATAACAATGGGTTGTTTAGCTTCATAAGTGTACATACTTATAGTTTAAAAAATTTATGGTTTATATTATAAATATAATAATAGGAAGATTCAAGTCATTTACTGTTAAGTGAAATAGGTTAACAAAAATTGTTAACAAATTTGTTTTAAATCAAGCAAGCAATGGGTAATCAGGTAATAGATTTTTAATCGGTAAACAAACTAACATCTGGCAGAGAAACAACTTATAATATGTTATAATGATCATTTATTTTCTTTTCAAAGTTCACACATCAAAAATAAATATCATTTCCATCCCTCAAATTCTCTTACGAAACCTATAAGCTGGATATTGCAGAGCATATACATATTTGAGCATGTAAATCTGTGTTGTTGTTTTAAAATCTAAGCCTGTAACTTAAGAAAATTTAGCCTATGTTCAAAATTCAAGCAACAGGAAAAAAAGAGAAAAGAAAGTTACTCTGTAACTCGTTTGGTGATCAGAAAGCAATCTCTGTTTAATTCAAACCACCAAGAGATTTTTTTTATAAAAAAAAAAGAAAATTCAAGAATTCATATTTAAAGATTTCAACTTCAACTTTTAAAGCTTCCGGAATCAAAATGTATAAGGTGAGAAAAAATTATTTCAAATTTGAATATGAGATGATTGCTCTATTGACAGTGAACATATTTTTCATTGCAGTTTCAAAAATCTAGATCTCTTAATCTAGTTCATATTTGATGGTAATGTAAATTAATAAAATGTTTATTTTCTATCATAGTTTAAGTTAAAATTAGTTTGTGAGCGGATTATGCTGTGAAATTGATTAATGACAAGTTTACAGTAAATATCATACTTTAGTGAAAATTCAATATTTTTAAATCGAGAATTCAAGCATGCAATCAGGTTTCCTCTATGGAAATATGAATTTTAGTAGTAAAATTATTATTTTTAGTGCTCTAAATCTCGAGAAATTGATAAATGACCGGAATACATTCAAAAATCAATTTCTGTCAACTTCGTCATCGAGAGGTGATGTCGCCTTGACTGGAGGGAGCAGGTGGACCTAGGGGAGGTGACTACCGTGGCCGTTTGTTGGATTTAGGCTTGGATTGGGAGAACGAGCAAATTGTAGGGTTTAGGGAAGACGATGGGAGGCCCGTGAACACGAGTGAACTGGGAGAAGGTGGAACGACCAGGACACTTGGTTTTTGGCAGAGAGGTAGTGCAGTGGAAGGGCTTTCGATTGGTTAAGGAGGCGATGGGATGAGAGAGGTACGGTGAGATCAGTTCGTCGAAGTTAGGCTTTGGGTTTTTTGATGGATCGTCTGAGGGTTTTTTTTCCGTTAGGGTGAGTTTGAGAATTCGTCGATGTGATGATGGTGACCAATGGAGGAAGGGCCATCGAGTCAAGGGTTCACGGGGTCGGAATGGACATTTGAGCGGTGGTGCACGTGCACCGTGTGCACGTGATGCTCGACAAGGCAGGAATTGGGAAGGCGAAAAGGATAGGTCCGATCCAGGCTGTGTCTTGTGTTGTGATCGAGTCATGTTCGAAAGGGTTGATTGAGTTGATTGGAGATGATTCTCTCTGGTTCATGGCGTCGAATTCGACTGGATTTGGGGTTGTTTGTTTAGTAGGTGAGAAGAAGAGAGAAGAGTTAGGGAAGAAGGCGGGTTGATTTCTTTCTGTTGTTTTTTTTATTAAGTTTGGGCTTCGGCCCGTTTGGGTTTGTGCAAATAGAATAGGTCGGGTTTGTTTTTTTGTCTTTGGGTTAGGCTTCGGCTATTTGGTCTTTGTTTTATTTTAAACAAGATTTATTAATAAAAGGAATTTTTTGTAAAGTAAAAATAAATCCATAACCATTTGTCTTTCCAAGCATATAATCAAGCGTGTTGGTTAAAGTAATTATTTTTAAACCAGTTTTCTTTAATGTGAAATGTTATTTAAAGTTTACATAGACAAAGGAATCTTGGAAATAATAAACTTGGTTCACTTAAAGATTTTTTTTAATTTAGGTCATTTAAATAAATTATTTTCATCATAAATTAGTCAAGATTTTAAAAATAATTTATATTAATCCTTGAGTTATATTTGAATAAGTTGAAGTATAATTAAGATAATTAAGGAAAATAAAATGTTTATACTCTTGAAATAATTCAAGTTCTTAAGTGATTTTATATTTATAATAATTATTTAATTTCACATATAATAAAGTGTTATTAAGAAGATGGTTCATATCAACGGATATTACGCCTTCGTACAATATATTATGAAGTTAAATAAGCGAAATTTTACAAGCTTGTACAGATAGAATTTAATTACTAATTAGAAATGAATGTTGTTATATAATTTATATGGCCTATCTGTTAAGATGTTCTCCAATAAAATAAATGTGTTAATTGTAGATTATTCATACTGTTTGACATCTGGTCAGCGGAAGTAAACATCACTCCGCTAATTATTTAATTTACTGTTGTGGCTGGTATAAGCCATCATTCTGACTTACTTTCTGTATAATTGTTGTGAATATTCACTAGCAATGATAAATCTTTGATCTGTTTATCCATGCATACATCTGTTATTTGCCTGTTAGATATATTTGGGTATATAATGAATCGATCTATGGAAGCTGATTGATTTTGAATATCTGTATGTCATGCTAGATGGTGAATTGTAGTTTGATAAGTACCGTTGAGACTGACAAGCCTTATTCTGTTTGGATTGATTTGAACCTAGTTTTGTTCAAAAAAGTGAATATTGTTTTTAATATTGTTATTAGAAGAATCGATAAATATTTTGGAAACGACAAAAGGAAATTAATTTAGTCTTTTTTGAAATCTTTATTAAGGTATAATTTTTATTATAATTTATGAGTTATTTAAACTACTTTGTAGTATAAAGACTATTTACATAGTGATCATTTAAAAGTAAATTTTTATTAGTATTTAAGTATATTTTCTCCAAGATAAATCTATTAAATATTTATTGTTGTTTTAACTCATATATTGTATAGTAAACTTTTATAAAAATATTTTATTAAAACTTGAGAAATTTATTTGGAAATTTTATAAGTATGCTTTGGAAAGAAATTGTTTTGTGTATATTTTTACCCAGTGAAATAAGCTTACTTAGTAAATTTCAATCTGTTGGGATTTTAAATGTGAACAAGGCTTATTGGTTGCAATGGAAAATAACTTGGTTGAATTGATTGATTTTTTGATAGTTAAATAACCGACTATTAAATCTGGACAAAAACTTAACTTTGAAAATAACTAGAGGAAACTCAGGAATTATATGGTACGGTTGCCATTCGAGGTGTTATACTGTATATATAAACTCGGTTGTTCTCTAGGACGAATTAAAAGGAAACCCGTTCACTAATGGTTAGGAGGTGAACTCCGATCTTATTTTTCGTCTGTGTATTTACTAAAAAACCGGGGTTGAGTTTACCGGGAAATAGTGAACATTGTTTCGAAGAGACCAGGATTGGATTTATAATCCAAAAACCACTTCGATCCACCTAGTAGGTTTTCGTGATGAAGACTAGAGCTAGGAGTCGAAGATAGAGCAGTGAAGTCCAAAGGCTAATCGCTACTAATCCCGAGGGTGATTCTAAAATGGATATAGTAGGAATAGTGCCTTCGGTTTCGTTCGAGCCCGGAACAGACTTGGATGGATGAACGCTTTCAGAACATGGTCAGGAGGACGGTGAGCATTCTAAGTAAAATGTTCTAAAAAGGTAACGCCGAGCCTCGAACCTCATCAACTGGGAATGACTAAAAATCATAGGACATGCAGCAAGGCTAAGTGGGTAGCACCCAATTAGGGTAAGGTCATCCCTGTCTAGAGGTCTTTTTAATTCGACTGTGTGGGTGGTTGGTGATCCCAACAGTGGGGTGATCTTTTTTGGACTATCCAGTAAGGGTAGCTTCGGTCTTGTGTTGCAATGGAACAGGAGGGATCCTCAGTATGCTGATCTAGACCAGATATTGTGGTAGATGGTACCCAGTGCCTAGTCATTAGTTGGAAATCCATTCTCCCTAGGTGCCATTTACAGTTTTGATTGTAGATTCTAGTATTTGTTGGAATTTAATAATGTAACAATTTCGGCTATTTTATTTAAGTATTTGCATTTAGACACTATTATAATATCATAGGATTTTGATAAGAAATATTTTGTTATCGTAAGGTAAAAACCCAACATGTTTATTTGTGGTGTGGTGTTACGAGATTACTTTGATTTCAAAGGATTTTAAACTTTAATTAATCAAGTTGAGTGTGTTTCTCAGGCTGGTTTACTAGACTGACCCGGGCCTGGTGTTTTTCCTATATGCTCGGGTCAGACCAAGCATATTTCCAGGTTTAGCTGGAAGCCTAGAAGCTTCAGGAGAGGAGCTAGAATTAGGAGGCGTATTCATGTAGATGCTTATATTCAGTTGTATTTGGTTGTGTTGTCAACAAGTTGTAAGGGCAGATTGTTATAAACTCTCCGAGTTGAATGGTTGTAACTCTGATTTATGTCTTTATAAGTTATTAAAGTAACAGTTTTGGTTTCATGTAAATACTAGTTATATTATAGTTTATTTGTTCCGCTTTGAGATTCTGAATTGTTCTCTTTTTCTTCTGTCTTCTTTCTATCTTCTGCCTTCTGTCTTTCTTTCACTATCCGTCTTTCTATGCGATTTGGCTGACAAGTGCGGTTTAAAATCAGTTTAAATCGGTATGGAAAAATGGGTTATAACGGTATTAATTGCCTCTTTTTGCATTAAAGAAAAAGCAAGGAATTATCTATATGGAAAAGAGTTATATTGAAAGATGGAAGTATATAATCAATCAATTCCCTATTCAGCCGATAAAAAAATTAATTTTACCATGCACATGCATATTGAAGGAAACTAAAAATCAAATAGATGTACGTTACCTATATGAATTAGGGAATCGATGAGACATTGATTTATTTACATAAATCAATAACATATACTGCATGTAATAATGCACGCACACACACATGCATACATATATTACCACAGTCATTCTTTGGAGATTGGTATCATTCACTCAAGTTATATTTCTTTATATTCTTTTACTTAAACTCCATTATAAATTGTAATTTTCTTTTCCCAAATACTGATAAAACCTACTCCCCAAAGTGATTGTACAGTATCCCACGATAATGAAACTAGTATAAATCATGCATCCTCCAAATTTTAGTTATTTTCAGTTGTGATTTGTGACTCTGTTTAGGATGCTAATATTTTTTGTTTTACATCATCATAACACGATCAAATTCAAGTTTTTGTTGCATTTGGGGTGTTAATATGAATTTTCCCCAATAAAAATTACGCTACATTTAATATATTTCCTCTTTTCTGATTGCCTGTTTATTGAAATTTTCCTTTAGTTAAAGATAAATTAATTTTCAATTCTAGTGGTATCATTGTTAACATCGTAGGGAAATTTAGAATTTTGCACCAGAAATAACAACTCATAAGTTCTAATCCTCTAAGTATATTCTCATTTATTATTTTTGGTTTTGAACTTATTTTTTAGTGATTTCATCTCAGCTCAAAGAAACTCAATATTATGGGCTAGAATAAATGGAGAAAAAGCATATCTTTTGATATAAGTGGATTATGACACTACGAGTGATGTCTATTATAATAATTTTTAACATCTTCATTTTAATGTGGAAAATTTATGTGTATTATATGTTTTATGAAAATATACTTTGTTCATATACTATAACATATACATATAAGCAAATACCTAACAATTTAATCGTCATTTTGGATGCTAGTTTGGATTCTATAATTAATTTTAACTATATTAGTATCATTTGAAAATCTTCATTACATAAAATAGGTTTATAAGTTAATGAAATGATGTAAAAAAACAAGGTTCATATAAATGTTAGGAAATGAGAACATCTTCTTACTATACATGTTGAAATGAGATGATTAACTAAGCATAAGGAAATATGCATACCAAAAATGCTAATGGTGGTTTAGTTATATGTATCCTACAATAATTATTTATTCAACTTTTTCATAAAACTCAATGGGTCATTCATTATTAACAATGCTTGATAAATAAATATTTGTCCTTTAACCTATTTGATCAATAACACACAAAACAATGTTAGAAGACTACCGAAATCTTAATAAGGAATTCTTTTCCATCAATAAACAAGATAATCATTTAAAATGGTTTAACCATGTATGCTTAGTGAAAACTATCTTGTTCACCAAAATATTTGTTGGAAAATAATTCACTGTATGAATAAGATTTTTTCATGATTTAATGCATTTTTTGTTACATGATCAAGGATATAATAACTTAACATTATCATGGTATGATACACGTCAACTTCAAAAATAATCTAGAATTAACTTTCATATACTCGTACTTTTCATCTTTCTAAAAGTAGATAACAACTTTCTTAGGGTCATATTTCATTTATACTATGTAAAATAAAGCACCCAAATTCATAGCTGAAGTTCGGTAAATCGAATGTTAAGAGCAATTTAAGTTAACAAATGTTTGATTTTATTAGTATTATACAATAGGCAAATTCTATTCATACACCATTAATTGTTTTACCTATAGCATAATTTTTTTATAAAATATTAGACAATAATGCTCCCATTTAAGAAAACAAAAACAAAAATCAATATTAAAGAACACAAATCCATACAATCGATATAATTTCTTTAATAAAATAACTAATCTTTTTACTATCCGAAGTTGAATTAAATTTAAATTCTGTTTAGGTATCGAATTCTATTTATAAACTTTTAGGTTGTATTCGTGTAGTCAATTTTAACATTTTCCACTTTTAGTTATAAACAAAAAATTAAAATTCAATATTATTACTGAAATTAATATGATTCATAGAATATTGAATTCTTCTCTACCTTTTACTTACATTGAATCCAGTTTAAATTTAACATCAAAATTGAAATAGTTTAATATTTTAATATTCAAAAATTAAATTACATTTGCTATGTATAAATGATTAAATAAATTTCAATTCTATTTAAGGTATTTTAATTTAAAAATTGGAATTTACAATGGTAAATTTGAGAATAATATTTTGATTCACGCAAGAGAGAGAGAGAGAGAAAGTTACTAAATTGACATAAGAGTTTTGTTGTATCCTAAATTATTGGTAGTTTTATAATCTGTGTAGTGTATATTAAGTAAAAAAATGATGTTTTTGATTTTGGTAAAATTTTTGGTATATGGATAATAATTTACGATGTATGAATAAAATTTGCCTACACAATATGGTGAAAATAACTAAACATGTGATGCCTAATAAACATTGGTATTTAATTTCTTATAATTTTCAGATTTCTATACTGTAACAATAACGAAACACACCATTTTTATTATTGAATTTGGACTACAAAACATAATTATGTCATATACCATCTAATTTTCAATTTTCAATGCAACAAGCGCACTACAATCTTCTGCTATTTAACATTAGTTTTTAAATTTTCTTTTGAATTTCCATTGCAACACGTCCTGTTGATGGACTAATTATTTTAATAACAATACTTTTAATATGCAATATGTGTAGCGTAGGCTCCCACTAGTTTCATTATTATTTGCTCTAGCACATTGACGTGTATAACTTTACTTAACAATAACAAAACATGCATGAATTATCGAACGGTTCATAAAGCATTCATTTTTATTTGGTATTTTCTATTCATACTGTTGAAAACTAAGTCAAACTTACTTTATTAATATTAGGAATTTGTTATTCAATCTGTTATGAGTTGTCAATTATCTCACCTGTTAATTAGTGGGCTAGCAGGTTAGTAGGCATAATTAGTGGATCTATTAGCAGATACTAGTTAGCAGCTAGTAGCTATTTAACATTTGTTAATTTCCAATTTTAAAATGAGAATAAAATAGATCAGTATTCATGGTTATTTTCTTGAACTTCTGTTATCCTTCTTCTGCTAATTTCCCTTTTTCATTAGTTAATTTGGTATCAGAGCGACCAAAAAAAATTAGGTTCTAGGAGAAATTTAAAAAAAGAGGAAATACTGTTAGTGAAACACAAGAGGAAACTTTCAAGCATTAGGGCAAAGATGCAACCCAACGGAGGAACAAATTCTTCTTCCCAAACCTTTATTTCAATTTTTAAGGGGATAAACTATAAATTTTGGATCTTAAATATGAAAACACTCTTCAAGTCTCAGGAACTACGAGGCCTTGTTGAAAGTGGATTTGAAGATTTACAGCCAGAGGATCTAAGCCAACAGCTACGAGAGAACCGAAAAAAGGATTCCAAGGCGTTGTTCATGATTCAGCAGGCGATGGTTGATGAAATTTTTCCTCGAATTGCAGCAGCGACCACTTCTCATGAGGCATGGGAGACTCTGAAGCAAGAGTTTATGGGAGATAAGAAGGTAATCACTATTAAATTACAAGCTCTGCGTAGAGATTTTGAGACTTTGGTTATGTAGGATAAAGAATTTGTTCAAGCTTATTTGTCTAGGGTTTCTAGAATTGTGAATCATATGAAATCCTATGGTGAAAATATAAGTAGTGAAAGTGTAGTGAGTAAGGTGATGAGAAGTTTACCTACAAAATTTGATCATGTTATGGCTGCTATTGAGGAACCAAAAGACTTTTCCGTCAATACATTTGATGAACTAATGGGATCATTGCAAGCACATGAGGTCAGGCTTAATAGATCTAGTGAAAAGGACATGACTTTTCAAGCAAAGGAAGGGTCTTCATACAAAGGAAGATATGACAGTTTAGGAACTAGAGGTCGAGGAATAGGTGGATTTCGGGTTCAAGGTCGTAGTGGCGGTCAAGGTAGAGGCCAATTCGGTGACTCGAGTAGAGGAAAAAAATGGAGGTCTATGGCAATATTGGAGTCAGATTCGGTGTTATCATTGCAATAAGTATGGTCACAAGAAAGCAAATTGTTGGAGCAAGCAAAAAGATGATCAAAAGTCAGTCAATTTTACAGAAAACATTGATACAGAAAGTAAGTTATTTATTGCTCAATCACCTGATTCAAATGATGCTAATGACATTTGTATATCGATAGTGGTTGCTCTAATCACATGTCCAGTTCAATGTCTTTATTTAAGGATCTTGATGAGTCTGTAAGAGTGAGGTCCGACTTAGTGCTGAAAAATAGATTTAAATTAAAGGGAAGGGAAAACATGCCATCGAAACCGTTGAAGGTAATGTCAAATACTTTCTGATGTGCAATTTGTGCCTGGCTTAGCTCATAGTTTGTTAAGTTTTGGGAAATTGCTTAGTAGTGGCTATTCAGTTCTATTTGATGATGAGCTATGTAGAATCTCTGTTAAGATATCCGGTCAAACTATTGTTGTTGTTCCTATGATAAGAAACAAGATGTTTACCTTTGATGTGTCAAGTAGTGTGACCAAAGCTTTAGTTGTTAAAGGTAATAATAATGCTAGGTTATGGCATTTACGTTGTGGTCATCTGAACGTAAATGGTTTGAGTATCCTCAGTCAAAAGGAGATGGTAATTGGATTACCAAAAATTGGTGAGCTTGCTTTGTGTGAAGGGTGTATTTATGGAAAGAAGGCTAAAAATTCATTTCCGAGTGGCAATTCTTGGAGAGCATCAGAATATCTTGAGCTTGTGCATGCTGATTTGTGTGGGCCAATGCAAACAAAATGGCTTGGTGGAAATAAATTTTTTTGTTGTTCACTGATGATTACAGTCTTATGAGTTGGGTCTATATTATGAAATTAAAGTCTGAAAGCTATGAGAATTTCAAGAAATTCAAAGCTACGGTTGAGAGGCAAAGTGGCAGAAAGTTGAAAGTTCTCAGAACTGATCGTGGAGGTTAGTTTACATCTACATAATTTTCAGAATTTTATATTGAGCATGGTATTCGAAAGTTGACAGTACCATACACACCTGAGAAAAATGGAGTCGCCAAGAGGAAGAACTGAACTATTATTGAAATGGCAAGAATTATGTTGAAGGCAAAGGGGATTCCAAATGAATTTTGGAGCGAGGCAGTAGCTACATCTATCTATACTCTGAATATCCCTCTAAAAAGAGAGGTTCTCAATTTGAATCCTTTTGAGGCATGGGGGGATAAGAAGCCTCAGGTAAGTCACTTAAAAATCTTTGGTTGTATAGAATATGCTTTGGTTAATCTTCGTTCCAAGCTTGATGAGAAAGCTGAGAAGTGTATATCATTGGTTATTCGTCTCAATCTGAAGCATATCATCTATACAATCCTGTAACATCCCGAACATCTCTTGAGTTACTGTACTCATATTTATATTCTGTTTATTTAACTCACATAAGATATTCTAGTCTGACTCGGGTGTTTTTGTCTATTCAAATTCGCTCGGGTCAGTCCGAGCATTTCAGGATAGCAGATTTTAGCTTTGGAGGACGAAGACGAAGAATAAGTATTATGTTATATATAGTATTACACCACACTCTTTCTATTCCGCTGCATTGCTTGTATTGGTATGTGTAACTCTGATATTTATTGTGAAAGAAGGATCAAGCTTTTGTAAACTGTTTATGAACTGTATATTTGTTATTATATTTTATCCTTCCGCTGTGAGATTCTGTTTTTGTTTTTATTTCTTCTCTGTTTTCTTATTTACCCCATAACAATCCGCCCTTGCGTATGCTTTGAATTGGCACGTGTGTCGGTTTAAAGCGTGCAAAAAGGCGGGATGTTACAGTTGGTATCAGAGCTTTGGTTTAGCGATAAACCTTGGCTTTGTGGGGTTTGACTCTTTGTTAATAGGGTAGAAATATCCTATGGGAGTCGCTGAGTGTATATATAAGAGAGAGCGTACTTGTTAGTATTAATAAAAAGATTTTAATATTGTGTTAATCTGTTCCGCTTTGTATTTATAAATTCTGGTTGATGCATGGGACGCTATGTCATCAATAGGGATTTCTAAACACTTAATAGGACAGACCGACATAATATTTGTTTTTAATATAGGTGAATGAAATAATTTTGCCTATTATATTTCTATATATAAAAATAGTTTTATAAAGATATATATATATTTGGTTGCTATAGATTGGATGTTAGGCAATAAAAATATTTATAATAACTGAAGCTAAGTGAAATTATAATAAACCAAATTTGGAGATTTAGAACTTAAGTCCGGGATTTTTGAAAATTTGCTTTGAAAGAATTTGTGAAATTTATTGATTTGGTTTATAAGTATTTTCTTATATAAATATTTCGTATAAATTGGAAGAATTGTTTTAAAGAAGATTTTGGAAAAGAATTAAATTCTGTACTTTCCTCTCTGTCGTTGGAAAATAAATTCGGTGATGACGGCCGCATCATCGACTTTCATTTTCGAGTTTCGAAGGGGAAAGGCCACTGTAGTAAATTCTACTGCAGATTTATTTTTGAAATTTTCTAAAAATTTTCTTTTATTGTTCTAAATATAATTAGAGATATAAAAGTTGTAAGAACTTATTTATCTATTATTTTGAAATAGATTAAAATTTGACCCGGTATTTAATTCTAAATTTTTCCGTTAATTAATTGTTTAAACTTTGTTAGTGAAATATTAAGTAAGAAAGTTAATGCTAGGGATAAGGGAAGTAAAAGTTTTTAACTGATAAATAATGGAAAAGATTTATTGAAGAATGAATGAATTGAAACCTCTAATTGGAATAAGAGAATAACTGCAAAGCTATAAAGAGGAATTTGCATACATATGAGACAAAGGGTAATATGAATAAACATTAAATTTAATTAAAAGAATGGAGATTAAACTTGTATAAGTTCAATTGCAATTTCCTTAACATAAATAATTTACCCAAATATAAAAGTTGAAGTGTTAAATGAGAAACTGGAATTGAATATTTTACAAGTAGGAATTTAGGAAATAATGAAAGAATTTATTGGTATAAACTTAAGTGATAATTGAAATTTTACCCAAATTAAAGGTGAGTATTATTAATAGGTGATTTTAACTTAAGTAAATAAAATGAAATTCTTTAATATTGATGTGTAGGGTTATAAACTTAAGTATGATTTAAAATGCTACTAGTAATATAATAAAAAGTAGGTAATATAAATAAATGTCTGTAAACCCTAGATAATGAATTAATAAAATCCTTTATTTATAAAAATGGAGGTTTTAAGGTTAATAATTTAAGTGTAAGTAGAGGGTTACTGTAATTAAATATAATAAAACATAAACCTTAAATAAAGGAATGAAATTAAGGGTAAGTTGAAATTGTAATTTATAAAACGAATATATATTTATTGAACCGTTAATAAATAAAAAGGAATTGAGAAGAAACTTGTAAATTTTCACTTGCATTCTTAAATATACATAACTTACCATATAATAAAAGTTGTAATGTTAGTAAGAAAATGTAAGGGGAAATCTTACAAGTGAAGCTTGAGGTAATTAAGGTATTCAATAAATTTGCTGTTATAAATGAGAATTAACTGTATAAACTTAAGTTAAATTGGAAATTTTACTATATAAGAAAGGGTAAGGAGTATAAATAGATGATATAAACCTTAGTCAATAAATTGGAATACAATATAATGAATTTTGTAACAAATGGAAAATGAAAATTGTAAGAAACAAAGAAATCCCTCCATAAATGAAAGAAAGAAAATCAAACCACCGAAGCATGAAATAAATGTATAATAAGTTAATTTGGCTGTTAGTTTGAATTGTTATTGTTTGATTTATGTTTGTTGGGTAAGGAATTTGAAGTTGTTGGGGAATAAATAATCTATCCTTGTTCCATCTAAGACTGTTGAGTAAAGGATGCACTTGATAGTTAATTTCATTTCATACAAATTTCAAATTTGAACCCAGACAACTAATTGTTTGATGGTTTAAATGGTTGCTTCACTTTGTGTATGTATGTTATTTGTAAGATTGATAATTGTTGTATTGATTGGGTGATTAATGGTTGAAACCACCTAAACATTTCACTTTAATATAAATATTTAACCTTTTAGATTATATAAGTGAATGCAGGTGATGGAAGCAACTGCTTTTGGTTCCATAATAATAAGCGTATTGCCCGACAAATAGGTACGTTTTCGGATTACGTTTAAAGCGCTATTTTATATAGTTGCCCGTGTTGGGATATAATATTTTGATAATATTTGTAATATATTTGTTATATTTTGATATTTTATTTTCTCCCGAGCCTCTCCGTACAAAGGAGACTCTGCCAAAATTTTCCGTAAATTTTGGACTTAGAATTTTGTTGAAAATGTTTTTCCAACTTTAATTATTTAAGTATAAAAGTTTATAATGGCTATAAAACGGGTATATTTCATTAAAGGAAATTAATCCAGTAAATTATTATTTATAAGCTAATATTGAATTGAGATGTACTGTTTTATTCTTCCTTCTCCCTTCTTTTTCCTTTTCGGGGACGAAAAGTTTTGAGTGGGGGAGAGTGTAACGACCCGTTAAGTTCGACCATTTAAAATTGTTTGTTTAATAGGATTTTGTAATTTATTTTAGTTGAAAGAATAAAGGTGGTAGATAAGTATTTAAATGAAGGCTAGAATAAATTATATAGAAGTGACTTAGAAACCTATTTAAAGACATTTGAATAAAATTCAAATGAATTAAGTAGAGAAAGAAAGAAAAATTCTTACCTGTACATAAAATTTAATATGGGAATATTAAACCAATTTAATGCAATAAAAGATTGTGAACGATAAATTGAATAGATTAAGAAACCCTGTTATTGCAAGTCAATAAATTTGTAAACCCTAATGAACATCTCAAAATTTATAAATTTATTGAAATTTAAGACATAGCATAAGCGTAGAACTATAGGTATGATGACAAACTTTTATAAATTGTCTAATTAAGGGTCAGCAAATTTATTTGGAAATCAAACTCAATTAAGGGTAAGTAATTATGATGGATTGATGGCATAAACGTTACTAATTTTTATCATAGTAACGGAAGTGCAGATGGAAGGCAACTGTAGAAATTTAAGTACGTATTAACAATTGAAAGGGACTGTCGATTGAGTGGAGTACTTTAGGTTGTCTTACTAAATTTAGAATTTAACATAAGACAAATAGAAATAAATCAATAAACGTATAGATTTTAAGTTTATTATGATGAATTATTTTAGTGATATGACTTAGAATAAATGAAATAATTTGGGTTAATTGGTATTTAATGGAATTAAAGGTTGCAATATTCATAGGTAAGGATTTAGATGAAATAGATTGATGTATGAAAAATTTAATTTGATAAATGGCAATTAATTCCTTTAATTTGTGCAATTAATGTATGTTTAATTGATAACGATAAAAAGTTGATTTTTTTTCAGTGTAACCAACGTAAAATATTATCATAGCATGATACTTGGTTTGAATAGAAGGATTTGATTTAATGTGAAAATTTTTGTTCTAAGTATTGAATAAAATTGGGAATCAAATTTTTTTTTATGATAATAACGTTAGTATTGGTTAATAAATAGATTTCAATGCAGTAACCAAATAAATGGAATAAGATGAGTATATATTGCATAGAAATGAAATGATAAATTATTGATGTAATGGAAGATATAACCATGTCAATTATGCATATAAGGTAATAAGGTAATGAAACCGAGGTAAATTAATTAATTGAGACTTTAAGTAAAATTAACGTGTGGAATTGACCAAGGTTCAATAAAATGAGAATTTGATTGGTTATATTTATTGGTTGAGAAATGTAAATGTGTATTTGGGGAATAAATTTAGTCAGACTTAAGTATTGAATTTAATTAATTAATATATATGATAAATGATGATTAAATAAAAACCCAATACTCTATATATATGTATAATATTTGAGTGAAAATAATAATACACTTATAAATGTGGAATTAAGAGTTTACAACAACTATTTTAAGTAAAGAAATTGTTCATTCAAGTAAATTTGAAACATCGCAATAGGTGTAGATTAAGTGTTGCGTTAAATAAATTATAAAGGAATAAATTTATAGAAACGTAGGAACGGAAGAATGAACATTATAGTAACGTAAAACGTATTGTAGGATAATAATTAAGTATAGGCTTGTAAATTAGATGTATGACAATAAATTTTGTACGTAAATCTTTCTATTAGTTGATAAGTCTTATTTTGATCAATTTAAAGGAATACACTAAATTTTGTAGTTAGTACGGAATATTGATGAGTGAATGAATAAGATGAAACAAAGGTGGAATGTATTAGTTGAGGTTTTAAGTTATTTATGTGATAAGTTACCAAAATTACAATTTTATCTAAATACGGTAATTTATGCAAACAAAAGATGAACATTTTGAAATATTACCACAGTGATATATAAAAGAAACGTTAACTATGTAGTTGGAGAATAATTGATATATTTTGAGTTGGATAATAGAAATCAAGTTATTTATATAATTAGATTTAAGATGAGAGTATAAGTATATGATTAAATAATTGGGTTTTGCGAATAAAATTTATAATTCCCAAATAATAAGAAAACGCAGAGGTTAACACTGCGAAATTTATATACTTATAAATTTTAATTCACATCCAAGCTTGCTAAATTATTGGGAATTGATTGGATTATATAAGTAATGAAATTTGGCCAATATTTAAAGTTGAAAGAAAATTTGGATTTTATGATTTATTTTAATTTATTTAATAAATATTAAAAATAGCCATTTTTGTCACGGACTCGGATTTCGACGAAACTAGTTTCATCGGATCCGTAACGGTGAATTATAATAATGTTTCAAGTTTCGTTGCGATCGGACTTGTCGTTTGATCGTACGGACTCGAAACGCCTTGAAATTTACGCATTTTGAAATCAATTTGAAATTTTTATTTTTTTAGCATAACTTCTTCATACGATCGAATTTGGTCGCGAAACTTTTTCCATCGCGTTCAGAATATTTTGAAACACCTATTTGGATATATAGTTTTAACAAATTCGACTCCGGAGGCAGAACGGGCTTTTTGGGCCAACTATCGTTTAGCACGTTCGTTATCCGTACCCACCTAGCCTTCTTTTATCTGTCTATATATTTGCGATTATAAACCCTAGCCACTCCTTATTTTCATTTTTCTATACGTACATCTCCTTCTCAACTCC
The DNA here is from genome assembly GCA_030765085.1 of Allium cepa. NCBI lineage: Eukaryota > Viridiplantae > Streptophyta > Magnoliopsida > Asparagales > Amaryllidaceae > Allium > Allium cepa. The sequence goes on along the minus strand of CM060945.1, from coordinate 716,500,893 downwards.
TCATTCCAATGGCAGAAAAAAACCTAATTCCCAAATTCCAAAATTTTATTTCAAAAAAAAAAAAAAAAAAAAAAAAAAAAAACTTTTTGTGGATCTGCAGCAGCTTCTGGTCGCGCTTCGGGTTTCAGAGGAGAAAACCCTAGAGCAACTTCGGGTCAGGAAGAAAATGACTCGGGTCGCTCCGGGTCGTTTTGGCGAAAACTCCAAGCAAGCATCGGGGAAATGAGGCGGCGCCCCGAAGTCGAACCCGAAGTTGACCCAGGACCAGAATTTTTCATTTTTCAAATTTTCATAACTTTTGCATACGAGCTCGGATTCACGCGCGGTTTGTTTTGCTGGGATCGTATCGGAATTTCTGACGTTTTGGCACTGGTTTGGATGAATTTGGAGACTGTCCAATTTTTGGGTTTAAATTGGATTTGAATTCAATTTAAATTCAAAAGGTGAGTGTTTTAACCCACTCACAACTACTAGAAGCTTTTATGTTTGTTAAATAAATTTTAGAAATGAATAGAAATTTATTTATGAGCTTTTGGCATGTTATTTCATTCATATCTGTTGAATTGCATTTTATTGAATGTAACTGTTAATTTAATTGATTTATTGCGTGTTAATTGGCTGTTAGAAATTTTTGGTTGCATATGAACTGCTAGTTAACAGTTATGTCAATTATCACTGAATATAAATTGTTAGATTAATAGTTGAAAATTTTAATTTGAATAAACTGCCAGTTATCACCTGTTATATATGATCATATATATAATTGTTATTGATTGATATTGCTTGATGTTTGTGACTGGATGATGGATGTTTTGTTGAATGGATGTTTTATTTGATATCATTAAACTGCAAGTTAGCATACATTTTACATTTCATTCGGGATTGTGGTTTGAAATGATAAAACCGCAAAGTTTTATTTTTTTAAATTGCGGATTGAAATGATAAATATCCGTATCACTTGACCATAGGATAGAAAATTATATACAGGCACCGCAGTCTATATATAACTATTTTAATGTGATTTCTATGGTTTGGATTGAATACGGTCTATAAATCTTAAATTTATATTGTATAAATATTTTATTTCATATTTATATACCTATGAAGTTGAAATTTTGAAATTAAAAGGAATATAAATTTCTTTATTGAAAATGGAAGAAATTAAGAAAATGGAGTTTGATGATTTATATCCTATGTTTAAATATTAAGTTGGAAATTTTAAAGATATGATATTTATAATTGGATTTTTCCCAAAATATTTTGAAATGAATATTCTAGTAAAAATTGAATTTGGAAATATATATATATATATATTTTACTAGAAATTGAAGTCTTATTAATTATGGATTTTATGTGAATGGTCAAGATTAATTAATAGAATATTGATTTTGAAAGGATAAAAATCCAACTTTAGTTGAAATATTAATGCTCAAAAATGGATATAAATATATATAAAATTGAAATGGTTTTGGGACTTGAAGTAATATTTTGGATTTTGGTTTAACTTTAAAAGAAGAAATATTTGGAAAGCCATGTAATTTATTTCTTTGTAAAGCAACAGTAAAGTTAAACCTTTTTAATTCGCATACCGTTGAATATCCAAACCATTTAGTTTTGAAAATAATGGTTTTAAAATACTATGGATTTTCGAAGAATTATGTTGAAAGTTACAAACAGAATATTGGTTACATGGGATATTAAATAATAAAAAGTGACATAATTTTTTTGGAAAGGAATAATTTTATTTGGGATAAACGATATCATATTGTTTTGGGTTTTAAAAGAAGAAATGATATCGTAATATTACGGTTTGAAATGGATTATATTCTGGTTTTAAAAGTATAAACTATTTTTAAATGACCGCGGTGTTATAATAACGATTGGTTGGCAAAGAGACCGGGATCGGATATGGACATACTCTCTGTCGATACCGAAAACCACTTTGACTAACCGTGTACGCGGTGGAGATTCCAGAATGAAGTAGGTGGTGGCGACGTTTCCTGTAAGGTAAATACGTGGACCCAACTCCCATGAGTTGGCATAAGGTGGCTAAAACAGGAGCGATTCTCAGGCCAATGAGGTCATTCCTCTGATCGGACGCTCCTCTTCGATATTATAATTTGACTTGGATTTGATTCAGTGGCCACTTCTATATTTTGATTTTGGGGAGTTAGTCCGAGGTGGGCGGTAACTGCGGCTACGCGTTTCCACCAGCCTGGATAGCAATTGGTATATCTACCCTGGCATTGCCTAGTTGTGCCGTGTCACCTACCATATCGCGCCTTGTACGAGTTTGGTTTTCTCCCGTAGCCCGTGTGGTATCCTCTAGTGGCTTCCCGATCAGGAGGGGCTATGATATTGGACGGACTACTGGGACTATTACGTGTTAAGGTGGAAAATGTAAAGCCTTAACGCTATTTAAAAGTAAGTTTATTTTATAAATAGACACTATTATAATAGCGCAATATACTACATAGTAAATAGTTTAACGGATCCTTAGGAGATGTAAATCCCGAACATCTCTTGAGTTACTGTACTCATATTTATATTCTGTTTATTTAACTCACATAAGATATTCTAGTCTGACTCGGGTGTTTTTGTCTATTCAAATTCGCTCGGGTCAGTCCGAGCATTTCAGGATAGCAGATTTTAGCTTTGGAGGACGAAGACGAAGAATAAGTATTATGTTATATATAGTATTACACCACACTCTTTCTATTCCGCTGCATTGCTTGTATTGGTATGTGTAACTCTGATATTTATTGTAAAAGAAGGATCAAGCTTTTGTAAACTGTTTATGAACTGTATATTTGTTATTATATTTTATCCTTCCGCTGTGAGATTCTGTTTTTGTTTTTATTTCTTCTCTGTTTTCTTATTTACCCCATAACAATCCGCCCTTGCGTATGCTTTGAATTGGCACGTGTGTCGGTTTAAAGCGTGCAAAAAGGCGGGATGTTACAGTTGGGTCAACTGTAACATCCCGCCTTTTTGCACGCTTTAAACCGACACACGTGCCAATTCAAAGCATACGCAAGGGCGGATTGTTATGGGGTAAATAAGAAAACAGAGAAGAAATAAAAACAAAAACAGAATCTCACAGCGGAAGGATAAAATATAATAACAAATATACAGTTCATAAACAGTTTACAAAAGCTTGATCCTTCTTTTACAATAAATATCAGAGTTACACATACCAATACAAGCAATGCAGCGGAATAGAAAGAGTGTGGTGTAATACTATATATAACATAATACTTATTCTTCGTCTTCGTCCTCCAAAGCTAAAATCTGCTATCCTGAAATGCTCGGACTGACCCGAGCGAATTTGAATAGACAAAAACACCCGAGTCAGACTAGAATATCTTATGTGAGTTAAATAAACAGAATATAAATATGAGTACAGTAACTCAAGAGATGTTCGGGATTTACATCTCCTAAGGATCCGTTAAACTATTTACTATGTAGTATATTGCGCTATTATAATAGTGTCTATTTATAAAATAAACTTACTTTTAAATAGCGTTAAGGCTTTACATTTTCCACCTTAACACGTAATAGTCCCAGTAGTCCGTCCAATATCATAGCCCCTCCTGATCGGGAAGCCACTAGAGGATACCACACGGGCTACGGGAGAAAACCAAACTCGTACAAGGCGCGATATGGTAGGTGACACGGCACAACTAGGCAATGCCAGGGTAGATATACCAATTGCTATCCAGGCTGGTGGAAACGCGTAGCCGCAGTTACCGCCCACCTCGGACTAACTCCCCAAAATCAAAATATAGAAGTGGCCACTGAATCAAATCCAAGTCAAATTATAATATCGAAGAGGAGCGTCCGATCAGAGGAATGACCTCATTGGCCTGAGAATCGCTCCTGTTTTAGCCACCTTATGCCAACTCATGGGAGTTGGGTCCACGTATTTACCTTACAGGAAACGTCGCCACCACCTACTTCATTCTGGAATCTCCACCGCGTACACGGTTAGTCAAAGTGGTTTTCGGTATCGACAGAGAGTATGTCCATATCCGATCCCGGTCTCTTTGCCAACCAATCGTTATTATAACACCGCGGTCATTTAAAAATAGTTTATACTTTTAAAACCAGAATATAATCCATTTCAAACCGTAATATTACGATATCATTTCTTCTTTTAAAACCCAAAACAATATGATATCGTTTATCCCAAATAAAATTATTCCTTTCCAAAAAAATTATGTCACTTTTTATTATTTAATATCCCATGTAACCAATATTCTGTTTGTAACTTTCAACATAATTCTTCGAAAATCCATAGTATTTTAAAACCATTATTTTCAAAACTAAATGGTTTGGATATTCAACGGTATGCGAATTAAAAAGGTTTAACTTTACTGTTGCTTTACAAAGAAATAAATTACATGGCTTTCCAAATATTTCTTCTTTTAAAGTTAAACCAAAATCCAAAATATTACTTCAAGTCCCAAAACCATTTCAATTTTATATATATTTATATCCATTTTTGAGCATTAATATTTCAACTAAAGTTGGATTTTTATCCTTTCAAAATCAATATTCTATTAATTAATCTTGACCATTCACATAAAATCCATAATTAATAAGACTTCAATTTCTAGTAAAATATATATATATATATTTCCAAATTCAATTTTTACTAGAATATTCATTTCAAAATATTTTGGGAAAAATCCAATTATAAATATCATATCTTTAAAATTTCCAACTTAATATTTAAACATAGGATATAAATCATCAAACTCCATTTTCTTAATTTCTTCCATTTTCAATAAAGAAATTTATATTCCTTTTAATTTCAAAATTTCAACTTCATAGGTATATAAATATGAAATAAAATATTTATACAATATAAATTTAAGATTTATAGACCGTATTCAATCCAAACCATAGAAATCACATTAAAATAGTTATATATAGACCGCGGTGCCTGTATATAATTTTCTATCCTATGGTCAAGTGATACGGATATTTATCATTTCAATCCGCAATTTAAAAAAATAAAACTTTGCGGTTTTATCATTTCAAACCACAATCCCGAATGAAATGTAAAATGTATGCTAACTTGCAGTTTAATGATATCAAATAAAACATCCATTCAACAAAACATCCATCATCCAGTCACAAACATCAAGCAATATCAATCAATAACAATTATATATATGATCATATATAACAGGTGATAACTGGCAGTTTATTCAAATTAAAATTTTCAACTATTAATCTAACAATTTATATTCAGTGATAATTGACATAACTGTTAACTAGCAGTTCATATGCAACCAAAAATTTCTAACAGCCAATTAACACGCAATAAATCAATTAAATTAACAGTTACATTCAATAAAATGCAATTCAACAGATATGAATGAAATAACATGCCAAAAGCTCATAAATAAATTTCTATTCATTTCTAAAATTTATTTAACAAACATAAAAGCTTCTAGTAGTTGTGAGTGGGTTAAAACACTCACCTTTTGAATTTAAATTGAATTCAAATCCAATTTAAACCCAAAAATTGGACAGTCTCCAAATTCATCCAAACCAGTGCCAAAACGTCAGAAATTCCGATACGATCCCAGCAAAATAAACCGCGCGTGAATCCGAGCTCGTATGCAAAAGTTATGAAAATTTGAAAAATGAAAAATTCTGGTCCTGGGTCAACTTCGGGTTCGACTTCGGGGCGCCGCCTCATTTCCCCGATGCTTGCTTGGAGTTTTCGCCAAAACGACCCGGAGCGACCCGAGTCATTTTCTTCCTGACCCGAAGTTGCTCTAGGGTTTTCTCCTCTGAAACCCGAAGCGCGACCAGAAGCTGCTGCAGATCCACAAAAAGTTTTTTTTTTTTTTTTTTTTTTTTTTGAAATAAAATTTTGGAATTTGGGAATTAGGTTTTTTTCTGCCATTGGAATGAGGAGTTGAGAAGGAGATGTACGTATAGAAAAATGAAAATAAGGAGTGGCTAGGGTTTATAATCGCAAATATATAGACAGATAAAAGAAGGCTAGGTGGGTACGGATAACGAACGTGCTAAACGATAGTTGGCCCAAAAAGCCCGTTCTGCCTCCGGAGTCGAATTTGTTAAAACTATATATCCAAATAGGTGTTTCAAAATATTCTGAACGCGATGGAAAAAGTTTCGCGACCAAATTCGATCGTATGAAGAAGTTATGCTAAAAAAATAAAAATTTCAAATTGATTTCAAAATGCGTAAATTTCAAGGCGTTTCGAGTCCGTACGATCAAACGACAAGTCCGATCGCAACGAAACTTGAAACATTATTATAATTCACCGTTACGGATCCGATGAAACTAGTTTCGTCGAAATCCGAGTCCGTGACAAAAATGGCTATTTTTAATATTTATTAAATAAATTAAAATAAATCATAAAATCCAAATTTTCTTTCAACTTTAAATATTGGCCAAATTTCATTACTTATATAATCCAATCAATTCCCAATAATTTAGCAAGCTTGGATGTGAATTAAAATTTATAAGTATATAAATTTCGCAGTGTTAACCTCTGCGTTTTCTTATTATTTGGGAATTATAAATTTTATTCGCAAAACCCAATTATTTAATCATATACTTATACTCTCATCTTAAATCTAATTATATAAATAACTTGATTTCTATTATCCAACTCAAAATATATCAATTATTCTCCAACTACATAGTTAACGTTTCTTTTATATATCACTGTGGTAATATTTCAAAATGTTCATCTTTTGTTTGCATAAATTACCGTATTTAGATAAAATTGTAATTTTGGTAACTTATCACATAAATAACTTAAAACCTCAACTAATACATTCCACCTTTGTTTCATCTTATTCATTCACTCATCAATATTCCGTACTAACTACAAAATTTAGTGTATTCCTTTAAATTGATCAAAATAAGACTTATCAACTAATAGAAAGATTTACGTACAAAATTTATTGTCATACATCTAATTTACAAGCCTATACTTAATTATTATCCTACAATACGTTTTACGTTACTATAATGTTCATTCTTCCGTTCCTACGTTTCTATAAATTTATTCCTTTATAATTTATTTAACGCAACACTTAATCTACACCTATTGCGATGTTTCAAATTTACTTGAATGAACAATTTCTTTACTTAAAATAGTTGTTGTAAACTCTTAATTCCACATTTATAAGTGTATTATTATTTTCACTCAAATATTATACATATATATAGAGTATTGGGTTTTTATTTAATCATCATTTATCATATATATTAATTAATTAAATTCAATACTTAAGTCTGACTAAATTTATTCCCCAAATACACATTTACATTTCTCAACCAATAAATATAACCAATCAAATTCTCATTTTATTGAACCTTGGTCAATTCCACACGTTAATTTTACTTAAAGTCTCAATTAATTAATTTACCTCGGTTTCATTACCTTATTACCTTATATGCATAATTGACATGGTTATATCTTCCATTACATCAATAATTTATCATTTCATTTCTATGCAATATATACTCATCTTATTCCATTTATTTGGTTACTGCATTGAAATCTATTTATTAACCAATACTAACGTTATTATCATAAAAAAAAATTTGATTCCCAATTTTATTCAATACTTAGAACAAAAATTTTCACATTAAATCAAATCCTTCTATTCAAACCAAGTATCATGCTATGATAATATTTTACGTTGGTTACACTGAAAAAAAATCAACTTTTTATCGTTATCAATTAAACATACATTAATTGCACAAATTAAAGGAATTAATTGCCATTTATCAAATTAAATTTTTCATACATCAATCTATTTCATCTAAATCCTTACCTATGAATATTGCAACCTTTAATTCCATTAAATACCAATTAACCCAAATTATTTCATTTATTCTAAGTCATATCACTAAAATAATTCATCATAATAAACTTAAAATCTATACGTTTATTGATTTATTTCTATTTGTCTTATGTTAAATTCTAAATTTAGTAAGACAACCTAAAGTACTCCACTCAATCGACAGTCCCTTTCAATTGTTAATACGTACTTAAATTTCTACAGTTGCCTTCCATCTGCACTTCCGTTACTATGATAAAAATTAGTAACGTTTATGCCATCAATCCATCATAATTACTTACCCTTAATTGAGTTTGATTTCCAAATAAATTTGCTGACCCTTAATTAGACAATTTATAAAAGTTTGTCATCATACCTATAGTTCTACGCTTATGCTATGTCTTAAATTTCAATAAATTTATAAATTTTGAGATGTTCATTAGGGTTTACAAATTTATTGACTTGCAATAACAGGGTTTCTTAATCTATTCAATTTATCGTTCACAATCTTTTATTGCATTAAATTGGTTTAATATTCCCATATTAAATTTTATGTACAGGTAAGAATTTTTCTTTCTTTCTCTACTTAATTCATTTGAATTTTATTCAAATGTCTTTAAATAGGTTTCTAAGTCACTTCTATATAATTTATTCTAGCCTTCATTTAAATACTTATCTACCACCTTTATTCTTTCAACTAAAATAAATTACAAAATCCTATTAAACAAACAATTTTAAATGGTCGAACTTAACGGGTCGTTACAAATCCTGTCAGTGGAAAACTGACTATTAGAAGAAATGTTGTATTTGATGAAGAAGCACCATAGGTGCGGAATTCAAAGGTCAATGACATTTCAGACCAAGATCCTGCAGATACGGAGGTGCAGCTATCAGAAAATAAAACACCTTCCAGTTCATCACCTTTCTCACCCAGTCAACGCGGATTTCCTCGTTCATCAAGCTCCTCTAGCAGCTACTCATCAGGCTCCTCAAGCAGCACACCGCCCAGAAAATTCAGATCTTTGGAAGAGGTATATGAATCTTGTGATTTTGCATTATTAGCTTCTGATCCAAGTTATTATGAAGCTGCATATAAAGTCGAATGGCAGAGGAAATGCAAACTATTGAGAAAAATGCAACTTGGGAGCTAGTTGATATTCCTAAAGGGAGAAATGTAATTGGGCTGAAATAGGTATTTCACACAAAGTACAATGTTGATGGGTGCATTCAAAAGCACAAGGCTTGAATTGTGGTGAAGGGTTACGCACAACATGAAGGTACTGATTTTGAGGAAACATTTTCTCCTGTAGCTCTTTTTGAAACTGCTAGAATTGTTTTGGCGCTCGCTGCACAACTGCATCTGCCTGTATTTTAGTTTGATGTAAAGTCTGTGTTTTTAAACGGAGAGCTACTAGAGGAGGTTTATGTTTTCCAACCTGAGGGATTTTTCATTGATGGCTGTCAAAGCAAGTTTATAAGCTGAAAAAGGCGCTTTACGGGTTGAAGCGTGCCCCACGTGCATTGTACAAAAAAATTGATTCATTTTTTCTAAACAATGGATTCATAAGAAGTGAAAATGAGCCCACTCTCTATTTTAAAAAGATAGGTGAATCTGACTTTATAGTGGTCTGTTTATATGTTGATGATATGATATATTTTGGCTCTTTAAAGTTGTTGATTGATGAGTTTATGTTCAGCATGATGGAGACCTTTGAGATGACAGATTTGGGGCTGCCACAATAATTTTTGGGGTTAGAAGTGAAGCATGGAAAAATGGCATTTTCATTTGTCAAAAGAAATATGCCACTGATCTTTTGAAGAAATTTCAGCTGAGTAACCTTAAGGCTGCTGCAACTCCTATGAACATAAACGAGAAGCTGCAAAAAGAAGATGGGAGTCAAAAGGTTAATCCAAGACTATTTCGAAGTTTAGTAGGTGGTTTAAACTACTTAGCACACACTGGATCTGATATTTTTTTGTGCATGTGTTGTGTCCAGGTATATGCATCACAACACCAAAACTGTCATTTTGTAACGGTTATAACCGTTGGTAATCAAATTCCTAACGGTTATAACCGTTGGTAGCAGGTACGTTATAATTTTTTTTCATATTTTGTAATGGTTATAACCGTTGGGAATTTTGGTCATTCCCAACGGTTATAACCATTGGTAATTTTCGTACTTCCCAACGGTTATAACCGTTGGGAATAACCAAAATTCCCAACGGTTATAACTATTGGAAAAAACCATAATTCGAAACGATTATAACCATTGGGAATCTTGGTAATTCCCAACGATTATAACCGTTGGAAATTACTTCACGTTCCCAACGGTTATAACCGTTGGGAATATTTTAATTTCCAACAGTATAACCGCTGGGAATTCCTTGCATAAGTAAATAGCAAAATTACCAACACTTATAGTGTTACAAATTTGGTATAACTAAACCATATCTTATTCAGCGTCTAATAGTATTTCATTCAACTATATCTATACGAATTTACAACAATAGTAAACACAAGACTAAATTTCAAAACTAACATATCATAAAATCGGTAAAAAAAAACATCAAACGTACGAAATAGATTATATCAAATTCTACAAAGTTCATTGTGAGAACTTCATATTTCACTACTACAACATATCTAGAAGCTTACAAACAACGAATACGACACTCTGGCCAACTCACCAACATCTACTACATCTTTTCAACTATAACGATTAATATGGACTTCGACTTCCTACTTCTCTTCTTCTCCTTCGTTGTTCTTATTTCTTTAGCCACTTCATGTGATAGGTGTCTGCATCAATCCAAAGCTTCTTGTTTCTCTTCACCTTCCTCTATTTCAGATTCATGTTTTTCCTATTATTTATTGGAATTTTTATGGATGTGTATTGAATTGAGTTTGACTTGAGATTTCATCTCAGTCACTTAGATAGACAGTCGTTATATGCACAGAAAAACTTAAGAATATTGTAATTGATAAAGTAAAATGATAACAGATGGAGCATGTGGATATGGTTCGGTAGCTTTAGGAATCAACAAAGGCTTTATTGCTTCTACAAGTCCATCCATCTACAGAGATGGAGTTGGTTGTGGTGGTTGCTTTCAGGTGAGTTTTAGTTCATCGTACTTCTTCAAGTATTATATATCTCTATCTAAACACATCAGTAAATAGTTGAAACTAAAAATGTAAACAGATAGGTGCAAAAATGCAAAATTATGTAGTACCAAAGGAGTTACTGTAGTTGTAACAGACGGACACAGTGAAAATGACCAAAATTCATGCTCAATGCACCTGCTTTTATGGCTTTAGAAAAATCAGGCTCAGCTCAAATTCTGAATGAAGCCCAAGTCAAAGATATTGAATACAGGAGGTATAAACATATATATAATTTTTCATCACACACATTCATACAGCTATATGGACACAATACTAGAGTTAAACTTATTCTGTAACAGTTTGTATCAGTGATACAGTTATAATTAGTCAGTTATGTTCAGTTTAAGTATATTGAAATGAATGTTGATGATGAGTATGTTGCAAAGTGTCATGAAACTACAAGAACAAAAACTTGTCGGTACAAGCGGAAGAAGGCAGTCAGAAACCAGACAGGTTGACAGTGAAAGTGGTGTTCTAGGGAGGTCAGACAGATATAACGGGGATTGACGTTGCACGATTTGGCATGTCAGACTGGAGGTACATGACCGGGAGCAAAACGCATGGTGCAGTCTGTACAATGGACATGACTCCAATAGGGTCGTTACAGTTCTGTTTCTTCGTCACGGGAGGGTATGACAGGAAGTGGAAGTGGGCTGAGAAAGAAGTGCTATGTTGGATTGGAAAGTAGGTGTAACGACCCAAAATTCCTGTCATTTGAAATTTGTATATTTAATTGATTTTAAATATTAACGAGTAAAATTTGTAAGTCGAATAAATTTATATTTCGAATATCTAGATTTAATTGGATAATTAGATCGATAATTTAATATTTGAAATTATGGAGATAATTGGTAATTGGGTTTAGTGTGATTAAAATTGATTTGTAAAGTTGTATTAAATCATATTGGAGTTAGAATGATGTTATAGAACTTTTAAAATTGAATTAAAAGTTAATTTATAGAAATTGAATATTTTAATATTTAATTAACGAGTAAAAATAGCCATTTTTCAAACAGTCTCGGATTTCGACGAAACTAGTTTCATTAATCCATAATGTTAAATTATTATAAGCTTTCAAATTTCGTGTCAATCGGATTTACGGTTTGTCCGGGCAAGCTAAAACACATTGAAATCGGTTTAAGTGAATTTTTAATTTAAAATAGTCGATTTGAAAACCTATCTTTCAAATACTTTCCAATTGGCTCCCGATATATATTCCATTGCGTTTGGAATATGGGAAATTATTATAAACCCCAGGCGGCACGCTTCGTTTGGAGTTCGGAAAATTTTCGGATGAATAGTGTTTTGGAATTTTCTATATAAGGACGTTATTATTCACTATTTTCATTTAAAACCGAGCTAGGATTTCAGGCCGCCACCTCTAATTTCAATGGCTGACATCTTCTTATCTTCTTCCCTTTCGTTCTTCTAATCCATCTACTTTCATGAAAAATATCCAACTACAAAAACATAGAGCACGTTGAGAGCTATCGATCCAACGGTGATTGTAACGCCCGACCCCTATTCCCATGCTAACCAAGAGCAATACGAAGTATTACTGTCAGAAAGCACGGAGAATGGGACTCGATAGGGCTAAATGTTGTACTCATTCCCTTGAACTAACACTGGCACGAGAAATTTTATGACTTTTTTTTTCCTACTTACCATTCATGCGTAGTGTTGGTTCAAAGCAATGGTACAAGATAAAAATTTTCCAGGTTACATAGAACAGAATATAATAGAATGTACAGTTCAGCACAAAAATTGCATAATGCATAATACATATCATAACAGTAATGTCCACAATACATGGTCCATAGTACACATCACTTCCAAAATACATAATAACATACATATCATATTACATATATTAACTACTCCTAAGTCCAAGCTGAAAAGTCCAAAACCCTAAAACGTGGAAAATAATATGAGTGCTGCTACAGTCCACGCGACCTAACCTACAACCATAATCCTCAGACTGACCCGAGGATTATAAAACAAATCACACGGGTCAGACTATTTCTAGTGTGAGTAAAGTAAGGTCTATGAACAATAATTGTCTCAATCAACAAAAAGAAAAGAAAGCGCCACATGTATAAAGCAACATGAGGCATATGTGTGTATGAGAACCAACATGAAAATTTGGTTTCATAAACAATTCCCTTAATCAAACAATGGTTTTAGGCCAAACCTATCGTATGTAATCCAATACGATACTAACCCAATTATCATTTGTAACACAAAAAAAATAAGTTCATACACACATTCTCCAAAAATACTGGGTTTTCAAAACCAACTTTAATACTTCCCAAAAATCATAAAGTAAAGAAAATTGCATTATGAGAATTATGTGATAAATATAACATGACTCATAAAATATACCAAATAAATAGACGATAGTATTGTAAAATCACAGTGGTAAAGCTCGAGCGCGCGCGGAGACATCAGCACTGTAACCTACTCATAACGCCATAATACACCTGGCGATCAACCCAGGATAACCAAGACGGTCTAAGGCAAAGGCCGTATGCTACCCGTTCACGGATCTACACGTGGGACCCCACGCTTCCATCCATCATAGTCCGTGACCCACCGATCGAGGAACCCGATCAAAAAAATAAAATTAATTAGCCCTATGTAGCAGACCGTTGACCTTTGGTGGTAAAACGGCAAGTCATATACCACCGTTTCAGGTAGCGATCCTGAATCAGGTCAGCCAAGATGGAGTTTTGGCCCATTGGTACAGCAGAGTCCAATCTATCCAGACCCAAAAATCAAAGTATTTGTAATTTCAAAACACTTCTCAAAAAAATCAATGGCGACAACATCTTCCAATAAAACCTTTGATAAACCCAGTATAATATTCAAAAGCAAATAAAATTTTAAAAAACAATTATGCATATAAAACAAAATGATTACATCACCGTTTCGCATTAGTACACAAGTACCCCATAATACTTATGTATTAAGGCCAAAAAACAGAAACCTAATTTATTAGATTAAAATTATTAAAAAAAACCCTTAAGATAGATAAAAATTAATAAAAATTAATTCAATTAAAAAAAACTAATTAACTCAAATTTTAGTATACAAAAATGTAATCAAAATGCTAAATAAAATGTTCTATTTATCTTCAAACACGTATTGATAAAATATTTCTCTCCTTCTTTTTTTTTACCAAAACAATTTAAATTAACATTTTAAAATTTTCTTTCAAACGGAGAACAGTGTAGCCGTCATGGTACCGTGCAGCCCAACAGCCCAACACAGGGATGCACAGTGGCAGCACTGAGCTGCGCTGCATAATAGCACAGCTGCAATTGGCAGCCGCCCAGGCATCTGCAGCCCGACGCAGCCGCAGCTGCATGCGGCAGGGGCAGCTGCAGGCTGCAGCTGCAGCAGCATTGGCTGCCAGCTGTAGGCAGCCAGCTGCAGCACGCAGGTTTGGCTGCAGCTGCAGCCAGCTGCAGCTTCAGCTGCTGGGTGCAGCCGGCAGTGCAGCCCTGCTGCAGCTGCCGGCTGCAGCCCTGCTACAGGCCTACTGCAGCCTGCAGCTGCAGCCTGCTGCAGCCCTCCAGCTGCAGGCAGCGGCAACCCTGCTGCAAGCAGCTGGGCTGCAGCGTGCTGCTGCTGCATCTGCAGCTGCAGCCCTACTGCAGACAGCTGGGCTGCAGCAAGAAGCTGCTGCATCTGCTGCGCTCTGGTAGCAGCAGCGCTGCTGCATCTGCAGTAGTGCTCTGCACTGTGCAGACCGTGGTGTAGACAGCTGCACAGTGCAGCACCATAATGTGCGCCAGTGCAATGTTCGGCAGCAATTTATGGAGGTGCAGGAAAGTGCGGCACATGCACATTGTTTTGCACTCAGTGATAATAGCAAAAAAAAAATCTACTCTGCGGCAATTAAACAAACAATATGTATACACTTTATGTTTTATCATAATTTTTCATTTCTTCTTCAATTCCTATCAACAATGCATAATTGGGAAATAAGAAAGCAAGCTTTTATTCTAAATTTCACACTTTTATTTGCATGCATGCATAAAAATGAGAAATGAAATAAGGCTATAACTTCACTCACCTAATTCTCCAAATTGCAATCGTCAAGCTCTAATTCAGTTAGCCCTTGATTGCTGAAGCTTTCCTTTCAATTGCTAACAAAATCAAGAAACCCTAAAAACCTATTTGTGAAAAAAAAAGATAGAATAGAAATGATTTAGGGATACTTACTCTTGGAATTGGGAATTCTTTCTTTTAATCTTCGATTGCTAATAAAATTTGTGTTTGAGAGAGGGAATTCTGTTTTCAGATTTTCTCCTTTCTGCCTTTTTTTTTCTTTCTGTTTCTCTGTATGTTGTTTGTACGTACAGTAAGAAATGAGAAGAGGAGATAATGAGGTGGGCTGAGTTTTGTAGTCGAGGCCTTTTCTAGAAACCTCTTAGGAAATATCTTTATTCCCTTCTATTTTAATCTTTTTTTTTAATTCAAACATAATGATTATTTTTTGTCTCATGTCAAGATTTTTTTTTTTGCTTCTAGACTATTCTTACATTATATTAAAAAATTGAATTTTATTATTATAATAATTATTATTTTTATTATTTTTATGTATAATTTGTAAATTGGTATGAAAATTTCCCTTTCTCTTCTTTTTTTCCTTTTATATCTAATTGTAAATCAACATAAAAAAACTCTTATCTAAACTTTTCATGCATAAAACACATTTTATCTTATTTAATTAGTTACCATTCTTTCATAAATAAAAACTTATCATTTTCATTGTTTAATTTTTCGAATAGTTTAGGTTAATAAAATGGTTCATTTATTAAAATAAATTACACTACCTCTAAAGCATAATTCGTAACTCCAAATAAAAGTAAATGAATTTGTTACCATTTATTTTCCTCTCATCCACCATAATATTTTTATTTCCCCTTTTTTTTCCAAACAAAATATTTATTTATTCTTATTATTTTTCTTTCATTTTTTTTCCATAAATATTTAATTGTTTATTTTTATTAACTAATTAATTATCAATTTATTAAGTTGATTCCCAATTTAGTATCCCTAAAAATCGGGTTGTTAGAGACTTCCCCCCTTACAAAAATTGCGTCCTCACAATTTCTGCGTAAGGGCGATATCTGTAACTTTATTAGTTGATTTAAATTTTAAAAAGAATAAGACATACCTTACTCGAGCGCCAAACAATTCAGGATAATGCCTCTGCATCGACTCTTGCGTTTCTCAGGTGCAGTCCTTCGGATTGCTCGACCATTGCACCTTGACTAGAGGAACCACCTTACTACGCAACTTCTTCGTCTCAGAAGTAATGATACGAATAGGCTCTCAAGTATATGTCATATTAGGAGCGATCCCAAGCTGTTGCAACTGCTTTGGCTCTATCACCTCCTCAGAATCCCTCAAACACTTTCTCAAGTGTGACACATGAAAGACGTTGTGCACACCCGATAAGTGTTCAGGTAAAGCAACTCTATAGGCAAGCTTCCCGATCCGCTGCACAATAGGATAAGGCCCAATAAATCTAGGAGCAAGCTTACCAGTCTTGCTGAACCTCATTACCCCCTTTAAAGGAGTGACCTTCACGAACACATGATCGCTGACGCTAAACTCCAAGTCCTTTCTCCTTTTATCTGCATAGGACTTTTGTCTATCTTTTGCTTCCTTCATCCTCCTTCTAATTATCTCTACCTTTTCTGAAGCTTCACGTACAGTGTTGGGACCAAGAACTAACTTATCTCCAGTCTCAAGCCAGCATGTAGGAGATCTACATGGTCTTCCATACAATGCTTCGAAAGGAGCCATGCCTATACTAGACTGAAAGCTGTTATTATATGAAAACTCTACCAATTACAGGTGGTCCTCCCAAGACCCTCTAAAGTCCAGAATACAGGATCGCAACAAAACCTCTAATACCTTGTTGACTCGCTCAGTTTGTCCATCGGACTGAGGATGATAGGCTGAGCTAATATTCAACTTCGTCCCCAAAGCTGCTTGTAAGCTCCTCCAAAATCCACTAGTAAATAATGGATCTCTGTCACAAACTATAGCACTAGGTACACCATGGAGACGAATAACTTCCTTCACATACAGTTTCGCCAAATAAGATGCAGTCCTCTTTGCCTTGACAGGAATAAAATGGGCAGATTTCGTCAAACGATCCACTACTACCCATATGCTATCATGACCTTGCTTCGATCGAGGCAAGCCATCAATGAAATCCATTGATGCCTAAATAAAGTATTAATGGAACACTAATTGGATCACAAATAAGGGTTTATATAAGTGAACCGTCATAAAAATCAAAATTCACTTATACCTGATCCCATTTCCATAATGGAATCTCCAAGGGCTGAAGAAGACCGCTAGGCTTTTGATGCTCGCATTTCACCAGTTGGAAAGTAATGCAATTCTTAACATATTCACCTATATCACGCTTCATTCCTTCCCAGTAATATAGGCTCTTCATGTCCATGTACATCTTACTGCCACCTGGGTGAATAGTGTATCGCGAACAATGCAGTCCTTCATCTCTCTTGTCTAAGCCCTGCAACATTAGGTACAAAGATTCTACCCTTCTTCCTCAAACAACCATGAGCATCCATCTCAAAACCTTTCAGGTCATCAGCTTCCTCTCCATTCTTCAACCGATGAATACGATCTAAAGTAATAGAATCTTCCTTCTGAGGAAGAGAAATTCTGTCCATAAGACTTGGTCTCACAACCAAGCTAGCTAACATCCTCCCTGAGCTATGAGTAGGCATACGGTAACAGATCCCACTAGAAGCTAACACCTCCAAGTCACGCCATTCAGCCGCCATCATCGATACAACTGCCTGGTGTTTACGGTTGAGGGCATCCGCAACACGGTTTCCTTTCCCAGGAGTATACTGAATATCAAAATCATAGGCTGCTAAAAACTCCAACCACCTTTATTGGTGCATGTTCAGTTCCTTCTGGGAAAATAGGTATTTCAATGACTTATGGTCTGTATAGAGAACAAACCGCTCTCCCATAAGATAGTGTCGCCACAACTTCAAAGCAAAGACCACCGCTGCTAGCTCCAAATCATGAAAAGCATACCGAACCTCATTGGGCCTCAATTGCCTAGAGCATAAGCCACAACTCGCCCTTTCTGCATCAGTACCGCTCCCAGGCCAGAGCCACAAGCATCCGTATAGACCACAAGATCCTGATTACCCTCTGGAATCACCAAAACTGGGGCGTTAGTGAGCATCTCCTTCACTTTGTGAAAGCTTCTTCACACTTATCTGTCCATTCATACTTGAATCCTTTCCTTGTCAGCCTCGTCAAAGGAGTCACAATCTTGGAGAAATCTTTAATGAAACGCCGGTAGTAACCAGCTAGTCCCAAGAAGCTCCGTATCTCGGTAACAGATTCTGGTCTCTTCCAATTCTGTATGGCCTCAATCTTAGAAGGATCCACTGCTAGACCGGCTTCGGAGACTATATGGCCCAAAAACTTTACCTCTTTCTACCTAAAGTGGCACTTGGAGAACTTAGCTTTTAGCTTATGTTCCCTTAAAGTCTCCAAAACCATCCTCAAAAGCGCTTCATGCTCTTGCTCAGACTTGGAATACACTAGGATGTCATCAATAAAGACCAGAACATATTGGTCAAGATAGCTTCTGAATATTCTATTCAATAAGTCTAAAAAATACGCAGGAGCATTCGTAAGCCCAAATGGCATTACCAGCCATTCGTATGAACCATAACGAGTGCGGAAAGCAGTAAGAGGAATGCTATCTTCCGCTACTCTCAACTGATGGAATCCGGTGGCTAAGTCCAGTTGGGAAAAGACCTTTGCTTCGCTCAACTGACCAAAAAGATCATCAATACGAGGTAATGGATACTTATTCTTTATGTTCAGCTCATTAAGCTTCCTATAGTCAATGCACAAACGAAGAGAGCCATCCGCCTTCTTTACAAAAACAGCAGCAGCTCCCCAAGGAGAGCTACTGGATCGGATAAACTACTTCCCTTCCAATTCAGTAAACTGCTTATGAAGTTCCTCCATCTCGAGGCATACGAGTAGGTGGTCGACTGACTGGTTGGGCTCCAGGGATTAAATCTATGCGGAACTCCACGGCCCTCTTTGGTGGTAAGCCAGTAACAGGCTCAAATACATCACCAAAATCTCTAACAATTGGTACTCTGGCTATCTCATCTTCCTCTCGTGACTCCATGGAAAACAAAGAAACATAAGCACTAGAGCTCGGTACGTCCAGAGTCATATTAACAAGCCCTTTATAGGATGGATGCTTCAAAGTAATGGCTCTGTTTGAGCAGGAAAGCTGTGCATCATAACGATCCAATCAGTCGATCCCCAAGATAATATCAAAGCCAAGGCACTCAAATACATGCAAATCACAGAGAAAAGAGAGCCCGCAAAAGGAAAGCTCAAAGCCTTTACACAACATTCCAAATGTTGCGGACCCACCAATGGGATTCGCAACCCTTAGAGATGTCACGAGGTAAACAACTTCCAAATCATATCTATCAACTAATTCCTTAGATATGAAAGAATGGGAGGCACCGGTGTCAAAGAGTATACGAATGAAAGTATCTCTGAAAGGAATCATACCTTCCATGACCGCCACCTACTTTCCCTTCCCTTGACTCGGGCCTGGATCTCCTTCCATCACATTCAGCTTAGCTGCTTGCTTCTTCTTCATAAGCTGTAGACAGTTGTTCTTCAAATGGCCAATCTGGTGACACTCATAACACTGCCTCTGGGGCAATTATTAGCAAAATGCCCCATTACTCCACACTTATAGCACTTCACTCCACTTTTATCTTGCTTCTTGGAGCCCGAAACCTCACCTTTCTTTTGCTTCTTCTGAAGATTCTGCTTCTTCTTAGGGAAGAATGGTGCTTTCCTCTTAGGCACAAAGCTCTGTCGATTCGGTGGTGCATCATCATCTCTTTCCCGATACAAGTCTTCATACCTCATGGCCAAATCAACTATCTCATCAAAAGTGGAGCGAAGCTGAGTCAAAAGTTGTTCCTTCAGCTTCCTACATAGACCATCCACAAATTTCTGGTTCTTTTTGAAGGGAGTGTTGACCAAATTGGGGCCATACTTAGAGAGGGAGTTGAAGGTATTGACATACTCATGAACTGTCATATCTCTTTGCTTCAGGTCAATAAATCTACGAGCAAGGATGGCCTTCTCCGCCTCAGGAATGAACCTTAACTCGAATCGTTCCCTAAATCTCTCCCATGTAAGCTCCTCCTCGCCTATCTCAGCACTAACTACATCGAACCAGTCAGATGCACCATCTTGGAGGAAGTTGGAAGCAATCTGGACCTTCTGACGGTCCGTCACACCCATGTGTCCAAAGACTCGTTCACAAGTCTTCAACCAAGCCTGAACTCCAACCACATCTTCATTACCATGAAAGGGCTTTCCTCCAAGGCCACAAAATCCTTACACATACGAGCGAAATCAACTCTAGGAGCAGCATTAGGAGCGGGTGCAGCCTGTGGCATGTTTTGCATCAACTCTAACCACTGCTCCATGGTCAAACGGGCAGCTCTTCCAACCATCTTTCTCACTACTCTGCATAGTGAGAAATGTTGTTAAGCTGGAACCAAAATAATTCTCGTACTAAAAAGATCAAAGATTTGGGGTTTTGGTTTAGGCATGTATGACTATTATTATATTATGGAAGTGATACTTATGGTATATAGATATGTACAATGCTTCTACTGTTTTGTGCTAACTTATATTCTAAATATATTCTATACTATTGTTAACCTGTGCTCTGATACCAAAAATGTAACGCCCGGCCCCTATTCCCATGCCAACCAAGAGCAATACGAAGTATTACTGTCAGAAAGCATGGAGAGTGGGACTCGATAGGGCCAAATGTTGTACTCATTCCCTTGAACTAACACTGGCACGAGAAATTTTATGACTTTTTTTTCCTACTTACCATTCATGCGCAGTGTTGGTTCAAAGCAATGGTACAAGATAAAAATTTTCCAGGTTACATAGAACAGAATATAATAGAATGTACAGTTTAGCACAATAATGGCATAATGCATAATACATATCATAACAGTAATGTCCACAATACATGGTCCATAGTACACATCACTTCCAAAATACATAATAACATACATATCATATTACATATATTAACTGCTCCTAAGTCCAAGCTGAAAAGTCCAAAGCCCAAAACGTGGAAAATAATATGAGTGCTGCTATAGTCCACGCGACCTAACCTGCAACCATAATCTTCAGACTGACCCGAGGATTATAAAACAAATCACAAGGGGCAGACTATTTCTAGTGTGAGTGAAGTAAGGTCTATGAACAATAATTGCCTCAATCAACAAAAAGAAAAGAAAGCGCCGCATGTATAAAGAAACATGAGGCATATATGTGTGTGAGAACCAACATGCAAATTTGGTTTCATAAACAATTTCCTTAATCAAACAATGGTTTTAGGCCAAACTTATCATAGTAATCCAATACGATACTAACCCAATTATCATTTGTAACACAAAAAAAATAAGTTCATACACACATTCTCCAAAAATACTGGGTTTTCAAAATCAACTTTAATACTTCCCAAAAATCATAAAGTAAAGAAAATTGCATTATGAGAATTATGGGATAAATATAACATGACTTATAAAATATACCAAATAAACAGACGCTAGTATTGTAAAATCACAGTGGTAGAGCTCGAGCGCGCGCGGAGACATCAGCACTGTAACCTACTCATAACGCCATAATACACCTGGCGATCAACCCAGGATAACCAAGACGGTCTAAGGCAAAGGCCGTATGCTACCCGTTCACGGATCTACACGTGGTACCCCCACGCCTCCATCCATCATAGTCCGTGACCCGCCGATCGGGGAACCCGATCAAAAAATAAAATTAATTAGCCCTATGTAGCAGACAGTTGACCTTTGGTAGTAAAAGGGCAAGTGATATACCACCGATTAGGGTAGCGATCCTGAATCAGGTCAGCCAAGATGGAGTTTTGGCCCATTGGTACAGCAAAGTCCAATCTATCCCGACCCAAAAATCAAAGTGTTTGTAATTTCGAAACACTTCTAAAAAAATCAATGGCGACAACATCTTCCAGTAAAACCTTTGATAAACCCAGTATAATATTCAAAAGCAAATAAAATTTTAAAAAACAATTATGTGTATAAAAGAAAATGATTACATCACCGTTTCGCATTAGTACACAAGTACCCCATAATACTTATGTATTAAGGCCAAAAAACAGAAACCTAATTTATTAGATTAAAATTATTAAAAAAAAACCTTAATTGTAAAAGTGAGAAATGAAATAAGGCTATAACTTCACTCACCTAATTCTCCAAATTGCAATCTTCAAGCTCTAATTCAGCTAGCCCTTGATTGCTGAAGCTTTCCTTTCAATTGCTAACAAAATCAAGAAACCCTAAATACCTATTAGTGAAAAAAAAGAGATAGAATAGAACTGATTTAGGGATACTTACTCTTGGAATTGGTGATCCTTTCTTTTAGCCTTCGATTGTAAATAAAATTTGTGTTTGAGAGAAGGAATTTTGTTTTCAGATTTTCTCCTTTCTGCCTTTTTTTTCCATTCTGTTTCTCTGTCTGTTGTTTGTACGTACAGTAAGAAATGAGAAGAGGAGATAATAAGGTGGGCTGAGTTTTGTAGTTGAGGCCTTTTCTAGAAACCTCTTAGGAAATATCTTTATTCCCTTCTATTTTAATCCTTTTTTTTTAATTCAGACATAATGATTATTCTTTTTCTCATGTCAAGATTTTTTTTTTGCTTCTAGACTATTCTTACATTATATTAAAAAAATTGAATTTTATTATTATAATAATTATTATTTTTATTATTTTTATGTATAATTTGCAAATTGGTATGAAAATTTCCCTTTCTCTTCTTTTTTTCCTTTTATATCTAATTGTAAATCAAAATAAAAAATTTCTTATCTAAACTTTTCATGCATAAAACGCATTTTATCTTATGTAATTAGTTACCATTCTTTCATTAAAAAAAAACTTATCATTTTCATTGTTTAATTTTTCGAATAGTTTAGGTTAATAAAATGGTTCATTTATTAAAATAAATTACACTACCACTAAAGCATAATTCATAACTCCAAATAAAAGTAAATGAATTTGTTACCATTTATTTTCCTCTCATCCACCATAATATTTTTATTTCCCCTTTTTTCTCCAAACAAAATATTTATTTATTCTTATTATTTTTCTTTCATTTTTTTTCCATAAATATTTAATTGTTTATTATCATTAACTAATTAATTATCAATTTATTAAGTTAATTTCCAATTTAGTATCCCTAAAAATCGGGTTGTTACAGCGATGATCGTTTAAGGTCGAGTAAATCAACGGCAATAAGGGTTTGAACGGTCGAACTTCGTGTGCGTTTTTCGAGGAGTATATGAAGCCGAACTCGTCGTGATTCATGCTGAAGGTGGAGCTTGTGATGGCCATTCAAATGGAAGTGCTTGGTCGACATAAAGTGGTCGATAGGTGGCGCGATATGTAGGGATAAATGGCGGCCGATGGGTTGTTTGATTCGCGTTTTCACTAGGGAAGAAGAAGCTCGCGCATGCGGCTGAGATCAAGGGCTAGGGAACGAACAGCTATGATGAGAATTAGGTTTAAAAATAAAAATAAAAGTTGAAATTTTATTTTATTAAATCGTATAAACTTTGTAATGCTGTAACTTTGTCATACGAGGTCGAAAAATGACGAAACGACTTGCGTTGGAATCGTATTGTCGAGAACTACACGATGGAGCTGGTTTGGAATCGAATGGAGCTAGTGTGAATTTTGGGTAAAATTAAACGCGTGTTTAATTTTATTCAGAATAAAACACTGCAACTGTATTGGAAACAAAGTGAGAACTTCTCACTCAATCGAATTTGTTTCGATTTTAATTTTAAATAGATAAATTTAAAATTGCTTGATTGTATGCTTGGATGATAAATTGCTATTTGTTGTATTGAAATAGACCCTTTACGCCGCATATTAAGTGGAGGTTATTTTATTAAACACATATACCGCGATATTCCACCTTGAAGTGGAATTGATATTATATATGTACTTGGAGTTGATTTCCCGCATTATATAGTGGATGAGACCCTATTGCGCCATATAATAGCGGATGATATTTTATATAAACCCATGTACCGCGATATCCCATCTTGAAACGGGTTTGGTATTGTGCTAACATCTGTGGATGTAGAGAAACAGGTTGGAGGGATCCAACTGGATTCCTCAAATAATTGAATTTGTTTAATGTTGTGTGTTGATTATTTATAATCTCTATATGATTATCTTTGTGATTGAAATCGTTGAAGGCTAAAATTTAGCCGAATATAATTTTAGTATCATTAGATACCGGAAATAAATAAAAATTTGATTTTTGAAAATTCAGGTTGAAAGTTTATATTAAAATTTATTTTTGAGAATTGGATAAATTTAAAAGAAGGAATTCTAAAATAATAAATTTTTATTTTTAAATCTTATTGAATAAGTTCAAAATATGGGAAAAGCTTTAATAAATGGATTTCGGGTAATATAATTAAAAGATTGAAGAATTTATTCAAAATATGGATTTTAAGGAGTTTGAAAAATAAAAGAGTTGGTTTTCTTTAAAAGGAATTTATTTTTAAAAGAATATAAAATTTGAACCCATTCGGGAATTGATTTTAGGTGAATGAATTTAAATCTTTTGAAAATCCATTTGAAAATTTATTTGGGGTTTAGTAAAAATTGATTTCAATTTAAGATTTGAATGAAATTCACTTGGTGTTTAATTTCATGGAAAATCAATATGGAATTTGATTTGGTTGTTTCTTTTGAAATCGATTGAAAATTTTAATTGTTGTTGAAAGTGAATATTTGAAATCGATTTGAAAATCGTATATCAATGGATATTTAGAAATTTAATTCACCATGGAATTTATAAATAAAAGGGAAATTTGTTAAAATAAAATAAACATTGATTTATTTTTGAAATATGGAAATATATTTACGGATTTGGAACGTAAATTTAAAGTAAATCGGTAAGGATTTATTTAATTGGTTTAAATGAACCATTTTGAAATGAAAGTGTATTCTCCCTGAAAAGCCGAATAAAATTTCTGAATAACCTTGAAATATATATATATATATATATATATATATATATAATTCTAGAATTGGTTTTGAAAAGGATACCTTGGAGAAATTAACCTCTTAAATTGTTTTAAATCCTTTAATGGAAGATTTATTAAGTTGATATAGAAATGATTATTTTTAAGATTTAATCAATAATTGTTTTAAAAAATAGTTATTTAAATAGTTATACTCTATCCACTAATTTTATTTTGAAAATTAGTTTGGACTTAAGTTATATGTAATATTGGTATAATATTTTTTATAACTAATATTGTAAGTAAAGTGTTCAAAGAAAAATAGTTTTATTTCAAAGTGTTTTCCCAATATATTTTGGATAAGTGTTATAAATTATTTTAAAGTATTTGAACTCGGCAGATTTCCAGTGAAAATGAATAAATATTTGGAAGTGTTTCCACGTAAAGAAAATGATTTGAAATTTGTTTTCAAAAGTTGTAAAGGTGAAAAGTGATTTGAAATTTGTTTTCAAATGGTTGAAGTGTGGAAAAATATATCTTTTAAAGATATTTTTGGAAAATAAATAATTTGGGAAATTATTTGAAATCTGGTGATGTTGTGCATATCTATTGATAGTTAAATAACCAACTATCAATATTTACCTTTAGATGGGTATTTGTTGTGATTTGCTTGAATTTGAATGCTACACTTATTTTCAAAATAAGCGCTCATTATTCCGATTAGCCGGGAGAGGACCTTTGGGTCATGAATCCCATTCCGAATAGTGATACGTCGTAATGGATAGCATTTGAAGACCGGTGTTGAAGACCATATATTTTCGGAAACGGAAGGATTACCATCGAATGTCTCTGCATCGGCTGATCTCTGATATAGAGATTTTATCACCCTTTGTGATGGCAGTCCGGACGTGATTAGTGAATATCCGGATTGCAAGGGCTTCTTTGGAAGTGCCTTCGGTTCCGTTCGATCCCAGAACATACTTGTATGGATGTGTGTATGACGTTGCAATTGAGATGTAAAGCTGGTTTCTATCAAATACATTTTTGTTGGTGGCGGAGAATTTATTCTCTAGCTTAACACCCTTCTCTAAGACGTACGAGCTCAGAGGCTATGTAGTTGATGGTTACTAGTGATACATTCCTAATTTGGTAATATGGCATACAAAGTGCTGTTGATCATTTGTTGATCAAAGCATGGCTTTTGTGAAAAGCATATCTTTGTGGACGAGACTCTGTCGGACCTCACACCCCAGAATGGTTAAAACAGGAAGAATGCAACGAGGTTATAGGGGGTAGCACCCCTTAGGGTATGTTCATTTCCTTCTGGATAGAGGTGATATCATGGTATGGAGCCCAAATACTTAACCTATGTTGTTGCTGCAAATTTATTACTTTATGGTTGTTGGTATTGAGGATCCTCGGATAAAGGTTGTTTACAACCGGGGGATGGCATACTCATGTCAGTAGTTACCTACTTTTGCAGAGGTAACCCGGCCTTGTGTTGGCAGAGATCCGGTTAGGTTCTCGGGGCGTCCTTCCAGAGGCGTTTCATGTGGCAATAGGAAGTTCCTTGGCCTGACCATTTGTTGGAAAATCCAAAGAAACAATACGAGCCTTGTACGGTTTTAGTTGTAGAACCCGCCATTTAATATGGTAAGCTATAGTAGGCATACCATAATGGTACGTATGCTAGCTAAGATTAATATTGTACTTTCGAAATGTTTTCCTGCACTTTGCACTTATATTAATAAATCAAAGAAATTTGCGTATCAAGCATGTTTGACTATCATAAGGAGAAATCTCCTCCAATTTTGCGTTTGTATGGTGTGTGTGGTGGGAGGCCTTATGGTAGTCACATTTTCTAAAAGCATTGCGGATCTATTTTAAAGGATTTCTTTGTTTGTTTTTTTAAAAGATAAACAGTTTTAAGTTCTCACACTAGTCCCTTGACTGACCTAGAGTTTATTGTTCCCTTCATAAACTCTGGGTGCCCACCAATTTCCACACGGGCAGTCTAGAGTCAGGTTATCAGGTCATTTTAGAATTTAGGAGTTGCTGTGGAGCTCAGGAGGCGAGCTGGATGGCAAAACATATCACTTGTATATGATATTATCTTTTCCGTTGTGTATTCAGTTGTGAGGACAGGTTTATATAACTGTCCATTATTGTGTTGTGTTGTATATTGACTCTGATGATGTAATGTATAAAAGGTACAGTTCTTTTAATTTAAAGATTATTCATTTATCTATTATATGTTGTTCCGCTGCGATTGTGAGATTCTGATATTGTTTCTATTGCTTCTTCTTTCTTACTTCTTCTATCTTTTTCTTCTTCTTAAACCCTAAGGGTTCGGTTTTTCGGCCTTCGATTGTTCGGCAATTGATACAATGGACGTATTAATGTCGATATTCGAGAGTCGAAGAATTGAGGGTCCTTATTAGGGGTTGTGTATGATACAGGTGTTCAGATCACTGATGTCGCTCAGGAAGGTTGCATTTCATGCGATACACATATTTGGAACTGATCAGAGTCTTACCACGCCACATTCTTAATTTTTCCGGTTTTAGTTCATTTTATGTAGTTAAATAGTTTAAATTCATGGAGTAACATACACATATAATAATATAGACAACGCGTCCATCATATGTAATTATTTGTTTGTGATAATTCAATGCTATGATTAGAATCCCAAAGGTGAAAACAACTTCGTACCTTCTTCCTGGTTGTTAAACCGTTAGAGTTCTCAAACTTCTTCTTCAATTAGTACTATATGGAATATAACTATTAATTATCTTGTTGTCTAACAATTATTTTTTGATATTTTTAGACATGATTAGTTAATACCAACAAGGAGCGATCGCAAGTATAGAACTAAACACATTTAGGCTCGTAGTCCATTCTATCAATCGATTCCGTTGGTCTATGTTCTTACTTTATTGCTAATTTGAGGCCATGGGTGCAAAATTTGATTCATTATAATTCACTATTTCTTCATTTAAGAATTTTTTTTTGGATATTCATTATAATTCATTGTAATTATCGTAAGACCCAGCTCAACTAAAGCAATAATACATTAAGATATAGATGGAACAACTTTAAAGTGAAACTCGATCTGGAATTACAAACTTGAACAAAGTCGGTGTAAACTCCCGCTTTAATGAGGTCACCAGCAATTTGACAAAATTTTCCTTTCTACAAAATAATTGAACGCGAGAACATCAAATCACGTCATAGAAGAATGCATTAAGAATGCAAAATAGCATGATGCACTTGCACAGAGTGGAACAGAAGCAACTCTAGCATCAGGGCCTCCTAGTGAGATGTAATTTTTAATCTGTAATGCAAAAGTAAACTAAAAAATTACGTTTATTAATCAAGTTTCATGATGAATGCTTCCAAAAAAAACAAAGAAAAAACATGACTTGAATCTAGTTAATATAATGCAAATATGAAACACATGACTGTTATTTGCAGAACTTACAAGAGGTCCTCCATTGCAAAATTCAACCAGTCCTCTTGCTATAAGATTACCCTGAATAAATAATGCTAGTTAATATCAACAATACAACTAAATACTGAATCAAATAAACATATAATTAGTCTGATTGAATTTGACTAGAAATATAATAAGGTTGCTAATCTATTCCAGGATCACAGTAATTCAATGGAATTTATGTCTGATAGGACATAAAATGTTCATGATATAGCTGCAAACAACAGTTCACCTGAGAAAGTCTGACTATATTGTAACCGCCGGTTAGTTCTTTAATTTTTTTAACCTATTCAAAGAAGCAAAGTTTTTGAAATTTACCTATCTTCGTCCTCGTGAAACTGCTCCCGATGTCCTCCCCCTTGACGACTGATCCACAGTCTAGTCGACCTCCTGATCCGCCGCCCTCTGTCATGGAACCTCCGCCTGGTTTTCCCCCCTTATACCCATCAGATCCATCTCCAATTGATAATGAAGGCTTCACTACGGTCGTATCTCGTAAGTGGAAACGTGTGGCAAATAATTCACTTCAAGCAAAATCTGGTGCTACGAATAACGGAAACAACAGAAAGTGATCAACCCTCTTCGACAAAAAAATCACAATCTTAGTACCTCAATTAATAATGACAACCATACATCCCAAACTGGTCTCAGATCTTCTCCTAATAGATGGAATTTCTCTACCACAGCTAGTTGGGCGTAGAGTGAAGTGGTTAAAGGCAATAACATACCAACTTCTATCCCACTAAAGTTCCATCAACCGTGTGAATTAAATTCCGTTCAATGTGCCAAATTGTCTGATGAGGTTGTGCTAAAAGCTAAAAAAACAATGGGACAATGCAATAGTGGTATACGTAGTTGGTCCTAAACCATATTATCCATTTTTCAAAGACTATATTCATAGAGTCTGAAAACCAGTAGATGAATTCTTGATTTATTCTAAAGAAAGCAGATTCTATGTGATAAAATTCAATAATAAACAAGATTGTGATAAAATTCTGGAAGGAGGACCATATTATTACAACAAAAAATTGATGATGATGAAAAGGTGGCCTTTGGGAATGCAACTCAACAAAGAGCTTCTTCACTCAATTCCAATATGGATTCGTCTCTCTAATCTTCCCCTAGACTATTGGACAGAAGAAGCGATTAGCCGTATTGCATCGGTGCTAGGCTCCCCAATTAGACTGGATAAATACATTGAAGGTATCTTCAAAATTTCTTATGCAAGAGTGCTAATCGAAATAAAAAACTCCTCCAATTTCCTAGTAGAATTCCTATTGTAACTGAGAATGACAAAATGATATGGCAAGAAGTGGTCTATGAATGGAAACCATCGATATGTACAAATTTCTCAAGTTTTGGTCACGCTGAAATTAACTATCAATTTAATAAAGTTTGGAAACCAAAAATGAGTGATAAACCAACAAATGAAGGAAATTCTGACATGATTATTGACGTCGATGGGAATCATTTGGCAAAAAATGAAATCAACAATCAAATTTCCTAAGTTTCTCAATCCAATACTAATATGGCAATAGATGATGCAGAAACAGAAAAATCCATTGAACAGAAGCACCTTAAGACAGACATGATTGAAACATCTCAGAACATTATAGTAGAAGATCAAGTTACCCAACCAAGTATAGTCAGTTCGAATGTTATTAAAATGCAATTCCAACAGATTTGAACAAAGAAAATAATAAAATTTTACAGGCAAGGTTCACAAATTTAGAAAATAATAATGTTCATTCAAATAACATTAATGTCGACTGTTCTGATATGGATACAAGGCCTAATTCTCTAGACAAAAATTCCATCTCCCCGAGCAATTCAAAACACTACAACACGAGAAAAATCAGGACAGACGAAGCCCCATTTGAATTTAAAGCCACAGCACAACATGATGTGGTAGACAACCTTGCATGGATATCCATTGTTAATCAACTAAAAGGCAAAAATAAAAACTTGAAGAAAGCTAAATTACTGGGGGATGCTACTCCCCCAGAAAACAGTAGCAAATCTGAAAGCAATCAGTAGATGGAGTTCCTCTTCTGGAACATTAGGGGTATGAATGCCCCAGTCAAACAATTGGAAATTATTAGACTTTTGCGCAGTAACAGGTTTTCGTTTATTAGCAATCTTGAGAATAAACTACCTTTAGATAGTATTGATAAATTTATGAATAAAATTCAACCTAAATGGAATTTCTCTCATAACATTTTAGATGATCAAAAAAGTCGCGTTCTTATTTTTTGGGATTCGACACAGTGGTCTAACATTATCTGTCACACGAATAAACAATATATCTCTTGCATCCTACATAATGCTAGTGGTCTTAGCATGATTTGTACAACTGTTTATGCATTTAATGAGGAAATGAGGAGACAAGACCTATGGAACTATATCATTGATCAATCTATGAATATTAATCTTCCTTGGATAGTGGCAGGCAATTTTAACGCTATTTTAACCCCTACTGATAGACAAAATAACGACATTCATAATGATAGGGGTGAACAGGAATTCGTGGATTGTATTGATAAATCTAATCTCATTGAGCCAGACTTCACAGGAAACCACTACCCATGGAGAGGAGGACTCAATTTCTCTATACATAGTAAAATAGACAGGGTCTTTGTAAATAAGTTATGGATTGATTGATAAGTTTAACCAATTTGGTATAAATTTTGGCAATCATTCCATAAGCGATCGCACCACTATCACGATTAAAATAGTAGATCAAAAGAAGAGAAGAACTTGCATACATTTAAAACACAATAATGCATGGCATCTTCAAAAATGATACTAAAACACTGTTCAGATGGCGCTGGAGCAGGAATTCTCTGGTAATGAACTTTACATTCTCCTCTATAAAATAAAAAATGTAAAGGCTGCTTTGAAAAATTGGTCCACAAATAAAACCAACATATACTCTCAACTGGAAAAATTAAAAGAAGATGCTAATAACATCTACAATCAATTAGTGCGAGATCCTCTAAATATCAGCCATTAGGAAGAATATATTGTGAAAAATTATCAGATTCATGAAATTATGAGATGTATTACGACAGAAGACGAACAGAGAATGAAGATTAATTAGTTGACGAAAGGAGATAAACCTACAGAATTTTTCTTCTCCAAAACCAATTCAATGAAATCAAGCAGGAGAAATAATCTTATTCTAAATGACTATGGTTCTTGGTCATCAGCATAAGAAAATATTGCTCATTCAGCTATAAAGTATTTTTTAGATCATTTCACTATGCCGAGAAATACATTTCAATTTCCAGACATAACTTGCAAGAAAATTTTGTCAGAAAATGCAAAAATTAATCTACGCAGACCCTTTCTTCTTGAGGAAGTAAAAATGCTATTTTACAAATTAATGACAATAGCTCCCCTGGACCAGATGGCATCATCTCCAAATTTTACAACTCCACTGCGAAAAA
The DNA here is from genome assembly GCA_030765085.1 of Allium cepa. Lineage (NCBI taxonomy): Eukaryota > Viridiplantae > Streptophyta > Magnoliopsida > Asparagales > Amaryllidaceae > Allium > Allium cepa. The sequence continues at coordinate 716,468,781 of CM060945.1, read as the reverse complement.
ATCAAATATGATGTATGCAATGCTATGAATGGTATTCTTCATACTGGGAAAATTATCAAAGAAATCAATCATACATTTATTTGTCTTATCCCAAAAAACCAAATGCAATAGATATGACTGACTTCAGACCGATATCATTGTGTAATGTGTAGTATAAAATTCTAGCAAATCTTCTCTGTAATCGTATGAAAAGTTATTTGGATGATCTTATCTCTTATAACCAGAATGCTTTTATTCTTGGTAGAGTAATCACAGAAAATTCCCTTATGGCTTATGAAATGATTAGAAGTTTTAACAGAAAAAATTCTATCAATTTATGTCTGAAAATTGATTTGCATAAGGCGTATGATAAAATCAACAGAGAATTTATTCATCATATGCTAATATCGATGAACTCCCCCCCCCCCCCACCAATTTGTGGATCTTATTTATGAATGTGTCTCTACCCCAACTTTTTCGATTCTAACAGAAGGCACACCATATGGGTTCATTAACAGTTCGAGAGGTCTCCGGCAAGGTGACCCCCTCTCACCGTATCTATTTGCCATTGCTATGGAACTAATGACTATAAAATTTGACATGGAATTCCTCAAAGGTAATATAAAACCTATATATCCAACAGAACCGTTGATTACTCACTTGATATATGCAGATGACATTCTGATCATAACCAAATCTTCTATTGAAAATGCCAAGTGTATCAAGCATATCTTCCAAGATTTGAATAGTATTGCATGTTTGGAATTAAACAGCAATAAATCTACGCTATTTCTTAGTAAAGGTGCCACAAATCAAATAGCTAGCATTTTAAACTTGAACATTGGTAGTCTGCCAATAATTTACTTGGGTATCCCTTTATCGAATAATAAACTAAGAGCAAGGGATTTCGGATTGCTGATAGACAAAATAAATAAAAAATTCAGCCACTGGCAAAGCAAGATGCTAAATATAAGTGGTAGAGCTGAATTAATAAAAGCTGTCTTTCACCCTTTGATTCAGTATTGGCTGCAGTTTACACACTTTCCAATAACTGTTATACAAAGAATCAACTCATTGTGTGCTAATTTTTTATGGAAATCTAAAGCTCATAAAATGAGTTGAGATGATGTGTGTAAAACTAAGAGTGAAGGAGCCATTGGTATAAGAAAAATTGAAGATTTATCTAAAGCAGTGGCTGTTAACCATTTGTGGAAATTTATCAGTGGTGAATCGCTAAGGGCTAAATGGACTAAAAATAAATACAAAAAAAATGATAACTTCTGGTCTGCTACTATGAATCCAACTGCTTCATTCATTTGGAAAATATTACTCCACGCTAGACAGTGGTGCAATGGTCTCATTAATAGGAATATTGTTAATGGAGAAACCACAAATTTATGGCTTGATCCATGGATCAGTGGATCCACATTAATTAATAAAGTTGGCAAGAATGCCATGGATGTGGTAAATAATCATAATACAAAAGTTTCTGTGTTAATTTCTAATAATAACTGAAAAAAAGCATGGACAATATACCTTCTCAATTTCATAATATTATTCATAACATTAACATTCAAACACATAAGGAAAAAGACTATTAGGTCTGGAACCCGAACAGCAATGAACAATGTTCAATGAAATCAGCATGGAACCAAGTCAGAAACAAGTATACATAACATTTCTGGACCAAAATTATACGGGATAAAGGGTGTGCGCCGAAAATGTTTATTTATGCGCTTCTGGCTATACAGAATAGGTTGAACACTAAGGAGTGCGTTAGTAGATGGAACTCTAATATGGATCAAAAATGTACTCTATGCTCAAATCAATTAGAGGACAGAGATCACCCTTTTTTTTTAACTGCTCATATTCGAGAAGATTACTGGATAATATTATGCAGAAAATCAAGATTGACTGTAATCGTAATTGCGACATTAATCAAATTCTGGAATGCATTAGACAAAGACAGGGAAAGGACACTATACTAAGACAAATTACCAACATAACTTTCACTTCCCTGATCTGGAACATATGGTGTGAAAGGAACAATAGAATTTTTAGAGGAATCGAGATGCCGGAGTCTGTCAGAACCACCCTAATTTTACAAGAGGTTAAAATTCTTATGAAGTATATATTGAAAAATCAAGTTATGAATTCAGAGACGAGACTTATCTTGGATAATCTGAGCTTCGATGCGTTCTTTCATAATCATCAACATCTTCCATGAAAGCTACTCAGTCTCATCTCGAATGCTTCTGCATTAGCTCTTCCTATTCTTGCCTATGTTCTTCATCGACGAATCTGGATTCTAGAGTTTGTGGTTGCGTCGGATTTTTATTAGATCCATTTTTGCTTCAGATCTAGTTAGATGTTTTCTCTCTCCTGGATGATGCTTATCCCCTGAGATAGATTATTCATCATCCTGTTGGAGCTGATGCCTTATCTCACGTGAAGTCCTCTTGTTAGTTACATGTATTTATTTTTTATTTCTATTAAATGTATTCTCATGTCAATTGATCATGGTGATTTTACGGATGGTTTTAAGTGCGTCTTGTGTTAGTTTACTCCTCAATCTGTTCAACAACTTGTTTTCAATAGTCATGATCTTATAATGTTAATATATGGAAATGATATGTACTCTTTTTCCCTGTAAGGCACCCGTTTAGGTTAGGGAGATTGCAAGGTTTTAATGAGGCATATCATGGAAATATATGCTTTCTTTTCTACTGTTAATAAAGTACCATTTTCCAAAAAAGTTAAAAGGAATGCATTTTTTTCTTCTTTTTCTTTTACAGCTTTCTCACCTTTTCACACGCAATGCTCGACTGTAGTAACACAAAGGGAGTAAAAAATATGTTAGGATTATGATATATTAATACCTAGGAAGTTTACAAATTTCAAATCAAATTATTTTTCTTTTGAATTCCCTTTGCTACTAAAAACACATATACGTTCAAATCCTGATGATAACTAACATATAAAAGGTAAGAACAAAAACCAAAATAAAGCAGCAAACGAACTTTTTCCAAAACTTAAGCAAATTTCCCTTCTCTCAGGACATGTTCAAATTATACAAGGCTTGTAAACATAACCTAATCAAGTTTTCAACTAACCTTACCTTCATCATCTAAAAAAAATGATTATATGATAAGTTGATTTTAGATCTTTGAATCATTATTCTAGCATAACTTTCACAATAGTTTGTTCAAATACTGTACATTGTTATTGTTTAGGACTTAATTCTAGCTTAACTTTCACAAGCACTGTAATTTTTGCTTTCAAAATAGTGACACTGGAATAACTTTAATAAAAATCAACCGAAATGAAGTTAAAAACATTCAGTTCATAATTCATACAATCTAGTTTATTAATTGAAGTTAAATATCCATTTAATCCATACAAAAGTTTACGCATTAAGTTCACGATGAATGAGAAATTAATATCAGTATATACCTGTTATTCACACCATAAAACTCTCGTAACTTTTCAACGGAGTATGGCAACAATAGCAAGAAAAGGAAACAACATTTGACTTTTCAGTGAGAAATGAAGTAGCACTGTTCAAATGATATTAGTTGCCTCTGCTGACGAAATTTGGTACGCTTTAGACAAGGAGGCCCGTTCAATTCTGCCAGTTGGGTTAACAGATCAAATTTCATCCCTTTCAAATTAATAACAATAATTAATTCTAATTACCTTTATATCTACATATTATTAAACTATCCTTTTTTACAATCACACATTTCAACCATTTGTATTAAACAATAAGTAATACTCTTCATAACTAATTCTCATTTCTAGTAAATAACGCATTTTGTAGCCATTCACATTTTTTGTCCTTATTGTGTGTCATTTCTTGTACTAAACAAAGATACCATTGATTCAACAGATGCAAGACGATGAATGAGTTTTCCAAGTATAATTTTCAACATGCAGCATCCTCCCTCTTTTTTCTACATCAAACAATTAATGTAATGTTTGATTATTTCTTTTAAATATAGCCAACATACTATTACTATTTCAAAATCCATCTCTTATTTTAGTTAAAAGAATAAAGATCTTGAGAGAGAGAAAAATGAAAGGAGCTCTTCTTGTTTGGTTCTTTAGTTAAAAACAATTAATGTAATGTTAGAAAAGCATCATCGCCAGCAGTTATGTTGGTATTATAAATCAGAACCTAAAATGTTAGCATATAGAAGAATGATAGACTAGTTTACAAATAAAGGTAGCACTTGATACATTGACAATTACGCCTGGAAAAACAATCAAAATTCGTAGTTGTTAGTTAATTCTTACTCAAAGCATTAACTAACAACTAAGTCGGGAACTATCCTTGGTTTATATAAAGATTTAGCTAATATCAATACAAATTCATAAACGTGTGTACATAAACATATCTAGAGATACAAAATTATTTGCAAAGCTTAAACCTTAATATTATAAGTCAGCTGCATATATGGATAGCTACATTGGTTCAGTAAATGTAATTGTATATATTACCATACTTTGTCAATCTTAATTAATCAACCAGTAGAATAGTAAATATATGTCCCATATAACACATGGTAGTCATATAGCTCATAGTATATACCTGCTCCAGCATACAGTTGAGAACCAGAAAAAAGCTTTCATGGCCTCAAATAGGTGTTCACTCCACCAACAACTGCATCCAGCGCTCCAAATCCCAAAATTATATTGATCCAACATTGAAATGTTTGTCCTCGAGTGATCCTTTCAGTAATGCCTTCCTTTCCTACATCATTCGAGATTAACTTATTTGTAATCAAGGCGGCAATCACATACATTTCAAACTAACTTATTTGTGATCAAGGCAATAAAGTATAAAAAGAACTAATTTTATGATTTTTTTTTCTTATTTCAAATACAAGGCTGTCGAGTTTCATATCTCATAAAGTATTTTCTTTCGACAACTAATATACAAAATTTAAAATGCTTACATATTATCAATTTTAAACTATAACTTACACTATAATAAAATATAAGCACAAAGGACTCATCTTAGTACAGTTTAAAAATATGCGACTTTCAATATATCTCAATAAATCTTAGATAGGATTCATCTCTTAAAATTTATAATTTTATTTTGTTGTTATCTAAGGGAGCAATCACTATTTGATTACCCCCTTAAAAAAATTCCTTGATTGATTTTTTTTTTTCAATTCCCTTAACTAGAACAATTTTCCTCTACTATACTCTTTATGATTATTTAATGAAATACGATTTAGAATTACTGCCACATCATGGATGACTAAAACCATAATTGTGGTTATAATAGCATTTATTATGAATTCAAAATAAGATAAATCTTGTATGTAAAAAGGAAATCATTTGTAATATGGTATTCTATTGCAAATTTATATTTTGGTATATATATAAGATATGCCACTAATAGAAAAGGATACACCACTAATAGAAAAGAGAAACAATAGGATACGCCACTAATAGAAAAGATACAAATATACCAAAAGATAAACTATTCAATGTTTTTATATTTTGGAATATATAACATTATACAAATATACCAAAAGATACGCCACTAATAGAAAAGAGAAACATCAATAAAGACTAATATTACTGGAACTTACCACACCTTGAAAACCTTGCGCCAAACAAATAAAACGCATGTTAATGAGATAAACCATTGAATAAACAATGTATGGTTTCAGAAAAGCACAATTTAGCTAGACGAGACATTAGACTAGTATACAAACAAAATTTGAGAAAGTCAGATTATCCTACAAGTTGAATGTGGCTCCACCATCAGAGTTAGACCTCGTATAACATCCATAGATTGTTTTATGGTCCAAGTATCATGTGGTTGAAAGATATCCTCTATTTATTCTCAACCGTTTACCATTTGCTAACGTGAAACATATTTTACTATAGAATTACTTTGTAAACAAGTATATTATGGTCTTACGCCTTAGATGGTTCGGTATACACCTAAACCAGGTTGCTTCCTTTTGAACTCTTACTAGTATGTGGCGTGCCAAGGGGCCAAGACCCTATTTCTTGGCAAGAACAGTGTCATTTTATTAATTAAGAATCAAAATAAAATCACACACCAATGAATATGTAGATTCAACAGTGTATGAAGTATGAACTGTATTTGAGCTTTAAAATCTTAAAATTCAAAATTAATGAAACCTGGAATGATGCAACCAAACTTAATATGATAGCACCTCCTTGTTTTGCATTAACTCGTCTACTAGCAAATCTTTTACCATCACGCTGGAGGTAAACTTGATAATCAACTGGGGCTGAAATCATTAATAATACATTGGTTATGTTTGATAAATAATTTATATATATGACAAGCCTAATTCTATTAGCAAAAACTTGAACAATGGAAGTTCTAGTGTTTATGTTGACTAGGTTAGAAATGCTTACAAAAATTTCCAGCAATAATAAATGACGCATGCAAACTATGCACCATTTTGAGGCAATCCACAGTCTTGTGTGCTGCTGTTAATGCCTATAAGACAAGGGATCTTAGAATCTTGTGAGAAGTATGCAAATTAATGGCAACGTTGTCTTAAAATAAATGGAAATAACAACCAAAATTCACCATTGGTTATAAACACGAGAAAAAAATGAATCGATGATTCTTAGTAAGAAAATTAAAGAATTAGATAGAAACATGCCTGCCCAATAAATTGCCCTCCATAAATTTGTTTATAAGCTGGAGCATCTGGCAAAGTAAATCCACGGAACAAATCCACCTTTGGTAATTTAATAACACAGAAAAAGTCAACCCACAATTTGGTTTTGCTTAATAAGTGTAAACAGCACTACAATAAACCAATGATGAAAAATTGGAAGTGGGGCTGAATCAAGTTTCCAAAACCATACACTGTGTCTAGCCAAGTAGAGAATACCTTTTTGTGGACTGCTAATTCCCTTCATCAAATTTAGCAACCACCAAATTGAAATCAAAATTACTACCGATTGAAATTATCAGATTTTAAAAATTAAAACCCAAACCTGAAAAAGCCTTCAATGATCTTTGCTTCCTGCTATGTGCGTTGTTGTTTGTGGATTTGTCTTCCACATCGGCCGATGTTGATTTGTCTTCCACATCGGCCGATGTTGATTTGTCTTCCACATCGGCCGATGCAATCCACATCGGACTAAAGCAGCTTCTTTTGCTGCTTTGGGAAAAGGCCGACCCTACGAAGGGGGCGCTAGAGGTGGAGGTGCGCTAAATGGAGGGGATGAAACCTAGAATGAAATTCTGATTTACAGCGAATGAGAGTAAGAAGCGTGAAAAAATGGTCAAGGAATATAATAATAGATAAAATGACAATTCTGTACATTGTACTTATGAATATTTTCGAAATTAACAAATTTGGTAACGAAAATAACCATTGTAAGTGCTTGTCATGGAAATATCCGTTATAAATTTATAACGGTTATAAACGTTACAAATTGAAACGAAAAAAGTGTTACAAATGGACCTGTTTGGTATAGTGCATTCTCCTACTAAGCAACCCTTCAGTGCAGCAAAGAGAATTCTCCGTTACGTTGTAGGAACGGTGGATTATGGGATTTGTTATGCCGAGGTTCAAACTTCAAGTTAACCAGTTTCACTGATAGTGAGTGGGCTGGATCCATAGATGATTGAAAGAGTATTCTGGTAATGTGTTTAGCTTTGGATCAGGTGCAGTAACTTGTAGTTCAAAGAAGCAAGAGACAGTTGCTTTATCATCATCAGAGGCAAAATATGTGGCAGCAAGTGTAGTAGGAAGACATGCTTTATGGTTAAGGAAGTTGCTTATTGATATGTACCTTGAACAAAAGGAGGCTATTGAAATCTTCTGTGATAATCGATCCACTATCGCAATGACGAAGAATCCAACTTTCCACGCCAGAACAAAACACATTGATGTGCAGCACCACTTCATTCGAAAGCTAGTTGTGGAAGAAAAAAATTGTTCTGAAATTGTGTGGCACAAATGAACAAGAAGCTGATATCTTTACAACGTCACTAGAAGAAGCTAACATCAATTCTTCACGGAGCAACTGGGTTTACGCAAGTTTGAATTAAGGGATGGTGTTGAAAACTAAGTCAAACTTACTTTATTAATATTAGGAATTTGTTATTCAATTTGTTATGACTGGTTAATTATCTCACCTGTTAATTAGTGGGCTGGTAGGTTAGTAGGCATAATTAGTGGATCTATTAGTGGATACTAGTTGGCAGCTACTAGTCTATCTAACATTTGTTGATTTCCATTTTTCAAAATAGAATAAAATAGATCAATATTCGTGGTTATTTTCCTAAACTTCCATTATCCTTCCTCTGCTAATTTTTTGTTTTTTAATTTAGTTAATTCATACACTATAAATCACCCTACATATACCTAAAATTTGCTGAAATTGTATGCATCATTTTCTACTTAATATATACAACACATAGTACAAAACTTGCCTTTTTCGAAATAAAATTGTCTCATTACACCGACTCTCTCTCACCCTCTCATGCATTAATCAAACCAAATAACTCCAAGTTCAAAAACTCTAAATTCACTTTGAATGACAATAAGTAGACTTTAATTCTTTCTAACTCTTTATATATAGCAATTTGAATTTAATTTTAGAACACTAAGATTGTAGACTATCTAAATTTTGATGTACAATCTATACTTAGTTTGGTTTTAAGTAAAAGGAGAGAAAATTTATACATTACGAAGCATATTAATTTTAGTATTTGAATTTTAATTTTAATTTTTAATTAGAAGTGAAAAATGTTAAAATTGATTACTCATGTATACAGTTTAAAACTGTATGAATAGAAACTAATATCTAAATGGAATTTAAAATTAATTCAATTGATGATTTAGAATTTTAGTTACATTAGGAAAGAAATTATATTGATAATATACAAGGAGGTGAAAAAAGATTTGTAAACTATTAAAATTTCATTCTTTATTACTAATTTTTTTTGTTAGATAAGTCCATTTTTATCTAAAATTTTATTACAAATTTTATGATGCAAATAAAGTAATTTATGTTGTATATATAGAATTTACCATTTTATTTTACTACAAGCCATAATTTTTCTAATCCAACATTTAAAGCAAGATAAACTTTACTTATTTAACACAGCATAAGTGTTATAACCAAGGCACGAAATGAAAATGTCAATAAGCTTTACGCAGTAATAAAACAAATATTTTCTTAACCATGTTGATTTAAGCTATGTAACAAACACTACAAAAATTCTTCTAATTAAAGACTGGAAACTAGAAACTGAACATTTTCAGTCACCAGTTAAATACTGATCAAAGACCAAAAAACCAATCTCTACTTTTAGAAATTTGGGACTGAAACTCAGTCACAAATCAGTTGCAAAATACTAAAACTACTCTAGTCAAATGGCAATCTTTAATTCGATCGCTAATTGATGTTGGCGTAAATGAATTTATAGCCATTAAGATTTTTACTTCGTTTCAAAATCCAGCGGCTCTGTTTACCTATCGGCGTGGTAATGTTTATTTACAATCAAATCTCAAGTTTGATAAATCATTCCTTTTTGAAGTGCACTGTAGGTTCCACTTTCCCTTATATTAGGATCCATAAATCCACTAACCCACTACGACTTTTTTTACTCACTCATTTTATCTATTTCCATCGCCTCCTCTTTACTCCTCATTCGCTGACCAATATCACCTCCTCCTCATTTTTAAGCCATTCTTTCCTTTCATTGGTTTTGGCTCCCTTCTATGTCAGATCCACTGCTCCTACTTCATGTTGCAACCAGCCTCTCTCCCCTCCTCCACGCCCTAAGCATCTCTCGCTAGCTAGATCTGGATTTTTGGGGCTCTCGATTGTTGTGGTTCGGCCTTCGTTCTCCTGTCTTCCTTATGTGATGCCAACACATTAGTCACCCCCCGCAAGCTTCCCATAAGTTGGAACCCCTATGGTGACCGATGTTTGTTCGAGTTAGCAAATGTGCCTTATGTTTTAGGGTGTTTTGAATATCTGGTAGTGTTATGTGGTTTGGTATATTTTTGTGTTTGTGTAGCTGTTTTGTTGTGTTACTTTCTCCCAGTTTTGGGGTTGTGCTGAGGTGTTTGCAATGGTGAACGGAAAATCATTCTATCCATGCTTTTTACCATTTTCTTCAATGCGCTCCATCGTGATTGCTTTGCAATGGCGAGTTTTTTCTGCCGTCTTTGAATTCTTGCTTAATGTTTTGATGGCGCGTTATTTTTGCACTTGTGATAGTTTTGTTGCCTACGCATATGGATATGGGGCTTTGAAATATTGTTCATTGTTAGCTCTACTTTGGTGCATTTTCTGGTTGAAAATTGTGTAACTTTGCTACCCTGTAGGAACGAGCTAGGTCTGGCTTTGGTCTATTAAATGAAATTATTGTTGTTTTTGTACTTTTTTGGTATCGTCTAAATGGTATCTGAGTGTGCAATGTACCCCGTGATTCTAAATGTGTATGGGGTAATTTGGGTTCTATTCACAATATCTTTGTAATCTAATGATGAATAACATATATATTTTTGTTATATTAAATATATTACATGTTATTGGTTCATATACAGTTTTATTACACTTAATATAAGTTGTTGTAATAGTGGTGAGGCATGATCTCTTGATATTTGTGCATGTATCGATGCCACAAGAATGCTAGAATAATGAATAAACTAAAAATTACATTAGTTACTTTTTAAATTCATACACTTGAGACCGATTAAAAACCATGTTTCGGTCTTTAAAATCCGGTCATTAAAAATATTTAAGACTGAAATTTCAGTCTTTAAATTTAGAGACTGAAAATTCAATTACAAAACATTTTTGGGACTTGATAAATAAAGACTGAATTTTCGGTCTTTAGTTGGTCTTTATATGTATTTTTAAGACCGAATTGTTTATCTAAAGACTGAAATTTTCGGTCTCTATAGCAATCTTTTTTAGTAGTGAAATACTTTGTGCCTCCACACTTTGCATCATACTGTATCTTTACTGCATTAAATATGGATAAGCGTTGATAATAGCATATAAAATAAGTTAAAAAAAAGAATACAAATTAAATGAATATCATATTGAGAAAATATGGATGAAATATATAAATAGTACACAAATCAATGAAATATGCTCCATATATATCAAGATTTAATATTGAAATATCCTTCATATAAAAAAAAAGGGTTTAATACATGTACCCGTTATTTCCAATTCCTTTAAGATCTTGAAAAGCAAAGGTAAAAGAGATTAGTCATATTTTCAAAAGATAAAAACCTAAAACCCTCAAACTTTTTCTTAAGTCTTAGCGAAAAAGCCACTTAACACAAATCTGTATACAAAATAATTAAACTTGAAAACCGTCGTAAGCTTACAATAATCAAAATTCAAAACATTCAAACTTATACCTAAACAGCTATCAACTAAATTTTGGAATCAAATCTATCACGCTATTGAATGCACCCAAATATCAAGTTTTTAAATAACCAGATGTTTAAGCTTTGATGGTTAGTTATATTACTTACTTGCATGGTCATATAATTTATTGCATTAAGAAAGTAAAAATAAATAAAAGGAAGAAAAACATGAAATCGTTTTGTGAATAAAAATTGTTCATACATAAGAAAATAAAGCAAATATGGTATTAACAACCCTGGACATAGGAAAATCCTTACGTTGAATGAAGGTCGAATTAAAGCAAAAGCCAGTGAAAAGTTAAAATCGTAAAGTGGTGCAGCAGCATGTCAATGAAACTAGTTCAATAGGCCAAGCCATGGAAATTTTGGAAAAAATGGCAATGAATACAAAACGTGAGGAAGATTCAATAGTATAATTTACCTCTCACTACAATGAAACTCGGAATAAAAGTAGAATGAGGCAGGCGAAGAAGGAGCATCTCATATATACGAAAATGAAGTGGATTTCAAATCGGCTAGTTGGATTGAGCTCAGGAAGGCAAATAAAACATCGGAATTCACCATCGTGTAATTGTATGGAAAACATAATAAAAGCTGAATGTGAAATAAAAAATGGATAGTAAAGTTTGCTCAACATTGTAATGTAAAACATTGTTAAATTGGTCTGATATCCTCTTTTAATAATAATAGAATTAATAACATTTTCAGAACAACCATATTATTGTAGGAACAATGTTGATCTCTACGTACAATCGATGTCACTAGCGATGATAATATTGATATGATCCTCATTCTCTCCTCCTTTGACAACCACAGGTCCCCTACAAACAGGGCAAACAAGAGACTGCTCCATAAGCCATATATCAACGCACTCCTTATGAAATTTATGTTCACAACCGTTCAAAACCCTCAACTCCTCCAATTCCTCATAGTCCGACAAGCAAATCGAGCACATCTCATTCTCTTCTTGATTGACATAGACGACCACTCTATGTTGCTCTTCGAGTTTATCCAGTGGAATTATTACTGGAGGATTTGCATGCAGTCTGACTGGTATTACCCTACGTTGCCTGTTAAAGAAATAGAATAGATGGTAGGAACGCTGGATGAAGCCTATATATATGATGTGGAGGATTTGGTATCCTAATGCTATGACAATTCCGGCAATGGCCATGTAAGCAAACAATATATCTCCTTTCAGATAATCCATTTGGTTTGATTTTTGGCGTATTGATTGTGCAGTGACGGTGAAAAGTGACAGGATTTCTGGGTGATTATATGTGCAAATGAATGGAGATAAGTGAAGATTAGCAGATTTTATGGGAAGATTTTCTCCGTTTATTTATGTTATTGTAATCGGTAATATTGGGCAACGAATATTTATTTGTCATATATAAGAATGGCATTCCATGGAGTGGACTAAAAGCAGAAAAAAAGCCTGAATTTTAACGCAAAGGAAACAAATTGAGTATTCCATATCTTTAAATACTAAAAATAAAAAAAAAGAGTACTGTGCTTAATCCCTTTTATGCACAAATTTGATTTCTCATTAATTAATACAATTTTAAGCAATCTTTGGTTTTGATGTCTTATTCCACATATGGTATAGTTGAATACCACTTAACATATTTTTCCATCTTCTTAGATTGAAATAATCCACTTTCATTTATTCTCTTTATCTTTACTGACAATTGATAATCGCATTTTTGGTATAGAAATTTTTTTTCAAAAATACCCATGCATTTTGCCTATGAGATTATGAGTTTAAATCGCTTTTGACAAAACTTCTTTATAAAATTTTTCTTGAAGTCACGATTTGAATTAAGCTTTTGACAAAAACACATTTTTATTTTTTGAAATTATGAGTTGAAATCTCAACTCTTAAAAAATTACACCTTCTCATGTATTTCCAAAAAATTTTAAAAAAAAATTATTTTGGCAAAATGTTTTTTCAATATATATTGTTTATACTTTTGTCTTACAAATATATGTTTGATATTTAGTGTACTTAAATCTGTCTTTATCTTAATACTTCAATAAGCCTTTAAGTATATATTGTTTATGGATTTTTTACAAAGATAAATCTAATATTTTATTATCTAACTTTCTATTCTATAAACAGCATTTTCCTTATTAGATAACATTCATAATTAAATGATCATTTTTGCTTTTAATTATTAAGATAGAATTTCTAAAAACTTAACATTACGCATAAGTTTTCATTTTCAAAACTAGGAAGTTAGAATTATTAAGAAAATGTTTATATACTTTTTCTACTTTTGAAATTTTACAAACTTTAACTAACCGAGCGTAGACTTGAATAATTTTAAAGATGCTTTATATGATTTATTTCTTATACGATATATTCAACAAAATTTTAGTATTTTTATCTTTAGTAATTGTTTTATTAACTTTAATGTCACGTTTTTGTATGAACTCGGTCTTCCATTAATTTAATTTCTTCTTTCAAGAAAAAAACTGGGGAAAATAAGGAGGAAAAAGCATTACTAAACAATCCTATGCTAAAAAAAACCTAAGCAGTACCCATAAGTACGACTAATTCAGTTACAATATTACAATAATAATAAACTAAAAGAATAGAATATAAAGTGCGTAACTGTAACAACCATGTATTTGTGATTATTTTAATTGTATATTTTAATTATTTTAACTGAAATTCCTGATTAAAAAACTTTATTTTATTTATTAAAATGAATAAATTTTGTTATATTAAATATAAATTTTGATTTTTATGTGAATTATATGTCTAAACATGAATAAATAGAATATTTTCCTGAAATGTGAATTTTGGTCAAAATGGTCAAACTTTGACTTTAAAATTTAAAATTTAAAATATTTTAATTTTTGAATTTTATCCTTTATTATGAAAATAACTTAAATTTCAAGAATACTGCTTTTTGTTTCATTGAAATCCGATTTATATTGTGGAAGTTATGTTTTTTACAATATTGTGTGTAAATTATTTATTTTACAAAATTGTTTATTTTAATTTATAAGTAATATTTTGTTCATCATATCTTGTTCTAATTGTTTATATATGTGTAACATGATATGTTATGTATATATTTTATTTTTAAAAGTGAAGTTATAATTTTCCAAAGCTTATTGTATTTTATTTACATTTTTTAAATCCTAGTTTCAATTATTAAACTATTTTCTTAGTTATTTTATATTTTTATAAAAATTATTTATTTATTTTCTTTCCTACTTTATTTTTTTTTCTATTTTATTTACTTACTTTTTATTTGTGTAATTTGAATAAAAGAAATAAGAAATGCAAAGAGTCAAAACTTTTCATATGCATGTGACTTTCTATGTACCTCTTGTCCTTTCATTTTGCTTTTGACATTTAACTGGGTGTAGCCGTCCATTTTATTTCTCTTAGCCATATATCCTCCTCATTTTCACGTGAGGAAATTTCTTTTCATCTTAAAACAATGGCCATTACAATTTCTGAAATTATTTTGGTAAGATTCATGGCGTTATTTTACTTCTTTTCTTCTTTGTTTTCATTGAATTCTTGCATTGTTTTCTCTTATGTTGCTCGGCCATAGATCCCTTCACCACCACATCATCTCCACCACCACTATACATGGCAGCTCCTCCTCCTCTTTTGACCAAGACAGGCCGTGGCATTCCTATGATGCAAACTCCTCAAAAATTGCAAGCATCCCTTGAAAACAAGCCTAGCGGAGCCCAAAATGCCACCATCCCTTCATTGTCCACTTCGGCCACCACCTAGAACCAGCATCACCTAATCTACATTACCTCTAGCATCCACATGACCTCTGTCCAGAACTATACTAGCCTGGACCGAGCCAAATTGATTCATAGGCCGAGCCAAAATGTTGCATCTAAGCTTGCCTTTTTACCTTGTCTCTTTGTATATCCATATTGCATCACCTACCCCTTCACTTCTTGTTGCCATGCTATATTGATTCCATAACCGAGCCAAACACGCATCCTAGCTGAGCATGAATGTCCCCTTGGTCGAGCATTTGGATGGTTAAAAGCAAGGTCAATTTATCTTGTTCTTGTTTCTTTTTATTTCAATCTGTTTCAATATTGTTTTCGTTGAATATTCATATGTATGTTGCCTTGTTTTGGTTGTTGTTACAAGATCATTGTCCTGGCTCTCTTCGCTCACTTGAATCATAAGTCATGTTGTGTCATGCCGTATCGTGCTTTCTAGAATTTATTCGTGTTTTGATTTACTAACTCCAGCGTAAAAAGGTCAGTAATTCACACTTGACGTTCATACTTATATAACTGTGAATTGATCGCATGTGAATGTGTAGAAATTGCTATATCATGTTATACCTACCTGTGATATTAATCATATGATGTTAACCCTGTTTATAAACCTGTCATATCATCTATTATTGCCATATGTTGTTATACTGTTTATTTATATCTGTTTCCCACACCGCAAGTTCTCTATAAAATAGAATCACTATGGGTTGAAATGATACATACCCGAACGGACTTTAGATTAAGAAAAAATCATTATGGGCTGAAACGATAGATCTGAGCGATTTTTATTTATTTTATTTCACTTAGGATTGCGGGTTTGAAATGATAGAACCTGGTTTTTTCTTTGTACATTACGGATTGAAATGATATATTATCCCTATCACTTGACCTAGGTAAGAAAATATTATACAGACCCGTGGTTATTATATTTATTTTCTGGAGATTTTTAGGTATTTTAAAATTGTATATTATGATACTTTGATTTAAATTGAATTAAAAATGATTTTTATAAAGTATTGATGATTTTTTTCTACAAGTTAAAATGTGAAATAAATGAATGGTTAAGTTGAAATTTGAAATATAAATTAATTTTGAAATATGTGATTTTGTTTAAAAATGGTTTTTAAGTTAAGTAAATAAAATACGATAATTTGATTTAAATTGAATTTAAAATGATTTAATAAGGTGTTATTGATTTTTTTATGAATTAAAATGGTTAAATAAATGAATGTTTAAAAGTGAAATTTGAATATAACTTAAATATTTAAATTTGAGATTTGGTTTAAAAATGAAAGTTAAGTTAAATAAATAATAATGGAAATTAAGTCTATATTTGGATATGGAAATTAAAACTTAATTGTTAAGTAACATTTTTGAAATACAAAGAATAGAAAATTGTATGCTTGAATTTAATAAGTGAATTATTAATAGAATTTTGAATGTGAAAATTTATGATTTTTATAAGTTAAAATAGTTTAAATTGAAGTTTAATTGTTTCTGAAATTGTATTGAAAATCTGAAAATTTAATTAACAGCATTCAGAAATGCTATCATTTCTGAAGTTAACTTAAAATCTGAAGTAAAGGATATTACAGCACTTTGTAAGTGTTGTAGTAGCTAAAATTTAACTAAGTGATATTACAATACTTTGTAAGTGCTGTAGTTACAGAATGAACTAAAATCTGAAATTTATAAGAAGGCTACAGTAGCACTTGTTAAGTGCTACAGTTGGCTGAATTGAATTAAATTTTTTAATTTGAACCGGAACTATTACAGCAGTTCTGTAAATGCTGTCTTTGCTGAATTAAACTATTTTTCAACTAAAACTGAACTATTACAGCAGTTTAAATGTTGTCCTTGCTGAATTGAATTGTTTTCTAATGTAACTTTCCGTAGCATTTTCTAAGTGCTGTGAAAGCTGAAATTTCACTGTTTTAGTGTATTTAAGTGAATAAATGAACTCTGAAAAGGCTAAAATTTTGGGAAATTAATATTTGATTTGAAGGTATAATGACTCCACCATTTTATGGTTTAAATGAATGATTTTGATTCGAAATTATAAACCTTTTGGAATTTTAACCTTTTTGAAATTTTAACCACGGGCACACTTCTCTATATGCTTTATGATTTTTTTGGATGTACACCTTCAATTTGAGAGTGTGACTAGAGGTGAGCGATTGCAATAGCTCTGTGCTATCCTAGCCACATTAGCACTGTTATTTGCATAGTTTACTTTAATGTAGACATTGCTATGATAGCGTTTATTTCTGTTTAATTGATGGTTTAATGGATCCTTGAAGGATGGGCTATCCCAAACATCCTTTAAGTTATGGTGCATTACTACTACAGTTCACTTAGGTTGGTTTACATTGTATAAGTATGTATGTCCTGACTCGGGTGTTTTGTGTTTTACTTTATGCTCGGGTGAGCCTGAGTATTCAAAATTTTAGATTTCTCTTCTGGAGCTAGGAATTATTGGAGATTCTGCTTATCGAGTTATTCATCTATTTCTGTTTCAGTTCATCTATTTCAGCTCTTGTATTAGTGAACTTATATGTATTTGGGATTTTTATTGTGTTTGTTTTCAGACTGATATTATGTATTTTGTTTTGAGACTTTGTTATAGTAGCTTCATGAACTACTATGGTGTTTTATTTCCACTGTGAGTTATTCTGATATTTCTGCATCTGTGATTCTGTATGATTAATTTTATTTGCTCTAAATTTTATTACAGTGCGGTATTTTGAGCAATTCAAGTCTGACATGTGCGGATGCGAATGGCTGAAAATATCGAGTTGTTACAGTAACATTTAGATCGAAAATGCTATTAAGACGAAAAGAGAAGAAAGTTTTTATATAGTACGAGTGAGATAGTAATTAAAACGTTTTTTAAATTCAATTTTATGTTGAAGTTTAGTTAGTAATTATCTAATAAGCTAACATATCTTAGCGACTCATTTCGAATGAAATAATAATAGTTTCTCTTTATCTTATCATGCCATACAAATAATTAGATCTAAAGAAGTGGTTAAAATTAAGGGGTTACGTTAGGAGCTAAACAGAGGGGGCTGTTGATCCTTTATCCTTTATCCTTTATATATATATATATATATATATATATATATATATATATATAAACACACTAATAGTTGTAATAGCTTTGTTGTCATACTTTTTTAGTGTCGACATGAACTATCAAAAAGACCCTCTATATATTATCAAATCTTAATCATTTAGAAATAGGATGTATTATTAAGCTTCTTTAACAAATTGAAAAGCCCCAAAAAGTTGGATCTAACAATTAAACATGCTTTACAAATTTAAAACGCTTCTAAAAATATGATCTAAAAATTAAACTTCCTCTACAAATTCAAAATACTTATTTACAAACATACAAATTTAAATATCACTTGAAAATAAAAAATAATTTTTTTACAGATTTAAAAAGAATAAATTCGCGCGCGAAACGCATGCTGTAACACTCGTATATATATACGCTTAATAATTGCACCACTTCTATTAGATATTCACCTATAGAATCTTAATATTTGAAGAAAATGTATTTATTATAAATTTAACAAATAATTTCCAAATATGTTTTAGTATTCATTAGTACTTTATATGCATATTCCTTTATATGCATGAGCATCGCACATGTCAAAACAATCGTTAAATAAAAATTAATTAGATCGAAACTCATTAACCTTATTATATTTTATCTATTTTAGAAATGTTACGCTCCTGTTTTGTTACTTTGTTCTTAAGAAAGCGCTACATTTGAACCCCTGTGATCAAATTTTTTTATGATGTATTTTAAAACATTGTGGTTTTATTTAAGAAATGCAGAGTTATGCATAATAAAAAAATTATTTATTCCAATACTTATAATTATTAACAAATGGAAAATATTATAATAAATGACTAATTTTAACTTAACTAAAATATATATTAACATCAAAAAATAATGATTAAGAAATCTCCATACTTATCTTTATTAAATACTGTAGCTTTATTTTAAGCACCTTTGTAAGTTCAGACTATTTTAAACGGACCCAAAATCAACCTTTCCCTACATATTTTTCTGTATGCAAAACACATAGCGGATTCACGTGGTTTGTGCCATGAGATTTAATTTTAGATTATAGTTCTTATATATATTTATGTGTGTGTATATATATGGTCAAGTAAACCAACCTAATGTTGTGTCTATCTTATTTACTATTTTACGTCGGTAATTTTCATAACTTTCAGTTAAATGTCATGGGATTACTATTTGTTCCAACTAATAAACCTTATCTTAGTCTTACTCTTCTTATTTTCTCTCTGTTCCTACACATAAATTATAAATTCAATTAGATGTCAAATTCATCTCAAATAATAATGAAATAATTGGTTGTTATTTCACAAAATCATGACGTAGGCTCGGTACTTTCATTATTAGGGTAAATTTAGCAGTCTTGGAACATACCCATGCTTGTTCGAAAATAATTTTAAAGCCGAGAGATGCAGTTTTGTCGAAACACACTTCATTCTATGTTACCAATTGAAAGATATGATCATTATAAAATCAGTCCACTATCTAATTGATTTAGGCCCCACCTTGTAAAGCTACTAACCTTGCCACTCGAACAGAACATCTGGATGCACTGGAGTGCTCTACTCGACATAAAAAGTTATTGGCCCATATTTAATCTCGTTCCGACTATAATTGAAGAAGTTATGACTTCTGCAATAATGATTCAACCTTTTTGTCCTACTTAGAAAATAGTTGAGTATAAACCTTACAGCCTAGAAAAATAATTTGTCAAAGCAATGGTCATAAAGAACAAAATGAAGCATGAGATTAAAATGGTCAAAGGGAAAGTTGGAGATATTAGACCAGATTGTAAATATGGATTGGTAGGCAACTTACATGACCGTAAAAATGGTCTGATGCAAATCATGTATAGTGTCAAGTAGGCCAAGTACCAGACCCTGTAACAGTTCAGTAATGTTCTCGTCGATACCGACCAGAACTTGGTTTGCCAATAAGGAGCATATGAACTTAGCCTTCCTCCTAGGCTAATGTTTGAACGTGAATGACTTCTCACCTCTACATTGTAACGACCCGTTATTTTGGACCATTCAAATCGACAATAAAACCACATGTGTCGGACTTGAATAATTCAGAATATCGTATTGTCAATTCAAATTTGGCAAAACTCAGAATATACAGTAAGTAAATCACAGATCACAGACACATAGTAATTTAATAATGCAGCGAAAACAAGAGATAGTAGTTCATGAAGCTACTATATATATAACAGAGTCAAATAAGATACAACAGAAGTCTCGAATATCATAGTCAAATACAAGATCAACATACATCACTAGAATCAATTAAATATCTGAAAGCTAGATAGATAGCAAGATCTCTAAGCGAAGCTCCAACTCTAAAGGTGAGTCTCAAAAGTTGCATTGTGACGACTCGGAATTTTTAACAATTTAAAATGGGATAATTAAATTGATTTTTAACATTTAAAAATTTATTTTGACTTGAATTCGAAATATCAATATTTACGTGATAATTAAATCATTGAATTATATAGTTTAAATATTGAATTGTATAATTCGAAATTGGGTAAGATGTTGAATATGGATTTGTAAGTCGGTTAAAAATAATTTGAAAGCTTATAAAATTTATAATGATGATACTGAAGATAATAGAATGGTTGAAAATTTAATTTAAAGATGATTTGTTAAATTTTGAAAATATATCGTTTAAATTGAATTTAAAAATAGCCTTCCGAGACACAGTCTCGGAATTCAACGAAACTAGTGTCATTGGATCCGTAATAGTTAGTTATTATCGAATTTCAATTTTCGTAGCAATCGGGGTTGTAGTTTGACCCTAGCAGCTCAAAACGCTTAGAAATTATTTAATTGATTTAGTTTAAAATTAATCGTTTTCTTCTGTAACTCGCGCATACAATTAAATTAGCCTCCGAAATACGTTCCATTGTATTCCGGACGCGGGTAAACCTTATAATCGCCTTGTGACATTCCTTAAACGGAGTTCAAAAGTTTAATTGGCAATTAACGGGACGTTTTGAAGTTTTATGATATAATAAATTATAAAGTACATTAGCCTGAGATATTTTTTTTCAACATCGTACGCAGGAATCCTCCCTCCAACATTTATTTCATCCCATTCCCCCTGATTCTTTAAGCAGATCAAACTTAAAAAAAAGGGAGGCAATCAGGTCGAAACCGAAAGTAAACGTAGAAAAAAAATCTTCTGAACGAATAATAAATGGCTTCCTCTTTTTTTTTTCAAATCGCGTACCATATCTTCGTCACCCTTTCAGTCTTCCCGAATTTGAATTTACAAAAAAAGGGGATTTTGGAGCTCGGGCCGATTTGGGAATTGGGGGAAAGGATCGACATCGTGAGCTCGGCTCGAACTCGAGCTCGAGGCAGTGACGTTCGCAGTTTCGAAGTCGCGACCCTTTGCAATGGCAGCGCAGCTCGCATAGAGTCTCGTAGATGGGTCAAGTGGGAACTAGGGTTTCTGAAGCGGCAACTCGCCTGAGCTTGATGATGGGATGTATCGTGCATTCGTGGTGCTTGGAGCTTCTCGCGACTGAGTTGAAGGGTTGAGGTCTTCGATCGATAGAGGTAACGACTCGTAAGGTATTTCAAGTTATTTGTTCAAGTTTGTTTGTGAATGCATTTATTCACAGATCTCAGTAAGCAAAAAGGAGAATATATATATATATATATATATATATATATATATATATATATAAGTAATATTCTTTTTACAGTAAGTTATTAGGAATTTTGTTTATTTGAATTTAATGTTGAATTTGTGCTGTAAAAATAAAAATAATAATAATTATTATAATAATAACGATAATTGTTAAGTTAGATCAAATCATTAATAAAATTATAAATGTTTATTTAAGGTTTGAAACTGTGAAGAAGTAAGGCGTAATGGAAATGGATTGCTAATGAAAACCAAGGTGAGTGAATCTCACGCTTTTGGATTTCTATTTAAATTTAAATGATTGGTTGAATGATTAATTTGTATGATGTTCTATATTATATATATGGTAATATAGTATATATTGGGTAATTGATATTCGGTGATGGATATTATTGGTATTGGAAGTTTGAATGATGTGGTTTGCTGAATATTTGGGTATTCGAAGTTATCGAAAAATATAAAAATTTGATTTTTGAAAATAAATATAAGAGTGAAATTTTTAAAACGAAAGAATTATAGAATGAAATAAGAATGATTTCGAAAGAAATAAAAGTGATATTTAAAACTGGAGTTAAGTAGAGATTTAAAACAAGTTCTGAATCAAAGTTAATCTAACAGATAATGTTTTAAAATATTAAGTGTTTAACAACCTAAATGTTAAAGTGTAATTGTAAATTGACTTGAATTTAAAAATAAATAAATTTAGTTTTTTTTAAATTCCTTTAAGCTTCCATTACAAAAGAGCAAGGAAAATCAGATAAGAATAAATTGAAATGTAAAAGACAAATCATTAATTTATTTAATTAATGAAGTAAATAAAGATAGATTAGTTAAGAAAATTAATAAATGTAAGTGACTTACGAGAAGTTATTCTATATAAGTATTGAAGGATTAATGTAATTGATATTGTTAATTAATTTATGAAGCAATTATGATTATTTATTTATTGGGAATTAAGGATAATTAATATCATGAAATTAATTAAAGACAATTAATTGAATTTAATTTAAAAAAATTAATAATAAATCCAGGGTGATTAATTAAAATGAAAATGATGGGTTGATCAATTAATTTATTTAGCATTAATTAACGTTAAGAAGGAATATAAGTGATTGAGGTTTGAAATTCAATTGGAATAAGTTAAATTGAGTTGTATGTGATTAAGCTTTGCCTATGAATGTTTGAATGGTATTGAATGCTTTGAATGAGTTGATATTTCTGATGTGAAGTGTTATGTATTTCATTTGGGAACTTTGGATAGGATAACATGGGTTTCGAAGAGACCGGGGTTGGGTATTGGAAAATATTTGAAACCACTTTGAATTTTTATAAATTGATTTGGAAATCAATAGGATGGAATGAATTGATTTAAGTGAACTGGATTATTTTATCTAAGTTTGGTACTTAGAAATTTATATGTGAAATAAGCATTGTCTATAGCAAATTGTGAATTGGTTAAATTGATATAAGATACCCCAGGTTTATATAAGTTGATTGTTTTGGTATTTCATGTTACTTGGGTTTACTCACGCTGGTTTCTAGCCTGACCCGGGTGTTACTTTGGGGCAATGCTCGGGTCAGACCGAGTATTATAGATTTTCAGGTAGGTACGATCTGGAGCTCAGGAGGTGAGCTGGATGGCAAGAACGTATGGAATGCTTCCGCTATATTATATTATTGTATATCTATGACATGGTAATTGTGTATATCCCGCGTCTATGTAAATGTGTAACTCTGATGTATTAAAATGTAAATCGACAGATATAGTATTTTTTTTGTAAACTGTTATTATTGATTATTATATTTTATCCACTGCGAATGTGAGATGTTTGGTGTTTCTGTTCTTCTTCTTCTATCTCTTTCTTCTTTTTCATAACTATCTGGAATTTTCGGGATTGGAAATTTCTGTTCGTTACATTTGGTATCAGAGCTAAAAGGTTAAGTGAGAACCTTGGCTCTGGTGGGAATTACTCATTTAATAAAGTCTGTAGTACTCTAGAACCAGTTAAGAATATATATATATATATATGAGGGCGTACTTGTTATTTTCTTGTAAAAAGATTTTAAATGATTTTATATAAATATATTTTGATATATAAAGCAATATTTCCTTCAAATAAATATTAAAGCGATTGGTTCCTAAATTTATTGAAATGAAAACTAAGAAGTAATATAATACAACCAAACTGAAGTCTTGAATTGGAATTAAATTAAATAGAAATAGAAATACCACTAATTTAAAATTTAAGTGATTGAAAATGAAATTCTAAATCTGATTCCAGAATTTGAAATTTTGTTTCAAAGTAATGAAGAAAAATAAATAAGTATTATTTGGATAACTAGGACTTGATGCAAACAATGGGTTGTTTGGAAATTGATTTGAATTTAAAACCAAAGGTGGTTTAAAATTTTAAAACATGGCTGGGAGGGCCAAGAAATAAATATGTATATATGTATGGATATACATGATATCAAAGATAATTTGAAATAAACTCTAAGAGGTTCGGTTTTGATTTTTTTTCCCCTGAAGTGTGATGTAAAAAAACCCAAAGTGATATTAGTTTTTAAGTGGAAAGATTATTATTGTGAAGTTTAAGGATTGAATGAGGTTGATTGGATTAAGTAAATTGGAATTTAACTTTGGGAAAGTTAAATAAATGTAGAAAAAGCAACCTGAATTGGAAATTTCAGGATGAAATTGGAATTTAACTTGGAAAGTTAAATGGTTGATTTGAATTAGGGATTTGTGTGATCTCAAAATGGGTTTGAGATTTAAAATTGAAAATAGATGGACGTTTTAAAATAAATTGGATGATATCATCCTATTGTTAATAAAAATCTTTAAATTAAGAATGGTAGTGTATAAATAAAATAAATTTGAATAATTAAGTTTGTAAAATATACTTGTTTAAGAACTGGCTTCAAACTGGAAGATAAAAATTGAATAATAAATTAAATTTTTTAAAATAAAATTGTATTAAATTCTTATTTGAACCTTGAAATACATAAGTAAAGATAATTTAAAATGGAATTTTTAGAATTGAATCAGAAATTAAATTGATTAAAAACTTTTAATAAAGGTTAATTTGGTTTAAATGGTTAAACCAACCTTTGAGAATTTAACTCGAATTTACATAATTCGAGATAGTTTAAATTCAAGATTGAAATTGAATTAGTTCACAATTGAATTTGGTTTGAATTAATTGGATTGGTGATTGAAAATGTATAAAATTAAAATTTAAATGGGAAATTAAATTGGATTATACTGAAATGATTTGAATTTGAAATGGGTTTAATTGATAATAATTCAAATTGATTGGAATAATATGAAATTAAAATTAAAATCGAACAGGATTAAAATCAACTAGAATTTGATTTAAATTGGGAAGAGAACCAAGATTGATTCAACTTGAATTGGGCTTAAATAAATTGCAAGAAAAATTGAAGTTATTCAAGTTAGAATTGAGTCAATTAAATGGAAATTAGTTGGGGAAGAGAACAGTTTGACTTTTGACTATTTTCAATATAAATTGTTTTAATATAAACTAATTTTCTAGGCTATTTAATATATACCACTTTTCTTTCTTGAAACCAAATTATTCTATACTTGTTTTACAATTATTTTAGGAGCTATCTAATCATTTTTTTCAAATGTTTCTAAACTAATTAATATTTTTCAACTATTTCACAAACTAATTTCTATTTTACAACTATCTTGCCATTATTTAAAATTCCTGAAACTATTCTACTATTTTCCAACTATTTTACGATTAGTTAACTATATCATAGCTATTTTGTAAACTAATAATTATTTTTCAACTACTTACCTATTATCCAATTTTCAAGCTATTTTCTAAATTGGTCGGAGTTCAAACTTTTATTAATTAAATGCCCAATTGAGATAAGAATTGAAGTGATAATCCAAATGGGATTAATGTAAATATGAATAAGTGAATGTGAATGGAAAGGGAATTGATTTAGCTAATAATCCATGAAGTTGACTACGTAGGATGTACGTATATTATTCTATTCGCATTTTGATCCAGATTCGAGCATAGAATTACGAGATAGTTTATCGTTCCGAGTTGGGATTTTTTACTCGATTTTCGACGGTGAACCTGGATATTCTCTATCATAGTTATGGCTATGCAAGGAGAATGACGGTTTCTAATCAAGAAACCAGATCTGAGTCGCACTAGGAAGTCGGGTGGACGATACTAGTTCGGAAATGAAATTGTGTGATCGACTGAGCAATCAGATTGGTATAGCATACGAATGTTATGTGTACATCGTACGGTTTTGAATGAAATTGATATTGGAAAGAGTAATCAAATTTGAATATTTGATTTTGAATAAACAAAGTTATATATCTTTGTTATATAAGATAAATATTTCGTTGTTATATCTATTCCCGGAAGAAAAGGATTTTTGAAGGTGTTTGAAGTATAAAAAGGAGTTTTATATAAGTTTGAAAAGATCCAAAGTTTTAAAAATTATATATATCTGTATATATATATATATATATATATATATATATAAAGGATCTTATGAGGATTTTGGAAAAGGTTTTGAGAACCTTTGGATTTGGAAAGGCTTTGATTTTTGGGTAAAATCAATATGAGAATTTGGAAAGCCTAGTTTGAGAATTATCGATTTTGGAATAATCAATTTTGTATAAATGAGCTTTGTATGAGATCATACTAGGTGTATGATTTGAAGATACTATATGTGTATAGTATAAAATGTTTTGATGATGGCTCTGGGGAAAAGGCGCTCCCTTGAAATGAGCTTCTCAGGAGTGCCACCGGGTGGTGCTGCCTTGAGCCCCAGGGGGGTTCTAAAGTTGATCATATGAGGAGTCCGAACAAAACTAGTTCCTGAGGATTATTGGGTAGCGAAAGTCGAGGGCGCTGATGCCTACAGAGGCATTTGGGTTATACTGTGACGACAGTGTAACTCGATGTCGCTGCGATCTACTGTGGGGACCATAGCGAAAATCGTGTGGAGGATGAGTGCCAACAATCTACACTTGATTTTGCCGGGAAGGCAACGCAACAACGGTAGACTGCGATCTATGGTCAAGTGGAGTGGAGAAGTTTCATTTTTGGCAGCGAAATTTGATGGCGCTGATGCCTACAGTTATATGGGTTTTTTCCGTGATAGCTACGTAACCCCAGTTGTAGCTGCGATCTGTTGCGGGTTCCATGGTGTAATCGAGGGGCGCGAAGGCCTACAGTTATCTATGGATTTTTTTGGGATGGCAATGTAACAATCGAGTTAACTGCGACCATGGATGGGGGTGATGATTTCGAGAGCATCCTCACTAAAAATATTTCCTCTATTTTCAAAAACTGTTTTCTATATTTCAATAAAATTATCTTCCAAGTATTTTCACTGGGTGTTGAAAATGGGTTTGCCAAGTACTTATAGGTTTTCAGTCCTACGCCTGATCAACGTATGACTGAATTTCTGTGACAACAAGGATGGACTGGTTGAGACATCGAGTCACAAAAAAAGTATTTTTATAAAGAGCTATTCTATTAAGTATGACGTGAATTTAAAAGCATTTCTAAATTTTTTTAAATAAAGATGTTGGAATTGTGGCGAAATAAAAAGGAAATCCAAACTGGAATTTTAATGAAGTGAATTTGTAATTAAAATCGAACATTGTTTTAGAAGTCGAAAGTAAACTAATTGGCTAAATAATTATTTGGTTGAGTATATTAGTAAAATTTAACTTGGGTAAATAAATGGGTTGTAAGTGATAATGGGTTTGAAAATGAATTTGAAGTTTAAATAGAATTCGACTTAGATTTGATAATGAATTAAAAAGAGGAAATGTTGTAAAATAAAAATAAAATAGAGTTGGATTAAAAAAATGTGATGGTTTGAATTACAAATAAAATTCAAGGTTGATTTTAATAATATTAATGAAATTTGCAAGTAAATTGGATATAAGATAAGTGATTATGATAGAAATGGTTTGAGTGCAAAACAAAACCCAAGTGAATAGAAATAAATTGAGAATAGCCTTGTATTAATAAAATAAATTCGATAACGAATTAAGTAATTGAATTAAAAATTGAAATGGGTTAATTGAGTTAAATAATAAATGGATGAAGTCTGATAGAATAAAAACTAAATCAAAATTGTGATTGGAATTAGATTATCAGACTGAACTTAAATTGGTGGTATATTAATTTGAAGTATAAATGAGATAAGTATGTGGTTGGATATTATTTTGATAAATTGAGAAGGTGAATTTAAAATTAAAATTTAAAATTGATGGGCTAACTGAATTTAATGGAAGTTGATTAAATGAGGATAAAATAGAAGTAAACTTAAGTTTGATGTTAGAATAAATTAAAGTAAATTCACTTAAGTATAAAATTTATGGAAGCTTGGCTTCGAATAAGAGTGAAAGCCCATTAAATAAAGCTTGGATTGAATTAATTTGGGAATGGCTAGTAGTATACAAGAATGGAATGTGTCAAGCTAATGAATGGTTGGTAAATAAATTAGAAATGAAATGGAATTGAATACAAAATAAGTTGTAATTAATTTAAGTAATTATAAACTACATGAATACTCTATTAAACGAATATCGTTGAAATTGCATAAAATGGTTGTCGTTCGGCGTAAATAAAAGTAATTAAAATTCTATGAGTTGATAGAGATTAAATAAAATTGATTCTGGATCATTTGAAGTGAATATGAGCTTGTTTGGATTAAAAATCAATGGAATGTAAGAAATTGAGTTCCAAACCATTGAAACTGAATGAAATGGCTTATAAATTGATTGAAAGCAATTGAATTAGCTTAAAAGTTATATAAATCGCTGATGGAAAGCGTTTTGGTGCTTGTTGCTTATGATATATATGTGTTTAGCTATTGAATATAAGTGAAATGCTTGTGATTTGCTATTAAAGTAAATGAAATGCTGGTAAATACTCTATATATGGCACTTACATATTTAAATTGAGAAAGTACAGGTACTGGGAAGCCGTTTGGCTGGATTTGGATGCACTAATTGCTAAAATAAGTAAGCCACATGCTTAAAATGCTAAATAAGGTATGCCTACGCAATCAAAATAGGAAATATGAACTGTTTTTGCTTTTTCCGACTGGGTGGGTCGATGTATATATATTTATATCTCTTGTCAAATTGCAAAAGCTCCTCCGTACAAGGGAGACTCTGCCAAAATCTTCCGAAAATTTTGGGAGTTAGAAAATTTTTAAGAAAAAAAATTGGTTAACGACAAAATGATTTCAAATTGGAAATTAAAGTAAATTAGTAAATGAAACTAATATGAATCAGATATACATGAAAGATTAAATTCAACATTCAAAATTTAAAGTAAATTGAATTCGTATAGAAGTGGGAAAACTAGTTTGAATAGAAATGGGATATGAAAACAAATATAAGAGGATGTATAAAATGATTTGTAAAGTTACGATTGAATATTGTTGCCAAACAAGATATGCAGGTATTAAAAGGGGAAAAGAAAATTGGATGTGATTCCAAAAGATAAATGTGAATTGCCCGACATAAAGGTATGCATTTAAATTTCTATATGAAATTGGATTGGTTTTTGATCTAGCCACTTGGCCTTTTGTTTTCTTTTGAAATTTAGGAGCCCATAGAGGCCTTTTGCAGTTGTACCGAGCTAGCCGCACAAAGGAGATGCTGGCAAAAAATTTCGGAAATTTAGAGAGCTAGAAAAATTTTGAGAAAATTTTGATAATTCCAAATTTGACTTTAAATTGAAATTTAAATGATTGAGCAAAAGGGATATTATTTGATACTATAGAGGATTTTGAGAAGTTGGTTAAGGTGATAGTGGGTCTTTAATGAAAGATAGTTGGAAGGATGTTGAATTGGGAGTTTCGGAAAAAGTAAAAGGATTTTGAACTATTCTACCTAATTAGTAATTTCGGGGACGAAATTCTGTTAAAGGGGGAGGAATGTGACGACCTAGAATTTTTAACAATTTAAAATGGGATAATTAAATTGATTTTTAACATTTAAAAATTTATTTTGACTTGAATACGAAATATCAATATTTACCTGATAATTAAATCATTGAATTATATAGTTTAAATATTGAATTATATAATTCGAAATTGGGTAAGATGTTGACTGTGGATTTTTAAGCCGGTTATAAATAATTTGAAAGCTTATAAAATTTATAATGAGTATACTAAAGATAATAGAATGGTTGAAAATTTAATTTAAAGATGATTTGTTCAATTTTGAAAATATATCATTTAAATTGAATTTAAAAATAGCCTTCCGAGACACAGTCTCGGAATTCGACGAAACCAGTGTCATTGTATCCGTAATAGTTAGTTATTATCGGATTTCAATTTTCGTAGCAATTGGGGTTGTCTTTGACCCTGGCAGCCCAAAACGCTTAGAAATTATTTAATTGGTTTAGTTTAAAATTAATCGTTTTCTTCTGTAACTCGCGCATACGATTAAATTAGCCTTCGAAATACGTTCCATTGTATTTGGGATGCAGGTAAACCTTATAATCGCCTTGTGACATTCCTTAAACGGAGTTCAAAAGTTTAATTGGCAATTAACGAGACGTTTTGAAGTTTTATAATATAATAAATTATAAAGTACATTAGCCAGAGATATTTTGTTTCAACATCGTACGCAGGAAGCCTCCATCCAACATCTATTTCATCCCGTTCCCCCTGATTCTTTGAGCAGATCAAACTTAAAAAAAAGGGAGGCAATCAGGTTGGAACCGAAAGTAAACGTAGAAAAAAAAATCTTCTGAACGAATAACAAATGGCTTCCTCTTTTTTTTTAAAAAATCGCGTACCATATCTTCGTCACCCTTTCAGTCTTCTCGAATTCGAATTTATAAAAAAACAGGGGGATTTTGGAGCTCGGGCCGATTTGGGAATTGGGGAAAGGATCGACATCGCGAGCTCGGCTCGAACTCGAGGCAGTGAAGTTCGCAGTTTCGAAGTCGCGACCCTTTGCAATGGAACCGCGGCTCGCATGGAGTCTCGTGGAGGGGTCAAGTGGGAACTAGGGTTTCTGAAGCGGCGACTCGACTGAGCTTGATGATGGGATGTCTCGTGCATTCGTGGTTCTTGGAGCTTCTCACATCTGAGTTGAAGGGTTGAGGTCTTCGATCGATAGAGGTGACGACTCGTAAGGTATTTAAAAGTTATTTGCTTAAGTTTGTTTGTGAATGCATTTATTCACAGATCACAGTAAGCAAAAAGGAAAAAATATGATATATATATATATATATATATATATATTCTTTTTACAGTAAGTTATTAGAAATTTTGTTTATTTGAATTTAATGTTGAATTTGTGCTGTAAAAATAAAGATAAAAATAATAATTATAATAATAATGATAATTGTTAAGTTAGATCAAATCATTAATAAAATTATAAATGTTTATTTAAGGTTTGAAACTGTGAAGAAGCAAGGTGTAATGGAAATGGATTGCTAATGAAAACCAAGGTGACTAAATCTCACACTTTTGGATTTTTATTTAAATTTAAATGGTTAAATTTAAATGATTGGTTGTATGATTGATTTGTATGATGTGCTATATTATATATATGGTAATATAGTATATATTGGGTAATTGATATTCGGTGATGGATATTATTGGTATTGGAAGTTTGAATGATGTAGTTTGCTGAATATTTCGGCATTCGAAGTTATCGAAAATTATAAAAATTTGATTTTTGAAAAAAAATATAAGAGTGAAATTTTGAAAACGAAAGAATTTATAGAATGAGATAAAAATGATTTGGAAAGAAATAAAAGTGATATTTAAAAATGGAGTTAAGTAGAGATTTAAAACAACTTCTGAATCAAAGTTTATCTAACAGATAAAGTTTTAAAATATTAAGTGTTTAACAACCTAAATGTTAAAGTGTAATTGTAAATTGACTTGAATTTAAAAATAAATAAATTTGGTTTTTTTTTTAATTTCTTTAAGCTTCCATTACAAAAGAGCAAGGAAAATCAGATAAGAATAAACTGAAATGTAAAAGACAAATCATTAATTTATTTAATTAATGAAGTAAATAAAGATAGATTAGTTAAGAAAATAAATAAATGTAAGTGACTTACGAGAAGTTATTCTATATAAGTATTGAAGGATTAATATAATTGATATTGTTAATTAATTTATGAAGCAATTATGATTATTTACTGATTGGGAATTAAGGATAATTAATATCGTGAAATTAATTAAAGACAATTACTTGAATTTAATTGAATGATAATAATAATCATAAATCTAGGGTGATTAATTAAAATGAAAATGATGGGTTGATCAATTAATTGATTTAGAATTAATTAACGTTAAGAAGGAATATAAGTGATTGAGGTTTGAAACTCAATTGGAATAAGTTAAATTGAGTTGTATGTGATTAAGCTTTGCCTATGGATGTTTGAATGGTATTGAATGCTTTGAATGAGTTGATATTTCTGATATGAAGTGTTATGTATTTCATTTGGGAATTTTGGATAGGATAACATGAGTTTCGAAGAGACCGGGGCGGGTATTGGGAAATACCCGTAACCACTTTGAATTTTAATAAATTGATTTGTGAAATCAATAGGATGGAATGAATTGATTTAAGTGAATTGGATTATTTTATCTAAGTTTGGTACTTAGAAATTTATATGTGAAATAAACATTGTCTATAGCAAATTGTGAATTGGTTAAATTGATATAAGATACCCCGGGTTTATATAAGTTGATTGTTTTGGTATTTCATGTTAGTTGGGTTTACTCACGCTGGTTTCTACCCTGACCCGGGTGTTACTTTGGAGCAATGCTCGGGTCAGACCGAGTATTACAGATTTTCAGGTAGGTACGATCTGGAGCTCAGGAGGCGAGCTGGATGGCAAGAACGTATGGAGTGCTTCCGCTATATTATATTATTGTATATCTATGACATGGTAATTGTGTATATCCCGCGTCTGTGCAAATGTGTAACTCTGATGTATTAAATGTAAATCGACAGATATAGTATTCTTTTTGTAAACTGTTATTATTGGTTATTATATTTTATCCGCCGCGAATGTGAGATGTTTGGTGTTTCTGTTCTTCTTCTTCTATCTCTTTTTTTTTCATAACTATCTGGAATTTTTGTGATCGGAAATTTCGGGTCGTTACATACATCACTCGGTCTGACACGAGCATGGAGCAAAACACAAAACACTCGAGTTGGGATTAACATTCTTATATCAATAAATCCAACTCAAGTGAAATAACAACTAACATACAAGTAACTCAAAGGATGTTTATGATAACCATCCTCTAAGGATCCGTTAAACTATTTACTGTGTAGTAATATACACTATTGTAACAATGTCGAAAAGTAAAATAAAATTACATTAAAATAGCGTTAAGGAGTTACACATATCCCCTTTAACACATAATAGTCCAAATAATTTATTCGGTATCATAGTCCCTCCTAATCGGGAAACCACCAAAGGATACTCCACATGCTACGGCACAAAACCAAAATCGTACAAGGCGCGCTAGTGTAGGTGACACGGCATAACTAGGCAACGTCAGGGTAGATATGCCGATTACACTTCCGGATCGGTGGTAACGCGTAGCAGCCACTACCGCTATAACGCCCCACCTCTATGCTCACAATAACAAAGGTTATTCTAATAACCTCTTTGATTGCGAAGAATAAGGCTTGTTAGAAGCGACTATCCGTATGTTACGCCTTAGAAGAGTATTGATTACATCGATAGGAGTTGTGTAAATTACTTCCAAAGATATAAATTCAATCCACATCTAAAACGAAACTACGGTGGCTAAAGAAAAATTCCGAACAACTCATAATAACAACATCACTGATAAGTATAGTCACATCAGAACAGAAATGTCAGATATATAACGGAAGAAAAGTCTGGATACATGCTAGAACAATCGATTTTTCACATGAACCAAATGTACATATACATAACCATCAATACATACACGAGATGAGAGTCAAAACACCCAAAGAACCACCTCATAGTCTAGACAAAAGATGATGTGAAAACCCAAAAGCTGAAGCAGCAATAGAATAAGAGATAATGATTATCCTTAAATAACTCGGTCTGACCCGAGTATTATTTAAAAGAAAATAATAAACGGATCAGTCTAATTTAATCTTAGAAATAAGTGTATGATAAAAAACACTTAAGCAAATTAATCATACTCTCAAATGAGACTATTCAGCATAAATAATCAACATAGTTTAAATGAGGAAATCTCATTAAACACCACCAAAATCAACTTCCAAATTCATAATTGAATTCGAAACAGCAACACACCAAAAATCTAGAAATCAAAATAAGATAACTAGAAAATCGACATAAAAGTGGATCGATCCCAGCATATGGCGAGTCTAAGCTACGCCGCATGTGCATCATCATATGGCAGAAGCCTACCAAGTACTGTCATCATAATTTTGGCGCCCAACAAATGACCCGAAGGTCTAGTACTGGTAATTGACCCGAAGGTCCATCATAGTGGCTCGAAAGCCCAACAAAATCACCAAAATCATCAAACAACCAATTCACAGAAAATTATTTCAATTAAGAGTCTGGAAATAACCGAATTAGTAAAAGCGTGGTTGCATATTCCGCACTTTTGCTATATCGTTTAAATCTCTTAATCGTTTCCTTGAAAGTGCAAAATTGTGTATTTTATATAAATAACATTTTACGTTCTCAAATGGACAAGTCCGGAATTAACCGAATAAGTGAAAGTGAGGGTTTATAGTCCTCAATTTTGCTAAAGCGTTTAAATCGATTCCTCATTCTTTTGAAAGCGTAAACTGTAAAAAATTAGGAAACAATTTTATTTTAAAAAGATTTTAAAACACGTGATTAAAACATCAACATCTATAGCAATTTCGACAAAGAAATTACGCTTCACAAAATACCGTAAAAACGGATATCAAATCAGCGTTACGGGATAGCCGCTTAAAATTCACTTTAAATTGACGGTTATTGCAGTCAAAATAACAGTAATTTTTATTCGTCAAAAATCTCATCAAAACAACACGCTTTAAAAATATAACACCGGAGTAAAAATCCGTTATAAAAATAACAACAATAAAATACGTTTCAAAACCAAACACCGGTTCAACTTAAATTAAATAGTAGACTGCACAACTATTTTTGCATCAAAATATAGTGCTCCCTGGGAATAAACTTCATGCACAAAAATGTCATACACAAAAATGAATTACTAAAGACGAAGTGACCTGGAAAGCTACTTGGATTTCACTTTCAATGCACGTAATAAATATAAGGCTTGAACAACACATACTGACATGCCTTACATTGTCCTGTTGCATTTTAATTGCTACGTCCTACACTAGCATGTTGCTTTGGTTAGTCACGTCCCTACCTTATGGTAATGAATGGTTATGTACAAGACCATAATGCAATTGAACACATTATTTGGGCTTAAGTGCGTAAAGCAACTTGGCAACACTATATTATTCAAGATACAATGCATACTCTCCCACAAGCTGACACGTCAAAATATGCAAAAGGGTAACTTGACTTCTATATTATACAACTTGCACGCCTCAAAAATGAAGTAAAAATAAATGGTGCACGATCAAAATATATGCACGCATTTATAAAGTAACCTGGGTTCGTTCACTTTGCACATATGTAAAATACTTTCACGCATGTAAAAATTGATGAAGCATGCATATAATAAAATGAGGAACGAAATTGAGGAATGCCTGGACCACTATATACAAGCAAGAATGAAACCGATATGTAATTTGTATGCATGTGATGTCTGGGCGGTATACCATATGCATGCATGGAACAAAACAATTATAGGCAAAATAAAAAATGCAAAAGTATAATTTTTTTGGTAATATGAACTCACGCATAAATTATAAAAAGACCGTGTGAGCCACTTTCCTCTCAAATAAGAAGTAAATAATGAAAAAAAAGACGTGAGCCGAGCTATACTATCATGCTTGAGCACGCAAAAATTAACCTGCTTAACTTTAGTACTATTTATTTTAGCACGCAAATGGACTGAGAAAAATATAAATGCCTGAACCATTTTTCTTTTTCTTTTTGAAATGCAAACCCATTTTCCCTTACGCGCACGTATGAAATGAAAAGGAAGGTGACTCAATGCTCATGCACATACAAGTTAAACATACATCAATGACTCGAATCTGCATACAAACTATCCAAATTAAATTCGATTCAACCCTCACATACTAACATGCTTGCACGAAATGTAAAAATGAACTGACGAAGACCTGGGCTTGATTCACAATTTGCAAAACAATGCTTAATACCAACAGTGAAATAACATGCAGTCACGCATTGAAACAAGGTCAGGATTTGAAGTTTTTTTTTTAAAATTGAGCGACAGCAAAGCAAATAAAAAGATGTTCCAACCTTGCTATTGAATGGTCCAATTCATTTATACACATGAAGGCATAATGAAAGTATAACTTGATTTTGTTATACACAACACAACAAGGCCAATTGCATTTCAATCCCAATGTGCACCAATGGAAAGTGTTTAGCTGCCTTTGCAACTAATTTGCAATTGATTTCACTTTTATTTTATTTTTATTTTCAATTTAAAATTTCTATTTAATTTTTTTTCGACCGTAATAAAATCACGGTTGTTACAAACTCCCCCTTTATAAAAATTACGTCCCTGCAATTTTCAAACGAGAAGCAGTCTATAACACAAATCATTCATCACAACAAAGATTAAAATAGAAAAGATGGATAAGAATGCTCACCCTCACCTGAAGAGGAGAGAAAAGCAGGATAAGAATGCTCGACGAATTCTTTGGTTTCCCAAGTGCAATCTTTAAGGTTTGCGAACTATTAAATTTTCACAAGCGGGACTTCTTTATTCCAAAGGCCTTTAACCTTCGAAGCTAGCACACGAATAGGATTTT
This sequence comes from Allium cepa, assembly GCA_030765085.1. Lineage (NCBI taxonomy): Eukaryota > Viridiplantae > Streptophyta > Magnoliopsida > Asparagales > Amaryllidaceae > Allium > Allium cepa. Next base: position 716,431,904 of record CM060945.1, on the reverse strand, counting down.
GCACCATAGACAAGTCGGATGAGATCTCAAGATCGTGCAACATATGAGGATCAATAATAGAATCTGAATTATGATGGCATCGACGAAGCTGGGATACATGAAATACGTCATGAATTCTCGAAAACTGAATAGGTAGCGATACACGATAAGCAACAGGGCCAATGTGTTCTGTAATAGGAAACGGTCCAATATATCGAGGAGCCAATTTCTCGGAGCTACAAAAACGCACCACTCCCTTCATCGGAGAGACAGAAATGAATACGTGATCGCCAATAGAAAATTCCAAAGGCTTCCTACGATGATCGTCATAAGATTTCTGCCTATCCTGAGCCTCTTTCATTCTCTGTCTAATGATATCAATCTTCTCAGGAGATTCACGAATATAATAGGTGCCGAGAGCTAACATTTCCTTCGATTCCAACCAGCAAGATGGTGATCGACACGGCCTTCCATAAAGGGCTTCGAAAGGAGCCATACCGATACTGGATTGGGAACTGTTGTTATAAGAAAATTCAACAAGAGATAAATGGTCTTCCAAACTGTAACAACCCGTATATTTGGACCATTTAGTTTGACAATAATCCAAACATGTCAACTTAAATAGTACAAAACAAGAATTGTTAATGGAGTACATATATATAAATGAGAATCATCACAGAATCACAGAAAATACATCATAACAGAATAGTGTAGCGGAAGTACAACATAGTCATAAGAGTAGTTCATGAAGCTACCTATAAATACAACAATGTCCCAGATAAAATAAAATAGAACAACATAGATGTCCAATAGTCTGAAATAGAAAGAGCAATACTGATAAGATAAGATAATGATAGCCTTCAGTCTTCAGCTCCAAGTAGAAACAGCAACAACAATCCTCAGTCTGATCCGAGCATATGCACAAACAACTCTCGAATCAGGACATATTCTTATACAATATGATCCAAATTCAAAATAACAATAACTCAAAAATGAATGGAATAACATCTTTAAGGATCCGTTAAACTATTTATACATAGTAATGTACGATACATACATAATGTCTAACAGTAAAGTAAATATCAAAATAGTGTTAAGGCGTTACCATTGTCCCCCTTAACACATTTCATATAGCATTATAGACTATACAGCACTGTAAACTCCACCGTAAACTGGTGGGATATCAGGGAGTACTCCATAGGTATAATACAAAACAAATTCGTAGTGGTCGCGTATACAGGAATACAAGTATGACAAGGCACATGAGGCAATACCCAAGGTAGTTAAACTACCGCTTTCCTGATCCGGACTGGTGAGAACGCATCGCCGCAACGATCGCAACACCGCGAAACAACACTCCAAATTCAAGGGTGCGCACCAATCAATCACAAAAGTAAATGAGTAGTTTACGAAGAAGTGTGTTCGCTCAAAGTAGCTAACCCCACTTGGCCAAGCACGGCTCCTGATTTTAGTCATTTCCAATTTGACACAAGTGTCAAGGCTATCCATTATCGTTCACTTTCTTCAATCATCAACGTACGTCAATCCAACCACTTCATTCTGGATCACACTCCGCGTATAGTTATTAAAGTGGTTTTCGATTTAGACAGTGAGTATGTCCCTAACCGATTCGGTTCCTTTAATAACCTTCGTAATTAATTTAACGATTGGTCGTTTAATATATTTCAAACCATTTCAATTTCAATTTTAATTTCAATTCGTAATCAACATTTCGTCGGTCTTCTAAATCAATTTTCGAAATTTCGTGTCATAACTTCACAACTTCATTTCAAAATTTCTATATTTCAATTTTCAAAGTTTCATTTTAAAACAATTCAAACATTCATTTAATTTCAAGTATAAGTTCATTCCAAAACTATTTATCGTTCAGTCGATTTAAACTCGATTGTCGATTTCATTCGATATTCATCATATTTATTTCATTAAACAATTTCAATTAAATTTCCAATTCATTACTTTCTTAAGTTCAACTTCATTGTCAAAGTTTACATTTTATTCAATTTAAATTTATCGAGTCCAATTCTTTAATTTACAAACCTTTCATTTGTTTCGATAAAACGCATTTTATTTCTTGTTCAAGAAATTCATTTCATTCATTTATTTCCTTCGTTACAGATTTCAAAACTCAATTAAAGAAGCTAGTTTCATGTATTCAAAAATTCGATTTCTCTTAATAAAGAATATTCAATTCAACTTATTTATTAAATAATTCAATCTATTCACTTTAGTTTAATCGTTAAACAATTCGATCTTATTCAATTATCAAATAATTTTAAATCTTAATTATTATCATGTCAAACTCATTCATTAATAATTCCAAACTTAATTATTAATACATTTAAAAACCTAGTCATTAATAATTTCAAACTTAATTATTAATAATTTCAACTTCGTTATTAATAATAATTCATAATAATTTCAAACTTAATTATTAATAATTCACAACTTAATTTATTAATAATTTAAAACTTAATCATTAAATTTTCAAACTTCGTTATTAATATTCAAACTTTGTTATTAATAAATTTCAAGACTTGATTATTAATAATTCCAAATTAATTAATTACTAATTTCAACTTAATTATTAATAATTCCAAAATTAATTGTCAAATAATTCTAAATTTAATCATTAAATAATTAAATTTTAACACAATGTTCTTTTGTCAAATACGACATTAATATTTGTTTCAAATTCAAATATTCACATTTACATTCATTCAAATTTAAATTCCAATTTTATTCAAAACCTTGTTACTTGTCAAATAAAACTTTATTTATTTAAATCAAACATTGACCAATCGGTATTAATTTAATTCTCTATCCTAAGTCAAGTTATTTGGGTATTTATCATTTCAACTCGATTCCATTTCAATTCAAAATCAAAGCATACAAAGGGAACTTGCAGTGTGATATCTGGGATGGTGTCAAAGTAAATAAACAAGCAATAGCATCCATTCACAACAATTTAACAATTTATTAAATAATCCCAAAATAATCGTACTAATTTACATTTGTTATTTATGTAAATTAATATAATTATTTCTAGAATCTACACTATCATTTCATGTAGATTAAAGATTATTACATTACGGTTTTTCACTTGTTGTTCAATTTCAATTTCGAATTTACACTAAACAATTAATCTGATATACGTTAAATGGTACAAAGTGAAATTAACCAATTTATACGTCAATTTAATTAACAATTAAAGTGCCAAATTTAACTAATCAGTATCAACATATGAAGGGGTCAAGTTTAACAAATCAAAGTTCGACGTATATAATCCGATTTAAATTGTTAACTATCCTATTCAAATTTACTTGCAAATTATTTGCACTTAACAATATCAATTACATCCTATTCAACATCAAATAACAATCATTCATCAATTCAAACTAGCATAAGAATATATTCGTGAAAATTAATTCACCTTTCATGGATAATGAAATGGACCCAAAGCAAGAATAAGCACGAATAGAGTCGGTAAAATGCGAACAACGAACACTGCAAATATCGATACAAGAGACGATATTAATTTAAGTGAATGTTTGTATAAAAATTTTAAATTTATATAAATGCCTTTACCAATGATGGAGAAAAGGACGAAAGCTGAAGATCGATGCTGCTGCGAAAGAACTCAGTCGGTTGCTTCTACACACAACAAGCAAGAAAAGTCGGTTACTAATTTGGAAACCAAAATAGATATTGGCGTAAATACTCTACTGCAATATCCATCATTAATTACAAATCTCAGTTTCGTTTTTTTATAGCACGGCCGAGACTTCAAACATGCATCATGATTGTACACTATTCCCTTACTCGCAGCAAACTCCTCAACTCACGTAACTATGTATTTCCCCCTATCACTTACACACACTAACCCAAGTACACTTTGCCTTCCCACTTTCCATTTTTTTTATTAGCTCACGCACGCACACTCAGCACACACACATACAACCCATATACACGCACACAACATGACTTCCCAGCAAAATGCAAGTCGCCTTAAACATGCACTCTCCCTATGTGCACACATCACGCGTAACACAACTCCCTCATCCCCCTTCAACTTGCTGCCGCACTTACTCATGCTCGCAACACTTTTTTTTGCATACAAAACCCATGCATGCAACGAGCACAACCCAAGCACATACTGTTCGAACATGCATGCAACCATCATCTGCACACACGCGTGTGCACGTAGTGGCCCAACCAAAGTCAGAGACCGGACGTGATGCGTGGGTCAAGAAAAAGTATGGCCTTCGGCCATAGTTGAAGTGGGATTCCTTTTCCGGTTCCAGGTGGGCTTGGTTGCGGTCTGGCCAAGAGGTGCCGACGATGTGAAAAAAAATGGTCGAGGCGCAGTGGGTGCAGATGGCACAGGTGATGCGGGTACGGTGGCGGAGTCGTGGCTGTAGGGTGGTTTGGTTGACTGGTGTTGCGTGGTGAAGGCAGAGAGAGGCGGTGGCACACGGTGAAGGGGAGTTGCGTGCTTGTTTTCATCATATATTTTTTCGCAATTTCAGGGGAGAATATGAAAGAAGACTAGAAGAAGAAGAGAAGGAGATACCTGAAGTTTGTGAATTGAAAGTTGAAGCAGTGATGGAGAATGAAATGTTCTTCAATTTTTAATAAGCTAAAACATATAGGTACAGCGAATGAGATGGTACCCAAAGGACACGTACGTTTCCAAAGTTAACACATAAATTTTTGTAAACAGTAATTATTTTATTGAACTTACAAATGCCATATTCATTCCCAAAGTTAACCACTAGCTCCCAACTAACTCCATAAATGCATCACAACTATCATTTTATTTCATTTTTCCTTTTGTAAACGGGCTGAAGAACTTGGCCGAAATTTTATTTAATCGGTCCGTCCGAACCGATTAGATTAACGTTGCACTTTAAACGAAACAGTCGATGACAGTTTTTTTTTTCGAAACAAATTACATAATCTTGATCAGAAATTTTTTTACAACATAACTGTGTGGAAATATTTGGATTTGAAAGATAAATTTTACGCAGCTTTATATGATTGATATACAGTAAACGCGAACGAAATTTACTGTAATATTTTCCGATGAAAATTTTTCTATGTTCATATCTAGCCGGACGCATCTTATAAATAAAGTTTGGACGTAAATTGGGATTGTTTATAAATTTCAATTTTTTTTTATTAAAACGATGGATTTCAAAATTTTAAATTGGGCTGAAAAAGTCAGGGTCGTTACACCAACTACCACCAAAATTAAGAAGCAGTCCGATTGGACTTGATAGGAATAAAATAGGCTGATTTGGTCAATTGGTCAACAATCACCCAAACACTAGCATGGTATGACCTCAAACGAGGTAGACCATCAATGAAGTCCATAGAAATCTGATCCTATTTCCATAATGGAATCTCAAGAAGCTGCAAAATACCACTAGGACGCTAGTCTTCTGCTTTAATAAGTTGACAAGTCATGCAACGACACACATAACTTGCAACATCACGCTTCACACCTTCCCAAAAGTATAAGCGTTTCATATCAGCACACATCTTACTACTACCCGGATGAATAGTATACTTAGAACGATGACAGACCTTAAGAATGTCATTCCTAAGATTAGAAACATTAGGCACGATCAACCTTCCCTTCTTCCGAATACAACAATGAACATCAATATCAAAATCCTTTAGATCATCACTTCGGAATTCCGATTTACAACTCTAAATAAGATAAGCAAGATCTGGATCATTTTTCTGGGCATCGGCAACACGATCCAACAAAATAGGACGAGCTTCCATGCTAAATAAAAGCATGGTAGAATCAGAAATTGAAGGACGGTCTCTAATATCACAATGATATAAAGCTTCCAATATATTCCACTCTGCTAGCATCATGGAAACAACAACTTACTACTTGCGACTAAGCGCATCAGCAACTCGATTACCCCTACCAGGGGTATACTGAATATAGGAATCATATAAAGTAAGAAATTCGAGCCAACACTGTTGCTTCATATTAAGTTCTTTCTGAGTAAATAGATATTTCAGAGATTTGTGATCAGTGAAGAGAACAAAACGCTCTCCTAACAAATAATGTCGCCAAATCTTTAAAGCAAAGAGTATACTAGCTAACTCCAAATCATGTGTAGCATAACGAATCTCGTTAGGCTTTAGTTGTTTAGAAACATAGGCAACTACACTATCGTTTTGCATGAGAACAACACCAAGTCCATAACCACTGGCATCAGTATAAACATCAAGATCATGATTCTCTTCGGGTACTACTAAGACAGGAGCATGAGTAAGGAGATCTTTTAACTTCATGAAAGAAGTCTCACACTTATCCGACCAAATATAAGGAACAGCTTTTCTCATGAGAGTGGTAAGCGGTAAGGCAATATGAGAAAAGTCCTTAATGAACTGGCGATAATAACCCGTCAAACCAAGGAAACTACGGATCTCAGTAACGGTCTCGGGATTCTTCCAATTCTGAATAGATTCGATCTTGGAAGGATCGACAGAAATACCATCGGAAGAAACAATATGACCGAGAAACTTCACCTTATTCTCCCAAAAGTGACACCTGGAGAATTTGGCATAAAGCTGATGCTGACGAAGAGTGCTCAAAACAATCTCCAAAAGCTGAATATGTTCGGCTTCGGATTTGGAATAAATAAGATTATTATCAATGAAAACCAAGACAAACTTATCGAGATATTTCTAGAATATCTGATTCATAAGATCAACAAAATATGCCGGAGCGTTCGTCAAACCGAATGGCATAACAAGCCATTCATAAGAACCATAACGAGCACAGAATGCGGTAGAGGAATGCTATCTTCCGCCACTCGTAATTGATGAAAACTAGTAGCAAGTTCGAGTTGGGAGAAGAGCTTAGCGTCACTTAATTGATCGAACATGTCGTCGATCCTAGGTAATAGATACCTATATTTGATAGTAAGCTCGATAAGCTTGCGATAATCAATGCAAAGCCTAAGAGTACCATCTGGCTTCTTAACAAAGACAACGAAGGCGCCCCAAGGAGATGAGCTAGAATGAATAAACCGCTTGGCTTCCAATTCAGATAATTGTTCCTTGAATTCCTCATTTTCCTTAGCAGACATCCTCGTGGGAGGATGACTGATAAGAGGAACACCAGAGATAAGATCAATATGGAACTCAATTGCCCTCTTCGGCGGCAAACAAGAAATAGGCTCAAAGACATCAGAAAAATCACAGACAACCGGAATAGTATCTTTGACATCCTCTGATTCGAAGGAAGAAATGATAGCATTCGAAGTATGGTCCATGCTTCGAAATATAATAGATAACTGCTCGATAGCGTCGGGATGCTTGAGATATAAAGTTCTTTCGGGACATAGGATTTGAACTTCATAACGAACAAGCCAATCCATACCCAAAATCATATCAAAACCAAGATGATCCATAACATGCAGATTCGCATGAAAGAAAAAACCATATAGAATAATCTCAACATCAACACACAACAAACCAAGAGTAGCGGATCCACCAATGGGATTTACAATCCTTAAAGGGTTGCAAAGGCTAACAACATCCAAAGGAATAACATCAACAAGCTCCTTTGACGCGAATGAAAGTGATGGACCCGTATCGAAAAGAACTCTAATAGAACGACCAATGAAATAAAATAAAACCTTCTAAAACGGAAGGAGTGATACCTTGGGGCTTAGAAGAATCACCAGAAGCTTTAGCAATATTAAGCTTTCCAGATTTGAAACCCTTAGGAGCAATAGGACAATCAGAAACAAAGGACTTTCCTTGTTTTAACTCAAGAAAACTACAAGCAAGATTGATAAGGAATTTAGAAAATGGAATACTATGGGGATATGAGATTTATCGCTAGACATACTCCAATATGTTAAATAGGATAAAGATTTAAGAACAACGAAGGGATAGATTAGAAAGGCACGAATAAAACCCTCGAATAGTTGTAACACATGTTCCATTCAGCTTCTGTTCCGTGTTTATTATAATTTGTTATGAATCTCAGCTCTGATACCAAGCTGTGATGCCCCACCTCTATGATCACAATAACAAAGGTTATTATAAGGAATAATGTCTGCTATTGCAAAGAATAATACTTGTTATAAGCGACCATCCGTAAGTTATGCCTTAGATGAGTATTGATTACATCTATAGGAGTTGTGTAAATTACTCCCAAAGATATAAATTCAATCCAAATCTAAAACGAAACTATGGTTGCTAAAGAAAAATTCAGAACAACTCATAATAATAACATCATTGATAAGTATAATCACATCAGAACAGAAATATCATATATATAGCGAAAGATAAGTCTCGATACGTGCTACAATAATCGATTGTTCATATGAACCAAATGTACATATACATAACCATCAATACATACACGAGATGAGAGTCAAAATACCAAAAGAAACACCTCATAGTCTAGACAAAAGATGATGTGAAATCCCAAAAAGCTGAAGCAGTAACAGAATCAGAGATAGCGATTATCCTGAAATAACTCGGTCTGACACAAGTATTATTTAAAAGAAACTAATAAACGGGTCAGTCTAATATAATCTTAGAAACAAGTGTATGATAAACAACACTTAAGAAAATTAATCATACTCTCAAATGAGACTATTCAGCATAGATAATCAACATTGTTTAAATGAAGAAATCTCATTAAACACCACCAAAATCAACTTCCAAATTCATAATTGAATTCGAAACAGCAATACACCAAAAATCTAGAAATCAAAATAAGATAACTAGAAAATCAACATAAAAGTGGATTGATCCCAGCATATGGCGAGTCTAAGCTACGCCGCACGTGCATCATCATATGGCCGAAGCATACCAAGTACTGTCATTATAATTTTGGCACCCAACAAATGACCCGAAGGTCCAACATATGACCCGAAGGTCTAATACCAGTAATTGACCCGAAGGTCCATCATAGTGGCTCGAAAGCCCAACAAATCATCAAAATCATCAAACAACAAATTCACATCAAATTATTTCAATTAACGAGTCCGGAATTAACCGAATTAGTAAAAGCGTCATTCCATATTCCACACTTTTGCTATATCGTTTAAATCTCTTTACGTTTCCTTGAAAGTGCAAAATTGTGTATTTTATATAAATAACATTTTACGTTCTCAAATGGACAATTTCGGAATTAACCGAATCAGTAAAAGTAAGGTTTCATAGTCCTTAATTTTGCTGAAGCATTTAAATCGATTCCTCGTTCTTTTGAAAGCGTAAACTGCAAATTTTTTGGAAACAAATTTATTTTAAAACGATTTTAGAACACATGATTAAAACAGCAACATCTATAGCAATTTCGACAAAGAAATTGCGCTTTACAAAACATCATAAAAATGGATATCAAATCAGCGTTGCGGGATAGCTGCTTAAAAATACAAGTTAAATTGACGTTTACTGAAGTCAAAATAACAGTAATTTTTATTCATCAAAAATCTCATCAAAACAACACGGTTCAAAAATATAACACCGGAGTAAAAATCCGTTATAAAAATAACGGCAATAAAATACATTTCAAAACAAAACAATGGTTCAACGTAAATTAAATAGTAGACTGCACTACTATATTTGCATCAAATAGTACTGCCTGGGAATAAACTTCATGCACAAAAATGTCATACACAAAAATGAATTACTAAAGATGAAGTGACCTGGCAAGCTACTTGGATTTCGCTTTCAATGCACGTAATAAATATAAGGCCTGAACAACACATACTGACATGCCTTACAATGTCCTGTTGCATTTTAATTGCTACATCCTACACTAGCATGTTGCTTTGGTTAGTCACGTCCCTACCTTATGGTAATTAATGGTTATGTACAAGACCATAATGCAATTGAACACATTAATTGGGCTTAAGTGCATAAAGCAACCTAGCAACACTATATTATTCAAGATACAATGCATATTCTCCCATAAGCTGGCACGTCAAAGTGTGCAAAAGGGTAACCTGACTTCTATATTATACAACTTGCACGCCTCAAAAATGAAGTAAAAATAAATGGTGTACGATCGAAATATATGCACGCATTTATAAAGTAACCTGGGTTTGTTCACTTTGCACATATATAAAATACTTTCACGCATGTAAAAAATGATGAAGCACGCATATAATAAAATGAGGAATGAAATTGAGGAATGCCTGGACCACTATATACACACAAGAATGAAACCGATATGTAATTTGTACACACGTGATGTCCGGGCGGTATACCATATGCATGCATGGAACGAAACGGTTGTAGGCAAAATGAAAAAATGAAAAATTATAATTTTTTTGCAATATGAACTCATGCATAAATTATAAAAAGACCCATGTGAGCCACTTTCCTCTCAAATACGAAGTAAATAATGAAAAAAAAGACGTGAGTCGGGATATACTATCATGCTTGAGCACGCAAAAATTAACCTGCTTAACTTTAGTACTATTTATTCTAGCACGCAAATGGACTGAGAAAAATATAAATGCCTGAACCATTTTTCTTTTTCTTTTGAAATGCAAATCCATTTTGCACGTATAAAATGCAAAGAAAGGTGACTCAATGCTCATGCATATACAAGTTAAACGTACATCAATGACTCGAATCTGTATACAAACTACCCAAATTAAATTCGATTCAACCCTCACATACTAACATGCTTACACGAAATGTAAAAATGAACTGACGTACACCTCGGCTTGATTCGCAACTTGCAAAAAAAGGCTTAATACCAACAGTGAAATAAAATGCAGTCACGCACTGAAACAATGTCAGGATTGAAGTTTTTTTTTCAAATAGAATGATAGCAAAGCAAATAAAAAGATGTTCGAACCTTGCTATTGAATGGTCCAATTCATTTACACACGTGAAGGCATATTGAAAGTATAACTTGACTTTGTTATATACAACACAACAAGGCCAACTGCATTTCAATCCCAACGTGCACCTCTGGAAAGTGTTTAGCTGCCTTTGCAACTGATTTGCAATTGATTTCACTTTTATTTTATTTATATTTTCAATTTTAAATTTCTATTTTATTTAATTTTTCGGCGGTAATAAAATCACGGTTGTTACAACCGCCCACCTCGAGCCACACCCTAAAAATCAAAGGGCCTCAATCAATCACAAAGTAATAGAATGGCATCGAAGGAGTATGTTCGATCAAAGGAGCTAGCTCATTAGCCCGTCAATCGCTCCTATTTTAGCCACCTTACGCCAACTCACGGGAGTCGGATCCACATACATACCTCAATAGGACGCCGCGCCACCATCCTACTCCATTCTGGAATCTCCACCACGTACATAGTTGTTAAAGTGATTTTCGCAGTTGGCAGAGAGTATGAAAACTTCCGATCCCGGTCTCTTAACAACCAAACGTTATTATTATACCACGGTCATTTCAAATAGTTTATAATTTAAAACCCAAAATATCATTGCCTTTTCAAACCACATCAATACGATATCATTTCCAGTTTAAAACCAAATAAGATATCATTTCCAAAATCATAGCATTTTCAAGGTTATAACACTTTCGAAACCAAAAACTTGAAATATAACATTTTCAAATATAATATTTTGAAATTCATGGCTTCGAAACCATAACTTTCACCACTTAAGTGGTTTGGATATTAAAATGGTATAGATAGTTTATAAAGTAAAAAAAATTCCTCAAAATTCCACAAATCAATCTTAAATCAATTCAAATTCCAAAATTTCAACTTTAACTAAATCTCAAATCATCCCTTTCAATTCAATTCGGTTTCCAAATAAACTATTCCAAACTAAATCGATTTCAAAATAGATATGGACCTTAGTTAAACCCTTTCAATATCAATATTTTTCAAAGCTTCAAATATTTCAAACTAAATATGATAGTTTCATAGTTATATTTACTATTATTGAATTTTGAAATATTTACTTAATAAATCCAATATCTTTCAAATAAAACTTTAAACTCCAAAAAACAGAATATTCCTTCAATTTATTTAAACTCGATATATTCATTTAAATCACCTTAAACCAAAATCAAGTTATAAATAAATCATATCCCTTAAAATCTCAAATTTAAATAAATTTCAAATCAACCTTACTAGTGTTTGATTCTTAAATAAATTCAATTTCAATCAATTTCAAATTTGTCTTCTAACCTTAATTTATTTAAATAATTATAAACTCTATATTGAAAATAAAATTTTAATACTTAACTATATTATCTTTAATAAATCAAACTTATTATTTAACTAATTCTGTATTAAAATAACTTTATACATAGCCAAAAATCCAGAATTTAACTATATATAAATTAACATTTCAAAATATATATTATATAGAACCGTATATTTCTTTCCAAAACCATAGGGACCCTTTTCAAAATATTTATATTTAGACCAGCGGTGTCTGTATATAATTTTCTATCCTAGGTCAAATGATACAGATATTTATCATTTCAATCCATAATTTAGATATATACGGGTATATATCATTTCAACTCGCAATCTCAAATTCAATTCAATGAAAATCGCTTGAGTTTATCATTTCAACCCATAACAATTTTCTAGTATTCTAAATTCTGTTCAAGTATGTATCATTTCAACCCATAGTGAATTCTATACTAATAGGTTAACTTGCAAAGTGATAATGGATATGATAATAATATAACATGCATATATCATCAATATAAATAACAGATAATGGTGTCAGGTGTCACAGGTGAACAGATACAGATAACAACATATATATAACAATCTAAATAACTAAAAGCAACATATTTCAATTGTCACTTCAATTGAAATCAAATTTAATAAATATAAGAACATTAATCGTGAATGATTGCTCACCTTACGAGGCTAGAGAAATAGATGATGAATTTGAGTTACTAACCCAAGCACGAATTCCAAAACAAAGCTAGCTGGGAACGAATTTGATAATCAAAGCTGATAACAAGAATCGATGAAATAAACCAATCAAGTTTTGATAGGAACAGAAATTGTATATGTATATATACTTCAAAACAATATTATTAAAATATAAGAATTTAAAAATCAAAGAAAAATAATTTATATTTATAAATCAACACTTTAAACAAATCAACATAAATCTTGTTCAGGCATACTATTCTTTGCCTATTATATATAAATGTAATCAAATAAGACAATATATTATTACTATATACATTATATAATCAATATAATAGTACATCAGCAATATATATAAGGACCAAATTGTATACTATAAAACAATATATATATATATATATACGTTTTGAAATGGATAGGCCCTACGTTGTACTGCAAAATAAACTGAACTTAAAACAAATACATATAACTAAAGTATGCAGACAAAAAACATACGAAAATACCAATATATATACATCTATACATTTGCTAACAAGTAATATACTTTTATATAATTACTCTTTATACAAACCAGCTCCCATATATGTATATATAAACTGATAGATTTATAAACTTATATAAACTAATACATATAACTTACTTTATTAAAATCTATTATATCACTTTATACATATATAAACAAACTTTGCAAGATTAAAAACTAAAATACAAAACTATGACATATAACAAATTTATGAACATATTTTTGAACCAACAGACTAAACTTATACTATATATAACTATCAGACAACTTTAAATATAGCCAGCAAATATATAACCATTTATATATATACGTACATATGTTAGCATATATATAGAACATGACAAACATATATTGCAAGATATATGTTTATAAAATAAAGTCAGCAAATCCAATTAGTTTATAACGTATATATAACAAGTCTTCAAAAGTCAGAGCTATGTCAAATATAGAAAGTATATACCTAATAGCTAAAAATTTGTGCATGCTAAATGCACACCGCAAATATATATTTTGAAATCCACTTATTTATATGAATAATATATAGAAACACATGTAAATATATATATTGTTAAGTCTTCACAGCATATATATATATATATATATTGTTGTCATATATATTGTAAAACATTCGACGCATATACAAATAGACTATTGTAGCTTATAAAAATCTAAAATATATACACATGAAATATATATAACACGTATATAATAGCATATATTTATATTTTTATGCATATACCAATTTAAGATTCCAAAATAAATTAAACAATTTGTATAGCTTATATATGTAAACGGTTTAACAATAAGGCTTCATTAACTTTATAAACTAATATATTTATGAACTAACCTTTCAACATTCGAAAGTCGGTATATATATTAATAGATATTTATACACACACACACACACACACATAACCCTATATAAAATATACACACACCTCTAGACATATATTACAAACGTGCATATATAAATACACGTAACTAACAGAGAACTGAACATACTTTATAACACTGAACATATATATAACGTAATATAATATAATATAATATAATATATACTTACATACACGTTTGTTCAGCAAAATGGATGAGCACATGCTGGCATCGATGGACTAAAGTATGGCGAAGATGGGCTTGATGGAGGGGACGAGGTGCTGTTGCGAAGGAGGTGGTGGCCAAGGGTGGTCTCGGTTGCCAATGAGGATGGGTCAAAGCTCAGGCAGGTTCACTACACCGCAAAAGGCTTTTAACAGCGTTTGATAAATGCTGTAATACGATATAACAGCGTTAGTTTAAACGCTGTATAACGACATGCTATCGTATATACAGAACTTACAACAGCTTTTTGATAAACGCTGTTGAAACATCACTTTGACAGCGTTTCGTACAAGCTGTCAATAATGTTTTTACAGCGTTTTCAAACATGCTGTATTATGTTTCTACAGCGTTAATAATTTAGTTGTCGGAGATGTTTTAATTCTACTTTAACTGTTTACAACAACTTTTTATAAACGCTGCTATTGAATCATCAACTATTTCGACAGCATGTACTAAACGCTGTTATTGACTATTTAAAGATAATTACAACACGAATTGAACGCTGTTGTTTCTTCATTGATAGCATTAATCAGACACTGTCTTCTATTTATATAACAACTTTAGTATTCCACTCTATTTTTGAATATTCCAGAACTATATTTTGAGTATATTCAAGCAACTAGTATATATAACATGTTCTATTAACTATTAATTAGTTAAATAAACTAGTTAAGACAATATTAATAAACAAAAGACATCCATAAACCAAGTTTCAATAATATTCATAAACAAAAATAACAAAGTAAACCAAGTTGCCACAAATTCTGTTAAACAAAGACATGTTATATGTTAAACAAAAGTATAATATCAATACAGTAAGTCCGCACCAAATGCCAACAACAAAACGTGCATCTAAAAAGTTTCATATGCTTACTACTTGCTACGGAAGAAGAATGTGTCATCGCCATCTTTAATTACCTGCAATGAAGAATTTGAAGTCAGTGAGTAAACGCCATCTAAAAATTTGAAGTTTCATATGCTAAAATGCTTAACTGCGCCAACAAATCACTATATGGTATGTTAAGCCGAAACCTAGCCAATATACACATTAGTAGGTTACCTCAGTTAACGAAGTAAACTACTCTACAGTAACGTAGTTATATTTCACGATCTAGTTGATCACCTAAATACTAAGTGAAGAATCAGTCCTTCTTAATATAAAATCTACGCATGACCAAGATCAAACCAAATGCACAAAGACAAGTCAAAACGGAGGAACTGCACTATATTTACAAACTAAACTACACACATGCATCAACAACTCCAAAGGAAGAAACCACTTCAATATGCAAATCTGTATAGCTATAATTTTATCGAAGCCTTGACTAAGTAGTACTGCTCCAAAGGAAGAAATCACGTTATATTGTTTACATACTTTTTCAGTTCATTGTTGCATTCTCATTTCCGTGTTCTGTCTTTGTTGCATTTCAAAGCATCTTTGTTCTAAAAAACAATTCACTATTTTGTTTTTTTTCTTTCTATTTGTTCATTGTCTACTGTACTTTTCATTTATGCACTTTCTCTTTTCAATTAGAGGACAGTGGGTATTGTATTGGTATGAATGAGATGACGATAGTGGGAAAACAGGAGGTTGGAAGTATGGTAAGATTATGATGTTTTGGTGGCAGCAAGTATTGTATGGTATGAGTTATAATAGGCAGTGAGGAGTATGTTGGCTGCAGCAAGTTGTGGTTTGTCTCTGTGCAACAGTTTCTTTTTTCTTCTTCTTTTTTTCTTTGGTGAGAAGTAAAGCAGCTCTGAAATGAATGTGTTGTGGCACTGTCGGGTGGAATGTGAATGCAAGTGGAAGTTTGAGAAGGATTAGAAGTGGTTGTATGTTGCTGACTTAGATGGAGAAGCTGCTGCATGTATGAAGTCGCGAGATGATAGTTGTGGGTGGTTAGACAGTGGTGATTTAGGGGATGACTGTAGTGCAAGTGTGTTAAGAAGTGAGGAGCTATTGTGGAATATGCAGGCAGTGAAAGGAGGTGTTCACTGTTTTTTTAGAGTGGTGACAAACAGTATTGGGCACTGTTAGTGGATAGTGGAAAGAAGTGGGTAGTTGTTTCTGGGTGTGGTTTGCACTATAGAGTGAAGTTATGTGTTGAAGGAGCAGTGATGGACAGCAGTGATGGACAGTAGTAGAAAATGGACAGTCCATAAACATTGTAGAAATTATAACTGATATGCAATTTAATTTAAAACGATAATAAAAAATTGGGAGAAGCTTATGGATAACTGTATGAATTCAATTTAAAACGATATATGAACATTAGAGGTACTACAGGTTTTCAGAGCAGCAGCTTCTAGGGTCAAAATTGTTTTCCTCATGGTGACTTTAGATTGCTTGATAGCAAAACCAGGTGAAGTGCTTTCTATCTAATGTTAAAGTAGCTTGCAAGGGGGAGAAAGACAAGGGGTAGTTGTATGCGAGGGACAAAGAAAGCTCAGCATTGGTAGTTCATGCAGAGCCGTGAGTAAAGTATGGTATACAGGCATTTCAAAATGAAAGAAGGAAAAAGAGGATACAGGTGTGCATTAAAGAAGTATGCATGAGGGAGGATAAAAGGAAGTAGCATGCAAGTTTGGTATGTGTTGGGCCTTTGGAGGTGTGTGAGTGTTCACATCAGAATTTTTATAGCTAGGTTGTTGTGTTTATTTGGAGGAAAAGAAAATGTCATATTTTTTTTTTAAATGTCAGAATTTATATATCTCTACCAATAAAGAAAATGTCAGAATTTATATATCTCTATCAATAAAGAAAATGTTAGATTTTTTTTTAAATGGACATTTTTTTCCCAAAGTCGGTGAGAATTAATCATGGATTTGAATTTATGAGATTTAATAAAACCGATCACAGCCAATCAATGCTCATTTACACTAGCATATTTAATCAAATGAAACTATAGTAGTTTTTTTTGTTGTCTATTGCATATAATCAAGATGTGAAACTTACATGGAAGTTGAGCCCATTCTAACATTCGCAACAGGCCATGCTACAGTCGAGCCAATAGCATCTGATAAGCGTTCCATGAAGGATGTAGGCCGCCATAGTGGTGCATTTGGGACTTTAACAACATCCACCCAAACTCTTATCGCATTTGGTCCCAGTGGAACAGAATGTACCAAAACATTTGAATCTGTTGAAGACACGGTTCCTTCTGCTACTATTTTTCCCGTACCCTCTAAATCAATCAACTTGCATTTGGTATTTGTAGAAAAATTTGCACTCTATCACATAACAAAAAAAAATGGTAATACGCTATCAACAATTCTTTGAGAGGAATATTAGCAATATGAACATGTTACCGTAAGAGATGTTGGAGCATTGATCATAGGAGCAGGACATGTGCTAGCTTCAACAACCACTGTTGATTCTGGCCATGCTATTTTCTTACCAATAGCTTCTCCAATACATGTTATGCCAACTATAGGCCTCCACAAAAATGCATCTTCTTTTTTCGGATTGTCCACCCAAACTATCTTGGAATCTGGTCCAAGAGGAATACCGATAATTTCTGATTTGGACCACTCGAGTACACTCGTCCTTCAGCAACCAGTTCTTTGCTCCCACCCCAATCATACAGCTTGCAATTGGTTTCCATGCTATTGGTTTTACTCTATTAAAAAAATACATTTGTTTAAGTTGAACATAGAAATATACAAAAACATTGCACAAATTTCAGTAATACATCTTTAAAGCGTTGTAGCAATAGAAATTAGGGGTAATCAAGTCTCTAATTTTCAGATAAACTGGCTTTGTATCTAGTCGCTAAACTGACATATGAAACCCAACCATGCTATCTTTGTTGTAGCAAAGATATCATTATAATTGATATATAATTTATTTTATTTTCTTTTTTAACATTCTTTCCCCGGCTTAAACATGTCTTTATTATTTTACAAAGAGTATGTGATCAGTTGACAATTCATTCATCGCTTTGGAAATTAGTTACTTCAGAAACTTTGTTACCTAGAGCTTTGTCCCCCTTTCTACACAGATTTACATTAACAACATTACCAGATGGAAAATAAAAAGTTTGATACCCAAAGCTTTGAAACTTGCAATTTATAAAGCAAATCTGATCATTATGTTCGGAGTATCCTTAATTTTGCACATTCCGAGTCAGGTTTATTACTCTTATAAATTTATCGAACATTTCAATTTTTTAGTCAACGTTTCATGTGATGAGAAAAGGACGCATGTGGTCGAAGTTGAAGTACCCAAACACATATAGTTAACTTTCATATCAGAAAAATATACAACGTGATAGCAACACATCCACGGTGGCCCACATAGAGATTATTATCACTGTACCAGAAAATGATCAGTGGACCATAAAATGCTAAACCATACTACCATTAAAAAGAATGCTAAACCATACTACCATACTACCATAAAATGTTGAATTTATGGATAGAGATTATTATCCACGATGGCCCTATATATTAAAAAAATGCTAATTATTGTTAAACTAACCTCGTTTTGTTTTCTGGAGTCCTCACTTTTGTGTATAACAACTTTATCAGCTGGCCATACTACTATCTCATCCTTGGCATCACTTATATATACAAACCAGTAGAAGGCCTCCACAAGAAAACATATAATTTTCTTGGATGGGCAATCAAATTTTTTTTGGCATTTCGACATAAAGGGACTTCGGTGCACAGTTCTTTCGGATCGCTCGACACAATTTTTCCTTTGGCGACAACCTCGTCATCATCTCCATGCCAAGGCAGTAAACTACAATTATCACCTGTTTGACTATACTTACTCTGTAATTAACCAAAACTAGATTATATTGATTATTGATTTAGATATCAAATTATGTATGATGTTGCAACCGTCATATAGTTTATCTTTACCACTACGGATGTGTTCTCTTCTCCCCAACTTCCTTTATCCTGCCAAATCAATAATATTGCAAATTAAAGGTGAAAATAAATAGACGTTCACTTAACCAAAGTATAAATTGACTACCAGAATTCGATTTATGCAACTATTTGCATTCCTCAATTTATGTCAACATACAAAGAGATTATCTTTTCATAACTCAAGCCAAATAGAGAAATATTCTGAATAAATATTTAAGCAAGTAAAAACAAACTTTATTTGATTATAATTATAATTAAATTGGCCTACAATTTTGATCAAATTTACTGGCCAATTTGATTATAATTAAAAGTAAATTATGTTGGTCAATAAATGCTAAACTACTTCCCAATTTTGGTTAAAAACATATATTTGGTATAACCTTAATGTATTGTAATCAGCATCAGTGTGTAATTTGTTGTTATAGCTTAACTTCCGATCATTCCTTAACTGGGTACTAGAGCTACTAAGTTACATTCACCTAATTTGATGCTAAAATTTGACTGTTTGATTGGTAAATTTGTTCAGTAAACAATTTAATTACATTTTAATCAAATATGATCAATCTAATTAATTTGAAGCTAAATATATCTTAATTAATTTTACCAAATATTTTTCTATTTCTTTCTTTGAAACTGAATATCCTATGTTGATGTAGAAGCCACATCGAAAAGTGATAGTACCTTTAGGCGATTTTAGTTTCTATCTTTTTCCAAATTTTTGATCCATTTACCAAAACAGTATCACCTTACCTTTTGTTCTTACTATTTCCATGTCTTTGTCATCGCTACAAATTATATATCAAAGTTATAAAGTAGGAATCTGAAAAGAAAAGAAAAAAACTAAAAGTAAGATCTTTACTTTTTAAGCAGAAGAACAAGATAATATCAAATAGGAGAGGAAAATGAAATCGATGAGAGAAGACTAATTAGGAAGATAATTTCGTATTTTGATTAGTATTGTATTGTGCTTTGCATGATTCAGATTTCAAATTTCACTTTCCATTTACTACTCCATACTCTAATTTGTTGCTACAGTTAACAATTTCTACCCTCCGTTGAAATACATAACAAATTAGTTTTAAAAATATAGAATATTTAAATGATACATTATTGGTACATGAATCAAAGAATATTAAGCATGTTAAATGGTACAGATTTTTTACCTTTAATTTTATAGTTCAAGCCATGTTATATAGTTCAAGTCTTGTTTCTAGAATTTTTCTTTTATGTACTTTTATATATGTTATTTTTACATTCTATATGATTCCATAATGTTTGTATACTTTTCTTAAACTCAGATCTTTGCTAGAAGGTATTATACACAGTGCTTTTCCCCCTCTTTTACATTTTTTTCTTTTTTTAAGGACAATGGACGCCAAAACATAGATATCTTGTTTTTTCATTTAGGTTATCTCCATGAAATTAAAAATCATTCTCGAAATTTTTGAACCCCAAAAACATTTAAAATATAAATTAGAAGTCGTACCAGATGCTTCATTAACATGTAAACCACTTGCTTTAGTTCTGAAACACTATGTTGACATTGAGCTACTTGAGTATCTTTGATTTGTGAGAGAACCTTCTTGGCCGCAGTCATGCCTCTTCCCATTCCACGTAGTCGTCCAGGTCAATCTTGTCCCAACACTTGTGAGAGAGCATCATCTTTGAAATTACATGTTAAACTAGATTGTGATTCATTTTCCACCTTTTGTATTTTCTCCTACAAAAAATATATTTTAAATATGAGTTCTAAATTATATTATTTTCAAAATAATCACTTTAAAAAAGGTCAAAAGCACTTACAATAATTTCGGCAACATGTGCGTTCACGGGTTCACCATTCTTTTGAGTGTGAGATTTAACCCAAACATCAACTCTAGAAATGGAAGAAGGATTTACACTTTCCTCTTTCTGCATTAAAAATGACATAACATTAGATAAAACAACTAACCATAGTAAGTTAATCAAATATCCCATAGTAAGTAACCACATAAACCACTTGAGAAATGTCTTTTGCACTTGCTCTACACATGGTAGTCGCGTCATAAGTCACTCCGCTATTCTGGGTTTCTCTATCAACATCTTTTGTATGAAATCGTTGTCCATTAATAATATATCCTTTGCAGGAGAATGCCGTCTTGTTAGGACCATATGCAATCCATTTTAATATTTTATCATGATCCTTTGAGTCAATAGGTATCTAAAGAAATATTCAAACATATGTTAAAAGTAATTTCATTAATTCATATATGAAAATATTGAAATTCTTTAACAAACCTTCATTTTAATCCAATCAGCGAAGCTATCTCTATGGGTTTTCCACAGTAAGGTCACATTGTTTTCTAAGCGCTTGTTTGAATTTTGCAACTCCTCTAAATGCAAACTAGTACGATAAAATTGATGTTAAATTATAGTTGCCAATACAAGCACATCAAATCAATGAAAGTGGGACATAACATATGCTCACTCTAAAAATGGTTCCACCATAGCCATATTTATTAACACAGCAAAATGAGCAATTTCTTTCTCATTGGAAGACAATGTAATTGATTTGGACATTGAAATTGGACGCCCTTTAAGTATTGCGTTATCTTCATAATCTTCATTTCGAGCTTTTTTTTCAATATCTACCGACTTACTCAAAAATTCACTAAAAAATCTCATGCATTCTTCGGCAACATACGATTCTGCAATGCACCACTCAGGCTGTGCATAATTTCTTACATAGTCTTTGAGTGTTTCATATACCTTTCAAAAGGATGCATCCAATGAAAATGAATTGGTCCGCACAATCGTGCTTCTCTTCCAAGATGAATTGTCAAGTGTATCATAATATCGAAAAATGAGGGTGGAAAATGTGTTTCAAGTTCACACAATATTTTAACGATATCATCATCAAGTTGTTGCAACTTCTCCCTATCAAGAACACGTTGACATACTTTATTGAAAAATAAACATAGACGAATTATTGCGATTCGGGGTCTGGTTGGCAATAAACCTCTTACTGCAACCGATAATAATTGTTGCATTAAAACATGGTAATCATGAGACTTCAAACCACTAATTTTACAATCCACCAACGACACGCATTTTTTGAAATTTGAACAATAACCATCGGGGCCTTTGAAATCATACAACCTTTTGCAAAATATATTTTTCTCCAATTTTGACAATGTATACGGAGCTGGTGGAAGATATGTTTTGGTTCCACGAGGTTGTGCATAAAGACCATGCCGAATACCCCAATCCTCTAAATCATGTCTACAATTAATCCCATCTTTTGATTTGTTATCATGCAACATTGTACTTAGTGTGCTTTCACAAAAAAATTTCTCAACATGCATTACGTCCAAATTATGACGCAATGGAAGTTCGTATGATGAAAAATTAGCATTTAAATTTTCTATATATTCTTTTTTTAGATTAATAAATAAAAATGAGATTTGAATACTAACCTCCCAATATGGCAAGTTAAAAAAAATTGATCTTTTTTCCACCTTGATAGCTCCTTTTTTACAGAATTATCATCTTCATTATCTTCGTCCTCACTACTGTCATCGATCTTCCTTTTCTTACTTTTTCCCTCAATCTGCCCTTTTCCAAAATCAATTGGAAAGTCCTTCAAAATAAGAGAGATGTTTTTACCTGTTAGAATTCTAGGCATCTTTCCATCCTCTATAGTGCTATCAAACCAAGCTTTTTTTTCCTCAACGGATGTGAAGTGGGCAAAAACCTTCTATGACCCATATAAACATTCTTTCGACTATATTTCAACCATCGATGATGAGTATTGACACCACATAACGAACAAGCCTTTTTACGCTTTACACAACAACCAGCAAGATTACCATAAGCTGGAAAATCATTTATCGTCCATAATAAAATAGCTCTCATATTACTGCATCGTACGTCTCAACTCCACTACTCCACAAGTAATGCAAATCTTCTACTAATGGCGCCATATATACATCAATATCATTCACCGGTTGCTTTGGACCTGGAATTAGAAGTGTTAGCATAATATTTTCCTTCTTCATGCACAACATAGGCGACAAATTATATGTCACAAGCATTAGTGGCCAACAACTATATTTGGAACTCAAAATGGAAAATGGATTAAACCCATCTGTAGCAAGACCAAGTCTGAGACTACGTGGACAGACTGAAAATGATTTCCAAGTTTCATCAATTGTGCTCCATGTTACAGAATCTACGGAATGTCGCATCTTTCGATCACTGCTTTTATTATTGAAATGCCACCTTAATGCT
Organism: Allium cepa; assembly: GCA_030765085.1. Lineage (NCBI taxonomy): Eukaryota > Viridiplantae > Streptophyta > Magnoliopsida > Asparagales > Amaryllidaceae > Allium > Allium cepa. The sequence continues at coordinate 716,408,258 of CM060945.1, read as the reverse complement.
TCTACCATCTTTTTAGATCTGAACATTCTTCTGAATCTTGGAATTATTGGAAAATATCTCAACACCTTAACCGGGATACCCTGCATAATCTCATTTGTATCCTGATTCATTTTCCATCTTGAGGAACCACATTTCGGACAGTTATTCAAATTTTTATACTCTTTACGAAAAAGACAACAATCATTCTCACATGCATGAATCTATTCAAACCCCATATCAAATAGTTTGAGGAATTTCTTTACTTCATAAAAAGTCTTAGGAAGTATATTATTCATTGGCAAAAACTATTGTTGCGCATTAAGAAGCTTATCAAAACCAGAATCGGATAATCAAGTTTTGCATTTAAGGTTATACAAAATAGTGACGTCAGATAACTTTGTATGATCTATGCAGCCAGGATATAATGGGTTTTCTGCATCTTCCAAGTTCTTAAGTAAATCATCATGTCGTCTCTGTGCATCATCCTTATCTTTATCATCATCAAAAAATTATGATTAAAGTAGTCTTCATCTTCATAGTGAATTGCTTTGAGTAAGTCGTACGCCTCACTCTTTTTATTATTATTTTCAACATCTACCTGCTCGCCATGATTATACCACCTACCATCTTTGTACTTAGGATCCATTCCCTTTATAATTAAATGCTCAATGATGGTTTCACCATAATGATGACTAAGATTTCGACAATCTAAACAAGGACACAAAATTTTCTCTACATCCCCTAACTTTTTCTTCACAACACATACAAAATTTTGAGCTCCTTGTCCGTACTCTTTACTGGTTCTAAGTTTAAAATTGAAAGCAACAAGAATGTTAGCTTTCATTTTCAAAACATGTTAAGTCTAAAGTTATGTGTAAATTTACTTTTATATGATTACCTGTGTAGACGTAACCAGTCTTTCTCCATCATCATATATAATATGGAAGCAATCAATTAAGTATCTAAAATTCAAAATAGTAATTGGTTTTACAACATATGTGCAAATTTACATAAATTATAAAATAGTCAGATTGCCATTTTTTGGATAAGAAAGAAAATTATAAACTTAGATTTCGTGCAATTGAAAATAGCACTCTTACTTAAATTTAGGACACTTACATCATTGCTTCATTATTTTTTACCGTGAAGCACTCCAATTTTCAAATCCACATTTTAGGCATGGTAAGAAACAAAGAGCTATTACTTTATTAATATGTCAAAGTTACGTAAATTACACCTAAGTAGGCTTCATGATCTATAAAGAGTATGGTTAATGGAAAAAAAAATTGTTGGCGTCTGAATAAATGTTTGATAATAGTTATTTAGAAAACTAATAAATGGAACAAATATGAGTAATTACAAATTTTACTACATGTTGACAAAACTTAAATTCGTATCTACATATATAAGAACAAATAGATGTTGGAGGCAAAGTCTAAACATTACTGTGGGAAGAAAAATTATCAGGCCACAAATTTAAGAAAATTGATGGTAATTGTGGTAAAACAAAATAAATAGTCTCTGCATGCACATTACCGACCTTCTAACTTTCTTACATGCTCTGTTACAAATATTATTTATTATCCTTTCAACTTAAGCTTTATACTGACAAATGGCATGCATAACTGGGTAAGTGCCAATGACGCCACTTGAAATGAATGAATACAACTGTTGTTACTTAGAAAACTACACATTTTTTTTCGAGCATGCACTTCCATTTAATTCTTTGCAGAAAACCAACGTTAGATGGAATCTAGTATTTACAATTCTCTTATTCCTAGATTAGGAGAAAAAGGAAACAGACAACTCAATGAAGAAAACGTATTGAGCAACATATTACCAGTCATAAACGGTCTTTTTGTTTTATTTCAAGCAGTGGAGTCACATCCTAAGATTCGTTCGTCTGTTTCAACAATGTGTTCATGACTTTCAAAAGAAGGAATAGCTTATGTATAAATGGACTTTGAAAACATAAAAATTTAGAGTTCAAAGATGATTTCATAAACATGGTTCTTCCTGGACGTATATGCCAGACTGTGAAAATATATCATTTTCGAGTTCAAAGTGACTAAATGTCTGAAAGTTTTTAAATGTAAAATCTTTCAAATGCTTGAAAAGGTTTTTGGGTATATGTGAAGGTCAAGCTTCACTAAGTCTACAAGTATGTTAAGGATTTTATGCTAGAATAAGCTCTCTGTGTGTGTGTGTATTTTGAAGTGTTCACTTCTAAATATTTCAACGTGGCATATTACAGACTTCATATAAGTTATGTATATATCACGTTTCTTAGCGATGATAAAGTTCGAATACACATGAATCCTTAAATATGTGTTAAAGTTTTTAGCGTTTATTAAGTTTGACTTTGGGATGTATGTCACTATGATTTCATATTTGTCAGTCTCAAATTGCATTCTATTGAGCTTTAGAACAAAATGCTCCCCTGTTAAGTTCGAAAACACATTTTTTTTCTGAGCACGCACAATCCAAAACAACAAGTTTTTTGCCATTTATCAGTGGATTTAGTGTTGGTAAAGATTTTGCACACCTATTGTTTTCTTTTTTAGCAGCCCGAGCTTCTGCTTCTCTGAGCCTTCTTCTCCGAAGATCCTACACATTTAAATACATTTATAAACTTCAAACTTTTCAATACATTCCCCATAGAAGGTTTGTTACTGTAATAGATAATGGAATTAAACTCAGGTACATAAAAAATCTTTCCGAAATTCAACTTCAATACTTTCAAATTCAATACTTCAATACAGTAACAAATTCGAATTCAATACTTTCTCGGAAAAGTTTTTTATAAACTTCAAACTTTTAACTTTTATGAAAAGAAAAAAAACAAATAAAAAACCACACAGTTTACATACAAAGTCGATCTGAGGTGCCCTTTGTACCTAAGATGGAGACGATTAGTTGAAATGAAATCCGGTTGTGAATCCTAATCCGACTGTATGTAAAAGACATTGACAGAAATGATTAGTTGACGAAAAAGAAATCGACGATTAGTTGAAACACCTACCTAAGATGAGCAGCTAGCAGTGACGTTTCAGATTCGAAATTGAAAGAGAGGTGAAGGAAGATGCATGAACGATGAGGGCAGTGACGAAGGGAAACTTTGGTGATTGGAAGATAGACTTAATTTGCTCTGAGCTGTGAAGGCGGTAACGAAATGATAGGGCGATAGAATTAATTGGGGAAAGTGGGAAAAAGTAGGCGGCAAATGATAATTAGGTTTTCCTCAGTGTTTGGGACGTAAACATTTTCCCTCCAGAAATTCTATGACCGCATTTTAAGGAGAAACACTGATATTGGATGCTGTTGATAGTATGTTTTCTTATAGTGGTTGGAGATGGAGTCGGCAAAGGTAACGTGGGAGTTTGGCTGAGCTCGGTTTCGGTGTGGAGGAGGAAAGCACGTGTCGGCTAACTTCGGATTGCGCGGCTTGTGAAGAGGAACGGCCCCGAGCTGTGGGTGGTTGCCGTGGCCGAAGCGGTGGAGAGAGATGCGGTGCTCGACTCGGGTTAGAGCTGAAGAGAGAGCGGAGTTGAGATTCGATAGTGATGCACGGTGAGGGGCTACAGGAAGAAAAGAGAGGGAGGAGACGGTTACGTGAAAAAAATGAGGAAGGAAAGAGACGAATTGAAAATGAAATTAAATACGTGACCATCGAACTCCTAGCGTCTTTTCGTATTTTTGACTTTTGGTTGTGTTTAACTGACGAATGGAAAAGGACACAAGGTATATCCGAGATTAACACAGCAAGCTGAACCAGATGGAGGAGATAGAATAGCAAATGGACCCAATTTAGTGAATCGTCACACTTTGCATTTTGTTGATTCCGTCGCGCACTGGACTCCGAAATACATCAATGAATATATCACGATGATCAGCGCGATGAGACAGACAAGAGAAAACAGAAATATTTGTGTCAGGACCTTTCTATCAAAAGTCCATATGGACAGGTATATACGTTGCTGTCTCATACGGAAAAATCCAAACGGAGCTTGAAACGTCCAATTTCGTGAAATGGATTACGCAATCTTATTCATAGTGTTCTAAATAAATTTTCTCTTGTAGACACATTTAGGTTTCAGAACACCTTTAAATTCAATTATTATTATTAACCGATTTAAATTGAAATAAAATTACGCAATAAAATAAATATCAATATTATCAAATGAAATTTACTAGTTGCTATATTTAAATGGACGTATTTCAATTATCAAATTTTTATTCCAAAATTCAATTATTTAAGATTTCACAAAATTCAATTAATTAAATAACTAAACTACTAAAATTTACGGGTCGTTACATTCTTCCCCACTCAAAACTTTTCGTACCCGAAAAGAAAGGAGGTAAAAGAATAAAACAATCAGAAAAGAAAATCAAAATAAAACAATTAATTTAAACCATATAGATTTCAATGTAATTAATTAATATTTAACAATTTGGTTAAATCCATTTATATTAAATCAATAAATAGTCATTCAATTTAAATTTGTTAGTTCAAACTGTTAATTCTAATCACATAAGTTTCAATTTAAATCAATTAATATTCAATAATTGATTTTTAATTCAAGGTATTTTATTAAGTTGATTTGATTGTTAATTTATTAATTCCTTCAAAGCAAAAATTTATTTAATTTATCTCATTTATTCATTATCTTATTATCCAATTATCCTTTACTAATAATTTTCTAAAATCATAATTTGAAAAGTCATTTACTATAATTATATTTTATTCAACAAATTTAATTCTTCTTTATTCCAAATTATTATTAAATTTATTCCACTTAATATATCTTATCACATATATTAAGTATATTTACACTTATTATAACTACTCAAATTTATTTGTAAATTCTTTTTAACATCATTTTACATTATATATTATCCAACTGCATAATTAGCTTCTGAATAATTCATATAAGTTATATATGAAATGCAATTGAGTATCATATAAGTAAAATTTTACAATTCAATTATTTCAAGTTTAATATTTATTTAAAATTTTGCTTCATTTTATGATTGAAATCACCTTTAACAAAAAAAAAATTAAGAATTAAATTTTCGATTAATCTTCAAACAATTTACAAATAAATATATATATATTATATATGAAATCAAGTTTATAATCATATACATATATTGTAATTCAAGTCAAAATTTACAAAATTCAAATAAAATTTAACTTCCAAACAAAAGTGTAGCAGAGCTACAAAATGGTCTCTCCACTTTGAAACTCGAAAATGAATTTCGATAATAAATGTCGATGACACGGCCACCATCAACGAAATTATTTTCCAACGGCAAAAGACAAGAGCACAAATTTACCATTTTAAAATTCTTTGAAAACCAAAAATACTTTAAATAATATACATTTTAAAACTTTAAAACCAGAGTTTGAAATCCTCGAAAATTTTAAATTCTCAAATTCTAGATTTTAAATTCATTCTATTTCAAATCAATTTGTAAGCCATGTTTATAAATTCATTTAGAACAATAAATGATAATCAAATATTATCATTCAAACAACCAATTTATTTAACGAATTAATTTTATAAAATTGTACTTATATATAATATAATCATACAGAATTTATTTTATCTACTAAATTTGAAAACAATATTTTGTCAGTTTGCTCTGTTCAAGTGTTTTAGAAATCCTATCGATAGCGTTGATCAGACGAATCGATTGAAATCCCAAATCAACATCAACAACTCAAACAACACAATATATATATATAACATTTTTTTATTAATTTACAAATACACTTCCTCGCTCGATGATAAAAGAATGGATTTCAAAGCAACGATAGAGATTCAAATTTGATGGATTCAAATCAAAGAGAATTTTGATTCGAAGGTAGGTTCGAAACAAAGATAAGATGATTTAATAACTAAATAGAAAGATGGATAAGTTTATTAAATCATAGGCAACCTTAACCGGGTCGACCGTGACTTCAAGAATTAGATCGATGTGGAATCCTGGAGAAAATCGACATTCGATTGCCAGGGATAGAGTTTGAGTTTAACAAAAGATAGCAGCATCTAAACCAACGATATATAAATCTTCGGTGAATCGATGCTATTGTAAAGGGATTTCACCTCTTTTACAAATCATCCAGTGGAGCTATGGGATGCTCCAGAATCAAAAGAATAGGAATAAGGGAGATAAGAATGGATTTTGGAACCGAGGAGGAATGTTCCAAAAGTCAAGGGAAATTCAAATCAAAGAGGAAAAATTCAAGCTCGAACGAAAGTAATTCTGTAATTAAATTTACCATACATGCTAAGTTTTCCTAGAGTCAAAGTTATGATACCAACTGTAACGACCCACTATTTTGGACCATTCAAATCGACAATAAAACCACACGTGCTGGACTTGAATAATTCAAAATATCAAATTGTTAACTTAAATTTGGCAAAACTCAGAATATACATTAAGTAAATCGCAGATCACAGACATAGAGTAAAATAAAATGTAGTGGAAACAAGAGAGTAGTAGTTCATGAAGCTACTATATATAACAGAGTCAAATAAGATACAACAGAAGTCTCGAATACCATAGTCAAATAAAAGATTGACATACATCACTATAATCAACTGAATATCTGAAAACTGGATGGATAGCTGGATCTCCAAGCGAAGCTCCAACTCCAAAAGTGAGTCTCAAAAGCTGTATCACTCAGTCTGACCCAAGTGTAGATTGAGTACACAAAACACTGGAGACAGGATTAACATTCTTATATCAATAAATCCAACTCAAGTGAAATAACAACTGAAATACAAGTAACTCAAAGGATGTTTGGGATAACTATCCTCTAAGGATCCATTAAACTATTTACTATGTAGTAATATACGCTATTATAATAAAGTCTAAAAGTAAAATAAACTTACTTTAAAATAGCATTAAGGAGATACCCATATCTCCCTTAACACATAATATTCCTAGTAGTCTATCCAGTATCATAGTCCCTCCTGATCGGGAAGCCACCAACGGATGCTCCACAGGCTACGACACAAAACCAAAATCGAACAAGGTGCGCTAAGGTAGGTGACACAGCACAACTAGGCAATTCCAAGGTAGATATACCAATTACGCTTCCCGACCGGTGGTAATGCGTAGCAGCCACTACGGCCCACCTCGAGCCACACCCCCAAAATCAAAGGGCCCCAATCAATCACAAAGTAATAGAATGGTATCGAAGGAGTGTGCCCGCTCAGATGAGCTACCTCATTAGCCCGTCAATCGCTCATGTTTTAGCCACCTTATGTCAACTTATGGGAGTCATGTCCACGTACATACCTTAATAGGACGTCGCCACCATCCTAATTTATTTTGGAATCTCCACCGCGTACACAGTTTGTAAAGTGGTTTTCAAACTTGACAGAGAGTATGACAACTTCCGATCCCCGTCTCTTTAACAACCAAACATTATTATTACACCGCGGTCATTTCAAATAGTTTATACTTTAAAACCCAAAATATCATTGCCTTTTCAAACCATATCAATAATATATCATTTCCAAAATGATAGCATCGTCAAGGTTATAATACTTTTGAAACAAAACCCTTGAAAATATAACATTTTCAAACATAATACTTTGAAATTCATGCCTTCGAAACCATAACTTTCACCACTTAAATGGTTTAGATATTAAAATGGTGTAGATAGTTTATAAAGTAAAACTGTTTCCTCAAAATTCCACAAATCAATCTCAAATCAACTCAAATTCCAAAAATTCAAATTTAACTAGAACTCAAACCATCCATTTCAATTCAATTCAGTTTGTAAATAAACTATTCCAAACTAAATCGACTTCAAAATGGACTTGAACCTTAATTAAACCATTTTCAATATCAATATTTTTCAAAGCTTTAAATATTCCATAATTTCAAACTAAATTTGATAATTTCATATTTATATCAAATTAAATTTACTATTATTTAATTTTGAAATATTAACTTAATAAATCCAATATCTTTCAAATAAAACTTTAACTCCAAATAACTGAATATTCCTTCAATTTATTTAAACTCGATATATTCATTTAAATCACCTTAAACCAAAATCAAGTGATAAAAAAAATCATATCCCTTAAAATCTCAAATTTCAATAAATTTCAAATCAAACTTACTTGTGTTTGCTTCTTAAATAAATTCAATTTCATTCAATTTCAAATTTTTCTTCCAACCTTAATTTATTTGAATCGTTATAAACTATAAATTAAAATAAAATTTAAATACTTAACTGCATTATCTTCAATAAATCAAACTTATTATTAGACTTATTATATATTAAAACAACTTTATACATAGTTAAATTCAATAATTTAAATATATATAAATTAACACTTCAAAAATCAATATTTTATAAAACCATATAGTTATTTCCAAACCATGTAAACCCTTTTTAAAATATTTATATATAGACCAACGGTGTCTGTATATAACTTTCGATCCTAGGTCAAGCGATACGGAATTTAAATATATATGGGTATATATCATTTCAACCCGCAATCCCAAATTCAATTCCTTGAAAATCACTTGGGTTTATCATTTCAACCCATAACGATTTTCTTCTATTCTAAAGTCCGTTCGGGTATGTACCATTTCAACCCATAGTGAATTCTATGCTAACAGGGGAACATGCAGAGTGATAACAGATACGATAATAATATAATAAGCATATATCATCAATATAAATAACTGATAATGGTGCCAGGTGTCACACGTGAACAGAAACAGATAACAGCATATATATAACAATGTAAATAACCAACAGCAGCGTATTTCAATTGTTGTTTTAATTGAAATCAAATTTAATAAATATAAGAATATTAATCATAAGTGATTACTCACCTTTCGTGGCTAGAGAAATAGATGATGAAATTGAGTTACTAACCCAAGCACGAATTCCAAAACAAAGCTAGATGGGCACGAATTTGATAATCGAAGCTGATAACAAGAATCGATGAAACAAACCCAATCATTTTTGATACGAACATAAATTATGTATACCTATATACTTCAAACATTATTCTTAAAATATAAGTATTTAAAAATCAAAGATAAATAATTTATTTATAAATCAACACTTTAAACAAATCAACATAAACCCTGTTCAGACATATTATTCCTTGCCTATTATATATAGATATAATCAAAAAAGACAATATATTATTACTATATACATTATATAATCAATATAATAGTACCTCTTCAACATATACAAGTACCAAATTGTGTACTATAAAACAATATATATATATATAAACCTTTGATAAAAGGCGCAAAATATACATATGCAGTATATATATAATATGCATAACTTACATATTTATTTGTATATTTTAAACAAGTACATGCAAACCATCATATAACCCTTAATGACCAATATAAACTAATATATATATGTTTTGAAATAGACAGGCTCTATGTTGTGTAGCAAAATAAATTTATGTTAAAACAATACATATAACTAAAGTATGCAGACAGACAACATTCGAAAAATACTTTGATGTCCTGGAAATTTGGGCAATATTTATTTAATAATTTCCATTAATAATTATTTGAAAATGTGAAATGTTGATTTAATAATCTAATTTAAACAGAAATTATCTTTTATAAATTAATAATTATTTTGTTTGACAAATGATATTCTTTTCAAAATTTATAGTAATGATAATTTTATATTTGGGAATTTTATTCCTTTCAAAAGTTAAAAAAATATTTAAATGATAAAATGATCTTTCTAAGCTCATTTAAAGAATATTTTATTAATAATTTATATATTTGTATACATTGTAAACAGAGAATTTGATTTTAAATTTAAATTAAATTTAATAAGAATATTTTCAAATCTATAATATATATGTGTATAACTTGTGAATTGGTTAATTTGATTTAAATTAGTATTGAAACTTTTCATAAGTTTGTTTTAAAAATCTTTCTTATATCTTCAAAGAAATTAAAGTAAATTATTTATTTTGTTTATAAAAATATATAATAGTTTAAATTGTACTTTATAATAAAAGTTTATTTTGTTTTATTTTAAAAATTGATTTCTTCGAAATAAACTTAGTTCATATATATTAGAGTGTAATATTTTGGTTTGAAACTTTGGAATAAAACTGAATTCAACATTCTTTTTCTTTTTAAATTTTCTCTTTTGAAAATTCAGTTTTAAAAATATTATTTTAAAAACATTCAAATAAACATTGAGATATGTAATTTTATAAAAGAAATTTATATGTAATTATGTAAAGGCTAAGTGTAAATAAACATATAAAAACATGTTAAATTAAATTAGGAATTGTTTTAGAATAAATTTAAAAACATTTATAAATTAATAAATTTATTTTTATATTAAAATTGTACATGTGTTAAGCAATTGACTAATAGAGGAGACACTTGTAAATCACTTTACAAACTTAAGTAACAAGCGGCAATTTTTTTTGAAAACATTTTTATTGAAAATATAGATAAGGAAACTTAGCAATTTATTCAAAACATTATCCTCAAATGAAAATCTGAAAATCAGATTTAAAGAGAACTGAAAACCAAATTCAATCAAAAAAATTCTACAAAACCAAATACAAATTAAAATCTGAAAACAAATTCTACAAACAAAATTCAATAGTAAAATCTGCAAGTTACAACATCAATATGAAGATCAATTCAACTCTAAGCAAAACAAGAAATGGCGTACAACTACATGATCAAAATCAACATCACCAAGCAAACGCAGGTTTAATTCAACGTCAACAAGCAGATTAAAAACCCATTTTCAACTAGCAATCAGGTTCCAGGAAATTGTGAATTTGCATCTGAGTTGCTCTCTGCTTCTTCATTAATAAGTAAGTAAATTTATTTATTTTAAAAACAGTACTTTCCTTTAAAATCAATGCTTAAGCAAGTATTAACATTTAAGATTCTAATGCAAACTGTTTTTTTAAATCAAAACTGTTAAAGATAAAACTGCATTGTCTTCATTTTTAAAAATGAATAACATCACAATTTAAAAAGACCTTAAATTTATCAATTGCATGTGAATAAATGGGGATAAGTATGCTTGTATGATTGCATAGTGATAAATATTCTGTGTGTTTACATATACAAACATATATGTATGTGTTGTTGCCAGGTATCTGTATACCTGTTTTAGTTTTTTTTTTAAACATAGATTTTATTAGAAATCCATTATCACATGATTTGATCTCAACTAGGATTTGAAATATAAACCAATATTGTTTGTTTAGTATATAATTAAGTTTATAAATTATAATTAAGTTAAATAAAAAAACTATTTGACTCTGAAAACTGTAAGAACAGTTATTATTGAAAATAAGCAAAATTTCAAACTTCCTAAAATATTAAATCAGGGTTATAATATGAATGCACATATGAAATAATGAATTCTAAAACAAAAATCACATTTTTAAATTTAATGTTGTGTGAGCGTTTCTATATTGAGAAGAATGGGGATTTTTGGGTTTTTCTAATTGCCTAGTGGATTTTGGTTGTTGTGGTGCTTCCTGGAGGTGAAGGACTGATAGAAGAATGGGGGAAAATTTTCAGGTGAATGGTCAGGGGTCGGTGGCGACCGTGGTTAGCTCTTTCCAGTTTTTAATCTAGTTTGCTGGTAGTGGTAATTTTGTAGCTTCTCTGTTTCTTTATTGCATCCAGTGATGCAAGGTTTTGGGAATGGGAAGAGGAGTCGTAGATGGAGCGATGGCCGGAGTCGTAGGTGATATGATGGTCGGAGTTGGGTGTGAGCGATGTTGACAGGTTTGGGATTTTGGTTGTAGTAATGTTTCCAGGTTGTTGTGATTTCTCGATTTTGATTTCGTGCTACGGAAGAAAATCTGATGGTCGTAAACATGTTGGAGGATGGTCGGCGACTTGGTGAAGTTGGCTATGGTGGCTGGAGATCGCTAGAGTGCCGGTGCATATGCACCGTGCATATTTAAGTTCAGATGAACCACTGTGGGTTTGTGCAGGGAGGTGACTCGAAGTTTCACTCGGGTATTCGTGTTTTTGTCTCGGAGTACTTACGGCATTTATTCGAAGCAGTTAGGGATGGCCTTGGACAAGTATTGTTTTAGGTTTTATAAACCTGAAATTGTGCAGTTTTTAGAACTTTGGAGGAAATTTAAATTTTAAAAGCAGGAATTTTTAAACCAGTGTTTTAAAATGCAAAAGTTTAAATTTGAATTCAAGTGAACTTTTGAATTCAAAGTTTTTAAAATGAAAATTTTAAATTTAAGCAAGATTTAAATCAAGACAAAAATATGGTTTTAAGCCTAAAATGAATCCAGATTTTCAGTTTAATCAGTTTGTAATTTAAAAATATTGAACAAGTTTAAATGTTTTTAAAGAAGATTTAAAAATGAGTTTGTTTTCAAATAATTTTTAAACTTGATAAAATTCTTTTTTTTAATATTGAATTAAAGTTATGATGTGTTTAACTTTAATTTGGAAAGTTAAATAATAAATTTAATTTTAAAACTTGATTTCTTTCAATAAAATTAAGTAATTTAGGTTTTTAAACTTTTTCTTATATAAGTATCTTTTACAAGAAATGAATGTTCTTTATTTTTATTTTAAGGTTTATAATTTATTTAAAATTTGGATAAATGTTAAATAGTTGAACGTTTTGAAATCTTAAAATTCAAAATAGAATTTGAATTTAATTTAGAAATGTATTGTTTTAAATAATCTGAATGTTAATGAAGTCATTAATAAAGCTAATGAATTATTTTAGAAATAATTAAGATAATAAAAAGAATTTAATCTATAAAAGAATTAAGGTATAATTTATTTATTTGATTAAGGTTTTAGATTAATTTTTTAATTAGAGATGATTAATAAGGATTAATCTAAGATAAATTTCTTAAGTAAGTAATTAAAGGAAATGTTGTTAATTAATAAAAATAATTATCTAAGGATTATTAAGTAACTAATTAATGTGATTAATTTTGGATAATTAATTAGATTAATTAATTGAAGATAATCAATTTTAATTTGTTAAGAATAATTACTTGATAAAAGTAATTAAGGGATTAATTACTTATTATAATTAATTATGATAATCTGATTTGTTTAAGTTAATTAATTTAGTTTAACTAATTTAAGTAAATCATTTGATGGTATAATAAGAATAATTACTTAATGTAATTAATGGAACATTATTACTTAGGGAAGTAATAAATGATAATTACTGGAATGTAATTAGTGAAAGATGATTTTTAATGAAGTAATTTGGGTAATTACTTTTATAATTAATCAAGGGATTAATTAATGAAGTTAATTAATTATAGGATAATTAATTTGTTATGAGTAATTAAGGGTAGTTAATTACTGGATTGAATATTAATCAAGATGATTAATAATTGTATTTTAAACTTTAGATTAATTACTAAATGTAATTAATTTTAAATAAAGTAATTAATTTAAATATAAATTAGAGATCATTAATTAATTAACATAGTTAATGATGTAATTAAGAATTGTTTAATTAAGGAATAATTAATAATTAAATGATTAATTATTATAGTTAATTAAGGATAAATGTAATTAATTAGAGTTAATTAATAAATGAAGTAATTAAATGTTAATTACTAATGATTAAGGTTAATTAATTTATGAAATTAGTTAAAGACTAATTACTTATTGTAATTAGAGAATGATTAATTAAATGTGTTTAATCAAGATGAATACTTAGAGAATGTTTAATTAACTAGGTTAATTAATTAATGTATATATAAGCAGGATTTATAAGTGTGGTAATTAATTTAATTTATTTTAAATTAATTAGGGATAGAAGTAATTAATTTAATTCATTTTAAATTAATTATAGATGATGGTTAATAAATCATTTGCTTATGGTTGATATTGATATTTCATTGGACGGTTGTGGTCTTTGTAATGAGATGAGTAATATCTATATGATATGGATGTTTAGTTAAAGGATGATAATATGGATTATCTATTTGTGATGATTATCTGATTGTGATGATTATCTGTTTGAGATGATGATACGGGTTATCTGTTTATGATGTGAATGTGATTATCTATTGTGATATGTGGATTATCTATCTGTATGTATATAGATAATGATGAAATGAATTAATTATTTAAACTATATTCACTTCAACATCAACATGGCGTTTCGATTTCGACGAGACCGGGATCGGGTTTCCAAATTTGGAATTTCGAAAACCACATCGATCCAAATTAAATGTTAGGTCGTGAATCTCAAGTGAAGAGTGAAGACTCGAGGTGTAAGGACTATTCATGTTAATACTCTGAGGGTGATTCCAATATGAGTTTAACGGGGGTGGTACTTTAAGGTTCGAGATGAAGATTCAAAGTGCAAGGGCTGTTGTCGTTAACTTTGAGGGTGATTCCAAAACGAGTGTAACGAGATAGTGCATTCCGTTTCTTTCGAACCCGAAATGAACTTGTATGGATTGAATGCTTTCAGAACATCATCAGGTGGACGATGAGCATTCTAAGATTGATATGTACTATAAAGGTAATCGTAGCCTCAAGCCTCATCAACCGGGAATGGCTAAAACAGGGGAGGTGCAGCAAGGCTAAGTGGGTCATGCCCAAGTAAGACGAGATTTACCCGTCTAGAGGTCCCTTTTTATTTCGGTTGTGTGGCAGTTGGCGGCGGCCAATCTGCAGGGTGGTCTTGTTTGGGACTTTCCAGTAAGGGATGGTTCCGGCTTTGTGTTGCAGGGGATTGGGAGTGATCCTCGGTATGGCGATCTAGGCCACGTACTGTGACGGGCGGTATCCCGGTAGCCCTGCCATTGATGGAATCCAAAATCCAATAAGTGCCTGTACGGTTTTGATTGTGCCCAACTATATTGGAACGTGAGATGTAAGCATTCCAACAATTTCTGTATTTTATTTTCAAAACCCTAGGCACTATTATAATATCACTGGATTTCCTATCAAATGTTTTGGTTAGCGTAAGGTAAAAACTTTTCCACGTTTATGTGTGGGAAGTCTTACGTGATACCTTTTGTTTTCAAAGGATTTTTTCAAAGTTAAGCAACTTTAAACCCATTTACTCACAGCAGACCCATGTCTGACCCGAGTGTTTATTTTATGTTTTATTAAACTCTTGGGTGCTCATATTACGTATGAGTAGTCAAGTGATTCAGGATTGCTTTGACGAGTTCTGGAGGAGAAATGGAGCAGGAGGCTTCAGCATGTGTGTCTATATATATATATATATATAGTGTTTCCGCTATGTTTGAGTTGTATCTGTTTTCTCTGATGGACTTGAATTGTAATTGCTAGACATATGTTTATAACTGTCTAGTCTGTGTTGTATTAGCTGTATAACTCTGATGTATATGATACTACATATTGTTTTATGTGATATAATATAATTTATTCGTTCCTTTGTGAGATTCTGATGTTGTTTGTTTCTTTCTTTCCTATCTTTTCTCTTTTTTTATCCCTTTCTTTCTTCTTAATGATGCGTCTTTCTATGGAATGAAAGGCGGGTCATTACATTGTGGTATCAAAGCGCTAGGTTGAGCGAATACCTAGGCTCTAGAGTGGTGTCTATCTTGAGAGAGCGTATTTGTAATTTTGAAATATATATATATATATATATATATATATATATATATATATATTTCTACCTATTTTATTAGGTTACCTGTTCGGGTGTTCCAATATAAGTTATAAAGGTAGATAGGGTAGTGGTGTGTGTAACACAACTACCAATGGTTGGAGTCCGAATGTTTAAGGTTGGAAGTGAATCTGCTAGGGCAGTATTGGGCATCTTGAGTAGTTTTGTAGTTGGTTTGAAGGATTTCACCGGTCTCTGAAGAAAATCTTTTTAAGGTTCGGAGTTTATCTTTAGAATGCAAGCTTGGTTGCACTCGTGCAAGTGGATTTTCTTGAGCCTGGATCAGTAGGGAGTACTGAAGCCAGCGATGGTATCTTGGCAACCTTAGGAAGGAGTTCTGTCTGTATTTTGAGTTTGAGACTCAGTTTGGCAGAGTGTTTTGTACTTGGTTTGAGATCGAGTTTCTTGAGGGATATCTGTCTATTGAAGGCTCTATTGTGGAGGTGACTGATGTAGCTTTGTGATTCGATGAGCTTTTGGATAAGAAATTTTTGGCAGCAGTAGCAGCAGTGAGGCCTGTTTCTTCGTTGGTTAAGAAGTCTCTGTGATTCTTTTGTCTGTAGGTCGGGAAAATGGTGAAGCTTGTCCATTTCTTTTGGAAGCTCAGCTGGGTGTGATGTTTGTGGTTGGAGGTGGACCACTAGTTTCTTCTTTTGGTTAGAAGGCTTTAGTTGTTCTGATTGTTAAAGAGAGAACGGTTTCTTGGAATCTGAAGTGAAGAGAATCGCAAAAGTGACTTGCGATGGTTCGGATGTTCTCTGAGTAATCTTTGTTTGGATTGAAGCACCTCTAGAGGATGTTTGAGTTATCGAAGTGGTTTGGTATTTTCTGGATATCTTCGAAAGAATTAAGATTTGCATCCGCATCAAGAGATTGAGTTCAGTTTTGACTTGGTTCTTGGAGCTTTACCCGTGGTTCATCTTAGTAGGAGGGCTCTTTGAGAGAGAGATCTGTTTAAGCTAGCAGGATTTATCGGATCAAGTTTTCTGATAGAATTTTTGCAGTGGTGTTTTTGACCGAATTGGATAGGTCACTGAGATTTTATGGAATTTGATGAACAATGTTTCCGGGATAAGTTGATCAAGTTTGTACTTGTGTTCATCAACAGCTTTCTCAAATCAGAGTTGCGCAGTGGAAGCATAATGGCAGCTATTCCAGAATAGAAGCAACACCCGATTCATTGGGAATTTGAGTTTTGTCTTGGATCAGAGAATTTATACAGGAAATTCATTTTTGGATCTAGAGGCTTGGATGTCTTGTGCATCTATTTTGTTTTCCGAATAGGAGTAGTTAGTTTAAAGTTTTATGATATTTGTGTAGTAGAGTTGTATGGTGGATTTTGATGGATTTTGGGAGAACCATTTTGTTGAGTAGGATCTGGAGATCATTATTGCTTTGTCCAGATTTGTTCCGTGAAGCATCTGCAAAGATTGGATTGATCTAGAAGGTTGAAGGCAGCCCAGGATCAACAGGAGAGATTTGTGGATAAGAGTATTGGATCTTTCTATTTTCTCTTAAGAGTCAAGTGTTTGGTCTACAGGATTGAATTGCCAGTTCTGATGGCTGGAATTCATTATGTTTTTCACATATCTCTGAGGGAGTACGTGTATGGTTTATCAGTGGTTTTAGAATCAGTAGTTCTGGGAGATTTGGAAGTTGATCAGGACTTGTCTGTGGTCTAGTATCCTGTTTAGTTTTATGGATCTAGATTTATAGAAGCTCTGAATCTGTGTGGTGTAGCTAGTTTAGATTTTGTAGGGCGAGTATCCCGGTGTTTGTACCTGGGAAACTCTAGGGAATCCTATCCAGAATTTTGTCTGGATAGTTAGGATTGTTTGTTCGAATTGGTTGTTATGGTTGCTAGTATTTGGTTGATAACATATGTTTGCTATTTTTAAATTAAAATCTGTATGGAATTATTAAATTACCTTTGCTTTTAAATTTCGGGGACGAAATTCTTTTAAGGGGGAGGAATGTGATTTTCCGAAAATTTGGGCAATATTTATTTAATAATTCCCATTAATAATTATTTGAAAATGTGAAATATTGATTTAATAATCTAATTTAAACAGAAATTATCTTTTGTAAATTAATAATTATTTTGTTTGACAAATGATATTCTTTTCAAAATTTATAATAATGATAATTTTATATTTGGGAATTTTATTCCTTTCAAAAGTTAAAAAAATATTTAAATTATAAAATGATCTTTCTAAGCTTATTTAAAGAATATTTTATTTATAATGTGTATATGTGTATACATTGTAAATAGATAATTTGATTTTTAATTTAAATTTAGATTTAATAAGGATATTTTCAAATCTATAATATATATGTGTATAACTTGTGAATTGGTTAATTTGATTTAAATTAGTATTGAAACTTTTCATAAGTTTGTTTTAAAAATCTTTCTTATATCTTCAAAGATATTAAAGTAAATTATTTATTTTGTTTATAAAAATATATAATAGTTTAAATTGTATTTTATAATAAAAGTTTATTTTGTTTTATTTTAAAAATTGATTTCTTTGAAATAAACTTAGTTCGTATATATTAGAGTGTAATATTTTGGTTTGAAACTTTGGAATAAAATTTAATTCAACATTCTTTTTCTTTTTAAATTTTCTCTTTTGAAAATTCAGTTTTGAAAATATTATTTTAAAAACATTCAAATAAACATCGCGATATGTAATTTTATAAAAGAAATTTATATGTAATTATGTAAAGGCTAAGTGTAAATAAACATATAAAAACATGTTAAATTAAATTAGGAATTGTTTTAGAATAAATTTAAAAACACTTGTAAATTAATAAATTTATTTTTATATTAAAATTGTACATGTGTTAAGCATTTGACTAATAGAGGAGACACTTGTAAATCACTTTACAAACTTAAGTAACAAGTGGCAATTTTTTTAAAAACATTTTTATAGAAAATATAGATAAGGAACTTAGCAATTCATTCAAAACATTATCTTCAAATGAAAATCTGAAAATCAGATTTAAAGAGAACTAAAAACCAAATTCAATCAAAAAAATTCTGCAAAACCAAATATAAATTAAAATCTGAAAACAAATTCTTCAAACAGAATTCAATAGTAAAATCTGCAAGTTACAACGTCAATATGAAGATCAATTCAACTCTATGCAAAACAATAAATGGAGTTCAGCTGCATGATCAAAATCAACATCACCAAGCAAATGCAGTTTTAATTCAACATCAATAAGCAGATTAAAAACCCAGTTTCAACTAGCAATCAGGTTCCAAGAAATTATGAATTTGCATCTGAGTTGTCCTTTGTTTCTTCATTAACAAGTGAGTAAATTTATTTATTTTAAAAACAGATCCTTCCTTTAAAATCAATGCTTAAGCAAGTATTAGCATTCAAGATTCTAATGCAAAGTATTTTTGTAAAAATCAAAACTGTTAAAGATAAAACTGCATTGTCTTCATTTTTAAAAATGAATAACTTCACAATTTGAAAAGACCTTAAATTTATCTGTTGCATGTGAATAAATGGGGATAAGTATGCTTGTATGATTGCATAGTGATAAATATTCTGTGTGTATACATATATAAACATATATGTATGTGTTGTTGCCAGGTATCTGTATACCTGTTTTAGGTTTTTTAAAACTAAGATTTTATTAGGAATCCATTATCACCTGATTTGATCTCAACTAGGATTTGAAATATAAACCAATATTGTTTGTTTAGTATAGAATTAAGTTTATAAATTATAACTAAGTTAAATAAAAAAAACTGTTTGTCTCTGAAAACTGTAAGAACAGTTATTATTGAAAATAAGCAAAATTTCAAACTTTCTAAAATATTAAATCAGGGTTATAATATGAATGCACATATGAAATCATGAATTCTAAAACAAAAATCACATTTTTAAATTTACTATTGTGTGAGAATTTCTGTATTACGCAGAATGGGGATTTTTGGGTTTTTTCTAATTGCCTAGTGGATTTTGGTTGTTGTGGTGCTTCCTTGAGGTGGAGTACTGATATGAGAATGGGGGAAAATTTTCAGGTGAATGGTCAGGGGTCAGTGGCGACCGTGGTTATCTCTTTCCAGTTTTTAACCTAGTTTGCTGGTAGTGGTAATTTTGTAGCTTCTCTGTTTCTTTGTTGCGTCGAGTGATGCAAGGTTTTGGGAATTGGAAGAGGAGTCGTAGATGGAGCGATGGCCGAAGTCATAGGTGATATGATGGTCGGAGTTGGGAGTGAGCGATGTTGACAGATTTGGGATTTTGGTTTCAGTAATGTTTCCAAGTTGTTGTGATTTCTCGATTTTGATTTCGAGCTACGGAAGAAAATCTGATGGTCGTAAACATGTTAGAGGATGGTCGGCGACTTGGTGAAGTTGGCTATGGTGGCTGGAGATCGCCAGAGTGCCGGTGCATATGCACCGTGCATATTTAATTTCCAATGAACTACTGTAGGTTTGTGCAGGGAGGTGACTCGAAGTTTCACTCGGGTATTCGTGTTTTTGTCTCGGAGTACTTACGGCATTTATTCGAAGCAGTTAGGGATGGCCTTGGACAAGTATTGTTTTAGGTTTTATAAACCTGAAATTGTGCAGTTTTTAGAACTTTGGAGGAAATTTAAATTTTAAAAGTAGGAATTTTTAAACCAGTGTTTTAAAATGCAAAAGTTTAAATTTGAATTCAAGTGAACTTTTGAATTCAAAGTTTTTAAAATGAAAATTTTAAATTTAAGCAAGATTTAAATCAAGTTTTAAATCAAGACAAAAATATGGTTTTAAGCCTACAATGAATCCAGAATTTGAGTTTAATCAGTTTGTAATTTTAAAATATTGAACAAGTTTAAATTTTTTTAAAGAATATTTAAAAATGAGTTTGTTTTCAAATAAATTTTAAGCTTGATAAAATTCTTTACTTTAATATTTGAATTAAAGTTATGATGTTTTTAACTTTAATTTGGAAAGTTAAATAATCAATTTATTTTTAAAACTTGATTTCATTTAATAAAATTAAGTAATTTAGATTTTTAAACCTTTTTCTTATATAAGTAGCTTTTATAGGAAATGAATGTTCTTTATTTTTATTTTAAGGTTTATAATTTATTTAAAATTTGGATAAATGTTTAAATAGTTGAACATTTTAAAATTTTAAAATTCAAAATAGAATTTGAATTTAATTTAGAAATGTATTATTTTAAATAATCTGAATGTTAATGAAGTCATTAATAAAGCTAATGAATTATTTTAGAAATAATTAAGATAATAAAAAGAATTTAATCTATAAAAGAATTAAGGAATAATTTATTTATTTGATTAAGGTTTTAGATTAATTTTTAATTAGAGATGATTAATAAGGATTAATCTAAGATAAATTTCTTAAGTAAGTAATTAAAGGAAATGTTGTTAATTAATAAATATAATTATCTAAGGATTATTAAGTAACTAATTAATGTGATTAATTTTGGATAATTAATTAGATTAATTAATTGAAGATAATCAATTTTAATTTGTTAAGAATAATTACTTGATAAAAGTAATTAAGGGATTAATTACTTATTATAATTAATTATGATAATGTGATTTGTTTAAGTTAATTAATTTAGTTTAACTAATTTAAGTAAATCATTTGATGGTTTAATAAGAATAATTACTTAATGTAATTAATGGAACATTATTACTTAGGGAAGTAATAAATGATAATTACTGGAATGTAATTAGTGAGAGATGATTTTTAATAAAGTAATTTGGGTAATTACTTTTATAATTAATCAAGGGATTAATTAATGAAGATAATTAATTATGGGATAATTAATTTGTTATGAGTAATTAAGGGTAGTTAATTACTGGATTGAATATTAACC
Source organism: Allium cepa (assembly GCA_030765085.1). Classification (NCBI taxonomy): domain Eukaryota; kingdom Viridiplantae; phylum Streptophyta; class Magnoliopsida; order Asparagales; family Amaryllidaceae; genus Allium; species Allium cepa. The sequence continues at coordinate 716,386,762 of CM060945.1, read as the reverse complement.
AAGGATGATTAATAATTGTATTTTAAACATTAGATTAATTACTACATGTAATTAATTTTAAATAAAGTAATTAATTTAAATATAAATTAGAGATCATTAATTAATTAATATAATTAATGATGTGATTAAGAATTGTTTAATTAAGGAATAATTAATAATTAAATGATTAATTATTATAATTAATTAAGGATAAATGTAATTAATTAGAATTAATTAATAAATGAAGTAATTAAATGTTAATTACTAATGATTAAGGTTAATTAATTTGTGAAATTATTAAAGAATAATTACTTATTGTAATTAGAGAATGATTAATCAAATGTGTTTAATCAAGATGAATACTTAGCGAATAATTAATTAACTAGGTTAATTAATTAATGGATATATAAGCAGGATTTATAAGTGTGGTAATTAATTTAATTTATTTCAAATTAATTAGAGATAGAATAATTAATTTAATTCATTTTACATAAATACAGATGAGGTTAATAAATCATTTGATTATGGTTGATATTGATATTTCATTGGATGGTTGTGATCTCCGTAATGAGATGAGTAATATCTATATGATATGAATGTTTAGTTAAAGGATGATAATATGGATTATTTGTTTGTGATGATTATCTGATTGTGATGATTATCTGTTTGAGATGATGATACGGGTTATCTGTTTATGATGAGAATGTGATTATCTATTGTGATATGTGGATTATCTATTTGTATGTATGTGGATAATAATGAATTGAATTAATTATTCAAACTAAATTCACTTGGAGACTAAGATGGAATTTGGAGTTCGATGAGACCGGGATCGGTTTTCCAAATTTGGAATTACGGAAACCACATCGATCCAAATTAAACGTTAGGTCGTGAATCTCAAGTGAGGAGTGAAGACTCGAGGTGTAAGGACTATTCGTGTTAATACTCCGAGGGTGATTCCAATACGAGTTTAATGGGGGTAGTACTTTCAGGTTCGAGAGGAAGATTCAAAGTGCAAGGGCTATTGTCGTTAACTCTGAGGATGATTCCAAAATGAGTGTAACGAGATAGTGCCTTCGGTTTCGTTCGAACCCGGAATGCACTTGTATGGATTGAATGCTTTCAGAACATCGTCAGGTGGACGATGAGCATTCTAAGATTGATATGTCCTATAAAGGTAATCATAGCCTCAAGCCTCATCAACCGGGAATTGCTAAAACAGGGGAGGTGCAGCAAGGCTAAGTGGGTCATGCCTAAGTAGGACGAGATTTACCACTGTCTAGAGGTCCCTTTTTATTTCGGTTGTATGGCAGTTGGCGGCGGCCAATCTGCGGGGTGGTCTTGTTCGGGACTGTCCAGTAAGGGATGGTTTCGGCATTGTGTTGCAGGGGATTGGGAGTGATCCTCGGTACGGTGATCTAGGCCACGTACTCTGACGGGCGATACCCCGGTAGCCCTGCCATTGATGGAATCCAAAATCCAATAAGTGCCTGTATGGTTTTGATTGTACCCAACTATGTTGGAACGTGAGATGTAAGCATTCCAGCTATTTCTGTATTTTATTTTGAAAACCCTAGACACTACTATAATATCACTGGATTTCCTATCAAATGTTTTGGTTAGCGTAAGGTAAATTTTTTTCCATGTTTATGTGTAGGAAGTCTTACGTGATACCTTTTATTTTCAAAGGATTTTTTCAAAGTTAAGAAACTTTAAACTCGTTTACTCACACCAGACCCATGTCTAACCCGAGTGTTTATTTTCTATTTTATTAAACTCTTGGGTACTCATATTACGTATGAGTAGTCAAGTGATTCAGGATTGCTTTGACGAGTTCTAGAGGAGAAATGGAGTAGGAGGCTTCAGCGTGTAGATATATATATATATATATATATATATAGTGGTTCTCCTGTGTTTGAGTTGTATCTGTTTTTCTCTAATGGACTTGAATTGTAATTGCTAGACAGATGTTTATAACTATCTAATCTGTGTTGTATTAGATGTATAACTCTGATGTATACGATACTACGAAATGTTTTATGTGATATAATATAATTTACTCGTTCCGCTGTGAGATTCTGATGTTGTTTGTTTCTTTCTTTCCTATCTTTTCTCTTTTCTATCCCTTTCTTTCTTCTTAATGATGCGTCTTTCTATGGAATGAAAGGCGGGTCATTACAAATACCAATATATATACATCTATAAATCTGCTAACAAGTAATATACTATTATATAATTACTCTTTATACAAACCAGCTCCCATATATGTATATATAACTTTACTCTATATATAGAAATACTGTAACATGTATATTTTTCGACTAAATTAATATGAATATATATAAACTGATAGATTTATAAACTTATATGAATTAATACATATAACTTACTTTATTAAAATATCTATTATATCACTTTATACATATATAAACAAACTTTGCAAGATTTAAAATTGAAACAAAAAACTGTGACATATAACAAATTTATGAACTTATTTTTGAACCACAGACAAAACTTATAATATATATAACTATCAAACAATTTTAAATATATCCAGCAAATATATAACCATTTATATATATACATGTACATATGTTAGCATATATATAGAACACGACAAACATATATTGCAAGATATATGTTTAAAAAATAAAGTCAGCAAACCCAGTTAGTTTATAACGTATATATAACAAGTCTTCAAAAGTCAGAGCTCTGTCAAATAAACAAAGTATATACGTGATAGCTAAAAATTCATGCCAGCTATATACATACTGCAAATATATATTTCGAAATCCACCTTATTTATATGACCAATATATAGGAAAACGTGTAAATATATATATTGTTAAGTCTTCACAGCATATATATATATATTGATGTTATAAATATTGTAAAACATTCGATACATATACAAACAGACTATTTTAGCTTATGAAAATCTAAAATATATACACATGAAATATATATAACACATATATTATAGCATCTATATATTTTTATGTATATGCCAATTTAAGATTTCAATATAAATTAAACAATTTATATAGCTTATATATACATGTAAACGGTATAACAGTAAAACTTCATTAACTTTATAAGCTAATATATTTATAAACTGAACTTTCAACATTCGAAAGTCAGTATATATATTAACAGATACTTACATACATACATACATACATATATATATATATACACACATGACCCCATATAAAATCTATACACCCCTCTAGACATATATTACAAACGTACATATATAAATACACGTAACTAATAGAGAACTGAACATACTTTATAGCACTAAACATATGTATAACGTTATATAATATAATATAATAAAATATAAACTTACATACACGTTTGTTCAGCAAATAGGATGAGTACGTACTGGCGTTGATGGAGGAAAATATGGCAGAGATGGGCTTGATGGAGGGGACGAAGAGATATTGGGCGGGAGGTGGTGGCCAAGGGTGCGCTCGGTTGCCAATGAGGATAGGTCGAAGCTCAGCCGGGTTAGAGATGGAGTCGGCGGTGGTGATGTGGGAGATTGGCTAAGCTCGGTTTCGATGTGGAGGAAGAAATCACCTGTCGGCTAACTTTGGATTGTGCGGCTTGGGAAGAGGAACGTCCTCGAGCTGCGGGTAGTTGCCGTGGCCGAAGCGGTGGAGAGAGATGTGGTGCTCGACTCGAGTTAGAGCCGAAGAGAGAGATCGGAGGTGAGATGCGGTAGTGCTGCATGGTGGGGGGTTACAAGAAGAAAAGAGGGGGAGGAGATGGTTACGTGAAAAAAATAAGGAAGGAAAGAGACGAATTGAAAATGAAATTAAATACGTGGCCATCGAACTCCTTGCGTCTTTTTGTATTTTTGACTTTTGGATGTATAAACTGATGAATGAAAAAGGACACAAGATATATCCGAGATTAACATAGCAAGCTGAACCAGATGGAGGACACAGAATTGTAAATGGACCCAACTTAGCGAATCGTCACACTTTGCATTTTGTTGATTCCATTGCGCACCAGACTCTGAAATACACCAATGAATATATCACGGTGATCGGCACGATGAGATGGATGAGAGGAAATAGAAATATCTATGTCAGGACCTTCCTATCAAAAGTCCATATGGACACTGATATACGTTGCTATCCTATACGAAAAAATCCAAACGGAGCTAGAAAAGTCCGAATTTCATGAAACGGATTACGCAGTCTTATTTAGAGTGTTCTAAATAAATTTTCTCATGTAGACATATTTCGGTTTCGGAACACATTTAAATTCAACTGTTATTAACTGATTTAATTTGAAATAAAATTACACGATAGAATAAATATCAATATTATCAGATGAAAATTTACTAGTTGCTATATTTAAATGGATGTATTTCAATTTCAAATTTTTACTTCAAAATTTAATTATTTAAGATTTCACAAAATTAAATTAATTAAATAAATAAAGCTAAAAAAATTTATGGGTCGTTACATACTTAGTAGTATAAAAGCTCCCAGCATTAATATTACACTTATAAATAACCCTAGCACTATCATTTGGAAGAAGAACCCAAAAGAAGCTTATGTTGGAACTTGATCAACGCGCGGTAGGGCAAATAAATAAATTTAAAAAAATTCAATCATTGGAACTTTAAAGCGCTAATGTAGTCTAATTCATTTAGAACTTTTCAAAACTTTCTGTTAAATAAAATCAATAATTTATTTAAATTTATAATAAAATTTTGTTTTATATAATTGTATTATGTTTTATATATGTGTATCATATACACATATGTATATGATAATGTATACATGGTTTGACATATCTATGTGCAGATGTTGGGATTTACACCACAATGGATATGTTGGCCCCTCATATATAAATGGATTGTCTAAATATGTATATGTGCGCACATTTGCAGTAAATTATTTAAATGTATACATATATATATATATATATATATATGAAAATATAATTATATAATTATTATATAATATTAGTTGTAAATTATTTAGATAAGACATCAATTCAAATACATTACATTGCATATAAATATACGAACACATATAATTAAATTATAAAACCATGTTTTAAATTAATATCTAAAATTAGTAAACACATCTAATATAAAATACGAACGTGGAATTCTTATCCCATATATATATATATATATATATATATATATTTAGGAAATAAACTAAATACATAATTTATATACAAACATGTAATAAGGTATAATAATATAATTAATTATATATATAATTTGAATTTAATATTATATTTTGCTTTTGCCTTCGGCCGGATAATAAAAATAAATTTTCTTAATTTATTTTTTGGTTTAAATGATTTATTAGATAAAATTCATAATTAATTAAAAATCGTGTGAAATTCGTTTAAAAAATCGTGAAAAATATTTTTGAAAATATAAATTATATATAATTAAATATTGAAAATTTCTACAATATGTGTATATGTGTGTGTGCGCGCATATAATATTTATATAAATAATTTTTTAACTAAATAAATATATTTATCTATAGATATAATTTCTACAAAAATTAAAAAAATTCTTTTTTTATTAGCCGAATGCCATTCTAACTAAATTTAATTTTATACAGATATATATATATATATATATATATATATATTAGTGTTAATCTTTTGGATTAGATTTAATACTAAACTTTATATAATCTACTATTATTTAAATTTTGAATTTTTTATTATTATTATATGCCAAGAGCGTCTATAAACAATATGCAAAAAAAATTGTACACACACATACACAGCCATCAATATACGATAATCCACCAATATGTTGGTTCGTGATATTTCTAACATATATATATAATAATGAGTGCATAAACATCAATATAATATTAAACTTGAATAATACCTTTCATCAAAGCCCAAGCTTGCATATTGAAACAAAAAGTTAATTCCTTGAATCGAATTCCAATCCCGAAGTTTTTAGCTCTCGAATTGCCTTTTCACCGACGATTATTTAATTTTTTTGATTTAATGCTTGAATTTTGAAGAGAGGGGATGGTTATAACTTGGCTAGCAATAGAGGATAATGGAGGTAGCATAAGACCTCAATAAAATGAGGGATATGATGTTTACATATAATAGAGAATAGAGAGCAAAAGTAGGATAAAGATTGTCACGACCCGAAATCTAGCGTTCGAAAATCGACATCAAATACCTAACTTGTATTCGACCGTCGAAGATTCAAACGTCAAATACAAGTGAGGTATTTGATGTCGATTTCTAATGCTGGATTACGGGTCGTGACAAGTGGTATCATAGCAAAAGTTTGAGTAAGAACTTAGCTACGGTGTATAACACATTAGGTGGCTCATTAGAGATAGGGTGAAGTATACCCTAGAATGAGTATAACCCGAGAGACCGAAACCCTAAATTTTCTTGGTCTATTCCTTTTAAACTGTTGATATTCCCTAAGATACTCGTCCGTATACCTAAATCAAGTTTTCTTACTATTTACAGATAGTAAGAATGAGTGGGCGAAGAGGAAGAGCTAGGGGTCGGGGAAATACCACTACAACTGGTCAAGTCCCACAACAGCAGAAGAAGCTCTATCTACTCAACCTCAGCCGAATCTGGCTGATCTATATAAAAGCTTTTCGATACTTGATGGTAAGCCATTTACTGGCAAAGAATCTATTATTGAATCCCAAGCCTGGATCAAATCACGTGAAACAATTTTTAAAGGGCTAAAGTTGGAAGACGATCAAATGCGACAGATAGCTTCTTGGCAACTCTAAGAAGAGGCCCTAGCTTGGTGAGAGACAGTTACAGTAGATGAGCCAGAAGAAGAATTTACTTGGAGCGATTTAAAGAAGTGTTTGAGAAACGCTATATGCCATCGGCTGATATCTCCCGAATGTACCAGGAATTTATGGATTTGAAGTAGGGGAGTTTATCATTTGAGGAGTACTTAAACAAATTCAACGAATTGTCTCGTTTCGGTCTAGAGTTGGTAAACACACCACTAAAGAAAAATGAGAGATTCATTCGTGGAATGAATAAGAAATTCCACGAAAGGATGACAACTCACGTTAAAGAATCTTTTTCAGATCTGATTGATATGCGGTATAGATATGCTATCCTGGATATGCAGGAAGTCTCGGAGGAAAAAGGAAATACGAGCAATCAAAATTGGAAAAAAAGAAAGAAAGTTTGGAGGCAAGAAACCATATCAAGGTAAGGAAAAGAAGAGCAATCAGGAAAATCCGACGAGGAATATTACTTGTTTCAATCGACTAGAAAAAGGCCATTATTCGACTAGTTGCAAGAAGCCAAAGAGGGATCAATCTTTACAAATAAGACCCAGGAAATGCTATTATTGTCAGAAACCGGGACAAGAAGTTAAAGATTTCCCAACAATGATGCAAGCTCAGACAGCAAAGGTGTACACAGTCATAGATAAACCTGCAACCTCAAAAGCAAATAAAGGGAAAGGAGTTTTAGAAGGTAACCTTACTATTTATGATAGAATTATTAGAGTTTTGATTGACACGGGTGCTACACATAGTTTTATCTCCCAACAAACTGTAAACGAATTAAACCTTGAACCGGAATTTGTCGATGAGCCCATTTGTGTTAAAAATCCAATTGGGGGCCCTGCGAACCTTTGTCTATGATGCAGAGATGTTCCTATCTCGTATTTTTGTTACAAATTCCCTATCAGTCTCTTTGTCTTTTATGTTAATGAGTTTGAAATCTTACTCGGAATGGATTGGCTAACAAAATATGAAGCCACATTAGATTGTAACAATCGATTGATTTTGATCAGGACCAAATTTGGAGATTTCATAGAGATTTCTTGTGAGGATCCGAGTCCTTAAAGAGATGAGTTGATGTATACCTTGGGATATTCCAAAACTAGTCTGGAGTCCTTACCCATTGTTCGAGAATTTCCAGACGTGTTTGAAGAAGTCAAATGTTTACCTCCACATAGAGAAATTGAATTCAGAATTGACTTAGTACCTAATGCCCGTCCTGTCGTTCATGCAAGTCGCAGGATGGCACCCAAGGAAAGGATAGAATTGGTCAAGCAAACCCGTGAGTTGCAAGAGAAAGGATTGATACGTCCTAGTGTTTTCGAATAGGGTTCAGCTGTGGTGTTTGTGGCTAAATCCGACGGATCCTTGAGATTGTGTGTGGACAACCACGATCTCAATAAACTAATGCTCAAAAACAAATTTCCTTTTCCTCGAATTGATGACCTGTTTGATCAACTGCACGGCTCTTGTTTCTTTTCTAAGATGGATCGAGCTCAGGAATTCCATCAGCTACGAATTGCCGAAGATTGTGTTTACTTGACAGCTTTTAGGGCTCCAAACATATTCTACGAATGGTTAGTCATGCCTTTCAGACTAACCAATGCTCCCGCATCTTCGTACACTTAATGACCCATGTGTTCCGACAGGTGTTGAATAAATTTGTGCTTGTGTTTATTGACGATATTCTGGTCTATTCCAAGACCGAGGAGGAGCATGTTGAGCATCTCAGAATTTTTTTTTTGAGATATTAAGGATGAACATCCTATTTGCAAAAAAATTTAAGTGTCATTTTTGGGTTAAGGAAGTCAAATTTCTCGGGCATTAATGAAGAAGGAATCTCTGTTGACCCAGGAAAGATTTCCACTATTCTTGACTGGAGGAAACCCACTACTCTAAAGAAAGTCTGAAGTATTCTGGGTTTAGCGGGTTATTACCGGAAGTTTGTTCAGAATTTTTCTAAGATAGCTAGTCCGTTGACTAAGCTAACAATGAAAAATGTCAAGTTCGATTGGACTTTGAAATGTGATGAAGCGTTCCAGGAATTAAAGAAGACATTAACCACTACTCCTGTTCTCGCTATTATTAACGGGAACCAAGGTTTGTCTATCTACACAGATGCTTGTGGTGATGGTGTGGGTGTAATGTTAATGCAAAATGGTAGAGTAATTGCCTACGCGAGTAGACAATTACGTCCGCATGCGAAAAACTATCCAACCCATAATCTAGAACTCTTAGCTGTTATTTTCGCTTAGAAAATCTGGCGACATTATCTTCTAGGTAAGAATCTCCTTCAGCTTTTCTAAAGGAAGTTTTTAAAGTTCGACTTAACATATATATACTTAATAAATCTTTCTTGTTCTAGGTGAAAATTTTGAATTATTCACTGACCATAAATCTCTGAAATATCTCTTTTCCTAGAAAGATTTAAATCTGAGGCAACAATGATGGCTAGAATTTTTAGCGTCATATGACCTGGATATTCGATATACACCTAGAAAAGCCAACGTACTGCCCATTCTTTGAGTAGAATTCATGCTATTCTTGCATATCTAGTTATTACTCCTACTCTCCTTGAAAAAATCGCTAGTAAGTAGACTGAAGACAGGTTTCTTAGTGAAATACATAGATGAATATGTTATGGTGAGGATTCCAGTTTTGGAATCGATAATAATGGAGTTATAAGATTGAAAGGCAGGATCTGCGTTCCAGATATCCCTAATCTGAAAACGTAAGTTTTGGACGAGTGTCACTAGTCCAAACTTAGTATCCATCCAGGAGTTAATAAAATGTATCGAGATATTAAAAGAACTTTCTGGTGGAAAACAATGAAAAGGGATATATCTATTTATGTGAGTCATTGTGCTACCTATCAGCAAATTAAAAGTTATCAGATGAAAACGACGAGTTTACTCCAACCATTGGAGGTACCAAAGTGGAAGTGGGATCAAGTATCAATGGATTTCATCGACGGGTTGCCACGAACTAAGAAAGGAAATGAAGCAATTTGGTTATTGTGGACCGTTTGACTAAAACCGCCCACTTCATCCAGTGAAATCCACCCGAACAGCAGCAAGTATAGCAGAGCTATATATAAAAGAGATTGTTCGTCTCCATAGTATACCCAGCAGTATAGTGAATGACCGTGATGCGATTTTCACTAGTAGATTTTGGGAGGCATTTCAAGCCGCATTGGGAACCAAACTGAACTTCAGTACTACTTATCGCTCACAGTTTTATGGGAAGACTGAAAGGATTAATCGAATACTAGAAGACATTTTGCGCGCTTGTATTCTCGACTTTGGTGGTTCTTGGGAGGACCATTTGCATATTGTCGATTTCTTATATAATAATAGCTATCAGGCCAGTAATGAAATGGATCCATTTGAAGCTTTATATGGTCGTCCGTGTTAATCGCCTGTATGTTGGATCGAGTTAAGTGATAGACTCGTCCTTGGGCCAGATATGATTAAGGAAGCCATTGAAAAAGTTGAATTTATTCGAAAGAAGTTGAAAACAGATCAAAGTTGTCAGAAGAGTTGTTAATGATCACATAAGAAGAGATTTGGAATTTCAGGTTGGAGATTTTACATTTCTAAAAGTGTCTCCAATGCGTGGTGTGTTGAGATTTGGGAAAACTGGTAAGCTGACACCACGTTATATTGGTCCTTTTCCTATACCGGAGAGGATCGGTCCTTTAGCTTATCGAGTGCAGCTACCCAGCTGGTTATCTAGAGTAAAACAATGTATTTCACATTTCACATCTTCGAAAATATATGCACGATCCATACTATATTATTGAAGAAGCTGCTCAGTAGGATTTGGAGATCGCACCAAATCTGGCAGTAAAGAGAGAACCAATAAAGATTATAGATCGGGATGAAAAGCAAATTGAGGAATAAAGTTATGAAACTAGTCAAAGTCCACAGGAGTGGTGGTCCAAAGAACTGTACTTGGGAAATAGAGGATGGTATGTAGAAGTCCTATCTCAATTGCAGAGTGGATATTTCGGATTAATCTGGTAAGCCATTTTCTATCTTTTTTTGTATTCGCATATTCTTTTTTTGTTTTTCTCTCTCTTTCAAATTTCGAGGACGAAATTTTCTTAAGTGGGAACCTGTAACATCCCAAATTTTTTTATCAATTTAAAAATTAGTAATTACTGTGAATTTTGGAATAAATTGTGGAATAAATTTGAATTTCTCAAAATAAATAAAATAAGTGTTGACTTATATATATATATATATATAAATAAGATTATAAAATTGCATTTGAATTTAAGAATTCAAAAATATAAATATTTTAAAACTATTTCAATTTTAAACTATATTAGTGTGTGTGTATATATATATATATATATATATATAAATGGGTAGATTTGAATTTGAATTTAAACTTGAATTTGAATTTAAAATTTAAATAAATGTCTTGGAAAAATAATTTGCATTTGAATAAGTATATAAATTATTTAATGTAAAATTTGTTTAAAACATTTCTTCTTTAAAATTGTATATACTAATAAATAGGAAATGTATTTATTAAATAAGGAAAATATGATATAAAATTTATTTAAAAATATTTAATTCATGTGAAATACAAGTGTTAAGCATGTAACAAGAAATAATACAAGTGCAATAATCGCATAATTAAATTTAACAAGTGTCATTTTGTTTTTAAGAAAATGAATGAAAATTAGAAACAAGTATACGTAAACTTCCTACTCCCTCTTTCATTCTCTTTTATCTTCACTTTCTAAAACTTGAGAAAAAAACCCCTGTAAACTTTCTCAAACCAAAAGGAAATCAGCAAGCAAGTTTAAAAACAAATCAAAAACAGAAAATTATGCAAGCAAAGATCATCTCTATCCAGTAAATTTGAAGCAGTCAAAGGAAAGCATGAATTCAAACTCAAATCTGTAAACAAACATCAGCAAGCTTCAAATCAAGTTTTCATCATCAAACAACAAGATCAAGCCCAAATCAAAAATTCAACAATCAAAACCATTTTCTCAGCCTTTAGGTTTTAAAATCCAGACAAATCCTCTGCTCTCCAAAAAAATAGGTGAGTAAACTTTTGGATTTCTGGCTTGTTGCATGAAAAATCATGTTGAATTATGATTGAAAATTTTTGTGTGCATGAATATTTATACATGAAGATGATATGTGCATGTCTGTAAATGAGGACATAAGTCCTGTTCCAGGTTACATGAATTTAAAATCCTGCACAAAATTCAACTTCTCTATCCTGATCCTTGTTTGATCTCAGAATTTAAACAAAAGTTGTTTGTGTTAACATGTCTAAAGTTGCAAAAATGAATTCAAGCAAAATAAATTAAAGTTTTCTTCTAGAAAGTGAAATTACAGGCAAGGTTTAAAATGGGCAAAAATTCAAACATCATGAATAATAATTTTAGGTATTCTTTCTGAAAGGATTTTAAAAAAAAAGACTTTTAAAAGTAAAATCATTTTTTTAAAGTACAAGTTTACTGATTTATTCGAGGATTGTGACGGCCCGCCTTTCTAACCCCAGAAAGACGTATCATCATTAAGAAAGAAAGGGATAGAAATAGAAAAGAATCGAAAAAAAGAATAGCAACATCAGAATCTCACAGCGGAATGGAATAAAATATACTACATCACATAACTATTACATAGTTATACGTACATCAGAGTTATACAATATCACACAACAGAACTGTCATATACATATATGTCCATACATACATCCAAAATACATCATACACTAACTACACAGCGGAACTATATAGGTAGATACATACGTCTGGTCTTCTTCTCCAAAGCTCCTCCAGAAACTCAATACTCCAAATACCTATCACTTGGCTACTCATAAAAATTTGAGTACCCCAGAATTTATGAAAAACAAAATATAAAATCCAGGTCAGACATGGGTCTGGTGTGAGTAAAGGGGTTAAAGTTCTTTAACTTTGAAAAGCATCTCCAAATAAAGGTATCACGTAAGACTCCCCACACATGAACACGGGTAAGTTTTTACCTTACGATAACCAATACATTTTATAGGAAATCCAATGATATTATAATTGTGTCTAGGGTTTTTAAGTAAATAGAAAATAGCCAAAATTGTTACATGATTAAATTCCATCTACTGGCCACAAAAGTGGGTAATACAAATCAAAACCGTAGAGTCTCGTAGGAAAAATGGGTTTCGAACAATGGCAGGGCTACTGGGGTACCGCCCGTCACAGTACGGGGCCTAGATCACCGTACCGAGGATCACTCCCGACCTCCTACAACACAAGGCCGGAACCATTCCTTACTGAACAGCCCCGAACAAGATAACCCCGCAGTCGTGGCCAACAACTGCCTACACACCCGAAATAAAGGGACATTTAGACAGGGGTATACCTCGTCCTGCTTGGGCATGACCCACCTAACCTTGCTGCATCTCCACTGTTTTATCCATTCCCGGTTGATGAGGCTTGAAGCTACGATTACCTTTATAGAGCATATCTCTTAGAAAGCTCATCGTCCGCACGACCATGTGTTGAAAGCATTCAATCCATACAAGTTCGTTCCAGGTTCGAACGAAACCGAAGGCATTATCTCGTTACACTCGTTTTGGAATCACCCTCAGAGTTAACGACGATAGCCCTCGCATTTTGAAAACATCATCTCGATCTTCACTTGTGAATTCATGACCTACCGTTTAATTTGGATCGATGTTGTTTTCAGAATATCGAATTGATACCTGATTTCTGTCTCATCGAAATCCAAACGCCATTTTAAGGGCCAAGTTGTCTACTTAGTTTTTAATAGTTTAATTAAATACTTTGAATTCACATAACAACTATCACAGATAAATCATATACAATCATCACAGATATATCCAGAATATATCACAAAATACCACAGAATATCACCAAATAAATATCAGTGTCAATCAAACAAGAATCATTAGTTCTTATCAATATGGTTTAATCTACTTGACTTAATTAATCACTTATGGATAAATCATTATTATTCTGTTTGATTAATCACTGATAAATCAACTTATTACCTTATTAATTACTTCTTAATTAATTAATTAATTCTTAATTATTAATTTACAACCTTAATCATTAATTTATAAAAGTTAATTACCCATTTAATTATCACTAATTATTTTAATTAATCATTAATTACCAATTTATTAATTATTTAATTCAAATATGAATTAATTACTTAAGTTAACTACTAATTATTTATTGAATAACTTTAATTAAATTAATTAAGATCTTAAGTTTAAAATCGATTTAAACACAAGATCCATTTCTAATTACAAATTTATTTAAAGTTATTTATTTAATTACAAGTATAAGTTAATTTACATTTTTAATTGCCTTATATTACTTAGTCATCTTAACTTTACAAACGTTTCTTTTAATAACTTTAAATCAAATATTAACTTGAAACAAACCAACATTGTTTACTTAATTAATGTTTAAACTTGTATAACAGAATACTTAAGGTATTTAGGCAAAATCATCAGGATCTGGACCTAAGCAAACACCTCGCTTACTCGAGAAAATCTCGAGTTCTTCCCTACTCTTCCCCGCGTCTCTCTCTTCTCATCTTCTTCTTTTTCCTACCTGTTTCCTTTCTTCTTCTTTTTTTTCAAGTTTCAAGTTTAAATTAAATACAACGCTCATGCGTACCCAACAGAGACTACTCGAAGAAATTTCCTTTTCGACTCGAGTAATATCACGCGACGACCCCACTCGCAAACCTGTAGACACCAAACGCCACCGTGCACGTGCACGGTGGTTCGTCGCCATTCCGGCAACCCCCATCGCCTCCAACAAACCAAAAATCATCCTCTCATCGTAAACAAAACCCAATTTTTCACGAATAGATCGAAATCAAAATTATGCCTGAAACACGAACAAACAACTCGAACACTCGACAGAAAAATGCCACGTTCGACCAACACCGACCCATGGAGGCGATGAAACTCCGTCCACGTCATGGACATATCCTTCACTACCACCTCCCAGAACCGCGAGAAGCTCAATCAAATCGCGGCGACGAAAATTACCTTTTTACAGACCCCATGATAAAACTCGAACCAAACCCTATATTCGATCCATCCAAAAAACTTACAAAATAGATAATTTTTTTAGCATTTTTCTTGAGTTCGAAAATCACTAAGCTGACTTCAATATAAATTTCAACATCTAATGCTTGTTAAATCAACAGGAATTGATGAAAATACACTTTTGATTCATTTTTGAATTGCACCTTAAATACTCACTTAAAAATCATAATTTAAATCTTAAAAATCCTACCTTCGAATAAGAATTCAAGTTATATAATTGAAGTAGCTATTTAAAATATTCGAATTCAACATGAATTTGAAATTTTTCTCTGTAAACTAAGGTTTTAGCTGTGATATTACACCAGCATGTTTAAACAATTTTGAGTTCTTGATTTATGTTGCAGCAACTTTTTTTATTTAAAATTTGTAAGCCTAATACTAACTGAATGAGGATATATTGAATTTCTAATTTATTTCACTCTGAAAGCCAGAAACAAAAGGAACAGATTTACAATCATATGATGTTCACATAGTTAAAACTGGAAAATGAACATTCTAGAAAAATGAAATGTTAATCATGGATCATGCACACAGATTTCATTCCACTTAGATCTTGAAATAATTAGTTTACTCACCTTAAACACTGTTGAAACAGGAAGCAAAGGTTTTGTTGAAAGGCTGCAGTTGAATTCCTGAGAATCTGTTTTGCCTTGATGAACTTGTTTTGAAAATATAAGATGATATTTATTTTCTTTCTTCTCAGGTTTGCTTTTTATGTTTTGTTAAGTTTTGTAAACAAACACAATAATATGATATGTATAAATAGAAACATAACTTTAAACATTATAGGTAATAACTGGACAGCCTACGTGTATGACCATACAAGATTTTTTTTTCAGTTGCAACAAATTGAAATGATACTTGCTATTTCGGCTGTGAGATTTTTTCTTGACAAATAGTTGTGCTAATTAATGCATGTGTCTTCATATTTGTTTACAACTAATTAATATTGGCCGATAGGTACAAAGATATTTTGCATTTGAGAACAAAGATAAACTGAATATGATGTGAATACTTGTCTTCTTTGTATATATGATTTCACAGCAACTTGTTATAATCTTTGTTAAAGATTTTGTATCGTGCAAATGTATTTCACAGGTTAATGTTTATACTAAACTTATCTTATATGTTTGGGTAAGATTATTATAGTTATTGTTAGCATATTACTTTTATTCTATTTGTAATTAAACTTCCAAACATTTTATTTATAACCAATTTTGTATTTATATATTTTATATTTCTATTTATAGTTTATGTTTATATTTATAATTTATACTTATGTTTTTATGTTTATGTTTAATATTGATAAGATAAAATATTTTGAAAGATTCTATTTTGAATAGTATTGAAAGATTTTATATCAAAATTTCTTCACAAAACATATATAACTGTTAAATATCAAAGATCTTATCAGTTTATAATTTGAAAAGGTTGTATGTGACGCCCCACCTCTATACCAACGCTAGCCAAGAACACTACGGTGTAATGCTGTCAACTAGTACGGAGAATAAGGCTGCTGAGGAGCGACCATCCGTGTAATTGCTTTGCGCGAGTAGCGATATGCCAGATAAAAATATAACTTTTCTTCTCAGAGGAAATCCGACATACCGACACAAACTCAAAGCTACTACACAGTGGCTATAAAGGTCTTCAGAAACAAATATAGAAATAAGAATAACAAAAATCAGTCACAGATAATTCATATCACAAAGGCGGAAGAAGATATGAATATATAACCAACACATGAAAGTGTATATCAGAGTAGTGGCCAAAAAAAGATCCACAATAATACAAAAGAATAGCAACATGTGCTGTACAAAAGAATACAACTATGAGTCCATATCTCAAGTGTATACAACGAAATAAACTACTAATCTAAGTAGTTAGCCAAAAGCCAGAGAAATCAATCCCAAGTGAGAAGTCAAGCTGAAGCACCTGTAACATCTCGGTCTGACCCGAGTATTATTTAATAAGAAAATAATAAACGGATCAGTCTAACTATAAATATCAGATGAAACGATATAGAATAAGAGACATGACAAAACACATAATAATCACAATGCCAAGCTGTGAGGTATATAAGTAATTGAAAATCAACAAGAGATTAATCAATATCACAGAATCTACACAAGAATCAAAGAAATGTCATACTCCTTATTTCGTTCACCAAACCATAAATATTGACGATTATATCAATGCCAATCACAAAAGTCAATGACACACAAATTCACCAATGCACAAATATTGATAAAACTTATCAATGGACATCACGAAAATTGGTGGAACACAAATTCTAGAAAATCATCTCAAGAAATCCAGAAGCCACAAAAGTCAATGACACACGAATTCACCAATGCACAAAAATTGATAAATCATATCAATAGAAATCACAAAAATAGGTGAAGCATAGATTCCAGAATTCGACACACGAAACCCAGAAATCACAATAAAGGGGCGAGGCCTATCACACGAACGGGAGCATAAAAACTCACCAACATATGTATCACACGAACTCGAAGCTATCTCATGGTAGCTAGCCATTAATTTTTGACACACGAATGGCCCGAAGACCATGGGGAGCTACCCCGCAAAGAAATGAGACGAAGCTCAATAAAATGAGTTACTGTCCTCCACGTGGACAAAGAGACATCACATAATTGCTAGTCTAAATCACAAAAATGATCGTCCTGATCATCAAGAAGTGTCAATTACAGTAAGCTAGTAAATATATGAGCTTAGCTTCATGTCCCATAACCACTAGCTTAACTTAAATATTTACAAACAAATTGTAGATCTCCACTAGAAAATTGTCACAAGAGTTTACAATCGAACAAGTCTAAGAATTAACCGACGAAGTAAACGCAAGCGTTTCATACCACTTGTTTTACTAAGCCGTTTAATTAGATTTCTCATACGAGTGAGGTAAAGGCCTGTATATACTAATAGATTGGAAAACGGTTTAAGAAACGAGCTTTGTAATAAAATAGTGTTGAAATCGTTTTGATGAAAGAGTTTTGATATTTAATATTAGTATAGAAAACTTTTATATTTTTAAAGTGACAAATCACAAAGAAGATTGTAGGAACAATCAATCACTGAAATTCACATCCGAAGACGTGAATAAAATACACAGAAATCGATACCAAATCCATAGAAATGGATATTTCCAAAAATCCATAAAAAGAAGTCATCAAAGTCAATAATAAGTGATAACGACTAACAGGATCGCTAAAATCGATAAATAATGGAAATTCACATAAAACAGCCTGAGTAGGCAAAAATAAACATCTCCAGACGTCTGATTTGGAATCGAGGCGTCTGGATTTGTTTTCTGAAAAATAGTTCAGAAAGCTACCCAAACGTCTGGAATAGCCAAAACAGACGTCTGAGCCATGGCCAGACGTCTGGTTTTGAATCCAGACATCTGGTTTTGTTCTCTGGAATTTTTTTATAATATGCGTGCATACATTTTTCTTTACAGGTCCAAACCAGACGTCTGGACTTGGTCACCAGACGTCTGGTCACCTGGTCTGGGCAACAATTTACCTAGGCCAAAGTGGCCAAAACGTATCGGAAGCGATCAGACGAGCAATGTCGACTAAGGATTCACACCAAGCGACAACCCGGCCTTAGAAACTCTTCGGTACACCCCGAATATCAATGTCCAAATGTCCATAAAAGGATTTTCATAAAATTGGACCAAAACACAAAAATTTGGAAAATTCACCAAATCAATTCAAATTGAAAGCAAATGAATATGCATATATTTTAGGAATTCATACGTAACAACAATGATAGATATAGAAAAAGATGTGAGATAAAAATCTCACCTTTGAACCCAAACGATTGAAGAAGAAGCTCGAAAGCAAAGGAGAATCAACCACTCTTCAAATCCAACTCAAGATCCTTGATTCTAAGCTATAAAAGAAGAACATTCCCAAAATTAGGTTTAGGAATTTCTGAATTTGATAAGAGAATGAGTTGGAGAAGAAGAAGAGAAGCTTACCAATGGGTTCTTCTATTAGTTTGGAGCTAGAGCTTGATTTGCAAAAGGAAACCAGGGTTTTGGAGTTTTAATTTCCCATCTCTCCCACCATTGATGCTTTAGAACTAAAAAGAGAAGGAAGGGAGGGTGAATGGGGAGGAGTGGTTCAGATTTGAGTAAAAGTTAAACATAGGACTGAACCCAAACCCAAACTCAAAGTGAAAAAGTAACAAAACGTGACTAACTCCAAACATATCAAAGTTAACACTTAAAAAGATCGCAAACGTGATTTTAAACTCAATGGGAGTGGTCCTGAGTCCTAATTCGACCGTACGCAAAATGTAACTTTTCGGACCAAATTCCGAGTATCGATAAAATATTTAAATAAAATATAAAAATATAAAAATCGATAAATATGCGGGTTGTTACAGACTCCCCTCCTTAAAGAAATTGCGTCCTCGCAATATTTAAGAAGAAAATATAAAGTAACAACCATAAAAGCATATTCAACACAAGAGAAATTTGAAGTAAGAAGTTCACCTCAAAGAGCGCGGGAAAGTAAGTCCGGATGTGTTCGCTCAGTGAACTCACTAGATTCCCAAGAACAATCCTTAGGATTTGAAGACGATTGAACTTTAACAAGCGGAACATCTTTATGTCGAAGTCGTTTGACTTCCGAAGCAATGACACGAATAGGATGTTTCTCATAAGTTAAATTAGGCGAAACTTCAATTTCTTCCACAACACCAGGCTCAAGAATAGAATCCGAATCTCGAAGACATTTTCGAAGTTGAGAAACGTGAAACACGTCATGGATAGCAGAAAATTGAGCCGGTAATAAAAGATGATAAGCCATGGAACCAATACGTTCAGTGATAGGAAATGGCCCAATATATCGAGGCGCCAATTTTCCCGATCGGTTGAAACGTACAACACCTTTCATGGGTGAAACACGAATAAAAACAAGATCTCCAATATAAAATTCTAATTTCCTTCTCCTGTTATCGGCGTAGGATTTTTCTCTACTCTGGGCTTCTTTCATCCTATGACGAATAAGATCAATCTTTTCTGTGGAATCACGAATAAAATCTGGACCTAAAACCAGCCTCTCACCGGCCTCAAGCCAACAAGAAGGAGATCGGCATGGCCTTCCATTGAGAGCCTCAAAAGGTGCCATACCAATACTAGATTGGAAGCTATTATTATAGGAAAATTCAACAAGAGGAATATGATCTTCCCAGCTTCCACCGAAATCAAGCACACAAGCACGAAGAAGATCTTCAAGAGTTTGATTCACACGCTCGGTTTGTCCATCGGATTGGGGGTGATAAGAGGTGCTAAAATTAAGCTTCGTTCCTAAAGCTTTTTGAAGACTCTTCCAAAATCTACTAGTAAACAATGGATCACGGTCGCTAACAATAGAAGTAGGAACTCCATGTAATTTAACAATCTCTTTAATAAAGAGTTTGGCCAAAAGAGGAACGGTTCGATTAGATCGAACGGGAATAAAATGGGCGGATTTAGTAAGTCTATCCACTATCACCCATAAGCTATCATGACCCGAACGAGAACGGGGAAGGCCGTCAATAAAATCCATGGAAATCTGATCCCACTTCCAAATTGGAATTTCTAAAGGTTGCAATAACCCACCGGGCCTTTGATGCTCGGCCTTAACGAGTTGGCAAGTCATGCAATGCTTAACGAAGTTAGCGATGTCAAGTTTCATTCCCTCCCAATAATAAAGTCGCTTCATATCTACGTACATTTTGCTACTACCGGGATGAATGGTGAATTTAGAACGATGGGAATCTTCTAAAATATCTTTGTGAAGATTACCGATATTTGGCACGATAAGTCTACCAAATTTTTGAATGCCGCCACGAGAATCGATATCAAAGTCTTTCAAACTTTCAATATCAATCTTATCCCTAAAATTTGGCCAAGAAGAGCCATTTCAGGATCTAGCCTTTGAGCTTCAAGAATGCGGTCTAAAAGAGAAGGATGAGCCTCAAGGCTACACAAAACAGGTGATGAGCATAAATCGGATACGCGCTCTCGAATCTCACAAGTGGATAAAATCTCGAGATCGTTCCATTCGCATATCATCATAGAAACAACAGCTTGTTGTTTACGGCTAAGAGCATCGGCGACATGATTACCCTTACAGGGGGTATAAAGAATATCAAGATCATAAGGAGCAAGAAATTCGAGCCAACGCTGTTGACGCAAATTAAGTTCCTTTTGAGAGAATAAATACTTCAAAGACTTATGATCAGTATAAAGAACAAATTTCTCTCCCAAAAGATAATGACGCCAAATTCGAAGGGCGAAAACAATAGCCGCGAGTTCTAAATCATGTGTGGCATATCTAGTCTCGGCAGGCTTTAATTGCCTTGAAGCATAAGCAATAACACGTTCTTTTTGCATAAGAACGACACCAAACCAACGCGACTAGCATCGGTATAAACAACGAAATCTTGATTCCCCTCGGGAATAACAAGAATAGGAGCATAAGAAAGGAGTTCTTTTAATTTCTAAAAAGAAGTTTCACATTTGTCCGACCAAACGTATTTAACACCTTTCTTCGTTAAACTAGTGAGAGGCACGACAATCTTAGAAAAGTCTTTGATAAAACGACGGTAATAACCCGCCAATCCAAGAAAACTACGAATCTCCCCGGTCTCTTCCAATCTTGAATCGCTTCAATCTTTGAAGGATCCATGGAAATTTCGGATTCGGAAATAATATGACCGAGAAACTTCACACGAGATTGCCAAAAGTGGCATTTAGAAAGCTTTGCTTTTAAATGATTACTCCTTAGAGTTTCCAACACAATCCGAAGATGCTTCTCATGTTCCTCCTCGGTTTTAGGATACACAAGAATATCATCAATAAAGATGAGAACAAATCAATCGAGGAAGTCTTTGAAAACTCGATTCATTAGGTCAATGAAATAAGCTGAGGCATTCGTCAACCCAAATGGCATAACGAGCCGTTCATAAGATCCATACTGAGTACGGAACGAAGCCAAAGGAATGCTATCCTGTGCAATACGAAGCTGATGAAAACCAGTAGCTAAGTCTAATTGTGAAAAGACTCTAGCACCACTAAGCTGATCGAATAGATCATCAATCTGAGGTAAAGGATATTTATTTTTGATAGTAAGATCATTCAATTTGCGGTAGTCAATGCAAAGCCTAAGTGTACCATCGGATTTCTTCACAAAAATAGCCGAAGCTCCCCAAGGCGAGGAACTTGAGCGAATAAATTGCTTCGTTTCCAAATCGGATAATTGTATGCGCATCTCCTCGTTTTCCTTATTGGACATACGATAAGGAGGACGAGTGATAGGTTGAGCTCCAGGAATGAGATTAATTCTGAACTCAATTGCTCGCTTAGGTGGTAATCCTAAAACGGGCTCAAATATGTCGAAAAATTCACGAACAACGTGAATAAGAGAAATAACATCTTCCTCATCATCATTATCGTCATCACGAGGATTTAAAGAATATAAAGATGCAACCAAGCTGGAATCCGAATCTTTAAGATCAATAGAAATCTGCTTAACAGATTGAGGATGTCGAAGATGAATAGTACGGCCAGGACATAGGATATGAACTTCATAACGGTTAAGTCAATCCATTCCCAAAATCATTCCAAAGCCTAAATAACGCATGACATGCAAATCGGCTAGGAAAGAAAAATCACACAAAATAATCTCGACATCTTTACACAATAAACTGATTGTTGTAGATCAACCAACCGGATTCGTAATTCTCAAAGAAGTCATCAAAGCAACAACACTTAAAGAAAAAGTGTCAACAAGCTCTTTTGATATAAAAGATTGGGACGTGCCCGTATCAAAAAGAACTCGAATAGGATGATCATGAAATAAAATAATGCCATCAAGGATAGAATGAGAAATACCTTGGCCACGAGATGTGTTGCCAGGGGCTTAAGCAACATTTAACTTCCCCTCCTTCCTGCCCTGAAGCTTGGGAAGAAGATAAATAATGATCCTGGCTTTTGCAATAGCGACAAGTACGAGGCTTTGAACACTTGTTCGCAAAATGGTCTCTAGAACCACAGTTAAAGCATTTCCCTTCAGTAGAGGAAAAGGTCTTTGCGGCAGGAGTTGCTTGCCTCCCTTTCTTGTTGGGATAAGGACCTTTGAATTTGTTTGGCCTCTTCTTGTTGTTGAAGTTTGGTTTGGAACCCACCACTTCAACATCACTTTCCCTATCCGCCTCTTCAAGATGAAGAGCGATATCAATGAGTTGGTCGAAGGGAACTTCTAATTTTAGAAGTAATGGCTTCTTGAGATTTTTATTCAAGCCATAGACGAATCTCTGATTTTTCTTCAATGGGGTATTAATATATTGAACCCCGTATTTAGAAAGAGATTCAAAAGACGCGACATAATCTGTCACGGAAGATTCACCTTGAACAAGGTCTATAAATCGGCGAGCCAAAGTCACCTTCTCAGCTTCGGTATGAATTTTAACTCGATGCTCTCTTGGAATTTCTCCCAGGTGAGATCCGCTTCATTAATCTCAGAAATAAGAAGTTCGTACCAGTCCAATGCTCTTTCTTGGAGCATACTAGAAGCCACCTCAACTCGGTGAGGATCCATGAGGTTCATGCGAGAAAAGATTCGATCGCATGACCTTAACCAAGCGTGGACTTCAATAATAGTTTCAGAACCTTTAAATGGCTTCCCATCTAGGTTGGTGTAATCATTGCACAAACGTGCAAACCCAGATTTAGGGTGAGTAGGTTCCGGATTAGAACCAGCTGCTTGAGCATTCGTGACAAGGTCAAGAAGTTGCTGGGTAGTCACAAAAACTCCATCTTGGGGTGGAGCACTAAACGGTCTAGCTCTGGGATGACCAGGTCTAACCATTTCTCTTCTTTAAAAAGAAAGAAGAGGAAAAAGTTATTCTCAGGATAAATATCAAGCAAATCTTGATAGATAAAACAAAGAATCATAAAGGAAATAGGATGAATCGGTACGAAGACTCGAATTAAATCCTAAAGCACGACTCCTAAGAAAGACTTAGGACGATGATCCTTGTTATAATATTCCATATTGTTCCGAAGTTTGGCTCTGATACCAAGCTGTGACGCCCCACCTCAATACCCACGCTAGCCAAGAACACTACGGTGTAATGCTGTCAACTAGCATGGAGAATAAGGCTGTTAAGGAGCGACCATCCGTGTAATTGCTTTGCGCGAGCACCGATATGCCAGATAAAAATATAACTTTTCTTCTCAAGAGGAAATCCGACATACCGACACAAACTCAAAGCTACTATACAGTGGCTATAAAGGTCTTCGGAAACAAATATAGAAATAAGAATAACACAAATCAGTCACAGATAATTCATATCACAAAGGCGGAAGAAGATATGAATATATAACCAACACATGAAAGTGTATATCAGAGTAGTGGCCAAAAAAAGATCCACAATAATACAAAAGAATAGCAACATGTGCTATACAAAAGAATACAACTATGAGTCCATATCTCAAGTGTATACAACGAAATAAACTACTAATCTAAGTAGTTAGCCAAAAGCCAGAGAAATCAATCCCAAGTGAGAAGTCAAGCCGAAGCACCTGTAATATCTCGGTCTGACCCGAGTATTATTTAATAAGAAAATAATAAACGGATCAGTCTAACTATAAATATCAGATGAAACTATATAGAATAAGAGATATGACAAAACACATAATAATCACCATGCCAAGCTGTGAGGTATATAAGTAATTGAAAATCAACAAGAGATTAATCAATATCACAGAATCTACACAAGAATCAAAGAAATGTCATACTCCTTATTTCGTTCACCAAACCATAAATATTGACGATTATATCAATGCCAATCACAAAAGTCAATGACACACAAATTCACTAATGCACAAATATTGATAAAACTTATCAATGGAAATCACGAAAATTGGTGAAACACAAATTCTAGAAATCCATCTCAAGAAATCCAGAAGCCACAGAAGTCAATGACACACGAATTCACCAATGCACAAAAATTGATAAATCATATCAATAGAAATCACAAAAATTGGTGAAGCATAAATTCCAGAATTCGACACACGAAACCCAGAAATCACAAGAAAGGGGGGAGGCCTATCACACGAACGAGAGCATAATAACTCACCAACATATGTATCACACGAACGAGAAGCTATCTCATGGTAGCTAGCCATTAATTTTTGACACACGAATGGCCCGAAGACTATGGGGAGATACCCCGCAAAGAAATGAGACGAAGCTCAACAAAATGAGTTACTGTCCTCCACGTGGACAAAGAGACATCACACAATTGCTAGTCTAAATTATAAAAATGATCGTCATGATCATAAAGAAGTGTCAATTACAGTAATCTAGTAAATATATGAGCTTAGCTTCATGTCCCATAACCACTAGCTTAACTTAAATATTTACGAGCAAATTATAGATCTCCTCTAGAAAATTGTCACAAGAGTTTACAGTCGAACAAGTCCAAGAATTAACCGACGAATTAAACGCAAGCGTTTCATACCACTTGTTTTACTAAGCCGTTTGATTAGATTTCTCATACGAGTGAGGTAAAGGCCTGTATATACTAATAGATTGAAAAACGGTTCAAGAAACGAGCTTTGTAATAAAATAGTGTTGAAATCATTTTAATGAAAGAGTTTTGATATTTACTATTAGTATAGAAAACCTTTATATTTTTAAAGTGACAAATCACAAAGAAGATTTTAGGAACTATCAATCACTGAAATTCACATCCGAAGACGTGAATAAAATCCACAGAAATCGATACCAAATCCATAGAAATGGATATTTCCAAAAATCCATAAAAAGAAGTCATCAAAGTCAATAATAAGTGATAACGACTAACAGGATCGCTAAAATCGATAAATAATGGAAATTCACATAAAACAGCCTGAGTAGGCAAAAATAAACATCTCCAGACGTCTGATTTGGAATCCAGACGTCTGGATTTGTTTTCTGAAAAATAGTTCAGAAAGCTACCCAGACGTCTAAAATAGCCAAAACAGACGTCTGAGCCACGGCCAGACGTCTAGTTTTGAATCCAGACGTCTAGTTTTGTTCTCTGGAATTTTTTTATAATATGCGTGCATACATTTTTCTTTCCAGGTCCAAACCAGACGTCTGGACTTGGTCACCAGACGTCTGGTCACCTGGTCTGGGCAACAATTTGCCTAGGCCAAAGTTGCCAAAACGTATCGGAAGCGATCGGACGAGCAATGTCGACTAAGGATTCATGCCAAGCGACAACCCGGCCTTAAAAGTTCTTCGGTACACCCCGAATATCAATGTCCAAATGTCCATAAAAGGATTTTCATAAAATTGGACCAAAACACAAAAATTTGGAAAATTCACCAAATCAATTCAAATTGAAAGCAAATGAATATGTACATATGTTAGGAATTCATACCTAACAACAATGATAGATATAGAAAAAGGTGCGAGATAACAATCTCACCTTTGAACCCAAACGATTGAAGAAGAAGCTCGAAAGCAAAGGAGAATCAACCACTCTTCAAATCCAACTCAAGAACCTTGATTCTAAGCTATAAAAGAAGAACATTCTCAAAATTAGGTTTAGGAATTTTTGAATTTGATAAGAGAATGAGTTGGAGAAGAAGAAGAGAAGCTTACCAATGGGTTCTTCTATTTGTTTGGAGCTAGAGCTTGATTTGCAAAAGAAAACTAGGGTTTTGGAGTTTTAATTTTCCATCTCTCCCACCATTGATGCTTTAGAACTGAAAAGAGAAGGAAGTGAGGGTGAATGGGGAGGAGTGGTTCAGATCTGAGTATAAGTTAAACATAGGGCTGAACCCAAACCCAAACCCAAAGTGAAAAAGTAGCAAAACTTGACTAACTCCAAACATATCAAAGTTTACGCTTAAAAAGATCGCAAACGTCATTTTAAACTCAATGGGAGTGGTCCCGAGTCCTAATTCGACCGTACACAAAAAGTAGCTTTTCGGACCAAATTCCGAGTATCGATAAAATATTTAAATAAAATATAAAAATATAAAAATCGATAAATATGCGGGTTGTTACATTGTATTTAATTTAAATTAGGTTAAATATCAATTAAAACATATTGCCAAAATTCCGGGTCGTCACATTCCTCCCCCATAAAAGAATTTCGTCCCCAAAATTTAAAACAACAGTTAATTCAAAAGCTTTTATATTTACAATCCAAACATACATATCATCCATACAATAACCGACGATCAAACAATCAACCCTTACAAACAATACTAGTTATCCGGGCACAAATTTGGATAAGCTTTCTTAAAATTATCCAGGGTTTCCCAGGTACAATCTCTGGGATTCTCACTCCACTGCACCTTGACGAGTGTCACTACTTTGCTCCTGAGTTGCTTCTCGTCTTGATCCACAATCCGAACAGGATTTCTAACCATAGTCAAATTGGGTTCTACTTCCAAATCATCCTGGACTATTGGTTCTACAACCAGTGATGGGTCACGAACAAATTTCTCTAAATGCGATACATGAAATACATTATGAATCCCAGACATCCGCTCTGACAATTCTATCCTGTAAGCTAAAGCTTCAATTCTTTCCAACACTCGGAATGGTCCAATGAATCTCGGAGCAAGTTTTCCCGTCTTTCCGAATCTTATAGCACCTTTTATTGGGGAAACTTTGATAAAAATCAAATCTCCGATATCAAATTCCAATGGTCTTCGTCTTTTATCAGCATATTTCTTCTAACGATCTTGAGCAGCTTTCATCCTTTTCTTGATAAGCTCAACTTTCGCAGAAGCTTCTCGAATTAGTTCGGGTCCGAGCACAAGACGATCTTTCGATTCTATCCAACAAGATGGGGATCTACACGGTCTTCCATATAAAGCTTCATAAGGAGCAATCTTAATACTTGCCTGATAAATGTTATTATAAGATAATTCCACTAAATGTAGATGGTCTTCTCACGATCCTCCAAAATCCAAAACACAAGCTTGCAACATATCCTCAAGAATACAATTAAGCCTCTCCGTCCGTCTGTCTGTCTGAGGATGATAGGCTGTACTCGATCTCAAATTTGTTCCCATTGTTGATTGCAGAGCCTCCCAGAATTTGCTAGTGAAAATAGGATTACGGTCACTTACTATACTGACAGGGACACCATGCAATCTGACTATCTCCCTCAAGAAAATTTCTACCATAGAAGCTGCAGTACGAGTTGCCTTAACCGGTATAAAATGGGTGCTCTTAGTTAAACGATCCACTATAACCCATATTCCATCGTTTCCTTTCCTGGTTCTAGGCAAACTGTCGATGAAATCCATCGAAATTATTTCCCACTTCCAATCAGGAATTTCCAAATGCTGCAATAATTCGGCTGACTTCTGTTGATCACCTTTAACTTGTTAGCGGATGACACAACCATTAACAAAAGCAGCTACATCTTCCTTCATCCCCTTCCACCAAAAGACTGTCTTTATATCCTTTATACATCTTTGAAATTCCCGGGTGAATATTCAATTTGGAACGATGACTCTCTGACAACACTTCCTGTCTCAGATCCTTGAAATTCGAAACACGGATCCTCCCATTGATCCTCAGTGTCCCTTGGTCGTCAATCTTGAAACTGGAACACTGACCCTTCTTAACTTTCTTGATGATTCCTCTTAATCTATTATCTGATTCTTGCTTAGTTGAAATCCTTTCAATAAGAGATGGAACAACTTCAAGAAGAGATAGGACCGCGTCCCTGCTAAGAGCATTAGCTACAACATTCGCCTTTCCCGGGGTGTACAAAATATCCAAATCATAGGATGCCAGAAATTCGACCCACCGCTCTGTCTCTGATTAAGATCTTTATGAGAGAAAAGATATTTCAACGGTTTGTGATCCATGAATAATTCGAATTTCTCTCCCAAAAGATAATGTCTCCAAATCTTTAAAGCAAAAACAACGGCTAACGATTCAAGATCGTGCGTAGCGTAGTTCTTCTCATGTGGCTTCAATTGCTGACTCGCATACGCAATTACCCTTCCATTCTGCATTAGAACTGCTCCCAATCCAACCATACAAGCATCTGTATAAACCTCAAATTTGCTCTTTCCATTCGGAATAGCAAGCACTGGTGCACTAGTTAGCCTCATCTTCGACTCCTGAAAAGCTTCTTCACGCTGGGGTGTCCATTTGAATTTTGCTCCTTTCCTAGTCAGCTTGGTCAGATGCGAAGAAATCTTGGAATAATCCTCGATAAATTTCCTGTAGTAGCCAGCCAATTCTAGAAAACTACGAACTTCAGTCGGTGTCTCCGATTGCTTCCATTCCAGAATAGTTTCAACCTTCGCTGGGTCTACAGAGATACCTTCACCAGAAACAATGTGCCCTAAAAATTTGACCTTCGATTTTCAGAAATGGAACTTCGAGAACGTTGCCTTCAAAACATGCTTCCTCAGAGTCTCTAATACAATTCTCAAATGCTCTCTGTGCTCTTCTTCCGATTTGGAGTAGACCAGGATATCATCAACGAATACCAAAACTAACTTATTCAATACATCCCGAAAGACTCAGTTCATCAGGTCAACAAAGTAGGAAGGAGCGTTGGTTAACCCGAAAGGCATAACCAACCACTCATAGAAACAATTCGGTCCCCTAAATGCAGTCAAAGGAATACTGTCTTCAGCTACCCTCAACTGATGGAAACCTGAAGCTAGATCCAGTTGAGAAAAGATAGAAGCTCCATGCAACTGGTCAAAGAGATCATCGATGCGAGGAAGAGGATACTTATTACGAATAGTCACTTTGTTCAATTTTCTGTAATCCACACATAACCTTAGCGATCCATCCGATTTAGTTACAAACACTGCAGCAGAGCCCCAACAAGAAAAACTGGGCCTGACCAACCCCTTCTCCAAAAGATCCTGAGTCTGGTTAATTAACTCCTCCCTCTCCCTAGGAGGCATTCTCCTACTGGGATGAATCACCGGCACTGCTCCTGGAATCAAATTAATACGAAACTCTATTTCTCGATGTGATGGCAGACACTTAACTTCCTCAAAAACATCAGCAAAATCTTGTACCACATCGATATCTTCAATCTTTTCTTGAGAAGTCTCAATCCCATGCAAAAGACTGCTCAAGTGAAATCTAGAATTATCACGTGTCACTCTGGCAATTCTACCCAAATCAGTTTCCCGAGAAACTTTCCTCTCATCGCAATACAGAGCTGCTTTATACTTATCGAGCCAATCCATCGAAGAAATGGATCCACTTTGCTACTTCTAAAATTACCCCAAGAAAAACTGCTAAGCCAGAAAATCTCCTCGACGGCACACAGAACACTTTGAGCTACACTGCTGACCCAGATGCCCAAAGACTTCCTATCCAAAACTCTTCGAGACACTCAGACCTCGAATCCAACAAAAACACCCTACAGAACTTAGCAACAACACCGAAGCAAACATACTTCCTTAACTTGTTCCAAAGAAACATCTTCGGAGACATCCATAGTCACTATGTCTCATCACACAACTACTACATCCTGAGGTATCAAGATATAATGACTTGCTTCCGTCCCACCAACAAATCCAAATTCCAGCTTATCCAAACTTACACTTCAAAGATGAACTTCAAATCTTAACGGTTTTCCTTCAAAGATCGATTAAATTCTTACACCACCCAAAGTTCACTTGAGACGGTATTAGTTCTAGAGTCTCGACGGATATACTTTCAACCTCAAACATTCAAAACTCCAACCATTGGTAGTCATGTTACACACACACTACTACCCTATCTACTCTTATAGCTTATATTGGAAAACCCGAACGGGTAACCCAACAAATAGGTAGAAATATATATATATATATATATATATATATATCAAAATTACAAATACGCTCTCTCAAGAAAGAAATCACTCAAGAGCCTAGGTATTCGCTCAACCTAGTGCTTTGATACCAACTGTGACGACCCGCCTTTCTAACCCCAAAAAGTCATATCATCATTAAGAAAGAAAGGGACAGAAATAGAAAAGAATCGAAAGAAAGAATAACAACATCAGAATCTCACAACGGAATGGAATAAAATATAATACATTTGTAACGACCCGTAAAATTCGATGATTTTAAACGAGTTAATTTAATAGGATTTCTAATTTAATTTAAAAAGAAATAAAAGTCTTAAACTTTATATTGGAGCAAATGTAGAAATTAGAGGAAGAGATTGTAATTAAATGTTAACAATTTGATATTTATATGGCAATAAATTGAAATAATGTAAATTGGCATACTTGGTTATAAGTTTAATATAAGAAACCAATAGAAATGTTGAATCTGTGAAATATTGATGAAAATATTAACTAGAAACCAACAGAAATGTTTAATTTGTGAAAAAATTAATTAATATATTAACTAGAATGGAATTCATTAATATAATAATGAATAGTGAAATTTGTTACATTTGGTTTAAAATAGAAAAGGAGCAAATAAAAGTAACTGTTGAATAAACCAATGCAATAATTATAGATAAGTAATTATATTGTGTGTTGTTGATAATGAACGCAATTAATGGTAATAAATTGAATATAAGAAAACAAAGGCATTTAGTGAATTATTTAATGAATTCATGAAATAAAAAAAATCAATGTCCTGTAGGTAATTATAATATTGTTTGGAAGCGAAAACGCACAAGTATGAAACTAAGTAAGTAAATTAATTAAGAATATAAATAGTAATTAATGAACATATTTGGCAAATATAACTAAATAGTATGAAATGAAGCATGCATTAAGGAAATGTAATACAAGTCAATGTTAATTTCACCCATAAAAATGTCAATTTATTGAATAGCAAGGTTTTGAATCAAGATTTATTAATTTATTTGAAATTTAAAATTCAATAAGTGGAATGTAGCGACCCAATATTTTCAACCATTCGCATTCGCACATGTCGGACTTGAATTGCTCAAAATACCGTGTTGTAAATAAAATTTGGCAAATCTCAGAATATACAGTAAATACATAATCACATATCACAGACACAGAGTATTTAATAATGCAGCAGAATTTAAAAGAAATAGTAGTTCATGAAGCTACTATATAAAAATAAGATACATTAGAGTTAAACATGATACAACAAAAAGTAACAAGATACATCAGGTACAAATCAGAATACATCACTGAAATCACTGGATACAGAAAGCAAAATAGATGGCTGGATCTTCAAGGAAAGCTCCAACTCCGAAGGTGAATCTTGAATGCTAACTCACTCAATCTGACTCGAGCGTAAAGCAAAATACAAAACACTCGAGTCAGGACATAGATACTTATGAACTGTAAATCAACTCAAGTGAACAGTAACAGAAAATGAATAAGTAACTTAAAGAATACTTGGGATCGCCCATCCTTTAAGGATCCGTTAAACTATTTACTATGTAGTAATATTGCGCTATTATACTAATGTCTACAGTAAAATAAACATACTTTTAAATAGCGTTCCGGGCTACCCATATCACCCTTCACACATAATAGTCCCAGTAGTCCATCCAATATCATGCCATCTCCACTCCGGGTGACTGTCAGAGGATACCACACGGGCTACGGGAGAAAAACAAACTCGTAGTAAAGGCTCGGTATGGTAGGTGACACGGCACACAAGGCAATGCCAGGGTAGATATACCAATTACGCACACGGGCTGGTGGTAACGCAGAAGCCACATACGCCCATCTCGGAACACACTCCCATATCAAAATCGGAGGATGGCCATCTAATCAATCACCAGTAAGAGCATAGTATCGAAGGAATGTGTCCGATAGGAGGAATGACCTCACTTGGCCCGAGATCGCTCCTGTTTTAGCCACCTTATGCCAACTCATGGGAGTTGGGTCCACGTAATGTACCTCAAGAACGTCGCCACCATCCTACTTCATTCTGGAATCTCCACCGCGTACACGGTTGTTAAAGTGGTTTTCGGAGTTGGCAGAGAGTATGACAACTTCCGATCCCGGTCTCTTTAACAACCAAACGTTATTATAACGCCGTGGTCATTTCAAAATAGTTTATACTTTAAAAAGATCAAATCATTTCATTTCAAACTATATTTCTTTCAAAATAGTTTATACTTCGAAACCAAAACCATTTTTATTTCAAAACTATTTATTCAATCAAAATAGTTTATACTTCAAAACCAAAACATTTCAAACATATATTCATTTCAAAATCATAATATTTTCAAAGTATAACTCTTTCGAAACGAAAAGTACTTGAAACAATTACACTTTGAAAATCATAACATTTCAAAATCATACATTTGAAATCATCGGATATTCATTTAATTCTTTACATTTTACAATTCATTCAATTAATCCCAATTTTCAATTTCCAACTTAATTCAATTCAAACCATCAGTTTCAATTAAATTTCCCAATAACCATTTCAAATCATATCATTTTCAAATATAGATTTGATCCATAAATTAAACTATTCAATTTTTAATAAATTTCAAAGCTTTAATATCCCGCATTTCAAAACTAAATTTTATAATTTCATATATCTCAAATCTAGTTTCATTATTACTTAGTTTTGAAATATTCATTTCATAAATCCAATACTATTTAAATAAACTCAATTTACAATTAAACTAAATATCCTTTCATACCAATATAAACTTCAAATATTCATTTATCAAAAGTACATATCATTCTAATTCATATTCTTTATCAAAATAAAGATCAAATCATTTCCAAACCTTATTATCAAATAATTATTTGAATTCAAATTCAAATACTCAAATTTAAATATCATTTTTAAATCAAATAAGTCATTCATTTGTTATTTCAAGTATCATTACAAAATACATTAAAAATTCCATTCAAAATTCATTTATCTCATTACATTTCATTCCATTTAACACATAACCAAGTAAACCTTACTTAAATTCAAATTCAAATTTAAATTCCTTAAAAATTCAAATTTAAATATTAAAATATATTCAAAACTTCTTAAATTTCACAATTAATCAATTTTCAAAATTTAAATCATTTAACACTTTAAAATATAACTCAAACAGTGTTAAAACTATAACATTTCAAACATTGTAAAATTATAGCAACGACAGCATTTATAAAGTGCTATCGTAGCTTATAGCTTCCAAAAATGGTTTAGTTCAAGAATAACGGCATTTATAAAATGTCGTAATAGATATTTAGTTATTTCAAATATTGTTAGATTCAAAACAATAGCATTTAAAAATGCTGTCAAAAGACTACAACATTTTGAAAATGCTATGAATTCCAGATTTCATTTTTGCTTTTCAAAAAAATAATAAAACTCCAAATTTTATTATAACTCAAAAATCATATTTCTAGACTTCAAAATTTCACGTTTAAAATCATTTTAACATATGATTTAACACAACAAAATTTTTAGATCAAATATTCAATTTAAAAACTCCATTCATTTATTAAGTCAAAATTCACTGTTTATTAACATATAAATTAAATAAAACTTTAAATTTTACTTCAAATATAATTTTAAAACTTTAAATTTAATTTCCATTATTTATTTACATTTTAAAATAAAATTTAAAGTCTTAAATCTCAATTATTTCACATTTACGTACTCAAATTCACAATTTCAAGGCTTAATATTTAATTTTCTTAAAACCATAAAATATATATTTTTAAATCAAAATTTAATACTTTTAAAAATACATATTTTAATAAATATCATTTAAAAATATACCACGGGGTCTGTATATAATTTTCTAACCTAGGTCAAGTGATACGGATATATATTATTTCAATCCGCAGTTTACAAAGAAAACCCGGGTTCTATCATTTCAAACTCGCAATCCCAAGTCAAATAAAATACAATAAAAATCGCTCAGGCCTATCATTTCAGCCCATAACGATTTTTCCCTAATCTAAAGTCCGTTTAGGTATGTATCATTTCAACCCATAGTGATTCTATTCTAACAGGGAATTTGCAGTGTGAATATATGCATAAACAATATAAACAATGCCAGTGTCACAATATAATGTCATATATCACATGTCGGGTGATAATTAACAATTTTAACATGGTAATAACATGGCATAGCATATCATATGATCATCATTAACTTGCATAACATTTTATATTACTAAACACTTGTCATCAATTCACTATTTCATAAGTATAAATGCCAGAGTGAGAAAGACTCACCTTTTACGAAGCTAGAGACAAACAACACACACAAGAGCGATTCCAAAGGCACGACAAGCACGATTTGATTTGAATTGATGGAGACCCTTGTAAACAACACAAAATATAACATACATAAGCACAAACATAGATATCGACATACAAATATAATCAACAACTTTAGTTTGCAGAACAGTTGCAAAACAAGAGAGATGACCAAACCTTAGAAGCAAAAGACTTGCACACAACAACATAAGCTTGTCACATGATCAAATGGGCTTGCTCTCATCATACTAGGCTCAGTCTAGATGCCAACATGGCTCAGGTTTGGGTCAATATGGGTTCATATGGCTCGGCCTAACTTGGATATGAAGGAGTGGAAGTTGTGACATGAGAAATACAAAAGTCAAGGCAATTAAGTGGATTTTTGGTGCAACTATAGGTTCGGCCTACCATGGCTTGGGCTTGGTCATGCAAGGGGATGGTCAGGTGGTGGATGGAGTGGCGGCTAGAGGTGGTGGAGGGACTGGTGGTGGCAGCCATGGAGGTGGTTTAGGTTAAAAATGAAGGCTATGGCCTTAAGGGTTTGGCTAGGCTAGTTTGGTGGAACTTTTGTGCAAATTTTGTGGTGCAACATCAACGGATGGTCATGGCTACTATCTTGGTCAGAGGAGAGGCTTATGAGCTGCTGGAGATGATGGTGGAGAGGATGGTAGTGGTGGTGGTAGAGGCTAGGCCTAGCAAAACACAAGAAGAATCAATGCAAAAATCAATAGGAAAATCATAAAAACAAGAAGAAAGATGATAGAATTTACCAAATTTTTGTAAAACAAATGGCCATGAGTTTTTTTCTCAAGAAAGATGATAAAATTTTCGTGAGAAAGGGTGAGGAATGTGGCTGAAAGATGGAGTAGGGTACGGCCAAAGCATTGATGAATGGAGTTTGGAAAGTGAAAGGTCGGAATGCAAAATGACTAAGCATACAAAAGATCTCAAACTCTTCATATATTCATTATTTCTTTTTAAATTTTTATATAACTGAAAAACATATATAAATTCAGTTAAAATACGAAAATATAGTAAATAAACAAAAATAAATTAATTAATTATTAATTATATATAGTTTAATTAAATAAAACAGCAAAATTTGCAACTAGTCTTGAAAATACGAAAAATAAGTGTAATGAACTTGGGAAATTTTTTTATGTACTTAAAAATATTTATAAATAAAGATAAGAACACAAAATAAAAAGGAAATCACAAAATAAATAAATAAATTTTAATTTAAATATAGTTTAGATGAAGAAAATAGCAAAAAAGGAAAACAGCCTTTTAAAAATAGGAAATCATCATAGTAAATTTTAGAAAAATTCTATTATCATTTCAAAAATATTTAAAAGTCAAAATATACATAATATAACATATTGAAACGTATTAAAATAAAATATGACAAAGAAAAATAAAATTTATACAATTTAAAATAACAAAATTGCAAAATAAACAATTTATACTCAAAATTGAAATGTACATATCTTTTGCAGTTTAACTCCGTTTTCCACGAAAAAAAAAGCAATGTTCAAGTTATTAAATCTATTTTCATAATAAAAGATAAAATTTAAAATTTCAAACTTTTAAATTTTTAAGTTAAAAGTCAAAGTTTGACTATTTTGACCAAAATCAACATTTTCTGGAAATATTCAATTTATGCATGATTGAAATTCTAATCCACATCAAAATCAACATTTATATTTAAATTAACAAAATATATTAATTTTAATAAATAAAATAAAGTTTTTAAATTAGGAATTTGAATTAAAATAATTAAAATATACAATTACAATAATCAGAAAATACAGGGTTGTTACATGGAATTTAATATTAAATTATTACGTTATTGGAAATGGGGATGTAATTTGTGGATATGAATGCAATAACTACGAACCAATGAAAATTCATCCAATTGATAATAGGATGAGAACGGTGTATTTAATCAATTTCAGCAGTTGTCCATTTGTGATAACTCATAAGTGTAATTTAACGGTAATGGAGTCTAATAAGTTAAAATAGGTAATCAATTGCACTTAATCTAATTAAAGGTTATATTAGCATAAATTTTGGGTTGTAATGGGTAATAATATATTGCTAATGGTGTATGAATGAATTGATGATTTAATTTAAAGGAAATGATGTTAATGTTATTCATATTGGACAATTTGTTGAATTATAAGGAATGAAAATAAAGTTTATTTATATATTGGAATTTAATTTCTAAAAAATAAGATAATTGCAATTAAATGAAATTGAAATAGCTAAATAATATGTTATTTGAGATTTAGACAGAATAATTATTAATTTATTTAATTTAATGAAACCAATGGTAAGATCTTAACTGATTGTAATTAATAATTTGAAATAATGACTATTGGTTGAATAAAGGGATGGAATAAAGTTTTATCGATATATTTGAATTCAATACACGATAATAGGATAAATTGCAATTCAATGAAAAGTAAATACTTAGAAGATTGTATAAATGGAAAGTTAGATAAAATTTAAGAATATAAATATAAACAATCATGAACTAATGTAAATTGCATCCTTTTGATAACGATAAATTAAATAATAGAATGAAAGGTGAATTTAATAGAATTATTGGAAATTAAGTTATAATTTAATAAAATTGAGGTTAATATTGAAATTTATAAATTAATCTTCTCTAAATTGACATTTAGATTTGTTTAAATCATTGTAAGTGTTTGAGAAATATAAAGGTGATAAAATTGTCAATTATAAAATTGTAATTTAAAAATTGGATTTAATTAATTAATTATTAATTTATTTAATTAATGGAAAAATAGCCATTTTGACCACTTACTTGGATTTCGATGAAACCAGTTTCATCGGATCCGTATCGGTGAATTATTGTAGGATTTCAAGTTTCATAACGATCGGACTTGTCGTTTGATCGTACGGGCTTGAAACGCCTAGAAATAAATGAAATTGAAATTAAGTGAAATCAATTTGAAATAAACTGAATTTTGCATAACTTCTTCATACGATAGAATTCGGACTTGAAACCCGTTCCATCGATTTTAAAATCATTTAGAACATATATTTTGATATATGGGTTGACCCTTTTCCGTTCCGGAATCGAAATGGGCTTTTCGGGTCAATTATCGTTCAAAACCCAAATCCAACCTAGCCCATTCTTTCTATTCTTTTTTGCCTATATATGTTGTTATAAACCCTAGGTCATTTCTTATTCCCCATTCTGTATGTATGCTCTTCCTCATTCCAATGGCTGCAAACCCTAATCTTCCCAATCCAATTTCAATTTCAAAAAAAAAAAATTGCGGATCTGCAGCAACCTCTGGCCACGCTTCGAGTTTCAGAGGCAAAAACGCTACATCTACTTCGGGTTAGGAAGAAAATTACTCGCGTCGCTCCAGGTCGTTTTGGCAAAAACTCCAAGCTAGTACCGGGGAATTGTGGCGGTGGACCGAAGTTGAACCCAAAGTTGACTCGGACCAGAATTTTCCAATCTTCTAATTTTCCTAACTTTTTCATACGAGCTCGGATTCATGCGCGGTTTGTTTTGTCGGGATCGTATTAGAATTATGGACGTTTTGGCAGGGATTTGGATTGATTCTGAGACTGGTCAAATTTTGGGGTTTAAATTGGATTTAAATTCAATTTAAATTCAAAAGGTAAGTGTTTTAACCCACTCACAACTTCTAAGATTTCTTATGTTTGTTAAATTCATTTATGATGTGATTTGAAATTTATTTATAGCTGTTTGGCATATATTTCATCATTATCTCAGTTAATTTGCATTTATTTAATTTACTGTTATTTAATTCTTTATTGCATATTAACTGCCAGTTAAATTGTTATTTATTTTATTGCATATAAACTGCCAGTTAAACAGTTATAATTTATTTTTGAATATAAACTGATAGTTGATACCTGTTATTACCACCTGTTATATATTGATGTAATGTTTGAATTTGGATGATGATTGTGATAAATGGTTGATGGTTGATATTGGATGAATGGATACTGTACTTATATTGTTATAAACTGTAAGTTATTATGCATTTTCATTTCATTCAGGATTGCGGTTTGAAATGATATATAACAGTAATTTTTATTTTAAATTACGGATTGAAATGATAAATATCCGTATCACTTGACCATAGGATAGAAAATTTTATACAGGCACCGCCATATATATATATATATATATATATATATAAAATTATCTTTGAAATGATTTTTCTATGGTTTTGGAAAGAATTTGATTTAATGAGTATTGATTTTTGATATTTTAAAAATAATTTTATATATAGTTAAACGCTTGAATTTAAGCTATGTATAAACTTGGTTTAAAGAATAAAAGAAGTTTAAAAAGAAAAGTTCAATTTTGTTTAGATATAATACTGTTAAGTATTTATTTAAATTTATTGATGTAGTTTATAATGTCTTAAATAAAATAAATGTAGGAAGATAAATATGAATTTGCTTTGAAATAAGGTATTTAAGAATTAACCTCGAATAAAATTTATTGAAATTTTAATTAATTTGGGGTTCTAAAAGGTATGATCTTTATAACTTGATTTTGGTTTAGAGGACTTAAATGAATATTAAGTCGATTTAAATGAATATTATCAAGTTAATTAAATTGAGAGAATATCCTGTTATTTGAAGTTTAAAGGTTTTACTTAAATGATATTTGATTTATTAATTAAACATTTCAAATCTAAATAATAGTAATTGAATTTGATATATATAAAATTATCAAAGAATAAGTTTTGAAAAGGTGAAATAATTAAAGTTTTGAAACATATGGAAATTGAAATGGTTTATTTGGTAATTTAAACCTATATTTGGAATTTATTTGTAAAATTTAAAAAGCTATTTTG
The DNA here is from genome assembly GCA_030765085.1 of Allium cepa. Classification (NCBI taxonomy): domain Eukaryota; kingdom Viridiplantae; phylum Streptophyta; class Magnoliopsida; order Asparagales; family Amaryllidaceae; genus Allium; species Allium cepa. Next base: position 716,346,767 of record CM060945.1, on the reverse strand, counting down.
TTATGCAAAGCAGTTTAATACATAAACCATTTAAGTATTAGAAATTTGGTTTCAAAGCTATGGGGTTTAAGATATATATATTTGAAAATATTATGATTTGGGAAAAGGGATATTTATAAAATAAAAATGATATCATATTGATTTGGGGTCTTAAAAATATAAATGATATCATGTTTATATGGTTTTGAAAAGGAAATTATATTCTGGTTTTAAAGTATAAATTATTTTGAAATAACCGTGCTGTTATAATAATGATTGGTTGTTGAAGAGACCGGGATCGGAAGTTGTCATACTCTCTACCAACGCCGAAAACCACTTTAACAACCGTGTATGCGGTGGAGATTCCAGAATGAAGTAGGATGGTGGCGACATTTCCTTTGAGATAAAAAGGTGGACCCGACTCCCGTGAGTTGGCATAAGGTGGCTAAAACAGGAGCGTTTCTCGGGCCAAGGGGGTAGCACACTTTATCGGACACATCTCTTCGGTACTATACTCTGACTTTGGATTTATTCGGTGGCCACCTTTATTTTTTTGATTTTGGGGGTGTTTGTTCGAGGTGGGCGGTAGCTGTGGCTATGCGTTACCACCAGCCCGGATAGCAATCGGTATATCTACCCTGCCATTGCCTAGTTGTGCCATGTCACCTGCCCTAGCGTGCCTTATACGATTTTGGTTTTGTACCATACCTATGGAGTGCCCTCTGACGACGCCCAGTACGGGGGAGATTACGGTACTGTATAGACTATGGGAATATATAAATGTGTTATGGTGTAAAATGTAAAGCCTTAACGCTATTTAAAAGTAAGTTTATTTTACAATTAGACACTATTATAATAGCGAAATATACTACATAGTAAATAGTTTAACAAATCCTTAAGTGATGTAAATCCCGAGCATCTCTTGAGTTACTACACTCATATTTATTTCTGTTGATTTAACTTACATAAGATTTTTTAGTTCTAACTCGAGTGTTTTGCCTTATCAATTCACTCGGGTCAGTCCGACCATTTCAGGATCGAAGGCTTTATTTCTGGAAGACGAAGATTTCATTATTGTTATTATATTATATTCCACTATACTGTATTCTGATGCATCAATTTTTTTCGTTGGTATGTGCAACTCTGATATGTATTGTATAAGAAAAAATAAATATTTTGTAAAAAGCTTCATGAACTGTATATTTGATTATTATATTTTATCCTTCTGCTGTGAGATTCTGTTTTGTTTTCTTTCTTTCTTGTTTTTCTCATTTACCCCATAACAATCCGCCCTTTCCGTATGGTTTGAATTGGCACGTGTGTCGATTTAAAGCGTGCGAAAGGCAGGACGTTACAATGTGGTATCAGAGCTTTGATTTAGCGATAAACCTTCGCTTTGTGGGGTTTGACCCTTTATTAATAGGGTAGTAATACCCTATGGGAGTCGCTGATTGTATATATGAGAGAGCGTATTTGTTAGTGTTATAAAAATGTTTTAATATTGTGTTAATTTGTTCCGTTTTGTATTTATAAATTCTGGTTGGTGCATGGGACGTTATGACATCAATAAGGATTTCTAAACACTTAATATGACAGACCAACACAATATTTGTTTTAATTTAGGTGAATGAAATAATTTTGCCTATTATATTTTCTATATTTATATATATATATATATATATATATATATATATATATATAATAAGTTATAAAGATTATATTCGATTGTAATATATTGGTTGTTAGGTAATGAAATTTATAAATAATAGTTGAAATAAGATTTAAAATAATAAAAAAATTGGAAATTTAGAACTTAAGTCCAGAATTGTGAAATTTCTTTTGAATGATTTTGAAATGTAATAATAATATTATTAAAAGAAGTATTTTCTGATATAAGTATTTTAATATAATTTGAAAGAAATGTTTTTAAAAGAAATTTTGGAAAGATAAAGTTGTACTCCACTCTCTATCGCTGGAAAATAATTTCGGTAACGAGTGCACGCATCATCGACATTCATTTTCGAGTTTCGAAGTGGAAAGGCCATTGTAGTAGTTTACTGCAAATTTGTTTGATAAACCAAATATAAATTTTTAATTTTTTTAAAATATAATTGGATATATAAACTATAAGTATATACATTTATCTATTATTTTAAAATAATTTGAAATTAAACCCGGTATTTAGTTCTTCAGTTTCCGTTAATTAATAATTTCAATCATTATAGTGAAATTTAATGTAACAAATTTATAATTAGAACCTTTAATTAAAATAAGAAGTTTAATGCTGAGTTATGAATGAAATTAAAAGAAATTTGGAAAGTGTAACCTATAGGACAAAAGATATTATTGTCGAACATTAAATTAATTAAAGGTAATGAGAAAAACTTGTATAATTTTTCAGTTACATACTTAAAACATATATATAACTTACCAAATATTAAAAGTTAAAATGTTTAATAAGAATACGTAATGGAAAATTTGTACAAGAAAAATTTATATAATGAAAGGGTTCAGTGAATCACCTTAATGAATAAGAATTTGATGTTGTAGTGGTATAAACGTAAGTATAAGTGAAAATGCTACTAATTAAATATAATGGAAAGTAGGTATTGTAAGTAAGTAATCATAAACTTAAGTAAATAGGCAGAAGTTACTTAAGTTAATAAATTTACCTGCTAAGAAATTTGATTTATTATGAATAAGTAATAAATAAAAATTTAAATAAACATTGAACAAATGTGAATAGTGTATTAACTAACGAAATAATTTAATTAGGGGTAGTTGAAGGAATTATTATGCTAAGAAATTGAATGGGACATGAATGCTATTGATAAATGAATGTAAATAAATGAGGTCATGCAATAATAAATGAATGAATAATTATAATGAAATAAAAGGAACTGGCATGACCTGAGTTAATGGAAATGAATAATTGTAAGTAATAAGTGAAAATAAATGAAGCAAACATTGAATGAGTAAATGAAATTAAATATTTGTTAGAAATAAATGTAAATTAAAAATATAAATCATTGTATAAATAAAAAGAAATCAAACAACAAATGTATGAAATGAAATTAATAAGAATGAAATGGAAATATTATTCAAATGGTTGTTTGTTTTGGTTTATGATTGTTTGGGTAAGGAAACTTTAAAATTGTTTGGATGTATGAATAATCTATTTAGTTTCACCTAAGACTGTTGAGTGATGGGTACACTTAGTAGTTTATTCTTCATTCTGTACAATTTAAAGTTGTGAACCCGAACAACTATTTGTTTTGTTTGATATGAATGAATGATTGATTTTATGGTTGTATGCCATGTTGCAAGTGTTTGATGTTGAATTGATCTGTTTGCTGATGGTTGAAACCACTTTAAATATTTCATCTTATGTAATTGTTAACTTTTTGGATTAGATGAGTGAAATGCAGGATAGGGAAGCAATTGCTACTACTTTTGGTTCCATAAAATAAGCGTTAATTGCCCGACAAATAGGTACGTTTTCGGATTATGGTTTATAGCGTTATTATATTGTTTTCCCGGCTTGGGATATATATTATTTTGGTAAATATATGTTGCATATCATTATTTTTGATATTATATTTTCACCCGAGCCTCTCCGTACAAAGGAGACTTTGCCAAAATTTTCCGTAAATTTTGGACTTAGAAAATGTTTTGAAAATGTTTCCAAACCTTATTATTTTAAGTATAGAAAGATTTAATGGTTATAAACTGGTATATTTTATTTAAAATAAGTAATTTTATAAATTTATTTATTTATAAATTTAATATTTAAATAAGATAAATTGATTTCTTAATTCTTCTTTTCCCTTCTTTTCCTTTTGGGGGATGAAAAGTTTTGAGTGGGGGAGAGTGCAATGACCCGTAAAATTCGATGATTTTAAATGAGTTAATTTAATAGGATTTCTAATTTAATTTAGGAAGAAATAAAAGTCTTAAACTTTATATTGGAGCAAATGTAGAAATTAGATGAAGCGATTGTAATTAAATGTTAACAATTTGATATTTATATGGAAATAAATTGAAATAATGTAAATTGGCATACTTGGTTATAAGTTTAATATAAGAAACCAATAGAAATGTTGAATTTATGAAATATTAATAAAAATATTAACTAGAAACCAATAGAGATGTTGAATTTGTGAGATATTAATAAAAATATTAACTAGAATGGAATTCATTAATATAATAATGAATAGTGAAATTTGTTACATTTGGTTTAAAATAGAAAAGGAGCAAATAAAAGTAACTGTTGAATAAACCAATGCAATAATTGTAGATAAGTAATTATAATGTGTGTTGTTGATAATGAACGCACTTAAATGGTAATAAATTGAATATAAGAAAACAAAGGCATTTAGTGAATTATTTAATGAATTCATGAAATAAAAAAAATCAATGTTCTGTAGGTAATTATAATATTGTTTGGAAGTGAAACGTACAAGTATGAAACAAAGTAAGTAAATTAATTAAGAATATAAATAGTAATTAATGAAAATATTTGGAAAATATAACTAAATAGTATGAAATGAAGCATGCATTAAGGAAATGTAATACAAGTCAATGTTAATTTCACCCATAAAAATGTCAATTTATTGAATAGCAAGGTTTTGAATCAAAATTTATTAATTTATTTGAAATTTAAAATTCAATAAGTGGAATTTAACATTAATTTATTACGTTAATGGAGATGGGGATGAAATTTGTAAATAGGAATGCAATAACTACGAACCAATGAAAATTCATCCAATTGATAATAGGATGAGAACGGCGTATATAATCAATTTCAACACTTGTCCATTTGTGATAACTTATAACTGTAATTTAACGGTAATGGAGTCTAATAAGTTAAAACGGGTAATCAATTGCAATTAATCTAATTAAAGGTTATATTAGTATAAATTTTGGGTAGTAATGAGTAATAATATATTGCTAATGGTGTATGAATGAATTGATGATTTAATTTAAAGGAAATGATGTTAAAGTTTTTCATATTGGACAATTTGTTGAATTATAAGGAATGAAAATAAAGTTTATTTATATATTGGAATTTAATTTCTGCAAAATAAGATAATTGCAATTAAATGAAATTGAAATAGCTAAATAATATGTTATTTGATATTTAGACAGAATAATTATTAATTTATTTAATTTAATGAAACCAATGGTAAGATCTTAACCGATTGTAATTAATAATTTGAAATAATGACTATTGGTTGAATAAAGGGATGGAATAAAGTTTCATCGATATATTTGAATTTAATACACGATAATAGGATAAATTGCAATTCAATAAAAAGTAAATACTTAGAAAATTGTATAAATGGAAATTTAGATAAAATTTAAGAATATAAATATAAACAATCGTGAACCAATGCAAATTGCATCCTTTTGATAACGATAAATTAAATAATAGAATGAAAGGTGAATTTAATAGAATTATTGGAAATTAAATTATAATTTAATAAAATTGAGGTTAATATTGAAATTTATAAATTAATCGTCTCTAAATTGACATTTAGATTTGTTTAAATCATTGTAAGTGTTAGAGAAATATAAAGGTGATAAAATTGTCAATTATAAAATTGTAATTTAAAAATTGGATTTAATTAATTAATTATTAATTTATTTAATTAATGGAAAAATAGCCATTTTGGCCACTGACTCGGATTTCGACGAAACCAGTTTCATCGGATCCGTATCGGTGAATTATTTTAGGATTTCAAGTATCATAACGATCAGGCTTGTCGTTTGATCATACAGGCTTGAAACGCCTGGAAATAAATGAAATTGAAATCAAGTGAAATCAATTGGAAATAAACTGAATTTTGCATAACTTCTTCATACGATGGAATTTGGACTTGAAACCTGTTCCAACATTTTAAAATCATTTAAAACATATATTTTGATATATGGGTTGATCCTTTTCCGTTTCGGAATCGAAACGGGCTTTTCGGGTCAATTATCGTTCAAAACCCAAATCCAACCTAGCCCATTCTTTCTATTCTGTTTTGCCTATATATATGTTGTTATAAATCCTAGGTCATTGCTTATTCCTCATTCTATACGTATGCTCTTCTTCATTCCAATGGCTGCAAATCCTAATCTTCCCAATCCAATTTCAATTTCAAAAAAAAAAATTGCGATCTGCAGCAACTTCTGGTCACGCTTCGAGTTTTAGAGGCAAAAACGCTACATCTACTTCGGGTTAGGAAGAAAACTACTTGGGTCGCTCCGGGTCATTTTGGAAAAAACTCTAAGCTAGCACCGGGGAGTTGTGGCGGGGGACCGAAGTTGAACCCGAGGTTGACTCAGGACCAGAATTTTCCAATCTTCTAATTTTCCTAACTTTTTCATACGAGCTCGGATTCATGTGCGGTTTGTTTTGCTGGGATCGTAATAGAATTATAGACGTTTTGGCACTGGTTTGGATAGATTTTGAGACTGGTCAAATTTTAGGTTTAAATTGGATTTAAATTCAAAAGGTGAGTGTTTCAATCCACTCACAAATTCTAAGATTTCTTATGTTTGTTAAATTCATTTATGATGTGATTTGAAATTTATTTATAGCTGTTTGGCATATATTTCCTCATTATCTCAGTCAATTTGTATTTATTTAATTTACTATTATTGTGATATCCCGGAAATTTTAGCAATATCAATTTAATAATCTGTATTTAAAATTAAATTGATTTGATAAAATTTTAATAAAAATTTACTTGATTTAATAATCCAATTAAATAAATGTTTAATTATTGAGTTTTATCTTTTAAAAGCTAATGATTTGTTTTCCTATTTATAATGTATATATATTGTGAATAGATAATTTTTGAATTGAAATTAAATAAACAAATAAAATCTTGTTTTTAAATTCTAATATCATTTTGATAATTTGGAAATTATAGGTAAATTTTAAATACCATTTATATATTAAAACATTAATTCATTTTAAATTAATTATAGTATAATTAAGGTAAATAAGAAAAGTAATTTATGATTTCTTTTATAAATGATTTAAATTGATAGAAATGTTATTTTCAAATAATAATGATAAATGTAATTATAGATAAATTTTAAAAGTCAATATTGTTATTACTTTAAAATTTAATATGTTAATATAAATTAGTTTTAAAATTGGATTTTTAAGTGTGTAAATATCATTTGGAATTGAATTAATTTTGAATTCAAAGAGTAATCATATTTAAATTATTTGGTAAGCTATCATATTTTTATAATTTGTTTCATTTCATTTTCTTTAAAAATGAAATGCATAAATATTTACATATGAAAATAACTTATACATAAATAAATACAAATAAAGGAAAAGGAGTTTTATTTACTTTAAAAATAAATAAAAACAAATAATATTAATTTCAAGACACATGTTATAAAACTAAGGGGTGGAAGGACAAGTGTAATTGAATTAAATAGCTAGTGTAACAAGTGTCCTTATTTTGATTTTTCTTTTAATTTTTAATAAATCAATTACATTTATATAAAACATGTTTACTTCATTTCTATCTTTTCTAATTTTCATTTCTCAAGACAAAGAAAGAAAAAAAGAGAGAAAGGTCTCAGCTGAAAACAAAGTTGTTTACAAACTTTCAAAAAACCAGATTTTTCAAAAGAAATGCATACACTCCTCAAAACTGAAATCATTAAAACCCAAACTTAAGATCTATTACCTGAAAACCAAATCCACTTCTAAAAGCCTGAACCTGAAACCAATTTCAAAAGAAAATGGAAGCCTGCACTGAAAAATTCATTCAAAAGCAAATTTAAAGGCCTCTGTATTTTTGAATCTGTAATCAGTAAGCAAGTATGTCTGCATGCAAGTGCTAACAACTAGTTCAAAGTTCAAATGGCCTTCAAGCCTGCATACAAGATTTTAACAGCAAGCTACTCAAGTTTTATCAAAGATTCAAAGAAGTAAAAGCTTTTCAAAATTCTGTGCTCTGTTTCATAAATTCCAGGTGAGTAACAATTCTTTTTAAATAATAAGTACAAATTTGTTGCTTAAATAAGTATGCTCTGAATATGATTAGCTGATTGCATGTTGAGTAGTATGCTTGAGTGTGATTTTTAATGCAGTGCTATATATGTGTGAATGAATGTTTGAATGTATGAATGGATTTTGAACATGGATGACTGTTATAACTTACAGTTTTCTTCAGGTTCATAAATTTAGTAAATGATTCAATTTCTTTTGAATCAATCTGTAATAATACATGAGACCAAAACAATGTGTGCTTATGTTGTATGTATAAATTATAATTAAGATTTGTTCAGAAAAAAAAAAGAAAAAAATATACCTGTAGTTTCTGGAAACAGATAATAGCAAAGAAAACTAGAAACTAACCAAAGCATGATGATTATTTCTTAGTTCCAGATGTTTGAATCAACACTTTAAACTAAAATTTGACTTTTAAAAACCAAATTTCAAATTTTAGTGTTGTATGCAATGCTGTTTTGCTACTAGGAAGTGAAATGGGGGAAAAGTTTTATAACCTAGTTATGAGTATGCTCCGAATTTTTGATCGGCGTTGAGCCACCGGTTGTTCGAGTGCTCTGGTACGCTAGGTGAAGGAAGCTAAGGGATGGACGGAGTCTTGGCCGAAGTTTTAGCATCCCCGATGGCCGGAGAGAAGAGGTAGAGGGTTTTACAGGTTTTGGGATTTGAAGTTGATACTGTTGCCAGGTTTGAATTGGGAAGGTGAAACTCGTTTTACGATTTCGAATGGGAAGTGAGTTCGTGATGGTTGTAATGGGTTAGGGTTGGTGGCCGACTTGTTCGATGCATGGGTGGAGGCCGGAGATGGCCAAAGCCTCCATGCATATGCAAGGTGGGGTGGTGTATCAGGGGATAGTTTTGGGTTTACTGTGTTTTGTTACTCGGGTTATACTCGAAGTAACTCGAGCTTTTGCTCGAAGACAACATGGGGTTAACTTGAAGTAAACTAAAGAGTGACTCGGGTTGCTTTCTGTAATTACAGGTTTCTGAAACCTGTAGTTTTAATTTAAAGATTGTTTTAAAATCTAATGTAGGGGTTTTGAAAACAGAATTTAAGCCAAATTTAAAATTTGAATTTCAAATGAGTTTTGAATCCAGGTTTGAAATTAAAATTTAAGATTTGAAACAAAATGTTTAGAACAACTTCAAGAGTTTAAATATTTTAAATTTTGAATAAAGCTTTAAATTTAAGTAGATATTCAAACATGAGTTTAAAATCTGAAAATCAAATTCAAATTTGAAACAATGGTTTGAAAATAAAGGGAGTTTTAAGGCAATTTAAATGCTTAAACAAATTTGTAGTTCAAACATATTTAAATATCATTTGTATTTTTAATGAATTTGGAGTTTAAATTTCTTATAACTTCTTTTAAAAATAAGAATAAAGCTTTAAAAGAATTTAAAATGTTTTTAAAATTTTATTTTAGTTAAGTTTGATTTCTTTTTAAATTTTAAATTTAAAATGAACAATCTTAAGTTAAATTGTTTTAAGTTACTTTATTAATATTAAAGTAATCATGAATAAGAAATGTTTTATTTTAAAAAGTAAATTTAAGATTTAATGATTTTTGTTTCATTAAATTAGCAAGATAATTTAAATAATGTAATTAATTAATTTGTTTAATTAATTAAAGATTTGAAATTAATTAAGGTAATTAATATTAATTACTTAGAAAAGGTAATTAAAGAATTGATGATGAGTTAATAAAGGTCATTAACTCATGATTATTTATTAATTAATTAATGTAATTAATTTGATAATTAATTGGATTGATTAATTTAAATAATCAATTATGAAACTTAATTAATTATGATTACTTTATGGAAATAATTAAAGATATTAATTACTATTTGTAATTAATTTATTAATTTGTTTAGTTTAAATTAATTAATTAAGTTTAATTAATTTAGAATAATCATTTGATTGATAAGCTATCAATGAAGTATAATTACTTAGAGAAGTAATTAAGATAAATAAATTAATGGAAGTAATTTATTGAAGTATGGTATTTTGAGATTAATTACTTTGTGTAATTAATATGAAAGGTAATTTCTTTGTGAAATAATTAATAATTAATTACTTAGTGTAATTAATTTAAGCATTGATTAAGTCTTTTGAAATAATTAAGTGATGTAATTAATTAGAGGTAATTAATTACAAATGAGATAAATCAAGGATGATTAATCAATAGAATTTATTATTAAATATAATTAATTTAGGAGTGATTAAGAAGTAATTAAGGTTAGTTAATTACTAAATGTAATTAATCATGTATGATTAATAATTGTGGATTAATTAAGATTAAATACTTAGTGTAATTAATTTAAAAAAGTAATTAATTTAAATTTAATTAAGGATCATTAATTAATATAATTAATGATGTAATTAAGGATTAATTAATTAAGATTAATTAATCAATGATAAGTGATTAAGGAAGTGATTAATTAATGTAATGAAGTAATTAAAGGTTAATTACTGATTTTGGTTAAGGATAATTAATTTGTAAATTAATTAAAGATAATTACTTGGATGTAATTAAAGAATAATTAATCAAGGTGATTAATTAAGGTGGTTAATTTGAGAATAATTGATTGATTGATTTGCAATCAACTAAGGGTTAAGTAAGCAAGTTTTAAACGGAGAAGTAATTAATTTAATTCATTTTAAATTAATTAAAGATGGGTAATTAATTTAATTCACCTTAAATTAATTAGAGATAGAAGTAATTAATTTAATTCATTATAGATGGTGTGATTGTAGATTCTTGCTTATGAATGGATGATTTGGTTTGACTTGAATGATTTGAATCTCAGATATGAGATTAATATTGTGTGATATGGATGCATTGGTTGCACTGTGATGGTATGAGTTATCTATGGGTGATGATAATGTAGATTATCAAGTTATGATGATAATATAGATTACTTTTTTATGATAATATTGTTGATTATCTTGTGTGATGATGTGAAGTATCTATCTGTGTGTATATAGATAGTTTAAATTGAATTGTTTTAAACTTAAAACAACTTGGACCTAAAAGACACGCTTTGGATTTCGATGAGACCGGAATCGGGTTTCCATATTTGGAATCCGAAAACCACATCGATTCCAATTAACGTTAGGTCTTGAATCTAAGTGGAGCAAGTGAAGACTCGAGGTGTAAGGGCTATACGTTAGTATAACTCTGTGGGTGATTCCGTAATGAGTTTGACGGAATAGTGCTTATAGATTCGAGATGGTGAATCAGAGTGCAAGGGCTATGGTCGTTGACTCTGAGGGTGATTCCATGTGACGACCGCCCATGACTCCCGCACGGAAACAAGGGAATAGTGCGCTGAAGGTGTGCCAAGCAGCCATGGGTGACCGTCAAGGGTAGAATAAACATCGCAGACTCTATCGTAAAACTCACAGCGCATGGATAAAATACAATAGAGAAATATAATATAGTGAAGCTCCCATAGAACAGAATATCATCATCTAATCATAATAGCTTTATACATGGTCTGAATCATGAATACAAGAAGCCTCACTACATAGCACTCAGAGTAATCAACAATCAGCGGAATATCCAGTACATAGAATATGAAAATAATATGCAAAGCCTCCTGCTCGTCTTCGTCATCATCAGCGTGAGCCACTAAGATCAGCACCTGTCACCTAGTCTGCCCATCCCAAACATGGATGAACAGCCCAAGGTAATAAGAGGAGACATAAAACCTTGAGTCAGACAACAGTCTTAGTGAGCAGTAAATCAACTATCAAACATACCAAAAGAGCATAAAGGATAAAAGGAATAGGAACCCAAACCATCCCACTCCACCTCTTTCTACAGTGATAGCCCCCAGACACACACTAAGGAGAAGCAAGCACAGTAAAGCAGATAATTAAAGTAAAGCAATAATCACTCGAGTCAAGGTCGATGTTTTCCAAATACAAACCCCCAAGGCCTAAACCAAGATCAGATAAGCACCCAGAAAACACCGCTCTTGAGACCGAATGATGATACAACCAAACATCCATGACTCTGGCTATCACTGTTATCATTGCCTTGATTTTATCGTTAATTGAATGACCAACTCATCTTTCAACCATCCGTCAAGGGCTAATGGCAACCCCGGTTCTAGACATAACTCCGCACGTCATCGTGACCCGTGTCTAGGTATAATGAATCTACCCAGAGTACTAGCACGTCATCATGACCCGCGCCTGGGTATAACGGATCTACCCAACGTACTCTTGCTTTGAGCTTGCTAGAACCTTCAATAACGATAAGATCTCAGCCTTCTAGTCATCCTCCTCGACGACTATTCCCATTATAGCTCAAGCACCTCTCGAGCCCACCATTATCCACCAACTCGAACCGCATCATCGAGTAATCAACATGCTTGGGATGATCCCGTCTGGATTAAACCAAGGCTTCCACATCATGCTTTGCTCCAACGCATCTTAGCAAAGTCCATCTCATCATCATACTTCGCCTCAACATATCATGACAAAGTCCATTTCGTCATCATACTTCGCTTCCTCTAACTATAGCAAAGTCCTCGAACCCATCCATATGAGCTTCATCATCCGCTTCATATGCCATAGCAGCTTTCACCATTCAAGAGCCTTTCCACTTAGCTTTTGAATCATCTTCAACCATCTTGTACCAAATCAACTACAAGCTAACTCGAGACAATCAAATCAATCATACATCCAAACAATCAAGCATTCAAACAAGATCTAATCAAGCAATATCAACTATAATGGCAATTTCGTAAATAAATGAGCATAAGTCTAACATATATGAAATCATGGATTTTAGCATAGATCTATCAAATATAAAACATGAGTTTTGTCTCTATAACTTGTTAATTGAACTTGCATAGGTAAACATCTTCAAAAGTAATGAATCTAGTCTTGGAACTAAGAAAAATGCATGAAATCTCTAACTTTAACACTCAAACAAGCCACCAATCCAATATACTCCTTTGGGTCCGCGTGAGAGATAACTACCACTCACCGAATCACCCAAACACTTCAACAACTATCAACTAAAGATCTGGACAGCAAGGATTCAAGCTCGATTCGTCGAAATCTCGCTTGAAATGGTGAAATCTAGCTTCGTCGGATGAAGATCTTCAACTTTGGCTCTTCAATCTTCAATCTTGATCTTCGATCTTGAATGGATGTTAGCACTCGATCAAAGTGGAGAAAAGAAGTGAAGAAACGTTGTAGTCGAGTTCCCAAAATGGCAGCACTTCGTCGCTTCAAAAACCGGTGCCAAAAAGTGAGCCAAACCCCTCTATTTATAGGCTGAAATCACCCTTAGGTCGTCGCCCAGTTTTAGGTCGTTGCCGACCTAAAGATCCCCGACCTAACTTAGGTCGTTTACGACCTAAATCTCAATAGTACATGCGACCTAAAATACAGCCACCTTCCTTAACTCGAACCAACGACCTACGACTTACCCAAACAAACAAGATCTCACGACCTAACTCCTATGCGACCTAACAAACAAGGCCGACTTAGCACGCACATGCACTTACACGACCTACTAGCTGTCGACTTAAAAGCTTACGACCTAACACATAAGCCTCTATACGACCTAGCCTAGTCACGACCTATCAAGCAACACGAGTTACAACCTAACAACTCATAGCGGCCTTCCTTAGGTCGTCTAACGACCTAACTAACCTACCGACCTAACTATGCTACGACCTAAAACATGACGACTTAACCACCAAGCCTTAACTCGTCTACGACCTTGCTTCCTTAGGTCGGTCCAAACTTAGGTCGCTCAGAAATCATAACTCGTAACTGTAAGGTCGTTAACCCTATGTCGCTAACTATCTTAGGTCGCTCTACCGACCTATCTACCTTAGGTCGTAAAACACTAAACTCGGTCAAACGACTCATCCTCCTTAACTCGCTCACACACTAACTCGTTAGCCCATAGCCTTCTTAGGTCGGTCACATCTACATCCTATAGGTCGTTTACGACTTATAAGTCCAGCAACTTACCAACCCGTTCCAGCCCCTAAGTCGTAACTCGTAGTCAACCTAAGCTAACTTCCACACGAGTTAAGCTATCACACGACCTAAGCACTAAGTCGGTCATGACTCAATTCCGAACGACTTAGGCCACTCACGAGCTAGCTATTGCACGGCCTAACCCCCTTAAGCCATAAACCATACCACCTAGGTTCAACACGACTCAAGAAATACAAACGACTTAATGCAACTATTTTACGACTTATCGACACGTAAAATACGGGTCGTTACATTCTCTCCCCCTTAGGAATTTCGCCCCCGAAATTCCAAACAAACAAGAGCAATCAAAATTATTCCGCATGCCTACCATCCATAGCAATCAACAAACCATGCATCCAATTACTAACCTAGCATGCAGAATTCTAAGACTAGAACAAGCTACAAATTCATGAGATGTCACGACACCTTAGGGCCATACCTCGAAGAGTTCAGGATGAGCTGCCTTCATCCTCTCTTCCTCCTCCCACGTACAGTCGTTAACATCATCACTCCATTGTATCTTGAGCAACGTAATCGTCTTCCTCCTAAACTGTTTCGTATCCGTTTCAACAATAAGAAGCGGCTTAGGAGGTCTTCTAACAACTGGATCAACCTCCAAATCTTCACAGCTATCAGCAGAAACCACTGTACTCGAGTCGTGCACATACTTCCGTAGATACGATACATGAAAAACATTGTGCACACCCGCCATCTTTTCTGGTAACTCCAATCTATAAGCGAGCTTTCCAATTCGCTCGATAATCGGGAATGGTCCAACAAATCTCGGAGTCAACTTTCCTTTCTTCCCGAATCGAACAACATTCTTCAGTGGAGAAATCTTCACAAAAACCATATCACCTACGTCGAATTCCAAATCTTTTCGACGTTTATCGGCATAACTTTTCTGACGATCTTGGGCTGCCTTCATTCGTTGCCGAATGATCTCTATACAATCCGAAGTCTGACGAATCATCTCAGTCCCAAGTATCAGCTTTTCTCCAGTTTCCAACCAACATGTCGGAGAGTTACACGGTCTTCCATACAGTGCTTCATATGGTGCCATACCAATACTTGACTGGTAACTGTTATTATATGCAAATTCCACCAAATGAAGATGATCTTCCCATGATCCTCCGAAATCCAAAACACATGCCCTCAGAAGATCTTCCAAAACTCGGTTGACTCTCTCAGTCTGACCATCTGTTTGAGGATGATAAGCTGTACTCAAACACAACTCGGTTCCCAAAACCTCCTGGAAGCTCTTCCAAAATCCACTAGTGAACAATGGGTCTCGATCACTCACTATACTCTTCGGAATACCATGGAATCTAACTATCCACTTAACATACAATTCAGCCAACTTCGATGCAGTCCTAGTTGATCGAACAGGAATAAATCTTGCACTCTTAGTCAAACGATCTACAATGACCCAAATCCCTTCATTTCCCGTTCTGGTTCTAGGTAGACCATCGATAAAATCCATCGATATTTGCTCCCACTTCCATGTAGGAACTTCTAACGGCTGAAGCAATCCACTGGGCTTCTCCTGCTCTGCTTTAACCAAATGGCAATTCATGCACTTGGAAATAAAATTTCCAACATCCTTCTTCATACCTTCCCAGTAATAGGTTCTCTTCATGTCCCGATACATCTTATTTCCTCCTGGATGAATTGTCAACTTCGAGTGATGACTTTCCTTCAAAACTTCATCTCTCAACTCATCGATATCGGGAACAACCAGTCGTCCTTGCTTACGAAGCCAACCCTCTCGATCGACTTCGAATCTTTTATCCTTCTCTGGGTCCAATCCAGATTCCAAATCACGGATAATCTTGACAAGCTTATCGTCTCGCTTTTGGCTCTCGCCAATCCTTTCCACAAGAGTAGGCCTTATCGATAAGTTTGCCAACATTTCAGGTTCCAATTCACATCTGGGCCTGAAGTCAAATCTAGCTAAAAACTCGAGACTCTTCCATTCCGAAAACATGGCTCCCAATCCTGCATGTCTTCGACTTAACGCATCAGCTACTGCGTTACCTTTTCCCGGAGTATAGGCTATACCAAAATCATATGATGCTAAAAACTCTAGCCATCGTTGCTGCCGAAGATTCAAATCCTTTTGGGAGAAAAGATACTTCAACGACTTATGATATGTAAACAACTCGAATCGAATTCCCAATAGATAATGTCTCCACATCTTCAGAGCAAAAACAATCGCCGCTAACTCCAAATCATGAGTCGGGTAATTCCTTTCATCGGCTTCAGTTGTCGACTTGCATACGCAACAACTTTACCCTTCTGCATCAGCACTGCTCCAAGTCCAGTACCGCATGCATCGATGTAAACCACCATCTCATCATTCCCACTTGGAATAGTCAAAACAGGAGCACTCGTCAGTCGCTCTTTCAGGATTCCAAAGGCTTGTTCACACTTAGCATCCCAACTGA
The DNA here is from genome assembly GCA_030765085.1 of Allium cepa. Taxonomy (NCBI): domain Eukaryota; kingdom Viridiplantae; phylum Streptophyta; class Magnoliopsida; order Asparagales; family Amaryllidaceae; genus Allium; species Allium cepa. The sequence goes on along the minus strand of CM060945.1, from coordinate 716,330,296 downwards.
ACACTTGGTTTTTCTTCGTCAATCCTGTTAACGGTGCAGCTATCTTGGAAAAGTCTTTGATAAACCGACGATAATATCCTGCTAATCCAAGAAAACTTCTCACATCGGATGCATTTTTAGGTCTAACCCAATCCTGGATTGCTGCCACCTTAGCGGGATCAAATGCTATTCCATTTCCAGAAATAACATGGCCTAAGAACCTCACTTCACCCTTCCAGAAGTGACACTTCGAAAACTTAGCCTTTAGCTGATGTTTTCGCAAGATTTCCAAAACAATACGCAAATGCGTCTTGTGCTCTTCTTCAGTTCTGGAGTAAATCAGAATATCATCCACGAACACAAGTACGAACTTGTTCAACTGATCTCTGAACATTTTATTCATAAGATCCACAAAATACGCTGGTGCATTCGTCAATCCAAATGGCATTACCAGCCACTCATAAAAACCGGATGGTGTCCTGAAAGCAGTCTTCGGCACACTATCCTTCGCCACTCTTAACTGGTGAAATCCCGTTGCCAAATCCATCTGAGAAAACACCTTAGCCTCGTGAAGCTGATCAAACAAGTCATCTATTCTCGGCAATGGATACTTGTTCTTCTTAGTCACCTTATTCAGCTCACGATAATCAACACACAACCTCAACGATCCATCCGCTTTGGTTGCGAACACAACTGGTGCACCCCATTCGGACACACTACGCCGAATGAATCCTTTCCGTAAAAGGTCATCAACTTGCACCTTCAACTCTAGCTGCTCCCTAGGCGCCATCCGCCTAAGAGGCATCACAACAGGTCTGGCTCCCTCAACTAGATCGATACGAAACTCGATCTCCCTATGCGGCGGTAACCCTTTGACTTCGTCAAAGACATCCTCAAATCCATTCACAATAGGCACCGATGACAGTCCATCCCGTGGAACAACCAGCGAATACATGAAGCTGATGAAGACGCCTTCCTCATGCTTACATCGTATCACAACCTTTCGCCCTTCCACATTCCCGACTGTCACCTCAAGCCTCCCACAATCAATTCTTGCCGCATACTTCCTAAGCCAGTCCATACCCAAAATAATTCCGAACCCCGCAAAGTTCAGAACAAAGCAATCACAAACAAAAGAGCAATCATGACTCGATATAACTAGACCACGGCATAGCATACACAAACAAGACGAACCCCCAACTGGATTAGTCACTACCAATGATCTATCAACAATATCCGGTTCCAAACCCAACCGGTCTACCAACTCATTACAAACAAAAGAATGAGACGCTCCAGTATCAAATAACACTCTAACTGGAACACCACAAATGGAAAGAGTACCTTGAACCACCACACTCTTCCCCTTCTCTTCAGCAGTAGGAGCTTTCGAAGATGACGGGACAGCCCCCAAAGCATAAGCTTGCACAACCTGCCTGTCCTTTATCGGTTCCGGACAGTTCTTCTTAATGTGCCCCAGCTTATCACAGTTGTAGCACTTCAACAACACCTTCGGATTCTTGCAATCCTTGGAGAGATGGCCCTTCTGCCGACAATTATAGCAGGTCTTTTCCCCCTTCAGCTTCTTCTGACCATCCTTACCCTTCTGCTTTTGCTGCTTCCTCTTCTTGTTTCCACCCTGCTGTGGTTTAGACTCCTCCTTGGTCACAGCAACAACAGATACTTCCTTAGGAAACAAACTCTCGTGCCTGAGAGCTTTCTCCACCAGCTTCTCAAATGGATCGTCCAGATGATCCACCAACTGTCTTCCAAGATAACTGTCCAAGCCTGTCACAAACTTCTCATTCTTCTGATAAGAAGATTCAATATACGACCGAGCATACTTGGACAAAGCCTCAAACTCAGAAACATACTCAAGAACCGATCTTCCACCTTGCTTGAGCTCAACAAACTTCTTGAACAAGACAGACTTCTGAGCCGTAGAAATGAACTTAGCTTCAAATCTAGCTTGGAACTGCACCCAAGTGATTTCTTCCTCCGGAGTATCAATGGTGATAGAGTTCCACCAATCAGAAGCTCTCCCTTGAAGCTGTCTTGATGCAAGCTTCCTTTTAGTTGCATCATCAATTCCCAAGTCACCAAAAATCCTTCTACAAGCATCTATCCATCTTTGGACTTCAATGGTTGACTCTGTCCCTAAGAAAACCTTTCCTCCAAGAGCAGTATAGTCCTTACACAACTTAGCAAAATACACAGGTCTTGGAGCTTGAACTTGAACTCCAACATCCACTGATGGCCCTGGAGCTGGTATCCTTCTCATGATAGAAGTCATCATAGCTTCAAACATAGCTCCATAATTAGCAACTCCTTCAGCGGCACGGCCTTCCCTTGCAGCTGGTCTCCCTCTTCGACTCATCCTTAGTATCTACAAAAAGGACTGATTAGAACACCTTGAGGAACAACTACATAAGGAGTTCAAATCCATCTAAACTACTATATTATATATAGTAATCATCCATCAAAATACAATTACGTCTCTCATACGTAGTTACGTCAGCGAGCGTTGGCTAAAATCGATTAACCAAAGCTCTGATACCAAATGTGACGACCGCCCATGACTCCCGCACGGAAACAAGGGAATAGTGCGCTGAAGGTGTGGCAGGCAGCCATGGGTGACGGTCAAGGGTAGAATAAACATCGCAGACTCTATCGTAAAACTCACAGCGCATGGATAAAATACAATAGAGAAATATAATATAGTGAAGCTCCCATAGAACAGAATATCATCATCTAATCATAATAGCTTTATACATGGTCTGAATCATGAATACAAGAAGCCTCACTACATAGCACTCAGAGTAATCAACAATCAGCGGAATATCCAGTACATAAAATATGAAAATAATATGCAAAGCCTCCTGCTCGTCTTCGTCATCATCAGCGTGAGCCACTAAGATCAGCACCTGCCACCTGTCACCTAGTCTGCCCATCCCAAACATGGATGAACAGCCCAAGGTAATAAGAGGAGACATAAAACCTTGAGTCAGACAACAGTCTTAGTGAGCAGTAAATCAACTATCAAACATACCAAAAGAGCATAAAGGATAAAAGGAATAGGAACCCAAACCATCCCACTCCACCTCTTTCTACAGTGATAGCCCCCAGACACACACTAAGGAGAAGCAAGCACAGCAAAGCAGATAATTAAAGTAAAGCAATAATCACTCGAGTCAAGGTCGATGTTTTCCAAATACAAACCCCCAAGGCCTAAACCAAGATCAGATAAGCACCCAGAAAACACCGCTCTTGAGACCGAATGATGATACAACCAAACATCCATGACTCTGGCTATCACTGTTATCATTGCCTTGATTTTATCGTTAATTGAATGACCAACTCATCTTTCAACCATCCGTCAAGGGCTAATGGCAACCCCGGTTCTAGACATAACTCCGCACGTCATCGTGACCCGTGTCTAGGTATAATGAATCTACCCAGAGTACTAGCACGTCATCATGACCCGTGCCTGGGTATAACGGATCTACCCAACGTACTCTTGCTTTGAGCTTGCTAGAACCTTCAGTAACGATAAGATCTCAGCCTTCTAGTCATCCTCCTCGACGACTATTCCCATTATAGCTCAAGCACCTCTCGAGCCCACCATTATCCACCAACTCGAACCGCATCATCGAGTAATCAACATGCTTGGGATTATCCCGTCTGGATTAAACCAAGGCTTCCACATCATGCTTTGCTCCAACGCATCTTAGCAAAGTCCATCTCATCATCATACTTCGCCTCAACATATCATGACAAAGTCCATTTCGTCATCATACTTCGCTTCCTCTAACTATAGCAAAGTCCTCGAACCCATCCATATGAGCTTCATCATCCGCTTCATATGCCATATCAGCTTTCACCATTCAAGAGCCTTTCCACTTAGCTTTTGAATCATCTTCAACCATCTTGTACCAAATCAACTACAAGCTAACTCGAGACAATCAAATCAATCATACATCCAAACAATCAAGCATTCAAACAAGATCTAATCAAGCAATATCAACTATAATGGCAATTTCGTAAATAAATGAGCATAAGTCTAACATATATGAAATCATGGATTTTAGCATAGATCTATCAAATATAAAACATGGGTTTTGTCTCTATAACTTGTTAATTGAACTTGCATAGGTAAACATCTTCAAAAGTAATGAATCTAGTCTTGGAACTAAGAAAAATGCATGAAATCTCTAACTTTAACACTCAAACAAGCCACCAATCCAATATACTCCTTTGGGTCCGCGTGAGAGATAACTACCACTCACCGAATCACCCAAACACTTCAACAACTATCAACTAAAGATCTGGACAGCAAGGATTCAAGCTCGATTCGTCGAAATCTCGCTTGAAATGGTGAAATCTAGCTTCGTCGGATGAAGATCTTCAACTTTGGCTCTTCAATCTTCAATCTTGATCATCGATCTTGAATGGATGTTAGCACTCGATCAAAGTGGAGAAAAGAAGTGAAGAAACGTTGTAGTCGAGTTCCCAAAATGGCAGCACTTCGTCGCTTCAAAAACCGGTGCCAAAAAGTGAGCCAAACCCCTCTATTTATAGGCTGAAATCACCCTTAGGTCGTCGCCCAGTTTTAGGTCGTTGCCGACCTAAAGATCCCCGACCTAACTTAGGTCGTTTACGACCTAAATCTCAATAGTACATGCGACCTAAAATACAGCCGCCTTCCTTAACTCGAACCAACGACCTACGACTTACCCAAACACACAAGATCTCACGACCTAACTCCTATGCGACCTAACAAACAAGGCCGACTTAGCACGCACATGCACTTACACGACCTACTAGCTGTCGACTTAAAAGCTTACGACCTAACACATAAGCCTCTATACGACCTAGCCTAGTCACGACCTATCAGCAACACGAGTTACAACCTAACAACTCATAGCGGCCTTCCTTAGGTCGTCTAACGACCTAACTAACCTACCGACCTAACTATGCTACGACCTAAAACATGACGACTTAACCACCAAGCCTTAACTCGTCTACGACCTAGCTTCCTTAGGTCGGTCCAAACTTAGGTCGGTCAGAAATCATAACTCGTAACTGTTAGGTCGTTAACCCTATGTCGCTAACTATCTTAGGTCGCTCTACCGACCTATCTACCTTAGGTCGTAAAACACTAAACTCGGTCAAACGACTCATCCTCCTTAACTCGCTCACACACTAACTCGTTAGCCCATAGCCTTCTTAGGTCGGTCACATCTACATCCTATAGGTCGTTTACGACTTATAAGTCCAGCAACTTACCAACCCGTTCCAGCCCCTAAGTCGTAACTCGTAGTCAACCTAAGCTAACTTCCACACGAGTTAAGCTATCACACGACCTAAGCACTAAGTCGGTCATGACTCAATTCCGAACGACTTAGGCCACTCACGAGCTAGCTATTGCACGGCCTAACCCCCTTAAGCCGTAAACCATACCACCTAGGTTCAACACGACTCAAGAAATACAAACGACTTAATGCAACTATTTTACGACTTATCGACACGTAAAATACGGGTCGTTACATTTTCTCCCCCTTAGGAATTTCGCCCCCGAAATTCCAAACAAACAAGAGCAATCAAAATTATTCCGCATGCCTACCATCCATAGCAATCAACAAACCATGCATCCAATTACTAACCTAGCATGCAGAATTCTAAGACTAGAACAAGCTACAAATTCATGAGATGTCACGACACCTTAGGGCCATACCTCGAAGAGTTCAGGATGAGCTGCCTTCATCCTCTCTTCCTCCTCCCACGTACAGTCGTTAACATCATCACTCCATTGTATCTTGAGCAACGTAATCGTCTTCCTCCTAAGCTGTTTCGTATCGGTTTCAACAATACGAAGCGGCTTACGAGGTCTTCTAACAACTGGATCAACCTCCAAATCTTCACAGCTATCAGCAGAAACCACTGTACTCGAGTCGTGCACATACTTCCGTAGATACGATACATGAAAAACATTGTGCACACCCGCCATCTTTTCTGGTAACTCCAATCTATAAGCGAGCTTTCCAATTCGCTCGATAATCGGGAATGGTCCAACAAATCTCGGAGTCAACTTTCCTTTCTTCCCGAATCGAACAACATTCTTCAGTGGAGAAATCTTCACAAAAACCATATCACCTACGTCGAATTCCAAATCTTTTCGACGTTTATCGGCATAACTTTTCTGACGATCTTGGGCTGCCTTCATTCGTTGCCGAATGATCTCTATACAATCCGAAGTCTGACGAATCATCTCAGGCCCAAGTATCAGCTTTTCTCCAGTTTCCAACCAACATGTCGGAGAGTTACACGGTCTTCCATACAGTGCTTCATATGGTGCCATACCAATACTTGACTGGTAACTGTTATTATATGCAAATTCCACCAAATGAAGATGATCTTCCCATGATCCTCCGAAATCCAAAACACATGCCCTCAGAAGATCTTCCAAAACTCGGTTGACTCTCTCAGTCTGACCATCTGTTTGAGGATGATAAGCTGTACTCAAACACAACTCGGTTCCCAAAACCTCCTGGAAGCTCTTCCAAAATCCACTAGTGAACAATGGGTCTCGATCACTCACTATACTCTTCGGAATACCATGTAATCTAACTATCCACTTAACATACAATTCAGCCAACTTCGATGCAGTCCTAGTTGATCGAACAGGAATAAATCTTGCACTCTTAGTCAAACGATCTACAATGACCCAAATCCCTTCATTTCCCATTCTGGTTCTAGGTAGACCATCGATAAAATCCATCGATATTTGCTCCCACTTCCATGTAGGAACTTCTAACGGCTGAAGCAATCCACTGGGCTTCTCCTGCTCTGCTTTAACCAACTGGCAATTCATGCACTTGGAAATAAAATTTCCAACATCCTTCTTCATACCTTCCCAGTAATAGGTTCTCTTCATGTCCCGATACATCTTATTTCCTCCTGGATGAATTGTCAACTTCGAGTGATGACTTTCCTTCAAAACTTCATCTCTCAACTGATCGATATCGGGAACAACCAGTCGTCCTTGCTTAAGAAGCCAACCCTCTCGATCGACTTCGAATCTTTTATCCTTCTCTGGGTCCAATCCAGATTCCAAATCACGGATAATCTTGATAAGCTTATCGTCTCGCTTTTGGCTCTCGCCAATCCTTTCCACAATAGTAGGCCTTATCGATAAGTTTGCCAACATTTCAGGTTCCAATTCACATCTGGGCCTGAAGTCAAATCTAGCTAAAAACTCGAGACTCTTCCATTCCGAAAACATGGCTCCCAATCCTGCATGTCTTCGACTTAACGCATCAGCTACTGCGTTAACTTTTCCCGGAGTATAGGCTATACCAAAATCATATGATGCTAAAAACTCTAGCCATCGTTGCTGCCGAAGATTCAAATCCTTTTGGGAGAAAAGATACTTCAACGACTTATGATCTGTAAACAACTCGAATCGAACTCCCAATAGATAATGTCTCCACATTATTGGGTTTATATTGGAGCAAATTTAGGAAGAAATAAAAGTCTTAAACTTTATATTGGAGCAAATATAGAAATTAGATGAAGCGATTGTAATTAAATGTTAACAATTTGATATTTATATGGAAATAAATTGAAATAATGTAAATTGGCATACTTGGTTATAAGTTTAATATAAGAAACCAATAGAAATGTTGAATTTATGAAATATTAATAAAAATATTAACTAGAAACCAATAGAGATGTTGAATTTGTGAGATATTAATAAAAATATTAACTAGAATGGAATTCATTAATATAATAATGAATAGTGAAATTTGTTACATTTGGTTTAAAATAGAAAAGGAGCAAATAGAAGTAACTGTTGAATAAACCAATGCAATAATTGTAGATAAGTAATTATAATGTGTGTTGTTGATAATGAACGCACTTAAATGGTAATAAATTGAATATAAGAAAACATAGGCATTTAGTGAATTATTTAATGAATTCATGAAATAAAAAAATCAATGTTCTGTAGGTAATTATAATACTGTTTGGAAGTGAAACGTACAAGTGTGAAACAAAGTAAGTAAATTAATTAAGAATATAAATAATAATTAATGAAAATATTTGGAAAATATAACTAAATAGTATGAAATGAAGCATGCATTAAGGAAATGTAATACAAGTCAATGTTAATTTCACCCATAAAAATGTCAATTTATTGAATAGCAAGGTTTTGAATCAAAATTTATTAATTTATTTGAAATTTAAAATTCAATAAGTGGAATTTAACATTAATTTATTACGTTAATGGAAATGGGGACGAAATTTGTAAATAGGAATGCAATAACTACGAACCAATGAAAATTCATCCAATTGATAATAGGATGAGAACGGTGTATATAATCAATTTCAACACTTGTCCATTTGTGATAACTTATAACTGTAATTTAACGGTAATGGAGTCTAATAAGTTAAAACGGGTAATCAATTGCAATTAATCTAATTAAAGGTTATATTAGTATAAATTTTAGGTAGTAATGGGTAATAATATATTGCTAATGGTGTATGAATGAATAGATGATTTAATTTAAAGGAAATGATGTTAAAGTTTTTCATATTGGACAATTTGTTGAATTATAAGGAATGAAAATAAAGTTTATTTATATATTGGAATTTAATTTCTGCAAAATAAGATAATTGCAATTAAATGAAATTGAAATAGCTAAATAATATGTTATTTGATATTTAGACAGAATAATTATTAATTTATTTAATTTAATGAAACCAATGGTAAGATCTTAACCGATTGTAATTAATAATTTGAAGTAATGACTATTGGTTGAATAAAGGGATGGAATAAAGTTTCATCGATATATTTGAATTTAATACACGATAATAGGATAAATTGCAATTCAATAAAAAGTAAATACTTAGAAAATTGTATAAATGGAAATTTAGATAAAATTTAAGAATATAAATATAAACAATCGTGAACCAATGCAAATTGCATCCTTTTGATAACGATAAATTAAATAATAGAATGAAAGGTGAATTTAATAGAATTATTGGAAATTAAATTATAATTTAATAAAATTGAGGTTAATATTGAAATTTATAAATTAATCGTCTCTAAATTGACATTTAGATTTGTTTAAATCATTGTAAGTGTTAGAGAAATATAAAGGTGATAAAATTGTCAATTATAAAATTGTAATTTAAAAATTGGATTTAATTAATTAATTATTAATTTATTTAATTAATGGAAAAATAGCCATTTTGGCCACTGACTCGGATTTCGACGAAACCAGTTTCATCGGATCCGTATCGGTGAATTATTTTAGGATTTCAAGTATCATAACGATCAGGCTTGTCGTTTGATCGTACAGGCTTGAAACGCCTGGAAATAAATGAAATTGAAATCAAGTGAAATCAATTTGAAATAAACTGAATTTTGCATAACTTCTTCATACGATGGAATTTGGACTTGAAACCTGTTCCAACATTTCAAAATCATTTAAAACATATATTTTGATATATGGGTTGATCCTTTTCCGTTTCGGAATCGAAACGGGCTTTTCGGGTCAATTATCGTTCAAAATCCAAATCCAACCTAGCCCATTCTTTCTATTCTGTTTTGCCTATATATATGTTGTTATAAACACTAGGTCATTGCTTATTCCTCATTCTATACGTATGCTCTTCTTCATTCCAATGGCTGCAAATCCTAATCTTCCCAATCCAATTTCAATTTCAAAAAAAAAAAAATTGCGATCTGCAGCAACTTCTGGTCACGCTTCGAGTTTTAGAGGCAAAAACGCTACATCTACTTCGGGTTAGGAAGAAAACTACTTGGGTCGCTCCGGGTCATTTTGGAAAAAACTCTAAGCTAGCACCGGGGAGTTGTGGCGGGGGACCGAAGTTGAACCCGAGGTTGACTCAGGACCAGAATTTTCCAATCTTCTAATTTTCCTAACTTTTTCATACGAGCTCGGATTCATGTGCGGTTTGTTTTGCTGGGATCGTAATAGAATTATAGACATTTTGGCACTGGTTTGGATGGATTTTGAGACTAGTCAAATTTTAGATTTAAATTGGATTTAAATTCAAAAGGTGAGTGTTTTAATCCACTCACAAATTCTAAGATTTCTTATGTTTGTTAAATTCATTTATGATGTGATTTGAAATTTATTTATAGCTGTCTGGCATATATTTCCTCATTATCTCAGTCAATTTGCATTTATTTAATTTACTATTATTGTGATATCCCGGAAATTTTAGCAATATCAATTTAATAATCTGTATTTAAAATTAAATTGATTTGATAAAATTTTAATAAAAATTTACTTGATTTAATAATCCAATTAAATAAATGTTTAATTGTTGAGTTTTATCTTTCAAAAGCTAATGATTTGTTTTCCTATTTATAATGTATATATATTGTGAATAGATAATTTTTGAATTGAAATTAAATAAACAAATAAAATCTTGTTTTTAAATTCTAATATCATTTTGATAATTTGGAAATTATAAGTAAATTTTAAATACCATTTATATATTAAAACATTAATTCATTTTAAATTAATTATAGTATAATTAAGATAAATAAGAAAAGTAATTTATGATTTCTTTTATAAATGATTTAAATTGATAGAAATGTTATTTTCAAATAATAATGATAAATGTATAATTATAGATAAATTTTAAAAGTCAATATTGTTATTACTTTAAAATTTAATATGTTAATATAAATTAGTTTTAAAATTGGATTTTTAAATGTGTGAATAACATTTGGAATTGAATTAATTTTGAATTCAAAGAGTAATCATATTTAAATTATTTGGTAAGCTATCATATTTTTATGATTTGTTTCATTTCATTTTCTTTAAAAATGAAATGCATAAATATTTACATATGAAAAAAACTTATACATAAATAAATACAAATAAAGGAAAAGGAGTTTTATTTACTTTAAAAATAAATAAAAACAAATAATATTAATTTCAAGACACATGTTATAAAACTAAGGGGTGGAAGGACAAGTGTACTTGAATTAAATAGCTAGTGTAACAAGTGTCCTTATTTTGATTTTTCTTTTAATTTTTAATAAATCAATTACATTTATATAAAACATGTTTCCTTCATTTCTATCTTTTCTAATTTTCATTTCTCAAGACAAAGAAAAAAAAAAGAGAAAGGTCTCACTTGAAAACAAAGTTGTTTACAAACTTTCAAAAAACCATATTTTTCAAAAGAAATGCATACACTCCTCAAAACTGAAATCATTAAAACCCAAACATAAGATCTATTACCTGAAAACCAAATCCACTTCTAAAAGCCTGCACCTGAAACCAATTTCAAAAGAAAATGGAAGCCTGCACTGAAAAATTCATTCAAAAGCAAATTTAAAGGCCTCTGCATTTTTTAATCTGTAATCAGTAAGCAAGTATGTCTGCATGCAAGTGCTAACAACTAGTTCAAAGTTAAAATGGCCTTCAAGCCTGCATACAAGTTTTTAACAGCAAGCTACTCAAGTTTTATCAAAGATTCAAAGAAGTAAAAGCTTTTCTAAATTTTGTGCTCTGTTTCATAAATTCCAGGTGAGTAACAATTCTTTTTAAAATAATAAGTATAAATTTGTTGCTTAAATAAGTATGCTCTGAATATGATTAGCTGATTGCATGTTGAGTAGTATGCTTGAGTGTGATTTTTAATGCAGTGCTATATATATGTGAATGAATGTTTGAATGTATGAATGGATTTTGAACATGGATGACTGTTATAACTTTCAGTTTTCTTCAGGTTCATAAATTTAGTAAATGATTCGATTTCTTTTGAATCAATCTGTAATAATACATGAGACCAAAACAATGTGTGCTTATATTGTATGTATAAATTATAATTAAGATTTGTTTAGAAAAAAAAAAGAGAAAAAAAATATACCTGTAGTTTCTGGAAACAGATAATAGCAAAGCAAACTAGAAACTAACCAAAGCATGATGATTATTTCTTAGTTCCAGATGTTTGAATCAACACTTTAAACTAAATTTTGACTTTTAAAAACCAAATTTCAAATTTTAGTGTTGAAACTTGTATGCAATGCTGTTTTGCTACTGGGAAGTGAAATGGGGGAAAAGTTTTATAACCTAGTTATGAGTATGCTCTGATTTTTTGATCGGCGTTGAGCCACTGGTTGTTCGAGTGCTCTGGTACGCTGGGTGAAGGATGCTAGGGGATGGACGGAGTCTTGGCCGAAGTTTTAGCATCTCCGATGGCCGGAGAGAAGAGGTAGAGGGTTTTACAGGTTTTGGGATTTGAAGTTGATACTGTTGCCAGGTTTGAATTGGGAAGGGGAAACTCGTTTTGCGATTTCGAATGGAACTGAGTTCGTGATGGTTGTAATGGGTTTTAGGGTTGGTGGTCGACTTGTTCGATGCATGGGTGGAGGCCGGAGATGGCCAGAGCCACCGTGCATATGCATGGTGGGGTGGTGTATCAGGGGATAGTTTTGGGTTTACTGTGTTTTGTTACTCAGGTTATACTCGAAGTAACTCGAGCTTTTGCTCGAAGACAGCATGGGGTTTACTCGAAGTAAGCTGAAGAGTGGCTCAGGTTGCTTTCTGTAATTACATGTTTCTGAAACCTGTAGTTTTAATTTAAAGATTGTTTTAAAATCTAATGCAGGGGCTTTGAAAACAGAATTTAAGCCAAATTCAAAATTTGAATTTCAAATGAGTTTTGAATCCAGGTTTAAGCTTTGAAACAAAATGTTTAGAACAACTTCAAGAGTTTAAATATTTTAAATTTTGAATAAAGCTTTAAATTTAAGTAGAGATTCAAACATGAGTTTAAAATCTGAAAATCAAATTCAAATTTGAAACAATGGTTTGAAAATAAAGGGAGTTTTAAGGCAATTTAAATGCTTAAACAAATTTGTAGTTCAAACATATTAAAATATGATTTGTATTTTTAAATGAATTTGGAGTTTAAATTTCTTATAACTTCTTTTATAAAATAAGAATAAAGCTTTAAAAGATTTTAAAATGTTTTTAAAATTTTATTTTAGTTAAGTTTGATTTCTTTCTAAATTTTAAATTTAAAATGTAATTTTTAAACAATCTTAAGTTAAATTGTTTTAAGTTACTTTATTAATATTAAAGTAATCATGAATAAGAAATGTTTTATTTTAAAAAGTAAATTTAAGATTTAATGATTTTTGTTTCATTAAATTAGCAAGATAATTTAAATAATGTAATTAATTAATTAAAGATTTGAAATTAATTAAGGTTAATTAAATTTGTAATTAATATTAATTAATTTAAGTTAATTACTTAGAAAAGGTAATTAAAGAATTGATGATGAGTTAATAAAGGTCATTAACTCGTGATTGTTTATTAATTAATTAATGTAATTAATTTGATAATTAATTGGATTGATTAATTTAAATAATCAATTATGAAACTTAATTAATTATGATTACTTTATGGAAATAATTAAAGATATTAATTACTATTTGTAATTAATTTATTAATTTGTTTAGTTTAAATTAATTAATTAAGTTTAATTAATTTAGAATAATCATTTGATTGATAAGCTATCAATGAAGTATAATTACTTAGAGAAGTAATTAAGATAAATAAATTACTGGAAGTAATTAATTGAAGTATGGTATTTTGGGATTAATTACTTTGTGTAATTAATATGAAAGGTAATTTCTTTGTGAAGTAATTAATAATTAATTACTTAGCTTAATTAATTTAAGCATTGATTAAGTCTTTTGAAATAATTAAGTGATGTAATTAATTAGAGGTAATTAATTACAAATGAGATAAATCAAGGATGACTAATCAATAGAATTTATTATTAAATATAATTAATTTAGGAGTGATTAAGAAGTAACTAAGGTTAGTTAATTACTAAATGTAATTAATCAAGTATGATCAATAATAGTGGATTAATTAAGATTAATTACTTAGTGTACTTAATTTAAAAAAGTAATTAATTTAAATTTAATTAAGGATCATTAATTAATATAATTAATGATGTAATTAAGGATTAATTAATTAAGACTAATTAATCAATGATAAGTGATTAAGGAAGTAATTAATTAATGTAATGAAGTAATTAAAGGTTAATTACTGATTTTGGTTAAGGATAACTAATTTGTAAATTAATTAAAGATAATTACTTGGATGTAATTAAAGAATAATTAATCAAGGTGACTAATTAAGATGGTTAATTTGAGAATAATTGATTGATTGATTTGCAATCAATTAAGGGTTAAGTAAGCAAGTTTTAAATGGAGAAGTAATTAATTTAATTCATTTTAAATTAATTAAAGATGGGTAATTAATTTAATCACTTTAAATTAATTAGAGATGGAAGTAATTAATTTAATTCATTATAGATGGTGTGATTGTAGATTCTTGCTTATGAATGGATGATTTGGTTTGACTTGAATGATTTGAATCTCAGATATGAGATTAATATTGTGTGATATGGATGCATTGGTTGCACTGTGATGGTATGAGTTATCTATGGGTGATGATAATGTAGATTATCAAGTTATGATGATAATATAGATTACTTTTTTATGATAATATTGTTGATTATCTTGTATGATGATGTGAAGTATCTATCTGTGTGTATATAGATAGTTTAAATTGAATTGTTTTAAACTTAAAACAACTTGGACCTAAAAGACACGCTTTGGATTTCGATGAGACCGGGATCGGGTTTCCATATTTGGAATCCGAAAACCACATCGATTCCAATTAACGTTAGGTCGTGAATCTAAGTGGAGCAAGTGAAGACTCGAGGTGTAAGGGCTATACATCAGTATAACTCTGTGGGTGATTCTGTAATGAGTTTGACGGAATAGTGCTTATAGATTCGAGATGGTGAATCAGAGTGCAAGCGCTATGGTCGTTGACTCTGAGGGTGATTCCAATAATGAGTGCAACGAGATAGTGCCTTCGGTTTCGTGCGAACCCGGAACAAACTTGTATGGATTGAATGCTTTCAGAACATCGTCAGGCGGACGATGAGCATTCTAAGATTTGATGTCCTATAAAGGTAATCGTAACCTCAAGCCTCATCAACCGGGAATGCCAAAAACAGGGGAGGTGCAGCAAGGCTTCGTGGGTAGCCCCCACTTGAGAGCAAGATTTACCCCTGTCTAGAGGTCCCTTTTTATTTCGGCTGTGTGGGGCGGTTGAATCGCGACAACTGCCGGGGTTGTCTTGTTCGGAACTGTTCAGTAAGGAACGGGTCCGGCCTTGTGTTGCAAGTGATGAAGGGAGTAATCCTCGGTACGGTGATCTAGGCCACGTACTGTGACGGGCGGTACCCCAGTAGCCCTGCCATTGTATAGAATCCAAAATCCAATAAGTGCCAACGGTTTTGATTGTTTTACCCACTTTTGTGGCTAGTAGCTGGAATTTAATCATGTAACAATTTTGGCTATTTCATATTTATTTGAAAACCCTCGACACTATTATAATATCACTGGATTTCCTATCAAATGTTTTGGTTAGCGTAAGGTAAAAACTTTTCCATGTTTATGTGTGGGAAGTCTTACGTGATACCCTTTCTTTAAAAAGGTTTTTTGAAAGTTAAGCAACTTCAACCTGTTACTCACACCAGACCCATGTCTGACCCGGAGTTTATCTTTGTTTTTCATAAACTCTTAGGTACTCAAATTTTTACGAGTAGCCATAGGATTCAGGTTAGGATTCAGATTAGCTTTGACGAATATTGGAGGAGCAATGGAGTAGGAGGCTTCTGCGTTAGATATTAGTATTCCGCTGTGTGTTCTGTGTTGACTCTGAGATTGTATTATGTTGTAAATACTAGACAGGTGTTTATAACTATCTAGTATGTGTTGTATTATCTGTGTACACTGATAGTGATTGTAAACTATGTAAATATTTTATGTTATTAATATAATTTATTCGTTCCGCTGTTTCGATTCTGATGTGTTGTTCTTCTTTCTTCTCTTTCTTTCTATTCTCTATCCCTTTCTTTCTTATTAGCGATGCGACTTCCTAGAGATAGGAAGTTGGGTCGTTACAGTTATTTAATTCATTATTGCATATTAACTGCCAGTTAAATTATTATCTATTTTATTGCATATAAACTGCCAGTTAAACAGTTATATTTTATTTTTAAATATAAACTGATAGTTGATACCTGTTATTACCACCTGTTATATATTGATGTATTGTTTGAATTTGGATGATGATTGTGATAAATGGTTGATGGTTGATATTGGATGAATGGATGTTGTACTTATATTGTTATAAACTGCAAGTTATTATGCATTTTCATTTCATTTGGGATTTCGGTTTGAAATGATATATAACCATAATTTTTATTTTGAATTACGGATTGAAATGTTAAACATCCGTATCACATGACCATAGGATAGAAAATTTTATACAGGCACCGATATATATATATATAATTATCTTTGAAATGATTTTTCTATGGTTTTGGAAAGAATTTGGTTTAATGAGTATTGATTTTTGATATTATAAATATTATTTTTATGTATAGTTAAACGCTTGAATTTAAGCCATGTATAAATTTGGTTTAAAGAATAAAAGAAGTTTAAAAAGAAAAGTTCAATTTTATTTAGATATAATACGGTTAAGTATTTATTTAAATTTTTTGATGGAGTTTATAATGTCTTAAATAAAATAAATATTGGAAGATAAATATGAATTTGCTTTGAAATAAGGTATTTAAGAATTATCCTTGAATAAAATTTATTTGAAATTTTTATTAATTTGGGGTTTTAAAAGGTATGATCTTTATAACTTGATTTTGGTTTAGAGGACTTAAATGAATATCAAGTCGATTTAAATGAATATTATCAAGTAAATTAAATTGAGAGAATATCCTGTTATTTGAAGTTTAAAGGTTTTACTTAAATGATATTTGATTTATTAAGTAAACATTTCAAATCTAAATAATAGTAATTGAATTTGATATATATGAAATTATCAAAGAATAAGTTTCGAAATGGTGAAATAATCAAAGTTTTGAAACATATGGAAATTGAAATGGTTTATTTGGGAATTTAAACCTATATTTGGAATTTATTTGTAAAATTTAAAAACTATTTTGTTATGCAAAGCAGTTTAATACTTAAACCATTTATGTATTAGAAATTTGGTTTCAAAGCTATGGGGTTTAAGATATATATATATATTTGAAAATATTATGATTTGGGAAAAGGGATATTTATAAAATAAAAATGTTATCATATTATTTGGGGTCTTAAAAATATAAATGATATCATATTTATATGGTTTTGAAAAGGATATTATATTCTGGTTTTAAAGTATAAATTATTTTGAAATAACCGCGGTCTTATAATAACGATTGGTTGTTGAAGAGACCGGGATCGGAAGTTTTCATACTCTCTGCCAATGCCGAAAACCACTTTAACAACCGTGTACGCAGTGGAGATTCCAGAATGAAGTAGAATGGTGGCGACGTTTCCTTTGAGATAAAAACATGGATCCGACTCCCGTGAGTTGGCATAAGGTGGCTAAAACAAGAGCGATTCTCGGGCCAAGGGGGTAGCACCCTTTATCGGACACATCTCTTCGGTACTATACTCTGACTTTGGATTTAGTCGGTGGCCACCTTTATTTTTTTGATTTTGGGGATGTTTGTTCACGGTGGGCGGTAGCTGCGGCTATGCGTTACCACCAGCCCGGATAGCAATTGGTATATCTACCCTGGCATTGCCTAGTTGTGTCGTGTCACCTACCCTAGCGAGCCTTTTACGATTTTGGTTTTGTACCATACCACATGGAGTGCCCTTTGACGACGCCCAGTATGGGGGATATTACGGTACTGTATGGACTATGGGAATATATAAATGTGTTAAGGTGGAAAATGTAAAGCCTTAACGCTATTTAAAAGTAAGTTTATTTTACAATTAGACACTATTATAATAGAGAAATATACTACATAGTAAATATTTTATCGGATCCTTAAGAGATGTAAATCCCGAGCATCTCTTGAGTTACTACACTCATATTTATTTCTGTTGATTTAACTTACATAAGATCTTTTAGTTCTGACTTGAGTGTTTTGACTTTTCAATTCGCTCAGGTCAATCCGAGCATTTCAGGATCGAAGACATTATTTCTGCAGGACGAAGATGAAGATTTCATTATTATTATTATATTATATTCCACTACACTGTATTCCGTTGCATCGATTTTTTTCGTTGGTATGTGCAACTCTGATATGCATTGTATAAGAAAAATTAAATATTTTGAAAACAGCTTCATGAACTGTATATTTGATTATTATATTTTATCCTTCTGCTGTGAGATTCTGTTTTGTTTTATTTCTTTCACATTTTTCTTATTTACCCCATAACAATCCGCCCTTCCGTATGGTTTGAATTGGCACATGTGTCGATTTAAATCACGCGTAAAGGCGGGACGTTACAACATCACATAACTATTACATAGTTATACATACATCAGAGTTATATAACATACAACAACAGAACTGTCATATACATATATGTCCATACATACATCCAAAATACATCATACACTAACTACACAGCGGAACTATATAGGTAGACACATACGTCTGGTCTTCTTCTCCAAAGCTCCTCCAGAAACTCAATACTCCAAATACCTATCACTTGGCTACTCATAAAAATTTGAGTACCCAAGAGTTTATGAAAAACAAAATATAAACTCCGGGTCAGACATGGGTCTGGTGTGAGTAAACGGTTTAAAGTTGTTTAATTTTGAAAACCATCTGAAAATAAAGGTATCACGTAAGACTCCCCACACATGAACACGGGTAAGTTTTTACCTTACGCTAACCAATACATTTGATAGGAAATCCAGTGATATTATAATAGTGTCTAGGGTTTTCAGGTAAATAGAAATTAGCCGAAATTGTTACATGATTAAATTCCAGCTACTAGCTATAAAAGTGGGTAATACAAATCAAAACCGTAGAGTCTCGTAGGGAAAATGAGTTTCCAACAATGGCATTGCTACTGGGGTACCGCCCGTCATAGAACGGGGCCTAGATCACTGTACCGAGGATCACTCCCGATCCTCTACAACACAAGGCCGGAACAATTCCTTACTGAACTGCAACAACCTGGAACTTCGCCTCAATTAATAATCGACATTTAAAAGATCAATACTGCTGCATATTGCTGATTGAGGTTTCTAAATTGAATTAAAATTCTTTTATAAAGTGTTAAAAAGATTGATGAGTTTGAAAATTAAATAGTGATCATTTTTTAATTTGGGCCGTGAAAATTAACAAAAGCCAATAACCCGTTCCCCTTTCTATTCATTTTTTTCTCTCATTCTAACCTTAAGCCCAAAAACAATCGAAAGAAAAATAAATGGCGGCCACGTTCGCTCACTCCTTCTCGTTCGCCCCTCTTTTCGAAAAATAGGGCTCGTGACAATCGAAATCCCCAACCATTGAAGCTCAATCGAATGAAGACTATGGCTTCGCTCGATTTCTGGTGTGGTTGGCTTCTTCTAAATTCGTCGACAAGGTGAGTTTGCTCACATCTAATTCATACCTCGAGTTAATTTGAGGTTCGAATTCTGTGATTTCGTTCGTATTCAATTGTTTTGCTTGGCCATTCGATTTTGTTTTAATATTGAAGATGATTTTGACTTGGTCGTCTCGGCCCTATTTTTGTTCGATGCTGATGATTTCTGATTTATTCATATCAAATAAGTTTGTTTACTGGATTGATATGGTTTTGCTTCGTTTCATGGTCACCACGGTGTTGAATTCTTGTGAGCTTCGGCTCTGACCATCTCTGTGTTCATTCATACCTAAGTTTCACTGCATTGTACACTTATGTCATTATTCTGTAGTGTTGCAGTGTACATCCACACCTTAGTTTCACTGCACCGTACACTTATATCATTTTGAAATTTATGATGTATTGTTTTGACCTTACACATTTGTTTCACGTAATATTGGGCATATGTAAGGTTGCATTCATGTGTTTGTTAATCTGAAGCTTGTATGCAAATGTTTGCCATGCATTTGTAATTGACTAGCTGTAGCATGCTTGATCTTGCCTACATTATCCATATGAGATCATTCGACTTTGCTGTGCACTCTCTTGTGTTGCCGTGTTCTAGTTTACATTTGAGTTAAATTTGGCCCAATTTCATTTAGTTATTCACTAGCCATTGTATACAAGTTTTTCATGTAGTCAACTGTGCATTTGTCTGCGGTGTTACATGTTCATTTGATAGCACCTTGGTCATTTTAGTTGGACTTGTACACTTTTGGTTTCACTGCATGGCATATTGGTACATATTAGAAATGCTGCATCATTGAGTTGCACTGCACTTTTGTGTTTGCATTAGATTCACGATGAGGCTGGTGCTGTTTTGGTCGAGACGGTGTTCATATATGGTTATTTTAGAACCATTTCATTGTTGAGGTCGTGACATTTATTGTCTATTGCCCTATCGTGACCATTCTTGTGTATTCATTACATCACCACTGTTGCATTCTTGTTTGTACTTTGAGTCACTTTTGCATTACCTCTAACCTTTTGACACAAAGTTCATTTCATGATGATCTTCACTATGATATAGGGTCACATCCCCCGTGTATTTGCAGTCTGCATATTATGTTGACATTGTATTTCTTTTGAGGCTGGGTTCAGTCTTGAACACTTGTGGTCTTCATATTTGTTTCTGACCATTCTTTGTGCTACCTGACTGGAAGCATCGTACACTCGTGATTTTGTGGTGGTTGCAGTTTTTGGTCCCAGTTGCCCTTGTTGTTTGCATTTCCAGGTTCATATAGTTGGCACTTTTCCATTGCACTTGCGTTGAGTCCTAATAACAGTGACTTGACCTCTGCATTTGGTTAATGATTTTGGCCATATCTCTGTTGATGTCACCTTATTCCACTGTGTCCTCATGTTAGTACCACTGCCTTTATTTGTTTGTTAGCACTGTTTCATCATGACACTGCCATGTTCATTTGGATTGATTTTCGAATTACACTTGAGTTGAATCCGATGACTCGGGTTTGATCTTGTGTTTGTTCGTGAATTTTCATCGGGTACATCATCACTGTAGTGGCAAGGCAGTACACGCAAGCATGAACTGCAGCCACACGGTATTCATTGGATACATCGTCACTGTAGTGGCAAGGCAGTGCACGCAAGCGTGAATTGCAGCCACACAGTATTGCTTTTATTGATATTCTAATTGCTTTTGTTGCGTATTTCCTTATGTTGTAGTGGCGAGGCAGTGCACGTATGCGTGTACTGCAGCCCTACTCGAATTAATATTTTAATTGATATTTCAATGGTTTGAACTGTTTTGTTTATTCAATTCAATATTCTGAATTGTATTCTGATTTGGTTTAATTTGCTGAATTGTGGTTTAACACTGTTACGTGTTATATTAATCGTTATCCGATTTCTTTATATAAGGATCGGATAGTCGAGATTTATTGTGACTGTCGTCTATTCATTATTTAATTATTATTGCTTCTGTGCACTAATAACTGAGTTTGAATTAGACTGCCCCGAGTATTATTTTCTTTTGAATTTAATACTCGGGTCAGACCGAGTATTTCAGGTTGTAGATATTCTGCTTTGGGTTGCTGCTAGAGCTATGAAGTTCTTTCATATCTTTTGGAGTAGTCGTCGTCATTTGTAGTGGTCTGTATAATTGTATAGGAAGATATGTATTCGTGTATATTATATACGTTAATGTACTTGTATATGTAACTTCCTGAGTCGACTTTTGTAGTTGTATTATATGTACCGTGTCAAATGTATTGTAACTGACATCAGTTATTGTATATATGAGACTTTCTATTTTATCTGTGTTCCGCATTTATATTATCTGTGTTATTATTATATATTTTGTTCTAAACTATTATGAACCATCGTAGTTCGTTTTATACTGGAATTGGGGTATTTCGATGGGAGAAAATAAATCAGAGATGAAAAATGAAAGAATATATATATATTTATATACCACTCCTATCGAGATAACCAATACTAGTGTAAGGCCTAACTACTGATGGCCGCTCCTCAACAGCCTTATTCTGCGCGCTAGTTGACCGCATTACACCGTAGTGTTCTTGGCTAGCGTGGGTATAGAGGTGGGGCATCACAGCTTGGCATCGGAGCCAAAAGTTTATGGACATAATATAAAACATAACTTAGATGGAACATGTGATACGACTATTTGTCGATGTTTTATCTCTCATATTTGCATAAGATTGTCTTTGATTGTTAGGTATGAATTCTTAACGCTTATTCATGTGCATTTGATTTTGGTTTCGTGAAAGAATTTTGGCTTCTGCCTCCGTTTTCTTTACGAACTCAAGTTGGGTTTTTGATGATGAGGACTTGGTTCTTGTGTTTTCGGCTTTGATTTGATTTAGCCGATGATTGATTTTGTTCGAATCTCAGCGATTTTGAACTTGATATTTTATGTTTTCCTCGGCTTGATTTCCATTTGATTTCGGTCACTTTCTTTTTGAGAAATTGCTAAATTCTTGATTTCCAAGACTCTGACTTTTTTTGCCGTTAAATCCTTTGATGATGATGTTGAATCGTTTTGTACTCTATTATGGCCATTAATTGTTGACTTCGACATTGACTTGATTTTTATTTTTGTTGAAGTCATTTATGCATTTATGCTCGTTTTGCTTTGTTTTTCCTATTGTTAATCAATTCTTCTTTTCCGATTAGTTGTTATCTTCTTTGTCGACTTTGATAACTTCTATTTCTGGAATTTTTGGATATTCCTACTTTGATGGATTTAGAATCGAATTCTTTGGATTTTATTCACGTCTTCGAATGTGAATTTTTTTGTGAATTGATTTGGTTTCCAAATTTAACCGATTCGTGTTATTTCCCCGATTTGTTGCTATCATTTATTAGCGACTTTAGTGACATTTTCTTCGGGATTTTCGTGAACATACTTTTTGAAGGATTCGGTATCGATTTCTTTGGATTCTATTCACATCTTTGTATGTGAATTCTTGTGATTGATTGTTCCTACAATCATTTTTCTGATTTGTCACTTTAAAAATATAAAGATTTTCTATACTGGTAGTAAATATCAAAACCCTTTTCTCTAAACGATTTCAAAACTATTTTACTACAAAGCTCTTTTCCTAAACCGTTTTCCAATCTACTAGTATATACAAACCTTTACCTCACTCGTATGAGAAATCTAATTAAACGACTTAGTAAAACTAGTGGTATGAAATGCTTGCATTTACTTCGCCGGTTAATTCTTGGACTTATTCGATTGAATCTTTTGTGACAATTTTCTAGTGAAGATTTACAGTTTGTTCGTAAATATTTAAGTTAAGCAAGTGATTATGGGACATGAAGCTAAACTTTTATATTTACTAGCTTAATGTAATTGACACTTCTCGTTGATCATGACGATCATTTTATGATTCAGACTAGCAATTGTGCAATGTCTCTTTGTTTTCTTTCTGGTTAGGCTAGACACCACTTGTGTGATTCCATTCACACATACCTTTATGCTTTTTGGTTAGCCTAGACACCATTTGTGTGATTCCATTCACACATATCTTTTTGCTTTCTGGTTAGGCTAGACACCACTTGTGTGATTCTATTCACACATACCTTTTTGCTTTTTGGTTAGCCTAGACACCATTTGTGTGATTCCATTCACACATATCTTTTTGCTTTCTAGTTAGGCTAGACACCACTTGTGTGATTCCATTCACACATACCTTTTTGCTTTTCGGTTAGCCACCATGAGATAGCGTCATGTTTTGCGTTGCACGTGCACCATGCTCCCATTCTCGCTTTGCGTTACACGTGTTGGTGAGTTTTCATGCACACGTGTAGGTGAGTTTTCATACTCCCGTTTGATTTTTCATACTCCCATTTGAGTTTCCATACTCCCATTTAAGTTTTCATACTCTCTGTGATAACCCTGATTTTCATGCATTAGATAATTGAATAGTTATCTAATTTGACTTCTGAAAATATTGATTTATAAATAAATAAATGAGATAATCTCCATTATAATTATTTAAATTTGATAAAATAAATTGTTTTCAAAACAATAATAATGTGTTATTTTTATATATAAGTAGATTTTAAGTAAAGTTATTATTTACAAATTGAAATTGTGTGTGTAAAATATATATATTTGAGTTAAATTTAAATTGAATTTTAAATTGAATTTGAATTTGGATTAAAATATTGAAATTCAAAAGATAGACACATATTTGTGGGAGAATTGAAAGCATTAATTTGGATTCGGTATATTAAATTTTTAAAAGATATAATGACTGGTGTATTTATATAATTATTTTTAAGTTTATAATTGCATTTTTTTCCTTTATTTTATTTCATTTCCTTTCAAATTTTATTTAAGAAAAGTTAAGAAGAAATTTGAATATTAAAACAATTGAGACATTTATAAATATAAAACTAAATTAAAATATTATATAAATACATATTAAAACATACTAAAGCAAGGCAATTACAAATGTAAATCATGTAGAATACAAGATTTACAAGTGCAAGTCAATAAGCATAGAAATATACAAGTGTAGTAATTATAATATACTTTTGAAACAAGTGTCACTTTTTTTTTAAAAAAAAATTCTAATAAAAAATAAAATGAAAATGACATTTTCTTTCACATTTCAGGTACATAAACCTGTAAAACAATTTTTAAACTAGAGAAAAACAAAGGCTTACGAACTTTTTTTCAAACCGAGCAAAGGAAAAAAAACTGTAAACATTTTTCAAACCCAGGAAGAATTATCAAGCTTGGATCATTTCAGTTTTTAAGCAGGAATCAGATCAATTCAACAACTTAACCACAAGCAGAGCAGGAATTAAAGCTTCAAATAACAAATTCGAACTCAATCCAAGATGAACTATGAAATTCAAATCAAGTACAACAACATTCAAAGGAAAATGGGAGCTGTTCTCTGTTTTTAAATAAACAGGTGAGTAAAACTAATATTTGTTTTAAAATCTGTAGAATAATCTGATGCATGCAACCTATATATGAAGTAAGCATGATAAATTGATGCCTGATGGTTTATTATATGTTGCATATTTATATGTAACTGACTATATAGTGTATATGTGGGAATATAGAGTGTTGGTTTCTTGTTATTGGAAACAAACTTGAAAAAAACACATATCCCAATATTTAAACAGATGCATGTTATGATTCTTAAAGGTTAAATGTTTGTATCAACTCAAGTTTTTAAAAGCAAACATTCGAGTCAAAAGTTATAAAGTAAAAGCATACTACAGTTTAAAGTTTTTGTATCATAGAAGCCTCTGTTCGTCTTTGTGACAGATGAGTAAACAATTATTTAAGATTTAAGTGAATCTGTGTGTATGATTTATGAAGAATGTTGTGTTTGCTTGAGTACCCTCTTTTAGTTTTAACTCTGCATATATACAAGTATGTTTGTGCTGTGCATTCTTTTGATATATTTTTTCTATTTCTGCATTACAGGGTGGGAAACAAACAAGTAAATTAAATTTCTTTTCATTAAATCACTACCAAGCTTAGGATTTAAAACAAATAAGTATGTTTAAGCATATGTTATGATCTAGAAATTGTTTAAAACTCGATAGTGGTGAATTGCCTCTGTTAACTTTGATTTACAGAACAAATTTTAAACTTGACGATAAATTTGAATGTCATGAAATACGAATTCAGTTATATAACTTGAATTGTCAACAGAAAATGGGATTTCTAAAACAAAGTTGATAATTTTCCTTTGAGTATGTTAAGAGCTGTTGCTAATGAACTGAGATTTGGCTTTGTGCAAATCCAGATGGTTGGAGGTCTTTGTGATGTTAGGGATTTGGACCAGGGGTGGAGGAGGGTCCTACGATGTCAGGAAAATGACCGGTGATGTTCCAGTTCACCATGGCGCCGGCGATTGTCCAATTTCGATTTAAGCCCTAGCTTTTCAAGGCTTGAAATAAATGGTCGCTGTGGATGCCTTGATGTGTCGAGTTGCATGTGGATTGGAGTAGTGGTAGCGTGGAGGTTAACGTTGACGCTGGTGAAGTTTGGTGACATATGGAGGTCGGCACTGCCTGGACGAGGCAATCAATCGTCGGGGTATTTTCGTTTTATAGCTCGTATGTGTTGTATTTCGTTCCCGTGAACGAATTTTGTTTTTGGCTGCTGTGATCGCATGTGTGAGTGATTGTTGTCTTGTTGGTGATTGTTTTAGGCGATCAAGGTGCGTCGGCGGTGGGTGCAAGTGCACGGTGAGGGGGTGTGCATGTTTTGTTTCTGGAAGGTTTGAGTTTTCGGGGTTATGCTCGGGTTGATGATGGGTTTTACTCGAGTCTTCCTTCTGGCTGCCCGCATGAACGTGTAATATTAGGTTCTCGAGCTTAATTCTGATGATATGTTAAAGGAAGAAGACTTGGGGGGTTTCAGAAGTCAGGGTGTGGAACTTTGTTGGTTCAGGGTTTAAAAACCTGTGAAGATTTAAACTGGAGGCAATATTTTTAAACTATTTAAATGAATTTAAAGTATGGATTCAAAATTCAATTTGAATCCTAGCTGGAATAGATAAGTTTTATAAAATATAAAAATGTTTAAACAACATTAAATTGTTAAGTACATTTTTAAATGGTATACATGAATTTATCTCGAGTAAATTGAGTTTTTGCTCGAAAACAGGGTGGGGTTTTACTCGAAGAAATTTAGGAGTAGCTCGGGTAAAACGCTTGGTTTCAGATTTCAGGTGATTTTAGTAGGAAATTCCTATAGGTCTTTAAAGATGATTTAAATAATGAAATTAAATGAACACAAAGTATTTAGTGAGAACGGTAGTTGATTAATGTAATCAATTTAAGGGGATAAATACTTAATTTGATAATTAAGATAAATTGTTAATTAGATTGAGAAATCAGTGTAAGGAATTGATTTATTGATGAGATTAATTCCTACAATCAAGGATGAGAATTAAATTAAAGGTAAATTATTTAATTAAATTTATTATGGAAACTACTTATGAAAAAAAATTAGTTATCATTGATTAAGGTAGGTAATTAATGGGAAATCACTAGATGAATAATAATGACTTAATATAAGAAATTTAAAAGATTAATTTGTTTAAGAATTAATGATAAAGATTAAGTAATTAAATTTATAATTTAAGGGGTTATTCAAGTAAGGATAATTAACCAATAGATAATTACTTGATAAAAGCAAATAAAAGGATAATTTACGTGGTGTAATTAATTCAGGACTAGTTAATTAAAAAAGTTAATTAAGAAGTATGATTTATTTAATGATAATTGATCAATAGTGATTATAAGACAATTAAATTGAGTAATTAATTTAGAATCAAGGTAAGTAATATGGAGGGGTAGAGGTTAATTAATTGGGTAATAAATTGAGAATTTAATTACCTATTGTAATTGAAGGGTAATTAATTGTGGGTGATTAATTAAGATAAATAATGAAGGAATGATTGGTTAATTGACTTAAAATAAATTAATGTTAAATAAAGAAATCTAAGTGGTTGAGGTTAGTAATTCAATTAGGCTTAATAAAAAAAATTATTATTTATATGTGATTAAGCTTTGCTCAAGGATGATTGAATGGTATGGATGCTTTGGATGAGTTGATAGCTCAGTTATGAAATGTTATGTACTTCTTTTGGGTAACTTGGGTTAGGATGACATGAGACTCGAAGGGGCCGAAGTCAGGTATTAGTAAATACCCGAAACCACTTCGATTCTTTATAAATTGATGTGTGATATAGGTGATGTCTATAACAACTTGTGAAGTTGTAAATTGATAAATTGCCCGGGTTTATATAAGTGTATGTTTTGGGATATTCCTTGTTAGATGAGTTTACTCACGCTGCTTTCCAGCCTGACCTGGGTGTTACTTTGATGTAATGCTCGGGTCAGACCGAGTATTACAGATTTTTCAGGTAAGGACGTTCTGGAGCTCAGGAGGCAAGCTGGATGGCAGTAACGTATGGATAGTTTCACTACGATATTATATATATCTGAGACATTTTAAATTGTATCTGTGTAATGTTGTATAAAATTTCTGTAACTCTGATATATCGATGTAAAATTGATAGATACAGTTTTCTCTGGTATAATTATTATTATTGATATTATATTTTATCCGCTGCGAATGAGAGATTGTGTGTTTCTTCCTGTTCTTCTTCTATCTCTTTTCTTCTTTCCTCTAACTATCTGGAATTTTCGGGATTGAAAATTTCGGGTCGTTACATTTGGTCTCAGAGCGGAAGGTTAAGCGAGAACCTTGGCTCTGGTGGGATTACTCATTAAGGAAAGGGTAAGTAGTACCCTATAATGAGTTGAATGTATAAATATGAGAGAGCGTACTTGTTATTTTCTTATATAAATGTTTTTAAATGATTTCAAAAGTAAATAAATCTTATATAAGAAATAGCTTATCTAGTATCTTAAGGAAATTGGTTATAGTATTAATTAAATTAAAAGTAATGGTAAGAATTAAGAAGTAATGTAACGATAACGATTTTTCGTTGCCGAAAAACCGAAATGTTATGGGTTTAAGAAAGAAGAAAAGAAAAAGAAAGTGGTAGAAGAGAGAAGATAGTAGAAAATAGAGAGAAAAGAAAATAGAACGGAACAGAAAACAGAAAATAGAACAACATCAGAATCTCACAATTCGCAGCGGAACAACATATAATAGATAAATGAATAATCTTTAAACAAAGAATTATATCAGTTATTACATTACATTTCATTACATCATATCATCAGAGTGTACAACAACAAACAAACAGCGGAAAAAGAATACTATATACTAGTAATACGCCATGCCATCCAGCTTGCCTCCTGCAACTTCTGAATTCCAGAATATCCCGATAAACCTAACTCTTGACTGCCCGTGTGGAAATTGGTGGGCACCCAGAGTTTAGGAAGGAAAACAATAAACTCCGAGTCAGTCATGTGACTGGTGCGAGAACTAAAACAGTTTATTTTTCTTTAAAATCAAAATAGAGGAATATTTTTAAATTCAATTCGCAATGCTTTTAAAAATGAGACTACCATAAGACCTCCCGCCACACACACAATGCAAACGCAGACTTGGAGGAGATTTCTTCTTATGTTAGTCAAAGATGCTTGATACGCATTAAAAAGAAACATTTGATATTATTATTAGTGCATAGTGTAGGAAAAATTCATTTCAAAAGTAGAATATAAATCTTAGCCAGCATAGGTACCATTATATTATGCCTACTAATAGCTACCATATTAGATGGCAGGTTCTACAACTAAAACCGTACAAGTCTCGTATTGTTTCTTTGGATTTCCAACGAATGATCAGGCCAAGGAACTTCCCATTGCCACATGAGAATGCCTCTGGATGGACATCCCCGAGAACCAAACCGGATCTCTACCAACACAAGGCCGGGTTACCCCTAACTGAGTAACAACTGACCGAATATGCCATCCCCCGGTCCTTTGGGACCTTTCACCGAGCGCTTGTAATCAATTCACACAATCATAAAGTGTTTTCAACATGAGTAAGCATCTGGGCTCCATACCATGATACCACCCTTTTCCAGAAGGAAATGCACACATCCTAAAGGGCGCTACCCCTCATAACCTTGCCACCATTCACGGGGTGTGAGGCTCGACGAAGTCTCGTCCACAAAAACATACTTTATACAAAAGCCATGCTTTGGGTCAACAAATGATCATAGAAATGATCACCAAGATAGACGATCAAATAAATGATCCTATCTCAAATAATCAACACATTGATCATTTCACAGCAACACTCAGTACGTCACATTACCAAATTGGGAATATATTGCTGATAACCTTCAACTATATAACCTCTGAGCTCGTACGTCTCAGAGAAGGGTGTTAAGCTAAGAGAATAAATTCTCCGCCACCAACAGAAATATATTTAAAAGGAATCGGCTTTATATCTCAATTTGTAATGTCAGACATACAATCCATACATGTCTGTTCCGGGCTCGAACAGAACCAAAGGCACTTACAAAGAAGTCCTTGCAATCCGGATAATCTCTAATCACGTTCGGATTTCCCATCACATATGGAGATCTCAATACCGGGGATCAGCCAGTGCAGAGACAATCAACAAGAAACCCTTTCGTTTTCGAAAATATCCGGTCTTCAACACCGATCTTCGAATGCAATTCATAACGACGTATCACATATTCGGAATGGGTTATACGACCCCAAGGTCCTTTCCCGGTTAACCCGAATAGTGAGCGCTTATTTAAAAAAAAATAAGTGTGGCATTCAAATTCAAGCAAATCACAACAAATACCTATTTAAAGGTAAATATTGACAGTCCGTTATTGAACTATCAATAGATATGCCAACATCACCAGATTCCAAATAATTTTCCAAATTATTTATTTCCCAAAAATATCTTTATAAGATATACATTCTCCATTCTTTAAAAATAAATCAATATTTATTTTTAAACTCATTTTCAAATTTCATTTATAAATTCCATATTGAATTTACATTCCAAAATATTTATGAATATACGATTTCCATTCGATTTCTAATATTCATTTTCAATTTATCTTCAAAAGGATAAATTCAAAATATTCACTTAATATTGGAAAAACATTTCCATACTTATTTATTTATAAGTAATTCACAAGCCTTTTTATTTTCTATACTTAGAAAATATTTAATATACTCTAATCGAAATTAAGTATATATTTCATTCTTTAAGGAAATCATTCACTTAAACATATTTATTTGGGCCAAAACGAATGTTGCGTAAAACATCGTTACGACAACCCAAAATCACTAGTATAGGGATTCGAAATTAAAATAGATATATAAATCCCAATACTATACAAAACATTTCCTTTCGGAAATCATTTACTATAACAACGGTGTTATAGTCCACCATTTCCTTCTATTTCTCGAAAACGTCTATTTCGACAATGAATGTTGAAATCTATGGTTTCGAATCTCAACACATTTTAAAACATCGTTAGATCGTTTTAATTCTATTTGAAACATCACATTCAAAACAATTTCTTTAACATATTATTCACTATTCAAAAACGTGAATATACTACGTTAACAATTTCATCATTCCTATACGTTTTATTTCAAAGGATTATTCACAGTCAAAAACGTGAATATAACTCCATTAATAGGTTTCAACAATTTACTTATCAAAATAAGTCGTTTGTGAATTTATAAAACAATGTTTATAAATTTCATTTCTATTTATTTCATATCAACTTCCTTTTACAAATTTCTTTATTAACCTATCTCAATTTATATCTCAATGATATACTAAAAATTCATATTATAAGTCAAACACTTATAATTTATTTGTTTACAAAATCGTTCCTTTAAACTTCATAAATTTTATAAATCTTATAACTTATAAGATTCATTTATTTATCCAAATCCATTCCTTTAATAACTTTATGAATTTTATTTTATTTTCCTTTACAAATTTTATAAACCTACTATTTATAAAATTCTATTTATAACTTCATCGTTATAATCCCATAAATTTCATTCATTTGTGAAATTCATTTACAATTCATTCTAACTCTTATAAATTTTATAAACCTACTGCTTAAAAAATTCCATTTATAACTTCACCGTTTATAATTCTATAAATTTCATTCATTTGTGAAATTCATTTACAATTCATTCTAACACTTATAAAAGCTCGTTTTATAATTCCAATATTCTTAATTTATAAATATCAATTTATAAACCTTTTAATATAAATCAATTTATATTACTATTTTAAAACGTCTTTAAACTCCTTTATAATTTCACCATTTTTGATTTATAAAATAACCAAATTTCATAAATCCTATTTTTAAACTTTTTATAAAAAATTCAAAAATCCCAGTTTAAACTATTTTATAAAATCATTGATCCCCATATTTTTAAAAAACAACTTTTAACTGAATTTCTCAAAAATCATAATTTTTATAATATTGAAATTATAACGTTTACTTATTTAAGATAAATCAATTCCAAAAAAATATTTTATAAACGTATACTTTCAAAAGTCACTTTAGAAATCCCTTTAAAAATAAAAATCGTTATTTTAAAACTTCAAAAATTGGATCCGATGATGCAACACATCAAATAGTCAATCACGACTTTCAAACATCATATATCGATATGATAAACAATCAAATATCACAATATCTGAATCAAACAAATATTTGTGAGGAATCCAGTTGGATCCCTCCAACCTGTTTCCCTGCATCCACAGACATTAGCACAATACCCATTCCACTTCGAGGTGGAATATCGCGGTATATGGGATTTTATAAAATATTATCTGCTTACTAACGGCGCAATAGGGTCTCATCCGCTATACAATGCGGGAAATCAATCAACTGCAATATATACATATGCCAATATATATATATATATATATATATATATATTGCTATATATATAATATAATACCAATTCCAGTTCGAGGTGGAATATCGCGGTATATGTGTGTAATAAATAACCTCCGCTTACTAACGGCGTATAGGGTCTATTCACATCCAATATATATATAACAATCATCA
Source organism: Allium cepa (assembly GCA_030765085.1). Classification (NCBI taxonomy): domain Eukaryota; kingdom Viridiplantae; phylum Streptophyta; class Magnoliopsida; order Asparagales; family Amaryllidaceae; genus Allium; species Allium cepa. Next base: position 716,297,722 of record CM060945.1, on the reverse strand, counting down.
TTCAAGCCAACAATCATTCAATCAACAAATTTTAAATTTAACTATTTAAAATTTAAATAAATCCTTTTGAGTGAGAAGTTCTCACCTTTGCTTTTATTAGCAATCCACTTCCAATTCAACTTGTTTTCTTCATTTATACCTTGTATAAATATTATGCACAATTTATTAATATTCAAACAGATTGAATAATAAATTTCGTTCTTGATTGTTTAATTAATCAATAGTTTAATTTAAATCAGTTTCTTCTTAAATAAATTTATTTTAACAAATTTTCCTTTTAAAAAAATTTTAACTAGAAATTTCTAATTGAACTAAATTTCCATTAAATAAATGTTTCACTTAATAAATTTCCATTTGATAAATATACTTAACAAAATATTAAATTTCTTTTAAAAAATTTATTTATCCAATAAATCAAATTCCTAACAAATTTGTCTAGTTCAATTTAAACTTCAACTAAATTTATTTTAAACAAACTTATTTAACTAGATTTTAATTTCCCTTTTAAATCAAATTTATTTAACCAAGATTTTATTTTAACTAACAAATTCCTTTTTATTCTTAAAACAATTTCTTTTAAATAATGAAATTTATCTAGCTAATGATTTTCTCAATTTAATTATAAACCACAATTTTCCTTGTATTAATAAATTAATTTTAACTAAAAATTAAATTTAATTAACCAAACTCTCTTTTAATAACTTAATCGATTATAAATTCGATTTCTAACTAATAATTTAGTTTTAAATTAACAAGATAATTAAATAAATTCGTTAAACAAATTAACCACTCTAACTATTTATTTTTTATAACCACTTAACCAATCATTTTATTTTAATTTATTTTTAAAACTAAGTTTTCCTTTTTAATAAATTATTTTTGGCTTTCAAACAATTTCTTTTAAATATTTTGATTTAACAAAAAAAAAATTCAAAACTATTCTCTATTAATTCCAATCTTTATGGAACAAATTTAATTTCTATTTAAATAAAATTTATTAACTAACTATTTAGTTTAAACAACATTTTCTTTTATTGTAAACAGATTGTATTTATTTATTTAATTCAAACTTAACTATATATTTTAATAAAAACAAAACTGCATTTTCTGTTTATATATATTTTTATTTTTTATTTTTTTCTATAGCTTACTGTAATTTAAAATCCCAGTTTATATATTTGAATTTAAATTAAATTAAATTATAAAAGCAAAATAAAATTTATACCTCACATCGATCTTCACTGGAGCCTCACGCGACATCAACGCGAGCTCGACATCAGCGTGCTTGACCTCGCGATGCCCTAGACCCCTCCAGGAACCCATCATCACGCGCAAGCTCGTATGCCACACCCCACCTCGAATGCAAACGCCGCCTTCAGATGCTCGCGAGCGCCTCCACTTCGTGATATCCCCTAACCCAAGACGCCGACCTCACGAAGCTTGCCACTGCGCCACTTCGAATTCGCAAACCACCCCTCGCCGTTCGTGCCCTAGCCGATGCCGCCATGCCCCAAATTCGCGAGCCCTTAGACCAATCGCGATCGATTCCCCTTGCCTCGCGCGAGTGCCATTCCTTGAATCGAACGACTTCGATTCGATTTCATTTTTTTTTTTATTCGCGAGCAGAAGAGGCCATTTTTGATTCGAACAAAAATTGAAGAGAGGAAGGGGGAGAAGGCTCGGCCGTTGTTTTCTTGAACGAAGATTTTTCTTCTGCCATAAATTTCATTTCTTCGTTTGATTTGAACACTGGAGAGGGAGAGGACGATTTTAAAATGAAAGGAACGTGCTTTCACGATTTTTAGCGTGATCCCTGCCGTGATACTCTGCTTGAATTTAGGCGTGATAAATGGGATGCTGTCTGTAATCAAAATTTAAATTTAAATTTAAATTAAATTAGTTTTCGATACAATTTTCAAATGCGTTTACTCATCGTGTGCTCACATATAAACTCCGAAAAATTCGAAATTTGAAATCCGAGAATAATTCAATATTCCGGACCTAATGGAACTGGTTTCGTCGAATTCCGAGACTGTGCCTCGGACGGCTATTTTTAAATATCGATTCAAACGATTTAATTTCAAAACTGAATAATTCACTTTCAAATTCAATTCTGAAGCTCCTATTATCTTCAGTATTATCAATATGAATTTTACAAGCCTTTGAAATATTTTTAATTGGCTTAAAATTGAAGATTCAAATTATTATTCAACTTTCAATAGATTAAATTCTATAATTTAATCGCAAAATTCAAAGTTATATTGAAAATTCAATCCAAACCATCATTCAAATATTTAAAATTTATTAAATATTTTCAAATTAAATTGTTCAAAATTCTGGGTCGTTACAATCTTCCCCCTTAAAAGAATTTCGTCCCGAAATTACAAGTTAAGAAGAATGCCCTTATCCCGTCTATCATTTTTCACAATCCAAATTGTTTTATCAACTTACTAACCTAAATCTTTTTATTAAAGATTCATTATCATTTCAACTATCTTTCCAACTCCAATTATAAGTTCCAAACAATATTGTTTTCCTAACAATTCAAATTTAAATTCAAACTTAAATTTTAAACTTTCAAAATTTCTCAAAATTTTTCTAACACCCTAAATTTTCGAAAAATTTCGCCAGCGTCTCCTTTGCGCGGCTAGCTCGGTACGACTACAAAATGGCACCACGGCCCCTCAGAATCAAAAAGAAAAGAGAAAGCCAAGTGGCTGGAGAAGAAAATCATCAAATCTCATACTGAAATTGAAATACGTACCTTTATGTCGAGCAATTCAATTTTTATCTTTGAAATCAAAATTTCAATTCCTTTATATACCTGTATAACCTGCTAGTAGTAGCATCCAATTCCAACATTCAAACCATTTTGCCAATTCCCTTACAAAATTTCCAATATATGCTCCTTTTACATTTTTACTTCACTATTGAAGTTATACATTCAATTTCATTCGAATTCAATTCTAAATTCTGAATATTGAATTCTAACGATTAACTTTCATTTACTAATTCATATTACTACCTTAAATTAGTTTCATTCACTAATTCATTTCAATTTTCAATTTCTATATTCAATTCATCTCGAATTTACTTAATTACTAACAAAGGAAATTTCAATTTATTTCTTTTAATTACTTGAACTTATATACAAATTCAAATTTATCTTCAAATTTAGCTTACGACTAAACTTTAATTTAACCAATTCAAATTCAAATTCGTTAGTCCATGAATTAATAATTTATCAAGTTAGTTTACTTGATTCAATCCATTTTATTTTATTTAATTCCATATACTAATGATAATAATTCAATATTATCACTTCCTAACAATCATGCAACCATATACTATAATAATTCATAGAAAATCATTTCTTTTCTATACAAAAATAGTTTTGGGCAAAATTATCTTATTTACCCGATTCAAAAAAAACAATTTTATATTCACTAACAAATACGCGCTCATATCTATTATTATACTCAAACTCATTCTAGAGTACTGCTGACTCTATCTCTAACGAGTAATACCCAACAGAACCATGGTTGTCGCTTAACCATATGCTCTGATACCAACTATAAAGACCCGTAAATCTGTACTCCTTGAATAGACACTAATCTCCATTGATTAATTCAAGATGAACGAAAATACGAACCCTTAGGGTTTTAGGAAAAGAAAGAAAGAGGTAGAAGAAGAAAGAAAAAGAAAAACAAAACAGAAAGAAACAACAGAAAATAGAACAACATCAGAATCTCACAATTCGCAGCGGAACAACATATAATAGATAAATGAATAATCTTTAAACAAAGAATTATATCAGTTATTACATTACATTTCATTACATCATATCATCAGAGTGTACAACAACAAAAAAACAGCGGAAAAAGAATACTATATACTAGTAATACGCCATGCCATCCAGCTTGCCTCCTGCAACTTCTAAATTCCAGAATATCCTGATAAACCTAACTCTTGACTGCCCGTGTGGAAATTGGTGGGCACCCAGAGTTTAGGAAGGAAAACAATAAACTCCGAGTCAGTCATGTGACTGGTGCGAGGACTAAAACAGTTTATTTTTCTTTAAAATCAAAATAGAGGAATATTTTTAAATTCAATTCGCAATGCTTTTAAAAATGAGACTACCATAAGACCTCCCGCCACACACACAATGCAAATGCAGACTTGGAGGAGATTTCTTCTTATGTTAGTCAAAGATGCTTGATACGCATTAAAAAGAAACATTTGATATTATTATTAGTGCATAGTGTACGAAAAATTCATTTCAAAAGCAGAATATAAATCTTAGCCAGCATAGGTACCATTATATTATGCCTACTAATAGCTACCATATTAGATGGCAGGTTCTACAACTAAAACCGCACAAGTCTCGTATTGTTTCTTTGGATTTCCAACGAATGATCAGGCCAATGAACTTCCCATTGCCACATGAGAATGCCTCTGGATGGACATCCCCGAGAACCAAACCGGATCTCTACCAACACAAGGCCGGGTTACCCCTAACTGAGTAACAACTGACCGAATATGCCATCCTCCGGTCCTTTGGGACCTTTCACCGAGCGCTCGTAATTAATTCACACAATCATAAAGTGTTTTCAACATGAGTAAGCATCTGGGCTCCATACCATGATACCACCCTTTTCCAGAAGGAAATGCACACATCCTAAAGGGCGCTACCCCTCATAACCTTGCCGCATCTTTCCTGTTTGGCCATTCACGGGGTGTGAGGCTCGACGAAGTCTCATCCACAAAAACATACTTTATACAAAAGCCATGCTTTGGGTCAACAAATGATCATAGAAATGATCACCAAGATAGACGATCAAATAAATGATCCTATCTCAAATAATCAACACATTGATCATTTCACAGCAACACTCAGTATGTCACATTACCAAATTGGGAATATATTGCTGATAACCTTCAACTATATAACCTCTGAGCTCGTACGTCTCAGAGAAGGGTGTTAAGCTAAGAGAATAAATTCTCCGCCACCAACAGAAATATATTTGAAAGGAATCGGCTTTATATCTCAATTTGTAATGTCAGACATACAATCCATACAAGTCTGTTCCGGGCTCGAACAGAACCGAAGGCACTTACAAAGAAGTCCTTGCAATCCGGATAATCTCTAATCACGTTCGGATTTCCCATCACATATGGAGATCTCAATACCGGGGATCAGCCAGTGCAGAGACAATCAACAAGAAACCCTTTCGTTTTCGAAAATATCCGGTCTTCAACACCGATCTTCGAATGCAATTCATAACGACGTATCACATATTCGGAATGGGTTATACGACCCCAAGGTCCTTTCCCGGTTAACCCGAATAGTGAGCGCTTATTTAAAAAAAAATAAGTGTGGCATTCAAATTCAAGCAAATCACAACAAATACCTATTTAAAGGTAAATATTGACAGTCCGTTATTGAACTATCAATAGATATGCCAACATCACCAGATTCCAAATAATTTTCCAAATTATTTATTTCCCAAAAATATCTTTATAAGATATACATTCTCCATTCTTTAAAAATAAATCAATATTTATTTTTAAACTCATTTTCAAATTTCATTTATAAATTCCATATTGAATTTACATTCCAAAATATTTATGAATATACGATTTCCATTCGATTTCTAATATTCATTTTCAATTTATCTTCAAAAGGATAAATTCAAAATATTCACTTAATATTGGAAAAACATTTCCATACTTATTTATTTATAAGTAATTCACAAGCCTTTTTATTTTCTATACTTAGAAAATATTTAATATACTCTAATCGAAATTAAGTATATATTTCATTCTTTAAGGAAATCATTCACTTAAACATATTTATTTGGGCCAAAACGAATGTTGCGTAAAACATCGTTACGACAACCCAAAATCACTAGTATAGGGATTCGAAATTAAAATAGATATATAAATCCCAATACTATACAAAACATTTCCTTTCGGAAATCATTTACTATAACAACGGTGTTATAGTCCACCATTTCCTTCTATTTCTCGAAAACGTCTATTTCGACAATGAATGTTGAAATCTATGGTTTCGAATCTCAACACATTTTAAAACATCGTTAGATCGTTTTAATTCTATTTGAAACATCACATTCAAAACAATTTCTTTAACATATTATTCACTATTCAAAAACGTGAATATACTACGTTAACAATTTCATCATTCCTATACGTTTTATTTCAAAGGATTATTCACAGTCAAAAACGTGAATATAACTCCATTAATAGGTTTCAACAATTTACTTATCAAAATAAGTCGTTTGTGAATTTATAAAACAATGTTTATAAATTTCATTTCTATTTATTTCATATCAACTTCCTTTTACAAATTTCTTTATTAACCTATCTCAATTTATATCTCAATGATATACTAAAAATTCATATTATAAGTCAAACACTTATAATTTATTTGTTTACAAAATCGTTCCTTTAAACTTCATAAATTTTATAAATCTTATAACTTATAAGATTCATTTATTTATCCAAATCCATTCCTTTAATAACTTTATGAATTTTATTTTATTTTCCTTTACAAATTTTATAAACCTACTATTTATAAAATTCTATTTATAACTTCATCGTTATAATCCCATAAATTTCATTCATTTGTGAAATTCATTTACAATTCATTCTAACTCTTATAAATTTTATAAACCTACTGCTTATAAAATTCCATTTATAACTTCACCGTTTATAATTCTATAAATTTCATTCATTTGTGAAATTCATTTACAATTCATTCTAACACTTATAAAAGCTCGTTTTATAATTCCAATATTCTTAATTTATAAATATCAATTTATAAACCTTTTAATATAAATCAATTTATATTACTATTTTAAAACGTCTTTAAACTCCTTTATAATTTCACCATTTTTGATTTATAAAATAACCAAATTTCATAAATCCTATTTTTAAACTTTTTATAATAAATTCAAAAATCCCAGTTTAAACTATTTTATAAAATCATTGATCCCCATATTTTCAAAAATCAACTTTTAACTGAATTTCTCAAAAATCATAATTTTTATAATATTAAAATTATAACGTTTACTTATTTAAGATGAATCAATTCCAAAAACATATTTTATAAAAGTATACTTTCAAAAGTCACTTTAGAAATCCCTTTAAAAATAAAAATCGTTATTTTTAAACTTCAAAAATTGGATCCGATGATGCAACACATCAAATAGTCAATCACGACTTTCAAACATCATATATCGATATGATAAATAATCAAATATCACAATATCTGAATCAAACAAATATTTGTGAGGAATCCAGTTGGATCCCTCCAACCTGTTTCCCTGCATCCACAGACATTAGCACAATACCCATTCCACTTCGAGGTGGAATATCGCGGTATATGGGATTTTATAAAATATTATCCGCTTACTAACGGCGCAATAGGGTCTCATCCGCTATACAATGCGGGAAATCAATCAACTGCAATATATACATATGCCAATATATATATATTGCTATATATATAGTACAATACCAATTCCACTTCGAGGTGGAATATCGCGGTATATGTGTGTAATAAATAACCTCCGCTTACTAACGGCGTATAGGGTCTATTCACATCCAATATATATATATATATATATATATATATATATATATATATATATATATATATATAACAATCATCATTCAAGCCAACAATCATTCAATCAACAAATTTTAAATTTAACTATTTAAAATTTAAATAAATCCTTTTGAGTGAGAAGTTCTCACCTTTGCTTTTATTAGCAATCCACTTCCAATTCAACTTGTTTGCTTCATTTATACCTTGTATAAATATTATACACAATTTATTAATATTCAAACAGATTGAATAATAAATTTCGTTCTTGATTGTTTAATTAATCAATAGTTTTATTTAAATCAGTTTCTTCTTAAATAAATTTATTTTAACAAATTTTCCTTTTAAAAAAAATTTTAACTCGAAATTTCTAATTGAACTAAATTTCCATTAAATAAATCTTTCACTTAATAAATTTCCATTTGATAAATATACTTAACAAAATATTAAATTTCTTTTAAAAAATTTATTTATCCAATAAATCAAATTCCTAACAAATCTGTCTAGTTCAATTTAAACTTCAACTAAATTTATTTTAAACAAATTTATTTAACTACATTTTAATTTCCCTTTTAAATCAAATTTATTTAACCAAGATTTTATTTTAACTAACAAATTCCTTTTTATTCTTAAAACAATTTCTTTTAAATAATGAAATTTATCTAGCTAATGATTTTCTCAATTTAATTATAAACCACAATTTTCCTTCAATTAATAAATTAATTTTAACTAAAAATTAAATTTAATTAACCAAACTCTCTTTTAATAACTTAATCGATTATAAATTCGATTTCTAACTAATAATTTAGTTTTAAATTAACAAGATAATTAAATAAATTCGTTAGACAAATTAAGCACTCTAACTATTTATTTTTTATAACCACTTAACCAATCATTTTATTTTACTTTATTTTTAAAACTAAGTTTTCCTTTTTAATAAATTGTTTTTGGCTTTCAAACAATTTCTTTTAAATATTTTGATTTAACAAAAAAAAAATTCAAAACTATACTCTATTAATTCCAATCTTTATCGAACAAATTTAATTTCTATTTAAATAAATTTTATTAACTAACTATTTAATTTAAACAACATTTTCTTTTATTGTAAACAGATTGTATTTATTTATTTAATTCAAACTTAACTATATATTTTAATAAAAACAAAACTGCATTTTCTGTTTATATATATTTTTATTTTTTATTTTTTTCTATAGCTTACTGTAATTTAAAATCCCAGTTTATATATTTGAATTTAAATTAAATTAAATTATAAAAGCAAAATAAAATTTATACCTCACATCGATCTTCACTGGAGCCTCACGCGACATCAACGCGAGCTCGACATCAGCGTGCTTGACCTCGTGATGCCCTAGACCCCTCCAGGAACCCATCATCGCGCGCAAGCTCGTACGCCTCACCCCACCTCGAACGCAAACGCCGCCTTCAGATGCTCGCGAGCGCCTCCACTTCGTGATATCCCCTAGCCCAAGACGCCGACCTCACGAAGCTTGCCACTGCGCCACTTCGAATTCGCAAACCACCCCTCGCCGTTCGTGCCCTAGCCGATGCCGCCATGCCCCAAATTCGCGAGCCCTTAGACCAACTCGCGATCGATTCCCCTTGCCTCGCGCGAGTGCCATCCCTTGAATCGAACGACTTCGATTCGATTTCATTTTTTTTTTATTCGCGAGCAGAAGATGCCATTTTTGATTCGAAGGAAAATTGAAGAGAGGAAGGGGGAGAAGGCTCGGCCGTTGTTTTCTTGAACGAAGATTTTTCTTCTTCCATAAATTTCATTTCTTCGTTTGATTTGAACATTGGAGAGGGAGAGGACGATTTTAAAATGAAAGGAACGTGCTTTCACGATTTTTAGCGTGATCCCTGCCGTGATACTTTGCTTGAATTTAGGCGTGATAAATGGGATGCTGTCTGTAATCAAAATTTAAATTTAAATTTAAATTAAATTAGTTTTCAATACAATTTTCAAATGCGTTTACTCATCGTGTGCTCACATATAAACTCCAAAAAATACGAAATTTGAAATCCGAGAATAATTCAATATTCCGGACCCAATGGAACTGGTTTCGTCGAATTCCGAGACTGTGCCTCGGACGGCTATTTTTAAATATCGATTCAAACGATTTAATTTCAAAACTGAATAATTCACTTTCAAATTCAATTCTGAAGCTGCTATTATCTTCAGTATTATCAATATGAATTTTACAAGCCTTTGAAATATTTTTAATTGGCTTAAAATTGAAGATTCAAATTATTATTCAACTTTCAATAGATTAAATTCTATAATTTAATCGCCAAATTCAAAGTTATATTGAAAATTCAATCCAAGCCATCATTCAAATATTTAAAATTAATTAAATATTTTCAAATTAAATTGTTCAAAATTTTAGGTCGTTATAAGTAATATAATACAAACAAATTGAAATTAAATAAGCATAAGTTTGAAATGGATTCAAACTTAAATTTAAATCTTAAAGGTAAGGAAGAATTTCATAATAAGATGAATCAGAACTGGTTTCAAACCAGGAAATTGAATGGTTATTGTGTTTAATAATGGGATGATTGTTTCAAACAATAAAATGTTATAAGGAAATAACCATTTGATGAGAATAACTTGTAAATTAGAAAGGATGGAAATAGAAGTGGATTTAAAGTTGTGAAATTCTGAATTCTAAATTTAAACATTTGAAATTGTTTTCAAAATGTAAAGGAAATAATATTATACAAACTATTTTGAATGTAATCTTATTTTAGAATAAGAAGTTGTTTGTAAATTTTAAAAAGAACTTGTTTGAATTAAAACCAAGGATGGTTTAAAATTTAAAATTTTGGCTCGGAGGGTCAAGGAATAAATATGTATATATGAGAGATATACATAATATCATAGATAGTTTGAGATGAACTCTAAATATTGAGTTTTAAATTGGGAATGAGATATGATACCCAAAAGTGATAAGTTTTTGAAAAGATTATTAATGTGAAGTTAAATAAATTTGAATGATCAACCTGATTTAGGAATTTCAGGATGAAAATGGGATTTGACTTGGAAAGCTAAATGGTTGATTTAAATTAAGGAATTTGAGTGATCTCAAATTGGGTTTGAGATCTAGAAATTTAAAATGAATGGATGTTTTAAAATAAATTGGATAATATCATCCTATTGTTGTTAAAAATATTTAAGTTGTGAATTGGAATTGTTTAAATGAATGAGAGATGGTTTAAATTTGAAATTTGAATTAGTTCAAATTGAATTTGATTTGAAACAATTTGAAATTGAATTGGATTGATTTGAATAATTTGAAATTGGAATTAAAGATGAATAATTTTTAAATTCAAATAGAATTTGAATTGAATTTGGGAAGAAATCAAGAATAATTCAACTTGATTTGGAAATGGAGTTTGAAATTGGGATTAATTCAACCTGGGGTTGAAATGAATTGAAATTGGAACTACTTCAATTAAAATTTATTTGAAATAGTAAAATTTGAGATCAAGGTTGAATAAAGTTAAATTTGAAAAGAAACTGTGGTTAATTCAACTTGAATTGGGGTTGAATCAATTTCAATAGAAATTGAAGTTATTTAAATTGGAATTGGGTCAATTAAAATGTAAAAGGGAATTTAAATTGAATTGATGAGAATGGGATTGCGAAGTGAGTAGTTTTGACTCTGGACTATCTTTAATATAAATTGTTTTAATATAAACCTATTTTTCCAAGTTATTCAATATATATACAACTTTTCTGTTAAAAGCCAAATTATCTTATACTTGTTTTACAATTATTTTGAAAGTGTTTAACAATTTTCCAACTGTGTTGTAAACTAATTACTATATTTCAACTATTTTACAAAATTAATTACTATCTTACTATTATTTTGCAATTATTTAAAATTTCTATAATTATTTGACTATTTTCCAACTATTTTACAACTACCCAACTATTTTACACCTATTTTACAAACTAGTAATTATTTTCCAACTACTTATCTATTTTTAAATATTTCAAGCTATTTTCTCAATAAATTGGTCGGAGTTTAAACTTTAATGGTTAAAAACCCAATCGAGATAAGAATAGAGGTGATAATCCAAATGGATTGAAGCAAATGTGAGAAAGTGAATGAAAATCAATGTGAATGTGAATAGAAATGGAATTGATTTGGCTAATAACCAATAAAGATAAATACGTAGGGTGTACGTATGTTATTCTATTCGCATAATGATTTGATCCAGATTCGAGCACAGAATTTCGAGATAGTTATATCAATCCGAGTTGGAATTTTCCACTCGATTTTTGAAAGCGAGCCTGGATATGGATTGTTGGTTGGTTCTGGATATTCTCTATCATAGTTATGACTACGCAAGGAGAATAACGGTTTCTGATCAAGAAACCAGATCTGTGTCCGCACTAGGAAGTCGGGTGGACAATACTAGTTCGGAAGTGAAATTGTGTGATCAAGTGAGCGATCAGATTGGTATAGCGTACGGATGATATGTGTACATCGTACAAATTGGAATGAAATTGATATTAAAGTTTGTGGATAAGAAATTTGAAATGGTTTTTGAAGTGAAAATATATTTTGTGAAATATATGAGGAAATATAATAGAAATTGGATATTTCTATGGTTGAAATTTTGTTTATGGAAGTAAGTGGTTTTGTAAGGAGTAATCAAATTTGAATATCTGATTGTGAGTAAACAAGGTATATATCTTTGTTTTATAAGATAAAACTTCCCTTGATGAATCTTTTGCCAAAAGAGAAAGGATTTGTTTTGAAAGTGTTTGAAGTATAAAAGGATTTTTATACAAGTTTATAATGATCCAAAGATTTTTATCAAGGATTTTATATATATCTCTATATATAAAGGATCATATGAGGATTTTGGAAAAGGTTTTGGGAACCTTTGGTTTAGGAAAGGCTTTTGATTTTTGGGTTAAATCAATATTGAATTTGGAAAGCCTAGTACGAGAATTATCGATTTTTGGATAATCGATTTTGTGTAAAGGAACTTTGAATGAGATCATACTAGGTGTATGATTTGAAAGATACTATATGTATAGTATAAAGTGTTTTGATGATGGCTTTGGGGAAAAAGGCGTTCCCTTGGAATGAACTTCTCAGGAGTACCATCGGGTGGTGCTGCCTTGAGCCCTAAGGGGGGGTTCTAAAGTTGATCCTGTGAGGTGTCCGGAAAAAACTAGTTCCTGGGGATTATGAGTAGAATATACCATAGCGAAAGTCGTGTGTGTCGCTGAGAGCCAACAGTTACATGGACTTTTGCTGCGACGGCAACGTAACCCAGGATGTAACTGCGATCTATGGTATAACATAGAGAAAGTCGTGTGTGCCGCTGAGAGCCAACAGTCTGCGTTTGATTTTATATCAGTAGACTGCGACCTATGTAGGAATGGAGAGGTTTCATTTCGACAGCGAAAATCAGAGGCCGTTGAGAGCCTGCAATTACATGGACTTTTGCTGTGATGGCAACGTAACCCTAGAATGTAACTGTGATCTGTCGTGTGGGATCCATGGCGTAATCGTGAGGCCGCGGAGAGCCTGCAGTTACATGGACTTTTGCTGCGATGGCAACGTAACCCTGGATGTAACTGTGACCATGGATAGGGGTGATGATTTCCAGAGCATTCTCACCAAAGATATTTCCTCTATTTTCAAAAACTGTTTTCTATATTTTCAATAAAGTTATTTTTCAAATATTTTCACTGGATGTTGAAAACGGGTTTACCAAGTACTTATGGATTTTCAGTCCTACGCTTGATCAACGTATGACTAAATTTCTGTGAGAACAAAGATGGACTGGTTGAGACATCGAGTTATAAAAATTATTTTTATAAAACTATTTTGGCAGTATTACATATTTTTAAAAGTGTTTTAAATTGATCAACGAATATTTTAACTGGTTTTAAAATATTTAATAAATTTTGTCTTCGTTCCTTTTCGAGGACGAAAAGATTCAAAGGGGGAAGGAATGTGATAACCCTGATTTTCATGCATTAGATAATTGAATAGTTATCTAATTTGACTTCTGAAAATATTGATTTATAAATAAATAAATGAGATAATCTCCATTATAATTATTTAAAATTGATAAAATTAATTGTTTTCAAAACAATAATAATAATGTGTTATTTTTATATATAAGTAGATTTTAAGTAAAGTTATTATTTACAAATTGAAATTGTGTGTGTAAAATATATATATTTGAGTTAAATTTAAATTGAATTTTAAATTGAATTTGAATTTGGATCAAAATATTGAAATTCAAAAGATAGACACATATTTGTGGGAGAATTGAAAGCATTAATTTGGATTCGGAATATTAAATTTTTAAAAGATATAATGACTGGTGTATTTATATAATTATTTTTAAGTTTATAATTGCATTTTTTCCTTTATTTTATTTCATTTCCTTTCAAATTTTATTTAGGAAAAGTTAAGAAGAAATTTGAATATTAAAACAATTGAGACATTTATAAATATAAAACTAAATTAAAATATTATGTAAATACATATTAAAACATACTAAAGCAAGGCAATTACAAATGTAAATCATATAGAATACAAGATTTACAAGTGCAAGTCAATAAGCATAGAAATAGACAAGTGTAGTAATTATAATATACTTTTGAAACAAGTGTCACTTTTTTTTAAAAAAAATTCTAATAAAAAATAAAATGAAAATGACATTTTCTTTCACATTTCAGGAACATAAACCTGTAAAACAATTTTTAAACCAGAGAAAAACAAAGGCTTACAAACTTTTTTTCAAACCGATCAAAGGAAAAAAACTGTAAACATTTTTCAAACCCAGGAAGAATTATCAAGCTTGGATCATTTCAGTTTTTAAGCAGGAATCAGATCAATTCAACAACTTAACCACAAGCAGAGCAGGAATTAAAGCTTCAAATAACAAATTCGAACTCAATCCAAGATGAACTATGAAATTCAAATCAAGTACAACAACATTCAAAGGAAAATGGGAGCTGTTCTCTGTTTTTAAATAAACAGGTAAGTAAAACTGATATTTGTTTTAAAATCTATAGAATGATCTGATGCATGCAACCTATATATGAAGTAAGCATGATAAATTGATGCCTGATGGTTTATTATATGTTGCGTATTTATATGTAACTGACTATATAGTGTATATGTGGGAATATAGAGTGTTGGTTTCTTGTTATTGGAAACAAACTTGAAAAAAACTCATATCCCAATATTTAAACAGATGCATGTTATGATTCTTAAAGGTTAAATGTTTGTATCAATTCAAGCTTTTAAAAGCAAACATTCGAGTCAAAAGTTATAAAGTAAAAGCATACTACAGTTTAAAGTTTTTGTATCATAGAAGCCTCTGTTCGTCTTTGTGACAGATGAGTAAACAATTATTTAAGATTTAAGTGAATCTATGTGTATGATTTATGAAGAATGTTGTGTTTGCTTGAGTACCCTCTTTCAGTTTTAACTCTGCATATATACAAGTATGTTTGTGTTGTGCATTCTTTTGAATTTTTTTTTCTGTTTCTGGATTATAGGGTGGGAAACAAACAAGTAAATTAAATTTCTTTTTATTAAATCATTATCGAGCTTAGGATTTAAAACAAATAAGTATGTTTAAGCATAGGTTATGATCTAGAAATTGTTTAAAACTCGATAGTGGTGAATTGTCTCTCTTAACTTTGATTTACAGAACAAGTTTTAAACTTGATAAATTTGAATGTCATGAAATACGAATTCAGTTATATAACTTGAATTGTCAACAGAAAATGGGATTTCTAAAACAAAGTTGATAATTTTCCTTTGAATATGTTAAGAGCTGTTGCTAATGAACTGAGATTTGGCTTTGAGCAAATCCAGATGGTTGGAGGTCTTTGTGATGTTAGGGATTTGGATCAGGGGTGGAGGAGGGTCCTACGATGTC
Organism: Allium cepa; assembly: GCA_030765085.1. Taxonomy (NCBI): domain Eukaryota; kingdom Viridiplantae; phylum Streptophyta; class Magnoliopsida; order Asparagales; family Amaryllidaceae; genus Allium; species Allium cepa. Next base: position 716,282,142 of record CM060945.1, on the reverse strand, counting down.
AGGAAAATACCCGGTGACGTTCCAGTTCACCATGGCGCCGGCGATTATCCAATTTCGATTTAAGCCCTAGTTTTTCAAGGCTTGAAATAAATGGTCGTTGTGGATGCCTTGATGTGTCGAGTTGCACGTGGATTGGAGTAGTGGTAGCGTGGAGGTTAACGTTGACGCTGGTGAAGTTTGGTTACGTATGGCGGTCGGCACTGCCTGGACGAGGCGATCAATGGTCGGGGTATTTTCGTTTTATAGCTCGTATGTGTTGTATTTCGTTCCCGTGAACGAATTTTGTTTTTGGCTGCTGTGATCGCATGTGTGAGTGATTGTTGTCTTGTTGGTGATTGTTTCAGGCGATCAAGGTGCGTCGGCGGTGGGTGCAAGTGCACGGTGAGGGGGTGTGCATGTTTTGTTTCTGGAAGGTTTGAGTTTTCGGGGTTATGCTCGGGTTGATGATGGGTTTTACTCGAGTCTTCCTTCTGGCTGCCCGCGTGAACGTGTAATGTTAGGTTCTCGAGCTTAATTCTGATGATATGTTAAAGGAAGAAGATTTGGGGGGGTTTCAGAAGTCAGGGTGTGGAACTTTGTTGGTTCAGGGTTTAAAAACCTGTGACGATTTAAACTGGAGGCAATATTTTTAAACTGTTTAAATGAATTTAAAGTATAGATTCAAAATTCAATTTGAATCCTAGTTGGAATAGATAAGTTTTATAAAATATAAAAATGTTTAAACAACATTAAATTGTCAAAGTACATTTTTCAATGGTATACACGAATTTATCTCGAGTAAATTGAGTTTTTGCTCGGAAACAGGGTGGGGTTTTACTCAAAGAAATTTAGGAGCAGCTCGGCTAAAATGCTTGGTTTCAGATTTCAGGTGATTTTAGTAGGAAATTCCTATAGGTCTTTAAAGATGATTTAAATAATGAAATTAAATGAACACAAATTATTTAGTGAGAATGGTAGTTGATTAATGTAATCAATTTAAGGGGATAAATACTTAATTTAATAATTAAGATAAATTGTTAATTAAATTGAGAAATCAGTGTAAGGAATTGATTTATTGATGAGATTAATTCCTACAATCAAGGATGAGAATTAAATTAAAGGTAAATTATTTAATTAAATTTATTATGGAAACTACTTATGAAAAAAAAGTTATCATTGATTTAAGGTAGGTAATTAATGGGAAATCACTAAATGAATAATAATGACTTAATATAAGAAATTTAAAAGATTAATTTGTTTAAGAATTAATGATAAAGATTAAGTAATTAAATTTATAATTTAAGGGGTTATTCAAGTAAGGATAATTAACCAATAGATAATTACTTGATTAAAGCAAATAAAAGTATAATTTATGTGGTGTAATTAATTCAGGACTGGTTAATTAAAGAAGTTAATTAAGAAGTATGATTTATTTAATGATAATTGGTCAATAGTGATTATAAGACAATTAAATTGAGTAATTAATTTAGAATCAAGGTAAGTAATATGGAGGGGTAGAGGTTAATTAAATTGTGTAATAAATTGAGAATTTAATTACTTCTTGTAATTGAAGGGTAATTAATCCTGGGTGATTAATTAAGATAAATAATGAAGGAATGATTGGTTAATTGACTTGAAATAAATTAATGTTAAATAAAGAAATCTAAGTGGTTGAGGTTAGTAATTCAATTAGGCTTAATAAAAAAAATTATTATTTATATGTGATTAAGCTTTGCTCATGGATGATTGAATGCTATGGATGCTTTGGATGAGTTGATAACTCGGTTATGAAATGTTATGTACTTCTTTTGGGTAACTTGGGTTAGGATGACATGAGACTCGAAGGGGCCGGAGTCAGGTATTAGTAAATACCCGAAACCACTTCGATTCTTTATAAATATATGTGTGATATAGGTGATGTCTATAACAACTTGTGAAGTTGTAAATTGATAAATTACCCGGGTTTATATAAGTGTATGTTTTGGGATATTCCTTGTTAGATGAGTTTACTCACGCTGGTTTCCAGCCTGACCCGGGTGTTACTTTGATGTAATGCTCGGGTCAGACCGAGTATTACAGATTTTCAGGTAAGGACGTTCTGGAGCTCAGGAGGCAAGCTGGATGGCAGTAACGTATGGAGAGTTCCACTATAATATTATATATATCTGAGACATGTTAAATTGTATCTGTCTAATGTTGTATAAAATTTCTGTAACTCTGATATATTGATGTAAAATTGATAGATACAGTTTTCTTTGGTATAATTATTATTATTGATATTATATTTTATCCGCTACGAATGTGAGATTGTGTGTTTCTTTCTGTTCTTCTTCTATCTCTTTTCTTCTTTCCTCTAACTATCTGGAATTTTCGGGATTGAAAATTTCGGGTTGTTACACTCTTATTTTGTGATATCTGGATTTCTTGTGTAGGTTTCTAGAATTTTTGTTTTCTGGATTTCTTGTGATGATTTCTAGAATTTGTGCTTCACCAATTTTCGTGATTTCTATTGATAAGTTTTATCAATTTTTGTGCATTGGTGAATTCGTGTGTTATTGACTTGTTATGAATACAAGTTTAGGGTATGATACCCCTTCCTATCTTTGAGAAGATTCTTGTGACATTTTTGATGAATGAAAATTCATTGGTACTATATTTGGATGCCAATTATTTTGATGAGATTTTGACATATTAACTTCTGCAACCGTCAATTTTAAAATGGATTTTCAAGCAGTTATTCCGCGATGCTGATTTTGTTGTCCGTTTTTACGGTATTTTGAGAAGTGAAAATTTCCTTGTCGAAGTTGCTACTGATGTTGTTGTTTTAATCACGTGTCTTAAAAATTTGTTATTTTTAAATTTGTTTTAAATATAAATTAAAATTGTTTTCAAAATTTTTACAGCTTACGCTTTCAAAAGAATGAGGAAGCGATTTAAACGTTTCAGAAAAATCGAGGACTATGACCCCTTTCTTTTACTGATTCGCTCAATTTCGGACTTGTCCGTTTGAGAATGTGAAATGTTAATTTTAAAATATACAATTATGCACTTTCAAGAAAACGATGAAGTGAATTAAACGATTTAGTAAAACTCGTGGTTATGGGTCATTTGCGTTTGCTATTTCGGTTAATTCCGGACTCGTTAATTGAAAAATTTGTGATTTCTGATTATCGTTTTTGATAATCGGATGTTGGTGATTTCTGATTTATCGTTTTTGATATTCAGATATTTATTGTTTCTAATTATCGTTTGTGATAATTAGATATTTGTGGTTTGATTATCGTTTGTGATAATTAAACATTTGTGATTTGAGATTTGATTATTAATTATGATAATTAAATAATCGTTGATTTGTGATTTCTGATTATTGTTTTTGATAATCAAATATTTGTTGTTTCTGATTATCGCTTGTGATAATTAGATATTTGAGATTTAATTATCGTTTGTGATAATTAAATATTTGTGATTTAAGATTTTATTATCTCTTTGATAATTGAATATTTGTTGATTTGAAATTTGGTTACCATTGTGGTAATTCCTGACTATCGTTTTTGATAGTTAGATATTTGTGACTTGTGTTTTCTAATTGTCTTTGTTGATAATTAGATTTGCTGATTTTGTTGTCTTCTAATTATCGTATCAATAATTAGATATTGCTGTTTCGTGATTTTTGTATTCTGACTATCTATTTGATAATTAAATTTTGTAGAGAATTTGTGAATTTTTTTATGAAATTAAAAGATTTCTTTGGTGTTTATATTGTACTACGCCGGTGTACCCGCTCAATTCTCTGCTATTCATGACGTTTTCCACGTCTTCCAATTACGGAAATGCCTTAGGGATTTCCGATTTTTATTCTTGAGCAACCTTCTATTCACATCATTGCTTCGGGGGTGTAGCACCTTCGAAGTAAAGATGTTTTCCTAGCGGAAGTCCAATGGTTCTCAAATCCTAAGGATTGCACTTAGGAATCCTGAGAATTCATTGAGCAAACACGTTCAAGTTTACTCTTTCATGCTCTTTATGATGAACTTCCTATTTCAAATTTCTCCATCTTGTGATGATATGCTCTTATGATTGTTACCTTTTGTCCATTTATTCCTTATGATTGCGAGGACGCAATTTCTTCAAGGAGGGGAATCTGTAACAACCTGGAACTTCGCCTCAATTAATAATCGACATTTAAACGATTAATACTGTTGCATATTGCTGATTGAGTTTTCTAAATTGAATTAAAATTCTTTTATAAAGTGTTAAAAAGATTGATGAGTTTGAAAATTAAATAGTGATCATTTTTTTAATTTGGGCCGTGAAAATTAACAAAAGCCAATAACCCGTTCCCCTTTCTATTCATTTTTTTCCTCTCATTCTAACCCTAAGCCCAAAAACAATCGAAAGAAAAATAAATGGCGGCCACGTTCGCTCACTCCTTCTCGTTCGCTCTTTTTTTCGAAAACTAGGGCTCATGACAATCGAAGTTGCCAACCATTGAAGCTCGATCGAATGAAGACTGTTGCTTCGCTCGATTTCTGGTGTGGTCGGCTTCTTCTAAATTCGTCGACAAGGTGAGTTTGCTCACATCTAATTCATACCTCGAGTTAATTTAAGGTTCGAATTCTGTGATTTCGTTCGTATTCAATTGTTTTGCTTGGCCATTCGATTTTGTTTTAATATTGGAGATGATTTTGACTTGGTCGTCTCGGCCCTGTATTTGTTCGATGCTGATGATTTCTGATTTATTCATATCAAATAAGTTTGTTTACTGGATTGATATGGTTTTGCTTTGTTTCGTGGTCACCACGGTGTTGAATTCTTTTGAGCTTCGGCTCTGACCATCTCTGTGTTGATTCATACCTAAGTTTCACTGCATTGTACACTTATGTCATTATTCTGTAGTGTTGCAGTGTACATCCACACCTTAGTTTCACTGCACCGTACACTTATATCATTTTGAAATTTATGATGTATTTTTTTGACCTTACACATTTGTTTCATGTAGTATTGGGCATATGTAAGGTTGCATTCATGTGTTTGTTAATCTGAAGCTTGTATGCAAATGCTTGCCATGCATTTGTAATTGACTAGCTGTAGCATGCTTGATCTTGCCTGCATTATCCACATGAGATCATTCGACTTTGCTGTTCACTCTCTTGTGTTGTCATGTTCTAGTTTACATTTGAGTTAAATTTGGCCCAATTTCATTTAGTTATTCACTAGCCACTATATACAAGTTTTTCATCTAATCAACTGTGCATTTGTCTGCGGTGTTACCATGTTCATTTGATAGCACCTTGGTCATTTTAGTTGGACTTGTACACTTTTGGTTTCACTGCATGGCATATTGGTACATATTAAAAATGCTGCATCATTGAGTTGCACTGCCCTTTTGTGTTTGCATTAGCTTCACGATGAGGCTAGTGCTGTTTTGGTCGAGACGGTGTTCATATATGGTTATTTTAGAACCATTTCATTGTTGAGGCCGTGACATTTATTGTCTATTGCCCTATCGTGACCATTCTTGTGTATTCATTACATCACCACTGTTGCATTCTTGTTTGTACTTTGAGTCACTATTGCATTACCTCTAACCTTTTGACACAAACTTCATTTCATGATGATCTTCACTATGATATAGTGTCACATCCCCCATGTATTTGCAGTCTTCATATTATGTTGACATTGTATTTCTTTTGTTGTTGAGGCAGGGTTCAGTCTTGAACACTTGTGGTCTTCATATTTGTTTCTGACCATTCTTTGTGCTACCTGACTGGAAGCATCGTACACTCATGATTTTGTGGTGGCTGCAGTTTTTGGTCGCAGTTGTCCTTGTTGTTTGCATTTCCAGGTTCATATAGTTGAAACTGTTCCATTGCACTTGTGTTGAGTCCTAATAACAGTGACTTGACCTCTGCATTTGGTTAATGATTTTGGCCATATCTCTGTTGTTGTCACCTTATTCCACTGTGTCCTCATGTTAGTACCACTGCCTTTATTTGTTGGTTAGCACTGTTTCATCATGTCACTGCCGTGTGCATTTGGATTGATTTTCAAATTACACTTGAGTTGAATCCGATGACTCGGGTTTGATCTTGTGTTTGTTTGTGAATTTTCATTGGGTATATCATCACTGTAGTGGCAAGGCAGTGCACGCAAGTGTGAACTGCAGCCACACGGTATTCATTGGGTACATCGTTACTGTAGTGGCAAGGCAGTGCACGCAAGCGTGAACTGCAGCCACACGGTATTGCTTTTATTGATATTCTAATTTCTTTTGTTGCGTATTTCCTTATGCTGTAGTGGCGAGGCAGTGCACGCATGCGTGTACTGCAACCCTACTCGAATTAATATTTTAATTGATATTTCAATGGTTTGAACTGTTTTGTTTATTCAATTAAATATTCTGAATTGTATTCTGATTTGGTTTAATTTGCTGAATTGTGGTTTAACACTGTTACGTGTTATATTAATCGTTATCCAATTTCTTTATTTAAGGATCGGATAGACGAGATTTATTGTAACTGTCGTCTATTCATTATTTAATTATTATTGCTTCTGTGCACTAATAACTGAGTTTGAATTAAACTGACCCGAGTATTATTTTCTTTTGAATTTAATACTCGGGTCAGACCGAGTATTTCAGGTTGTAGATATTCTGCTTTGGGTTGCTGCTAGAGCTGTGAAGTTCTTTCATATCTTTTGGAGTAGTCGTCGTCATTTGTAGTGGTCTATATAATTGTATAGGAAGATTTGTATTCATGTATATTATATATGTTAATGTACTTGTATATGTAACTTCCTGAGTCGACTTTTGTAGTTGTATCATATGTACCGTCTCAAATGTATTGTAACTGACATCAGTTATTGTATATATAAGACTTTCTGTTTTATCTATGTTCCGCATTTATATTATCTGTGTTATTATTATATATTTTGTTCTAAACTATTATGAACCATCGTAGTTCGTTTTATACTGGAATTGGGGTATTTCGATGGGAGAAAATAAATCAGAGATGAAAAATGAAAGAATATATATATATTTATATACCACTCCTATCGAGATAACCAATACTAGTGTAAGGCCTAACTACTGATGGTCGCTCCTCAACAGCCTTATTCTCCGCGCTAGTTGACCGCATTACACTGTAGTGTTCTTGGCTAGCGTGGGTATAGAGGTGGGGCGTCACATGAACAGTCCTGAATAAGATAACCCCGCAGTTATGGCCAACAACTGCCTAAAGGGACATCTAGACAGGGGTATACCTCGTCCTGCTTGGGCATGACCCACCTAACCTTGCTGCATCTCCCATATTTTAGCCATTCTCGGTTGATGAGGCTTAAGGCTGCGATTACCTTTATAGAACATATCTCTTAGAATGCTCATCGTCCGCCAGAAGATGTGCTGAAAGCATTCAACCACACAAGTTCGTTCCGGGTTCGAACGAAACCGAAGGCATTATCTCGTTACACACGTTTTGGAATCACCCTCAGAGTTTAACGACGATAACCCTTGCATTCTGAAAACACCATCTCGATCTTCACTTGGGAATTCATGACCTACCGTTTAATTTGGATCGATGTGGTTTTCGGAATATCGAATTGATACCCGATCCCGGTCTCATCGAAATCCAAACGCCATTTTAAGGGCCAAGTTCTCTACTTAGTTTTTAACAGTTTAATTAAATACTTTGAATTCACATAACAACTATCACAAATAAATCATACACAGTCATCACAGATATATCCAGAATATATCACAGAATATCACCAAATAAATATCAGAGTCAATCAAACAAGAATCATCAGTTCTTATCAATATGGTTTGATCTACTTGACTTAATTAATCACTTAAGGATAAATCATTATTATTCTGTATGATTAATCACTGATAAATCAACTTATTACCTTATTAATTACTTCTTAATTAATTAATTCTTGATTATTAATTTATAACCTTAATCATTAATTAATAAAAGTTAATTACCCATTTAATTATCACTAATTATTTTAATTAATCATTAATTACCAATTTATTAATCATTTAATTCAAATATGAACTAATTACTTAAGTTAACTATTATTAATTTATTGAATAACTTTAAGTAAATTAAACAAGATCTTAAGTTTAAAATCGATTTAAACACAAGGTCCATTTCTAATTACAAATTTATTTAAATTAATTTATTTAATTACAAGTATAAGTTAATTAACATTTTTAATTACCTTATATTAATTAGTCATTTTACCTTTACAAACCTTTCTTTTAATAACTTTAAATCAAATACTAACTTAAAACTAATCAACATTATTTACTTAATTAATGTTAAACCTTGTATAATAGAATACTTAAGGTATTTAGGTAAAATCATCAGGATCTGGACCCTAGCAAACACCTCGCTTGCTCGAGAAAATCTCGAGTTCTCCCCTACTCTTCCGCGCGTCTCTCTCTTCTCATCTTCTTCTTTTTCCTAAATGTTTCCTTTTTTTTCAAGTATCAAGTTTAAATTAAATATAGCACTCACGTGTTGGGTACTACTCGAAGCAATTTCCTTTTCGACTCGAGTAATATCACGCGACGACCCTACTCTCAAACCTGCAGACACCAAACGCCACCATGCACGTGCACGGTGGTTCGCCGCCTCTCCGGCAACCACCATTGCCTCGAACAAACCATAAATCATCCTCTCATTCGTAAACAAAATCCACTTTGTCACGAATAGATCAAAATCAAAATCATGTCTGAAACTCGAACCAACAGCTCGAACACTCGATAGAAAAACGCCACGCTCGACCAACACCAACCCATGGAGGCGATGAAACTCCGTCCACATCATGGCCATATCCTTCACTACCACCTCCCAGAACCGCGAGAAGCTCGATCAAATCACGGCGACAAAATTACCTTTTTATAGACCCTAGATAAAACTCGAACCAAACCCTATATTCGACTCGTCCAAACAACTTACACAATAGATAAATTTTTTAGCATTTTTCTTGAGTTCGAAAATCACTAAGCTAGCTTCAATATAAATTTCAGCATCTACTACTTGTTAAGTCAACAGGAATTGATGAAAATACACTTTTGATTCATTTTCGAATTGCACCTCAAATACTCACTTAAAAATCATCATTTAATCTTAAAAATCCTATCTTCGAATAAGAATTCAAGTTATATAATTGAAGTAGCTATTTAAAACATTCGAATTCAATATGAATTTGAAATTTTTCTCTGTAAACTAAGGTTTTAGCTGTGATATTACACTAGCATGTTTAAACAATTTTGAGTTCTTGATTTATGTTCCAGCAACTTGTTTTGTTTAAAATTTGTAAGCCTAATACTAATTGAATGAGGATATATTGAATTTCTTAATTTATTTCACTCTGAAAACCAGAAACGAAAGGAACAGATTTACAATCATATGATGTTCACAGAGCTAAAACTGGAAAACAAACATTCTAGCAAAACATAATGTTAATCTTGGATCATACATACAGATTTCATTCCACTTAGATCTTGAAATAATTAGTTTACTTACCTTAAACACTATTGAAACAGGAAGCAAAGTTTTTGTTGAAAGGCTGCAGTTGAATTCCTGAGAATCTGTTTTGCCTTGATGAACTTGTTTTGAAAATATAAGATGGTATTTATTTTCTTTCTTCTCAGGTTTGCTTTTAAATTTTGTTAAGTTTTGTAAAAGAACACAATAATATGATGTGTATAAATAGAAACATAACTTTGAATAGTATAGGTAATAACTGGACAGCCTACATGTGACCATACAAGATTTTGTTTTCAATTACAATAAATTGAAATGATACTTGCTATTTCGGCTGTGAGATTTTTCTTGACAAATAGTTGTGCTAATTAATTCATGTGTCTTCATATTTGTTTACAACTAATTAATATTGGCTGATAGGTAAAAAGATATTTTGCATTTGAGAACAAAGATTAATTGAATATGATGTGAATACTTGTCTTCTTTGTATATATGATTTCACACCAACTTGTTACAATCTTTGTTAAAGATTTTGTATCGTGCAAATGTATTTCATAGGTCAATGTTTATACTAAACTTATCTTATATGTTTGGGTAAGATTATTATAGTTATTGTTAGCATATTAGTTTTATTCTATTTGTAATTAAACTTCCAAACATTTATTTATAACCTATTTTGTATTTATATATTTTATATTTCTATTTATAGCTTATGTTTATATTTATATTTTATACTTATGTTTTTATGTTTATGTTTAATATTGATAAGGTAAAATATTTTAAAAGATTCTATTTTGAATAGTATTGAAAGATTCTATATCAAAATTTCTTCACAAAACATATATAACTGTTAAACATCAAAGACCTTATCAGTTTATAATTTGAAAAGCTTGTATTTAATTCAAATTAGGTTAAATATTAATTAAAATATATTGCCAAAATTCCGGGTCGTTACAAGGATGATCAAAATTGGTGGTATCTTCAAATTCCGGTCTTCAGCGTGATGAGGATGGTCAAGGTTGTGGCTGGAGATGGTTGAGATGTTGGAAGTTTGGGGAAAAATGCTCAAACAATTTTAATTGTGATGGCCGAACGATGTTCATCTAGGGTTTGAAATCCATATTTACTCATAGTCGGAAATGGTATTGCTGCTTCGCCGTTAGACGATCGAAATCGATCGCACCAGTGCCAATCGAAGCGTCGCACATCTGCAGAACTTCGAGGGCGATTACGTGACCTCTGATGGTCTGAGGCGGCAAGGCGATGGGATTTTGGTTGATCAAGTTTTAATGGTAGTTTTTGTTAAGAAGCTTGATCACGAGTTCGTCAATATCTTGGGTTCTGGGTGCTCTAGTGGCTGGTAGAGGCTATCGTCGACTCGTCGAAGGTCACGACACTGATCAAGGTTCGTCGGAAATATTGTGCACGTGCACAACGAATTGGGTGGTGTCAGTAACGTTGAATTCGGGAAGAAGGAAGAAATCTCAAAGTAGCCTACAGGGAAGCAAGTCACTAGCTCGAGTTCTGACCCGAAGCATTTTTGGGTTGCATGGGTTAAGTGCTTAAAATAAATGTTTAAGTTTGGAAAAAAATATATATGGGTAGATTTTGAGAAGAACTCGAAGCGAGTAGGCATGTAGCCCGGGGGGATGCTCGAAGTAGTTATCGGGTAATAGCATTTCTAGATTTAAATTTTAAAAATATAGGTCAAATTGGTTTCTAAATTTTTTTTATAAAATGATGATTGTTTGTTAAGTGGAATATGAAGTTAAAGGTTTTGAAATAAATTATTTGAAATTAATTGAGTTTAAAAAAAATGTTTTAAACTTATATTTTTAAATAGAGTTATTTTAAATAAAACTTAACAAAATTATTAAGAAGTTAATCAAATGTTTGAATTGTTAACTTAAAAGTAAATTAATTTATATTACTAATGATGGTTAAATAATAAAAATTTATAATTACTTAGTGATTAATTTATAACTAATCAAGATTTAATTAATTAACAATTAAGGATTTATTAATTAAGATAATCAATTAAGGAATAATTAATTAATAAAAGTAATTAAGATTTAATTAATTAACAATTAAGGATTAATTCATTAAGATAATTAATTAAGGAATAATTAATCAATGAAGGTGATTAAGATTTAATTAATTTATAATTAAGGATAATTAATCATTGATTAAAAATAATTAATGAAAGTAATTATGTGGTTAATTAATTTAAATCACACAATTAATTCGTCTTAATTAAAGATGATTGATTATTATTAAATGCTGTGTATTGGATTGATATTTCTGATATGTGATTATGATGCTATGTGTTATGAATTGCTTTGTGCTGAGCTATGATATCTGTGATGAATATATTTTCGTGTGAATGTGAAAACCCCTTGACCCGTAAAACGGCATTTAAATTTCGATGCGACAGGGTGTCAGATATCCGCTGGTTATCCGAAACCCACATCGAACGTGTGAAACCTTTGTGAATGATATATCCCCATATTTTTAAATTGAGCGCTCGCTATTCGGTTTAGCCGGGAGAGTAGTTTGTGTCATATAACCCATTTTGAATAGTGATACGACGAAAGGGATAGCATTTGAAGACGGTGGTGAAGACCGGGTGTCTTCGAGAACGATAGGATAACCGATCGAATGTCTCTGCACTAAGTTGCTCCAGTTTAGAGATCTCCATATGTGATGGGGAGTCCGATCGGGGTTGTGGATACCCGTATAGCAAGGGCTTCTTCCTTTATTGGACGAAGAGCCTTCGGTTTTGTTCGAACCCAGAGCAGACTTGTATGGTTGTATATTTGACATTACACTTTAAGATATAAAGCTGACCTCTATCAAATACATTTTTGTTTGGTGGCGGAGAATTTATTCCCTTAGCTTAACACCCTTCTGTGAGACATACGAGCTCAGAGGTTATGTAGTTGATGGTTATTAGTGATATACTCCCAATTTGGTAGTGTGACATGCTGAGTATTGTTGTGTGTTGATGATCATTTGTTGATCAAAGCATGGCTTTTGTGTAAAGCGTAGCTTTGTAGACGAGACCTCATCGGACCTCAAACACGGGAAATGGTCGAAACAGGAAAGATGTAATGACCCGCTATTTTGGACCACTTGCATCCGCACATGTCAGACTTGAATAATTCAAAATACCGAATTGTTAATTTGAATTTGGCAAATCTGAGCATATACAGTAAATAAATAATCACAGATCATAGGCACAGAGTAATAAATGCAGCGGAAACAAAAGATAATAGTTCATGAAGCTACTATATACATATCAGAGTAAAATAAGGTACAATAGAAGTCTATACAGCACTGTAAACTCTATTGTAAACTGGTGGGATATCAGGGAGTAAACTCCATAGGTATAACACAAAACAAATCATAGTGGTCGTGTATAGGGATACAAGTATGACAAGCCACATGAGGCAATACCCAAGGTAGTGAAACTACCGTTTGCCTGATCCGGACTGGTGAGAACGCATCGCCGCAACGATCGCAACACCGTGAAACAACACTCCTAAAATTCGACGGTGCACACCAATCAATAACAAGTAATGAGTAGTTTACAAAGAAATGTGTTCGCTCGAGGCGGCTCACCCCATTTGGCCCGGTACGACTCCTGTTTTAGTCATTTCAAATTGGACACAAGTGTCAAGGCTATCCATTATCGTTCTCTTTCTTCAGTCATCACGTACATCATTCCAACCACTTCATTCTGTATCACACTCTGCGCATGGTTATTAAAGTGGTTTTCGCTTTAGACAGAGAGTACGTCCATAACCGATACCGGTTTCTTTAATAACTTTCGTAATTATTACACCGATTGGTCGTTTAATATATTTCAAAAACCAAATCAATTTCAATTTCAATTAAAATTTGTAAACCAACATTCCATTTGCCTTTCTATATCAATTTACATAATTTACGTTTCAAAACTTCCAAAATTTTCAAAATCTTATAATTCAATTTTAATTTTAATTTAAAACAATTCAAATATTGATTCAAGTTCGTATATAAGTTTCATTCCGAAATCTTTTAAATTAATTTCATTTATCATTCAAATCAATTTAAATTCATTGATCGATTTCATTTAAATTTCGTTAAGTTAATTTATCAATTCAAAATAATTTCTATTTAGTTTCCAATTCATTAAATTAATTTAAGTTTTCCCATATCATATCAACTTCCAAATTTAATTAAATTAATTTCAACAAATCAAATTCTTTGAATTTAAAGTTTTATGCTGAATTCAATAAATCACATCTTATTTCTTTTTTAAGAAATTCGATTTCACTTATTTACTTATTTAATTTAAACCGATTTCCAAAATTTAATTATTACAGAACTCAATTTCACTTATTAAAGAAGTTCAATTTCACTTATCAAAGAATTTAATTTAATTTAATTATTAAATAATTCAATCTCATTAAATTATTAAATAATTTCAAAACTTAATTATTAAATAATTTCAAAACTTAATTCAGTCATTTCTTAAATTAAACAACATTCTTTCATCAATTACTTTGTTAATATTTTGTTTCAGATTATTAAATATTAACATTTAAATTTCACTAGAATTAAAATTCGAACTTCATTAAAACCCTTATTATTTTATCCAAGTAAAATCTTTATTTTTATTTTTAAATCGAATTATTGACCAATCGGGTTTTTATTTAATTCTCTATCCTAAGTCAAAGTTTTATTTGGGTATTTATCATTTCAACCTAATTCCTTTTCAATTCAAAAATCAAAGCATAGCAAAGGGAACTTGTAGTTTGATAACTGGGATGGTGTCAAAGTAAATAATCAAGCAATGACAACAATCAATAACAATCCAATAATTAATTCAAATAATCCCAAAATAATCGTATTCATTCACATTGTTGTTTGTGCAAATTAATATAATTATTTCTAGAATCTACATTATCATTTCATGTAGATTAAATATTATTACACTATTATTTATACGGTTCTTCACTTGATATCTATTATTCAATTTCATGCTTCATCAATTTATACAACATACAATTAAATGGTTCAAGGTGTAATTAACCCTATTTCTACGTGTCAAGTAATTAAACATTTAAAGGGGTCATATTATCTAATCAAAATCAACACATAAATCATTTTCAAATTGTTAGCTCCTACGTCAATTTCAATTGTAAATTATTTATCACTTCATACATTAACAATTTAACATCAAATATCAACATAAAACAATCAATCATTTATCAACCAAACTGGATTATCATCGTATAAATAATAGATAATGGTGTCAGATGTCGTAGGTGAACTGATTCAGGTAATAGCATATATAAGTGTAAATAACCAACAGCAGCATATTTCAATTGTCGTTTCAATTGAAATCAAATTTAATGAATAAAAGAACATTAATCGTGATTGATTGCTCACCTTCGAGACTAGAGATGGATTTGACAAGGATATGAGTCACGAATTCCAAAGCAAAGATAGATTGGCCCGAATTTTACGATCAAAGGTGATAACACTAATTTATGGAACGAATCAGAACAGGATCGATGAAGATAATTGGTAAGTGAACTTATATATATATATAATTATATAAAACTATATTTATATATATATAATCATATAGTAACAAAGACATACATGTAGTTTCCAATCAAAATTAAAAGTATGAAACAACTTATCTACAATGTATATAGTTAAAACATATTACATTTATCTTTCAACTGCCAATCATCATTAACTTATATATATAAACTTTAAAATAAAATATGTTGTAATGCTATTACAGCAACCATGGGTATTATATAAATGTATATGACTATGCTATCATTCGAAACTGCAAATGTATACAAAACATTTTTATAAACAAATATATATTATACAAACCCACTGTGTAATATCTACACATACACATGATGTATATACACATCAGCCGCGATTTATATGCAAAATACGGAACACGTATATATACTTAAAATTAAACATCGGTCATAATATATATATATACACATAAACTAACGTACATAAATTTTTATAGCCCATACATATATGTACATATATAAAAACCGAAGAGCACAAGCAAAGTGCACACCAGAACTATATACATATTATTTAACAATTATGCATATATAAACGAACAACTATATATACTTACGTATATATCATATATAAAACCAATATAAACTTATAAACTTAGAAAGCTTTTTATATAGGATATTTGTATAGCAAAACGATATAAATCTATACAAACTTCATATGTCCGATATATCACAGATTAACAAGATAAAAGACCTTTTAAATTATCATACATAACTCAAAACTTGTACCCAGATTAAAACAATAGTCTATACATATTATAGTTTTAAAATTTTATCATAGTATATAAAAACAAGTTGACAGGCATGTATAAGCTTTTATGTAATGTACTGTGGTATATGAATAAAACAACAACTTGTATAATTTATACTAACAAAATCAAAACATAACAGTGTTTAGGTTATATAAAATAAACAGTGTAAAACAATAGTTTAAACAAGATTTATATACATAAAATTTAACATCAAACACTATAGAACATTATATATACAACTAATCGGAAATATATATATATATAAACCAGCCTCTATAGTGATATATGTATATTACCTATTTAGGAAGGAAGGAGAGATGAAGAGCTCGGCACAGGCCGCAAAGTTGGTGGTGAAGTGAGGCTCGGGTTGCTACTGTTAGGCGTATGAAGTAATGGAGGATCGGATTTGCACAGGGAAAAGGCGAAGGCGTTCGACACTTGGTGGAAGCGGATGGCTGTTTGGATCTGGTGGCTTGTGTTTGCTCTTGGCCGGGCATGGAAGGAGGAGACGGTCACCGGTGCCAGGGCGAACGGAGCTGGACTTTGGGCATACGCGGTGGCCATGGGCGCGGCTGCTAGCCATCACGTGGAGGAAGGCGGATCTCGATGGTGAGGCTTCGGTCTGGCAAGGAAAAGTGGTGTTAGGGTGGTGGAGGGACGAGCGCAGGCTTAGGTCTGTGAGTGACCACGTGGGGAAAAAGCTGGAAGACGAGGCCAAGGCTTTGGTCGGTGAGGCTGCGCAACCTATTGGTCAGAAAGAAGAAAGATAGCAGTAGGTGGAGCTTGGTGGCATGCGGGCTTGGCGGCTTTAAGATGAAGGTCGGGATGGATGATGAACTGGAAGTGGTGGTTATGGGTAAGATATATTATTACGTAAGAATAGAATAAAAAATATAACCAGTAGAATTTGAAAGAATGATGTGAAGGGTTTGCAGGCAAAGAAAGAGAAGTAGTGGAGCAAGTTTCCAGGCAAAATAAATATACGCTTTATTTTAGAGTAACAGTCAATTGACCGAGCAAGGGATACCGAGTTGAACCAATGAAATTTTTAACAGATGGGAATTGTGCGGCACGGTAATCTAAGAAGTAATAAAAGCAAATGACCGTTGGTTTATACACGGTTGAATTTGAATGGACACAAACAAATTCAAAAATCCCCAAACGTATCGATACGATGAACCTGTGCACGGCACCGTCGCATACCAGACTCAAAGTATGGAAATAACTATACCGCAGAGATCAACACGACGAGGCGATCAAAACTGTATACGGATATCAGTGGTACGAGTTGAATTATAAAAATTCGAATTTTCTACTACGGAAAATGCAGCAAAAACGCAGAAAAATAAGATCGACGGAGCTAAAAAAGTCCGAATTTGGAAAAACGAAAAATGACGTCTTGCTTAGAAGATGATTTAGAATTTTTATATGTAAAAATATTCTGGTTTCGAAAACATTTTATTTTCATCCATTCCTAGCTGATTAAATTGAAATAAAATTACACATGAAAATAAACTTTCGTATTTTCGGATGAAAATTTACTAGTTGCTATGTTTAACTAGACGCATTCCAAATACTAAATTTTTATTTCAAATTTTATTTTTAAAAAATTCATAAAAATTCAATTAATCACATTATTAAAACAGTTAAAATTTACGGATCGTTACAAAAGATGTGGCAGGGTTATAAGGGTCACGCACTTTAGGGTATGTCTATTTCCTTCTAGAAAAGGTGGTATCATTGTATGAAGCCCAAATACTTAACCTATGTGGTTGGTGCAAATTCACTACTTTGTGGTTGTTGCTTTATGGTTGAGAGCCCTCGGATAAAGGTCGCAAACGACCGATGAATGGCATACTCAAGTAGTAGTTACCTAGTTACAGAGGTAACCCGACCTTATGTTGGCATAGATCCGGGTAGATTCTCGGGACGTCCCTTCAGAGGCATACCCATGTGGCATAGGAAGTTCCTTAGCCTGACCATTTGTTGAAAATCCAAAGAAAAAATACGAGACCTGTACGGTTTTAGTTGTATAACTTGCCATGCATCGTGGCGGTAACCTGCCATAAAACATGGTAGCTATAGTAGGAATACAATAATGGTTGTATGCTGGCTAGGATTAATATTATACTTTCGATATTTTTTCTACATTATGCACTAATAATAATATTAAAAGAGTTTTCTCGTATCAAGCATGCTTAACTATCATAAGAAGAAATCTCCTTCAATTCTGTGATTGCATTGTGTGTGTTGTTGTCCCGCCTTTTGGCAAGGCCGTGACACCAAGAACATGACTAGAAACCAAGGATGGTTCACCCTGGAGATCGTTAATGCATAGGTCTGCTATGGATGTCGGTAAATTTTTTCCTAGTCCAGATCGACCAACAATTGATATGACAATAAAAGCTAATAAAGCCAACATTCCAAATTTCAAGTCAATCGGAGTTGGTATGCTCAAGAGATTGATCGATCACGGTTGAGAAATCCAAACTTGCATCGATCATAACTCAAGATCTACAAGTCCAAATGCCACCACATTTTCACAGTAGCTTACTGGCAACATGAGGAATGTTCACATCAAATTTCAGCTCAATCGGATCAAAACTTAATCGATTTGAAATTGCTTCGTATCGATCACGGACCAACTTACATCGATCATATCTCACAATCCACATGTCCAAATGCTATGAAATTTTCACAGTACCTTACAGGCAACTTGAGGAATGTTCATGCCAAATTTCAGCTCAATCGGATCAAATCTTGATCGATTCGAAATTGCTTCGTATCGAGCATGGACCAACTTTCATCGACCATATCTCACAATCCACATGTCCAAATGCTATGAAATTTTCACAATATCTTACCAACAACTTGAGGAATGTTCGTGCCAAATTTCAGCTCAATCGGATCAAATCTTGATCGATTCGAAATTGCTTCGTTAGATCACGGACCAACTTGCATCGATCATATCTCACAATCCACATGTCCAAATGCTATGAAATTTTCACAATATCTTACTGGCAACATGAGGAATATTCATGCCAAATTTCAGCCCAATCGGATCAAATCTTGATCGATTTGAAATTGAGTTCGAATCGGTCCCGAAACGGGCCCCAATTTCCTAAGCCCGGGCATGCGGGCCCCCTCACATGCCAAAAGTGGTCTTCCGAATTTTCAGCGAGATATCAGCCTCCAACACTTATAAATAGAGCCCTTGGTCATTCAGAAAAGGGGTCGAAGAATTTTCAGAGTAAAAGAATGCCCGGACTCTGCCACGTTCACTCCAGAACGCCATTACTGCCATTGATCTCGAATTAAAGCTTATTATCTGCTGTACTTCGCTATAAAAAACTTGTAATCTTCAAGTATCAAGCAGTAAAGTGATAAAACTTCATAGTGGACTACACAATACGCCGAACCACTCTAAAACTCTGTGTTTCTATGCATTTTCTTATATGTTTATTGGTGTGTTTGTTAGATCTGCTTCATCTCACAAATTTTCTCTTCATTTTATCTCTTCAAACACATCCGAAGAGTGTTGTGCCCAATTTTGGTACAAACACTTTGGTGCTTTCACTGAGAGAAAACCCAGTTTTTCTCCTGTTCGTTGGATCTACTTTCGATATTGGATTGCATAAATCCAAGGAGAAGATCCAGATCTATTGTTCAGCGGTTCCTTCTATTCTATTCAGATTGCCGATCTAAGAGGAACCATATTCATCATGAAGTCCGTACCCATATTTTCGAATCCAGAAAAAATGTGGTTTTTCGTACCCATATTTTCGAACCCAGAAAATATGATGTTTTTCATATGCATATTTTCGTATCCATGAAAATATGATGAATTCCGTACCCATATTTTTGAATCCAGAAAATATGCTGTTTTTCGTATCCATATTTTCGTATCCATGAAAGTATGATGAATTCCGTACCCATATTTTCGAATCCAGAAAACATGCTGTTCTTCGTACCCATATTTTCGAATCCATAAAAATATGATCATTTTGGTATCCATGTTTTCGTATCCAGAAAATGTGATGATTTTCGTATCCAGAAAATTTGGTGATTTTCGTAACCATGCTTTCGTATCCAGTAAATGTGGTGATTTTCGTATCCATGCTTTCGTATCCAGTAAATGTGGTGGTTTTCATATCCATGCTTTCGTATCCAGTAAATGTGGTGGTTTTCGTATCCATCTGCAGATAGTCTCTCTTCGTATCGATCACCTATTGACTATTTCGTATCCATCGGGGAGCGCTACTTTGTATCCATCCTGGAAGACCTTGTTCGAATCCATCAGGGATCGTTAGTTCGTGTCCATCAAGTTACTTCGTATCCATCACGGAATCACTATTCGTATCAATCAAGTTGGAGCAAAAAGCGATCGATACGAAATTATATCGATATGAAAACTGATCGATACGAAATTCGATCGATACGAAATGATTGGTACGAAGTGCATTTGTTGATCGATCCAGCCAGCTGCATTTCGCATCGATACGAACTACGCAGTCCGAATCCATCAAATCACCACCTCTAGAAGCCAATATCCATTGATACGAACTGCGAATCATCAATTTATTTCCAGTGACATCGAGCTCATCGATACGAAATGAAGTCCACTGCAGTGGATTCCAACGAATTTCACAACCATCGATGCGAACAAACATTTCGTATCCATCATTTAAAAAAAATATTTTCGGGTACGATCCAAATTTCCTAAAAAAAGGCTAAAAAAATGGATCATTCTCAACTTAAATACTAGCCGCAGCGCAGAGCACCCGCATAGTTAATCCAAACCTCAACTTAAATAAAGGAACATTCTGATCGTTCCATGACTGGACGGGAAGTAGGAGATTACACTAGCAATTTTTGAGTTGCAATCAAGGAATGGGTATTGAAATACTATTCAACTGGTGCTCCCAGAGGCTGGAGAACCTAACTAATATGCCAAGAACTAGAGTTGATTAATATATCATGCTTCTAAGGTGGACTGCAACTTCCTCCAACTGACCAGCTTTTAAAACTCCTAAACTGACAATTATGGTCGATGGCTAGTATAACGACTACCCCGGCTTGTCTACTCTGCCAACTCAAAACATAGATGTTCACCACTGAACCATCATCATATGCCCGCATCTTAATCATTCCACGTCCATATGACTAAAAGCATGACATACAACTCTAAGAGGACTTCCTAACTATCTTATGCGAGCCTCCTTCCTGGTGAAAATTAGAAATAATCACCAATCTATGAGCCCATCTTAATCTACTCACCATCCAATCGACATTACCAACCGCTCGAACGTTGGGAAATCGGATATACATCATTCACTAGTATACAAGGCCCTGTAGCCTTAAAATGAACTTGATAATGTTGACATTAGTATCTCTCCGAGTCAGGACCCATTCATTGAAATCATCCTACATGCAAAATTCGTAGCAAAAATTCAGCGTGCTGACTATGTCAGTGTACTATGGAAATTCAACCTCCGACACTATCTCATGAAGGGAGAATGGTGCATGGATTCCATTAAGAATGATGAATGCCATCAAATGCTGAATAACATCAAATGCAAAATCCATGCTCTAAATCAGGAATCTCCTCTTCTTTAGATGGCTACCGTGGATGCCAACGCTATAGGGCTGCCTCAGAAAGGATAACTCTAACAATATGTTCAAGCCTTATAAAACGAAGGGCCGAGAATCCCTGATCCCTATCAGTCACAAGCCTTGGTCAAATAGAGCCACTTGCATTAGACTTCCAACAAAGAAGGGCAAGACTGAAGTGCAATAGCAAGCATACGACGCTGCTTCACACATCAATGAGATTTAATCCGATCTCTTTTGAATTAATTCTATTTCAATTTCGTTTATGTTGCGAAATATGATTGAATTGAATTAAACTACTTGCAAATGATGCAGGTAAGCGAGTACTTAAGGATGGGCGCAAAACAACCTCCGTGTACTATGCTCAAATCATTGAGGTATCATCATGACGAGCATGATCCAACCACTCGTCGGCTGCTATACGCACCTGACTTGGTGGCAAGGCATTAAAGCAGAAGAGACTGACAAGGTTGGGACTCCAGTACAAAGTGGATGCAACCGACCATCCACCCATTTGCCTATGCAATTTAATTAGGAGATTTGAGAAAGACTTGTAGTTATATGTCCCAACAATGCACTCTCCATCTCGTACTTGAAGCTCGCCAAAGTACTTATGCTTCTTCTGATGCCCAGTAGAATCAGAATCATACCAAGGGTGAACGTGACCGTCCATGCATCCAATCCTGCATTAGACGCTTGTGGTTACTTAATAACACTTGTTTAAAGTGGATATGATTTGACCATTCACTCCCCAGTTTACGTCTGTGATTCCGCAGAACAATCGTGCCTTAAATCGACTTCATCAGGGGCCAACCCTCAATTTATAGACATCAACAACCGACTGCTTACTAGCTAATCATCATGAGCCATCGTTCCAACTCTCTTCCTCAAATCGACTGGAAGAGCGCAAAGCGTAAAGTGGACGTGGCTCGACCATCTACTCTCCAACTCTTGCCCCTAACTTAAGGGAAAATACACAACTCAAAGTGGATGTAGTTCATCCATCCTCTCGTCTGCTCGAGCTCAAAGCTTGCCCGAACACTAATCTTACTCCTTAGGCTTGGTAGAACCAGGATCCAAATGCAGATGGATGTGATTCAACCGTCCATAAACTAAATCTCATCCTTCGTTGATAGCAGATAAGTGGAAAGTAATCGAGATCCCATCGATCGCTTGCTAAGTGAAACCCTGAGCACGGGGACAAGTCACCACACCGAAGCCAAAAAAGGATTGATACACGATAATCTTTAACTAACTCCAAACTCCCGGAGTGCGAGTTGGGGTATAAAACACATAAATGCGGTTTCGAAGAGGGTGGATCCCTTCACCTAACGACTTTGGCCGTATCCTAACCAAGTTAGAGGATGATGGACCCGTCCATCTAACGACCTCGCTTGTTAACTTAGGGTGGATGTGATCCGACCGTCCACGATCCGTCTCTTCATTCGACCAGTTGCCACAAAATTTGTTGAATAGTTCTGCATGCACGTCGCAAGGCCAAAAGATGTCAACACTCTATCTAGCGCCACTCAAGCTCCTGGAGAGACGCTCAGACACTACTTAGAGAGATTCCATACTGCATGTGCGGACATCAGCAATCCGAACGATAACTCCATCCTTATGGCGTTGACTAAGGGGATCGACCCCGATTCTGAGTTTGGCAACTGGTTAGCTGGAAAACCAACTGCATCATTGAACCGTTTCCACGCCAAGGCGGCTCAATTTCTGAGAAGGGAAGACGCGAAATAGTCTAGGAAGAAAACTGATGCAGGGCCAAGCACGGAAGGAATCCAAAGCAATGTCTCAATCAAACAGTCCGGTAAGAGCTCCGGAAAAGTTCTTTTGAATGTTAAAAACAAACAAGCTCGGCGGAGAGAGAGCGTGAATCAAAATAGAAAAGGAGATCAAAATCGTGGCCCACAGCGCAAGAATCCCATGTTTGACAGTTATACTCCTTTGAATACATCACTGGAGAACTTGTATTTACAAACCTGTAATACAATTCAGTGCCAAAAACCTGCACCAAAACCGTCGTCAGTGTAACAACCCGCATATTTATCGGTTGTATATTTAAATATTTTATTTAAATATAACATCAATTGTCGGATCATCGTCCGAAAATTTACTTTCTGCAAACGGTCGAATTGGGACTCAAGAGCACTTCCATTGAGTTCAAAATGTCGTTTGCGATATTTTTGAGTATAATCTTTGATATGTTTGGAGTAAGTTGAATTTGGCTACTTTTTCTAGTTGGGTTTAGGGTTTGGGTTCAGCCCACTAGCTTAACTAATACCCTAACTCAGCCCTCTCCACTCCATTCTCTCATTCCACTCTTCTAAACTCAAGCTCCAACTGAAATGGGGGTAAGGAAGTGGAAATAGAAATTAGCAAGCCCTAGCTTCTACTTGTAAACTTGATTCTTGCTCCAAAATCAAAGAGAATCCATTGGTAAGTTCATCTCCATCTTCTCCATCTCTTCTCCTCTTCAATTTCAGTAATTTCCTAACCCTAACTTAGGAAATTCTTGCTTTGATTCTAGATTGAAGCTTGTAGTGTTGAAGTGGAGTGTAGTTGGTTGATTCCTTGCATTTGTGCTTCTTCATCTTCTTTGTTTTGTGTAAAAAGGTGAGTTTTGAACTCACATCTACTTCTCTTGATTTCATGGGTGTTGGGTATGAATTCCTAACAAGTATGCATGTGCCATTGCTTTGGATTTAGAAAGAATTTGCATTTCATTGAAATAGGGCAGGAAGTGCTGGAAAACAGCCTTCGACCGACCGAGTGCAGGCTCCGGTCGACCGACCTGCCTCCCAAGAGTTCTTATGAACAGTGTTCGGTCGACCGAGCCCTGTAGGCGGCCGACCGACCTGCTCCTATTCGCCCTGTTTTGCCTGTTTTTGTATATTTTGATTTGTTTTTTGGATTTTATCGATTCAAGTTGTTTTTTTAGTGGTTGTTATTGCATATTTGGCTTTGATAACTTACTCTTGACTTCATCCATGGGTTTTTATAAAATAATCTCTCGAATCGCATTTAAAAGCTCGTTTCTCCAATTTATAAATTCTATTTAAAACACACACTTTCGCACTTCGAGCGAAGTGGAAGGGTGATTAAATGGTTAGGCAAAACACGGACCATGAATCTGTGCGTTTATCCTTTCGATTAATCCCCGACCTATTCAATTGATCGTTTTGACCTTCGGGTTTGGTTTATCGATGATATGAGGTAAACTTTGTACTGCTTTGAGTGTGAAAGTGACTGACGGATAGTAAACCGTTTAGTGCGAACAAGTGGTTATGGGACATACGTTAACACTTTACGGATTCCTTTTCGAGAGTTGTGACACATTCCGCCAGTTAGTAGTGTCCAGTACTGGGTCTCTAACCTTCGCCACTACGGTTTGTCGCCCTATAGTATTGCTTTTGGAGTTGGTCCATCATCACCGCTCCAGAGATACTTGGGTTTGTCGCCTTCGGGTTTGTGGCCCCATTGTATCGCTTTCGGAGTTGGTCATTCGTCACCGCTCGAGTGATATTGGGTTGCTATAGTATCGCTTCCGATGTTGGCCGTTATGCGCCACATGGGTTATATTGGGTTGCTATTGTATTGCTTCCGATGTCGGCCGTTATGCGCCACATGGGTGATATTAGGTTGCCCTATTGTATTGCTTTCGGAGTTGGTCATTCGTTACCGCTCGAGCAATTTTTATGATGTTTCAATTGAGATGTATATTCCCTAGGTATCGCCCCTCGGTGTAGGTCTTTTTGAACCGCACGATATGTAGTGATCACCTTGTGGAACTTGTATACCTTATAGGTATTTGTTATTGCCTTTGACTTGTTTTGGGATATTCTTATCCTTTGTTTCTATATGTTGCCGATGATATGAGGCTTGTTATCATATGATTCATCTTTTGTTAGATGATTGTGTTATCTCCTTTAGAGATATTTGTTATGCTTTGAAACCTTGCAGGTTTATTATTGTTCAGTTTATCTAACTGATTTGTTTAGCTAGACTGACCCGGGTATTTTATACTCGGGTCAAACCGAGATGTTTCAGGTTAGGTTCTTTGGACTTAGCCTCTTTTGCTTCCGCATGGACTATTCCGCTAGTTTCTTTTTGTCTTAGCTTTCTTGTAGTCCTTACATGTTGTAACTCTGATATGTATTCTTGTGAACTCGTCTGTATATTATGGTTTGCTATACCACTTGATATGTATCATTTTGTATACTCTGTTATGTATCTATATATGTGTATGTGATGATTTACTGTTCTGTGATGTATATTACATTTGAGTTGTTATATTCTATTCTGATAGATCCTATAGCCATTGTAGTCTTGCTTTAAATATTTATTGAATACGTCGAACTGTTTGTGATTCTACTTTTCGACGTGTCTAGTGAATAGTTAAGGTAAGATTACACATGGTCGCTCCTATCCAGCCTTATTCTCCGTGTTAGCAGACGGTATTATCTATACAATACTCTTTGCTAACATGGGTATAGAGGTGGGGCGTCACAGCGTGGTATCAGAGCCGTGTTCAGAAAAAAATATGGTAAACACATAACAGAAGCACATATTATGGTACATCAAAGTGTAACAAGTGTTACAGATCTTTGAATCATCGTGCTTTTATTCCCTCCGTGTTTTTGGGGTAGATAGGATTTAGGGAATACGTCTAGGAATATATCTTATTCCGTAGTATTCCGTATTGAAATATCTACCTTGTAGTTAATCTTTATCTTCTTCAACTTTCATCTTATGGCTGGAAGAGGCAGAGGACGACGTTCGGGTGTTGGGCAATCCAGTGGCTCACATCCGGATGGTGTTTATATGTCAGCTGATCGGTTTATGGAGTTATTTAGGAGCACTCAGCCTCCAGCTCCTACTCGTGTATCTCTGCCTCGCAAATCTGCCTTTGCACGTCCGTGCAGTGATTTTTCTCATCTTGGAGGAAAGCCGTTTAAGGGCTCTGAATCTGTTCTTGAAATCCAAGCTTGGCTTCGCACGTGCGAGCGTATTTTCTCTCGCATGGATCTTTCTGACCATGATAGAGTTCTTGTAACTTCTAGCTTATTACAAGAGCGTGCCCTTGATTGGTATGAGCTTCTTGTAGCCGAAATTGATGAGTCTACTCTTTCTTGGACCCAGTTTCGGGCACGATTCGAACTCAAGTTCGTTCCTGAATCTGAAAAAAATTTATTGACCCGTCGCTTCCTTGAGTTGAAGCAAGGGAAGTCTTCTGTTTCTGAGTATGTTGCATCATTCGAGGCTTTATCTAAGTATGGTCTTGAATTCATTAGCACTTCATATAAGAAGAATCTGAAGTTTGTCTCTGGTCTTAAGAAATATCTTAAGAAGTCTTTGTTGCTCCAGCTTAAGCTTTCTTTTGAGGAGTTGGTAGATTCTGCACTTCATCTTGAAATCGTCGAGAAGGAATGTGATAGTGGTGATGGTGTTGAGGTTCGCAAGAACCCCAACAAAAAGCAGTCTCCATTGGATGAGCGGGAAATTTTCCCTTCCAAGAAGAAAAAGCCCGTTGAATCTGATTCTCAGTCTCAGCCTGTTGGAACACCTTCCATTCGGAAGTGTTTCAATTGTGATTCTCCTGATCATATGATTCGAGCTTGTCCTAAGCCTCTCTTCTGCCGTTATTGCAAGAAGGAAGGCCATCGTCTTTCCACTTGTCCCATTGCTCCGAATAATTCTCAACTAGGCAAGCCAAGTATAGCAGATGCTCCTGGAGGTTCTTCTCGAGCATAAGGTATGTCTCCATCTATTTTGGTAGGTCTCTATTTTCTTTGTAATTTCGATTCCAATTTGATGGTATCATTTTATTCTTTAATCCCTCATGACGAGGAAAGTGTTGTTTCTCTCATTCTTGTAGTTTGAGAATTTTTTGACATTTTGGTCTTGTCTTAAGGTTATCACCTAAGCAATCTTTTGAGTAGTGTTAAGGTCTTTTTAGCTCGACCTTACCACTGGTTATCATTTGGCTACGAGTTGCGGAAGTTAGCACTCCACTTACCGCATTCCGCACTCGTTGTAATTCTTATAAATGATTTGTTATGTCATTCAGTTTGTCTAGCTCATTTCATCCATTTTATGAATCGAGTATTCTGTGAATATCTCGATGATTCCATTTTGGTATTTATTGATTTTGGATGGAAAATAGCAATTTAAAGAATTTTGCAAATCTTTTTCATAAGATTTATTTATAAGTATAATTGGATTTTTGTTCTTTAAACGAACAAAGAGAATTTTCAAAAGTTTTTAGAAACATGTTTATCATATAAAAGATGGCTTTGTGATTGTATTGCCCATTGAGTGTTTTAAGAATTTTGGTCGATGCGCTTGATCAACGTTATCGATAGGAATTTCCTAAATGCTTTGATGAGACAATCAGACACGATATATATTGACTTGTAAAATGTAAAAAAAAAATTTCTAGAAAGATTTTCACATTGAGATAAATGTAATTTTGAAAGTTTTAACTTTTCAGGAAAGAAGATTATTTAAGAGAAATCCTTTCTTTTCGATACTCTTATTCTTGTGATTCCTGAAGGGGAACCAAGACTTTGCTATTTGTACCGATACTAGTCGTATTGGTTTGGATGCCGTTCTCTTGCAAAAGATAATGCGCTATCACTTATGTTTCTAAACTATTAAAGCTTACCGAGACTAGATATGCCCCCTATGATCTGGTGCTCGCAGCAGTTGTTTTCACTTTTTGTAATTGACATCATTACTTTTGGGTGAGGGATTTTTGCTCTCCTTACCAATCATAATTTTGAAATGTTTATTTCTCATAAGGAACTTAATGTTGGTTCGAGTTCCTAGCATCTTATGATCTTGATATTTTAATTCCCGTAAGAGGGATCGTGTTGCCAATGCATTTAGTTGTAAGCAACAAGTGATAGTTTCTTTGTTGATGTCCGAATGGAATGATCTTTTTACCAAGTTCATCGGACGTTTTGTTGTATTTCATTTTGTTGAGCTTCGGATCATTTGACGTATTGTTTGTACCACATCGGTGTTCCAAATTATTTTGAGCTTAGGAATCCATAGAATTCTCTGAGCAAGCAAGTTCGAACTTACCCTTTTGTGCACTTTATGGTGAATTTCTTATTCTGTTATTCTTTTGTGTTGATATGTTTGTGGTTGTTACTTCATATTTCTTCTTAAGAATTGCGAGGACGCAATTTCTTTAAGGAGGGGAGTCTGTAACAACCCGCATATTTATCGGTTGTATATTTAAATATTTGATTTAAATAAAACATCAATTGTCGGATCATAGTCCGAAAAGTTACTTTCTGAAAACGGTCGAATTGGGACTCAAGACCACTTCCATTGAGTTCAAAATGTCGTTTGCGATCTTTTTGAGTATAATCTTTGATATGTTTGGAGTAAGTTGAAGTTGGCTACTTTTTCTAGTTGGGTTTAGGGTTTGGGTTCAGCCCACTAGCTTAACTAATACCCTAACTCAGCCCTCTCCTCTCCATTCTCTCATTCCACTCTTCTAAACTCAAGCTCCAACTGAAATGGGGAAAAGGAAGTGGAAATAGAAATTAGCAAACCCTAGCTTCTTCTTGTAAACTTGACTCTTGCTCCAAAATCAAAGAGAATCCATTGGTAAGTTCATCTCCATCTTCTCCATCTCTTCTCCTCTTCAATTTCAGTAATTTCCTAACCCTAACTTAGGAAATACTTGCTTTGATTCTAGATTGAAGCTTGTAGTGTTGAAGTGGAGTGTAGTTGGTTGATTCCTTGCATTTGTGCTTCTCCATCTTCTTTGTTTTGTGTAAAAAGGTGAGTTTTGAACTCACATCTACTTCTCTTGATTTCACGGGTGTTGGGTATGAATTCCTAACAAGTATGCATGTGCCATTGCTTTGCATTTAGAAAGAATCTGCATTTCATTGAAATAGGGCAGGAAGTGCTGGAAAACAGCCTTCGGCCGACCGAGTGCAGGCTCCAGTCGACCGACCTGCTTCCCGAGAGTTTTTATGAACAGTGTTCGATCGACCGAGCCCTGTAGGCGGCCGACCGACCTGCTCCTATTTGCCCTGTTTTGCCTGTTTTTGTATATTTTGATTTGTTTTTCGGATTTTATCGATTCAAGTTGTTTTTTTAGTGGTTGTTATTGCATATTTGGCTTTGATAACTTACTCTTGATTTCATCCACGGGTTTTTATAAAATAATCTCTCAAATCACATTTAAAAGCTCGTTTCTCCAATTTATAAATTCTATTTAAAACACACACTTTCGCACTTTGAGCGAAGTGGAAGGGTGATTAAATGGTTGGGCAAAACACGGACCATGAATCTGTGCGTTTATCCTTTCGATTAATCCCCGACCTATTCAATTGATCGTTTTGACCTTCGGGTTTGGTTTATCGATGATATGAGGTAAACTTTGTACTGCTTTGAGTGTGAAAGTGACTGACGGATAGTAAACCGTTTAGTGCGAACGAGTGGTTATGGGACATACGTTAACACTTTTCGGATTCCTTTTCGAGAGTTGTGACACATTCTGCCAGTTAGTGGTGTCTAGTACTGGGTCTCTGACCTTCGCCACTATGGTTTGTCGCCCTATAGTATCGCTTTTGGAGTTGGTCCATCATCACCGCTCGAGAGATACTTGGGTTTGTCGCCTTCGGGTTTGTGGCCCCATTGTATCGCTTTCGGAGTTGGTCATTCGTCACCGCTCGAGTGATATTGGGTTGCTATAGTATCGCTTCCGATGTTGGCCGTTATGCGCCACATGGGTGATATTGGGTTGCTATTGTATCGCTTCCGATGTCGGCCGTTATGCGCCACATGGGTGATATTAGGTTGCCCTATTGTATTGCTTTCGGAGTTGGTCATTCGTTACCACTCGAGCAATTTTTATGATGTTTCAATTGAGATGTATATTCCCTAGGTATCGCCCCTCGGTGTAGGTCTTTTTGAACCACACGATATGTAGTGATCACCTTGTGGAACTTGTATACCTTATAGGTATTTTTTTTTGCCTTTGACTTGTTTTGGGATATTCTTATCCTTTGTTTCTATATGTTGTCGATGATATGAGGCTTGTTATCATATGATTCATCTTTTGTTAGATGATTGTGTTATCTCCTTTAGAGATATTTGTTATGCTTTGAAACCTTGCAGGTTTATTATTGTTCAGTTTATCTAACTGATTTGTTTAGCTAGACTGACCCGGGTATTTTATACTCGGGTCAGACCGAGATGTTTCAGGTTAGGTGCTTTGGACTTAGCCTCTTTTGCTTTCGCATGGACTATTCCGCTAGTTTCTTTTTGTCTTAGCTTTCTTGTAGTCCTTACATGTTGTAACTCTGATATGTATTCTTGTGAACTCGTCTGTATATTGTGGTTTGCTATACCACTTGATATGTATCATTTTGTATACTCTGTTATGTATCTATATATGTGTATGTGATGATTTACTGTTCTGTGATGTATATTACATTTGAGTTGTTATATTCTGTTCTGATAGATCCTATAGCCATTGTAGTCTTGCTTTAAATATTTATTGAATACGTCGAACTGTTTGTGATTCTACTTTTCGACGTGTTTAGTGAATAGTTAAGGTAAGATTACACATGGTCGCTCCTATCCAGCCTTAATCTCCGTGTTAGCAGACGGTATTATCTATACAATACTCTTTGCTAACGTGGGTATAGAGGTGGGGCATCACAGTCAGAATGGCAAATCCAGATGGGTAAATTTTGCATGTTCCATGAAAGCTACGGGCACAATACGAATGAGTGTTGTCACTTGCAAGATCTCGTTGAAAAATTGATCAGAGAAGGAAGCTGGAACAGTTTGTGCGGGCATCGTAGCCTAGAGAAGCGAGCCCATCAAATTAAAACAATGATCCCGATCGACCGAGACAGGAGGATTCCACTTGTCCCGGCGGAAGATTGGTGATAAACGCCGTCAGTGGTGGACCCGCTTTGTCAGGAGCCTGAAACGACGAGGATCTTCGTCACTGTTACACATGACAGGCTCTATTCAATCTATGAATACTTTGCAATTTCCTTTACATTCTGAAATTTGAATTTGTAATAAGGCACTGACTTTGCCCTATTTTTCCGTTCCAGCAATAAATTACTATCTCTTCAAGCTAGAGCTGTGATTCACCGAATGCAACATTCAATAATCACGACACACGAAGAGCTAAGTTCCATAGAACAATGGAATTTATTCAAATAGCGAGTGACTGTGATACGACCGGCCACTCACTAAGTGAAACCTCAGCTCGGGGGCAAGCCATCACATCAAAGGCTGAACTAGAACGACACATGACAGTCCTACAACTAACTCCAAATTCCCAGAGTGCGAATTGGAGTATAAACATCAAATAAATCGTTCCCAGAGTGCGTACGGACTCCAAATTCCCAGAGTGCGAATTGGAGTATAAACATCACATAAATCGTTCCCAGAGTGCGAACGGACTCCAAATTCCCAGAGTGCGAATTGGAGTATAAACATCACATAAATCGTTCCCAGAGTGCGAACGGACTCCAAATTCCCAGAGTGCGAATTGGAGTATAAACATCAGATAAATCATTCCCGGAGTGCGAACGGACTCCAAATTCCCAGAGTGGGAATTGGAGTATAAACATCAAGTAAATCGTTCCCGGAGTGCGAACGGACTCCAAGTTCCCAGAGCGTGAATTGGAGTATAAACATCAATGCGAATTGGAGTATAAACATCAAATAAATCGTTCCCAGAGTGCGAACGGACTCCAAATTCCCAAAATGCGAATTCGAGTATAAACATCACATAAATCGTTCCCAAAGTATGAACGGACTCCAAATTCCCAGAGTGCGAATTGGAGTATAAACATCACATAAATCGTTCCCAGAGTGCGAACGGACTCCAAATTCCCAGAGTGTGAATTGGAGTATAAACATCACATAAATCGTTCCCAGAGTGCGAACGGACTCCAAATTCCCAGAGTGCGAATTGGAGTATAAACATCAAATAAATCGTTCCCAGAGTGCGAACGGACTCCAATTTCCCAGAGTGCGAATTGGAGTATAAACATCAAATACATCGTTCCCAGAGTGTGAACGGACTCCAAGTTCCCATAGCGTGAATTGAAGTATAAACATCAAATCCATCGTTCCCAAAGTGCGAACAAATTCCTAAAAAGCCCAAATAGGTGTGACTGACCATCTATCGGCTGACTTCAAGTTCCTAGAGCGTGAATTGGAGTACAAACATCAAATCCATCATTCCCAGAGTGTGAACGGACTCCTAAAAAGCCCAAATAGATGTGACTGACCATCTATCTACTGACTCTAGATTCCTAGAGTGCGAGTCGGAGTACAAACATCAATTCCAGGTTCTCGGAGTGCGAACCAAAATGCAAATGCTAACTCCAGATTCCCAGAGTGCAAGTCGGAGTATAAACATCAATTCCAGATTACCGGAGAGCGGACCGAAAAAATACAAATATCAACTCCAAATTCCCAGAGCGTGAAGTGGAGTATAAACATCAATTCCAGGTTCCCGGAGCGCGAACCAAAATACAAATACCAACTCCAAATTCCCAAAGCACGAATTGGAGTATAAACATCAATTCTAGTTTGCCGTAGTGCGAACCGAAACGTCAATGCTAGCTCCAAGTTCCCAGAGCGTGAATTGGAGGATAAACATCAATTCCAGGTTCCCGGAGTGCGAACCCAAAACATACATGCTAACTCCAAATTCCCAGAGCGTGAAGTGGAGTATAAGCATCAATTCGAGGTTCCTGGAGCATGAACCAAAATGTACATGCCAACTCCAGATTCCTAGAGTGCGAACTGGAGTATAAACATCAACTAACTCCAAATTCCCAGAGTGCGAATTGGAGTATAAACACCAACTCTAGGTTCCCAGAGTGCGAATGTAACGATCCGTAGATTTATGATATTTAATAAATTTAATTAATGTAATTTCAAATTTGTTTGAGAATAAAATGCAGAGATTTGGTATAGTGGTTGCAATTTAGTGTAACTATAAAATTTTATGACAATAGATGTGGATAATGTAAATTGTCACAACTTGATCTAAAGCAAAATTTTAAGAAACAAATAAATGTTGAATCTGTGAATGTTATTTAACTTGAATGGTATTCATTAGTATAAAGGTGCAATTAGTATAGATAGTAATATTTAATGTCTGTAGTGAAAAGGAAAAGGGTCTAATAGAAACATAAAATTTATTTTATGTAAACAAAAGTATAGTTTTGAACAAATTTATGAAAATTAATAGAAACAGTGTTTGTAATCAGTTTGGTTATTTTATATTGAAAGATAGAGATGTGTAAATTCGTTAATGAATTTAAAATGGGAAAGAAAGAATATATATGATAATAAGCAATTGATTCTATTAAGGGAATTAAATTATAATTAATGGTCATTTAATAAATTCAACGTTTTGTGAGGAATCAAAATAGTTGTGTAAAATATGTACAAACTACGATTTGGAATTTATTGGATTTATAACGGTTTTGTTATTAAGTGTATGAGTTTAAAAGTTATTCCATTTTGTAAAGTAATAGAAGAATGCATGTAAATATAAACAGGGCTTAATAGAATTTGATACTTAATAAATTGAATAAATTGCCCATTTATGTAGATATGTATAGTGGACTATAAATGGCCTAAGCAAATTAAATGGGATAATTATTGAGATTTGTACTATGAAAATAAATAGTAATATTTATTTGCAAGTAATAAAAGCCTATTTAGGTAACTAGAATTTAGATTTAACGACTATTGTATGTTACCTATTCTTGTTTCTTATTAATTTAAAACTTTGGAATTTATTCAATTTATCCGCCAATTTACTGCAGTTAAAGTGAGATGGATCGGTGATTGAGTAATGTAAATATAAATAAGATGCAAAACAAAGGAAATCTTATTTATAATAATTTGTGTAGAATAAAATAAAGAAATCAGTAATTGATAGTGGGAAAATGGGGATGCAATGAGATCTTAAGTGATAATAACTCTGTAGGCAAGTGATAACAGAAATTTGTGTATAACCAAATAAAAATCCAAATTTATTTGGAAACCAATTGCAATCAATTGAATTTATTGCAATTTAATGGATTTAATATTTAATAGTTTATGTAATTATTATTTGGAAGAAATGGGAGTTATTTGTAAAAAGTATGAACCAAATGATAATTTTTCTTATAGAATAGTGAAATAAAATAGATATAAAGGTTTCAATTATACACTGAAATTCATATTCACCATAAAATGTTAATTGAAACCAAAGTAGTAAATATAGGAGTCAAGACCATTCATTAATTTGTATTTATTGCAATGGTTAATACCATAGAATAAGGTTAAAGCTAATTCAGATTTTTTAGTTGGACCATGGTTGATACAACTTAGAAAGCAAGATTTTATTTATAATTTGAATATTAAATCCAACAAATGGTATTTAATACATATAAAATGGAATTAAACGTAAATTATTACGTTATTGAATTTAGATTGGAATGGTAAACAATTGAGTGGATTTAATAGATTTATCAAACATACAATATTAAATTCATTAAGATTGGAATTTATAATAGTTAAGAAAATAAGGGAATGATGTTTGCAATCATTGCAATAGATATTAATTTAGGATTGCCTTAAATTAAATTAAGGCAAATAAATGGGAATAAAAGTTTATTGACAATTTGAAATATAATTATGGTAAAAAAAAAAAAGGGTTAATTACAAGTAAAAATGAGTTGAAAGGGAAATCAAATCTATTTATCTAATTGGATTCAAGTTGAGATGGAAATCCAATTATTTATTTAGTTAGATTTAAGTTAAGAGTATAAAGGTATAAGATGTAATAATTGAGTTTTAGAATATAATTTATAATTTCCAGATAATAAGAAAGTGCAGATATTAACACTGCAAACTGATATATTTATGGATTTTAATTCACATCCAAGCTTGTTAAATCAATTAAGATTGATTGAATTATATAAGTAATGAATCCAGCCAATATTAGAAATTGAAACATAAAAATTGATTTTTTTATGATTTATTTAATTGATTTAATAATATTAAAAATAGCCATTTTTGTCACGGACTCGGATTTCGACGAAACCAGTTTCATCGGATCCGTATCGGTGAATTATTATAGGATTTCAAATTTCGTATCGATCGGACTTGTCGTTTGATCGTACGGACGATAAACGCCTTGAAATCAATTTTATTAAAATCAATTTGAAATCAATTTGGAAATCTTGTTTTCAGCATAACTTCTTCATACGACCAAATTTGGACGGGAAAATTTTTCCATCGCGTTCAGAATATTTCAAAATACCTATTTGGATATATAGTTTTAACAAATTCGGTTCCGGAGGCATAGCGGGCTTTTTGGGCCATAGTTTGTTGCCTACGTTCATCCTATAGTCTATCTACCCTACCTCTAGCCCATCTATAAGTATACCGTGATAAACCCTAGCCTCCTTTCTTCTGTCAATTGGATATACGTACATTTTCTTCATCCCTTTCTCCTCTCCAGTTCAAATCTAAAGCCAAAACTCAAAAAAAAAAAAAAAATTCAGAAAATTCCCGAAAAAATATATGTTGTAGTCTTCATCGATACAAATCTACGGGTGATGTTTGTTTCTGCTATCGACCTTTAGTTCAGACAGAAAACTCGGTCAAAGCAGCAATATTCGAAACCCTAAGCTTGAAATTGGGGGTTTTCGATTTAAGCCGAAATCGACGAAATTGGTTCTGGGTATTGTAGCACTCGACGATAGGGTTCGTTCAAAGGTGGTTGGAGGTTGTATGGTGGGACGAGGCGGCCAAAATCAGTGAGTTAGGGTTCGAAGACCCTAACACCCAGGTGGCGGCGCACGGCGAGATGGGCGACCGGACCATGGGGGAGGCGTGGCGCTCGGCGAGGGGAGGAGAATAGGATGTGTTGGTGGTGGTCTGGTGTCGTGTAGGAGGTGAAAACGTTGGTCAAACGACGCGTGCATGGGTTCAAGGCTGTGCTGTGCATGGCTACAGGGAGACGCGCGTATTAGGAAGGAGGGCAGACCTCTGGTGATGTGGCATTGGAGTTTGTTGGTTTGTTTTGTTCTTTGTTTTATTTAATTTCGTTTTCCAACAGCGTTTAATCATATAACTTTCGCATACGGACTCCGATTCAAACGAGATTTTTTTTGTTAGGTTCGTTTTTAAATTTCGGATCTGATGACGCAGGTTTGGACAGATTTGGAGACTGTCAAAATTTTGAGTTTAAATTGAATTTAAATTCAATTTAAATTCCAAAGGTGAGTGTTTTAACCCACTCACAATTACTAGAAGCTTTTATGTTTGTTAAATAAATTTTAGAAATGAATAGAAATTTATTTATGAGCTTTTGGCATGTTATTTCACCCATATCTGTTGAATTGCATTTTTATTGAATTTAGCTGTTAATTAATTGATTGATTGCGTATTAATTGGCTGTTAGAAATTATTGTTGCATATGAACTGCTAGTTAACAGTTATATAAATTTTGGGGAATATAAACTGTTAGATAAATAGTTGATAAATATAAATTGGAATAAAACTGCCAATTATTACCTGTTGTATATTAACCAAACACATATTGCTATTGATTGATATTGCTTGATGTTTGTGATTGGATGATGGACGTGTTGTTGAATGGATGTTTTATTTGATATCATTGAACTGCAAGTTAGCATACATTTTACATTTCATTCGGGATTGTGGTTTGAAATGATAAAACCGCAAAGTTTTATTTTTAAATTGCGGATTGAAATGATAAATATCCGTATCACTTGACCATAGGATAGAAAATTTTATACAGGCACCGCGGTCTATATATAACTATTTTAATGTGATTTCTATGGTTTGGATTGAATACGGTTTATAAATCTTAAATTTTATATTGTATAAATATTTTATCCCATATTTATATACCTATGAAGTTAAAATTTAGGAATTTAAAAGGTGAATAAATTTCTTTATTGAAATGGAAGAAATTTAGAAAATGGAGTTTGGTAAATTTATATCCTATGTTTAAATGTAAAGTAGAAATTTTAGGATATGATATTTGTAATTGGATTTTCCCAAAATAAATAGAAATGGATATTCTAGTAAAATTTGAAGTGGAAAAATTCTATATATATATATATATTTTACTAGAAATTGAAGTCTTATTGATTATGGATTTTATGTGAATGGTCAAGATTAATTAATAGAATATTGATTTTGAAAGGATAAAAATCCAACTTTAGTTGAAATATTAATGCTCAAAAATGGGTATAAATATATATAAAATTGAAATGGTTTTGGGACTTGAAGTAATATTTTGGATTTTGGTTTAACTTTAAAAGAAGAAATATTTGGAAAGCCATGTAATTTATTTCTTTATAAAGCAACAGTAAAGTTAAACCTTTTTAATTCGCATACCGTTGAATATCCAAACCATTTGAGTTTTAAAAGTTATGGTTTGAAATTATGGATTTCCAAAAATATTATGCTTTGAAAATATTCGATTTTCAGATATTATGAAGTTAAAGCCTTTTAATTTTTGGAAAGGAATTATATTTGGAATAAGTGGAAAAATATGGTTTTGGGTTTTGGAATGATATCGTAATATTATGGTTTTGAAATGGATTATATTCTGGTTTTAAAAGTATAAACTGTTTTAAATAACCGCGGTGTTATAATAACGATGGGTTGGCAAAGAGACCGGGATCGGATATGGACATACTCTCTGTCGATACCGAAAACCACTTTGACTAACCGTGTACGCGGTGGAGATTCCAGAATGAAGTAGGTTGGTGGCGACGATTCCTGTAAGGTAAATACGTGGACCCGACTCCCGTGAGTTGGCATAAGGTGGCTAAAACAGGAGCGATCGACGGGTTAATGAGGTCATTCCTCTGATCGGACACTCCTCTTCGATATTATACTATGACTTTGGATTGATTCAGTGGCCACTTCTATTTTTTTTGATTTGGGGAGTTGTTTCGAGGTGGGCGGTTGCTGCGGCTTCGCGTTACCATCGGCCCGGAAGCGTAATTGGTATATCTACCCTGGCATTGCCTAGTTGTGCCGTGTCACCTACCCTATCGCGCCTTGTACGAGTTTGGTTTTCTCCCGTAGCCCGTGTGGTATCCTCTAGTGGCTTCCCGATCAGGAGGGACTATGATATTGGACGGACTACTGGGACTATTACGTGTTAAGGGCTATATGGGTAACCCCTTAACGCTATTAAAAAGTAAGTTTATTTTATAAATAGACACTATTATAATAACGCAATATACTACATAGTAAATAGTTTAACGGATCCTTAGGAGATGTAAATCCCGAGCATCTCTTGAGTTACTGTACTCATATTTATTTCTGTTTATTTAACTCACATAAGATATTCTAGTCTGACTCGAGTGTTTTTGTCTTTTCAAATTTGCTCGGGTCAGTCCGAGCGTTTCAGGATAGCAGGTTTTAGCTTTGGAGGACGAAGACGAAGATTCAGTATTATTTTATATATATAGTATTGCACCACACACTCTTTCTTTTCCGCTGCATTGTTGTATTAGGTATGTGTAACTCTGATATTCATTGTATAAGTAAAATCAAGCTTTTGTAAACTGTTTATGAACTGTATATTTGTTATTATATTTTATCCTTCCGCTGTGAGATTCTATTTTGTTTTATTTCTTCTCTGTTTTTCTTATTTACCCCATGACAATCCGCCCTTGCGTATGCTTTGAATTGGCACGTGTGTCGTTTTAAAGTGTGCGAAAAGGCGGGATGTTACATTTGGTATCAGAGCTTTGGTTTAGCGATAAACCTTGGCTTTGTGGGGTTTGACTCTTTGTTAATAGGGTAGAGATATCCTATGGGAGTCACTGAGCGTATATATATGAGAGAGCGTACTTGTTAGTGTTATAAAAAGATTTTTATATTGTGTTAATCTGTTCCGCTTTGTATTTATAAATTCTGGTTGATGCATGGGACGCTATGTCATCAATAGGGATTTCTAAACACTTAATAGGACAGACCGACATAATATTTGTTTTTAATATAGGTGAATGAAATAATTTTGCCTATTATATTTTCTATATATAAAAATATTTTATAAAGATATATATATTTGGTTGCTATAGATTGGGTGTTAGGAAATAAAATATTTATAATAATCGAAGCTAAGTGAAACTATAACAAACCAAATTTGGAGATTTTAGAACTTAAGTCCGGGGTTTTTGAAATTTGTTTCCAAAGAATTTGTGAAATTTATTGATTTGGTTTATAAGTAATTTCTAATATAAATATAGTATAATTTGGAAGAATTGTTTCAAAAGAAGATTTTGGAGAAATAAATTTTGTACTTTTCTCTGTGTCGCTGGAAAATAAATTCGGTGATGACGGCCGCATCATCGACTTTCATTTTCGAGTTTCAAAAGGGGAAAGGCCACTTTAGTAAATTCTACTGCAGATTTATTTTGAAATTTTCTAAAATTTTTCTTTTATTGTTCTAAATATAATTAGAGATATTGAGTTGTAAGAACTTATTTATCTATTATTTTGAAATATTTGAAATTTAACCCGGTATTTAATTCTTAAATTTCCATTAATTAATTGTTTAAATTATTTTAGTTGAATAAAAAGATAAGTAATTAATAAGTTGAAACCTCTAATTTAAGTAAGAGAATTAATGCAATATTATAAAGAGAAATTTGAAATTTTTAACATATGAGATAAAAGAGTAATATGGATAAACATTAAATTTAATTAAAGAATGGAGATTTAACTTGTATAAGTTCAATTGCATTTCTTTAACATAAATAACTTACCCAAATATAAAAGTTGAAATGTTAAATCAGAAACTAGAATTGAATGTTTTACAAGTAGGAATTTAGGAAAAATGAAGTATTCAATAAACTACTGTTATAATAAGAATTTAATGGTATAAACTTAGGTTATAATTGAAATTTTATGGAAAATAAAGTTGAGAATTATTAATAGATGATATGAACCTGAGTATATAACATGAAATTCAAAATAAGAATTTATTATATGATTATTCACTTAAGTATGTTTTAATCTCCCCTATTCCAATATAATGGAAAGTAGGAAAAATTGAAATGTCTACAATTAATAGTTAATGGATAAATAAAAAACTTCCACTTATAGGAATGAATGTTAGCAGATTAAGAATTTGAGGGAAATCTTACAAGTGAAGAGTAAGGAAGTGAAGATATTCAAAATAAATTGCTGTTATTAATGAGAATTTATTTTATAAACTTAAGTAATAAAAGGAAACTTAAGTAATAAAAAGGAAATACAAATATAATGAATTTGGTGATAATTGGAAAATAAACTTGTAAGAAACAAAGAAATCCCTCATAAATGAAGGAAAGAAAAATCAAAACACTGAATTATGAAATAAATGTATAATGAGATATTTTGGTGTTGATTTGAATTGTTGGTTGATGTATGTTGTTGGGTAAGGAATTATGGAGTTGTTAGATTTACAAATAATCTATCTTTGTTCCATCTTAGGCTGTTGAGCAACGGATGTACTTGATAGTTATTCTTCATTCGTACAACTTCAGAATTTGAGCCGAACAACTAATTATTTGTTTGATTTAATGATTGTTTGTTGTGGTGTGTGCTGTTTGCTAAAATATATGGTTGTTGCATTTGATTGGATATGAATGATTGAATCCACCTAAACATTCACTGTAAAATAAATATTTAACCTTTTAGATTTTATAAGTGAATACAGGTGTTGGAAGCAACTGCTACTGCTTTGGTCCGTAAAAATAATAAGCGTATTGCCCGACAAATAGGTACGTTTTCGGATTACGTTTAAAGCGCTATTTTATATATTTTTCCCGTGTGGATATTTTATTTTGGATATATATGTAAAATATTTGTATAATTGGATATTATATTTTCTCCAGAGTCCCTCCGTACAAAGGAGACTCTGCCAAAATTTTCCGTAAATTTTGGACTTAGAATTTTGTGAAAATATTTTCCAACTTTAATAATTCAAGTATTAAAGGATATAATGATTATATAAAACAAATGTATTTCATTAAAGGAAATTAATCCAGTAAAATATTGTTTATGAGTTAATATTTGAAATAAGATGCCCGGTTTTATTCTCCCTTCTCCCTTCTTTCCTTTTCGGGGACGAAAAGTTTTGAGTGGGGGAGATTGTAACGATCCGTAGATTTATGATATTTAATAAATTTAATTAATGTAATTTCAAATTTGTTTGAGAATAAAATGCAGAGATTTGGTATAGTGGTTGCAATTTAGTGTAACTATAAAATTTTATGACAATAGATGTGGATAATGTAAATTGTCACAACTTGATCTAAAGCAAAATTTTAAGAAACAAATAAATGTTGAATCTGTGAATGTTATTTAACTTGAATGGTATTCATTAGTATAAAGGTGCAATTAGTATAGATAGTAATATTTAATGTCTGTAGTGAAAAGGAAAAGGGTCTAATAGAAACATAAAATTTATTTTATGTAAACAAAAGTATAGTTTTGAACAAATTTATGAAAATTAATAGAAACAGTGTTTGTAATCAGTTTGGTTATTTTATATTGAAAGATAGAGATGTGTAAATTCGTTAATGAATTTAAAATGGGAAAGAAAGAATATATATGATAATAAGCAATTGATTCTATTAAGGGAATTAAATTATAATTAATGGTCATTTAATAAATTCAACGTTTTGTGAGGAATCAAAATAGTTGTGTAAAATATGTACAAACTACGATTTGGAATTTATTGGATTTATAACGGTTTTGTTATTAAGTGTATGAGTTTAAAAGTTATTCCATTTTGTAAAGTAATAGAAGAATGCATGTAAATATAAACAGGGCTTAATAGAATTTGATACTTAATAAATTGAATAAATTGCCCATTTATGTAGATATGTATAGTGGACTATAAATGGCCTAAGCAAATTAAATGGGATAATTATTGAGATTTGTACTATGAAAATAAATAGTAATATTTATTTGCAAGTAATAAAAGCCTATTTAGGTAACTAGAATTTAGATTTAACGACTATTGTATGTTACCTATTCTTGTTTCTTATTAATTTAAAACTTTGGAATTTATTCAATTTATCCGCCAATTTACTGCAGTTAAAGTGAGATGGATCGGTGATTGAGTAATGTAAATATAAATAAGATGCAAAACAAAGGAAATCTTATTTATAATAATTTGTGTAGAATAAAATAAAGAAATCAGTAATTGATAGTGGGAAAATGGGGATGCAATGAGATCTTAAGTGATAATAACTCTGTAGGCAAGTGATAACAGAAATTTGTGTATAACCAAATAAAAATCCAAATTTATTTGGAAACCAATTGCAATCAATTGAATTTATTGCAATTTAATGGATTTAATATTTAATAGTTTATGTAATTATTATTTGGAAGAAATGGGAGTTATTTGTAAAAAGTATGAACCAAATGATAATTTTTCTTATAGAATAGTGAAATAAAATAGATATAAAGGTTTCAATTATACACTGAAATTCATATTCACCATAAAATGTTAATTGAAACCAAAGTAGTAAATATAGGAGTCAAGACCATTCATTAATTTGTATTTATTGCAATGGTTAATACCATAGAATAAGGTTAAAGCTAATTCAGATTTTTTAGTTGGACCATGGTTGATACAACTTAGAAAGCAAGATTTTATTTATAATTTGAATATTAAATCCAACAAATGGTATTTAATACATATAAAATGGAATTAAACGTAAATTATTACGTTATTGAATTTAGATTGGAATGGTAAACAATTGAGTGGATTTAATAGATTTATCAAACATACAATATTAAATTCATTAAGATTGGAATTTATAATAGTTAAGAAAATAAGGGAATGATGTTTGCAATCATTGCAATAGATATTAATTTAGGATTGCCTTAAATTAAATTAAGGCAAATAAATGGGAATAAAAGTTTATTGACAATTTGAAATATAATTATGGTAAAAAAAAAAAAGGGTTAATTACAAGTAAAAATGAGTTGAAAGGGAAATCAAATCTATTTATCTAATTGGATTCAAGTTGAGATGGAAATCCAATTATTTATTTAGTTAGATTTAAGTTAAGAGTATAAAGGTATAAGATGTAATAATTGAGTTTTAGAATATAATTTATAATTTCCAGATAATAAGAAAGTGCAGATATTAACACTGCAAACTGATATATTTATGGATTTTAATTCACATCCAAGCTTGTTAA
Organism: Allium cepa; assembly: GCA_030765085.1. Taxonomy (NCBI): domain Eukaryota; kingdom Viridiplantae; phylum Streptophyta; class Magnoliopsida; order Asparagales; family Amaryllidaceae; genus Allium; species Allium cepa. Next base: position 716,238,424 of record CM060945.1, on the reverse strand, counting down.
ATCAATTAAGATTGATTGAATTATATAAGTAATGAATCCAGCCAATATTAGAAATTGAAACATAAAAATTGATTTTTTTATGATTTATTTAATTGATTTAATAATATTAAAAATAGCCATTTTTGTCACGGACTCGGATTTCGACGAAACCAGTTTCATCGGATCCGTATCGGTGAATTATTATAGGATTTCAAATTTCGTATCGATCGGACTTGTCGTTTGATCGTACGGACGATAAACGCCTTGAAATCAATTTTATTAAAATCAATTTGAAATCAATTTGGAAATCTTGTTTTCAGCATAACTTCTTCATACGACCAAATTTGGACGGGAAAATTTTTCCATCGCGTTCAGAATATTTCAAAATACCTATTTGGATATATAGTTTTAACAAATTCGGTTCCGGAGGCATAGCGGGCTTTTTGGGCCATAGTTTGTTGCCTACGTTCATCCTATAGTCTATCTACCCTACCTCTAGCCCATCTATAAGTATACCGTGATAAACCCTAGCCTCCTTTCTTCTGTCAATTGGATATACGTACATTTTCTTCATCCCTTTCTCCTCTCCAGTTCAAATCTAAAGCCAAAACTCAAAAAAAAAAAAAAAATTCAGAAAATTCCCGAAAAAATATATGTTGTAGTCTTCATCGATACAAATCTACGGGTGATGTTTGTTTCTGCTATCGACCTTTAGTTCAGACAGAAAACTCGGTCAAAGCAGCAATATTCGAAACCCTAAGCTTGAAATTGGGGGTTTTCGATTTAAGCCGAAATCGACGAAATTGGTTCTGGGTATTGTAGCACTCGACGATAGGGTTCGTTCAAAGGTGGTTGGAGGTTGTATGGTGGGACGAGGCGGCCAAAATCAGTGAGTTAGGGTTCGAAGACCCTAACACCCAGGTGGCGGCGCACGGCGAGATGGGCGACCGGACCATGGGGGAGGCGTGGCGCTCGGCGAGGGGAGGAGAATAGGATGTGTTGGTGGTGGTCTGGTGTCGTGTAGGAGGTGAAAACGTTGGTCAAACGACGCGTGCATGGGTTCAAGGCTGTGCTGTGCATGGCTACAGGGAGACGCGCGTATTAGGAAGGAGGGCAGACCTCTGGTGATGTGGCATTGGAGTTTGTTGGTTTGTTTTGTTCTTTGTTTTATTTAATTTCGTTTTCCAACAGCGTTTAATCATATAACTTTCGCATACGGACTCCGATTCAAACGAGATTTTTTTTGTTAGGTTCGTTTTTAAATTTCGGATCTGATGACGCAGGTTTGGACAGATTTGGAGACTGTCAAAATTTTGAGTTTAAATTGAATTTAAATTCAATTTAAATTCCAAAGGTGAGTGTTTTAACCCACTCACAATTACTAGAAGCTTTTATGTTTGTTAAATAAATTTTAGAAATGAATAGAAATTTATTTATGAGCTTTTGGCATGTTATTTCACCCATATCTGTTGAATTGCATTTTTATTGAATTTAGCTGTTAATTAATTGATTGATTGCGTATTAATTGGCTGTTAGAAATTATTGTTGCATATGAACTGCTAGTTAACAGTTATATAAATTTTGGGGAATATAAACTGTTAGATAAATAGTTGATAAATATAAATTGGAATAAAACTGCCAATTATTACCTGTTGTATATTAACCAAACACATATTGCTATTGATTGATATTGCTTGATGTTTGTGATTGGATGATGGACGTGTTGTTGAATGGATGTTTTATTTGATATCATTGAACTGCAAGTTAGCATACATTTTACATTTCATTCGGGATTGTGGTTTGAAATGATAAAACCGCAAAGTTTTATTTTTAAATTGCGGATTGAAATGATAAATATCCGTATCACTTGACCATAGGATAGAAAATTTTATACAGGCACCGCGGTCTATATATAACTATTTTAATGTGATTTCTATGGTTTGGATTGAATACGGTTTATAAATCTTAAATTTTATATTGTATAAATATTTTATCCCATATTTATATACCTATGAAGTTAAAATTTAGGAATTTAAAAGGTGAATAAATTTCTTTATTGAAATGGAAGAAATTTAGAAAATGGAGTTTGGTAAATTTATATCCTATGTTTAAATGTAAAGTAGAAATTTTAGGATATGATATTTGTAATTGGATTTTCCCAAAATAAATAGAAATGGATATTCTAGTAAAATTTGAAGTGGAAAAATTCTATATATATATATATATTTTACTAGAAATTGAAGTCTTATTGATTATGGATTTTATGTGAATGGTCAAGATTAATTAATAGAATATTGATTTTGAAAGGATAAAAATCCAACTTTAGTTGAAATATTAATGCTCAAAAATGGGTATAAATATATATAAAATTGAAATGGTTTTGGGACTTGAAGTAATATTTTGGATTTTGGTTTAACTTTAAAAGAAGAAATATTTGGAAAGCCATGTAATTTATTTCTTTATAAAGCAACAGTAAAGTTAAACCTTTTTAATTCGCATACCGTTGAATATCCAAACCATTTGAGTTTTAAAAGTTATGGTTTGAAATTATGGATTTCCAAAAATATTATGCTTTGAAAATATTCGATTTTCAGATATTATGAAGTTAAAGCCTTTTAATTTTTGGAAAGGAATTATATTTGGAATAAGTGGAAAAATATGGTTTTGGGTTTTGGAATGATATCGTAATATTATGGTTTTGAAATGGATTATATTCTGGTTTTAAAAGTATAAACTGTTTTAAATAACCGCGGTGTTATAATAACGATGGGTTGGCAAAGAGACCGGGATCGGATATGGACATACTCTCTGTCGATACCGAAAACCACTTTGACTAACCGTGTACGCGGTGGAGATTCCAGAATGAAGTAGGTTGGTGGCGACGATTCCTGTAAGGTAAATACGTGGACCCGACTCCCGTGAGTTGGCATAAGGTGGCTAAAACAGGAGCGATCGACGGGTTAATGAGGTCATTCCTCTGATCGGACACTCCTCTTCGATATTATACTATGACTTTGGATTGATTCAGTGGCCACTTCTATTTTTTTTGATTTGGGGAGTTGTTTCGAGGTGGGCGGTTGCTGCGGCTTCGCGTTACCATCGGCCCGGAAGCGTAATTGGTATATCTACCCTGGCATTGCCTAGTTGTGCCGTGTCACCTACCCTATCGCGCCTTGTACGAGTTTGGTTTTCTCCCGTAGCCCGTGTGGTATCCTCTAGTGGCTTCCCGATCAGGAGGGACTATGATATTGGACGGACTACTGGGACTATTACGTGTTAAGGGCTATATGGGTAACCCCTTAACGCTATTAAAAAGTAAGTTTATTTTATAAATAGACACTATTATAATAACGCAATATACTACATAGTAAATAGTTTAACGGATCCTTAGGAGATGTAAATCCCGAGCATCTCTTGAGTTACTGTACTCATATTTATTTCTGTTTATTTAACTCACATAAGATATTCTAGTCTGACTCGAGTGTTTTTGTCTTTTCAAATTTGCTCGGGTCAGTCCGAGCGTTTCAGGATAGCAGGTTTTAGCTTTGGAGGACGAAGACGAAGATTCAGTATTATTTTATATATATAGTATTGCACCACACACTCTTTCTTTTCCGCTGCATTGTTGTATTAGGTATGTGTAACTCTGATATTCATTGTATAAGTAAAATCAAGCTTTTGTAAACTGTTTATGAACTGTATATTTGTTATTATATTTTATCCTTCCGCTGTGAGATTCTATTTTGTTTTATTTCTTCTCTGTTTTTCTTATTTACCCCATGACAATCCGCCCTTGCGTATGCTTTGAATTGGCACGTGTGTCGTTTTAAAGTGTGCGAAAAGGCGGGATGTTACAGCGAACCATAATGTAAACGCCAACTCTAAGTCCCCAGAGCATGGACTGGAGTATAAACACTAAAATGGGTGTGATCGACCATCCATCAATTAACTCCAGATTCCCGGAGTGTGAACTGGAGTATAAACATCAACAAACTCCAGATTCCCAGAGCATGAATTGGAATATAAAACACCGACTCACTCAAGTCCTGAGAGCGCTTTGACTGGAGCACGAATGCCAAATGGGTGTGACTAACTACCCATCAACTAATTCCAGAGTCCCAGAGTGTGAAATGGATTGTAAACATCAACTAACTCTGGTCCCAAAAGCACAGACTGGAGTGTAAAGACCTAATTGGTGTGACACACCACCCATCAACCAACTCCAATCCTCGAAGCATGGATTGGAATATAAATACCAGAAGGGATGCGATTTGATTGTCCATCTATCAACTCCAATTAAGCAGCAAGTTCTATAGTACAAAAAGTGGATGTGGTTTGACTTTCTTCTTTCCAACTCTTCTCATGGTATGTGGGCATACTTATCATTAAAAATCGAATGCTCCGACCATCTAGCATAAAGCGGGAATGACACGACCGTTCACGCATCAATGCTTATCCCCGGCATGGGACCTATAACATAATCTTATAGGGATGCACTCCAACCGAAAAAGACAAAATTTCTTCCTTCGATCCGCCAGGAAGAGCATGAGACTGGACGACCATGACCTGACTGCATTTGTGCTGACTTTATCCCTAAATCTGATGGGAGAATGTAAACCGAAAGGGATGTGGTTGATCGCCCAACTCCAAAGGAATGCAATACGGCCATTCATTCTTTAACTCTTACCACGATCCGACTAAACGAGTTGTTCACAACGAGTGCAACCTAACTGTCCACGCACCGATTCTTACCCTCGATTCGATAAGGGAAGCATCAATCCTACATTTGATCTTACTGGACAATTCACTCTTCAGTTTTTGCCCAGAGTATGACGACATAAGAAGCAAAGTGAATGTCTACGAGGCAACAAAGTATTCTACCTAGAGACAAGAACTAGGATAGAATGAAGAATACGGCACAACTCAGCCTTCCATCGGTTAACTCGATCCCATGGTTCAACGGGATAGAATGCAAAATTGAAGTGAACATTATCTACCTTGCCACTTATCGAGATTTTCCCTGACTTGGGGTTATGCACGATAAGTAAGATGAAAATAATTTGATCATTCATCAAACAACTCTGGCTCTTACAGCTTGGACTACAGTATAAACACAGCAGAAGGTAGGCTTGATCATTCACACAATACACCCATCAACCCAAGATTGGGGACATGAATATGATCGTCCAAGAGCTGGATACAACTACTCAACCCAATAGCTTGTGCCTAGTATTTATAACAACTTGATGTTACGGTCGAAATGATGCTTAGAGATAGAATCCTCAGATCGATGCCTGAACTTATGGGCAATTGATCATCATTTTGACCCTTCAAATGAGCAATGGATCGTGAGTACATTGAATGGAAAACGCATTGCTTGGAAACACATATAGATTCAAACTCGTAGTTGGAGCCAGCTATGCAGCATCACACAATACAGGGCTAAAATTTACTAAGCCTTTGATTTAACATACCTATAAGGCTAATCATTTACCATTGCAAATAAGCACATGGAGTGCATACAACCCATCACGAGTATTGTAGATCAGATCACAACTCTGCGCAATGATTTTGCTAGAGTCAACTGCATTTGCTTCAGGTGAATTTGATATGTTCGCTTGGACTCAATCTCATGTGTATATATGGACTCTCACCCACTATTAAGAACTCTGCATTAAGTGTCAACCCGATGCATGTTTCGGTGAATAAAAACGAAGCGACGTGTATCTAGAAAGATCTACTACACTTAAGGAAGAGGCGAATCTACTCAAAACCAATGGGTTTATCCGCGATGTCCTCTACCCAAAATGAGTATTCAATCCTTTGCTTATGAGAGAAACAAAAGGAGAGTGGTGAACGTACGCCGGCTACTCAGATTTGCACGAGGCATGGCAAAGAATAGCTTTCCACGTCCAATGATCAGCCGACTAATAGACTTGACCATCGGACATGAATTACTCTCATCCATGTATGCAAACTCCTGATACAATCAGATACCAAAACATGTCTTAGATAAGGAATACAACTGTTTCATTACTGGCCTGGGCCTATAGTGCTATGAGGCAATCCTTGGATTCAAACTTGAGAACGCTTATGCTACTTACCAAAGGACGATTAACAGGTCATTCAAAAATCAGATTAGCCGATCGATGAAAGTATATGTGGTTAATACGCTCGTGAGATCACGATTATCGACGACCACATCGATGACTTTGCAAAGATATTCAGTGCTTTCCAACAACTGTAGAATGAAAATTGATCCTTTGGAATGCTCTTACAGCATTTTATAACAAGAATTCTCGGGTTTCGTCATCAATTCTCTTAGGATTGAGGCTAATGTCAGAAAATGCTAAAGATTAGAGTCATCCATGTACTAAGGAAACCAAGCAACTCTAATAGATTTCTCAAAGAGACCTCCCATTTACCCAAGCCGTTGGATCGTGAAGATATATACCTCAATTTGGTCATTTCGACACATGCCATAAGCATCGCAATGCTATGTGAAGAGAAACTAATCCAAAGACCAGTATCTAATAAAAGCTAGCTATTGGCAAGCTTACCCTGTTAATGTCTGTATCGATCAACCGTTACAATGGGTCCAATGGCAACCTTAGATGTCTGAAAGGTTATTCAAATGGGATATCGAGCTAAGCCAATTTGATATCACTTATCTCCCTCAGAGAGCTATCCATGGTCAAACATTAACATACTTCATATCTGAATTCACTGCATCAAACGATTATTCAAAGAATAGCAGAGAACCGTCCAACCGACGGAGAACATACATAGATGGAAATTCCAATAATCGGTTTTCTAACATTGAAGTCATGTTAATGGCTCTTGAAGAATGATCGACCTGCTATACCCTGAAACCCAACTTCCCTGCAACAAAACGAAGCTAAGTATGAAGCCTTGGTTGCCATGCCAAGACTAGCAAAAAGGCTAGGAATGGAAACTTTACATATCTTATATGATTTCTGGTTAATGTGCCAGGTCAGGGAGGACTATCTGACTAGGGGCAACGTCTTGCTCCTTAACTCGGTTGGATCATAGAGATACTAGTCAACTTCGAGTATTACACCACTATACCAATCCTTAGAGAACGAAACGAAAAGGCCGAATCATTGGCCAAGCTAGCCAGTTATGGGGATGCGCAACAAATAGACTTTATCCCAGTTGAAATACTTATTATTCCAAGCACTAATAGATGAAGATCGACTAGATTTTAGAGATGGATCCAAGAAAGGGGTCATGGATGACTCCTATCAAAGGCTATCTACCGTGGGGAATTCGTCTTGAATAGACGAATGAAAGATGGCATATCCTCCGCGAAGAATCACTGCATGATTATGTCTGGATTGTTCGACTCCATCGATACAAAGCATTACACTTGTATCCATCAATCCAAGATCCAATATTACGTATCCATCCATACGAAGCATACATTCTAACATCCCAAATCGATCCAGGAGAGGATCGATACAAAGGAAGGAGTTAAAGCAATTATCGAATGTTGTTACAACTCAAATTTCACTTCGCTCCAAGAGAGGATCGATATGAAACTCAATGCAAACAAAACTAAAGAACTTGATAACAACCCGCAAATTTGCAAGCATAAATAGGATTCAGGCTAACATATGTGCGTGTATGTCAAACTAACATTCAATTTTCAAAATTACCAGGAATTGAGTGCTTACCTGCTGACGATCAGAACGATGAACAACAAATCGCTACTTATCAACACTCAGTTACAACAAAACACTTCATGATCATTGACAATCAACAGTTTGACATCTACGTCAACGAAGATCAACCAAAGGCAACATCTTTTGACGAAAAGATAGCAACTACTCAGTGAATTGGATAGAACTTTTCAGAATGAAGATGGTAGCTTTCCAAAGCACGTCATATTCACACAAGATGTACTTTGGGGGGAAAATGTTATCCTGCCTTTTGGCAAGGCCGTGACACCAAAAACTTGACTAGAAACCAAGGATGGTTCGTCCTGGAGATCGTTAATGCATAGGTATGCTATGGACGTCGGTAAAAAATTTCCGAGTCCAGATCGAGCTACAGTTGATATGACATGACAAGAAAAGCTAATAAAGCCAACATTCCAAATTTCAAGTCAATCGGAGTTGGTATGCTCAAGATATTGATCGATCACGGTTGAGAAATCCAAACTTGCATCGATCATAACCCAAGATCTACAAGTCCAAATTCCACCAAATTTTCACAGTGGCTTACTGGCAACATGAAGAATGTTCCCGCCAAATTTCAGCTCAATCGGATCAAATCTTGGTCGATTCGAAATTGCTTTGTATCGATCACGGACCAACTTGCATCGATCATATCTCACAATCCACATGTCCAAATGCTATGAAATTTTCATAGTATCTTACTGGCAACTTGTGGAATGTTCATGCCAAATTTTAGCTCAATCAGACCAAATCTTGATTGATTCAAAATTGCTTCGTATCGATCACGGACCAACTTGCATCGATCATATCTCACAATCCACGTGTCCAAATGCTATGAAATTTTCACAGTATCTTACTGGAAACATGAGGAATGTTCATGCTAAATTTCAGCCCAATCGGATCAAATCTTGATCGATTCGAAATTGAGTTCGAATCGATCCCGGAACGGGCCCCAATTTCCTAAGGCCGGGCATGCGGCCCCCCTCACGTGCCAGAAGTGGTCTTCCGAATTTTCAGCGAAATATCAGCCTCCAGCACTTATAAATAGAGCCCTTGGTCATTCAAAAAAGGGGGCAGAGAATTTTCAGAGTAAAAGAACGCCCGGACTCTGCCACGTTCACTCCAGAACTCCATTACTGCCATTGATCTCGAATTTAAGCTTATTATCTACTGTACTTCGCTATAAAAAACTTGTAATCTTCAATTATCAAGCAATAAAGTGATAAAACTTCATAGTGGACGTAGGCCATACGCCGAACCACTCTAAAACTCTGTGTTTCTATGCATTTTCTTATATGTTTATTGGTGTGTTTGTTAGATCTGCTTCAATTTACAAATTTTCTCTTCATTTTATCTCTTCAAACACATTCGAAGAGTGTTGTGTCCAATTTTGGTACAAACATGTGTGACGGGAGGTCTTATGGTAGTTTCATTTTCTAAAAGCATGAATGAATTTCTTTTATAAACTTTTTTGGTACAAACAACTGTTTTCGTTTACTCATACCAGTCTCATTACTGACCCGGAGTTTGTTGTTCCTTTCCTAACCTCTGGGTTCCCATAATTTCCACATGGGCAGCCTAGAAGCAGGTTATCCGTGTATTAGAGCTAGCTTGGATAGTAGCTTGGAATTTTGAAGTCTTTTGGAGTTACCGGATTTTGGAAGCTTTAAAGTTGGAAAAAGGTGTTTAGTTTGGGAATCTCGCGATTGCTTTATTTCTTTGAAGACTCTTTTGAAGCTGTGATAACTCTATTGTTCCGCTATAGAGTTATCATTTTGTTGTTGTATCTTATGTGTAGTACCCTAATTTTGGTGATAAATGTTGTAACGAATATTGTATCTGATGTTTTATCTGTGATGTTGATTTAACGAAGCCATCTTTTGTTTTCACTGTTTATATTCATCTAATGTTGTTATAACCTCCATCCGAACTGGAATTCGACGTTTGAATCTTCGGCAGTCGAATACAAGTGAGGTATCTGATGTCGATGTACGAACGCTGGATTTCGGGTCGTGATAGGAGGCGAGCTGGATGACGAAAACGTATTATACATTATGAATTTTTTCCACTATGTATGTTATGCTGTATATAACTGTCCAGTATTTTGCTGTTGATTTATGTTGTGCTCCGATGATGTAATGTATAAAAATAGTAATAGTTCTTTTTGAATAAAAATCAGTTGTTATCTATTTTATATTATTCCGCTGCGATTGTGAGATTCTGTGTGGTTATTTCTATTTTCTTCTTCTACCTCTTTCTTTCTTCCCTAACGATCTGGTATTTTCGACATTCGTTTGTTCGACATGTAATACAATGGATGTATTGATGTCGATTATCGAAGGTCAAAAATTCAAAGCCTGACACTAAGCCTTCTTCCTTCAGGCTTCCACCTTTAACACTTAGTTTTCTTAAGTTTTTAAAATGGCAGCTCATTCTTCCTTTTTTCCTGTTGAATGTTAGAATGGTATACGTGAGCACAAACGACACAGAGTATTTATAGAGAAGAGGACAGGTTGGAAAAACTGAAGCTTATTTTCATGTACAGGCTTATTTTTCATTTTATTCTATTTTTTCTTTAATTTGATTTGGAAATTGTTGACTTGATTTTGATAGATTGATTGACTTGATCTTTTTCCATAGTGATTAGAATATTGAGTGATTTGATTTAATTTGTTCTTAAGATGAAGTTTTCCCATGGTGATGTCTCCTGATGTGTGTGTGTGTGTATATATATAGGTTTGACTATGAACTATTTTAATTTGACAGATATACATACTCACATACTTGTGTATATTTTTATCATATCTACACAAACATATATTTGTTTCATCCAAAGTTAGGAGTCTATTATCATGAAGCTTTCACATTAGATATCTATGTATAATCTCATATACACTATCTTTACCATGAATACAATTATAAGTATGTAATATGAATACATATACACTTTACATATCTATTTTATCATATTTACATTTTATACGTATCAAAATTACTTCACATATATTTGTCATCATACATATATATATTTACATTTATACAAATTTTCATATTCATTACTTTATATGGGCATATATACATATATATAAGTATATATATACTTATTTATATATATAAACATTCATTACTTTATAAGTGATTGTTCATTCTATGTTGATTAATAAGATCTTGAAATAATTTTAAAAAGATTCACAAAAATTAGATAATACTATTCACCACCCTTTAGTGTTTAATAAGCCTTAAGATCCATGATTCTGCAACCCATATATATGAATTATATATATATATATATATATAATAAATAAGTCTGTGTATTAGTATAAGTTACGTAATGTATAACAAATATTATTTAAAACATTATGTATCTGTATACATATTTACATGTATGCATACATGTACAAACATACATACGTAAGTCACAAAAACTTATTATCCTAGTAAACATGTTAAACAATAGCATATAAGCATTTTGTAGAATTAATATACCATATGTTACCTGTACTTTACAAACAATATTCTTTGGAATCCAAGCTCTCGCTATTTTTATGATAACTATTTTCAAGGAGAATATATTTTGCAATTTACTTGTATTATGATAACTAACTCTTATCCTTATCCTTGATACATAATTGGACATCTTTAGTGCAAACAATAACAACACGATGCAACAAATTACTGGTTAGATGCCCTTTTTGATGTGATAACTTCTTTTTGGTGTGAACTCTTAAAACATTATCTATGAATTATTAAACAATTAATGTGTTTTGGTAAACGAATATTGTGCATGACTGGTTGCGTTTAATAATGTTTGTAAAATTACTAGTTATGTTTAATATAATGAACTGGTTACTAAATGTTTGTAGGATTTGATAAGCACTTGGATTTTTATTGAATGATGTGATGATGTGTATTTATTGAAATCGAGCCACTCTGATTGCGAAATGGTAATCATACGTGAAATATGTAGACAGTACCGCCACAGCGTTTAAAAAGTGATATAATAAGAGAAAAATTGTAGCATTTTAAAAGTGCTATAAAAAGTGACTTAATTATAGCATTCTAAAAGTGTTGTCGTAATTGAACACATGAAGGCTTTTTAAAAATGTTATTGTAGCTGGACATGACACAATATTTTTGAAATGCCATCATATATAGTGTACACTAGCGGTTTTAGAAAGCCATCATATAATAACATACAACAACACGTTTAAACGTACTGTGATAAATCCCTTATTTAGTATAACATATATTTTAAAGCATTTATTAAAACAAACCATAATAGCACATTCATAATTCTATAAAAGTGTCTAACTATAGTAGTGAACCAAGGGGTATACAAGCATGTATACGATTCATGTGTGAAAATGAATAATTGAGATAAGGAATTACCTCCACCTTGCGATCTTGTTGATTGTCGAACATGTCGGTTATTTAGTTCTCACCTCCATTTTCGTGGTTACGGATTGTAATGCCATCACCTTGGCTTCATGAATGTCGGTTGAAGGCTAGTATTTGTGTTAATTGAGCTTGTGAATAATGAGACGGGTGCCATATATTTATAGCCGAGTAAACATCAAATATCTACCATTTTTCCACAAACCATAGGAGACCAAGTTCCTAAATCCTTTCCCCTTTAAATCATCAGCCTATCCTATGGCCATTGCTTGATCAAATTAACTACTAACTCCTTTGAATCAATTAATTATTTATTTTATTTAGAAACATATTTCAGTTGAACCTACGTGCAACTTTTATACATCACTTTTATTGATTTTTATGGTTTAAATAAAAAGTCATAATAATTTAATAACATTTTTTATTAATTTATAACATTTATGAATTAATATTACATTGGAAGAACTCGAAAATAACTAACAATTTAGTTATGTTGACACTTTAGTGTTAGCTAGGTCCTCAATCAATAATTAAACGATTTAGATACTAAAACATGTACGGATTTGCTAAAATATAGTATCGAGCACAAGTTTAATGCTTATATACCATTTAAGCGAAATTCAATTTCTAATCTATAATAAGCACATTTAGTAACGAAAATTTTATGCATGTATAATTATCATATCATTGTCTCACTTAGATATCTAAAGTTTGTTCTAAGATCAAAATGCTTTAATAATATTCATATTCAATTACGTAGACAGCTTTAAAGTCCTTGGTTCAATCGGATAACATTTATTGATTAACCAGTTTACTTTGACTAGAGATTTTGACTTCAAACTTAGTACCAATGATAGTGATACTAACCTTCTAAAATGAAGGAGACGAATCCTTTCATGGTTAGTGTTTCAATCTAAATAATCCAACATATACCCAATGAGGGTCATAACATGATTGTGATGCCATTTGATTTACCATAATCATAGTATAGTCTAGTTACTATTGATCCAAAATACCCTTTAAGTCCAAAGATATTGTACATCATTACCATGAGATCTTATATTTTGACTTAGTTGTAATAAGTTGTAGAAGACTCTTTTTGAGTTTTTATGTGATTTTTTCAAACAATCACAACCACGTAACCATTTTGTGCCCCAAATTGATCATATGTAGTCAACCGTTCACCGTAAATAAAGCATTACATACACTAGTCTCAACAGATGTACCAATATCCTTTTCTTGATATATATTAAATAGGAACATTTAATGAGTATGTGTGTGTTTGTGAAAGAGGTAGGGGTTTGCCTTAGAAGCAATTATGTAATTTGTTACGTATGTTTAACTCGAACCAATCTTGTTCGGGATAAAAGATGTTTTCTTTGTACTATGTACTTGATATATTGTGCTATATTAATTAATTTAATTAAAAGTATATTTAATAGAAAATCCACAAATGGTATGTCTTCTGATAGTAGTAACAAAGTGTTGTAACCGTGAGTAATTTATCATAGTGAAAATAAATATACCATTTTAAATGTTCCTAGGCAAGATGCATTGGGACTGAATACCGATGTAGTCGTTAAGGTTAGAGTACGTAACACTCTTTAAATGTTGGGAAATGTATTACTCATGACAACTATGGGCACCAAGAGGTTACGCGCTGACAGTTATTGGATAACTATATAATGACTCACCCGATAATTTCTATTTGTTAATATAACTACGGTTAACAAAAAATATCGACGTGACTAATTTACACAGTTCTCTCGACTTGAAAATACTGTTGATCTTCAACGTGGAAGCTCCACTTTGATTATAGTTAAATCGTAACACAGTTCCCATTGAACGACTTAGCTGGGTCAAGTGGAAGCATTGGAAGTAAAACACTATTCAAGAGAGGATTTACATCCTCGGTTATATGATGTTAATATCAGGGTCAAGTGAAGTTAATTTAAAATCCAAGTCTTTGGCCAGGGCATTTCAGTTAATTATAATTTTTATTATTGAACCATGGATTTTTTATTTGAATTATAAAGTTGAATGTGAACGATATTGGAACTATTACCAAATTCCATAAGTCCAAAGTGATATAGCTTTGACGAAGGGAATTGGTGTAAGTAAAAGTCACAACCGAGTAACGCTTAACAAAGTGAAATTGGATTTTACTAAAACCAAGCAAGGAATAAATTTAGCTAAAATGTCACACCATTTGCTAAGTTATGTGTGAACATTTATATTCGAATAGTTCAGTATTAATCGCTGACGAAATTTACAACCGATGAATAACACAACCGAAATAATGAATTCTCCTTTGACCAAACGGTTTAATTAGTTTACAGTATTTATAAAGTAGTTAAATTAATTAGTAATTATGAAATATTAATTATAATTTGATTATGATTTGAGAAATAAAAATTACCAAATATGTTTATGATAGTTATAAATGTATCAATCGATACACAATATTGATAAGTGATGAATTTGGATTTAATTGCAAAATATTTAACATAGGCTTAAATTAGTTTAAGGCCCAGCATAGAGGCTCTTATTTTCGGCTACAGACACGGGTATAAGCAGCTGGGTTTTGGAACTAAGGATCTTGATTTTTGATGGCTCGGATTGAAGGAGAAAAATGTAAGATTAGGTTCACCTTTCCCTCCTTTCCATCCACTATATAAGCATCGCTAACCCTAATTAGAAATCAAATTTTGCCTCCTCCTCCCATTATTTTATGCTCAACATTTATCCCCTTTCATCATGTGATAACCCGAATTTTTGAACATCTGATAGTTGAATAATTATCTGGTTTATGGATTGAACTGATAAGAATTTTGTAAATAAAAGATATCTGGATATGTAAATGAATTTGAAAACAAGGAATATCTATGATATCCCAGAAAATTTCAAGCACATTCAAATGTGATAATCTCTTCTATAAATTTATTTAAAAATTAGTAAAATTGTTATTTATTTCGAAACAAATAATAATGATTGTTATATATAGATATAGATAAATTTTTATTTTAAAATTGAATTTGGATGCAAATTTGAAGTCTAAATAATAATTATCTTAAAATGAAATTGGATTTAAATATATATGAGAATGTGATTTTGTATAAATTAATTTCAAAATCTTCTCTTCAAGGGTATAGAAGTACAAATAAAGAAGAAGTACCAATATAAATTTATAACATATATATGTATAAAACATAAATATCATATAAAAGATATATCCATTACATAATAAAAATTTTCATATAAAAGATTAGTATTAAGGAATGGATAAAAAAAACATTTATAAAATTTAGAAATTGTAATAGAACATGTGTAAAGTTATTTTACATGAGGAAGCCACTTGGAAATCACTCTACTAACTAATGTAACAAGTGGCATTTGTGTTATTTATTTTTGAAAACATTTTATTCAAAATATGTTAAGTATAAAACTTAGTAATTTATTTTAAAGGAGAAAAACTGAAATCAGATTTAGGAGAAATTTAAAACTAAATACAACCAAAATCTAGAATCAGTTCAACTTAAAAATCTGCAGAGCAAATTTCATTACAAATCTAAATCAGTTTCAACTTCAAGGAGAAGATCAACTCAAGATCATCTTCATGCAGTTAAGTCTAGGATCATCTTCATCAAGTTCATTAGCATGCAGTTTTAAAAATTTAATCAACTACAACAGCAAGCAGATTAAAAATCCAGAGTAAAGTCAGTTTCAGGAAAATGAAAATCCAAATGAGTGTTCTCTGCTTCTATAAAGGTGAGTAAACTGCTGCCATTTAAAATTTTTAAACTTGTTGACAATGATGTTGTGATAATTTGTTGAAATATCTCGCATGCAATAATTAATCATATAATTAACTCAAACCAAGCCTGGAAGCAAGAACCTGCATTCTGTTCCCTGCTTCAAAACTGTCAATAAACCATATCCTATGTGTTTGATCTGATGCATAGTCCTTTGGATAATGTGAGAATATAGGTTTGCCTGAATAAATTCATATGTTAATGAATATTATGTGAAGAATATATGCATATATGTTTATATATATAAATAATTATGCTTCTGTTATACTGCAGTTTCAATCTCTAGTTCAAACATATTTTAACAGAGAGTAACTTTAAGGGTAAACTCTTTAGGGGTCAATATACCTGGGTTAAGTGGTATGTAAATTTGTTTTTCTTCAATGAATGTTCCTATTTGAACTGGTTTTAAATGCTGCTAAGTTTGAAATGACTGTTTATGCAAGAAAAACAAATTCTCTGTTAAATTTCTAGTTCAGAATCCATTAGAAAATTTATACCTTCCAGTTTAATCACTATTAACCTTGGATCACTGAAGGAAATTGGATGATAACAAAGTAATCTTGTTTTAAATAATAAATTTAAGTATTTATCTTTAACAAATGTTCTGTAAAGTTAAGATTTACAGTAAAACCAAAATTTAGGTGAAATTTCCATATCAATAATTTCATCTCCGAGCTATGGGACATGATTCACCTAAGTAATCACGAATTTAGAAGTTGAAATCCAGATTTTTAAATAAGTAATCAACGAGGAATGCCATGAAATCAATTTTTGGTTATTTGGTCAATTGTCGGCGATCGATGATGATCTAAAGCTCGAGTTTGGAGTCAAAGAAGGTTTAGGGGATGACGACTTTGGGAAAAATTGCCAAATGATTTGTCAGTAACCGAGGTGGCCTGAATGCGATGAACTAGGGCTTGGAAGGTTGTTTGGTACGTGGGGGTTGTCTTGGTGCTTGTGGTAACGGGGGTGCTCCGGAATGTATCGCATGAGGGGGAAAGTAAAGATGGAGATTAAGGTATCGATTGTGAAGATGGGGATGATCATCGTGGTCGGGATCGTCGTGGATGGATGATTTTCTGTTGTGGCTGTTTCCTTTAAATGAGAGGTTGGGTTCGTTTTTGATATAAGGACAGAATCGCAAATCTGAAGACCGTGGGGGTTCGGTGAGGTGGAGGTCGACTTGTGGGAGATTGCGTCATCGACCGTTGGTGGTCAGAACCACCGTGCATGTGCACGGTGCACGTGGGGAGTCCGATGTGGATTGAGCTTTGAGGGGGAAACGCTTTTCTTTAGGTTAGAACTCGATAATTCTGCGTGTATCTCGGGTTGTTTGAATGGGTTGCTTGTTCCAGATTGTACTTCGGACCTGAACAAGTTTTGGGAAGAAAGGGTTATTCTCGAGTTTGTACCCGGGTAGGCTTTGGATCAAACCCGAAGCAACATGGGAGTCCAAAGTGTTAAAAAAAAGGGTTTAAATTTAAAACAAAGTTTGAAATTAAAAAGTTTGGTTTTAGATTTGTATAAATCTCTTTTATTGATAAGTAATTTTATTTAACATTTGTTTTTTTTTTAAAAAAGAGAGAGAAAGGATTATAAAATTTGATTTAAATCTTATTTGAGTTTAAATTATAATCATTTTAAATCCTTAATTAGGAATCAATTATAGGAAGATTTAAAAGTGAAATGTTTTAAAGATTTTTGTAAAATGCAAGGAAGTTTCAAAATAAGGTATTGAACTAAATAAATAAAAAGGGACTCAAGTGATTTCGTATATCTCAAGCATATCATCTAATAAGATTTAAATATAATCAAGTAATAAATTGAGGAAAATGGACTATCTATAATTGAATAAGATCTTAAGTAATTAAAAGCTAATTACTTAATGTAAGAAATTAAGAATTTCAAATTAACTTAAGATTATTTAACAAAATTTATGTGATTAAATTTAATAATTAATTAGATAAATTAATTGATAATAATCAGTTGACAAATTGTTTAAGTTTAATCACTTAATAAAAGTACTTAAGAAATTAATTACTTAATGTAATTAATTGGGACTAATGTGATTAGTTTAGATTATTAATTAAGTTAATTAATTTAAACACTTAATGATTGATGAATAATTACTTAATGTAATTAATGGAAGCATAATTACTTAAGGAAGTAATTAATTACTGGATGTAATTAAAGATGTTGATGATGGAAGTAATTCGGATTAAATTCCTATGTAATTAATCAGGGGATTAATTGAGATAATTAATCAAGGGTAATTAATTTTTGAAATAAGGAAATTAATAAGAGTTGATGTCCGAATGGGATAAATCAAGGGATTAATTAGAAAATAAATTAAGGATTAATTTATTCAATTAAGTAACTAAGGGTAGTTGATTGTTGGATGTTATTAACCAACGGTGATTAATAATTATGGTTAGCAACTAATTAATAAAGTAATTAAAGGTAAATTACTATATTTGGTTAAGAATAAATTTATTTTGTGAAATTAATTAAGGATAAATAGAATGATATTGGAAGCCTTTGATTTATTGTTATCCCTAATATGTGGTTCGTGATGCTATATGATAAGATATATTTGATTTAAACTGTGTTGATGTGGTTATCTATTGATGATGAATTATGTGACATCCTGTATTTAAAATTGAGTTGTATTTCACTTGAAAATTTAAGATGATATTGGTTTCTAAGAGACCGGAGTCGGGTATTAGTAAATACCCGAAACCACTTCGATCCTTTATAAATTGATAGGCGAAATCAATAAGCTGTAATGGAAGGATTTAAATGTATTGGACCTTTTAATCTAAGTTTGGTACATAGAAAATTAATGTGTGAAATAAGTGAAGACCGACAACCTGTAAAGTTGTAAATCTATATATATGAGTTACCCCGGGTTCTATATAAGTTGTATGCTTTTATATTCCTTGTTAGTTGGGTTTACTCACGCTGGTTTCCAGCCTGACCCGGGTGTTACTTTGATGTAATGCTCGGGTCAGACCGAGTATTACAGATTTCCAGGTAAGGACGTTCTGGAGCTAAGGAAGGCGAGCTGGATGGCTGGAACGTATGGAGCGTACCCGCTGTGATATATATAGTTATATCTATGACATGTTGTTTTATAACCGTCCTGTATTGTGTAAATGTTATAACTCTGATATATGAAAATGTAAATGTACTGATACTGTTCTTTTTGTAAACTGTTATTATGTGATATTATATTTTATCCGCTGCGAATGTGAGATTCTAAGTTTGAGTTTCTGTCTCTTTCTTCTTTTCACTAGTTATCTGGAAATTTCGGAATCGAAATTTCCGGGTCGTTACATTTGGTATCAGAGCTAAAGGTTAAGCGAGAACCTTGGCTCTGGTGGGATTACTCATTTAGGATAGGGTAAGTAGTACCCTATAATGAGTTGAGTGTATAAGTATGAGAGAGCGTACTTGTTATTTTCTTATATAAATGTTTTTAAATGATTTCAAAAGTCAATGAATCTTATATAAGAAAAAGATTATCTATTATATAAGGAAATTGGTTGTAGTATTAATTAAACTAAAAGTAATAGTAAGAATTAAGTGATAATAGAATTAGAACCAAATTGAAATTAAATTAAGGACAAGTTTGAAAGGTAAGTAATTTAAATCTTGGAATTGGGAAAGGTTTCAGGATAAGGGTAATCAATTAATTTATGTAATTAATTAAACTTTATTTAATGAGATTAATTAATGGATAATAATTGGAATTGATAAATAAGAGGGAGTTACTTAATGAAGTAACTAAAGGTAAGTAATTTAAGGAACAATTACTTAATGAAGGTAATTAAGAAATAAGTTAATTACCGAATGTGATTAATTAATGATGTAATTAATTTAAAAAGATAATAAATAATATTATTTAAGGCATTTGAATGAAATGGTCCTATTTCAAACAAGAGTTGTTTGAAAATTTAAAGGGAATTTGTTTTGAATTAAAACCAAAGGTGGTTTAAAATTTTAAAGTATAACTTGGTAAGTAAAAGAAATTAATATGTATACATGTGGATATACATAATATCAAAGGTGATAAGTTTTTGAACTTATAAATGGAAGTTCAAATTGGTTAAGGTTGACTGGATTAAGTAGATTGAGTTTGACTTGGGAAAAAGTTAAATAAGTTTGAATAATCAACCTGATTTGAAAATTTCAAGATGAAATTGGGATTTAACTTGGAAAGTTAAATGGTTAATTTGAAACTGGAGTTTGTGTGATCTCAAAATGGGTTTGAGATCTGGAAATTGGAAATTGATGGATGTTTTAAAATGAACTGGGTGATATCATCCTGTTATTGTTAATAATCTTTAAAATCTTAATTGGATTTGTATAAATGAATGAGAAATGGAGTATGGTAATCCATTGTTGGGATAAAAAGGTAAATTGATTTAAAAGAATTAAATTAACATTTGAAGTATTAACTCGAATTTATATAATTCGAGATGGTTTAAAATTTGAGATTTGAAATTAGTTCAAATTGAATTTGATTTGAATTGATTGAAATTGTGATTGAAGATGTATGAGTATAAGATTCAAATGGAAATTGAATTGGATTAATTTGAAAAAAAATTGAAGTGGGTTCAATTGAAATTAGTCCGAATTGATTTGAATAATTTGGAATTGTAATTAACATTGCATAGTTTTAAATTCAAATGAAATTTGAATTAAATTTGGAAGGAAATCAAGAACAATTTAACTTGATTGGGAAATGAAATTTGAGATCAAGGTTGAATAAAGTTAAATTTGGAAAGAAACTTAGGTTAATTCAACTTGAATTGGGAATAAATCAAATCCAATGGAAATTGTAGTTATTTAAAATTTGGAATTGGGTCAATTTAAGTGGTAGAGGAAATTTAAATTGAATTGATGAGAATGGAGATTGGGAAGTGAAAAGTTTTGACTCTGGACTATTTTTAATATAAATTGTTTTAATATAAACCTATTTTTTTTCCAAGTTATTCATTATATATACAACCTTTCTTTTAAAAGCAAAATTATCTTATACTTGTTTTACAATTATTTTGGAAACTGTTTAACAATTTTCCAACTGTTTTATAAATTAATTACTATATTTCAACTGTTTTACAAAAAAGTAATTTCTATCTTATAATTATTTAAAATTTCTATAATTATTTTAACTATTTCTAACTATTTTACATCAAATTTACAAACTAATAATTATTTTTCAACTACTTATCTATTTCTTTAAATTTTTCAAGCTATTTTCTAAATTTAAACTAGACGGAGTTCAAACTGTTATTGGTTAAATACCCAATCGAGATAAGAATAGAGGTGATAATCCAAATGGATTGAAGCAATTGTGAGCAAGTGAATGAAAATTTAAGTGAATGAGAATAGAAATAGAATTGATTTAGCTAATAACCAATAAAGAAAAATACGTAGGGTGTACGTATGTTATTCTATTCGCATAGTGATTTGATCCAGAATCGAACACAGAATTTCGAGATAGTATGTCGATCCGAGTTGGGATTTTTCACTTGATTTTCGACGACGAAAATGGATATGGGTTGATGATTAGTTCTGGATATTCTCTATCATAGTTATGACTATGCAAGGAGAATGACGGTTTCAGATCAAGAAACCAGATCTGTGTCCGCACTAGGAAGTCAGGTGGACGATACTAGTTCGGAAGTGAAATTCTGTGATCGAGTGAGCGATCAGATTGGTATGGCATATGGATGATGTGTGTACATCGTACGGATTTAAATGAAATTGATATTGAAAGAAGTTACCAAATTTGAATATTTGATTTTGGGTAAACAAAGTTAAATATCTTTGTTTTATAAAATGAAACTCTTCTTGTTGAATCTTTTTCCAGAAGAAAAGGGTTTTTGAAAATGTTTGAAAGTATAAAAGGAGTTTTATACAAGTTTGAAATGATCCAAAGTTTTACAAATTTATATACATCTGTGTGTGTGTCTTTATATATATATATATATTTGTGTGTGTGTGTGTGTGTGTGTGTGTGTGTGTAAAGGATCTTATGAGGATTTTGGAAAAAGGTTTTGGGAACCTTTGGTTTTGGAAAGGCTTTTGATTTTTAGGTAAAATCAATGTTGAATTTGGAAAGCCTAGTTCGAGAATTATCGATTTTAGGATAATCGATTTTGTGTAAAGGAGCTTTGTATAAGATCATACTAGGTGTATGATTTAAAGATACTATATATAGTATAAATTATTTTGATGATGGCTCTAGGGAAAAAGGCGCTCCCTTGGAATGGACTTCTCAGGAGTACCACAGGGTGGTGCTGCCTTGAGCCCCAGGGGGGGTTCTAAAGTTGATCCTGTGAGGAGTCCGGACAAAACTAGTTCCTGAGGATTATTGGGTAGCGAAAGTCGATGGCGCTGATGCCTACAGGGGCATTTGGGTTATGCTCTGACGACAGTGTAGCTCGATGTCATTGCGATCTACTGTGGGGACCATACCGAAAATCGTGTGGAGGATGAGTGTCAACGGTCTACACTTGATTTTGCCGGGAGGGCAACGCAACATCGGTAGACTGCGATCTATGGTCGAGTGGAGAAGTTTCATTCTTTTGGCAGCGAAATTCGAGGGCGCTGATGCCTACAGTTATATGGGTTTTTGTTGTGATAGCTACGTAACCCCAGTTGTTGCTGCGATCTGTAGCGGGTTCCATGGTGTAATCGAGGGGCGGGAGGCCTACAGTTATCTGTGGATTTTGTCGGGACGGCAACGTAACCATCGGGTTAACTGCGACCATAGATGGGGGTGATAATTTCCAGAGCATCCTCACTAAAGATATTTCCTCTATTTCAAAATGTTTTCTATATTTTCAATAAAATTATTTTCCAAGTATTTTCACTGGGTGTTGAAATCGAGTCTGCTAAGTACTTATGGATTTTCAGTCGTACGCCTGATCAACGTATGATCGAATTTCTGTAAGAACAAGGATGGACTTGTTGAGACATCAAGTTATAAAAAGTATTTTATAAAAACTATTTTGTAATATTATATAGAATTTTTTTTTAAAAAAAAGTTTTAAAAAGTGTTTCAAAAAATAATTCTTCTAATAATAAGAATTTTTTCTATAAATTCTAGTTTCATTTCTTTTCAAGGACGAAAAGATTCAAAGGGGGGAGGAATGTGATAACCCGAATTTTTGAACATTGATAGTTGAATAATTATCTGGTTTATGGATTGAACTGATAAGAATTTTGTAAATAAAAGATATCTGGATATGTAAATGAATTTGAAAACAAGGAATATCTATGATATCCTAGAAAATTTCAAGCACATTCAAATGTGATAATCTCTTCTATAAATTTATTTAAAAATTAGTAAAATTGCTATTTGTTTCGAAACAAATAATAATGATTGTTATATATAGATATAGATAAATTTTTATTTTAAAATTGAATTTGGATGGAAATTTGAAGTCTAAAGAATAATTATCTTAAAATGAAATTGGATTTAAATATATATGAGAATGTGATTTTGTATAAATTAATTTCAAAATCTTCTCTTCAAGGGTATAGAAGTACAAATAAAGAAGAAGTACCAATATAAATTTATAACATATATATGTATAAAACATAAATATCATATAAAAGATATATCCATTACATAATAAAAATTCTCATATAAAAGATAAGTATTAAGGAATGGATAAAAAAAACATTTATAAAATTTAGAAATTGTAATAGAACATGTGTAAAGTTATTTTACATGAGGAAGCCACTTGGAAATCACTCTACTAACTAATGTAACAAGTGGCATTTGTGTTATTTATTTTTGAAAACATTTTATTCAAAATATGTTAAGTAGAAAACTTAGTAATTTATTTTAAAGGAGAAAAACTGAAATCAGATTTAGGAGAAATTTAAAACTAAATACAACCAAAATCTAGAATCAGTTCAACTTAAAAATCTGCAGAGCAAATTTCATTACAAATCTAAATCAGTTTCAGCTTCAAGGAGAAGATCAACTCAAGATCATCTTCATGCACTTAAGTCTAGGATCATCTTCATCAAGTTCATTAGCATGCAGTTTTAAAAATTTAATCAACTACAACAGCAAGCAGATTAAAAATCCAGAGTAAAGTCAGTTTCAGGAAAATAAAAATCCAAATGAGTGTTCTCTGCTTCTATAAAGGTGAGTAAACTGCTGCCATTTAAAATTTTTAAACTTGTTGACAATGATGTTGTGATAATTTGTTGAAATATCTCGCATGCAATAATTAATCATATAATTAACTCAAACCAAGCCTGGAAGCAAGAACCTGCATTCTGTTCCCTGCTTCAAAACTGTGAATAAACCATATCCTATGTGTTTGATCTGATACATAGTCCTTTGGGTAATGTGAGAATATAGGTTTGCCTGAATAAATTCATATGTTAATGAATATTATGTGAAGAATATGTGCATATCTGTTTATATATTTAAATAATTATGCTTCTGTTATACAGCAGTTTCAATCTCTAGTTCAAACATATTTTAACAGAGAGTAACTTTAAGGGTAAACTCTTTAGGGGTCAATATACCTGGGTTAAGTGGTATGTCAATTTGTTTTTCTTCAATGAATGTTCCTATTTGAACTGGTTTTAAATGCTGCTAAGTTTGAAATGACTGTTTATGCAAGAAAAACAAATTCTCTGTTAAATTTCTAGTTCAGAATCCATTAGAAAATTTATACCTTCCAGTTTAATCACTATTAACCTTGGATCACTGAAGGAAATTGGATGATAACAAAGTAATCCTGTTTTAAATAATAAATTTAAGTATTTATATTTAACAAATGTTCTGTAAAGTTAAGATTTACAGTAAAACCAAAATTTAGGTGAAATTTCCATATCAATAATTTCATCTCCGAGCTATGGGACATGATTCACCTAAGTAATCTTGAATTTAGAAGTTGAAATCTAGATTTTTAAATAAGTAATCAATGAGGAATGCCGTGAAATTAATTTTTGGTTATTTGGTCAATTGTCGGCGATCAATGATTATCTGAAGCTCGAGTTTGGAGTCAAAGAAGGTTTAGGGGATGACGACTTTGGGAAAAATTGCCAAATGATTTGTAAGTAACCGAGGTGGCCTGAATGCGATGAACTAGGGCTTGGAAGGTTGTTTGGTACGTGGGGGTTGTCATGGTGCTTGTGGTGACGGGGTGCTCCGGAATGTATCGCATGAGGGTGAAAGTAAAGGATGGAGATTAAGGTATCGATGGTGAAGATGGGGATGATCATCGTGGTCGGGATCGTCGTGGATGGATGATTTTCTGTTGTGACTGTTTCCTGTAAATGAGAGGTTGGGTTTGTTTTTGATTTAAGGACAAAATTGCAAATCTGAAGACCGTGGGGGTTCGGTGAGGTGGAGGTCGACTTGTGGGAGATTGCGTCGTCGACCGTTGGTGGCCAGAACCACCGTGCATGTGCACGGTGCACGTGGGGATTCCGATGTGGATTGAGCTTTGAGGGGGAAACGCTTTTCTTTGGGTTAGAACTCGATAATTCTGTGTGTATCTCAGGTTGTTTGAATGGGTTGCTAGTTCCAGATTGTACTTCGGACCTGAACAAGTTTAGGGAAGAAAGGGTTATTCTCGAGTTTGTACCCGGGTAGGCTTTGGATCAAACCCGAAGCAACATGGGAGTCCTGAGTGTTAAAAAAAAGGGTTTAAATTTAAAACAAAGTTTGAAATTAAAAAGTTTGGTTTTAGATTTGTATAAATCTCTTTTATTGATAAGTAATTTTATTTAACATTTGTTTTTTTAAAAAAAAGAGAGAGAAAGGATTATAAAATTTGATTTAAATCTTATTTGAGTTTAAATTATAATCATTTTAAATCCTTAATTAGGAATCAATTATAGGAAGATTTAAAAGTGAAATGTTTTAAAGATTTTTGTAAAATGCAAGGAAGTTTCAAAATAAGGTATTGAACTAAATAAATCAAAAGGGACTCAAGTGATTTCGTTTATCTCAAGCATATCATCCAATAAGATTTAAATATAATCAAGTAATAAATTGAGGCAAATGGACTATCTATAATTGAATAAGATGTTAAGTAATTAAAAGCTAATTACTTAATGTAAGAAATTAAGAATTTCAAATTAACTTAAGATTATTTAACAAAATTTATGTGATTAAATTTAATAATTAATTAGATAAATTAATTGATAATAATCAATTGACAAATTGTTTAAGTTTAATCACTTAATAAAAGTAGTTAAGAAATTAATTACTTAATGTAATTAATTGGGACTAATGTGATTAGTTTAGATTATTAATTAAGTTAATTAATTTAAACACTTAATGATTGATGAATAATTACTTAATGTAATTAACGGAAGCATAATTACTTAAGGAAGTAATTAATTACTGGATGTAATTAAAGATGTTGATGATGGAAGTAATTCGGATTAAATTCCTATGTAATTAATCAGGGGATTAATTGAGATAATTAATCAAGGGTAATTAATTTTTGAAATAAGTAAATTAAGAAGAGTTGATGTCCGAATGGGATAAATCAAGGGATTAATTAGAAAATAAATTAAGGATTAATTTATTCAATGAAGTAACTAAGGGTAGTTGATTGTTGGATGTTATTAACCAAGGGTGATTAGTAATTATGGTTAGCAACTAATTAATAAAGTAATTAAAGGTAAATTACTATATTTGGTTAAGAATAAATTTATTTTGTGAAATTAATTAAGGATAAACAGAATGATATTGGAAGCCTTTGATTTATTGTTATCCCTAATATGTGGTTCGTGATGCTATGTGATAAGATATATTTGATTTAAACTATGTTGATGTGGTTATCTATTGATGATGAATTATGTGACATCCTGTATTTAAAATTGAGTTGTATTTCACTTGAAAATTTAAGATGATATTGGTTTCGAAGAGACCAGAGTCGGGTATTAGTAAATACCCGAAACCATTTCGATCCTTTATAAATTGATAGGTGAAATCAATAAGCTGTAATGGAAGGATTTAAGTGTATTGGACCTTTTAATCTAAGTTTGGTACTTAGAAAATTAATGTGTGAAATAAGTGAAGACCGACAACTTGTAAAGTTGTAAATCTATATATATGAGTTACCCCGGGTTCTATATAAGTTGTATGCTTTTGTATTCCTTGTTAGTTGGGATTACTCACGCTGGTTTCCAGCCTGACCCGGGTGTTACTTTGACGTGATGCTCGGGTCAGACCGAGTATTACAGATTTCCAGGTAAGGACGTTCTGGAGCTAAGGAAGGCGAGCTAGATGGCTGGAACGTATGGAGCCTACCCGCTGTGATATATATAGTTATATCTATGACATGTTGTTTTATAATCGTCCTTTATTGTGTAAATGTTATAACTCTGGTATATGAAAATGTAAATGTACTGATACTGTTCTTTTTGTAAACTGTTATTATGTGATATTATATTTTATCCGCTGCGAATGTGAGATTCTGAGTTTGAGTTTCTGTCTCTTTCTTCTTTTCACTAATTATCTGGAAATTTCGGAATCGAAATTTCCAGGTCGTTACACTTCATCATTTACAGACTCAAATTAAGTCAGTCACTATTTGATATCTAAAGGTCAACGATTGAAAGACTAGCTCTCTTTTAAATCGAAAAGAGTTTCAAATAGAGAATTCATTCTTTAAGGTGTACTATGGGGATTTGCAATTATGGTATGATCCGTTTTTTCTAATGATTTTGATATATAATGTTTGATAGAGAAATATTGATTACCATAATTTAGATGTATATAACATTGTCCCATTTGGTTTGAAAATGGTTTATGTAATTTAAATTATTTATTATATGAATTGGTTAAAATATAGATAAATCAAAACTAAATTTTGTATATGATTAAATAATGTTTTAATTATAGATTTATGTTTTAAACATTCATATTATAGTGTAATTCGTTAGATCTGAAAGTTTATATGTTCGTAGTAATTGATTGGGTTTTTATTTTGACAACTCAAAACTTGAATTTGAAAATGATCAATACTATGTTTACATTTTAGACATAAGTTTTGAACATTCATATCAAAGTGTGATTCATTAGATCATAAAGTTCGTATGCTTGTATCAATTGATTAGTTTCTGTTTTTCGTTAAATCAAAACTGAAACTTGTATACCGCTGTATGATGTTTTAATTATAGATCTATGTTTTAAGCACTTAAATTAAAGTATAATTTTCAAATCCAAAAGTTTATGTGTTCTTATTATTTCATTTGTATTATAATAGAAACTTACATGTGATTAAAGGATGTCTTGATAATGAATTTAAATTTTAAATTGATCACAATAATTTTCTAATTTTTTTTACCCTATTTAACATCATAAATAACCTTGCTTAAGTATTTAAAGACTTGTTAATATATTTCTTAATTTATTGTGTTTCAATTTTTTAAGTTACGTCTCTTAATTTATATAATTATTTTGTTAACTAATTGAAGTGTATATAAGTTTAAAAATACATCGGAAAATTTATCAGTAGCATGAAAAGT
The DNA here is from genome assembly GCA_030765085.1 of Allium cepa. Lineage (NCBI taxonomy): Eukaryota > Viridiplantae > Streptophyta > Magnoliopsida > Asparagales > Amaryllidaceae > Allium > Allium cepa. The sequence goes on along the minus strand of CM060945.1, from coordinate 716,210,010 downwards.
TTATTTTGAGTTAATTAGAATGTTTCTGGTTTTATCTTCATACACACATAATTATATTTATATGTATATATACATGCAAAATTTAACTTTTATACTTCAAATTTCATGATTTAAACCCTTTATTATTATCAAATAATTCCAAATGAGATAATAAGTATACATATCAATTATTACTGGTTATTCATATTCTTGTATCATTACTCATTAATTATTGATTAAATGCTGCATTAATTAAGTTTGATAAAAAGGGAAGATGAATCAATCATATATGTTATCTTTTATATCTTTTTTTATTTATCACTTATATGATTGTATTTGAATCATTCTAGTTTATTTCATATATACATATTAACCATCGTCGGTTATTGATATTCTTGCTTCATATTATTCATTGATTGTAGATTAAACGTTGTATTGATTAAATTTGATATAGAGGGAAGATAAATTAATCAAATATGTCATCTTTTATCTCTTTCCTCATTTGTCCCTTATATGATTGCCTCTAAATTATTCTACTTTATCTTTAAATATTATGATATTAATTTATCGTACTTAACTATTTTGTCATACAATTAAGGAAAGAATATATTTGGTATATTCAAACCTTTTCATATCTCACACTTAATTAATTTATTATTAAATTAATAAAATAAAGACATAATCAATAAAATATGATATTATTAAAAAGAACATTAGATTGGATCTAATAATCTTTCGACTTCATCGGCCCTATAGATCCAAAATAGGAAATTTTTGAAATTTGGCCTTTAACTCCACTACGGGCTGGCCTAATTTAAACAATATATGCACACATCCACCTATACATCCATACATGCGTACTTACATACGTACACATACATACATACATACATACATATATATTCACTGCCCATGGTTAGGTATATAATTGTAACCGCAATATATATGCTTCTGCTAGGGATTTTCTACTTATATGTATGTTTATTATATTATATTACCATTATTTATATATCCTTATATGACAATCTACCGTTCATGCACCCAGATATGACATTTAATACATCCTTGATACTTAGGTATTGATCAGCTAAGTGTTCGAAAGACAGGTTGTGGGGTAAAGAAAATAAAAGACAGAGAAAACAAACATAGATTTTTCTCACAAACATCAGAGTTACACATACATCATCATACAATAGTAGATATGGTTACTACAAATTGTCACATCAAAGTCACAACAAATATTATTCTCAACAAGGATAGATATATCAGCCAGCCAAAATTACTAATACATAATGTATAGTCACAGTGCAAAATAAAGACTACTAGTGGATAATGATGATATCTCCTACTCGATACTACTTCCCAAAATGCTCCAAGAAACCTAAATACTTGGCTACTTATAAAAATTAAGTACCCAAGATCTAAGAGAAAGAAATAAAATTTCGGGTCAAACATGGGTCTGGAGTGAGTAAAGCATATGTCTTAACTTTAAAAAAATCATTTAGACCAAAGTATCTCATAAGAAATCCATTGTTATTATAATAATGTATAGGGTTTAAAGTAAATATTGAATATAGTAGAATGCTTATATCTCATGTTCCAGCATAGTTGGGCACAATTAAGTCTGTAATGCTCGTAGTGGACTGGATTCCAACTGATGGCTAAGTAAGGGACTACCTTCCAAAAGTTACACCTCTAGATAGAATGTACTTTAGGGCCACAGATGCATCTACCCCTCTACCAACATAGGCCCGGCCTACCTCTTACTGTATATCACCGTATATGACCATACCTTGGTTGTGATCAACAACCATAAAGGGATCCCGAAGCATACATGAATAACGAATCTAGATTAGGGGTGACGATACTCTAATGGACACTACCCATATAGCCATGCTACATCTACCATGTTCTAGCGACCTTCGGGTTATAAGGCTTGATGTTACGCTTTTACCTTCGCTCATAGCAAACCATCTTGAAATGCTAACATTACCCTCCAAGAAACCAATGCAATATTAACATTTGTCCATACAAGTTATTCTGGAATCGAACAAACATTTAATAATTACTATCTTACAATTTGAAATCACCCTCGAGAATAATAGTACAGCTCCATAGTATACTTAAGAATGATTCAACATGAACGTTATTAGTTTGGAGTGGTCGGATAAATCATATTATCTGAAACCGGTATCTCGAAACTCTAATGACCCATACATTTGATTGTTGTAAGTTATTAAAATTAATGTAATTACTGGATAAATATGGGCAGAAATAAAAATTTAAGGATTTAGTAATATTGATTTATTGGATAATTTAATTTTTTCTAATTTAGTATTGGAGATTATTTAAATAATTTAAATATGGATTTTATATGCTTAAAATGGTATAGGAAATTGATTCAAATTTTGTTTAAACATGATTAATATTTTTAACATATAAAATTGGATGTAAAATTGAATAAATAGAAACTGGAAATTTTATATTATAATTGACAAGTTAAACTAGCCATTTTGGCCACTGACTCGGATTACGACAAAACCAGTTTCATCGGATTTGTAATAGTAAGATATTATCAAATTTTAAGTTTCGTAGCGATCAGACTTTTTGTTTGGTCGTACGAGCTCGAAATGCATAGAACTTAATTTAAAAAATTTGATAAAATAGTTGACTTTAAAAAGCAATCTTCCACATGCGATCGAATTAGGCGTCGAGACTAGCTCCATTGTGTTTGGCATGAGGGTAAAACATTATAAACATCAGACGGCACGCTTTTTTTTGGAGTTTGTGACTTCGCGGGTCGATCAAATCAGATCCTTTCAAATTATTATAATATATAATATATATAAAAAGAATATCTCAAAGCTCGTTCAAACCCGCTTTCCACTTCACCCATATATCATGCCACCAACCTTTTTTCTTTTCCCCATACCATTTCCTTTCTTTAATTCTCAGATCCAAACCAAAAAAAACACGATTAGCAAAAGAATAAAAGGAAATCGCGAAGTTGATATGGGCGAACGAGTGTACGAGCTGAGACGAGATGGTGGCAGCTGGCGTGTGTCATGAGGCGTAGCTCGCGTTCACCTATGGCGTGTCAATCTATCTAATGGTGGGTTCACATGACTGTTGTAGGCACGCATGCACGGAGGAAATTTGCTACAGCGACGAAGAGGGGCGATGGCCGATCGCCTGAGGTGGCGCGTTCAGGGAAGTAGATCGTATTTTGAGTCGAAGTATGTTACGTGCATTGCGGCCTGAGGGGAGAGGATCTGTGAGGTTGTTGTTTTTCTTTATTTATTTATTCATATGATTTAGTTAGTTTATATCGAATATTAGTAAACCATAACTGTTGCATATGAGGTCGATTTCGGAAGAAAGAGATCGCGTTAGAGCCATATCGACAAGCTTTACGCTATGGAGCTGATTTCGTATCATTTGGCTAGCTTGGATTTTTCTGATTCAAACAGGTGGGTGTTTTTACACTCTCATTTGACTAATATATCTTTATGTTAGTATAATTTATATGCTAAAGTAATTTGAATTTATTGATGGTTGTTGGATAAATTTAAATCAACATTTAATTGACATTCTGAATAAATTGATGGAATTTAAATTAACAGTTAGAATTAAATTAGAATTTAATTGCTAGTAAAATCCCAGATTTATAAGTAATTAGTTGATTGTTGTGATTATTGACTATTTGGATGATGGATGGTAATGGATGAAATTTGACTGATATTTTGGGTGTTTGGATGCTTATTTATGTTTAATATATCCCATTATCATCATGTATGTTGGTCACAGTATATAAGAACTGTAAATTAAATTATTTCGAATAAATTAACTAATAAGTTGAAATGATATTTAACTATGGCATTTATTTTGGGTTGAAATGATATATATCCATCCTTGTATTAAATTGGAATAATTGATTCACTTGGCCACGGGACTAAAAAATCGCATATAGACACCGGAGTAGTAAAATTAAATGATTTTAAAGTTTTTTTTTAGAAATAATTTAAATGATTTGATTTTAAGGAATAAAAATCGAATTGATGGAAATCAAATTATTTTCGAACTTAAGCTCAAAATGTTGAAATTTAAATTTGGTAAACGAAATAGTTTAAATAATGAAATTTGAGATTTTGAAGTTATAATCAAAATATGATTTGAATTTTAGAAATTGATTTCTTTTAAAATATTGGACTTTTATTCGTACTTTGAATTTTGCTAAGTAAAAGTGATTTAAAACGATATTTTAAAATTGAGCTTGGAATATAATTATATTTGAAGGTTTGGATTTTTAATTGGATATTGAAGGAAAATTTGATTTAAGTGTTTTGAATCGATATTTTGGACATCAAACTTGGAATTGATATAAATCAAAATGGTTTAAATCCAAAATTTATCTTAATTTAGAATTGGAATTTAAATTAATTTGAAATTGGAATTCAATTATTTGGAATTAGAATTGAAATTGATTTGGAATTGGTATTGAAATTAGTCTGGAATTGAAATTGAATTCGACTTTAAATCAGAATTTAATCATTCAAAATCAAAATGGAAATTGGAACTAATTTGAATTGGAAAACTTGAAAATGCACCCGTTTGATTTTGAAATTATTTTTAAATGAATATTTTAGTATAAACGGTTTAAAATCTATATTCTTTAAATATTCAAATTATTTTGATATTCCAAATTATTTTACCATATAAACTATTTTTAATACTTAAACAATTTTCTATTAAACTATTTTAAATATTTAATTTTTTAAAACTATTTAAACCTTTTTCTAAAAATTTAAACTGGTCAAAAGGGTGAAATATTTGTATTTAAATCTTGGATTTAAATACAAATGGGTTGAGGCAAAGTTATAGCCTAAATTGTAATTCGAAACAAATTTTGAAGTGAAATCGATATATGATTTGAATTGGAAAAAGTTAGAAAGTGAACCCGTTTGACTTTGAAATTATTTTTAAATGAATATTTTAGTATAAACGGTTTAAAATCTATATTCTTTAAATATTCAAATTATTTTGATATTCCAAATTATTTTACCATATAAACTATTTTTAATACTTAAACTATTTTCTATTAAACTATTTTAAATATTTAATTTTTAAAACTATTTAAACCTTTTTCTAAAAATTCAAACTAGTCAGAAGGGTGAAATATTTGTATTTAAATCTTGGATTTAAATACAAAATGGGTTGAGGCAAAGTTATAGCCTAAATTGTAATTCGAAACAAATTTTGAAGTGAATTGACTTTTTGAAGCAAAATATGATTTTTTGAAGCGAATATGATGATTTCGAAATGGGTTTGATTTTGAAACGAGTATGATATTTTGACATCAAGTATGAATTGTTTTCGAAATATAAAAGTATCGACCGGTGTGTAAAACAATGTTTGGTTGTTAAAGAGACTGGAGGCTGGCATACACTCGGTCAATATTGAAACCACGTTGACAATTGTGTACGTGGTGGATGATATCCAGAATATAGTGGTTGAATAGGCGATGTTTACTAGAATGATTAAGGGAATGATGATGCATAGCGTAGACATTTGTGTCAAAAATTCAAATGACTAAAACAGGAGCCTATGTTTGGCTATTGAGGTTAGCTACCTCTAGCAACGTTGATCCCTCGTATTACTATTGTGATTTCGTATTCTATGGGTGCACCTTTTACATTTGTATCGATTGTCGCTGTCGGCCATGGATGGGTTACGACCAGCGAAAAAGGGTAAAATGGTAAAAATCCTACCTTGGCCATTGCCTATGCCTTGTCATATTTTATCCTTAAACGATCCCATTACAACTTTGGTTTAGTAGTGTGCCTATAGGGGACTCACTGGCTACCGACGTTATAGGTTGTGTTACATGACCAGCATAGACTACATGCTATAAAAATGTGTTAAAGGGGATAATGTAAAGCCTTAATGCTATTTTGATGTTTATTTTACTAATAGACATTATCTATTATAGCATACACTATTATATAGATAGTTTGACGGATCCTGAGGAGATGGAAAAACCCGTAACATCTCTTAAGTTATTGCACTCATATTTCATGACAATGATTTGACATACATAAGAGTATTTTAGTCCCGACTCGAGTGTTTTGTTTTTTCATTATGCCTAGGCAGTCTTGAGTTTTTCATCGTATTGAAGATTATTCGTTGCATCATGTTATTCTGCTGTATTGATTATTTATCTCTGATATATATGTAGCTATGATAATTGTTGTATACATTATAATCAGATATATATAGTAAATAGCTTCATGAACTATTTATTTGATTATTATATTTTACCGTACCCCTATGAGATTCTGTGTTGGTTTTCTTCTTCTTTTCTTATTTTTCTCAATTAACCCCATTGATTATCGACGTTCTAGATTGTGTAAGTTGTACATATGTGGATTAGTGTCAATTTAAAGCTTTTGAAATGTGATTAGTGTCAATTTAAAGATTTTGAAATGTGGGTTCTCACAGTTGGTATCAGAGCTAGGTTAGCGATAACCTTGGCTTTGTAGGGTTTGACTCATTAGAGATAGGGCAGTAATACCCTACAATGATCTATTGAGAGTATATATATGAGGAAGCATATTTGTAAGTGTTATAAAATGTTTTATATTGTGTTTACTTAACCGTTGAGTTGTTTATGAATTTTGGTTGATGCGTTGGAAGCCATCTTATCGATAGTGGTTTCTAAACACTTAAACTAGGCAAGTCGACATAATATTGTTTTAAAACCAGGTAAATGAAGAAAAAAATTACCTAAATTATATTATATATATAAGGTTAATTATTAATGAACCTAAGTTGTTAGGCGATGATAATATTTAGTTATCAACAATTATTATTTGAATAAAATAAAATGAATACTTTATGGATTTTATTTCATGAGGCATTCAATAATTAATTGAATTGAAATTAATTATAATGATAATTGTTTATAATGATAAAGTTGTAAATTAGTCAAATATTGGGAAACAGATAATAAATTTTCTATAAGTATATTTACAATATAGTTTATAAATAGAAGGATTTAAAAATCGAGAATTTTAGAATTTAAAATCCTTTTGTTTTCAAAATTGTTTTCAAAGCCTAAAAAATTAATAATAGCATTATTTGAAAGAGTTTTGACTAGACAAATATTTTGAAAGGATTTTTAAAGTAAATAAAAACACTAAACTTGCTTTGATCACAGGGAATAATGCTGGGATGACTGCAGCATAGCCAGTATTTATTTTCGAGTTTTTGAGTGAAAATTGCTACCAAAAGAAATTAATTTTTCGATTAAAACATGTTAGGATTGTGAAAAATATTCTAAGTATGACCATAAATATATTAAGTAGTTTCGAACTTATAATTGAAAATAGTATACAAGGAATGAGTTTATTACTTATAAATTTAAAATAGTATAGAAAAGAAATAAGTTATAACTTATAAATTTTAATAGGAATAAACAAATTTAAAATAGTTAAATTTTGGTTAAAAAACAAAAATAAAATTTAATTTGAGATATAAAATAAAATTTTAACTTAAGAAATGTAAATTAAATTGAGTTAATGTAATAAAGTAAATAAAATGAAGTCTAATTCAAGAAAGCTTAAATAAAATGAGTAATGAATCAAATGAAATAAAATTTCACTTAATAAAGTTTAAGTTAAATGAATTAGATTTAAATGAAACTAGATAAGTTAGTAAAGAAAATTAATTCCACTTAAATTATAAAATGAATTAATCAAATGAATACGAACTTGAAGTTTAAAATGAAATGTAATTTAAATGTGAAGAAAAAAATTAAATGTGAGAGATTGAATAAAAACAAATGAGTGTAAGAAAAAATTTAATGTGAGTAATTGGATTTAATTTAAAATTTGATGAAAATAAGTTAAATACAAATGAAATGGGTTTTAATAAATTGCATGTTTTCTAATTGCATATGAAATAAGTTAACGAAACAAATCAAAGGTTGGAAGCAACTTAAGAAAATTGAATGAAATAAACCATGGATTTTTTTATTAATATGAATTAACCTATAAAGTAAAATTTTACTTTAGAAAATTAATAATGTGAATATGATTATGAATTTGAATAGATGAATTTAACCGATGAGTTAATAATAACTTAAGATATGAGGTAATAATAATAAATGTGAGTGTGTTGTATAAAATATTTATAATAAACTCAGATAGTTTACAAATGTGGTTAGTATAAAAAAATGAAACAATTGGAATTTCGCAACATGAATTGAATAAAATTGAATATAATGAATTTGTAACGAATGTTTATAAACTAAAAGAAATCAATGAAATGTAGACCAAATAAATGTGGATGGAACAAATTTAACAATTGAACCAAATCGAGTGAGTGTAAATATATTTAATTGCAATCAATCAAATGTTAATGGAATGAATTTTGGTTGATTGAATAAAAATTGATTGAAACCAAATTAGTTGAATGTAAATCAATTAAAAGTGAATAAACTGAATATAAATCTATTGAATTATTAAAGAAATGAATATTAATAGGTGAATGTGAATCAGTTTAAAATAAATAGAATGCGGTATGGAATTAAATTACTTAAGTATAATTAATTATATGAATTATTGAAATGGAATAATGGAAGCGAAAAAAAAACTAATGTAACTATAAACGAGTGTAAATTAATATAATGTGAGTTTATTAATGTTGATAAGTGCATGGAATCAATAGGAAGTAAATAAATTGAATGAAAAATCAATTGAACGTGAATCTAATTGAATAAAAGGTAGTTAAATGCAAATAAATTGAAATAAATCAATTAAAATGTTAATGAAGTTAATGTTAATAAGAAATGAAGGGAATAAAAGAATTAACATTGGATAAAGTAAATTCACATGATCCTGAATTAATTGGATTAATTGGACGGATATTGATGGTTGGATGATTTCTTTTGTTGCAAACCATTGTTATTGTTGTTTTGATTGTATATGACTATTGTATATAGGGTATTTGTGCTTGTATTTATTTTTAGGATTCAAAATCCATGTTATATGGTTATATTAGAATTATACATGCTTCTATATCTTTATATGCAACTAATATCTTAAATTGAGTTGAGATAGGTGTAAACGAAGACCGTTTGGACGTGTACACGGGTTTTTTTATGCTTTTGCTTGCTTAATACGAGCGAACTCGCCTGTATTATTGTTAATAACGTACGTACCTATGATTACATACCGCGATTTTATATTTTTGCCTTTTGTAATGCCTCGCCATTGAGATGAGATGCATATTTGATATCTATTTGGTATTTGCAATATATATTGATATTGTAAATTTTTTTGATCGAGCCGCGCAAAGGAGACTCTGCCAAAATTTTCTACAAATCTGGGAGTGATAATTTTTTTGAAGTTTTTAAATTTTTTTTAACCTTCTTTGGTAACTAACTTGTAAATTCCGTAAGCCAATCAGAGTGGCTTAGTAGAAACGTTGTATAGTTTTGTAAATAAGACTCTAAAGTTTTATAAGTTGATAGTTTTGAGTTAAATATATCGAGTGATAAATTCCATACATAGTCCCTTTCTGCGAACGAAAATTTTTGGGTGGAGGGGGGTACGTAACGACCATTACTTTTGACTATTGTAAGTTATTAAATTTAATGTAATTATTGGATAAGTATGGATAAAAATAAAAATTTAAGGATATAGTAATAAATTTTTCTTGGATAATTTAATTTTGTTTAATTTAGTATTGGAGATTATCTGAATAACTGAATTGTGGATTTAATATGCTTAAAATGGTATAGGGAATTGATTCAAATTTTGTTTAAGTATAATGTAGATTTTTAACATATAAAATTGGATGTAAAATTGAACAATAGAAATTAGAAATTTCATATTATAATTGACAAGTAAAAATAGCCATTTTGGCCACTGTCTTGGATTTCGAAGCAACCAGTTTCATTGGATCCGCAATACTGATTTATTGTAGAATTTCATGTTTTGTAGCGATCGGACTTTTCGTTTGGTCGTGCGAGCTCGAAATATATAGAACTCAATTTAAAAAATTGGACAAAATAATTGACTTTGAAAAGCCAACTTCCACATATGATCGAATTAGTCCTCGGGACTAGTTCCATTGCATTTAGAATGAGGGTAAAGCATTTTAAACACCAGGAGACATGCTTTGTTGGGAGTTTATGACTTCGCGGTCGATCGAATCAGATCTTTTCAAACTATTATAATATATAATATAAAAACAAGAATATCTTAGTGCCCGTTCGAAACCTCATTCCACTTCACCTATATATCATGCCACCTACCTATTTTCTTTCCCCCGTACCCTTTCCTTTCTTCAATTCTTTGATCCAAATCGAAAGGAAAAACACACAACGAGTAACAAAAAAGGAAATCGCGAAGTTGATATGGACGAACGAGTGTACGAGCAGATGTAAAGGGTGGCTGTTGGCACGTGGCGCGAGGCGCAGCTCGCGTTCATCTTTGGTGTGTCGATCAATCTAAGGGTGTGTTCATGCGACTATAGTGGGCGTGCGTGCACGGAGGAAATTGGCTGTGGCGGCGTGGAGCGGTAGTGGTCGATCGCCTGAGGTGGCGTGCGCGGGGAAGTATATCGCATTTTAGGTCGAAGTTTGTTATGTGCATTGCAACCTGAGAGGAGAGGATCGGTGAGGATATTGTTTTTATTTATTTATTTATTTATTTTTTTATTCATATAATTTAGTTAATTTATATCAAACATTAACAAAACGTAACTGTTGCATACATGGTCGATTTGACGAAAGAGATTGCGTTGGAATCGTTTCGACAAGCTCTACGCTACGGAGCTGATTTTGTATCCATTTGGCTAGTTTGGATTTTTCTAATTCAAACAGGTGAGTATTTTTACGCTCACGTTTGACTAATATATCTTTATGTTAGTAGAATTTATATCATGAAGTAATTTTAATTTATTGATGGTTGTTGGATAAATTTAAATTGACATTTAATTGACATTCTGAATGAATTGATGGAATTTAAATTGACCGTTAAAATTGAATTAAAATTTAACTACAAGTAAAATCCTTTATTTATCGATAATTGGATTGTTGTTGTGATTATTGAACCTTTGGATTATGGATGGCGATGAATGAAATTTGATTGATATTTTGGATGTTTATTTATGTTTAATATATCCTGCTATCATCATGTATGTTGGTTACAGTATATAAAAACAGTAAATCGAATTATTTCAAATAAATTAAGAAATATATTGAAATGATATATACCTAAGGCATTTATTTTGGACTGAAATGATATATATTCATCCTTGAAATTAAACTGGAATAACTGATTCATATGGCCATAGGATATAAAATTGTATACGCATGCCGGATTGTTTAAATTAATTGATTTTAAATTTTTTTTCTTGAAATTATCATAATGATTTGATTTTAAGGAATGAAAGTCGAATACATGGAAATCGAATTATTTTCGGCTTTAGCTCAAAACGTTGAAATTTAAATTTGGTAAATGAAATAGTTTAAATAAAGAAGTTTGAGATTTCAAAATTATAATCGAAATATGATTTGAATTTCAAATATGATTTGTTTTAAAAGATTGGATTCTATTCAAACTTTGAATTTTTCCAAGTATAAGTGATATGAAACGATATTTCGAAATTGAGCTCGGAATTTAATTATATTTGATGGTTTGGATTTTTAATTGGATATTAAAGGAAAATTTGATTTAATTGTTTTGAATTGATATTTTGGAAATCAAATTCAGAATTGATATAATCAAAATGGTTTAAATTTGGAATTTAAATTAATTTAGAATTGGAATTTAAATTGATTTGGAATTGAAATTAATTTGGAATTAGAGTTGAGATTAATTTGGAATTCGAATAGAATTCGACTTGAAATTAGAACTTAATCGATCAAATCAAAATGGAAATTGGAATTGATTTGAGTTGTAAAATTTGGGAAGTGAATTGGTTTGACTTTGAAACTACTTTTAAATGAATATTTTAGTATAAACGGTTTAAAATCTGTATTATTTAAATATTCAAATTATTCTGATTTTCCAAACTATTTTACTCTATAAACTATTTTCTATTAAAGTATTTTAACTATTTAAGCCACTTGCTGAAAATTCAAACTAGTCAAAAGGGTGAAATGATTATATTTAAATCATAGATTTAAATACGAAATGGGTTAAGACGAAGTTATAACCTAAATTGTAATTCATAACAAATTTTGAAGTAAATACGAAATGGGCTAAGGCGAAGTTATAACCTAAATTGTAATTCGAAACAAATTTTGAAGTGGAATCGATATATTGGTCTGAATTGACTTTTTGAAGCAAAATATGATTTTTGAAGCAAATATAATGATTTCGAAATGGATTTGATTTTGAAACGAATATGATATTTTAAAAAAGAAAGACATTCTTAATATAAAACTAATATTTTTGAAACCAAATTTTCTTAACCCTTATTTATAATTAAACAATAAATTAAACCTTTATTAAATAATAATTAAATCTTAATTAAGTCCTAATAAACATCTTAATTATGTTTAACTGATCAATAATTAACTAATAATTAATGAAAACTCTTTACTAAATAATTAATTAACAATAAACCTTTAATAAATAATTATAAATTATTAACCCATAAATTATTATTTAAATAATATTTAGCTTTAATTAATTAACTAATTAAAATTAGCTTAATTGATTAACACTTAAGTATTAATTACCTTCATTAACCAATAATTAAGCACTAATTAATTAATAAATTAATTAATTAATCATTTATTAAATAAAAAATTAATTAAATAATAATTACCTTTTTAATTACTTAATATAAGTTTAAAAACATTGTTCGAAAAGATTTCTAAGTGAAAACACATTTAGATTTTAAAAATATTTCTAAGTACACAAGTTTGGAAAGAAAGGGATTTCAATTCGTGTTCAAGCATAAATCTAGTGCTAAATTTCTTAACATGGCACATCACAAGTAGTAACACCAATAAATATATAATATAATCACATACGTGAGCAAGGTCATATCTTACTAATTAACTTCACTTAACTTTCGATTTCAAGTTCATATAACACCACCTATAAGCATACTTATATATAACCAAATCAACATCATTCCCAAGCATATTTATCCATAACCAATTCAACATTATAACTACTCAAAACAAGCACCATTTTTAACTAACAAATATACATCATTTAGTAAGTTGATAACTTTTAATAAAGGATTGGGAATTACTCACCGAAAGCGGACTAAATCAAGCTAACTTCGTCTATAACTCAAACACAACCTAGATTTTTGCTTCTAACTTGGAAAATTGGAGCCTTTCATGGCTTTTAGGTTAAAAGTATTTGTCCTAGAAATGGAAGTGCTCAACCTATAGGAGGTGGAAGTGTGTGTGGACTTGATTTGGCAAGGCGGAGATATAGAAGTGAAGGAGAGACTTAAAACAAAGATTTAAAAGTTTTAAAAGTCATAAAAGCCAATATTTCAAACTGCAGAATCCATCGAAACCATTAGAGGGCTCATGGAAGTTTGGAGGAGTTTTAGAAAGTAGAAATGAAATGAAAAAATGGTAACAAGAGTTAGGAAACTTTTACATATACAAGTGCATAAATCAAATTACTAACTGGCCTTTAAGTACATAACCTCCCTTAGAATTTTACCACCTCACCTTGCATGCTCCCTCCCTCATTCCTCACATTTTCTGTAACGACCTGGAATTTCTCTACTTTGATTAGTGATTATTTAATTAATTTTAAATATTCAATATATAGGTTTATAATGAAAATAAATAAACTCATTTTTATTGATTAATAATGATGGTAACATCATTTTCAAAATTTATTTACCAAATTAAATAGTTAGTAGAAAAACAGAAAGTTTGACTGAAGAACGTTTTCTTATTTTTGATCTTTTGACACCGAAAGTTGTCGACAATGTTCTTCTTCTTTTTGCACTATATGCACATATATAAGGGTTAACTAGCTAAATAATAATATAATTAAGGATAAATTATCTTATGTTAATTTTGTTTAGCAAGTGATGTGATAATTCATAAATTTAATTATAATTTTTTATATATATAAATACATATATTCCTCTCTTGTCACTTCTTAGTTAATTAATAATTAAACTTATATATATATATAAAGAGTGATGTTACAATTCATAAACTTAAAAATAATAAACTTATATATATATATATATATATATATTATCACATCTTAAGGTTATCATCATTAACCATCATTGCTCAGGTTGATATGAGTAGAGAGGGGAGGGAATGTGACATATGAGGGGAAGAAGAGAGTGATGTGGCTTGATAAAATGATGAGGTCTGAAATCTTGCTTATAAATAGCCCATACGTTACTCCATTTTTCCTCTCTTTCCACCTGCCTTTTCTTCCCTATTTCAAAAGCAAATGGAGTTTTTCTTTTCTTGCATCATGTGAAAGTTTATTGACTACAACATTCTAGTTGACTACTTTTCAAATTTCTATCATAGCTATGTCGAAACATCAATCATTTAAAGAGCAATTTTGAGCTCATAATTTAAATTTCAAAAATGGTCCATCTTCTTTGGACTATAACTTATTAAATCAAATCGAAAATGAGTGATTTTTTTTCGAAATGATAGAGAAAAGAAATTCCAATAACTTTCCCTTTATGTGCTTTTTGAAATTTCGTGAGTAGATAGACCAAAAATCAGTTGCAAATTGACATATTTCCAAGTTTATCATTGTGAATTCGATGTTCACTCCACGTTACCAAAACAAGTCTCGCTTACTATTGAAAGTCTACAAGATGGATCATATAATGTATATGCAAGTATATGTGACAAAATATATGATGGAACTAAAACAATATTAATCTAGTAAATGTAGAATAAGCACACCAGGATTTTATACTGGTTCGGACCTCCTGTCCTACGTCCAGTCTCGAAGCTCCCCTTCGGAATTTGACTGTCAAAAACCCTCGTTTCGCTGGAGGAATAGGCTTTGTTACAATAAGTTATTCTTGTCAAATGTGAGTTCTATAACACGAATATTGACTAATTAGTACAAATGCTTCCAATACACATCTAGAGAGTATTTTCTATGAAGAACTGAATATTCGAAAGAATGAAATACAAGTATAGATTGTTAGAGATCAAGAATATAATAGAATATGTAATGGAGAGCGTAAGTAAGTAAGGTAAGTAAAAGAAAATAAGAGTGAGTAAAAGTAATTTGATCTCTTGATTCCTGATGATATATATAGTTGTAGAGAGGTTACTTGAGTAGTTGCATCCATTAACAAGTGCTCTATAGTTACTTCTGTTGATGACGAAGAATTGCAGCGAAGTGAAGTGAAGATGTCTATTTGAATGTGGCATTTGAAGTTTAAATTTAAAATCCGAGTTTGAAATCAGATGTCTGATATTATATATTTTTTGTACAAAGTAAATTTTCAGACGTCTGAGTGCAACTACCAAATGTCTAGTTTAGTCCGTTTGCTTGTTCCAAAGGACTTCTCCAAACGTCTGGCTGGTGCACCAGACGTCTGAAACTTGTTCATGTCTGTTTTGTGCATCCTTTTATGTTGCATCTTTGATTCTATCTACTTGTAGTCTCATGTAACATTCTTTGAGCCTTATTCTTGTCTTTCTAGTGATATTGCTCTAGCAAGTACCTGTATATAGAAATATATATGCATATTCGATTTCCATTGTATAGTTGTTGTCATTGAATATATAGAAATAATGTACTTGTATATTATTTTATAAATCTCCCTCTGAATATATGCTTTCCATCATTTATTGAGATCTTTATTATTTCACACCTTTTGGCATTATCAAAAAGGATTCATAACTTTTAATTGTAGACACTATTGCTATTCCATTTAATATTTATCAATCAGAAAAAAACACCAAAAAGAGGAATTTCATTAATCACATTAATCGATTACATTCATAGAATTTTATAATTTTTATACATAAGATGGAGTCCTAAAAATCTAAGAATCTCTTGGGAAAGCTTTTTCTTGATCATCTCCTTTATCATCATTTTTGGAAGAGCTAGGTAGCTTTTTAGGAGATGTAAGAGTTTGTTCTAGAGGTTCATTCTCCTCAAAAAGTTTCGAATGCTTTAAAGGAGGAGAAGGCACCGGGGTTGGCCAATCTTCTGAAGGTGGTGTAGGACCACGAACCCTTTGAAGAACCTCTTTTAGAACCGATAATACAGTTGAAAATGATGTTTCAACTATGGTCAGGCGTGTAGCAAAAGATGTTTCAAAACTATCAATACGCTTAGCCAATGCTTTTTGATTCCGAGATAAAATAAGCTAATATTGATGAGTTAAGTCACGATAATCTCATTTGGACTCGTCTCTATGCAAGTCTCAGCGTCATCCTGAGTTGTATAATCAAAGGGTGTAGGAGGAGAATGAGTATCTTTGCGATGTCGCTCCATCTCTTGTGATAGTTCAGGTTGTGTTTTAGGTAGAGGCCCAGCTTGTCTGGCTTGACGACGTTACGTCCACTGGTCAAATGATATAAACTTCGAAGGATTTTCCGATATGTGCATTAGTGAGAAAATTTTTGTTGAAGCATATTTCGGAGAAATTTCTTCAAAAGTGGATAAATAGGAGGTGATGTTGTGAGCAGGTAGAAGTCTTATGATGTATGTGGGGTAGATAATCGATGGGCATGATCGAGTCCAAAAATGTTTGAGCTCGTCAAATATAAATTTAGCCCAATTAACCCTTGTTCTACTGAATATAGCATATAGAGCCTTGTGCTCTAACTCCGTTATCTTCGCATGACTACCAAGGCGAGGAATGATAGAGTTGATAATCATTCGAGTTAGAAGTCTCGCCTTAGGTCTTAGGTATTTAGATGCGAACTTAGGCATTTCATCTTCCCATATTTGATGTGTGACATTGTCTCTCGATTTGAAACGCATATCGAGAATATTATATAAATCTTCGCCGATGTCAGAACATCCGAGATTTCTGCCTATGATTCTTGGAGTGAGCCTAATTGTGTTGTCATAAGTGCTAGACCAAGCCAATTATCATTGTGTTCAGTGTTCCAAACTGCTGTGCTATCCAAATTAGCATAGAAGAGAAATATGGCTAACTGATCAGTTTGGATGTTATTGGGATTAAAAGATACCAAAGTTTCTAAACTAGCACTTTCACACACTTTTACTAAATCATACATTGGGAACTTGACTAAATTATAAAATGGTCATGTTTGGAGTTTCTTCACTTGAATGTCCTCGTATCTCTTGAGTGAATGTGGTACATGAATCATCCACTGTTCTACTTGATCATCAGAGCAAATTTGAGATTAAATGAAGTTGCCTGGTCTTTCTTTTGCTTAGAGATCCTAGGGTCTTTTATTTTAGGATCCATTGAATTCGAGAGATATTTGAAGTCGAATTATTTTTGAGAATTGAAAAATCGTTCATGCTGTAGAAAGAATTAAAATTTAAGTGAGAGAAGTAAAAATATAGACGTTATCTGGTTATTTAAAGTGTCGATTGAATTTCAGACGTCTAGAAGATAATTCAGACGTCTGATTTAAGCTATTTTAAAACAGTAAGTAGAATTAGATGTCTGGTTGGTTGAGTTAGACGTCTGGATTTAATCGTATTGTAAATTTTGATAGTCAGAGAGAATTATCAGTCGTCATTTTGTATTATCAAACGTATGGAATAGGTCAAAATTTTATTTTTGTAGGACAGATAGTTTTCTCAAATGTCTGGCTATGATATCAGATGCTTGAAAATGATATGGGTTTTTATAATATGTAGGCAGAGACTTTGTTCAAACGTCTGGTCAATATATCAAACTTCTGAAACAACTGGTTTCTAATGTATGAAGCAGAGATGATTTTCAAACATCTGGAAGGTTATATCAGACGTTTGATATATGCATGATGGTTTAAAAGTTGTGTGATACTAGAATGTCAAACGTCTGACCGTAATGTTCAAACGTTTGAAATGAGCAATTTGTCAAAAAATAGCCTAATTTTAAATGGTGTTGCTTATTTTTTGACCTTCTATTTTTAATAAAACATAGAATTATTATTTATGAAATAGAATTACAAATATACGTGGATAAAAATACAATTAAAATAATTTAAATTTATTTAGATGACGATGGAGCATTGCGATCTTCAGACTTGTCATCCCTCCATGGCTTGAGTGGAGAACATATATTTCCACATTCGTGGGTTCTTGAAGAACCAAAGAATCGTCTAGGTAAAGGATCTAAAGGTGTACAATAAGATGGGAAGGGATCCAAATAATTGCATGGAATCAGAAGTGGTCCATGTACATCCTTATTCCGTGAATTACAAAATTTTATCGCTACTTTCTCTAGAAAACTTAGTCGCCGTGCTGTGACTTTTTGCTCAAGTACAATTCTCGTTGTAACTTTATTCGTTGCTTTTGTAGTGATGTATTTCAACGATTTTCTCCTTGGTGTTAGGAGAAAGGAATAGAGATCGTTTGGACTTCTTTTTATTGGAAGTGAATCCCGTGTGGTAAGAGGACCACTTATACGTCGGTTCTTGATTTGGTATAGGGATACAAAGGAGGTGACATGTATCCGCTGAGCTATCCGTTATTGGTGTCAAGAAGGACAGATGAGAATTATCGGATGACATGATTATATTCTCTATTGTAAAAATAGAGATCTATATATTCTTTACTTTTTGTTTTGTAAAGATATTTATATATGCTTTTAAAAATTATCTATAGGTAATTTCAGAAAATAACCACCTAAAAAATTTAAGGTGAAGGAGTTATTAATTTTAATTTGTGGATAAGAATTTTTAGCTAAACATAGAATAAATAAAGAAGCAGCATTAGTTTAGAATATCACTAAGAGAGCATATTCCTAAACTGCATCGCAGTTTAACAAATGTTTGTTCGTTTAGTGGTTTAGTGAAAATATCTGCTATTTGATTCTCGGTATTTACGTATTCTAATGTAATAATTCCTTTTTCTACATTGTCGCGCAAAAAATGATATCGTATATCTATATGTCTAGTACGCGAATTATTTACAGGGTTTTTTGATAAATTTATTGCACTCATGTTATCGTAATATATAGACGATTTGTTTATAACTTTCCAAAATCCGTAAGTGTTTGTTGCATGTATATCACTTTTGCACATGCTAGAGCTACTGAAATATATTCGGCTTCGCAAGTAGATAAGACGACACAGTTTTGCTTTATAGTAAACCATGAAACTAATGATTGATCAATAAAGTGATACGTTCCGCTGGTACTCTTATGATCTGTTTTACATCCACCAAAATCCGCACCGCTATATGAAACTAGTTCAAACGATGATCCCTTAGGGTAAAACAAACCGTAGTCTCTAGTACTTGATAGATATCGTATGATATCTTAACAGCTATTTAATAAGATTATTTTGGTTTTTCTTGAAATCGAGCACAAAGACATACACTCATCATAATGTCGAGTCGACTAGCCATCATAATGTCAGGTCGACTAGCCATTAAATAAAGTAAGGAGCCAATCCTACTACGGTACAATTTTTCATCAAAATCTTTTCCGTTATCATTTTTTTCCACATGAACACTAGTACTCATTTGTGTTGGTTTACTAGAAGTTTTATGCATTTCAAAATGATGTAACAGATCATTACAATATATTTTTTGATGAATAAAGATACCATTTTCAAGTTCTTCTATTTGTAAACCTAAAAGATAATTAATTCTCCCATGTGAGACATTTCAAATTCATTTTTCATAATATTTGAAAATTGATTACAAAGATTTTCATTAGTTCAACCAAAAATAATATCGTCTACGTAAATTTGTACAACTAAAATGTTGTTATTTTCTTATTTAATAAATAAAGTTTTATCGATTTTACCTATTTGAAAACATATATAATTAAATGATTTTTAAGACGTTCGTACCAGGCACGAGGGGGCTTATTTTAAACCATATAAGGCTTTTGGTAATTTAAAAACATGGTCGAGATATTTTTCGTGAACAAACAATGGAGGTTGTTCAGCATATACATTTTCTTTAATAAAACCATTTAAAAGAGCACTTTTGACATCCATTTGAAATAGTTTAAAATTGTGATGATTTGCAAAAGTGAGTAATGTGCATATGGCCTCAAGTGTTGCTACTGGAGCAAAGGTTTCGTCATAGTCGATGCCTTTTTCTTGATTATAACCTTGAGCGATTAGACATGCTTTCTTTCAACTATATTTCCATTTTCATCTGTTATGTTTTTAAATATCCATTTTGTTCCTATAATTGATTGATTTTATGGCCTTGGTACTAATTCCTAAACATTATTACGTTCAAATTGATTTAATTCTTCTTGCATTGATATTATCCAAAAATTATCATTTGAAGCTTCTTTATAGTTTTTGGGTTCAAAATTTGACACAAATGCTATATGACTTATTTGGTTAAGTTGATTTCTAGTTACTCTGGAGTTAAGATCTCCAATTATGTTATCTTTTGGATGATTTTTCAAAATTCTAGGAGAGGATACAAAAGTATTATTTTGTGCGTTTGTTTCATTATTGAAAGAGTTTGTTGTATTAGATATTGGAATTATTTCTTCATCATCATTAGTATGATGGTTAAGAAAATTTTCATCAAACGAAACACGTAAACTTTCTTCAATTGCATTATTTCGTTTATTAAAAATTCTATATACCTTGCTACGATCCGAATATCCAACAAAGATTCCTTCATCGGCCTTCGGGTCAAAGTTTTCTAAATTATCATTTGTATTTAATATAAAACATTTTAATCCGAAAGTTTTAAAGTATGATACTTTATTTTTTCTTCCAAAAAATATTTCAAAACAAGTCTGTTTAGTCATAGGTCATATGGTTACTCGATTCAAAACATAACAAGCTGTGGCAATAGCTTCAGCCCAAAAATGTTATGGTAGACCACTACTATTTAATAGTGTTTGTGCAGATTCTTGTAACTTACAATTTTTTCTTTCTACTACACCATTTTGTCGAGGTGTGCGAGGAAAATAAAAACTATGACTTATACCTTTTTTATTACAAATATTAGTAAAAAGATCATTTTCGAATTCTCCACCGTCTCACTTCGAATATTCTTAATTTTCAAATACATTTGAGTTTTGATTCTTTTAGCAAAAATTTTAAACATGCCAAAGGTGTCGCTTTTATGTTTTAAAAATAAAGTCCATGTATATCTTAAAAATCATCGACTATTACGAAAACATATTTGTTGTCATTTATAGATCGCACTTGAGTTGGACCAAATAAATCTAAATGTAATAATTCTAATGGTTGTTTTGTAGAAATATTATTTTTAGATTTTAAAGAACTTTTCTTTAGTTTTCCAGTTTGAAAATCGTCACATAAATTTTCTACTTTGTAATTTATTTTAAGTAATCCTCTAACTAGCTCATATTTTGCTAATTTATTAATATATTTAAAATTAATATGACAAAATCGTTTATTCCAAAACCATGGATCATCATGTTTGGCGGTTAACCATAAAGTTGAATTTTGATTTATATTCATATTTAAGACTTAAATATTTTTGTTTCTAAAACCCTCCAAGATAAATTGTTTGTTATTGTCGAAAATATTGCATCTATATTTTTCGAAATTGGTTTGGAAATCTTTATCGCATAATTGACTGATACTAAGTAGGTTGTGTTTTGAATTTTCTATTAACAAAACATTTGTAATAATAGGCGAGTTAGAAATACCATATTTAATGAAACATTCCTGAATTTATACCAACTTTAATTTGACAATTAATTTAATTTTTGGAATTAAATTATGAAATTATTGGTAAAATAATATGAAAATTCCAAAACAAATAAAAATATGCACTTTAAATAGAATTTTTGATTGGAATTCAAAAATAAGTATTTATTAATTTGAATTTTATTTGAATACACTAAGTTTTGAGATGAATAAAATTGTTGTTTAATTTTAATATACGATATATTGGAAAGTTATATTTTGAAATTAATATAGTAAGAGTTGTTGAACACTAAATTTCATATTGTTTAATATACATATCTCTTGAAAATCAATAAGAATTAAATTACGAGTTTATATACCTTCTTTTAAATTTGTTTGAGCTAAATTGTGTGTATATATAAGTGTGTGTGTGTGTGTGTGTGTGTGTGTATAAGAATATATGAGTGTAAGAAAATAAAATAGATAAACACATTTTATAAATTAAAATAATGCAAGGTTTAAAACATAATTTGTAAATTAACTTTGAGCAAAGGATTTAAACACAAATTGTTATATTTTTAACAAGTGTTCATTTAATAGAGAAGTACAAGCTCAATTATGTTTATAATTAGAAGTGGCAAATTTTCTTTTGAATTTAATCTTAGTAAACATAAGAAAGAAAAAATAAAAATACGACCATGCTGTTTTCAAAAGTTAATTTTTCAAACCTGTAGACTGAGAAAATTTATGAGCCAAAGAATTAAAATCAAAACTGAAAATTTAGAAGCTTCAGTTTCAAACATGGAAACTCAAATCAAAACCAAAAAATCAAACCTGAAAATAAACCTGGTTCAAAAGCCCGAAAACAATTCTGAAGCAAATCAAATTACAAGTTAAGTTCAAAACCGGGAAAAGAAAAAAATCAATTCAAGTTAAAAGTCTGCAAGCAAATTCCAAACCAAGTATTGAGCAATTCAAAGTCTTCGATCTGGAAAGCAGAGATTCAACTCAAATACATCATGCAAAGATCAAAATATCTAACATTCCTGTCTCAAGATCAAATTCAACTTTAAATTTCAGTTTAAAAGCATCAGGTTCTAGGGAAACAAAAATGTCTGGTCCTCTGTCTTTTCTATGTTCCATGCCAGGTGAGCAAACTTCATTTTTAAAAACCCATCTTCTTGATTCTGATATATGTGGTGAAATTGCCTTGGCAACTGATGATTCAATATGAAAATATCTACATGTATATCTGTGTAAATTTATGTGTGTAATTGGATGCATGCATGTCGTTATATATGTATTTACACACCAATATGGGTATAACAGGCTTAAAAATCTTTATAAAAAGATACATATCTTTTTATCCAAACAAACTTAGGCTATGGTTTCTAAAGGGAAATTGTTTATAAGAATGTAAATTCATTTTTAAGAAATGTTTCCAGTAGAATTATTTGGAAAATATTGCAATTATTTAAAATTACAGTGAAAACTTAAAACTACAGCAAATATGAGTATCATAATTTTGAATTTCATTTACATCATCTAACTAGATTTCAAAAACTATGAATTTTAAGTGCATTTTTATTTTGATAGATTTTGGGAAATTATGAGTTGAACAGGAAATGAAATTTCGTCAATTTCTGATGATAACGTAATCATTTTGCCTCGGGATTCTCGTTGGAGGAAGGTTGTGGATAGGTGACTGCTGGAAAAATACTCGGATTGTTTATAAATGATCGAGGTTGTAGAACGATGATGATTTAGGGTTTGAAGACCAGATCTGAGGGGCAGTTGAATTCGATGATTGACTGTTATCAATATCGCATCGAGTTGCATCGGTCTGAGGGGAATGGAAAAAGGGGACTTCGACGAGGCTATGGTCGTGGTGGCGAAGGTCCTGATGGACAGAAATGGCAAAAATGAAAAAGGTTTGGTTGGTCGGGTTGCACCAGTTTTTCAATGACATGCTTGATTTCGAATGCTTGTCAAATTGAGAAATCTGAGTATTAGTAAGGGATGGGGACGTGTGCGTCGACGTGCCAGAGGTGATCATGATGACCAGAATCGCTCCTACGAACCGTGCACATGCACACGCGAAACTCTGTGCATCAGGAAAGTATGGTAGTTGAAGAAGATGTAGCTTGGGTTTGCTCTCGAGAAAACATGATGTTGGCTCGAATTGGGATTCGAATGCATATGCGAGTGATTTTAAACAATTTTGAATTTTAAAACAAAATCAAATTTAAAAGAAAAGAGGAGAAGAAAGAAAGGATTGTTTGCTCGGGTAAGTTTGCAATTGGTTCTGGGGTTGCTCGTGTATCTTGTGGTTTGGCTCGGGTAAGAATCGAAGTTGGCTCGAGTATTTGAAGGGATGAACCAGGTTTTAAAATATGTATCTGGCTTTCAATGGCAATAAGAAATGAAGTTTTAATGCAAATGTGTTTTGAAATTAAATTTTCTTGATTTGAAAAATTAAATATCAGGTGATTATTTAATTTAATTCTCTAATTGTTTTCAAAATAAATTACTTCAAATTTATTAAGTTAAAAGTGTTTTATTCTATATAACTTTTGTTTTAAAGTTTACAAACTTAATTTTTGTAATTAAGTGAAAAAAAATTGAGAAAATAAAATGTTTTATAATCCTTAATCTAACTTAAAGATTTTAAGTTAATTAATGCATTGATGATGATTTATTTCCAAAGGTTATTAAATAAGGATTAAGTAATAAAGATAAATGGTTTATCCTTCAAACTTATGAAAGTGATTAAGGAATGATAATTAATTGCGGATTAATTAATTATTGTTATTAATTAAGGATTTATTAATGAATAATTAGGGATTAATTAAGTCATAATTAAAGATTAATCAACAAATGATTTCAGGTTAATTAATGGTTAATGTTTGTAATTAATTAATGTTAATTAACCAGGATTAGTGACTAATCTGATTTAAATTAATCAGACAATTAATTAATCCTACTTATGGATGTTTGGATTGTATTGAATATTGAATTATTTGATATCTCTGTTATGTACTTATGATGCTATGTAAAGTGAATTGCTTTGTGCTGAGCTGTGATATCTGTGATGAATATACTGCTGTGTGAATGTGAAAACCCCTTGGCCGTAAAACGACATTTTAATTTCGATGCGACAGGGAGTCGGATTCCTGTTGGTTATCCGCAATCCATATCGAATCGTAATAGTGAATCTTTATGATTGATAAATTGACTTTATCTATGAATCTGTAAATGAAGATAAGCGTTATGGATTATACGACTTATCGATATTGATATGATTGAATCTGTGATGACTGATGTTGTGCACTATTGTGTAAAATCCCCTAGACTACACTATACATACACAAATATGGATTTCACGAGGAAAACAGTTAAGTCAGAGATTTTTGAATTTAATATTTTTGAAATAGTTTTAAAATTGAATTTTTGAATCCAAATGGTTTTGGAAATGGATTGGGTTTAAAGTGAAAGGCTTTTGAAAAGAATTTCAAGGATAAAGGTTATTTTTGAATAACTTGATTCAGTTTTGAAATTTGATTTAAATTTGAATTCAAAAAATTTGAAGTTGACTTCTATGATTTAAGATTTAAACAAGGTTATACAAGTTTATATGGGTTTTTAAACCATTTTAAAAGTGTTGTTTTGGAATTAGAATTTAACCCAAAGATTTTAACTTGTATAAATGTAATTGGATTTTTTCCGAAATGAAAACTATTTATTTTCAAATAATAAGAGCTTTCATATGAGGAAGGAATTTCCAATTTGTATTAAAGGGATTTCAATTTGAAATGAAATGGTTTTCAAAGTTATGAATGAATCTTTGGAAATGGGTTTTCAAAGCTATGAGTTAAATCTTTGATTTAAAGATTGAATGAGTTATTCCAATTGAAATGGAATTTTTTTTTAAATCCGTAAATGAATCATTGTGAAACTCGGGGAACTTTGTCAAATGAATCTTTTGTTTAAAGATTTGTAAATGGTAATAAGTCTAAAACCATTTGAAAGAAAGGTTTTTAACCTTTCTATAAAAGATTTGAAAGGGAAATTATTTTGAAAAAGCTATGAATGAATCTGTGCGAAAGATTAGTGAAATTTATGAAATGAATCTTTTTGTTTAAAGATTTGGAAATGGTAATTTGTTTAAACCATTTGAAAGATAGGTTTTGAAAAATAAGTTGTGACTTAACCGAGATCCCATTATCCGTATGGTTTTTAAATATTGCGCTCACTATTCGGTTTAGCCGGGAGAGGACCTTTGTGTCATATAACCCATTCCTAATAGTGATACGATGAAATGGATAGCATTTGAAGAAAGTGGTGAAGACCGGGTCTCTTTGAGAACAATATGATAACCTATCGAATGACTCTGCACTGAGTAGCTACGGTACAGAGATCTCCATATGTGATGGGGAGTCCGATCAGGATAGGTAATACCCATATTGCAATGGCTTCTTTGGAAGTGCCTTCGGTTCTATTCGAACCCGGAACAGACTTGTATGGATGTGTGTCAGACATTACACTTTAATATGTAAAGTTGGTTTCTATAAAATACATTTCCGTTTGGTGGAGGAGATTTATTCTCTTAGCTTAACACCATTCTCTGAGACGTACGGGCTCAGAGGTTATGTAGTTGATAGTTACTAGTGATACATTCCCTATTTGGTACTGTGTCATACGAAGTGATGCAGATCATTTGTTGATCAAAGCATGACTTTGTGAAAAAGTGTAGCTTTGTGGATGAGATCTCATCGAGCCTCACAACCCGGTAATGGTCGAAACAGGAAAGATGCGGCAATGTTTCAAGGGTCGCACCCTTAGGGTATGTCCATTCCTTCTAGAAAAGGGTGGTATCATGGTATGGAGCCTAGATACTTACGCATGTGGACACTGTATATTTATTATTATGTGATGTAGTTTGTGTAGAGGGCCCTAGGATAAAGGTCGCAAACGACCGGGGGTGGCATATCTTAGGTTTTACTCCCAGGAAGGGAGTAAATCGGCCTTGTGTTGGTAAAGATCCGGGTAGGTTCTCGGGGCATCCCTCCAGAGGCATTCCTATGTGGCAATAGGAAGTTCCTTGGCCTAACCATTTGTTGGAAAATCCAATCTCCAATACGCGCCCGTATGGTTTTAGTTGTATAACCTGCCATCTACTTATGGTGGCGCCCCACTATTTGGATGGTAGCTATAGTAGGCATAGTTTGAAATGTCTATGCTGGCAAAGATTAATATTATACTTTCTAAAGGTTTTCTGCACTATGCACTAATGATAATATCAAAATGGTTTTCGCGTATCAAGCATTTTTGACTATCATAAGGAGAAATCTCCTACAATTCTGCGTTTGCATGGTGTGTGTGGTGGGAGGCCTTATGGTAGTTTCATTTTCCAAAAAGCATTGCGGATTTCAATTTTTTAAAATCTTTTGTTGTTTGTTTTAAAGATAAACTGTTTCTGTTTGCTCATACTAGTCCCATGACTGACCCGGAGTTTATTATTCCCTTCCTAAACTCTGGGTGCCCACAATTTTCCACACGGGCAGTCTAGAGTTGGGTTTTTCAGATAGTAGATATCGATTCAGTAGCTTTCAGCTTTCTCTTTAGAATTCTATGGAGGCTTTGGATATTTAAGTCTTTGGTCTCCATGACTGACCTGGATTGCTTAGCTTGGTACAACTTGATGCTGGTTCGAGCTATCTATGGAGATTGCTGATATTAGTGTTTCTTCTGGAGTTTCAAGTTCTATTTGTTTCCACTGTTAGTTCATTGGTGTTTCCACTGTAGCATTTCATTATATCTCTGATTTTGATCATTGTTGTATATTTTGATATTGTATCATTAGAGTTTTATATGATATTCATTCTTTTCTTTGGCTGTGTTGCTATACTTAATGTGTTATAAGCTCCGGCGAACAAGATTCGATGTTTGAATCTGCGGCATTCGAGTACAAGTGAAGTATGGGTGCCAATTTTCGAAGGTTGAATCAGGGTCGTTATAATTGGCATCAGAGCTGAAGGTTGAAACTTTAGCTCAGGAGTATAACACATTAGGTAACTCTTTAGAGATAGGGTGAAGTATACCATAGAATGAGTATATCCCTAAGATATCCGTCTGTATGCCTCAGTAAATTCTCATGTTATTCACTGATAGTAAGTGTGAGTGCAAGAAGAGGATGAGATAGGAGACAGGGGAGTACCACTACAAATGGTCGATACCCTGCAACAACAGAAGTAACTTTTCTCTATCAATCTCTTTGATCATTCAATTCTTTGATGGCTTCGTAGCAGCTCGAGAGAGAAGTTTTGGTGAAAGGTCGTTATTTTTGGTTAAATCAAAGGGTGAGATGGTATGGGACATAAACTCCAGATGGGTCAGAGTTGTTTGTTTGGATGAATTGGTTGCTTTGGTTGCTATGGTTGATAAGTATACTTTGGTTTCTAAATTAAAAAGTTTTGGATTTATATCCATATATATGTCTATTCTGTGGGGTCCAAATATGTTCTACGAACGGTTAGATATCCCTTCGAACTAACCGGTGCCTAACATATTCATAGATCGAATGACCCGAGTATTTCGTGTAATGTTAAATGAGTGTATTCTCGTATCTATTGTTGATATTCTGATTTGGTAAGCCAAATGCAGAATAGATATTCGGTTTGATCTGGAAAGATACTTCTCTATCTTTTATCTATTCTTTGTTATCTTCCCGTTTTGCAAATTTCGGGGATGAAATTTTCTAAGGGGGGTATCTGTAACATTCCCGAATTTTTACCAAGTTTAATTTGACAATTAATTTAATTTTTGGGATTAAATTATGAAATTGTTGGTAAAGTAATATGACAATTCCAGAACAAATAAAAATATGTACTTTAAATAGAATTTTGAATTGGAATTAAAAAATAAGTATTTATTAATTTGAATTTGATTTGAATACTTCAAGTTTTGAGATGAATAAAATTGTTTTCAAATTTTAATATATGATATATTGGAAAGTTATATTTTGAAATTAATATAGTAAGATTTGTTTAAAATTAAATTTCATATTATTTAATATACATATCTCTTGAAAATCAATAAGAATTAAATTAAGAGTTTATATGCCTTCTTTTAAATTTGTTTGAACTAAATTTGTGTGTATATATATATGTAAGAATATAGAGTGTAAGAAAATAATATAGGTAAACATGTTTTATAAATTAAAATAATGCAAGGTTTAAAACACAATTTGTAGATTAATTTTGAGCAAAGGATTTAAACACAAATTGTTATATTTTTAACAAGTGTTCATTTAATAGACAAGTGTAAGATCAATTATGTTTATAACTACAAGTGGCAAATTTTCTTTTGAATTTAATCTAGTAAATATAAGAAAGAAAAAATAAAAACAAGACCAGGCTGTTTTCAAAAGTTAATTTCTAAAACCTGTAGACTGAGAAAATTTATGAACCATAGAATTAAAATCAAAACTGAAAATTTAGAAGCTTCAGTTTCAAACATGGAAACTCAAATCAGAACCAGAAAATCAAATCTAAAAATAAACCTGATTCAAAAGCCTGAAATCAATTCTAAAGCAAATCAAATTACAAGTTCAGTTCAAAACCTAGAAAAGAAAAAAATCAATTCAAGTTAAAAGTCTGCAAGCAAATCCCAAACCAAGTATTGAGCAATTCAAAGTCTTCGATCTGGAAAGCAAAGATTCAACTCAAATACATCATGCAAAGATAAAGTATCTAACATTCCAATCTCAAGATCAAATGAAACTTTAAATTTCAGTTTAAAAGCATCAGGTTCCAAGAAAAAAAATGTCTGGTCCTCTGTCTTTTCTCTATTCCATGCAAGGTGAGCAAACTTCATTTCTTAAAACCCATCTTCTTGATTCTAATATATGTGGTGAAAATTCTTTGGCAAACGATGATTCGATATGAATATATCTACAAGTAAATCTATGTATATATATGTGTGTAATTGGATGCATGCATGTCAGTATATATGTATTTACACACCTCTATGGGTATAACATGCTTAAAAATCATTATAAAAAGATACATGTCTTTTTATCCAAACGAATTTAGGCTATGGTTTCTAAAGGGAAATTATTTATAAGAATGTAAATTCATTTTTAAGAAGTGTTTCCAGTAGATTATTTGGAAAATATTGCAATTATTTAAAATTACAGTGAAAACTTAAAACTATGGCAAATTTGATTATCATAATTTCGAATTTCATTTAGATCATCTAACTAGATTTCAATAACTATGAATTTTAAGGGTAAATTCAGGATTTTTAGTTTGATAGATTTTGGGAAATTATGAGTTGAACAGGAAATGAAATTCCATCAATTTCTGATTACCACGTAATCATTTTGCCTTGAGATTCTCGTTGGAGGAAGGTTGTGGATAGGTGATTGTAGGAAAAATACTCGGAGCATTTATAAATGATCGAGGTTGTAGAATGATGATGATTTAGGGTTTCAAGACTAGTCTGAGGGGCGGTTGAATTCGAAGATTGATTGTTATCAATAGCGCATCGAGTTGCATTGGTCTGAGGGGAAAGGAAAGAGGGGACTTCGTGAGGCTTTGGTCGTGGTGGCGAAGGTCCTAATGGCCAGAAATGGAAAAAATATGGAAGGTTTGGTTGGTCGGGTTGCACCAGTTTTTCGTTGACGTGCTCAATTTCGAATGCTTGTCAGATTGAGAAATATGACTGTTAGTGTGGGATGGGGGCGTGTGCGTCGACGTGCCGGAGGTGATCACGATGATCAGAATCGCTCCGACGAACTATGCACATGCACGTGCGAAACTCTGTGCATCTAGAAAGTATGGTAGTTGAAGAATATGATGGTAGCTCAGGTTTACTCTCGAGAAACGTGATGTTGGCTTGGGTTGGGATTCGAATGCATATGCGAGTGATTTTAAACAATTTTGAATTTTAAGACAAAATCAAAGTTAAAAGAAAAGAGGAGAAGAAGAAAGGACTGTTTGCTCGGGTAAGTTTGCAATTGGTTCGGGGGTTGCTCGTGTATCTTGTGGTTTGGCTCGGGTAAGAATCAAAGTTGGCTCGAGTATTTGAAGGGATGAAACAGGTTTTAAAATATGTATCTCATTTTCAAAGGCAATAAGGAATGAAGTTTTAATGCAAATGTGTTTTGAAATTAAATTATCTTGATTTGAAAAATTAAATATCAGGTGATTATTTAACTTGATTCTCAAATTGTTTTCAAAATAAATTACTTCAAATTTATTAAGTTAAAAGTGTTTTAATCTATGTTACTTTTGTTTTAAAGTTTACAAACTTAATTTTTGTAGTTAAGTGAAAAATTTTTAGAAAATAAAATGTTTTATAATCCTTAATCTAACTAAAGATTTTAAGTTAATTAATGTATTGATGATGATTTATTTGCAAGGTTATTAAATAAGGATTAAGTAATAAAGATAAATGGTTTATCCTTTAAATTTATGAAAGTGATTAAGGAATGATAATTAATTAAGGATTAATTAATTATTGTTATTAATTAAGGATTTATTTATGAATAATTAGGGATTAATTAATTTACAATTAAAGATTAATCAATAAATGATTTAAGGTTAATTAATGGTTAAAGTATGTAATTAATTAATGTTAATTAACCAGGATTAGTGACTAATCTGATTTAAATTAATCAGACAGTTAATTAATCCTACTTATGGATGTTTGGACTTTACTGAATATTGAATTGTTTGATATCTCTGTTATGTGCTTATGATGCTATGTAAAATGAATTGCTTTGTGCTGAGCTGTGATATCTGTGATGAATATACTGATGTGTGAATGTGAAAACCCCTTGGCCGTAAAACGACATTTGAATTACGATGCAACAGGGAGTCGGATTCCAGTTGGTTATCCGAAACCTACTTCGAATCATAATGGTGAATCTTTGTGATTGATAAATTGACTTTATCTGTGAATCTATATGAAGATAAGCGTTATGGTTTATACCGCTTATCGATATTGATATGATTGTATCAGTGATGATTGATGATGTGCACTATTGTGTAAAACCCCCTGGACTACACTATACACACACAAATATGGATTTCACGAGGAAAATAGTTAAGTCATAGATTTTTGAATTTAATATTTTTGAAATAGTTTTAAAATTGAATTTTTGAATCCAAATGGTTTTGGAAATGGATTGGGTTTAAAGTGAAAGGCTTTTGAAAAAGAATTTCAAGGATAAAGTTATTTTTGAACAACATGATACAGTTTTGAAATTTGATTTAAATTTGAATTCAAAAAATTTGAAACTAACTTCTATGATTTATGAATTAAAAAAAGGTTATACAAGTTTATATGGGATTTTAAACCATTTTAAAAGTGTTGTTTTGGGAACTTGAATTTAACCCAAAGATCTTAACTTGTATAAATGTAATCGGATTTTTTCCCAAATGAAAACAATTTGTTTTCAAATAATAAGTGCTTTCATATAAGAAAGGAATTTCCAATTTGTATTAAAGGGATTTCAATTTGAAATGAAATAGTTTTCCAAGTTATGAATGAATCTTTGAAAATGGGTTTTGAAAGCTATAAGTTAAATCTTTGATTTAAAGATTGAATGAGTTAATCCAATTGAAATGGAAATTGTTTTGAAATCTTTAAATGGATCATTGTGAAACTGGGGAACTTTGTGAAATGAATCTTTTTGTTTAAAGATTTGTAAATGGTAAAATGTTTAAAACAATTTGAAAGAAAGGTTTCTAACCTTTCTATAAAACATTTAAAGGGGAATTGTTTTGAAAAACTATAAATGACTCTGTGTGAAAGATTGGTGAAATTTGTGAAATGAAACTTTTTGTTTAAAGATTTGGAAATGGTAATTTATTTAAACCGTTTGAAAGAAAGGTTTTGGAAAATAAGTTGTGACTTAACTGAGATCTCATTATCCATATGGTTTTTAAATATTGCGCGCACTATTCGTTAGCCAGGAAAGGACCTATGTGTCATATAACTCATTCCGAATAGTGATACGACGAAATGGATAGCATTTGAAGATGGTGGTAAAGACTGGGTGTCTTTGAGAATGATAGGATATCCTGTCGAATGACTCTGCACTGAGTAGCTACGTTATAGAGATCCCCATATGTGATGGGGAGTCCGATCGGGATTGAGAATGCCCGGATTGCAAGGGCTTCTTTGGAAGAGCCTTCGATTCTGTTCGAACCCAGAACAGACTTGTATGGATGTGTGTCTGACATTACACTTTGAGATGTAAAGCTGGTTTCTATCAAATACATTTCTGTTTGGTGGCGGATATTTATTCTCCTAGCTTAACACCCTTCTCTAAGACGCACGAGCTCAGAGGTTACGTAGTTGATGGTTACTAGTGATACATTTCCAATTTGGTAATGTGGCATACAAAGTGATAATGATCATTTGTTGATAAAAGCATGACTTTGTTGAAAAGTGTAGCTTTGGATGAGACCTCATCGAGCATTACAACCCGGTAGTGGTCGAAACAGGAAAGATGCGGCAAGGTTTCAGGGATCGCCCCTTAGGGCATGTCCATTCCTTTTGGAAAAGGGTGGTATCATGGTATGGAGCCCAGATACTTACTCATGTGGACATTGGATATTTATTACTGTGTGATGTTGTTGGTGTAGAGGGCCCTCGGATAAAGGTCGCAAACGACTGGGGGTGGCATATCTTAGGTTTTACTCTCGGGAAGTGAGTAAACCGGCCTTGTGTTGGAAGAGATCCGGAGAGGTTCTCGGGGCGTCCCTTCAGGGGCGTTCCCATGTGGCAATAGGAAGTTCCTTGGCCTAACCATTTGTTGAAAAATCCAATCTCCAATACGCATCCGTACGGTTTTAGTTGTATAACCCGCCATCTACTTATGGTGGCACCCCGCTATTTGGATGGTTGCTATAGTAGGCATAGTTCGAAATGTCTATGCTAGCTAAGATTAATATTATACTTTCGAAAGGTTTTCTGCACTATTCACTAATAATAATATCAAAATGGTTTTCGCGTATCAAGCATTTTTGACTATCACAAGGAGAAATCTCCTCTAATTCTGCGTTTGCATGGTGTGTCTGGCGGGAGGCCTTATGGTAGTTTCATTTTCCAAAAAGCATTGCGGATTACAGTGTTTTAAAATCTGTTGTTGTTTGTTTTAAAGATAAACTGTTTATGTTTGCTCATACCGATCCCATGACTGGCCCGGAGTTTATTGTTCCCTTCCTAAACTCTAGATGCCCACAATTTTTCACATAGGCAGTCTAGAGGTGGGTTATTCAGATAGTAGATATCGGTTCAGTAACTTTCACCTTTCTCTTTGGAATTCTATGGAGACTTTGGGCATTGAAGTCTTTGGTCTCCACGATTGACCTAGATTGCTTAGCTTGGTACAACTTGATGGTGGTTCGAGCTATCTATGGAGATTGGTGATATTGGTGTTTCTTTTAGAGTTTCGAGTTCTAGTTGTTTCCACAGCTAGTTCATTGGTGTTTCCACTGTAGCATTTCATTTTATCTCTGATTTTGATCATTGTTGTATATTTGGATATTGTATCATTGTAGTTGTATATGATATTCATTCTTTTCTTCTGCTATGTTGTTTACTTAATATGTTATAAGCTCCGACGAACCAGATTCGATGTTTGAATCTGTGGCATTCGAGTACAAGTGAAGTATGAGTGCCTATTTTTGAAGGTCGAATCAGGGTCGTTATAGTTGACAACGTCTCTAATGCCAACGATGGATCCTTTTGAGTTATCTCCAAAAGTTACTGTTGCACCATCGATATATGTTATATTTGATAACATTTATGAGTTTTCAGTCATATGCTTAGAGCATCCACTATTAAGCATCCATTTCTCCTTATTTTATTTTGGGTACCTGCAAAATAAAAGATGGTTTAATTGGTACCCATATACTTTGTTAGGGTCCTAGATGTTAGGAGGGGTAGGTAGCCATAGCCAAGTAGGTTTGGTACCTTTATGAACATAATTTTTATTATAGACTACACTATCTAAAAATTATTAATATGTATTTGTCTAATCAAATTATTATTTGTCTTAGGAATCCAAATTTTTATATTTTTGGTATTCGTATTAGACTTAGTTGATCTTTTAGTCTTTTGATAAATAAAACTACATTTGTTAACATTACAATTACCTGATGGTTTTGAAAAGATTTTACAAATCTTGTTTTCCTTTATTAAAATTTGAAACATTATTTGTAATTTTATCTAATTTTTATTTCAGTTCTAAATTTTCAATTTTTAATGTTTCCATATTACTCTTCAAGTTGACATTTTCTTTTAACAAGTTATCCTTTTATAGTTTAGTTTTATCAAAATCAACAGCCATAGTCTCATTTTTAACCAAATTATTTCTAATTTTTTCTTGAGATTATTCTAGTTCCTCTTCTAAAATAATTTTTTCATCTTTTAACATTCCTACTTCAATTCCTAATCTATTTATTTTGTCTATAAGTTTTTATTCATTTTTTTAATTTATCTAAATTAATCATTTACTTCTATGTTAAGTTCTAATAATTCATCATAGCTAAGTTTGGGGCATGCCTCATCGGTTTGTGCCATGAAGCATACATTAAGCTTGTTCTCCATCACTATTGTTATCACTGTCTGATGATGATGATGAATTCAAGTCATCCCATGTTACTTTGAAAGATTTCTTGTTTTTGAATTTTTCAAATTTGTTCTTCTTTTTATCATTATTGAGCTTGGGACAATCTGTCTTCATATGTCTTAATTGGTCACATTCATAACATTTTATTGATGTTTGATTCGTTGAGCTTGATTTTTCCTCCTTTTTATAATCTAGTCATTCTCCTAAACTTCTTGAA
This sequence comes from Allium cepa, assembly GCA_030765085.1. Classification (NCBI taxonomy): domain Eukaryota; kingdom Viridiplantae; phylum Streptophyta; class Magnoliopsida; order Asparagales; family Amaryllidaceae; genus Allium; species Allium cepa. The sequence continues at coordinate 716,174,400 of CM060945.1, read as the reverse complement.
TTTGTTGTATTTTTTAGCAATAAATACAATTTCTTCATCGTCTAAGTCGAAGTCTTCATTTGTTGCTAAGAATGCTATGTTTTTCTTTTTCGAATTTTGTTCTTTTCATGCCTTTAAATTAGCTTCGTAGGAAATTTAATTTCCTATCAATTCCTCAACTAAGAGTGTTGAGAGATCATTAGCTTCTTTGATAGCTAATACTTTTCTTTCCCACTCTGGAGTTAAAGAATTGAGTATTCTAGATACTAAGTTAAAATTTGGAATTTGACTTCAAGTGCCATTAAATCATGTTAAATGGTTTGAAATCTAGATTACATGTCTATTATGGATTCATTTTGTTTCGTTTTAAATGATGAAAATTGATTTTGTAAAATTGAAATTCTAGTTTGTTTAACTTTGTTTGTGCCTTTGTTTGTAACTTGTAAGGTACGCCTAATATCATATGCAGTATTACTTAACACGATATGTGAAAATTCATTCTTATCTAATGACCAAAATAAAAAATTCATAGCTTTTGCATTATTAGAAGCTGCGGTTTTTGTGCATCATTTCATATGTTCATTCCATGTGCATTATTTTGAGTGGCTGACCAAATTCCTAATCCATTTGCTTCCATAAAAGTTTTCATACGTGTTGATCAATATGCATAGTTAGAACCATTAAAATGTAGGGGTCGTGCTATGGATTGACCTTCTTGAAAAGTACTTGCCATATTATAGGGATTCAAAAACGTGTTATGGTACTTTGATCAAACCTTGCTCTGATACCAATTCAAAGTCTACACGATGGATCGTATAGTGTATATGCAAGTAAATGTGACAAAATATATGATGGAACTAAAATAATATTAAACTAAGTAAATATAGAATAAACACATCAGGCTTTTATACTGGTTCGGACCTTCCGTCCTACATCTTCTTCTGAAGCTCCCCTTCGGAATTCGACTATCAAACACCCTCGATTCTCTCAGAGGAATAGGCTTAGTTACAATAAGTTGTTCTTGACAATGTATTCTATCACACGCATATTGAAAAATTAGTACAAATGCTTCCAATATATATCTAGAGAGTATTTTCTATGAAGAACTGAATATTTGGAAGAATGAAATAGAAGTAAAAATTGCTAGAGATCAAGAATATAATAGAGTATGTAATTGAAGAGCATAAGTAAGTAAGGTGAGTAAAAGAAAGTAAGAGTGAGTAAAAGTAATTTGATCTCTTGATTCTTGATGATATATATAGTTGTAGAGAGGTTCCTTAAGTAGTTGCATCCTTTAACAAGTGCTCTACAGTTGCTTCTGTTGATGATGAAGAATTGCGGCGAAGAGAGGCGAAGCTGTCTATTTGAATGTGGTAGTGGAAGTTCAAATTTAAAATCCAAGTTCGAAATCAACTGTCTGGTATTTGTATTAGACGTCTGATACTATATATTTTATGTATATAGTAGATTTTCAGACGTCTGAATGCAAATGTCAGATGGTTTAGTCTGTTTGTTTGTTTTTTCCAAAGGACTTTTCTAGATGTCTGGCTTGTACACCCAGACGTTTGAAATTTGTGCATGTCTATTTTGTGCATCCTTTTATTTTGCTTCTTTGATCCTATCGACTTGTAGTCTCATGTAACATTCTTTGAACCTTGTTCTTGTTTTTCTAGTGATGTTTCTCTAACAAGTACCGGTATATAAAAATATATGTGCATATTCGATTTCAATTGTATAGTTGTTGTCATTGAAACCGCAGATTTGATTTCCTAACAACTCTTCCCTTCAAGGCCAAGCCTACCTAATTTAAGGTTCAAGACTCCATCATGTCTTTTAGGAATGGAAGTGCTATGTCAAACTCTAATTTAGCGAGCATTTAGATAGCTTTCGGTTAGGAAATTCCTAATCTTTTGGAAAGAACTTTCCTTTATATGTTGTGTTGATCCTTAGTTATATGTATGTTATATATATGTTGGATCTTAGCATGTTTGAAATGTGATTATAAGTGCTAATGTATGGGTTAGTGTTTGCATTCGAATGAATGTGTTATTGCAGAGTTAGTAATTAGGTATATGTATGCAATTTGTTGTATGAATGTGATGTGTGAATATAAAGGATTGATGGCGAACTTGACTATAGTCATGATGGGCTGAAAAAAATTTGAAACTTTGTATGCCGTCGCGATGGATTTAAGGTTTGATTTGAAATCAAACTCATTTCAAGAGTTTAAAGTTTATATTTTAGTTAAAATTTGCGTAATTTGTTTTAAAGTGTGAAAATTTATGAAGGTATGTTCCAATCATGAAATAGTATGTTTTAGTAAAGTGGCTTCTCTTAAAGGGGGGTAAGACCAAACTGCACTCATAGCAATAGCCGCTGTGGATGCAGTTCAGCAAAGGTTTGAATTTCTATTTCATTATTTTTAAATTGGTTTACAAAGTTTTTCAAAGCTAATTAGTAATGTTAAAATGTAATTAAATTGTAATATAATTAGTTGATTAATTAATTAATCAGTTAATTAAAAGGTAATTAGCACTTAAGTGGTAATTAATAAGGTGATTAAAGGCTAATTATCACTTAAGTTATGTTAATGACCGTTAGTTAATTGATATAGCTTTAATTAATGTTTTATATGGTTGAGAAGTAATTAAATGACTAAGAATTATTTAATTAAGATTAATGGTTAATTAATTATTATTTAGTTAATGGATTATTTAATTAATTAGGATTTAACTTTTAAACAATTTGGTTTAACCTTAACCAAGTTGCATTAGTAAGCTATTTAGCACTTAATAAGTTGATTAAGCCTAATTACAATTTGATTATGACTTAAGTTTGATTAATAATGGTTAATTAAGGTTAAATTGGGGTTTAAGATTATTAAATCTATTCAACTCTTTTCAAAGGTATTTTAAAACTGAACCGAATGTGTTCAAAACAAACTCTTTTTTAAAAGTGAACCGATTCCAAATCCAAGATTTTTTCTTGTCTGGACCGTAAGTAACCCTATATGATTAGAAAGACTAAATGAAATTTTTTAGCAGAACAAAACACCATTCTACTATAGTGTAAGTGATTTGATTTTATGGACATGCGTTAGCAGAATAAATCCCCATTCTGCATTGATTGAATTGTTTGTACATTTGTTTAGAGAGACAAATCACCCTCCTACTTTTGTGTCATGACTCGGTTTTTCGACGCTCGAAAATTGACATCAATATGTCCATGGTATTAAATGCCGAACAATCAAATGTTGGAAAAACAGGCCGTAAGGGAAAGAAGAAAAAGGTAGAAGAAGAAATAGAAAACAACATCAGAATCTCACAATTGTAGTGGAATAATATATGATAGATATCAGCAAGTTTTTATACAAAGAAACCGCATTTGTATTATATATTACATCATCATAGTACAACATCAAATAAAAACACAACATTGGATAGTTATGATAACTTGTCCACATAGAAACTGATTGTACAACAACCCATACACCGCGGATAATACATCAAATACGTGCGATGCGCTTCGCCATCCAGCTCGTCTCCTGAGCTCCACAGCATCCTTTCCTATATCTATAATACTCAGTCTGAACCGAGCATTATAGTGAAATAACACCCGAGTCAGTCTTGAAAACCAGATTGAGAATACACACCCAATTGGATTATTACAGTTTCCAAAATCCTTTGAAATCAAAAGTATCTCGTAAGACCACGCCAAAAATAAACATGTCGGGTTTTTACCATACGATAACCAAAACATTTTTATCAACTTCGTATGATATTATATTAGTGTCTATAGAAAGTAAAATAGAATCTAGCTGAAATGCTTGCATCTCATGTTTCACCAATAGTTGGGCACAATCAAAACCGTATAGGCGCTTATTGGAGATTGGATTCCATATAATGGCAGGGCTACTGAGATACTGCCCGTCACACTACCTGATCTAGATCAGCATATGGAGGATCCACCTTGATCCCCTACAACACAAGAACGAAACTACCCCTTACTGGATAGTCCAAATAAGATCACCCCATGGTTGGGATAAGCAACCGCCCACACAACCCAAAAAAAGGGACATCCAGACAGGGATGACCTTACCCTAATTGGTTGCTAGCCACTTAGCTTTGTCGCACCTCCCCTGTTTTAGCAATTCCCGGTTGATGAGGCTCGAGGTTAAGCGTTACCTTTTTAGCACACATACACTTAGAATGCTCATTGTCCCTCTGATGATGTTCTGATAGCATTCGTCCATACAAGTCCGTTCCGGGTTCAAACAAAACCGAAGGCACTATTCCTACTACATCCATTTGGAATCCCCTCAGGATTAGTAGTGATTAGCCCTATAACGACCCACTATTCTGGACCATTCAAATCGACAATAAAACCACACATGTCTGACTTAAATAATTCAAAACAATAGATTGTAATATAATTTGATAGCAAATAAAACCAATCATAGACACAGATAAGTCAGAATAACTCGTAGCGGAAATAAATAACAACAGTAGTTTATGAAGCTACTACAACACAGAGCGACAAAACAAGTACAAAATACAGAGTCTGAAAAGTAAATACAACAGAAATCTCAGATACATTAATGTCCACAAGTACACAAGCTGAATAGAAATACTGAATGGAAAAAGATAATGACTAGATAGATGGATAATCTACAGCAAATCCTTTAGCTCCAGAAGGTGAAATCCAAAGTTGATACTTAGGCAGACCGAAGCGTAAAGCAAACACAAAACATTCGAGTCAGGATATACATACTTATATAATGTAAACCAACTCAAGTGAACTGTAATAAAATGTACTAGTAACTTAAAGGATGTTTGGGACCGCCCATCCTTTAAGGATCCGTTAAACTATCTACTATGTAGTAATATATGTTATTAATAATGTCTGAAGTAAAGTATAATATAATTGAAAATTGCGTTAAGGCTTTACATTTTCCACCTTAACTCATTTATATATTCCCATTGTCTATATAGTGACGTAGTCTCCCCCGCACTCGGCGTCTTCAGAGGGCACTCCATAGGTATGGTACAAAATTAAAATCTTATAAGGCGCCCTAGGGTAAGTGACACGGCACAACGAGGCAATGCCAGCGTAGATATAGCAATTGCACTTCCGATCGGTGGTAACGCGTAGCAACTACTACCGCCCACCTCGAGCCACACTTCCAAAATCAAAGGTGCTCACGAATCAATCACAAAGTAATAGAATTGCATACGAAGAAGTGTGTCAGATAAGAGGAGCGACCTCATTAGCCCGTCGATTGTTCTTGTTTTAGCCACCTTTATGCTACTCACGGGAGTCAGGTCTACATTCATACCTCAAAGAACGTCGCTACCATCCTACTTCATTCTGGAATCTCCACCGCGTACACGGTTTTTAAAGTGTTTTTCGGAGTTGGCAGATAGTATGAAAATTTCCGATCTCGGTCTCTTTAATAACTGTAACGACCCACTTATTTTGGACTATTCGCATCCGCACATGTCGGACTTTTGAATAATTCAAAATACTGAATTGTTAATTTAAATTTGGCAAAACTCAGATATACAGTAAATAAATAATCACAGAATCACAGACACAAAGTAATAATATGCATCGGAAGTAAAAAAGATAGTAGTTCATGAAGCTACTATATAAATATATAAGATACATCAGAGTTTACAACAGAAGAGTAACATTATACATCAGGTACAAATCAGAATACATCACCAGAATCATCGAATACTGAAAGCAGAATAGATGGCTAAGCAAAGCTCCAACTCCAAAGGTGAGTCTTGAATACTGGTATACTCAGTCTGACCCGAGCGTAAAGAAAAACACAAAACACTCGAGTTAGGATTAACATTCTTATATCAATAAATCCAACTCAAGTGAAATAACAATTGAAATACAAATAACTCAAAGGATGTTGGAATAACCATCCTCTAAGGATCCGTTAAACTGTCTACTATATAGTAGTGTACGCTAAGCAGGTAATGTCTATCAGTAATATAAATATCAAAATAGTGTTAAGGCGTTACCATTATCCCCCTTAACATATTTTATATAAGCGTTATAGTCTATACAACACTGTAAACTCCACTGTAAACTGGTGGGATATCAGGGAGTACTCCATAGGTATAACACAAACCAAATTCGTAGTGGTCGCGTATATAGGGATACAAGTATGACAATGCACATGAGGCAATACCCAAGGTAGTGAAACTACCGTTTGCCTGATCTGAACTGGTGAAAACGCATCGCCGCAACGATCGCAACACCGCGAAACAATACTCCCAAAGTACGAGGGTGCACCAATCAATAACAAGTAATGAGCTGTATTCGAAGAAGTGTGTTCGCTCGGGGTGGCTAACGCCATTTGGCCCGGCACGACTCCTGTTTTAGTCATTTTCAATTTGACACAAGTGTCAAGGCTATCCATTATCGTTCTCTTTCTTCAGTCATCGCGTACATCATTCCAACCACTTCATTCTGGATCACACTCCGCGTATAGTTATTAAAGTGGTTTTCGGTTTAGATAGAGAGTATGTCCATAACAGATTCCGGTTTCTTTAATAACTTTCGTATTTATTTCACGGATTAATAAATTTCAAAACCAAATCAAATTCAATTTCAATTAAATTTCGTAAATCACATTTCATTTGTCTTCCAAATAAATTTCCATAATTTACGTTTCGAAACTTCCAAATTATCATTTCGAAATCTTATAATTCAATTTCAAATTTATTTAAACAATTTAAATATTGATTCAAGTTCGTATATATGTTCATTTCAAAATCATTTAAATTAATTTAACAGTCAAATCAATCTACGTTCATTGATCGTTTTCATTCAATATTCGTTAAGTAAATTTATTATTCAAACAATTTCTATTAAAATTCCAGTTCATTAAATTAATTACTTTAGTTCAACTCCATTATATAAAGCTTACAAATTGAATTTAATTAGATTCGTCAAATCAATTCTTTAAATTACAAATCTTACGTTAATTTCAATAAATCACATTTTATTTCTTGTTAAAGAAATTCAATTTCACTTATTTCTTTACTTAGTTACAAATTTCAAAACTCAATTAATAAAGAAACTAAATTTCACATATTCAAGAAGTTCAATTCCACTTATCAACTTACTTAAATTTTCCAAAGCTTAATAAATAAAGGGACCCAATTTCAATTATCAACGAAGTTCAAATTCACTTATTCAAAAGTTTAATTTTTTTTATCAACGAACTCAAATTTTTATTTAATTATCAAATAATTCAATTTTATTTAATTGTTAAATAATTTCAAAGATCAATTATCAAATAATTTCAAAACTTAATTATTAAATAGTTTCAAAAGCTAATTCAATAATTTCTTAAATTTAACAACGATCTTTCATCAAATACTTTATTAATATTTTGTTTCGAATTATTAAATATTAACATTTTCCTTTCATAAAATTTCAAATCCCAACTTTATTTCAAACCTTATTATTTATTCAAACAAAATCTTTATTTTATGTTAAAACAAATTATTGACCAATCGGGTTTTTATTTAATTCTCTATCCTAGGTCAAAATTAAAATTGGGTATTTATCATTTCAACCCGATTCAATTTCAATTCAAAAATCAAAGCATAGAAAAGGGAACTTGCAGTGTGATAACTGGGATGGTGTCAAAGTAAATAAACAAGCAATAGCAGACATCAATAATAATCCAATAATTAATTCAAATAATCCCGAAATAATCGTATTAATTTACATTGTTGTTTGTGCAAATTAATATAATTATTTCTAGAATCTACACTATCATTTCATGTAGATTAAAGATTATTACACTAATTATTTTATATGGTTCTACACTTGACATTTATTGTTCGAATTTCATACTACAACGATTTATACAACATACATTTAACGGTTCAAGGTGTACTTAACCAAATTCTACATGTCAATTAATTTAACATTTAAAGGGGTCATATTACACAAATGTCATTTAATCAAATTCACACATATGTCATTTCAAATTTTTAACTATCCTAAGTCAATTTCAATTTCAAATTATTTATCACTTTATACTTAACAATTTAACATGCAATATAAACATCAACAATCAATCAATTATCAGCCAAACTGTATTATCATCGCATAAATAATTGACAGATAATGGTGTCAGACGTCACAGGTGACTGATACACGTAATAACATATATAGCGGTGTAAATAACTACGGTAGCATATTTTAATGGTCATTTCGATTGAAATCAAATTTAATAAATAAAAGAACATTAATCGTGAGTGATTGGTCACCATTTGAGGCTAGAGGAGTTTTGACAAGGAAATGGGCTACGAATCTAGGCACAATACTCAAAACGAACAAGGTTGGCATGAATTGGTCGAACATACCTGATAAATAAAGATCGATGAAAATAGATCAAAAACTGCTCGACATAGACCGAAACAAAATATATATTATTCTAACATATTATTTTCTTAACCTATATATTCTTGAAACTCATTAAAATTATATATGCGTATGTTTTCAAAAATCATAGTTTTAAACTAAACACATATATAAAACGTATGAACATTTTGTATTTTGAAATAAATATTTATTTATATACTTTATAACAAATCCTATCATATAGCATAATACATATATTGTAAAATACTATATAGCATCAAATATATTATATACCCACATAAAAAAAAATCAGTAGACGTCATACGCTAAGATCTATGCAGATTGTATAATCTAGCTTGTAATTTAAAGTCAATATATCAATTATATAATATAGTACAATATAATAAAATAAATATGAAATAGTAAAATAAGGTACACATATGGATCTACAAGAGAAGGAGGCCGTGCTTTACATACATAAGTGCGAAATATATAGTACAATGGATTTTATATAAACAGAATATAAGAAATACTAAAGCTAGCATATGAAAACCACCTATATAACTTATAACTGCTGGAATTATATATATATATATATATATATATATATATATAATACTCATCGTTATAATACATATTTTTTCTATAGCAAACTACTTTTTATATACATACAGAATGTACATACGTATATAACGGTATATATATAGAGATTTGACGCAAACTGACAGATTTTACAATTTATACCACACAAATATATCATATTAAAACGTATATATATAAACCATATACTATACAACTATACTAAAAAAACAACTAACCAAAATATTTAAAATCAAGAACAGTTGCAGATTAAGATAATAAGTAAAGTAAAATATTGATTGTGAAATGTACAGCAAACCTGCGAAGAAATATTTCGTTGAATAGGCATCGGTTGAAACTTATTACAACTATATAATTTATGTTGAAAATATATGTACTAACATATAATATAATATATACAAACTACTATGATTACTACCAATATAAACTGCAAACTATTGTACTTGTATATACCAGACGGCACTTAAACACTTATCAATGATATACAACATAGTATTAGCCAACAACTCATACTAAACTTCCACAGAAAATAAACAATCATATAGACTCATGTGTGTAAATAAACCTATATAGATAAATAAACTTACATAAATAAACTACACAATATGCACACAACTTACATAGCCTAACTATGAAATCAACCAACGCTAGGAGGATGGAGTGGCTGAGCTTGGCAGAGGAGCCGGACGAGAGAGGGCCGAGCAAAGGACAGGTAGTGGTAGTCGAAGGTGAGGCGTTCGGCAGGGCTAGAGAGGCATGGCCGGCTATGCACACGGTGAGGCTTGGGGGGTTTTGCTCGATTGCCGACGGAGCTTGATGGGGTGAGGCACGGTGGTTGCTCGGTTCGAAGTGGCGATGAGGCGAGGTGGATCAGAGTGCGGCGGCAATGCGAGCTGCGGCCAAGGCGGCGTCCGGTGTCAAAGCTCGGATGACATGCGGAGGGCAGAACTCGGGTCTGGGTGGTGATAGGCTGAGCTACCAAGGGAAGAGCATGCGAATCAAAGGGGAAGGCGGTGAATGGTTAGGTTAAGGGAACATGAAGGTGGTTTCATGGCTCAGGATCTTGGTTACTGCATGTATCACAATTTGCGTTTTTTTCTTTTTTTGGAGCACTTGATATGATCTGGAAATGAAGACCGTTATATTTTTAATATCTTCATAAAGAGTGCAGAAGAAAATGGGAACCGTGAAAGTCAAAAATTGATTTTTGGAAATAGTAGGAATCGTACACGAATTCAGAGAATAATAAAGTCTACGTCTATCTATTCTCCCAAGGCTAAGAAATGAATGGACAGAGAACCAAAATACTTTAAATCCGTACCAATATGAAATCGTTTCTGTGGATTTCGCTGCGAACCAGGCTTTGAAACACAGAAATAAATATACCGTAGAGATCAGCGTTGCGAGACGATCACAACAGTATATAGATATTAGTGGTTCGATTGAATTATAAAATTTTGAAATTTTCTAATAGTGGAAAATGCAAGAAAAACACAGAAAAATAAGATCGACGGAGCTAAAAATGTCCGAATTTGGAAAAATGACATACTGACGGCTTGCTTAGAAGATGGTTTAGAATTTTTTTATGTAAAAATATTTAGGTTTCGAAAACGTTTTATTTTCATCACTTTTTAACTGTTTAAATTGAAGTAAATTTACGCACGAAATAAACTTTCATATTTTCGGACGAAAATTTAACAGTCCCTATATTTAACTAGACATATTCCAAATATCAAATTTATATTTCAAAATTTTATCGTTTAAAATTTCACAAAATTTCAGTTAATAACGGCTAAAATTTATGGGTCGTTACAATAACCCAACGTTATTATCATCCGTGGTTATAATTTCAAAATGGTTTTTATTTCAAATCAGAACGTATTCATTTAAACCATTTAAATTCAATGTAAATATCTTCTAAAAATAATATTCACGTCCAAGATTGTAGCATTTCTAAGTTCATTCATTCAATTATAACAATTTCAAAAAAACACATTGTATCATAGCAACAGCAGCACAAAGAAAACGTTACTATAAATATCATAATATTTCAGAAAACGGTACATCTCAGAAACTGTAGCACATAGAAAATGCGACTGTAAATATAGTGGTGTTTCAAAAAAATAGTACATTTCAGAAACTATAGCACTTAAAAAATGCTACTGCAAATATAATGGTATTTCAGAAAAACATTTCATTTCAAAAACAGTAGCACTTAGAAAATGCTAATGTAAATATAGTGATATTTCATAAAAACAGTTCATTTCAGAAATGGTAGCACGTAAGAAATGCTACTGTAAATATAGTGATATTTCAGAAAAATGGTTCATTTCAAAAACGGTAGCACTTAGAAAATGCTACTATTAATATAGTGATATTTCATAAAAACGGTTCACTTTAGAAATGGTAGCACATAGAAAACGCTACTGTGAATATAGTGATAAAATGCTGCCAATACAAAACCGAGGTTTATTATAAAATTTCAGCAACATTAAAATTTCACTTTTTCACCATTTTCAACTTATAAAACATATCTCACGTTTCAGAAATATTTATTTGGATATCATTTAACTTACGATTAAATAAATTAAACTTTTATAAATAAATTATCCAAATTAAACTTTAATTCATTTATTAAGTCAAGTACATTATTTTCTTAACTTTTTAACTTAACAAATAACATTATACTTTATTTTAAAATACCCACTTCATAAATAAAATATTCTTATTGCTAAGTTAAGCTTAAAATTTCAATTTGAAAAGTAAATTTTCAATTATCAAGTTAAGTCATACTTTAAATCACATTTTAACCCATTTATTTACTCATACATTTTTAACTTATAGAAAATCACTATAACATTTATTTGAATCATTTATATCCAATTTAAATTAAAATTTCATATTTTCAGTTACAAAAATGCTTAATAGTTTTCAGAAAATATTTCAAATTAACCACGGGTCTGTATATAATTTTCTAACATAGGTCAAGTAATATGGATATGCATTATTTCAATCCATAATTTAAAAATAAAATTCCAGGCTCTATCATTTCAAACCTACAATCACAAGTCAAATAAAATAAACAAAAATCGCTTGAGCCTATCATTTCAGCTCATAACGATTTTTTCCTATTCTAAAGTCCGTTCGAGTATGTAGCTTTTCAACCCATAGTGATTCTGTTCTACAGAGAACTTGCAGTGTGAGAAAAAGTAAATAAAATAAACAGTATAATGCGGCATATCATATCAGGTGATGTAACAATAAATATCAGTTTATAACATCATGAAATATCATATCACAGGCATATATAAATTACTATCATATCATCAGCTACAACTCACATGCCATCGTTTCACAATTATATATGTATGAATGTCGAGAGTGATAAACTCACCTTCTAAAGCTGGAGACAACAATTCAAGACACACGAACAAACTTCGAAAAGCAAGACAAAGCACGAATCAGGTTCGAGTGGATGGAGAGCAAAGATTTAAATCTTGTATACAAATAAATATAAACATACATAAGCAACTATATTATATAAAAGAATATAAACCGAAATAATGAACAAATCTAGATCAAATTGAAGCAAATATGACTTAACCACCACAAGTGGGCTTGGCCACCTTCACACATGGCTAGACCATCACCACAACATGGCTCGGCCATCATTGTTTCAGGCATCTAGGCTCGGCTATGATCAGGTAGAAGCATGACTAGGCTATGGAAGATGAAGAGATGGCAAGTTAAACTCATGGAAGGCACAAGCTAGGTAAATGAAAGGTCAGGTGCACACATAGGCTCGGCCCTATGTCTAAAGTTCTCGGCCCTAGATATGCTGGGGCCAAGTGGTCATAAGGCATGACTTGGGGTGGTGTAGATCATGGATAGGTAAGGCATGATGGAGGAATAACGGGTGGTCGAGACTAGAAGGAAAGGGATGATGGTATGGTGGTCTCGGCTAGGGTTTGCAAGGCAAATAGGTGATGGGTTTGGATCTATTGGTCACGGCTAGGCATAGGGGAGGTGATAAGGTAGTGCTGGCCGATTATGGTGGTGGTGGTGGAGGAGATGTGGTCGGCTAGAGCATGTGGCTGAGCTTGCTTGAGGCAAACCAAAAGAGAAAAAGAAAATGTAAAAGAGGAAGAAAGAGGAATTCATGAAAAGGAAACTTACTCTAATATTTTTTTGTTTCCAGGAATGCAAATGAAAATGAGATGGAATGAGAAACTTGGTACATGAATTGAGAAAAGAAAGTGGCGGCTAGGGTTATCAAAGCTTTGAACGGCTAGGCATTACAAAGGTCTCACCACATAATAATGGAAAAGAAACTTAAGTCCTTTTGAATTTCAAAGCTAAAAATTCAAACACAAAATCTAATAAAAAGATCCAACAAAATAGAAAACAGAAAATATAATATAAAATATAAATGAACATAGGAAATAGACAATAGAAAATAACAAATAAAATACGGAAAATAATCACGTGTAAAACGCTGAATTTTATCAAATTTAAAAAGTATAAAACAACATTTTACGAAATGAAAAGCAGAATCAATATTAGAATAAAATATTGTTTCAAAGAAAAAGATTAGAAATTTAAAAAATCAAATTTAAAATTTTCAACTGAAGTCAAAGTTTGACCACAGTTGACCAAAATATAAAATTTCAGAAAATCTTTATTTTATATATTTGGAAAATAAATTATAAATAAAATCCAAAATTACATTGGGAAAATTCCAAAATTTCAAAATTTAAATGATTTAGAATCAAAGTTTTCAAACAAATTGAATTAAAAATATTTATCAAAATTATGGATTGGTACATTCTCCCCCACTCAGAACTTTTCGTCCTCGAAATGGAACGAGAAACGGAAATAAGGAAAGATAAGATAGAAAAGAAAAAAGTCCTGAAACAAACAATTCCGAATTCGAAGCACGCATGCTCTCCTCCGTCTCCCAGGTTTAATCCCGATTATCCTTACTCCACTGCACATTGGCCAAGTTGACAGATTTCCTTCTCATCTGCTTCATACCTCTTTCGATAATACGAAGTGGCTTCCTCTCGACAGTAAGATTAGGCTCAATATCCAAACTCTCGAGAGCAGAAGGCTAGACAATCAAAGATGGATCATGCAGATAGTGACGATGATGCGAAACATGTAATACATTATGCACTCCAGAAAACTTCTCAGGCAAATCCGGACGATAAGCTAAAGAACCAATCCCCTCTGAGATACGGAAAGGACCGACAAACTTAGGAGCAAGCATCCCTCTTCGACCAAACCGAATCACATTCCTTAAGGGAGAGACCTTAAGAAAACCGGATCACCAACAGAAAATGCTAAACTCCTCCTACGCCGATCAGCATACTTCTTCTGCTTATCCTGAGCACTCCTTATCTTCCTCTTAATCTCCTCAACTTTCTCGGAAGCCTCCAAAATCATATCAGGACCAAGAAACAAACGATTATTGGATTCAATCCAGCAAGACGGAGATCTACAAGGTCTTCCGTAAAGAGTAGCAAACGGAGACATTTCAAAACTAGCCTGAATTCAAAGACAAAATGAGATAGATAAAAGACTAGGATAAGATTAAAATAGACGAGTGAAAGTATACCTGTTAACTTTTATTATAGGTGAATTCAACAAGATGGAGATGATCTTTCCAAGATCCTTCATAATCAAGAACACAAACACGAAGAAGATCCTCGAGAATCCGATTCACTCTTTCTGTTTGACCGTAAGCAGTGCTCAGATTCAGATGAGTACCCGAAGATTCCTAAAAATCTTTCCAAAACTGACTGATAAAAATAGGATCTCGATCACAAACAATGCTGATAGGAGCACCATGGAGGCGAACAATCTCCCTCACATAAATCTCAGCCAAACTGGAAGTAGAACGGGTAGATTTGACCAGAATGAAATGAGCTTATTTGGTTGATCTATCCATAATAACCCAAATAATCTCATTACCCCTCCTAGTCCTTGTAATCCATCAATAAAATCTACGGAATCTTGTTCCCATTTCCAATTGGGAACCTCAAGGGGCTTTGACAAACCAGGGGTCTTCTGATGATCTGCCTTGACTTGCTGACAAGTCGCACACCTTCTAACAAAATAGAGATATCTCGCTTCATACCTCTCCATCAATAAAGCTTCTTCATATTATAATACGTGTGACGCCCCACCTCTATACCCACGCTAGCCAAGAACACTCCGGAGAATGCTGTCAACTAGCACGGAGAATAAGGCTGTTGAGGAGCGACCATCCATGTAATTGCTTATCACACGGTGGCTATAAATAATCTTCGGAAACAAACATAGAAATAATCATATCACAAATCGGTCACAGATATCCATATCACAAAGGCGGAAGAAGATATGAATATATAACTAACACATGAAAGTGTACATCAGAGTAGTGGTCAATAAGATCCACGATAATACAAAAGAATAGCAACACGTGCTATACAAAAGAATACAACTATGAGTCTATGTCTCAAGTGTATACAACAAAAAACTGCTAATCTAAACAGTTAGCCAAAAGTCAGAGTGATGAATCCCTGGGAAGAAGTCAAGCAGAAGCACCTGTAACATCTCGGTCTGACCCGAGTATTATTTAAGAAAATAATAAACGGATCAGTCTAGCTATAAATATCAGATGACATGATATAACATAAAAGATATGGCATAAACATAAACATCCATAACGACATACCACTATAAGTATGTAAATAATGATCAACAGAAGATCAATCAATAAGAGATAATCAATATCACAAGAATCTTCTCAAAGATTCGAAGAGGGCATCATACCCTAAACTTGTACTCATAACAAGTCAATGACATAAATTCCAGAAATCAACACGAGAAATCCAGAAATCATAAAAAGGGAAAGAGGCCTATCACGTGACGGTCCGAAGACCAAGGGGAGCTACCCCGCATGTGTGAATGGAATCACACAGATTGAGGTCAAGACTAACCAAAAAGCAGAAAGGTATGTGCGAATGGAATCACACAAGTGGTGTCTAGTCTAACCTTGCAATGAAAGAGACATCGCGCAATTGCTAGTCTAATTCATAAAGCGATCATCAAGATCAACGAGAAGTGTCAATTACACTAAGTTAGTAAATATAGAAGTTTAGCTTCATGTCCCATAACCACTTGCTTAACTTAAATATTTACGAACAAACTGTAAATCTTCACTAATAAAATTGTCACAAGAGGTTCAATCGAACAAGTCCAAGAATTAACCGACGAAGTGAACGCAAGCGTTTCATACCACTTGTTTTACTAAGTCGTTTAATTAGATTTCTCATCCGAGTGAGGTAAAGGCTTGTATATACTAATAGATTGGAAAACGGTTTAAGAAAAGAGCTTTGTTATTAAAAATAGAGTTGAAATTGTTTGTTAAAAGAGTTTTGATATTTACTACTAGTATTGAAACCTTTATATTATAAAGTGACAAAACACAGAAGCAATTGTAGAAACAATCAGTCACAAAAATCGCACACGGAGATGTGAATAAAATCCAAGGAAATCAGCTCAATGTTTTCCAGATAAGATCCCCTACGGAGGGGGGGTCCAGGGGGGGTGGCAACCCCCCAAGGTGGGGGTGCGGGGGCAACGCCACCGCTTACGGGGTTCGACCTGCCCGGTCAGGTCGCGGGGGTCCAGGGGGCAGCGCCCCCGGCGGGGTGCGGGGTGCGGGGTGCGGGGCAGCGCCCCGACCAAAACGGTACGACCTAGTGAAGACAAAATGAGGTCTAACGACCTAAGGGGAATAGGGTCGAGCGACCTAAGGGTTGCGACCTAGGAGTCCAAGGGGTCAAGCGACCTATCGGGATAAGGTCCAACGACCTACGAGTCAAAGGTCCAACGACCTATAGGGTTATAATGTCATGTGACCTATCGGTTTATAAGGTCATGCGACCTAACGAGCTATGGCCAAACGACCTAGTAATGGTAGTAGGGTTGAGCGACCTAAAGGTTTAACCGGTCAAGCGACCTAAGGAGGGTAAGGTCTAACGACCTAACGCTCGCGACCTAACGGTCTAAAGGCCATGCGACCTAGAGGAAAACAAGGTCAAGAGACCTAAAACGTCGCGACCTAACGACCAAAAACGTCGCGACCTAGCGACCTAAAAATGGAAGGCAAGGCCAAGCGACCTAACGAAGAGGGGGTGAGCGACCTATGGTCATAAACGAGGTCGAGCGACCTATAGAGGCATAGGATGCAGCGACCTAAAACATCGCGACCTAAGGGGATAAGGGCCGAGCGACCTAACATTCGAACGACCTACGACCTAAGGGGATAAGGGCCGAGCGACCTAACATTCGAACGACCTACGACCTAAGGAGCTTGCGACCTAAAGCCCAACGACCCACGACCTAATTCCGAAGCGCCGAGCGACCTAACGTTATAGGCCATTTTAGGTCGGAAACGAGCTATTCGAAGGCCGAGACTTTTCCACGCGAACGACCTAAGGGTTAGGTCGCGAACGACTTAAGGGTTAGGTCGCGAGCGACCTAACACCGAACACACGAAAAGAAGAAGGTAGGAAAAAAAATGAAGTGAAGAAAGCCTATGGTTATATAAGTTAATTATCGATTTAATAAAAATAAAAGAAATCAATTTTAATAATGACACTTGTTAAAACATCTTAACATTTGTCATAAGCATCATTTTATCCTTTAACACTTGTTTAAACAAGCTTCCATAGTTTTGCACTTTTCCTTTAAGTCATTTTATTTAATTTAAATGTTAACAAAAGGCTTTTACTTAATTTATTAATTTACAAATACTTATCTATGTATATATACATTACTTTAAAGAAAATAAAACCAATTATATATAAAAATAAAAGCTTAAACATATATTTTTAAATCCAAATATTTTAAAATATCTATCTTTGAATTTCCATTATAAATCTAAATTATATTCAAATTAAATTTGAAAATCTAATTTAAAATCAAGTCAAAAATACATATATATATATATATATTTTATAAAAACCCAAATTCAATTTGTAATTAATAATTCTATTTAAATATTTATTTATCTATATTTAAAAACAACCCATTATCATTATTGTTTGAAAATAACAATTTTTATCAATTTAAAATAATTTATAAAGGTAATTATCACACTTAATTTTGCTTGAAATTTCTGTGATATCACATTCCTCCCTCTTTGAATCTTTTCGTCCTCGAAAAGGAACGAAGCTAGAATTTATAAAAATTCTTAATATCAATTAAATTTTATCTTTGAACATTGTTTTTAAACAATTTAAAATCTATATTGTAACGACCCGGTTTTATGGCATCCGAAAGTCGACATTTATACGTCCACTGTATCAAATGCCGCGCAATCGAATGCCGGAAAACTGAACCGTTAAGGTTTAAGAAGAAGAAGAAAGAAGAAGAACAGAAACAATAATAGAATCTCACATTTTGCAGTGGAAAAAATATAATAGATAAATAAATAACTTTAAATAGAACCACTATATCAGTTATTGCATTACATCACATTAGATTATCAGAGTATACAACAACAAACAGTGGAAAGAAAATATAACATATACTAGTAATACGCTTCGCCATCCAGCTCGTCTCTTGAGCTCCACAGCAACTCCTGAATTCCAGAATGACCTGATAACCTAACTCTAGGCTGCCCGTGTGGAAAATTATGGGCACCCAGAGTTTAGAAAGGGAACAATAAACTCCAGGTCAGTCATGGGACTGGTGTGAGATCTTAAAACAGTTATTCTCTACTAAAAGGAAAACAAAAGATTTTAAAAGAAATTCGCAATGCTTTTTAGAAAATGAAACTACCATAAGGCCTCCCGCCACACACACAGTGCAAACGCAGAATTGGAGGAGATTTCTCCTTATGATAGTTAAACATGCTTAATACGCAAAATCTTTTTAATATTATTATTAGTGCATAGTGCAGGAAATATTTCGAAAGTATAATATAAATCTTAGCCAGCATAGGTACCATTATATTATGCCTGCTATAGCTACCTCCTGAGGAGGCAGGTTATAAAATTGCAATCGTAAAAGGGCTCGTATTGTTTCTTTGGATTTCCAACAAATGGTCAGGCTAATGAAACTTCCATTGCCACATGGGTACGCCTCTGGATAGACGCCCCGAGAACCTAACCGGGTCTCTGCCAACACAAGGCCGGGTTACCTCTGCAAAAGTAGGTAACTACTACACGAGTATGTCATCCCCCGATTGTAAACAACCTTTATCCGAGGATCCTCAACATCAACAATCACAAAGTAATATATATTTGCGACATTCACATAAGTATCTGGGCTCCATACCATGATACCACTTCTATCCAGAAGGAAATGTACATAAGGGGCGCTAACCCCTAAAACCTTGCCGCATCCTTCCTGTTTTGACCATTCCGGGGTGTGAGGTTCGACGAAGTCTCGTCCACGAAGTTACGCTTTTCACAAAAGTCATGCTTCGATCAACAAATGATCAGCAGCACTTCGTATGCCACATTACCAAATTGGGAATGCATCGCTAGTAACCATAAAATACATAACCTCCGAGCTCGTACGTCTCAGAGAAGGGTGTTAAGTTAAGAGAATAAATTCTCCGCCACCAACAGAAATGTATTTCATGGAAACCAGCTTTACATCTCAAAGTGTAACGTCAGACACACATCCATACAAGTCCGTTACGGGATCGAACGGAACCGAAGGCACTTCAAAAGAAGACCTTGCAATCCGGATATTCACTAATCACGTCCGGAATCCCCATCACAAAGGGTGATAAGATCTCGGAACCGGAGCAACCCGGTGCAGAGACATTCGACGTGTATCCTTTCGCTTCCGAAAATACCCGATCTTCAACACCATCATCAATTGCCATCCCATTTCGTCGTATCTTTATTCGAAATGGGTTTTATGACACAAGGTCCTCTCTCGGCTAATCCAAATAACGAGCGCTTATTTTGGAAATAAGTGTTCATTCAGATTCAAACAATTCACAATAATTTCACTTTGATCTTTTAAACAAATGATCCATCACAATCACAAAGGTTCGATGTGGGTTTCGAATATTCATTTGGAATTCGACTCCCGGTCGCATCGAAATTCAAATGCCGATTTAGGCCAATGTTGATAGTCGGTTATTTAACTATCAATCATCATTCATGACAGTCACTGGATTTCAAATAATTTTTCCCCCAATTTTTATTATTTTCAATATATCTTCGCAAGATAAAATTTTACACTTCAATCCTTTGAAAATAATTTCAAATCAATTTCCAAACATTTATTCATTTCCACTGAAAATCTGCTGATTTCAAATATTTTAAAATAATATAAAAATACTTATTCATAATATACTTGGAAATATTTGAAATAAACTATTTTAGAATTTTTTCTTTAAATATTAGTTATGAAAAATGTTATACTAATATTTCATACAAAATTCAAGTCCGAAAACTAACTTTAAAATAAAATTAGTAGATAGAGTATAAATATTTAAATACCTATTTTCTAAATCAAAAATCGATTTAATCTTTTTAAATAATCCTTATATAATTAATTAAATAAAAAAATTTGCTTTAAACAATTTCCAAAACTAATTCCTCCAACAATATTATTTTTAGAACCAAATCTAAAACCTTTTTAAATTTTATTCAAAGGCTATTTTAAAAATATTCTCGGCTTTCCAGGGAAGAATTTCTTTTCCCAATATAAATGGGTCTATTCAAATAAATTAATAAATCTTCTCGATTTATTTTAAATTTACAATCCAAATATCAACTGATATATGAATTTAAATCGATTCCCAAATATCATCTTCACACCCAATCGAATTCTAAATTAATTTCCAATTTATTTCAAATACGAAATCAACTTCCAATTTGATTTCCCGAAATTAATTTTCCAATATCAAATCAAATCAATTTCAAATTGATATCCCAAAATTATTTCCAACACACCAAACCAAATTTCCAAATCGATTCCTAAGGTTTACTTTAACTCCAAATTAATTCCTGAATCGATTTCTAAAATTTATTTCAACTCTAAATTAAATTCCAAAATTTAATTTCTAAATTTATTTCCTTTTGAAATAAATTATTTATCTCTTTAAATTATTTACAATCCGTATCTTAAATAAATTCTTCAACTATTAACAACATTACTCGAAATTCCTTTATAAAAATATTTCCCATATTCTTTTTTGGAATTTATTCTATAAGTTTCCAAAGATAAAACTTTATTTATTTAAATTTCTTTTTTTTTAAATTCACACGATTCCTTTGAGTGAATTCGTTATAAATTTTCTATCCAAATTTCAAAATCAATTAACTATTTATTTCTGGTATCCTACGATACCAAAAATATTATTCGGCTATATTACATCCTTTATGGTTTCGATCACAAACATTCACACGAATTAGAAATAATCAACACACAACATAAGCAAAAAATTAAACATTCGAGGAATCCAGTTGGATCCCTCCAACCTGTTTCCCTACATCCACAGACGTTAGCATAACAATTAAATACCCATTCCACTTCAAGGTGGAATATCGCGGTATATGGGATTTATAAAATATTATCCGCTATTATGCGGTGCAATAGGGTCTCATCCGCTATATAATGCGGGAAATCAACAACTCCAAATACATATATAATACCAATTCCACTTCAAGGTGGAATATCGCGGTATATGAGATTTAATATAATAACCTCCACTATTATGCGGCGCATAGGGTCTAAACTATGTAACTAATAATAAATAAATTATCCAAACAATCAATCAAATCTAGTTTAACTATCACAATTTTACAATCAATCAATAACAGGAATTTTCAATTAAAATTTTGAGTGAGAAGATCTCACCTTTACTTATGCAGGCAATCCATTTCCATCTTGACTCGATTTTCTTCATGTTTTAGACCTTGCATAAGTAATTATATGATTTTTATTAATATTCGAATCAATCGAACAATTAATTATCATTTTATAATTTGACTTAACTAATAATTAGTTTTAAACTAATTTCTTTTAATAAAATATTTCTAGTTACCAAAATAATTACATTAGTTAAAATGTATTATATGTATATTTATTATTTTCTTTTCTGTTTAAAATTAAAACATGCATGTATATTTAATTAAAATTTACAAAATACAATTACCCTACTACTTCCAGCATTCACCCTCCTCGAGCAGGAGCTCTCCTCATAGCAACACCATCACGAGCTCAACCATCATCCATCACCTGTCGCGACCTTCGCCTCGCTCCCCGTTCGAACCTAACCACATCATGACACACCCATTCGAACGATCACGCCGCCTGCATGCGACACCACATGCCATCGCGAAGCCCTAGGTCATGAATCCCGCCATGACTATGTGCCCACGACCACCACCATAATGCCACTGTGTACCTTCTTCCACGCGCACGCGAGCCACCTCAAACCCCAACCTAATTCGAATCGATCCCGTTACCATTAGTCGAGTTCGAAGATTTGAGAATCAATTTAAAATGAAGGAGGTTGGAACTCGATTGCCAAAGGAGACGCGTTCCCTATTTACATGAGGCAGTTAATTTCTAATTTGATTTGGGAAATGATTTCGCGATTCCGTTCAGATGCCACCATTTTTTTTATAACGAACAATTTCTTTTGATTTGAATTTTTGTATTTTGAGAATGAACACGTGTTTCTTTTTTTATCCTTTTATTTTTAATTGATGAGATGCATGTAAACATTTTTCCCAAGTGTGGCTGAAGATAAAACGTGTAATTTGCTTTTGTAAAAAATTATTATACTTAAATTTAAATTCAAATTCAAATTGCTTTGATAACCGCATCCCAAAATCTCAATCTCCAATCGAGGTGTGCCGCCAGGCGTTTATAATGTTAACCCCCCATCCCGAACGCAATGGAGAAGGTTCCGAGTCCAAATTCGATCGTATGGAGAAGATAGCTTTTTAAATCAAGTTTAAATATTAAATTCCCGATAGAAATATCAGCGCGTTTATCTATCGTACGATCGCACGACAACTCCGAATGCTACGAAAATTGAAATCCGATAATAGTACAATATTACGGATCCAATGGAATAGGTTTCGTCGAATTCCGAGACTGTGCCTCGGAAGGCTATTTTTAAATATCGATTTAAACGATAAATTTTTAAAACTAACAAAACAATTCCAAATTAAATTCGAAAGCTTCTATTAACCTCAGTATTATCAATATAAATTTTCTAAACCATTAAAATATTTTTGTTCAGTTTAAAACTGAAGATTCAAATTTTTATCCAACTTCAATAATTTAAATTTAAAAATTAAATTGCCAAATTCATTCTGATATTTGAAATTCAAGTTAAACTATCATTCAAACATTTAAAATTAATTAAATATTTCGATTTCAAATGTCCAAAATTCTGGGTCGTCACATCCTTTCCCCCTTAAAATAATTTCGTCTCGAAATTACAAGTTAAGAAGAATGGACCTTAACCTGTTTGATATTTTTCCAAACCAAACATTTTTATCAGTTTATCAACCCAAATCTTTTTATTAAAGATTCATTTCAAAAAAAATTCGAAGTTCAATTATACATTCCAAACAATATTGTTTACTTCCTAATTCAAATTTAGATTTGGATTCAAATTTCAAACTTTCAAAATTTTCTCCAAAATTTTCTAACACCCTAAATTTTCGAAAACTTTTGCCAGCGTCTCCTTTGCGCGGCTAGCTCGGTACGACTACAAAATGGCACCACAGGCCCTCAAATCCCAAAAGAAAACAAAAAGGCCAAGCGGCTGGACAAGAAAATCACCAAATTTCATACTGAAATTGAAATACATACCTTTGTCGAGCAATTAAATTATCTTCAAAATCACAATCGAATTCTTTTTCCTTCATAATACCTGTAAGCTATTAAGCAATAATATCCAATTACCATATCCAAAACCGTTTAATCCATTTCCTTATAGAATTTTTAATCATACTCCTTGTTATCCTTTTTCATTCAATCTTGTATTTTTAATTTTATTTTAATTCAATTTACACTACAATTCTATTTGAATTCAATTTACTTGTACTATGAATATTGAATTTTATCTTTCAATTATAATTGATTTATATAATTATTTTAATTCAGTTTCATTCACTAATTTACTTCAATTTCAATTTGAAATCGTTTGTCGCTAACAATTTTTCCAAAAATTTTCTAACTACCAAAATTTTCAGAAAATTTTGGCAGAGTCCCCTTTGTACGGAGGAGCTTTTGCAATTTGACAAAAGATATAAATATATATACATCGACCCACCCGGTCGGAAAAAACAAAACGATTCATATTTCCTATTTTTATATTGCGTAGGCGAATCTTATTTAGCATTTTTAAGCAAAGCAGTTTATTATTAGCATTTTAGCACGACCAAATCCAGCCAAACAGCCCTCCTGTACCTGTATTTACTCAATTTAAACACATAAGTGATATATATAAGAAATTTATTCACATTTCACTTATTTCCAATAGTAAACACATAGTTTTCATAAGTAATACATTCAATAGTTCCCATAAGCAGTTTATATGGTTCTGATACAAATTTAATTGCTTACAATAAATTCACATACCATTTCTATTCAATTCAAGTGATTTACAACTCACTTTCTTTTATTCAATTTATTTTTAAACGAAATGAACTCATATCTATTTCACTTGATTCAAAAATCAATTTGATTTGCTTTCATTAACTCTTAGAATTTTATATATACTCGTTTTCGTCAAATAACAACCATTTCTATGCAAATTTCAATGATATTCACTTAATAGAATATCCAATCTAGTTTATAACTAATTTAAATTGATAGAAACTCAATTTACTCTTTATTTTATTTCATTTCCAATTGATTCTATTCAATTTATTTTGCATTCCATATTCACATTCATTTTAATTAAAACCATTTCACAATTTCCAGTTTATCCTCCATTTAATAATTTAGAATATTTCCCAACTCTAAATTTTACTTAAAAATTTTACCATTTATTTCTTAAGTTCAAGATAATTTTCTATATACTTCTTATATTTATTTCCAATTTACCATTTTGGTTTATAACCACTTATATTTAAAACTGGATTTCAAATTCCATATGAATTCATTTTACCTTTCATTTATAAATATTGAATTCAATTCATTTTGAACCATATTACATTTGTCATTCTTTTAATTAGTTTCACTAACTAATTTAAATTCCTTTACTAACATTTATCTCCATTTGATCCAATATTTACTTAAGTTATGTCAATTCAAAATTCAAATTTATTTTCCCTGTTAACAATTTCCAATTTTTAAACCCTTGATTTGATTTTAATTTATCAATTCCATTCCATCTACTAATTTAATTAGATTAGTTTTATCCTCTTATTCATTTAAATTTCAACTTTCCTTTCTCAATTCATCTCGGATTTATTTTATCAATAACCAGGAAATTTTGAATTTATTTCTACTCATTTATACATTCACATTACCAAATTCATTTCATTAACGAATTTTATTCCAAATTATAATTACATTTAAAATTTAAAGTTACAAATCTCATTTTATTTTTTACTTTCTTAGCTTTTGGTTTTGATTTCAATTTCTCATACAACAATGATAATAATCTAATATTATTGCTTCCTAACAACCAAGCAACCAGATATTATAATAATTCACAGAAAATATATTTCTTTCATATACGAAAATAGTTTTGGGTAAAATTATTCCATTTACCCTATTTTAAAACAATACCGTGTCGGTTTATCTTGTTTAAGAGTTTAGAAACCCCTATCGATACAGTTGGCCAGACGGCACCGACTAGAATCTATAAACAATCAACCGATAAGTCAACACCATATAAAACAATTTTATATTCACTAACAAATACGCGCTTATATCTATTATTACACTCAAACTCATTCCAAAGTACTACTGACTCTATCTCTAATGAGTAACACCCAACAGAGCCAAGGTTGTCACTTAACCAAATGCTCTAATACCCATTTGTAACGACCCGGTTTTACGACTTCCGAAAGTCGACATTATACGTCCACTGTATCAAATGACGCGCAATCAAATGCCAGAAAACTGAACCGTTAGGGTTTAAGAAGAAGAAGATAGAAGAAGAACAGAAACAATAACAGAATCTCACATTTCGCAGCGGAACAAATATAATAGATAAATAAATATCTTTAAACAGAACCACTATATCAGTTATTACATTACATCACATTACATTATCAGAGTATACAACAACAAACAGCATAAAGAAAATATAACATATACTAGTAATACGCTTCACCATCCAGCTTGTCTCTTGAGCTCCACAGCAACTCCTGAATTCCAGAATGACCTAATAACCTAACTCTAGGCTGCCCGTGTAGAAAATTATGGGCACCCAGAGTTTAGAAAGGGACAATAAACTCCAGCTCATTCATGGGACTGGTGTGAGATCTTAAAAAAGTTATTCTCTACTAAAAGGAAAACAAAAGATTTTAAAAGAAATCCGCAGTGCTTTCTAGAAAATGAAACTACCATAAGGCCTCCCGCCACACACACAACGCAAACGCAGAATTGGACGAGATTTCTCCTTATGATAGTCAAACATGCTTAATACGCAAAATCTTTTTAATATTATTATTAGTGCATAGTGCAGGAAACATTTCGAAAGTATAATATAAATCTTAGCCAGCATAGGTACCATTATAATATGCCTGTTATAGCTACCTCCTGAGGAGGCAGGTTATAAAATTGCAATCGTAAAAGGGCTCGTATTGTTTCTTTGGATTTCCAACAAATGGTCAGGCTAAGGAACTTCCCATTGCCACATGGGTCTGGATAGACGCCCCGAGAACTTAATCGGATCTCTGCCAACACAAGGCCGAGTTACCTCTGCAAAAATAGGTAACTACTACACGAGTATGCCATCCCCCGGTTGTAAACAACCTTTATCCGAGGATCCTCAACATCAACAATCATAAAGTAATATATATTTGCGACATTCACATAAGTTAAGTATCTGGGCTCCATACCATGATACCACTTCTATCCAGAAGGAAATGTACATACCCTAAGGGGCGCTACCCTTTAAAACCTTGCCGCATCCTTCCTGTTTTGACCATTCAGGGGTGTGAGGTTCGACAAAGTCTCGTCCATAAAGCTACGCTTTTCACAAAAGTCATGCTTCGATCAACAAATGATCAGCAGCACTTCGTATGCCACATTACCAAATTGGGAATGTATCGCTAGTAACCATCAACTACATAACTTCTGAGCTCGTACATCTTAGAGAAGGGTGTTAAGCTAAGAGAATAAATTCTCCGCCACCAACAGAAATGTATTTGATAAAAACCAGCTTTACATCTCAAAGTGTAACGTTAGACATACATCCATACAAGTCCATTCCGGGATCGAACGGAACCGAAGGCGCTTCAAAAGAAGCCCTTGCAATCTGGATATTCACTAATCACGTCCGGAATCCCCATCACAAAGGGTGATAAAATCTCTATACCGGAGTAACCCGGTGCAGAGACATTCGACGGGTATCCTTTCGCTTCCGAAAATACCCGGTCCTCAACACCATCTTCAATTGCCATCCCATTCCGTCGTATCGTTATTCGAAATGGGTTTTATGACACAATGTCCTCTCTCGGATAATCCGAATAATGAGCGCTTATTTTGAAAATAAGTGTTCATTCAGATTCAAACAATTCACAATAATTTCACTTTGATCTTTTAAACAAATGATCCATCACAATCGCAAAGGTTCGATGTGGGTTTCAAATGTTCATTTGGAATTCGACTCCCGGTCGCATCGAAATTGAAATGCCGATTTAGGCCAATATTGATAGTCGGTTATTTAACTATCAATCATCATTCACAACAATCACTGGATTTCAAATAAATTTTCCCCCAATTTTTATTATTTTCAATATATCTTCGCAAGATAAAATTTTACTCTTCAATCCTTTGAAAAATAATTTCAAATCAATTTCCAAACATTTATTCATTTCTACTGAAAATCTGCCAATTTCAAATATTTTAAAATAATATAAAAATACTTATTCAAAATATACTTGGAAATATTTGAAATAAACTATTTTAGAATTTTTTCTTTAAATATTAGTTATGAAAAATATTATACTAATTTCTCATACAAAATTCAAGTCCAAAACTAATTTTAAAATAAAATTAGTAGATAGAGTATAAATATTTAAAATACCTATTTTCTAAATAAAAATCAATTTAATCTTTTTAAATAATCCATATATAATTAATTAAATAAATAATTTTACTTTAAACAATTTCCAAAACTAATTCCTCCAACAATATTATTTTTAGAACCAAATCTAAAACTTTTTTAAATTTTATTCAAAGGCTATTTTAAAAATATTATCGGCTTTCCAGGGAAGAATTTCTTTTCCCAATATAAATGGGTCCATTCAAATAAATTAATAAATCTTCTCGATTTATTTTAAATTTACATTCCAAATATCAACTGATATATGAATTTAAATCGATTCCCAAATATCATCTTCACACCCGATCGAATTCCAAATTAATTTCCAGTTTATTTCAAGTACAAAATCAACTTCCAATTTGATTTCCCCAAATTAATTTTCCAATATCAAATCAAATCAATTTCAAATTGATATCCCAAAATCATTTCCAACACACCAAACCAAATTTCCAAATCGATTCCTAAGGTTTATTTTAACTCCAAATTAATTCCTGAATCAATTTCTAAAATTAATTTCAACTCTAAATTAAATTCCAAAAATTAATTTCTAAATTTATTTCCTTTTGAAATAAATTCTTTATCTCTTTGAATTGTTTAAAATCCGTATCTTAAATAAATTCTTCAACTATTAACAACATTACTCGAAATTCCTTTATAGAAATATTTCCCATATTTTTTTGGAATTTATTCTATAATTTTCCAAAAATAAAACTTTATCTATTTAAATTTCTTTTTTTTTTAAATTCACACGATTCCTTTGAGTGAATTCATTATAAATTTTCTATCCAAATTTCGAAATCAATTAACTATTTATTTCTGGTATCCTACGATAATAAAAATATTATTTGGCTGTATTACAACCTTTATGACTTCAATCACCAACATTCACACGAATTAGAAATAATCAACACACAACATAAGCAACAAATCAAACATTCGAGGAATCCAGTTGGATCCCACCAACCTGTTTCCCTACATCCACAGACGTTAGCACAACAAGTAAATACCCATTCCACTTCAAGGTGGAATATCGCGGTATATGGGATTTATAAAATATTATCCGCTATTATGCGGCGCAATAGGGTCTCATCCGCTATATAATGCGGGAAATCAACAACTCCAAATACATATATAATACCAATTCCACTTCAAGGTGGAATATCGTGGTATATGGGATTTAATATAATAACCTCCGCTATTATGCGGCGCATAGGGTCTAAACTATGTAACTAATAATAAATATATTATCCAAACACACAATCAATCAATTCTAATTTAACTATCACAATTTCACAACCAATCAACAACTGGAATTTTCAATTAAAATTTTGAGTGAGAAGATCTCACCTTTACTTATGCAGGCAATCCATTTCCATCTTGACTCGATTTTCTTCATGATTTAGACCTTGCATAAATAATTATATGATTTTTATTAATATTCGAATTAATTGAACAATTAATTATCATTTTATAATTTGACTTAACTAATAATTAGTTTTAAACTAATTTCGTTTAATAAAATATCTTCTAGTTACCAAAATAATTACATTAGTTAAAATGTATTATATGTATATTTATTATTTTCTTTTCTGTTTAATATTAGAACATGCATGTATATTTAATTAAAATTTACAAAATACAATTACCCCACTGCTTCCAGCATTCACCCTCCTCGAGCACGAGCTCTCCCTATAGCAACACCATCTCGAGCTCAACCATCATCCATCCCCTGCTGCGACCTTCGCCTCGCTCGCCGTTCGAACCTAACCACATCGCGACACACCCATTCGAACGATCGCACCGCCTCTGTGCGACACCACATGCCATCGCGAAGCCCTATGTCACGAATCCCGCCACGACTATGAGCCCATGACCACCAGCAGAACGCCACTGCGTACCTTCTTTCGCGCGCGCGCGAGCCTCCTCAAACCCCAACCCAATTTGAATCGATCCCGCTGCCATTAGTCGAGTTCGAAGATTTGAGAATCGATTTAAAATGAAGGAGGGAGGAACTTGATTGACAGAGGAGATGCATTCCCTATTTAATGAGGCAGTTAATTTCTAATTTGATTTGGGAAATGATTTCGCGATTCCGTTCAGATGCCACCATTTTTTTTATAACGAACAATTTCTTTTGATTTGAATTTTTGTATTTTGAGAATGAACATGCATTTCTTTTTTTTATCCTTTTATTTTTAATTGATGAGACGCATGTAAACATTTTTTCCAAGTGTGGCTAAAGATAAAATGTGTAATTTGCTTTTGTAAAACATTATTATACATAAATTTAAATTTAAATTCAAATTGCTTTGATAACCGCATCCCAGAATCTCGATCTCCAATCGAGGCGTGCCGCCAGGCATTTATAATGTTAACCCCCCATCCCCAACGCGATGGAGAATGTTTCGAGTCCAAATTCGATCGTATGGAGAAGATAGCTTTTTGAATCAGTTTAAATATTAAATTCCCGATATAAATATCAGCGCGTTTATCTATCGTACGATCACACGACAACTCTGAATGCTACGAAAATTGAATCCAACAATAATACAATATTGAGGATCCAATGGAATAGGTTTCGTCGAATTCCGAGACTGTGCCTCGGAAGGCTATTTTTAAATATCGATTTAAACGATAAATTTTTAAAACTGAACAAAACAGATCCAAATTAAACTCTGAAGCTTCTATTAACCTCAGTATTATCAATATAAATTTTCTAAGGCATTAAAATATTTTTATTCAGTTTAAAATTGAAGATTCAAATTTTTATCCAACTTCAATAATTTAAATTTAAAAATTAAATTGCCAAATTCATTCTGATATTTGAAATTCAAGTTAAACTATCATTCAAACATTTAAAATTAATTAAATATTTCGATTTCAAATATCCAAAATTCTGGGTCGTTACATATATAATATTACTAAAATATTTTTACAAAAATATCATTTTATAACTCGATGTTTTCGCAAGTCCGTCCTTGTTATCATAGAAATTCGGTCATGCTTGATGAGGCGTAAGACTGAAAATCTATAAGTACTTGGTAAACCCATTTTCAACACCCGGTGCAAACACTCGGAAAATAAGTTGTTGAAAATATAGAAAATATTTTTGAAAATAGAGGAAATATCTTTGGTGAAAATGCTCCGGAAATCATCACCCCCATCCATGGTCGCAGTTACATCCTGGGTTACGTTGCCATCATTGCAAAAGTCCATGTAAGTGTAGGCACTCCGTGCCCCTCGATTACGCCATGGAACCCGCCACAGATCGCAGTTGCATTCCAGGATTACGTTGCCATCATAGCAAAAGTCCATGTAACTATAGGCATCAGCGCCCTTGATTTTCGCTGCCAAAAATGAAACTTCTCCACTCCCACATAGGTCGCAGTCTACCAATGCAAAATCAAACGTAGTCTGTTGGCTCTCAGCAGCACACACGACTTTCGCTATGTCACCATAGGTCGCAGTCTACCGATATAAAACCAAACGTAGACTGTTGGCTCTCAGCAGCACACACGACTTTCGCTTTGGTCTGCAGTATATCGCAGTGACATCGAGTTACACTATCGTCATAGTATAACCCAAATGCCTCTATAGGCATCAATGCCCTCGACTTTCGCTATACACTACACAAAATCTTGAGGAACTAGTTTTGTCCGGATTCCTCACAGGATCAACTTTAGAACCTCCCCCTTTAAGGCTCAAGGTAGTACCAACCTACGGTACTCCTAAGAAGTTCATTTCAAGGGAGCGCTTTTTCTCCAGAGCCATTTTCAAAACACTTTATACTATACACATATAGTTCTTCCAAATCATACACCTAGTATGAATTCTGTGATGATCCGAAATCTTAAACAATATCAATTTAATAATCCGATTAAAAATTAAATTGATCTGATAAGATTTGAATTAATTTAATAATCCAATTAAAATAAATATTTAAATTGATAGATTTCATCTTTTAAAATCTAATAAGTTGTTTTCTATTTATAATGTATATAGGATGTGTGTATATTGTAAATAGATCTTGTTTTAATCTAATAAATAAATAAATCCTATTTTCTATAAAAATATATATCTTTAGTAAAAATTGGGAATTTTGATTTTATTTAAAAGTTAAACTTTTAAAAGGTTATTTAATAAATAAATATGGTTATAAATTGATAAGATAAAAAATTTAATTTGTTTAAATTGGTTTATTTGATAATAGGCTTTTTAAAAGTATAATAAATAACTTTATGATTTTAAATACACAAGGTAAATGTTGAAATGATATAAAACATGTTTTAACTCAAGATTTAAATTTAAATAAATAACAATAAGGTTTATTCTGATACAGTGTGATAAATGAATAATTTATTTATAAGAGAAACAATTCCTTTTATATGTTATTTATAGTTATCAAATTTTGTTATTTTTTTAAAATATAATAATACATTGTTTTTAACAAATAGATTTTTAATAAAAATAATTGTTTTTCAAAATTTTAATTGTGTAGTTATATTTGTAAATAAACTTGATTTCAAAATTTAATTTGAACTTGAATTCAAAGCTTTGAAATCTAAAGTACAAATATTTTTAATTTGTTTTGATTTCAAAATATTTGTATAAACTTTATTTTATAAATATAATTAGATTTATTCATTTTAAAACTTATCTACATATAAATAAATACATGTTAATTATTAAGTAAACAAAGATTCACTTTTATCTTATATTAACTTGTTAACTAAATAACTAATTAGCATTTAACTATAACTAAATTACATAATTATAACAAATTAACATTTAAGACAAGTGTAACATCCTAAGACCTTATATAACACATGTTAAATGATAAAATAAGGTTTATGACAAATGTTAGAATTAGAGACATGTGACATTTTTTAAAATTTGCATTTTTTATTTTTATCTCAGTTTTTATAAACAATTTCTCTTTCATTTTATTTCTTCCAAATCTAAATGCAAAGAAGAACACACACATTTTCAAAAAAAAAACTAAAATTTGAAACATCTTCAACAAAAATCTGTAAATCATCTTCAAAATCAAATGCATGAAATCAAAGCAAGAAATCTTGCATTTCTTATTCAAGCAAACCTGCATATTTTCAAATATGAAAGCATATTCCCGTAAATTAGTAAAGCAAGAAAACCTGTAGCATTCAAAACAAACCTGCATTTCTAGAATCTGGGGTTTCAAAGTAGCATACATGCAGTTCAAGATTAAAGGAACAAGCAATTCAAGTTTTTTTTTAAAAAAAAGAGAGGAACTGCATATTTCCAGTTTTAAAAGCAGCAAAGCCTTTTTCAAAACTCATGGCTCTGTCTTCTGATTTTATAAGGTGAGTAACATCCTTTTTAAATGAAACTTAAGTATTTTAAAATGTTGCATGTCGATTTCCATGATTAGGTGTGAATGATATATATATATATATATATATATATATATATATATATATATATATATTTATATCAATTGTTTTTCTGTGAAAATGAATGGATAATTTGATTATGTTATGTCCTCTGTATTTTATTCCCAGGTTTAAAAATCTGTTCAAACCCCATCATCACATAATATAATCTATGTTAGTATTTAAGGTTCATACAAATGTGTTTGTTGAATCGAGAATTAAAGTTTAAAATTTGTTCAAGTTAAAAAAAAATTGAATTATCTCTGAAACTTAGGATAACTGGGCAAATCTTTATATAAGTGAAATACCAAACATTTTGGTTCACTATTTCAGGATTAAAATCAAAAACATTATTCAAAATTCTGATTTTTAAAACTAAATTCACAGATTTTAAAACTAGATTTAACATGCAGTTCTATGTTGAACTAAAAAGGGGGATATTGGGTTTTTGGGAGATCTCGGCAATTTGAAGTGTCGGGGTTCATCTTGTAGGTGGAGGAGAAATCATTGATGCCGGGAAAAATAGGTGAAGGTGATGAAAACCACCATGGTTGCAGTGATGTTCATTTCTTGTTTGTAGCCCTAATTTAAACTGGGCCTCTTGTTCGAGTCAGAACTACCTGTAGAGATGATCGAGTTGAGTGGGAATTGGGCAGATGGAAGCTTGGTCGTGAGTGAAGGCATAGCCAGAGTGGTTGGATCTCTGGTGGTCGGAGCGCCATAGATGAAGCGATGATAGGTTTGGGATGGGTTTTGGTCTTCTGCTTCCAGGTTTTGGAATAAACCTCGAATTCAATTTTGTGTTTTGGGAAGATGATCCGATGGTGGTGGTTGGTCGTGGGTTGGTTGTCGATGTTGGGAAGCCACCGGAGGTGGATGAAGATGGCCGGAGGCACGGTGCATGTGCACCGTGCACTTTTGGGTTTCTGGTAAAATCTGGGTATTGCAATGTTTTTTGACTCGAGTTTTACTCGAGATTTCGGAAAGTTTGCTCGAAGAGGCTGGCCTGATGACTCGAAGCAAAATACTTTTTAGCTTGGGTAATTGTAGTTATTACAATTTTTCTGTAAACTGTCTGAAGTTTTTAAATTTAAATCAAATTTAAATGAATTTCAAAGTTGTAGTGATAAGATTTAAAACAAGTTTAAATCTAGTATGTATTATAGTTTCAACTGGTTTTGAAATCTTATAGGTTTTTAAATTTTGAATGTGATTTTTTAGTTTAAAAAAAAGAAACCTGACAGTTCTAGAAATTGAAAATTTATTTTAATCTGAAACCTAATTTAAAAACAGCATTTTGAATGTAAAGATTAAGTCCAGTTCTTTTCAAAGACTTTTGAATCTTCAGGTTTTAAAAAAAATGGATTTTAAATAAAGAGTTTTAAAATCAAGGTTTAAATCAAAAGTTAAATTCAAGTTTAAATCAAATGATTTAAATAAAGAATAGGTTCAAGTATCTTGAATTTAAATCTGGATATTTGAATAAGTTTTAAAATTTTGAATGTTTTCAAACAAGTTTAAATTTAAATTGCTTGTTAGAAGTAAATTTGTTTTCAAACAAATATTTAAACTTGATTTCCTTTTTGAATGAAGTTATTTATAAAAGGTTTATAAAAGGATGTTAAATGATTTGTTAACTTGAATTTGTAATTTAAATGGTAATATACTTTAAACTTAATTTTAAATGAAATTAAGCAAATTAGTTGAAGGCTTATCTTATATAAGTTTTAAGTGGAAGTAATAAATGTTATTTACATTTATTTTAAAGGATTATAAATGGAATCTAAATTTGGTTAATGCTTAAGTAAACATCATTTTGAATTTTAGATTCAAAGTGGATTTTGAATTTAAATTTAAAAATGCAATGTTCTAGTACATTTTAATATTTATAAAATCATTAATAAGAAATGGATTTTCTTAGAGATTATTAAAGTATTAAAATGATCATATGAATAAGATAAGTAAGGAATGTCTTATTTATTTAATGTATAAATTAATAATTTAGATTAGTTTATAATTAATAAGTAATTAAAGAAAAGTAATTAAAGAATGATAAATAGTTAATGAAGGTTATTAACTAAGGATTATTTAGTAATTAATTAATATGATTAATTTTTAATAATTAATTAAATTAATTAATTAAATGATAATCAATTGTGAAATTTATTTAAGGTAATTACTTAAATGGAAGTAATTAAGAAATTAATTACTTAATGTAATTAATGGAGTTTATTATAATTGTTTTAGATTAGTTAATTAAGTTTAATTAATTTCAAACATTGGATTTGATAATAATTACTTGATGTAATTAGTGAAGTAAAATTACTCAGTGAAGTAATTAAAGATAATTACTCGATGTAATTAGTGGATGATGTTGGGATTGTGAAAGTAATTTGGATTAAATTATTTTGTATAATTAATCAAGGGATTAATTAAGAAATTAATTAAGGAGTAATTAATTTGATAAGTAATTAAGGGTAGTTAATTACTGAATGTAAGTAATCAAAGGTAATTAATAATTATGGTTTAATTGAGATTAATTATTAAATGTAATTAATTTAAATAAGATAACCAATTAAATATAGTTAAGGATCATTAATTAATATAATTAATGATGTAATTAAGATTGATTAATCAAGATTAATTAATCAATAATCAATGATAAAGGGTAATTAATTAATTGTAATTAATTAAGGTTAAATGTAATTAATTATAGTTAATTAATTAATGAAGTAATTAAAGGTTAATTACTGTATTTGGTTTAGAGTAATTAATTTTGTGAAATTAATTAAAGTATAATTAATCAGGGTTGATTAATTAAGATGATAAATTAGAGGTTAGTTAATTAATTAATTTGTAATTAATTAATGGTGATTTAAGCAAGATTTATATTGATGTAAGTAATTAATTTAATTCATTTTAAATTAATTAGAGAAGACGTAATTAATTTAATTTATTTTAAATTAATTATAGATAGTGTGATTATAGATCATTGCTTATAAATGGATGATATTGGTTGCCTTGAATGGTTTGGAATCTCAACTATGAGATTAGTAATGTTGGGTGATATGGAGCATTGGCTGCACTGTGATGATGATATGGATTATCTTTTGATAATGATAATGTGGATTATCTGTGGTTATGATAATGATAATTATCTGTTGTGAATCTGTGAACTATCATCTGTGTGTATATAGATAATGTAATTGAATTGTTTCAAACTCTAAAACAACTTGGACCTAAAAGACATGCTTTGGATTTCGATGAGACCGGGATCGGGTTTCCATATTTGGATATTCGAAAACCACATCGATCCAAATTAACGATAGGTCGTATATCTTATGTGAAGAGTGAAGACTCAAGGTATAAGGACTATTCATCGGTATAACTCTGGGGGGGTGATTCCGTGATGAGTTTGACGGAAATAGTACTTACAGGCTCGAGATGGAGATTCAGAGTGCAAGGGTTATCGTCGTTAACTCTGAGGGTGATTCCAAAATGAGTGTAACAAGATAATGCCTTCGGTTTCGTTCGAACCCGGAACGGACTTGTATGGATTGAATGCTTTCAGAACACCATCAGGTGGATGATGAGCCTTCTAAGTGATGTGTTCACTAAAGGTAATCGTAGCCTCAAGCCTCATCAACCGGGAATGGCTAAAACATGGGAGGTGCAGCAAGGCTAAGTGGGTCATGCCCAAGTAGGAGGAAATTTTCCCCTGTCTAGAGGTCCCTTTTTATTCGGCTTAGTGGGCGGTTGGAATTGCGCACCAACTACGGGGTTGTCTTGTTCGGGACTGTCCAGTAAGGGATGGTTCCGGCTTTGTGTTGCAGGGGAGCGGGCGTACTCCTCGGTACGGTGATCTAGGCCACGTACTGTGACGGGCGGTACCCCAGTAGCTCAGCCATTGTATGGAATCCAAAATCCAATAAGTGCTAACGGTTTTGATTGTATTACCCACTTTTGTGGCTAGTAGCTGGAATTTAATAGATGTAACAATTTCGGCTATTTCTTACTTGAAAACCTTAGACCTATTATAATATCACTGGATTTCCTATCAAATGTTTTGGTTAGCATAAGGTAAAAACTTTTCCATGTTTATGTGTGGGAAGTCTTACGTGATATCTTTCTTTTCAAATGGTTTTTAAAATTAAGCAACTTTAACCTGTTACTCACACCAGACCCATGTCTGACCCGGAGTTTATCTTTTGTTTTCCTAAACTCTTGGGAACTCAAATTTTTATGAGTAGCCAAGGGATTCAGGTTGGCTTTGACGAGTTTTGGAGGAGCAATGGAGCAAGAGGCTTCTGCGTTAGATATATAGTTTCCGCTGTGTTTGCTATCTCTGTGATGTCTTTTAGTTGTATTGAGTTGTAATAACTAGACAGATGTTTATAACTGCCTAGGATGTGTTGTATTATCTACGTACTCTGATAATTGTGTTGTACTATGTAATATTTTATGTTATTAATATAATTTATTCATTCCGCTATTTAGATTTTGATGTGTTGTTTCTTCATTCTTCTCTTTCTTTCTCTTTTCTATCCCTTTCTTTCTTATTAATGATGCATCATCCTGTGGAGATGGATGGTGGGTCATTACAAATTCCATATAAATCTCTTTTTCTCAAAATCGATTATTCCAAATCGATAATTCTCAAACTAGGATTTCCAAATTCCAATATTGATTTTACCTAAAAATCAAAAGCCTTTCCAAAATCAATAGGTTCCAAAAACCTTTCCTCCAAAATCATTCTCATAAGGTCCTTTATATATATTGATATATATAATCTTGAAAAATCTTTGGATCATTTCATACTAGTATAAAACCCTTTTTATACTTCAAATATTATCAAAACCCTTATCTTCTGGCTGTAGATTCAACAAGGGGAGTTTATCATATATATAACATAGATACATAACTTTGTTTATGCCAAATCAAATATTCAAATTTGATTACACCTTACAAAACCACAATCAAATATTCAAATTTGATTACACCTTACAAAACCACTCACCATATTACTTACTTTCACAAAGTAAATTTCTATTATAGAAATATCCAATTACCCCTTTATTTTATCATATATCTCACAAAATATACTTTTCATTTCAAAAACCATTTCATATTTCTTATCCACAAATTTCCACTATCAATTCATTCAAACCCGTACGATGTACAATATCATCCGTACACTATATCAATCTGATCGCTCACCTGATGACATAATTTTTCTTCCGAACTAGTATCATCCACCCGACTTCGTAATGCGGACTCAGATCTGGTTTCTTTATCAGAAACCTTCATTCTCCTTTCATAGCCACAACTATGATAGAGAATATCCAGAACCAATCAACAATCCATGTCCAGGTTTACGGTCGAAAATCGAGTGAAAAATCCCAACTTAGATCGATAAACTACCTCAAAATTCTGTGCTCAAAACTGGATCAAATCATTATACGAATAGAATAATATACGTACATCCTACGTATTTACCTTCATTGATTATTAGCCAAATCAATTTCCTTTTCTGTTCACATTCACTTAAATTTTCGTTCATTTACTCACAATTCTTAAATCCTTATTTCGATTATCACTTCAATTCTTATCTCAAATCGATATTTAATCATAAATAGTTTGAGCTCTATCCAGCTTAAATTTAGAAAATAGCTTGAAAAGTTTAAAAATAGATAAGTAGTTGAAAAATAATTATGAGTTTGTAAAATATCTGTAAAATAGTTAAATAATGATAAAATAGTTAAATAATTGTAAAATAGTTATAATAGTAATAGATTTATAAAATAGTAGTAAAATAGTTAAATAATTTCAAAAATAATTATAAAATAAGTATAAAATAGTTTGGGGTTCAAAAAGAAAGGTT
This sequence comes from Allium cepa, assembly GCA_030765085.1. Lineage (NCBI taxonomy): Eukaryota > Viridiplantae > Streptophyta > Magnoliopsida > Asparagales > Amaryllidaceae > Allium > Allium cepa. The sequence goes on along the minus strand of CM060945.1, from coordinate 716,134,862 downwards.
GTATATATAATAATAGCTTGGAAAAATAGATTTGTACTAAAACAATTTATTTTGAAAATAGTCCAGAGTCAAACTGTTCAAATCTCAATCTTCATTTCCAATCAATTCAATTTAAATTTCCACTTCCGTTTAAATTGACTTAATTCCAATTTAAATAACTTCAATTTCCATTGAACTTGATTTAACCCCAATTCAAGTTGAATTAACTTCAATTTCTTTTCAAATTCAAATCAAATTCCAACTTTAATTACAATTCCAAATTATTCAAATTAATTTAGGCTTATTTCAAATTGAACCCACTTCAATTTCAAATCATTTCAATTTCTGTTTGAATTAATCCCAATTCCCATTTGAATTTGAACTCGTTCAACCTCAATTTCATTACAAATTAATCCAATTCTAATTTTCCATTTGAATTTTATACTTATCCACCTTCAATTTTAATTAATTCAAACTAAATTCAATTTCAACTAATGCAATTTAAATCTCAACTTTAAACCATCTCGAATTATATAAATTCGAGTTAAATGAAATGTTGATTTAACCCCTTAAATCAAATTAACCTTTATTTTTAAATCAACAATCAAAATCTATAAACAATTTAATTCTGAGTCCAAATCTCAAAATTCCATTTTAAATTATCTCTACTTAACTTATTTCAAAGTTCAAATAAGAGTTCAAAACAAATTTCATCTCCAAAAATTCAATTTATTACAAAAATTTATCTTCCAATTTTGAAACCCATTCTTAAAAAAAAAATTTTTTACAGTTTTAATTCATAGCCTTCAAATCTTAAGTTCAAAGTGATTCCATATCCTGAATTTCAAATTAAAGTTTACTCTCCCTTTTGTCTCAATAATGGATATATTATCACACTTCGTTCATTTAAACAAATCCAATTCATAGTTTAAAGATTATTAATAACAATAGGATGAATTCACCCAACTTATTTTAAAATATTCATCCATTTTCAATTTTCAGATCTCAAACCCATTTTGAGATCACACAAATTCCCAATTCAAATCTACCATTTAACTTCCCAAATTAAAATTTAATTTCATCTTAAAATTTCTAAATCAGGTTGATCATTCAAACTTATTTAACTTCTTCTAAGTTAAATTCAATTTAATCCCGTTAACCTTACTCAAATTTGAATTCCCACTTCAAATTTCAAAATTCTTTCCCACTTATAAGTTCAAAACTTATATCATTTGGATTTTACATCATACTTCAGGGAAAATCAAAACTCATCACTTTAGAGTTAATTTCAAATCATCTTTGATAGTAGGTATATCCACACATTTATACATATTTACTTCTTGGCCCACCAAGCCAAATTTTAAAATTTAAACCACCTTTGGTTTTAAAACAAATTCCTTTAAAGTTTTCGAACAACTTCTTATTTAAAATAAAACTATATTCAAAATAATGTGAATTATATTATTTATTATTTCCTTTAACACTTTGAAACAATTAAAATGTTTCTAGACTAAGGTTTTAAAACTTCACAATTTAAAACCTACTTCAATTTAGAAGTTATACTTATCTTAAAAGTTTACTTCATTTGGCTTACTTATTAACAAATATATCATTATTAAACACAATAATTGTTTATGATAATACCTAGGATTTGGATACCAATTCACTTTTATCTTATTCTTACTTCTACAAATTTAGGATTTTAATTCCAGCGTGGATCTATTTCAAACATACCATTATTTAATTTTAAATTGGTTGTATTACCAATACCACTTAATTCTCATTATTTAATTTTCAAATAATACAACAACCAATTACCTTAATATATATGGTTAGAAGAATCATTGCTTTATATATAAACTTATATAAAAATCATTTACTTTCAAAACCATTATATAAGAAAATAACAAGTACGCTCTCTCATATATATATATACACTCAACTGATTCTAGGAAACCATTAACCCTATCCTTAATGAGTAATCCCACTAGAGCCAAGGTTCTCGCTTAACTTGGCTCTAATAATAAATGTAACAACCCGGAATTTTCAATCCTGAAAATTCGAGATAGTTAGGAAAAGAAGAAAAGAGATAGAAGAAGAAGAAATAGAAAACCAAACTCAGAATCTCACATTCGCAGCGGATAAAATATAATATCAAATAGTATTCTTTACACCAAGAAAGTTGTATCGGTCAATAATATTTTAATACATCAGAGTTGCAACATTTTACAATCACTGGACAGTTAAATAACTTGTTCCAGATATACAACAATATAACACAGCGGAAACACTCCATACGTTCCTGCCATCTAGCTCGCCTCCTGAGCTCCAGAACGTCCTTACCTAGAAATCTGTAATACTCGGTCTGACCCAAGCATTACATCAAAGTAACACCTGGGTCAGGCTGGAAACCAGCGTGAGTAAACTCATCTAACATGAATTTCCAATGCAAAGAACTTATTTAAAACCCCGGGTAACTCGTACCTTATTACGAGTTCTTAACTTGCCATAATCAACATATCATCTTACAATCATATCTAAGCATTACTACTCAGATTAAATGACAAAGTTTACATCATTTATTTCATTCTAGCCTATTTATTACAAAATAAAAACCATAAAGAGATTATTTCAGATTACAAATAGAAGTGGTTTCGGGTATTTTGCTTATACCCGACCCCGGTCTCTTCGAATTCAATATTATCTTAAACAAAACTGTTTAAGTATAAACAATACCATTTATTTCCAGAATTACACATTTACTTGGCAATTCAACTCAAATAGATAATATATATTCAAACACCATATCTCATAACTTCACAATCACAGGCCAGGGATAACCAATAACCCAAGACATTTAATATCATTTAATCATCTATAAGCAAAATTAATTGTCACACCATTTCTGTTTAACTAGATTAATTACTTCAATCATCTTTAATCCAGCTTACTAGATCATTAATTAATTATAATCCAATTAATTAATGATCCTAAACTATTTCTTAATTACATTAAGTAATTAACCTTCAGTTACTCTTAATAGTCAATTAGTTACATTGATCCCTAATTAATTACTCAAATTAATTATCCTATAACCACTTACATTGATTAATTATTCTAAATTAATCAAATTTTTTTATTAATTCACATTAATTAACCATTAATTATTCCCATTAATTAATTAATGTTCCTCTCAATACTCTCATTAATTAATCACTCTTTAAATTAATTACTTTTAACAAGTAATCTTTAATTAATCACAATCATTAATTACCCTTAATTAATTACATTTAGTAATTAATTAACTCTTAATTACTTACATTAATTAATCACAAATTCCTTAAGTTAATTAATAACCTTTATAAAACACCTTACCTGAAACTTAAAATGGTATTTTATCTTGGCAAAAACTTGATCTGTTTTTGCTTTACACTTTAACTAGATTTCTTTACTAAACAGACATCTAAGCATTGCTCGTTTAAAATTTAAAATTCCATACACGTTATCTCTAAACTTATACCTAGAACAAACAAGACTGACCTGAGCCAAAATCCACAAAACCCCGATTCATTCTCGAATCAACCAAACCTCAACTCATCACTAGAAGCCAACACGATTCATTCCCTTCAATTCCTCGTGCACTACTTCGAGCCTAACCTTCTTCCTCCCAAAGCTCAAAAACTTCAGCAAACAACAGATACGATCAGACATGTGAGCACGTATACATGTGATCGCCGTTGTTCCGGCCTTGTTTGTCGCCACCAACAAATCACCGTCGACCCCCTCTAACGCTCCGATTACTCAGAAACACGAGCCTCTCGAAAAATCGAAATTGAACAATTCCGCAACCCCAAAATGAAAAATCTGATCACCAAATACCCTAAATCGCCCATCTCCGACCATTGGAGTCTCTGGTCTTGAGCACCTTCGTCATTGTCCTCTCTTTACTTTACCCCTAGACTGATTCGACTCGACATCGTTATCGACCCGCAATTAGACATGAGCTTACCTTCGTCCAGAAAGACACCTAAGCCCTAAATCTCCTCCGTCCCACCACCTCGACATCAGAGAAATTGAAATCTCGTTTTTGCCAAGCACGCCAACTCCACCGCTACCTCGAATACTAGTTTCGACCATCCAGATCAACCCGATCACCCATAAATGCTCAAAAACCAAATCACAATCAAATATAAATTTCTCTCGAATTTCAGCCTTAAAATTCATGGTTTTATTTTTAAAATTCATAACTTCCAAAGATTAATCTAATCACATACCTTAATCCACAAATTTTTAAAGTTGAGATTTTTATTATGTTCAAGTTTTGCTGTAATTTCCTCTTTGTTAGAATCTAACATTAGCTTTCGTCTAAAAATATTTCAAAATAATATATCTTGTCAATTCTAACAGATTTTATTTAAATATTAGGGTCCAAAGAGAATCAGGAAAAAAAGAAATTAAATTTGAACTTATTTTAAACCTGCAACATCAAGAACATAGTAGATGTTCTAGAACCCAGATGTACACTCAATTGCTTACATTCATTCAGCTTTAAACCATTATGCAAGCATTTTCAGTTTCAAATTTTCAAGGATTATCTCATGCAATCACATAAATAGGCAGAATAAATTTTAGGATGAAGTTTACTCACATGTTGTTGAAAATGAAGATAGAGCCTTCTTTTTGATAAAAAGCTTTTGAACGGTAAATTTGAATGCTGAAATGTTTCTGATTTAAGAACTTGAATTGCTGAAGTTGATTTGAAATCTTGAATGTTAGGATCTGAAAAATTATTGAGGCTGCTTTGATTTTGAGTTTTCTTTCAAAACAGAGTTGAAGAATGATGTTCAGACTTTATTTCCAAGTTAAAGAAAAATGTACAGGCTGTTGATTTTTTATTTAAAAATTTGAGTTGTTGTTTCCTTATTAAAACTGGAATGCTGAAGATTGCATTAGCTTGGAAACAAAGATGAACTGCTTTGTTTCCAGGTTGAAGAGATAATTCCAGTTTTGATTTTGAACTTGCTTCTGAAAATGAGATTACAGGTTTGCTTGCATTTGTTTGCCTTAGGCTTTGGTTTTACATTTCTAGTTTATGGAAATTGACTACAGATTTTTTGAGAGAAGTTTTGTTTGAGTTTTTCTTAGTTTTTGAAAAGAAGAGGGTAGGAAAAAAGAATGAAGGGAAGAAAACCTATGGTTATATAAGTTAATTATTGATTTAATAAAAATAAAAGAAAATCAATTTTAAAAATGACACTTGTTAAAACATCTTAACATTTTTCATAAGCATCATTTTATCCTTTAACACTTGTTTAAACAAGCTTCCATAGTTTTGCACTTGTCCTTTAAGTCATTTTATTTAATTTAAATGTCAACAAAAGGCTTTTACTTAATTTATTAATTTACAAATACTTATCTATGTATATATAAATTACTTTAAAGAAAATAAAACCAATTATATATATATGTAAGAGCTTAAACATATATTTTTAAATCCAAATATTTTAAAATATATACCTTTGAATTTCCATTATAAATCTAAATTATATTCAAATTAAATTTGAAAATCTAAATTTAAAATCAAGTCAACAATACATATATATTTTAAACAAACCCAAACTCAATTTGTAATTAATAATTCTACTTAGAAATTTATTTATCTATATTTAAAAACAACCCATTATCATTATTGTTTGAAAATAACAATTTTTATGAATTTAAAATAATTTATAAAGGGAATTATCACACTTAATTTTTCTTGAAATTTCTGAGATATCACATTAATGATCTCCGATGGTAACCGGCAAGGCCCAGAAAACTGTGAATATCAGATTGAGTCCTAGGAGTTTCCCAATCCTGCAACATAATAGGGAGAAATAAGGACCACAGAAAAGATAAAATGATAAAATTAGAGAAAGATAATAAAGGAAAGACTTACATTGATCGCAGCGATCTTGACTAGACCAACAGAAACTCCATTATCAGAAACAATATGCCCGAGAAATCGAACTTTATCCTTCCAGAAATGGCATTTAGAGAATTTAGCTTTCAACTAATGACTCCTTAAGAGTCCCTAGAACAAAGATCAAACGGGATTTGCGCTGTTCCTCAGACTTGGAGAACACAAGAATATCATCAACAAAGACTAGAACAAATTGTTAAGGACCTCATGAAAAATACAATTCATCAAATCAACAAAGAAAGTAGGAGCATTAGTCAAACCGAAAGGCGTGACTAACCAATCATATAAACCATTCTCAGTATGGAAAGAAGTCTTGGGAATACTTTCCTCAGTAACTCTGAGCTGCTGAAAACCTGTGGCACGATCAAGCTGAGAGAAACAGTAGCTCCATGGAGCTGATCAAACATATCATTAATGCGAGGCATAGGATATTTGTTCCTCATAGTGAGCTTGTTTAGCTCCCTATGATCAACACACATCCTTAAAGAACCGTCGAACTTGGTGACAAAAACCACCGCTGCTTCCCATTCTAAATGGCTAGGTTTGATCAAATCCTTGGAGAACAAATCCTCAATTTTCTTCCCAATTCAACCTTCTCACAGGGTGCCATTCTTCTAGGAGGAAGAACTATAGTTCAAGCTTTAGAAATAAGATCAATACAGAAATCAATTTCCTACTTATGAGGTAAAGAAGTGACTTCACCAAATACATCGGGATATAGTCTGACCACAGGAGTAGAATCAAAATCATCTGGAGAAGAGTCAAGAGAATAAATAAAGTTGTCGGCATAATCATGAGGCATGCAGCACTGAGTCACCAAAGAGTCACCTTTATCACCAACAAGAGAAATAATTCGGTTTTTACAAGAGATAACGGCATCATGCCTCCTCAGCCAATCATCTCCAAGCAATAGATCAAAAGCATCAAAACCCAAAACATAGAAATCACCAGAGAACTGATAACCAGAATGGAAGAGTTTCACATTTCTATAAATCCTACTAAGGTTTATAGGACCACCAAAAGGATTTGAAACACACAAAGGCTCAGGTGCCAACTCGGGATAAAGAAGATGCTCTATCATAAAGATCCATAGAAATAAAGCTATGGGAAGCTCTAGTATCAAATAAAACACGAACAGGAAAATAAAATAGAGAAAAAGTAACCTGAAGAGTACCTTGTGAATCATTAGGAGCAGGAGCAGGTGCAGGTGCAGCAGGTGGAGCAGGAGAAGAAGCAGAAGTAACAGCAAAAATACCAGAAGACTTGCTCTTCACTTGGGTAGGACAATCATTCTTGAAATAGCCAGGTTGTAGACAAATGTGACAGAGATCACGCCTGGTCAACTGAGCTGAAGGAGGAATAGCAGCACTAACTAAAGTAGGACAACTATTAGCATAATGTCTCTTCTGATTACATCTGAAGCAAATAATGGCAGATAGGTCGACAGACTGTCTCTGTGAAGAAGAAGATCCTAAACCTTGAGTCTTGTTCCGATTCTTCCTATGATGATGAAAGTTGGTCTCTTCTTAGGATTACTACAGGAAGCCTGAGATGATGCAGCATGAGCAACTGAAGGATCCTTAGAAGTAGGATTCTCATATCTAGTGGCCATATCCATTAGACTGGTGAAAGGCTATGCATATGAGCGATAAGACGATCATAATACTCCGAGCAGGCACCGGCTATGAACTTCGCATTCTTCTTGAGAGGAGTGTCAATCATATTAGGGCCAAACTTAGAAAGTTCATTGAACTTCCTTTCAAACACAGAAAATGACATATCATCCTGTATCAAATCCACGAATTCCCGATACAGCTGAGGCTTCCCTGCCTCAAGCATCCATTTCACAACAAAAGCATCCCTAAAGAACGATAAAGAAATATAAGAAAGATTTCAAAAGGAGAAAACCGAACCAAATAGAAAATAAACGAGAGACGGTATCTAAAATGCTCCCCAGAAATGTCAGCCTCAACGGTGTGAGCTGTGACAGACTTCCACCAATCTAAGGCAGCTCCCTTCAACTGCCAAGCTGCCAACTTACGCTGATGGGCATTAGTGACCTCAAGACGAAGAAAATCCTCTCCATATCCTTCAACCACTGCTGAGCCTCACTAATTCTCTCAGATCCGGTAAACTAGATGCCACCAAACTCATTATATTCCTTACAGAGTTTAGTGAACCTAACTGGTGCAGCAGGCTCTGGAACTGGGGCAATGCCACGTCCCCTACCTCTAGCATTCCTACGACTCATCTTGAAAAATCAATAATGAATTTTAGGATAGAGGTAACTGAGAAACAAAGACAAGATTAGATAAGATTGGATTTAACTTGAATGAATATCTTAAACAAAAGAATTACTAACACCGTGGATAAGGAAAAGAAAGAAGTTTAGAAAAATTTGATATCAAAATAAGTATGTATATGTATATGTATACGTATATGTATATGTATATGTATATGTATATGTATATGTATATGTATATGTATATGTATATGTATATGTATATGTATATGTATATGTATATGTATATGTATATGTATGTGTGTATACTATAATTTAAACTAAATTATATGCAAATGAATGTATATATGTTATCACTAGAGTTCACAACGTTTTTGATAACTTTTAGCCAATCAAAATTCGAAAATTAGTAAAATGAATTCCGTTCACTTTTTCGATTTTTCTTCAAACTAAATATTTTTGCAAACAAGTTTGAAAATCTTTTTCACAAGCATTATTTATTATGTAAAAGAGCTTTATTTTAATTATAAAACCTATTATTTGAATATTTAAAATTAATTAAGTATTTGCAAATCAAAGTAGTGAACTTTGGGTCTTTACAAATATTCTATTTTGTTCACTAGATAAGACCGGATTTAATAGAGTGTCTATTTGTAAGTCTGCATATAAAATTTGGATAACATTGCAAGTTACACATGAAGGCATAAGTACTGTGAAACAGATCAAATTTAATGTTGACCAATCAATTTCAGTTGTTTAAAATGAATCCAAATGAGTCCATTTCTGACATGTATTGTAGATTCCAACACATTGTTCATTCATTGGTAGCATTAGGGAAAAAAATTCTGAAGGGGACCAGGTTATAAAAATCCTCAATTCACTGCTTTCCGAGTGTAATCAAAACACTAGCAATTGAAGAGGCTCATGATAGAAAAACTTTGAAAATTGAAGAGTTGGTAGACGATTTAATAATGTTATATGAAGCATAAATGCAGGTTAGAAGAGGACGTAAGGCAGCTGAGAAGAAACCTATCGCGTTCAATGCAATAAATGACAATCAAGATTCTGACGATGTCAACGATGAAGAAATTCCTTTCATGACAGAAAATTTTCAAAATATAGAAAATGAACAGCTTTCGAAAACCTAAAAACAAGACCAACGAAATTGGAACCACAATTAGATGCTTCAACTATGATGAATTTGGCCATTTTCAGAGAGACCGCTTACATCCGAATAAATCAAAGATCTCACCGGGAAATGATTTGTCCAGAAAAATGAAAAGGACATATGTAGCAACTTTGGATGATTCGGTTACTCCTTTAGAACTAATGAAGTTGATACTGAAAATGTGAATATATGTTTCATAACAACAACATACTAATCAAAACTAATCGACAAAAGACAGCAAACGTCTATATGCTTTATAATTCAAATTTAAATTTTTTGGTTTCTTTTGGTTGATAGGAATAATCTATAAATTAATAAAATAAGGAAATTATAGATATAAAAATATACAAGTATATAGGATCATTTTATCCAAAATATAGTTTTCAAATTTAAGGGATATATGTCGACATATGCCTCACCTACATGTTGCATGTCAGAAATCTAAAATTTGGAATTTCATTTCAAATTCAAACTTTTGAACTTCCATCCACTTTTCATTTATATATTCTAAAATGATGCTATTTGACTAGAGAACATGTCATTTGATTCTCTACTTATTTACTCCATATCCATTCTATCATTTCACATACTTTACTTTCAAATTTCAAATATCATTTCACTCTCTTGTCTCCCAAAACTAAAAAATGGCCTCCTCTAGTATAAACCCAAAAATCATTAGTCTCTCTAAGAAAACAAAAGGCTTTCTTTTCGATGAGAAAGATACAATTGAGGTCTATATGGAATACACAACTTTCGAAAAAGTTTCTCCCAAAAAATTTGCTAAATTTGAAATTTTTGCTTCTTATGGTTTATTTGATCTTTGTTTTGAAAATAATACTCTTGGTTTAGTTGAATCTTCCTAAAATGATTGTGTCTATTACCCTGATTTGGTAAAAATATTTATGTAAATTTAAATGGAATTTTTTATCAAGGGAAAGAAGGTTAAGCTTGGGGTAGCGTTAATAGCACTCTAAATAGTTCTAAATTTTGAATTTTTGGGACAAATTCTTAGTTGTAAGTCTAGTGGAATTGACCTCTCCACTTTTCAAATTGATGTTCAATACCTGAAATTTTTCATAGCCTTTACGAAAAAGATGATGATTTTGAATTCAAACATAAAAATCTTCATCCAAAATCGAGACTTATGAGTCTCATTTTGCAACAAAGCATAACTCCAAGGGTGGGTAATTAAAATAACCCTACTCAAAAGGTTTTTAAGATCTTTTCACTATTTATGGTCGCTATGACATAAATTGGACACAAACCCTTTTAGATGACTTAGTTTAAATGAACATTTTTAGACATGAGAACACACTCTTTCATGGTGTGTATCTCACCGAAATTTTATTATATTTTAATGTGGATTTAAAAGGAGAAAAATATGATCCTCAAAAGGTTTTCGACAAAGCCAATGTCCCACTTTTGCTTATTCCACCATATTTTGAAACGTTTGAAACCCTTTCCGAAAAGGAGCAAAGTTTGGCACAGGAAGAAGAGCAAGAAATTCAATAAGAAGAGGAAGAAGAAGGAAATGAAATGGAAGTGGAAGAAGAAGAGAAGGAGGAGGAAGAATTGGAACTTCCTTAGAAAATTTCAAAAAACCATTCAACCTTACCAACAAAGAGATAATAAGGAACCAAGATAAGCTTCTTAAAACCCAAAAGTAGCTTAAATATTCATTTTGAAAAATGTTCACTTCTCTTTCCAGCAAAATAGATAAAAAATTTTGGAAAGGCCATTCATAGGCTTAGTGGCTCTTAATCATCTTCATCTACATCCTTCTAAACCTATCTAACTATTTATTTATGTTATATAGCTTTATATTGTGTCCTTTTAGTTTAAATCCATGTTTTTCTATGTATTTATTTTATTTATCATTAAAAACCATGTATCCTTCAAATTCTAGTAATGAAAATTATCTATTCTTGTTTTATATTATTTATTAGTCTATGGAAGTCATAAATGTACAATAATACAAGATAAAAACAAAAACTATCGCAAATTAATAGGTTTTGAAAATTTAGGGATGTATATTGACATACATACATAGGATAGGCCGACATATAACAGCTAGAAATCAAATTTTCTTAATTTTCGAAATAAAAATAACTACCATCCATCCATTCATTCCAAACAACTTTCTACTTCTAAATAAGCCTATTTCTTCTAGAAAACTAATTTATCATTTCACTCTATACTTCTTTTTTCATTCTGAAACATATTTTTTACAAATACCACGTTAAAAATTATGTGAAAATCTTGCACAAACTCTCCAATTCTTCAAAGATATTATCTTCTTTATCCTATTAAATCAAATGCACATAGAATTAAGTCAAATGTAGATAATAAAGGAACAAGAAAAGCATTTTGATGCGATTCGATGGATGATTTCTTCTCTAATAAAAAAAAACCATCTATTAACCTAGACTGAATTGTTAATAAGGATAATGAAGATTGGGATGCCATTAAAGTGGATCTAATCTTTAAGGCTGATGCTTGGGTTGAAGTTTCTAGAAATGTCTAGTGATTAGGTTCGAATTTAATATGTAAATGCATGTACACACACACACATATTCTCTCTTAAGATTTGATTTGAATGTCTTGCGGTGTATTTTGATTCAATTTGATTAGTTTGGAATTGCATGTTTGAATTTGATTGGATTGGACTATACAAGTTCGCATGTTTTAGTTTGGTTTGATTTAGATTCAGACTAGTTTGTATTGAATTTGTTTATATATATCCTAAAATTACATTAATAAAATTTTCTTTACTATCACATCTAACAATATTATTTATCATATATTCGAATTGAATTAGATATATCATATGTTTCTTTAGGGGAGTTGTTTGTTTTTTCACCCCATATTTTATGAAGACAAAGAGGGAGGAAAATATAAAACATACTTGCGCACATATTAAGGGAGAGTTATCTAATTCGGGGGAGTTAGGGAGTTATATCATATTTTATACATACAGAATAATAATGGTTGTCATCATTAAAAAGGGGTAATTTGTTAATATCTTAGTTTTTTTTGATGATAACAACCTTGGTGACAAAAATGCATTCGTATAAAATATGGACACTAATGATTTTGCATAGTTATATAGTGTATAGTGCAGGATATTATACAGGTATTGAATCAAAGATTGTACAGTACAAAGACTCAAGAAGTGAACATGAAGACTCATGAATATAAAGATCAAGAAATGAAGATCTCAAGACTATGATGTAGTATGTAGAGTCATAGAATATTTTTAAAGTCCTTAGTAGCAATCTTTGATCTCTATTTCGTATTTTCTTATCTTTTAATTATAAGATAAAGTTTACTTTTAAAATATCTTTAAAAAAATTATAAAAAAAATTCAAATTTAAAATGTGTATAAAAATATTTTTAAATTATTTTCCAACGCATCAAAATAATTTACAAAAAGCATATCATTTTCAAAAATAATTTATAAAATGTTTTCAAAATAATCATGGGTATGTCAATATATACCCTATATGTATGTCGACATATGCACCAAAAATTAAAATTAAAATTTCGAAATGAAGTGTTTATTTGTCGTAACTCTTAGTGAGTGGACATGCCTTTTTATTCTCAATATATATGGAGTTTTCAATTGAATTTTTGTCAACTACATTCTTATCATTGTAACGACCGGGCGATTTTCGAATCTCCATAATAGACACTAATACATTCACCGTATAGAGTGCTGAGAAATCAAGTGTCGGAAATACTAGGTTATTAGGGTTTTAATAAGAAAGAGACAGAAGAAGAAATAGAAATAACAACAACAAAGAATCTCACAATCGCAGCGGAACAAAATATAATATACAATAATATCCTTTTATACAAAAGAAAACTGTAACTGTTAATATACATACAAATTATCGAGTACAAGCATCCACATATAACTCTGGACAATTATAATAACTTGTTCTCACAAATACGAAATATACAACCTACAATACACAACAAAAAATAATCAAAATATGCATAATACGTCACTACAATCCAGCTCGTCCCCTGAGCTCCAAAGCATCCTAACCTTCATGTGTAATACTGATTTGACCCGAGCGTTACAATAAATTAACACCCGAGTCAGTCTTGAAACCAGTGGAAGTAAACACACTTAAATTAAACTACTCAAGTTATCAAAATTCTTCCAAAAGTCAAGGTAACTCGTAAAACCATGTCACATATAACGCGATGGGTTTTTATCTTATGATAATTAAAACATTTTTCAAAAAATCCGAGGATATTATAATAATGTCTAAGTAAAATTACTTATTAAATATGGCCAAATTTGTTAAATCAATCCAATTCCAGCATATGGGACTCTACAATCAAAATCGTAGAGTTTTGTAGTGATTATTAAATCGAAGTGGTTTCAAATAACACCGATATCCAATCCCAGTCTCTTCGAATCTAATCGATAAACTTTAAATGTCAAAGTCATTTTAAATAAACAATTCATAATCAATGTGACAATATTCACATAAAGGGATTTATTACATATGTTTATTTCAAATAAAACATATCAACATTTTATTCTAACCATTTAATTTCGTTTGGCTACTTAGTGGCACAGATAAGAACTAATAAATATCGAAGAGCAATAAAACCCAAACATAGATCATTAACTAAATTAATGACTAACTACTCCTATTAACAATTCAAAATTAGAATTTAATCAACTTTAATTAAACTGAATCCACTAATATTTCTAATCCAAATTACTTACAAATTTAGAAATTTCTAAAGTAATTTGTTGTTAGTTAATTAGGATTAAACAACCAAATTAATAACTAATTTAATTAATTAACATAAGATTAAGTCAATTAAGAATTTAATCGATTACCCATTATAATTATTATAATATAATTAAATTTTAAATTTTGAAAAATCAATAACATTAGTTTGGACTAAAATATTACGTGTTAGGATTATAGTACAAAAAAATTCACATTGATTGGATTTAAATGAATGAGAAATTATATTTTTAAGTTGAAAGGTTATTAAATATAAAGATTAATTAAATTACTTTACTTCAAAAATAATAGTTCAGTCCATAACTAAACCCGACCGGCCCAAAAAAAATATGGCCCAACACTTTGATCGTCCCTCTCCTCCCTCATGCTCTTTCCTCCCTCGCTTCTCTTTTTTTCACTGATTCGAACACCCCAAACATTCACGATACCATGCATGTGCACACGAACACCAGCACCAGGACCACGCCATCGACCACTCTCGTCGACCACTACAATCGTCTTTCCATGTACAAGCTCTTGAAAACGTGCTCGACCCTTGGTTTCAAAATCGAGCCTCTCCTCCCAAATATCGAGCGAACCAGCCCCACTCAACCCCTCACCATGATCACCAGTTGCCACCATCACCCACCAAATTTTGCAATGAGTCTCGCCACAACCTCCTCCACCATTTCCCTTTGGACCGCACGCTTCACTCTCCCACGTCACGTCGCCATTGCCTCAAATCTGTGACCATACAAAAATCACGGTTAAACCCTAAATCCATCTCGTCCACCACACACACACTACTAGAAATCGTGGTTAAATTTTTCTCAAATGTGCCACTTCTTAAACTTCCTCCACGACCAGTCCCTCACCACGAAATCGACCACATCGCCGTAATTCGCCATTTTTCCCAATCCGTTCAACCCAACATTTCTCCCTCTCCACCACACTAAAAATCTCCAAACCACCACTAAAAATCATCATTTTCGATAACAAACAAGTTCATGTAATCAACTAGTTCAATTACGATATTTCCTTTTTGGCCAATTCTAGCTTCTTTACTATAAAAATGTTCATACTCCTTGAGTTTACAAAGTGTGAAAACATGCCTAACACACATATAAAACATAGAACATATCAAAACATGAATTTATGCCAAAATACAAGAGTTCATTCAATGTTTCAAGCGTATAGATTCATATATAATTCTAGTAAGCAAAAATTTAAAGTTGTACTCACTCTCTTTTGTAAAATAAACGCTGCTGCTTTACTAAGTGCAACGACCCAGAATTTTTGGTATTTGAAATTGGGATATTTAATTGATTTTAAATATTTAAAAGTTAATTTTTAACTTGATTTTCAAATATCTCTATTTATTGGATAATTTAATTACTGAATTTGATAATTCAAAATTGGGTCAAATATTGAATCTTAAGTGTTAAGCTTGTTAAAAATAATTTAGAAGGACTCATAAAATTTATATTGATAATACAGAAGATATCAAAGTTTTAGAATTGAATTTGGTAGTGGTTGGTTCAGTTTTAAAATATATTGTTTAATTTGACGTTGAAAATAGCCTTCCGAGGCACAGTCTCAGATCTCGAAGAAATCAGTTTTATTAGATCTGTAATAGTGTATTATTATCGGATTTAAAATTTCGTAACATTTAGAGTTATCATTTGGTCGTATGCGATAGAAACACACTAAAAATTTATATTGAAAATTCAATATAATAATTGGGTCCAAAAAGCTATCTACACTATACGATCGAATTAGGACTCAAAATCTTTCTCATTGCATTCGAAATAGGGGTATAACATTATGAACGCCTAGTGGCACACCTCGACAGGGGTTTGAAATTTTAAGTTTCACAAATCGAGATAATTTGAAAATTTATTCATTTGTATATTGACTTGTCAACCACTGTTCCTTTTCATACACGCCACTTATCACTTCCCTGTCCTTTCAGCTCAATTAAAAATCACGTCGTCCCTATCTTCTTCTCAAATTCAAAATCACGTTATCCCTATTTATTTATTCCCCGTGTTCCTCAGTTCAGCGAAAACAAAAAAAAGATGAAGAAGAGGAAACCGATAGTCAGATTATAGACGATCGACTAACGTGGAACCAGTATCAACTTATCAAATTCCTAATAGGAGTAGAAAGAGGATGGCAGAAGTCGATGAAGAGGAGGATGAAAACCGATTCGAGTTTCGGAATGGAAGAGAGGTTTTTGAAAGGAAAATCATATCTTACTGGAGTGGAATGTAAAAGCCGAGGAGTTGATTCCTTCACCATCGAAGAGTCGCTAAGTAGTTTGGTCAATTAGCTGGCACTGTTGAACTTTCAGTTACTGGTTCCACATATCAAAAGCTTGCTACACTGAATCGTAGAACTTAATTTGGGTCTGGAAAGGTTGCTGAAGTTAAGAGTGCAATGCGTGCTCTTGATGTTGAAACTGTAATATTCGACGATGAATCATCACTAGGGCAACTGCGCATTTTAGAAGAAGGGCTTTTGGTAGTGATGTTCGAGTTTATGATCGCACTTCCCTCATTCTGGATATCTTCAACCAAAGAGGTGCAACCCATGAAGCATCTTTACATGTAGTTTTGGCACAAATGGAATACCAACTTCCTCGACT
Source organism: Allium cepa (assembly GCA_030765085.1). NCBI lineage: Eukaryota > Viridiplantae > Streptophyta > Magnoliopsida > Asparagales > Amaryllidaceae > Allium > Allium cepa. Next base: position 716,118,110 of record CM060945.1, on the reverse strand, counting down.
AACAAAAATGTGAACCCATATTGAATGTCAATTTGTAGGAAGGGTATGGGCGAGAAGAAAATTGAAGTGGACAAGCATATCTTATGCACTCAGATTGGTGCCCCGTGAAAAGAACTAGAATATATACGAGAATATAGGAAGCAATATAAACTCGTAGATTATTTGTGCCTTTTCCTGTTGTGTCTCTGATTGGGTATACAAATGCTGGATAGAGTGCATTACTAGATTGATAATTGGAGTTGAATTGGATGGAGAAAATTTTAATTTAAATTGACGGCGTTCGATTTAATTTAAATTGGATTGTGGACAAATCTAAAAATCAAGATGAGTTAATCTCACTCAAATTTTGGATTACCATCATTTATTTTAAATGGTTGAAATTAATTGTTGATTGACTTCATATGTTGATACATTTTTATCATATGAATGTGATGTCAATATATATATATATATTGGAGTGATTGATATTCCCGCATATATGTAGTGGATGAGACCTTATGCGTCCCGCATAATAGCGGATGATCTTATATATCGTGATATCCTCCTCAAAGTGGGATTGGTATTTATATATTGTGTTAACATCTATGGATGCACGGAAATGGATTGGAGGGATCCAACTGGATTCCTTAAAAATGTTAGATTTATTTTCATATTCTGCTATATGATTTATATCAATAATTTATGACAGATTATATTAGAGATTAAATTTATTTGGATGCTATGGTATTGCTGGTTATATTTTTGGCATTCTAAAATATCAAAATAATAAATATTGAATTTTTAAAGAAAAAATAAAATAAAGGAATTTTAAAGTAAAATATTTATAGTCAAGTTGGATAAATTTAAAAGAATGAATTTGGGAAAAATAAATAGTTTGATTTTAAAATCCTATTTAATAAATTATGAAATATGGAAAAATTGAGATTTTTGGATAAATGTGAATAAAAGAGGTTTAAAAATAAGTACTTAAGCGATATTGCTTAAGTATAAAAGAATGCATTTTTAAATTCAAGGTTTAAATAGTTTGGGAAAAATAAAAGGGAAATTTTTGAAATAAAGTATGAAATCGATGTTCCAGACTTAAGTAAGATTTTAAATCGAAAAAGGAAGTGAATTTGAAATTAGGGGATTTTGGAATAAATCTGGATAAATCAAGAAATAAATCTTAAAATGGAATTTAATATAGAAAATCGATTAAGTGTGTGAAACAGTGATTAAAAAAATGGGACTATGGAATTTATAAATAGAGTTTATAAATAGAGTGAAGTAAATTATCAGTGGATGAACGGGAATTTATAAATTCACGACGAAGATTTATGAGAAAATGGGCAAATCGGTTTAAACTAATTGGGAGGCTTTTTTTAGAAATGGGAACAAGGAATTTACGGAATTGAGACGTAAATCAATCAAATGAATCGAGAAGGATTTATTAATATTGGACTGGCTTTACGGAAGTTGAAAATATATTTTTTGGAGGAGTTAAGTTATTTAAAAAAAAGGAAAGATTTTAAAATTTTAACTAGAAAATTTTAAAGTGTTAAAGAATTCAGAAATTAATTATTTTATATTAATAATATTTTTAATAACTTTTATTTAAAAAGTAGTTTTGGCTAAAGTTAATTTGGAGCTTTATTTGAAATTTATATGCATTAATTCGAAAAAATTTAAATAAAGTTTTGGAGAGTATTGGTATACTCCTATGGCGTAAATCGGAGGCAGTGAGTGCCTACAGCTAAGTATTGAATTTCCTTGGGATAGAGACGTAACCATTGAGCTGTGATCCGTGGTTTGATACCGCAATGGTACTTTCCACATTTATCTATTTTCGAAAGGGTTCTTAAATATTTTTAAAAAAGGAGACTTTGTGAATATAATGAATTCGATAAGATAAGTCCAAACTTTGGATAAAGAGATTTAATTCATTAAAAATTTAATTTAAATAAGACTTGGTGTTTTTCGGTGAAATTTAAGTATTTGGTTGAATTGACTATTTTATTTGATAGTTAAATAACCGACTATCAAATCTGGACCTAAAAATAACTTTGGAAATATCTAGAAGAAATATGGGAATCATATGGTACAGTTACCGTTCGAGGTGCCATACTATACGTGCAAACTTGTTTCGTTCATCTAGGATGTTATAAGGAAATCCGTCCACTAACGGTTATGAGGTGATCTCCGACCTTATTCTCGTCTGTTATTTCCTGAAGAACCGGGGTTGAGTCTACCGAAAAATATCGAACGTTGTTTTGAAGAGACCGGGATCTGATTTGCTTCAGTACATCATGATAGAGGGTTCTCGCTTCATGTTTGGTGGCGAGTAGGAGACTCTTACCCCTACATGTCTCGGAGTGGTTGGTTGCATCGAGAAGCTGACCATAAAAGCAAATTCGAGGTACCAGTGTATACCATGACGGAAAGTGGCCGCTGTCGATGGTTGAAAAGCCTAGACCGCTACACTTGGTATCAGAGCCGAAGGTAAAGCGAGGATCTTGGCTCTAGAGGGAATTACTCATTTGAGATAGGATCAATAGCACCCTAGAATGAGTTTGAGCGTACTAATAGATATGAGCACGTATTTGTTAGTGAATATAAAAATTTTTATATTGTGTTGCTTGGTTTGTTGAGTGGGTTATGGATTTTGGTCAATATGAGAAATTAACGTTATTGATAGGGATCTTTAAACACTTGAAAAGAGCAACTCGACATAGCATTGTTCTAAAATTGGGTAAATGAAATAATTTTACCCAAGTTGTTTCTATATATAAAAGGAATAATCTTTGTAAATTATTATAGTTATATATGGTGTGCTTGGTTATTAGGAACTATTAAAATATTATCATTATTGTGGGAAATCAACTAACGAATTAATGTTATAACCAAAAGTTAAGAAATTAACCCATATAACAATAATGGAATTTTCAAATATGAATTATAAATGGGATTTATAATTTGAAATAGAGTAAAATTCCAAAGGAATATTTAAATACAGATTTAAAAGGATTTTAGAAGGGTGAAAATTTTGGGATTTAAATCCCGTTGGTTTCAAAAATGTTTTTCAAAGTTGAAAATTATTAGTGATGTTATTTGGAAAACATTTGAGATAAAATATTTAAAAATGAGTTTTAAAAGAATAAACGCACTAAACTCACTTCGGTTGCTGGAAATAATTTCGGCGATGACTACAGCATCATCGATGTTCATTTTCGAGTTTTCAAGGGAAGAATTGCTACCTGAACGTTTTGAATTTTAGTTTGTCTGCAAAATTGGGTTTGATTTTGGAATGCAAAAGAATAATTTGAGTTTGGGTATATATGATTTCAAAAACAGTTTTGAAAGTTTAACAAATAGTTTAAACTCTACAAGTTTGTTTAAAAATGTTAATGGAATATCAATAAGTTTGAAGACTTATAAGGTTGGAAATTTGAAATGAAGTGAAAATCAACTTGAATTAAGTTAAGTAAAGTGAGTTTGAGAAATTAGCCTAAGAAGGCTAAATGAAATAGTGTTGAAATAAAATTTATTAAGTTGAAAATAAACTAGTGGATGAACAAATTAATTTAATTTGTAAGTAAATAGAAGTAAATTGAAAATTGGAAGGATGTTTAATTTGAATTATGTCAATAAAGTGAAATTGAAAATTTTGTTTGAGTTGGACTAAGTAAAACCAAAGTTAGGAATAATATTTGACTGAGAAATGAGATAAATTAGTGAATTAAATATAAAAATTCAATATTTAATTTGATTGGAAATAAATTAGTAAATGGGAGGTAAATCAAATTCAAATGGAATTGAAATTTAAAATTAAACAAGAAATGGATATAAACCAAAGTAAGGAAGGGGAAATAAATATAGATGTAACGACCCGCCATTTCGATCCATTCAAATCGACAATAATCCACACATGTCGGACTTGAATCGCCCAAAACAATAGATTGTAAATATATTTATTTGGCATTACTTAGCATATACAGTAAATAAATCAATCACAGAGTCACAGACCCAGAGTTTACAACAAACAGCGGAGAGATAAACAATAGTTCATAAATCTACTACAGAAACAACATAGTCAAAAACAGAATACATCAGAAATCCCAATACACAGAAGTCTCTAATACAAAGCAAGTGACAAGACTGAACACACAACTGCAAATAACACGAATAAACTAGAAGCTGAAATAAATGAGCTATGTCTTCCAAAGAACTCCAGCTCAAAAGGATGAATCTCAAACTGTGACCCTCAAGCTGACCCGAGCATAAAGCAAAACAAAATACTCGAATCAAGATTAACATTCTTATGCAGATAAATCAAGTTCAAGTGAAATATCAAGCAAATGCAATATTGTAACGACCTGGAAATTTTAACGTTTTAGTAACATAATTAACTGAATTTTTGTGAAATTCTAAATAATTGAATTTGGAAATGAAAATTTGATTTTTGGAATACTTCTATATAAACATAGCAAATGGTAAATTTTCATCAGAAAATATGGAAGTTTATTTGTGTATAATTTTATTTAAATTTAAATCAGTTAAGAATTGATGATAATGAAATATTTTTTCAAAACCTGAATATTTTTATATAATAAATTTGTAAATCAACTTCTGAGTGAGACGACATGTTTCTTTTTGCCAAATTTGGACTGTTATTGCTCCGTTTATAGTATTTTTGGCGTTTTAGCTGCATTTTTGGTATTGGATACCGACTTTTGATAGAAAGGTCCTATTAGAAGACGGTGAAATCTAAGGAACGATTCCCGTATCGGGTCCGCAATTTGGCTTTTGGATTTCCCGTGACCATTCATCGCTCACCGTGTATAAACCAATAGCCATCAATAACTATTATTTGCTGAAAACCTAGCTTCTGACTTTTATTATTCTTTGGCTATTACCATTCCAACTGGTTCAAACATTATTTTGGTTCGTTCGTTTTCAATTCTATTCATTCATTTATGTGCTTTGATAAAGAAATTAATATTATAATCTACGTTATATTTATATTCAAGCTTGCTTCCTTCTTCTAGTTTCTGAAACCATTCCTCTTCTCATATATTTCTTCCCTTGGCAACCATCATGCCGCCACCTAGCCTCGCCAAGATAAAATCAATAACCAAATCCAGGCCTTCACCTTCGACCGTACACCCGAGCTTCGCATCTCCCCTTTGTCCAGCACCACCTTCCTAACAACGACAAACTCGCCCCTTCATCGCACCGCACCATGCCAATGCCAATCGTTCTCTTAGATAGCTGAGCCACCTCCTTCCCTCTCTCTCATTGGTGCGCACAGCCTAAGTAGCCGAGAATTTCCTCCCTCCTTCCCTCACCCATGCGTGATTCTTCTCGCTCCTCCTATCGATCTATTTACTTGGCTTTATCGCCCATACCCAAACCAGTAAGCAGCTCACTCACTCACACTCGTCAGCCTCCTCTCGGCCATGCAAACAAATCTCTTCTTCTTCTCTCTGGATTTTCATAAAGGCAAGATATTTACTATCTAGATATGTTTATAGTTAATAATATTGGTAATATATTGAATATATACGCACATATATTTTATTGTATATATATAAATTTGTTTATGTACATATTAGTTAATATACATAATATATTAGCTTATATATGTTGTAGTTTATAATGTGTTAGTCTACATATCTGTTAGTTTACATAAAGTATATAATATGTTGACAATCTGTTATTCTAAAATATATCAGCAATATATATTATATGTTAGTTATATATATAGTTTTCTTTTCAATAGTTGGCAGTTTGGATAAATGTTAGTTTTATATTTTGACAGCTTACACTAATATACAGATTTTAGTTATATATTAGTTTAAATATACATAGTAATAATGTATATAGATGTTTACATATATATATATATATATATATATATATATATATTTCGTATGTGGTTTGGTTTGCAGTGAAAAGATTTAGTAATATAAAGATTTTTTTATATATCAAGTTATATATAATATGTAATTTTATGTATCGGTTTATATATTGACTACATATATTAGTTTATACAGACAGTTATATAAGTTTGCATGGATTTTGACTTTCGAATATGATATGCATCTTGAAATATATAAGGAAGTTTATTTTGATATATGTATATATGTCACAGTACATTATTTTTTCAAAGAAGTATTTTATATATTGTTTTCAAAATGTAACATTTATGAAAGTTATATATATGTTTATATATATATATATATATCGATTTATTTGTAAGTATTTGTGAACTTAGTTTTTTAAATACACACACACACACACACACACACATATATATATATAGATTTTATTTTATAGATGTTAGAGTTAAAATATTTATTTGAATATATATATATATATATATTATTTTAAATGTGTGTTTTAGAATTTGGTTTTAGAGAAAAATTATAACGTATATTTTTTTCCAGTTATATCAGGATGGTTCTGCTTTTTTTATCAATTCCTATTTATCGGCTTTGTTCATCAAATTCATGTCTATCTTGCTTCGCTTTGGAATTCCTGCTTTGATTCGTAACTCGTCTCATTCTCGTTCATCTCTAGCCTCAAAAGGTGAGAAATCACTTACAATTAACATTCTTATATTTATTAAATTTGATTTCATTTGAAATGACAATTGAAATATGCTGCTAAATTGAATTGTTAATTAGATAATTGTTGTATATGATATGCCATTATCTCTCTCTGTTCACCTGTGAGATATGACACCATATCCTATTATTTATATTTTATTTACCACTGATGATATATTCATGTTGTTAATATGTTATATTATTATCAGGTTTACTCTCACTCTGCAAGTTCCCTGTTAGTATAGAATTCCCTATGGGTTGAAATGATACATATCCCAACGATCTTGTAGAATAGGATAAAATCGTTATGGGTTGAATGATAAAACCAAGCGATTTTCATAGAATTGAAATTGGGATTCTGGTTGAAATGATATATATCCATAGATAATTAAATTGCGGATTGAAATGATAAATATCCATATCACTTGACCATAGAATAGTAAATTATATACAGACATCGTTGGTGTGTGTATATATATATGTATGTGTATATATGTATGTGTGTGTGTATATATATATATATATATATATATATTCAAAAATTATTTTCAAGGTTTTGAATGAAAATATATGGTTTTACTAAATATTGATTTTAAGACATTATATATATATATATATATATATTATTCTATTAAGGTTTAAAATTTATATTTTTAAATTACATGTTTGGAAATTTTAAATTTATAAGTTAGATTTGAAAATATAATTTTTAAGACTTTTCTTATAATTTACTATTTTTTAAAATATATATAGTAAGTTTTAATATAAAATATAAATTTAATAATAAGCTTTAATTTAATAAAGTTTAATTTAATTAGCATATAATATTTTTTAAGTATTTATTTAAAATTATATTTTCAAAAGTGGATTTTTATATAATTTTAATAAATGAAGGGTTGGAAAGATAATTTCGAAATTGATTAGAAATTGTAATTATTTAAAATTGTACTCAAATAAAATCGATTTGAAATTTATCGACTTTGAGATTTTAAGATAAGATTTTTAACTTGATTATTATTTAAGATGATTAAATGAATATTTTCAAATCTAAATAAATCAAAATGGTATATTTAGTTTTATTTAAATTGTAATTTGGGATTTTATTTAAATAACATTAGATTTAATAAGTAAATATTTCAATGGTAAAGTTGAATTTGAAATATAAATGAAATTTATAAAAATTGAGTTATTTTAAAGGTTTGAATATTTAAACTTTGAAATCTACTGAAATTGGAATGGTTTGTTTTGTAGTTTAAATCTATATTTGAAACCGATATAAATTAATGGTTTTTGAGATGTTGAATTAAATTGAAATTTTGTGAATTACGAGTTATTAAATTGAATTTTAGAATTCGAGTTGATTTGGATCGATTTGTGAAATTTGTGGAAACAGTTTTTTAATGTAAAGTATTTTTAATATATATTAAAAACTATTTTTAATATATATACATATTTACATAAATATATATATATATAATTTTAATATATATATACTATTTCGTTATAAAACTATATTAATATACTAATTATTTTAATATAAACTATTTTAATTTATAACTATTTTAATATACAAATTATTTTAATATGTAAACTATTTTAAACTATAACTATTTTTATTATATATACTATTTTTAATATCTAAGCTATTTAAGTGGGAAGTGTTATGATTTCCAAAGTATTAAAATTTCAAAGTGAATGTGTTACGATTTTTGAGATGAATATTATTTTAAAGGGGGTAATGATCTCGAATTGATATGGTTTTGAAATGATATGACATTTTCATATGAATTATAACTATTTGAAATGAAATGACCATGGTGTTACAATATTGTTTGGTTGTTAAACAAACCGGGATCGGTTATTGTCATGCTCTCTGCCAATACCGAAAACCACTTTAACAACCGTGTATGTGGTGGAGATTCTAGAATAAAGTAGGATGTTTGGCGACGATCCTATATGAGGTATTTATGTGGACCTGACTCCTGTGAGTTAGCTTAAGGTGGCTAAAACAGGAGCATTTGGCGGGCCAAGTGAGGTAGTTCCTCCGATCGGACACACTTCTTCGATACCATTCTTTTACATTGTGATTGATTGGGTGCACCCTTGGAATTTTGGGAGTGTTGGACGAGGTGGGTGGTAGCTGAGGCTATGCATTACCACCAGCCCAGAAGTTTTATTGGTATATCTACCTGGATATTGCCTAGATGTACCGTGTCTCCTACTATATCGTGACCACTATGATTTTTTTGTGTCGTACCTATGGAGTGTTCCCAGATATCCCACTTGTTTGGTGGAGTTTACAGTACTATATGGACTACGACATTATATAAAATGTGTTCAGGGGATATGGGTAACGTCTTAATGGTATTTTAATAGTTTACTTTACTATAGACATTATTATATAGCGTATATTACAACATAGTAGATGGTTCCATGGATCCTTATAGGATGGGTATCCCAAACATCCTTTAAGTTACTTGTATTTCAGTTGATATTTCACTTGAGTTGTATTTATTGTTATAAAAATGTTAATCCTGACTCGAGTGTTTTATGTATTTCTTTATGCTCAGGTCAGACCGAGTGTCACAGCATTTGGGACTCACCTTTGGAGTTGGAGCTGGAGCTTCGCTTGGAGATCCATCTATATCTATTCAGCTTTCAGTTATTTGGTTGACTCCAATGATGTATTCAGATCTCGTTATTTGACTATGTATTTGAGACTTCTTTGTATCTTGATTTTTGCTATATTTTGTTTCATATTCTGTTGTATATATAGTCGCTTCATGAACTACTATTCATTTGTTTCCGCTGCTTATTGTATATTACTCTATGATTCCATGATTGATTTATTTACTGTGTATGCTAAGTTTTGTCAAATATAAAATTAACATTCTGATGTTTCTAGAAATTCAAATCCGACATGTGTGGATGCAGATGGTTTGAAATACCGAGATGTTACAGTTGGTACCTGGGCTCTGGTTTTAGGCAAATTTAGCGCATGTAGTAAATTTAATTATAGAATCACCTTCATTCAAGCTTGAATCATTTCCTTTGTGACTCGGTTTACTTTGAATTTTGGAACTCTTTTCTTTGTCTTAAAATCCATTCCTGTCTCATCCTGTTTGTATTTTCTTAATTCTGGAGTATCCCATAACTCCACTTGGGTTGATCTCTATAATGAATCGGTGATCCCACCAAATTTAGAATGATTTGTGTTGGGCATGTTTCCACCTACTACCGAACCATCTCCTCTCCAAACAATGTCGGACCAATACACTCTCCAAAGCCCTACCGGTCCAACACCGCTCCCAAGCATTGCCGAACCAACCAACTTCCCCTACATAGTCGAACCAAGCTCCATCCACTCACCACCGGATCATGTCCCACCGAACCAAGCTCCATCCACTCACCACCGGATCATGTCCCACCGAACCAATCTCCATCCACTCACCACCGGATCATGTCCCACCGAACCAAGCTCTATTGAACCAACCTACCTCCATCCACTGCCGAACCAAAAGCAAGGGAGGACACGACCAGACCAATTCTGCCAGGCCAAATTGCATCGGCCCAGGCCCACCAACCGCTATATACATCCAAGACCCGTGCCCCCAACCTCACTCTATAAATAGAGGGGTAGGGGTACGGCAATGGGAGACAAGTTTGAGAGCTCAAGCAAGGATATAACTTTCAAACAACTTTCAGATACTTGTAATCAAAGCTTTGTACTTGTAATCTAAATAGAAAAGGAGAATAATATATAAAGTGGACGTAGGCACATTCTGGCCGAACCACTATAAATCTGTGTGTCTTTTACAATTTAGTCCATCTATTTTATATATTTGCATAAATCATCCAAATCATTAAGAACAACATATAATCAACAAGATCATACAACTTGGAGGTGTTTGCCCATTTTTTGTGCAAACATTTTTGGTGCTTTCGCTGAAAAACAGGAGCTCGAAGCTTCAGCTTCTCCCATTTAACCCTTTTCCTATCAGCATCGTTCATTGCTTGGAAAACATGCCTCCCGGACGGAAGAAAGATGCTAAAAAAGGAAAGAACATCGCAACTGGTAGTATCCCGGATCCGGTGATCAGAGATCAAGACAATCGTACGGTTCCAACAGCAAATGGAAATCAGGAAAATCCGAAAGCCCCTTCTACGGAACAACCAATTACAAGGGCGGATCTGGACAGGGTTGTGGCTGAAGTAACTAACCGCTTCACATCTCAACAAGAAGCCTTGGTGGATCAACTCATGTCATGCTTAAGGGATGTTGAAGAAACCAACCACAACACTGAATCATGGGGTGAGTCCCGGTCTGGAGGATCTGGGAGACGACAAAGGTCTTTCTTCTTCGAAGAGGCTAACAACAGAAACAACAATGGTAGGAGCCGAGCCCAGACTCAGCCCGAATTCCGACCCGAGGAAACACTTGGAGCTGAACCCAACAGGGTAGGTACCAGGCAGGGGTCGAATGTAGTTGAGCCTGCCATGCTACCTAACCATGGAAACACCAATAGATGGGGCCGAGCTGGAGTCCAGCCCGAAGTTGGGCCCGAGGAAGTGCTAAGAACAGAACCCAGCAAGGGAAGATCAAGGCAAGAGCCAACTGTGGATGAACCCAGCGTGCCCCCGGAAGACCAGAGGCAGTCATTGGAGAATGCCAGGAGTGATAGACGATACCATCCCTGCAGGTCATCTGGACGGAATCAATCCCGCAAGGAAGAATCAAACTCGTTTCTATCCGCTCCAAGTTCTGATGTAAGGATGGCACGATTGTTCAGAGAGTGCGTCCAACGGGACCAAAGGGATCGGGGGATAGGCGCTAGGGTAACCAGCCCCTTCACCCGCAATATCGAAACTGCCATCACCCCCCGGGAATGGAAAATGCCAACAATGGAACCTTACAAGGGAACCTCTGACCCCGTTGTACACTTGCAGAGATACACACATCATATGCTCATGAGCGGAGCAACAGAGGGAGTATTGTGTAAATGCTTTCCACTATTCTTGGCAGATCTAGCTGCCTCCTGGTTCTGCCATCTACCCCAAGGGTCCATCAGCTCATGGGAAACGTTGAAAGAAAAGTTCATCAGCCAGTTTCACATTCATGTGGAACAACCTAAGGACACTTATTCCCTATCTAATATCAAACAGAAGCCAGGAGAGACAGTGCAACAATATCTAACTCGATTCAACGCCGCAACGGCCGCAGACCAAGATGCCGACGAGAAACTTTTCCTAATGGCCCTCTGCAGTGGTGTGCATCCGGATACTAAGTTTGCTAGGAGATTAACGAAAGAAAAGCCAGCTACCTTACCCGATTTCTTCCACGAAGCCGGGAAATATACGAGACTTGAAGACGCTGCCATTGAAAGGCAGACAGGGCAACAAACCAAGGCAGCTCATGGCAACACACCTGCAATAGCAAAGGACGTTCGAAGAAATGACTCCAGAGATAGTGCTGGGGGCAAAAAGGGGGAAAAGCGCTTATATAGGCCAGGACCGAGATTTGACTCTTACACTCCTTTAAATGAAACAATCGAAAACATCTTCTTGGCCACCCAAGACGAAGTTAGATACAAGCGCCCCCCGCACAAGAAGGAATCAGATAATGTAATTAAGTATGGAAAGTTCTGCCGCTTCCACGAATCTCAAGGGCATGACACCAATGAATGCCATCATCTCTGGGACTTGATTGAAGAACACATCAGAAGGAAGAGACTAGAGCGCTATGTGAAAGGTCAGAACAGGACTTCAACTCCTGCCAATGAGAACCCAGGGCTGCCCCTCCCGGAAGTAGGGGAGGAAATCGCAACACCAGCGGGTCCAGTCAAGAGAAGATAGTGGTCCTTACCATATTAGGAGGACCACACATCGCCGACGGAAGCTGGGCAGAGATGGAGAGATACGGTAAGTCACTTAGAAACGATGAAGGCTACGTTAATTCTGTTACAGAAGAGCGCCACCCGAAATGGAAAGAGAATGATGATATCACATTCAGTAGGCGTGATCTAGAGGGAAGGTAGTACCCTCACATGGATCCTATGGTCATCTCTGCCTGGTTCGGTCTAGCCAAGGTTTTTCGAATTCTAGTAGACACTGGAAGCTCAGTAAATATCCCATTGAAGCACGCTTTCGACAAAATGAAGCTCTCGATGAAGGATGTGTCTCCCTGCAGCAAATCGCTTCATGGTTTCACCGGAGATGCGAAGATGCCCCTCGGGCAACTGGACCTCTTTGTCGAAATAGGAAGTCATACCCGCTCTGTTGTGCGAAAACAAACATTTGTGCTAATAGAGAACCACTCGACCTATAACGCCTTTTGGGGAAGACCGGCCTTGTCTGACTTCCAAATTGTCCTAGCCCCGTGGTGTCTGAAGATGAAGTTTCCAACGGATAACGGAATAGGAGAAATAGAGGGAGATCAAGACGCCGCTCGAGATTGCTATGTGATTGAACTTCGCAATAACTGTAGGAGGATAAAGGGAAAGATGCAGAGACTTCTCTCTGCAAGAAAAACTTGGAAGCATAGCAATTAAAGAAAGCCCCTCCTCTTTGATATACCAGTGATCCTTTCAATGAATTAGACCCCATGGACAAGGAGGAGGAGGCCACCACCGAGCCTGCAGAGGCTATGGAGTTTGTATCTGTAGACAAACACGACTCAAGTAGACTGCTGAGAGTCGGGTCTCAGTTAAAAGCTGAATTGAAGGATCAACTCGTCGACTTTCTTCGCCACAACATGGATGTATTTGCATGGACGCACGCTGACATGACAGGAATCTCCCCTGACGTAGCATGCCACGTACTGAACATCGATCCCGCCAAGGTGCCAGTAAAGCAGAAAAAGAGAAGCATGGGGGCAGAACGATCAGCAGCCCTGGAGGAAGAAGTAAAGAACCTACTTGCCAATAACTTCATAGGAGAAGCCATTTACCCAGAATAGATCACCAACTCGGTACTGGTAAAGAAGGCTAATGGGAAGTGGCGATCTTGCATCGACTTCTCCAACTTAAATGACGCTTGCCCGAAGGACTGCTTTCCACTCCCCCGAATCGATCAACTCGTGGACAACACAGCCGGACTCGAACTCTTATCCTTTATGGACGCATACTCAGGATATAAACCGATCCCTATGCACGCCCCCGATCAAGACCACACTAGTTTCATCACTGACCAGGGATTATACTGCTACAGAGTAATGCCTTTTGGACTTAAAAACGCCGGAGCTACTTATCAACGCCTCGTCAACTAGATGTTTGCGGAACTAATAGGGCAAACTATGGAAGTTTATGTGGATGATATGATGGTAAAATCGACGAAAGCCAAGGATCATATAAACCACCTGGACGAGATGTTTCAAGTACTTCGCCAATATGGAATGAAGCTGAATCCTCTAAAGTGCTCCTTCGGAGTATCGTCGGGAAAGTTCTTGGGATTCATCGTCCATGCCAGGGGGATTGAAGAAAACCCCTAACAAGTCCGGGCTTTGCAAGGTATCAAGATACCATCCACTCGAAGAGAGATGCAAAGCCTAAACGGGAAAGTGGCCGCCCTAAGCAGGTTCATCTCTAAAGAAACCGACAAATGCATCCCTTTCTTCGAAGCTCTAAAGAAAGACAAAGGAAAGTTCGAATGGACTGACGAATGCTCGACAGCCTTCCTTAACCTAATCAACACCTTCAGAGACCACCAGTACTCTCAACTCCAAATGAAGGCGAAGAACTATACTTATACCTTGCTGTATCGTCCCATGCTTTAAGCGCCGCTTTGGTGAGAGAAGACAACCATGCACAGCGGCCCGTATACTTTGTAAGCAAGAGAATTACAGGGGCAGAAGCCAGATACCTTAAACTTGAAAAGCTAGCATACTGTTTGCTAATCACGTCACGGAAACTGCGACACTATTTCCAATCTCATTCCATCAGAGTTTTAATCGATCAACCGCTAAGGCAGGTACTCCATCGCCCCGACACTTCTGGACGACTACTTAAATGGTGCGTTGAACTGAGTCAATATGATATCACCTACCACCCTCGCACCGCCATCAAGGGACAAGCCATGGCCGATTTCATTGTCGAATTCACTACCAACGAAGGTAAAGATCGATCTGAAATAACAAAAGATATCAAGTGGAATCCTTTGTAGATGGAGCATCGAACGAACAAGGCTCGGGGGAAGCTATTGTGATAATCACCCCCAGGAGAAGGAAGTTACACTATGCCCTAAAGTTGGAATTCGCTGCCACCAACAACGATGCAGAATATGAAGCAGTGATAGCCGGATTAGAACTTGCCCTAGAGATTGGAGTCGGTTCTTTATGTCTCCATAGTGATTCTCAACTTATTGTAAATCAAATACTGGGAGAATTCCAGACTCGAGGAGAACGACTCACAAAATATCTAAAGAAGACCAAGCTGCTGCTCAATCAATTAGATCACTATTTAATCAAACACATTCCTCGAGGAGAGAATCAGGAGGTCGACGAACTGGCAAATCAAGCTAGCATGAAGGACGGCACCACTCCCGGAATAATAACCATCTCAAAGCAACTAGCCCAAGTTTCGAACAAGAGGATCTGATAGCTACAATCGAAGAAGAAACTTGGATGACTCCTATCCGGAAATACTTACAAGATGGCACACTACTCAACGAGCGTAACGAAGTCAAGAAAATCTTGAGGAGTGCTTCTCGCTACACAATACAAGAAGGCATCCTCTATCGGCGCGGATTCTCTAACCCCTTATTAAGATGTGTCGCTGGAAGGGAAGCCAAGGAAATCTTATCCAACATCCATCGAGGAAGTTGCGGAGACCACACTGGAGGGCAGATTCTGGCAAAGAAGATACTCCGATATGGATATTTCTGGCCCACCTTAAACAAAGACGCCTTGGATTTCGTCAAAAAATGTGACAGATGTCAGAAATTTGCTAAAATCCCTCGACTACCAACTAATGAGATTACTCAGATGACCAGCCCTTGGCCCTTTGTAATATGGGGAATTGACTTGATTGGCGAACTGCCAATGGGCCGAGGCGGAGCCAAATATGTCATAGTGGCAGTTAACTATTTCACCAAATGGGTGGAAGCGGAGCCTCTAAATAAAAAATCTTCGGCAAAAGTTATTAACTTCTTGATCAAAAATGTTTTATGCAGGTACGGGGTTCTACTCAAAATCATATCGGACAATGGACTTCAATTTGACAGCGAGGAGTTCGCCGACTGGTGCCGAGAGCACGGAATTCACAAAAGCTTCTCATCTGTAGCTTATCCTTAGGCAAACGGATAAGTCGAAGCTGTCAACAAAATTCTTAAAACTCTCGTCAAGAAGAAACTTGAAAAATTAAAAGGCGCTTGGGTGGATGAACTTCCTACGGCACTTTGGGCCTACCGCACATCTTACAGAACATCAACAGGGCATACTCCTTTCTCTTTGGCATACGGATCGTGGGCTATGCTCCTAGTTGAAACTATAGTGCCTTCCCACCGTAGGATCCACTACAACCCAGAAGAGAACGAAGAACTCCTCCACATGTCTTTGGATCTAATTGAAGAGAGAAGAAACGATGCAGCACTCAAAGCGGCAGCTCACAAGCAAAAAGTGGCAGCACAATACAATCAAAAGTCAAGCACCGCAGCTTACGAGAAGGAGATCTTGTCCTCAAGCGGATCTTCCCGTTCCCCGGAGCGCTAGATCCAATCTGGGACAGACCCTATGTAATTCATAAAGATCTCCACAACGGAGCTTATATTTTATCAACAGTGGACGGAGAGGTGTTCCTGAGGGCATGGAACATCCAACACCTCCGTTGATACTTTTCTTAACTTGTACTGCCCATATGAAGTGAATTAAAAAAGAGAATCGGTGGGCGTAGGCATTTTCATGCCGAACCACTTTAAAAATCTTGTCTCTTTTTAAACTTGTTCCTTTATATCTTGGCTGCTTGTTAAGCTTTATCCTTTTCTGTTGAACAAAATCCTGTATAACGGTATTTCCATTCTGAACACTTCACAGCACAACCTCACCTGGACAAGACCTAACAGGTACTATACGAATCTATGCCCTCGTCAATGAGACACTTTTGCTCCAGCATCCCTCTGCTGCGGGTTAACTCATTGCTCGCGACGGCCCTCAAAGCCAACTGTAATAAGCCGATCATAAGCCACCGAGAAGGCCGGCTATAGCCGAGGCAGCTCATTGCGGCGTTCCGCTCGCCGACGACTGTGAACCGATTATAAGCCCCAACATAAGGTGTGGCCAGCCAGGGGCAGTTCACAGTTGACGATCGGCACCCACGCTAGCCGGCCACGGTAAATCGAATAATACCCACGATTACGGGCCATAATGGCCCGGGTAGTTACTATGCGCGATCTCGGCTCCGATGTGTCTTAAGTACGGCTGTGGTAAAAAAGAAACTCCCCGCGGAGGCGTATGATGGGTGACGAATGTCTCCAAGACCCACAGTAGGGAAAGTGACTACAAAACCCGTTTTCCACGAACATAAGCACATCGAAGGCCTTCCGTGATTGGAAGTTTTACTATTCCTTATATTTCCATTTTTTATAAAAACTTTCCTCCTATCCTCTATAACGATCACTAAAGTACAGGACACAAAATAGGAGACACTCGCTAATGGGAATAAGAACTCACAGCTGGATGACAGGACATTCAATTGCACTCCATATTAGCTTACACAAGGCATTCAAAGCTACCGTCTACAGCAAAAACTTGAAGGGCGGTACTCTCTTCCCTTGTGTACAAATAAGTAGCTCTGGTATATTCACACATCACATTAACATTGCAAGACATGAAATTATATTTTAAGCGAGAACTTGACATCAAAACACAATTGAATCACTAGCACATGCACAGCTATATTTCTTATGCAACACATCAAAATAACGACAGCATCCTAATATGACAGAATCAGCTTATGTTATAAAGTTACATGTTAAAAATAAAGTCGTTCATTGCAATGACATAATTACAACCTGAAAGTACATTAATGTTTTAGAACTAGTATATACAGGAATGTCAAGTAAAACCAAAAATGCCCGGATCAAGTGAAAATAGTCGGCAGCATCAGAACTTCATCTCTATCCTTCCAACCCCCCAAGATCTACTTGACAGCAGGATCAGAATTCCCAGCATGCTGACCAGAGGTCCCACCTGTCCAATTCAGCAGAAGAATCTATTAGACAAACGATAACCAATCAAGTTAAGAAAAGATTAAAAGGGAAGACTTACCAGCGTCAGCACCCTGATCATCATCTTCCAACTGCACACCCACTTCCTCGGCGGTAAGCAGCCGCATGCCCTCCTTCACCGCCACCTTCTCCTCCTTGGTGAACTAAGCGGTAACCACATCCATTCTGAAGGCCATGCCGCCCTCTTTATCCACATCAGCCTTGGCCTCTTCCAAAGCCCGGAGATATATCCTAGCCATGAACCGCGGGTAATCGTCCATCCAGGATAGGTTGCCCTGCTTCCAAGTACGAAAATACATATCCTGCAGCATATCATCCATCATCCCCTTGTTCTCCTCAAACTCCCTCATACGAGCCTCAGAAACCGACAACTTTGCAATGGCAGCATCCCTCTCCAATCGGTATCTCGAGCAGTCAGCTTGAAGGGATCTCCTCATCGCCTCAATCTCCTCCTTTAGCTTGGCCTGAGCAAGCCCTGCGGCTTCGAGCCTTCCTGATAACTCCTCTACCTGCTCGAGATCCGCTCTTCGAACCTCATCCACCGTTGCAATGGCCGTGTCAATTCGTTTCTTGGAAGCAGCCTCCATCTTCCGCAATTCTGCCTTGCTAGCCTCTTCCATGGTTTTCTTTAGTCGTCTGGAGGCCACCTCATGCTGGGAGATCTGAATGGCCTGATCGTCAAGCTGTTTGGCCTGATCGAAAACCATTAGCCGCAGCCGAATGTTAGCACTTTCGATTTCCTCTCCAGCCTTGTCCAGTCGGGCGTGATGCCCCATCAACTTCTTGGTCTCCTCAGCCACCCGATCGATGTTTGCCTTGGCCTCATCCCCATAGTCCCAATCCGAGTGGTCAACAAGTCGAGATCCAAAGACTTAGCCTCATCAAGCACCCTTACCATAGGATTGCGGGGTAGGAGGTGCTCACCGGTAACCTCATCAAAGGAAATATCATGAGAACTCGGATCCAGATCTGGATGACCTGCAAATGGGTTACGAGCCAAGCTGGGACGATCAACATGAGTAACGGAAGGATTCTCTGACGGACGCGGAGATGGTATAGACTCAGTATCCTCCCCCGTGATGCCATGAATAGGCTGGGTTGGGGGCTTAGGTCCAAGTGAAGGTTCGAACATGGAACGCCTCCTCTTTCTCTTTTGAATATTCTCTTCAATGACTCCGAGAAGAGGACGGTAGCCGACTACGCCCCCGGAACGGTCAGTCGAGGGCTTCGGTTTAGCAGAAGCTTTGAGGAGTTTGAATTGCTCGAGGCGGTGCCGAATGTATGATGTCTTGGCCGCCTTACCCGTTCCTGGAATAAAAACCAAGTGTTACAAGCGTGCATGAGACTATAATCCAAGAAATATGTGAAGTTAAAAGAGGAGTCGAAAATTCATCTTGAACCGCCGGAGTTGCCCTAGCTGAAATGCTCTTAGAAGATGGACTGGCACTAGTCCCGGCCTTATCAGATTTCTTCGGTTTCTCCACCAAGGCCGACCCTTCCTCCAACCCCTCAAATGCTTGGCGGAAAGCATCATCCGTCCACTCTTGAATCTCACTTGCTTGCCCAAAGGTCAAGGCACCAACTCCACTACCAATTTGTCCTTCGCCACCATTACCACCATCACCTCCGCTCTCCTCCTCGCCTCTTTCCTCCTCTCCACTTTCCTCCTTCGGAACATCTGGGCATGTGCTTGGAGAGGGTCCATCAGATTTCTTGAGCTTCTTCCCCCCAACGACTGGAGGTATCGAGAAGGGTCTCCTCTTGCTGCTCTTTGTCATGGCCCCTCCTTTGGCTTTGGCAGCTCTTTCCTCGGACGTATCCCTCTGCTTGACCGCAGACTGATGTGGTAGAATCAAGTTGTGTCCCAGGAGAGTGGCATTCCTGATTAGGTAAGAAGCTGACCTATCCCTTCCCGAAATGGCCTCTATCTCCGCGGCCATCTGAACCAGGTGATCATTCTCCACGACCTCAAAGCCACCTGTCGCTAGCAAGAAATAAAAACACATAAGAAGAAGCATCTCAGTCAGAATGGAAATTATAAATAAGCTTCAACTTACAGCCAGAGGTGAAGCGGTGGATCGAAACGGTGCCATCCTGGACGAAGAACCATTACTTCTTAAACATGGTGAACTTTGAATACAAGTCCAGGATCGGCTTGAAGGACACGGCCGATTCCAAGCTGACGTATGGAGACCCCTTCTTGTAACCTCTCAAGTTATATAGATACCGAATCTCCCGGTTTGAAGGGGGCGCCCGTACTTTCTCTGGAAAATCACGAATAGGCACACCAGGAAAGCGTAGGAGTTGGGCTGGAGCTGGAAAGGGGTCACCTTCTAATAGGTGACGAAGCTAACTATCCAAGCATTAATTGGAGGAATGGCCCCACACATGCAGTGGTACCTACTATAAGCGAAGTATACTTCAGAGGGATTATATGGCATGACCCCCTTCCCTGGCAACAGCATGCGTGCCCTATCAATCCCAAAGGAGCGGGAGATAACATCAAGCTGCTCTTCTTTGAGAGAGCTAGTAAAGCAATCAGGAGGAGAGTTCAGAAGCTCTTGAGGACTATATCCATCCACTAGTGATCTCGGGGTGGGTCCCTATCGTCCCGGTCTTGGCTGGGCTGGGGGCACCATAGAGGACTCTCTTCTGTCCGTAGATTTTCTCTTTTCTGATCGAGTTTCCACTTTGTAAGACATTATCTGCGATACCAGAGAAACATACTGTTAAAAACAAGGAATATAGAGACATAAGCAAGCAAGTATATGTAGTCCGGAATTTCACTCGTAGTTCAAAATATAAGAAGAACATTTGGTAGTTCAAAGCCGGAAGGTCATTCGGCGCTCAAACCCTCGATTGGTAAAGCGAGGCAAAAAGTTCATTCGGTTTCATCCGGTAATTCAGGGATTTTTAAGCTCATTCGGCACTTTTACTTCCCGTTCCCATTCGATGGTTCGAGCACACGTTCCATTTGGCAATTCAAAGCACGAAAGTGTCATTTAGTACTTAAAACCCACAAGGTTCATTCGGTAAATCAAAGTCTATAAGTTCATTCAGAGGTTCGACCTTAAAAAATCGTCCGGAAGAAAAAAGCTTACCTGGTCCGGCAATTAAGTCGATTCGGTATACAGTTGATCCGGCAGTCAGAACTGGTACGGCACTACAATTTGTTCGGCAGTTAAGAATTCGATACGGCTGTTTCACTTGGTAAGAAATAACGAAAGCACAATGCCCATACTTATAGGCAAATGGAAGCAACCGGACCACTGGTTCGGCACACAGGGCCGGATGAGAATGCCGGATGAGACTGTCCAAGCTAAAACAAAGCGCGGCATATGCTGGCATATGCCCCACTTTGGGGGGCAAATGTTGGGCATGTTTCCACCTACTACCGGACCATCTCCTCTCCAAACAATGCCGGACCAATACACTCTCCAAAGCCCTACCGGTCCAACACCACTCCCAAGCATTGCCGAACCAACCAACTTCCCCTACATAGCCGAACCAAGCTCCATCCACTCACCACCGGATCATGTCCCACCGAACCAAGCTCCATCCACTCACCACCGGATCATGTCCCACCGAACCAATCTCCATCCACTCACCACCGGATCATGTCCCACCGAACCAAGCTCTACCGAACCAACCTACCTCTATCCACTACCGAACCAGAAGCAAGGGAGGACACGACCAGACCGATTCCGCCAGGCCAAATTGCATCGGCCCAGGCCCACCAACCGCTATATACATCCAAGACCCCTGCCCCCAATCTCACTCTATAAATAGAGGGGTAGGGGTACAACAATGGAAGAAAAGTTTGAGAGCTCAAGCAAGGATAGAACTTTCAAACAACTTTCAGATACTTGTAATCAAAGCTTTGTACTTGTAGTCTGAATAGAAAAGGAGAATAACATATAAAGTGGACGTAGGCACATTCTGGCCGAACCACTATAAATCTGTGTGTCTTTTACAATTTAGTCCATCTATTTTATATATTTGCATAAATCACCCAAATCATTAAGAACAACATATAATCAACAAGATCATACAACTTGGAGGTGTTTGCCTATTTTTTGTGCAAACAATTTGTAAAGGGATGAAACTCCTTTACAACAGTCATTGATTCACCGGAGATTTGCGTATCCTTGGTTTATATGATGTTATCTCTTGCTATGCCCGAATGTTTCTCTAGTAGACGACCAGGGTAATTCTCTTGTGATCAATCTTAATCTACCTCGATCTTATTCTTGAAGTCACGGTCGACCCAGTTAAGGTCACCTGTGATTAATATTATTATATTCATCTTTATATTTTGGAATTTAATTGTCTATCTTCCTTTTGAGTCTGTCTCGTTAGTTAGAATTCTCTTTGATTAGGATCCCTCTAAATTAAATCTATATCCTTGTCTTATGATCCATTCTTAAAGCATCGTGTGAGGGAGTGTATTTGTAATTAATATAAAATGTTCTATATATTGTGTTTTTGAGCTGTTAATGTTGATTTGGGGTTTCGATCAATACGTCTTATTAACGCTATCGATAGTAATTTCAAAACACTTAAACGGAGCAAACTGACACAATAAATTTTGTATGATTATATTATATATATATATATATATAAGTATAAATTTTCTAAAATCTTAAATAATTAACTGAGTTGGTTGTTAGAAATGATTATATTTGATTTTCACTTATTGTTTTGTAAACCATTGACTATTGCCACATGATATAAATAAAAGAAATTATAAAACATGGTTATAAATTTATTTGGAATTGAAATGAATTATAATTAGGAATCTGAGAATTCAATTTTCGGTATCTTAGAAAATTGGCTTTTAAAATCTTAGAGTATATTATTTAAAAGTATTTTTGAATAGAAATTGTTTCCAAAGAATTTTAAAAGTTTTAAATCAGTACTCCCCTCTTTTATCCATGGAAAATAATTTTGATGATGACTGCAGCATCGTCAACATTTATTTTTGAGTTTCAAAGTGGAGAGACCACTTAGTAGCTCCGCTACACTTTTGTTTTGGAAAATGAATTTGATTTAATTTCTTAAGTATGACTTGATTTATAATATATATAGTTATATGATTATAGATTTGATTTGATATATAATATACCTATATATATATGTCTACATTTATCTCTAAATGATTTGAAGTGAAACTTTTAAATGTTACATTAAGGGATGTTTTTAATTATAAAATGAAGCCAAATTTTTTGAATAAATACTTAAACTTGATAAATTTAATTGGAAAATTTTTACTTGTATAATACTCAATTTCATTCCAACGTA
Organism: Allium cepa; assembly: GCA_030765085.1. Lineage (NCBI taxonomy): Eukaryota > Viridiplantae > Streptophyta > Magnoliopsida > Asparagales > Amaryllidaceae > Allium > Allium cepa. Next base: position 716,095,005 of record CM060945.1, on the reverse strand, counting down.
TATTGCTTACCTAAATTATTCAGAAGTTGAATATGTTATGTAATAAGATTGTTAAGTGGAATAAATTGAATAATAAGATAATGAGCAAATAAGTATGAATTTAGGAATTGTTAAGATTGAATTATAAGTGAAATTAACTTAAATAATATCAAATGGAAAAAATAAAATAGGATGAGTATATTTTGTTCTAAAAGAAATTTTTGTAACAAACAGTAATAAAGTTTAAATTAAATTAACTGAATGAAAAAACCTTGAATTGAAATCAATTAGTTGAATATAAATCAATTTGAAAACTAAGGAAATTTATATGGTTTTGAATTAATTGTTTTATTTTATATTTCAATATATCTTTCTTCCTGGTTGTTTTCATTCTCCTACCTCCTTCTTTTTCGGGGACGAAAAGATTTAAATGCAAGAGAGTGTAATGACCTGGAAATTTTAACGGTTTTAACACATAATTAACTGATTTTTTGTGAAATTTTAAATAATTAAATTTGGAAAAGAAAATTTCATGTCTGGAATACGTCTACGTAAACATAGAAAATGGTAAATTTTCATCAGAAAATATGGACGTTTATTTGTGTGTAATTTTAATTAAATTTAAATTAGTTAATAATTGATGATGATAAAATATTTTTTTTCAAAACCTAAATATTTTTATAAAATGAATTTGTAAATAATCTTCCGAGTGAGACGTCGTATTTTGTTTTGTCAAATTTGGACTGCTATTGCTCCATTTAGCTTATTTTTGGCGTTTTAGCAGCATTTTCGGTATTGGATATCGACTTTTGATAGGAAGGTCATATCACTAATATCTGTGTATCGTTCTATTTTTATCGTCGTGTTGATCTCCGCAGTACATTCATTTGTGTGTTTCAGAGTCCGTACAACGAAATCTACGGAACGATTCCCGTATCGGGTCCGCAATTTGGCTTTTGGATTTCCCCTGACCATTCATTACTCACTGTGTATAAACCAACAGCCCTCAGTCATTATTATTCGCTGAAAACCTGACTTCTGACTTTTTTTATTCATTGGCTATTAGCATTCCAACCAGTTCAAACATTATTTTGGTTCGTTCGTTTCTAATTCTATTCGTTCGTTTATGTGCTTTGATAATGGAATTAATATTATAATCTAAGTTATATTTATATTGAAGCCTGCTTCCTTCTTTTAGTTTCTGAAACCATTCCTCTTCTCATATATTTCTTTCCCAGGCAACCATCATACCGCCACCTAGCCTCGCCAAGGCATCAACACCCAAGTCCAGGCCTTCACCTTCGACCGTACACCCGAGCTCCGCATCTCCCCTTCGTCCAGCACTGCCTTCCTGACAACGACCAACTCACCCCTTTGCCGCACAAGGCCATTCCAATGCCCGCCGTTCTCTTAGATAGCCAAGCCACCTCCTTCCCTCCCTCTGCTGGTGCGCACAGCCCATGCAGCCAAGAACTGCCTCCCTCCTTCCCTCACTCACACGCGATTCTTCTCTTTCTTCCCATCGATATGTTTACTTGGTGTTGTCGTCCATACCCAGACCAGAAAGCAGCTCGCTCACTCACCATCGTCGGCCTCCTCTCGGCCATGAAAACAAATCTCTTCTTCTTCTCCCTTGGTTTTCGTAAAGGCAAGTTATTAATTATCTACATGTGTTTATAGTTTATAATATTAGTAGTTAATAATATATTGAGTATATACACATATATATTTTATTTTATATATATGAAGTTTTTTTATGTACATATTAGTTTATATACATAATATATGTATATATGTTGTAGTATATAATGTGTTAGTCTACATATCTATTAGTTTATATAAAGTATATAATATGTTGATTATATGTTATTCTACAATATGTCGGCAAAGTTATGTATACATACATACATCTATATATATAGAGTTTTCTTTTCAATAGTTGACAGTTTGGATAAATGTCAGTTATATATTTTGACAGCTTATATTAATATACAGATGTTAGTTATATACCAGTTTTAATATATATAGTAGTAGTATATACAGATGTTTATATATATATATATATATATATATATATATATATATATATATTTCATATGTGGTTTGGTTTGCGGTAAACCATTATGTAACATACAAAGATTTTTTTTATATATCAAGTTATATATGATATATAAGTTTATATATTAGTTTATATGTTGACTTTATATATTAGTTTATACGGACAGTTATATAAGTTTGCATGGATTTGACTTTCGAATATGATGTGCATATTGAAATATATAAGGAAGTTGATTTTGATATACGTATATATGTTATAGTACATTATTTTGTCAAAGAAGTATTATATATATTGTTTAAAAATGTAACATTTATGTAAGTTGTATATATGTTCATATATATATATATGTATATATCAATTTATTTGTAAGTATTTGTGAACTTAGTTTTCAAATATATATACATATATATATATATATATATATATATTAATCTATAGGTGTTAGAGTTAAAATATTAATTTGAAAATATACATATATACATAATTTTAAATGTGTTTTTTATAATTTGGTTTTAGAGAAAAATTATAACGTATATTTTTTTCAGTTATATCAAGATGGTTTTTATTCGTTTTATCAATTCCTATTTATCAGCTTTGTTCTCAAATTCGTGCCAACCTTGCTTCGCTTTCGAATTTGTGCTTGGATTCGTAACTCATCTCATTCTCATTCATCTCTAGCCCCAAAAGATGAGCGACCACTAACAATTAACATCTTATATTTATTAAATTTGAGTTCATTTGAAACGACAACTGAAATATGCTGCTAAATTGAACTTTTAATTAGATAATTGTTATATATGACATGCCATTATCTGTATCTATTCACTTGTGGGATATAACACCATATCCTGTTGTTTTTATTTTATTTATCACTGATGATATATCATGGTGTTAATATGTTATATTATTATCATATTCGTTCTCACTCTGCCAGTTCCATGTTAGTATAGAATTCCCTATGCGTTAAAATGACACATACCCGAACGATCTTGTAGAATAGGAGAAAATCGTTATGGGTTAAAATGTTAAACCCAAGCGATTTTCATTGAATTGAAATTGGGATTCCGGTTGAAGTGACATACAACCGTAGATAATTTAATTATGGATTGAAACGATAAATATCCATGTCACCTGACCATATGATAGTAAATTATATATAGACACCGTTGGTGTATATATATATTATGAAAAATGATTTCCAAGGTTTTGGAAGAAAATATATGGTGTTATTAAATATTGATTTTAAGATATTATATATATATGTTATTTTATAAAGGTTTAAAATTTTAGACTTTTAAATTTATATGTTTGGAAATTTTAATTTTACAAGTTAGCTTTGAAAATATAGTTTTTAATACTTTTCTTATTATTTTACTATTTTTCAAAATATATATATAATCTTTAATGTAAAATATAAATTTAATATAAATATAAAATATAGTTTTTTAATTTAATAAAGTTTAATTCAATTTGTATATAATATGCTTTAAGTGTTTATTTAAAATTATATTTTTAAAAGAAGATTTTTATATAATTTTAATAAACTAAGGATTTGAAAGATAAATTTGAAATTGATTTTAAATTGTAATTATTTGAGAATTATACTCAAATAAAATCGATTTGAAATTTAATGAATTTGAGATTTTGAAGATATGATTTATAACTTGATTTTTGTTTAAGATAATTAAATAAATATTTTCAATTTTAAATAAATTGAAATGGAATATTCAGTTTTATTTGAATTGTAATTTGAGTTTTTATTTAAATAACATTGGATTTATTAAGTAAAAATTTCAATGGTAAAGTTGAATTTTAAATATAAATGAAATTTATAAAAACTAAGTTATTGTAAAGGTTTGAATATTTAAACTTTGAAACCTATTGAAATCAGAATGGTTTGATTTGTAGTTCAAATCTATATTTGAAACCGATATAAATTAATGGTTTTTTGAGATGTTGAATAAAATTGAAATTTTACTAATTAAGATTTAATTACATTGAATTTTAGAATTCGAGTTGATTGGGATCGATTTGTGAAATTTATGGAAACTGTTTATTTATATAAAGTATTTTTAATATATATATATTAAAAACTATTTTTAGTATATATATATAAATTATTTTAACATATATATATGTACTATTTTATTATAAAACTATTTTAATATACTAATTATTTTAATATAAACTATTTTAATTTATAACTACCTTCATATAAAAATAATTTTAATATATAAACTATTTTAAACTATAACTATTTTTATTATATATACTATTTTTATTATTTAGACTACTTAAGTGGGAAGTTTTATGATTTCCAAAATATTAAAATTTCAAAGTATTATGATTTCAAAGTGTTATGATTTCCAAGTTATGATTTCCGAAGTGTTATAATTTCGAAAGTGTTTTAAATCTGGCAAGTATTACGATTTTTGAAATGGATACTATTTTAAAGGGAATAATGATTTTGAATTTATATGGTTTTGAAATGATATGATATTTTGATACAAATTATAAACTATTTGAAATGAAATGAACATGGTGTTATAATAACATTTGGTTGTTAAAGAGACGGGGATCGGTTATTATCATACTCTCTGCCAATACCGAAAACCACTTTAATAACCGTGTACGCGGTGGAGATTCCAGAATGAAGTAGAATAGTTGGCGACGATCCTATATGAGGTATTTATGTGGACCTAATTCCCATGAGTTAGCTTAAGGTGGGTAAAACAGGAGCAGTTGACGGGCCAAGTGAGGTAGCTCCTCCGATCGGACACACTTCTTCGATGTCATTCTATTACTCTATGATTGATTGGGTGCACCCTTAGATTTTTGGGAGCGTTGGACGAGGTGGGCGGTAGTTACAGCTATGCGTTACCACCAGCCCGAAAGTGTAATTGGTATATCTGCCCTAGCATTGCCTTATTGTACCATTTCACCTACCATATCGAGCCCACTACGATTTTGTTTTCTATCGTACCTATGGAGTGCTCCTCGATATCCCACTGGTTTGGTGGAGTTTACTATATTGTATAGACTATGACATTATATAAAATATGTTACGAGGAATATGGGCAATGCCTTAACGCTATTTTAATAGCTTACTTTACTATTTACGTTGTTATAATAGCGTATATTACTACATAGTATATAGTTCCATGGATCCTTAAAGGATGTGTATCCCAAACATCCTTCAAGTTACTTATATTTCATTTGATATTTCACTTGATTTGGATTTATTGATAAAAAATGTTAATCTTGACTCGAGTTTTTTATGTTTTCCTTTATGCTCGGGTCAGACTGAGTGTCATAGCATTTGAGACTCACCTTAGAAGTTGGAGCTTCACTTGGATATCCACCAATATCTATTCAGGTTGCAGTTATTCGGTTGACTCCATGATATATTCAGATCTCATTATTTGACTATGTATTTGAGACTTCTATGTATCTTGATTTATGCTATATTTTGGTTCATACTCTGTTGTATATAAAGTAGCTTCATGAACTACAGTTCATCTGTTTCTATTGCTTATTGTATATTACTTTGTATTTGTGATTCGGTGATTGATTTATTTATTGTGTATGTTGAGATTTTCCAAATATAAAATTAACAATCTAATGTCACAAGAAATTCAAATCCAATATGTTTGGATGCGAATAGTTCGAAATATGCGATGTTACAAATATAAATTAAAGGTATGTTGGGATTCCATCCTTTAAGGATCTGATAAACTGTCTACATACATAATACAATACGCTATATATATAATGTCCACAGTAAAGTGAAATATCAAAATAGCATTAAGGCCTTACTTATGTCCCCCTTAACACATTTATATATTCCCATAGTCTATACAGTACCGTAAGCTCCTTCGTAAACTGGAGGTATACCCAAAGGGCACCCCATAGGTATGGTACAAAACAAAGTCGTAGAATGCAAGATAAGGCATGCGACAAGGCATGCGAGGCAATGCCCAGGGTAGGATTCTACCATTTTACGGATCCGAACTGGTGGTAACGCATAGCAGCTACTACCGTCCTCCTCGAGACACACTCCAAATCAAAGATATGCAAACCAAAATCAAATCACAAAAGCAATATATATGGTTTCCAAGAAATGTGTCTGATAGGAGGAATGACCTCGCTTGGCCCGGCATTGCATCTTTTTTAGCCACATCAAGCTGACTCATGGGAGTCAAGGCTAGGTAAATAACATACAAAATCATTCACCAAACCATCCTACTTCATTCTAGAATCTCCACCATGTATACAGTTGTTAAAGTGGTTTTCGGTATTAGTGAAGAGTACGACAGTATCTGATCCCGATCTCTTTAATAACCAAACGCTTATTTCACACCGTAGTCATTTATAAAAATTTATTTTATAAATAATTGAATAGAATCTCAATATAAATTTAAATCAAAGCGAAGATTCAAAGATTTTTTTTCTATTTAGTTTTTTTAGTATTCATTTAATCACCTTTAAACAAGTTATAAATCATTTCCAAAATCATTAAGTTACGATTGAATCTTTATCTAAATTCAGATAATAACCAGTTAAGTCACAAATCAAATTCCAATGTCTCTTTCCAACCTTTTTATTTATTAAAGTTACAGAATCTATTTTTAAATATAAAGTAAATAATTTTTTTAAATATTATATATTAAATAAACTAATTTTGTACAATTTAAAACAAATTACAGTTTTATTTGTCTATTTAAAATCTTATTTTATATATTTTTTAAAATATAAAACTATAAGTAAAATTTATGATTAACCTTTAAATTAACCTCATACTTTTATATCTCCAAAATCAACATTAAAAAATTCCAAAAATAAAATAGAATACTTATTGCATTTCCAAATTCAAACCCACATATTTCCTTTCACATATTTGAAAATCATTTTCTTCAAAATATAGACCAACATTGTCCGTATATAATTTTCTATCTTACGGTCAAGTGCTATGGATATTGTTATCTCGATCCACAATATTTCAAATTTACGGGTTTGTATTATTAAACCCGCAATCCTAAAATTTCAATAATAACAGAAAATCATCTGGGTTTATCATTTCAACCCATAACTAAGTTCTCTGCTTCTAAAGTCCCATTCGGGTATGTATCATTTCAACCCATAGTGATTTCTAAAACTAAAGGAACTTGTAGAGTGAGACCAATTGTCATTCCATGTGAAATCAATTCAATAGGCATAAGAATATCAATCGTGAATGATTACTCATCTTTCGAGGCTAGAGAACGATGAAATTGAGGCAAATGACATGGATACGACACAATATCAAATAGCTGTAACAACATGAAAACGGGTATTTAACACGATGATGTAATAAAATAAATATATACATTAAAGTGATATACGTATACATCTATTTTCTAATCATCGAAATAACAATATTATATAAAATCTCCTGTGACAAATACAAGAAGAATGACCTGAATATCATCTGTTGTCAAAGTTTTGTTTGTATATGTATCATGTCCAACATATTTTACTTTGTCGATAAATTATAATTGCAACTGATATATCTTCTCGTCGATGCAAGCATATATATATATATATATATATTATATATATATATATATATATATATATATATATATATAGACACACACATAATATATTTTATTGATATATAAGCTTATTCAAAAAAAAGGTTGATAACAGCTGCCGATCCATGTATATGTGATATATGCATATGGCACTCGTATGCGCATTCCACCGAACACCATGATTGCATGCCTCATCAATATCACAGTCAAATGTACACTGTCACGTATGTATTTTTTCCTCAGGCTTCTAATATATTGGAAACATGTTTGCGTTAGATATATGGATTAAAATATATGTACACTACATACCGAAACAATGTGAATTCCACTATGTACAATATGTGTGTATATAAGGTATCAATAACCAGGTATGAGCAGATAAGAAGAAGGTTCAAATAGCAACCAATATGCACAGTACATATAAATATAAGGAATAGATCAATATATCCATCCACGTAGAGAAGAGAAGGTGGGCTCATTTTCTACATGGAGTCTGGCTCAGGTCAAAGATGGTTCGACTTCGGGTTTTTTCCCAAACATTTGAAGGGAAATATATATATACACACATTTACTTATGTGAGAGCTTTGAACACAAATATTTGATATCTGCTAATAGTATATACGCCACCAATGTAATATCAATCATTGTGCGCAGCATATTAGATTACAACTAGGTACACATTATATTTTTTTAGGGTATGAATAAACTATTCATGCTACACTAGATCAAGGTAGGAAGCACCCTTATATAAGCTAAATTTCTTGCAGCCCATCCATATTAGAGGGAACACACACACACACACAACATATCTATATAGCTCTACTGCCATCAACCCTATACGAACGCACAATGCAATATAACTACAGTAATATATATATATATATATATATATATATGTTAGATTAAAAATTTGTTGTGGGCACATATGTTAAAATGTATAATGCTATTATACATTGCGGTGTAAATAAGTGGTATTTACAATTTGTTGAGGGGCCAAATTGTAAATATTAGATAACTGATTTTAGTCCGTTATTAAACAGTCTGGTCCCCAAGAAACAGTACGTACTTTTTATTTTCTCTTCTTCCCCGTTAGAGAGAAACGCGGACAGAAAGTAGAAACTGTATTCTCAGAAGATCAGAATCTTCATACAAATTAATTCAATGGATTCCGGTACGCTTCCGCTAATCTCGGTTTGTTTATAGTTTTGATTTCTCTTGAATTGATTAGGGCTAAATTAAATATAAAACAATTTGTATCAGAGCAGCCCTAAATTGATTCTTGAGAATTTGCAGTTGTATTTGATATCGGCTGTTTGAAAATGTTTATTGCATGTTTAAATAATTCAGTCGCCTATGATAGCCTGAAATATATTCAAATGATATAATCGGTTAAAAGTTAATTTATTTGCCTGAAACTAAAAGCTTAATTCATTTGCATAAAACAATGGATCCTGGAATTAACATAATGCCTGTGCAATCAGTGACGTGTTGCATTGATTCATTGTTTATTAAATATTAAGTTGGCTTCATGATTGTTTTTTTTTGTTTTTTTGTTTTTTGTACTTTACTGCATTGCCTTTATTTATAGCCTGAAACTCTTGTATGGATTCCGTTCACAGTAGAAATACAACAAACATAGCCATTTTGTTTCTAATTCTGATTCCAGTTCATCTCATTTCGCAAGCACAAGCAGTAAATTAGTTCAAACCCTATGTTCTCCAACCGACTATAAACAAACTTGCATTTCCAGTCTAAGTAAAGCAACAAATTCTACATATAAACTTGCATCTCACTTTTTGTGTTATTTTATGTAACTTATGTTGACATATAAACAAATGCAATGTTTATATAATTTTATGTGAAATATATTTTCAGGCATTGTTTGGATATTATATAATTTGTTCAAATAAACTTCTACATAAAATTGTAGAATTGCGGCACTTGAAATGAACAAATTAAAGTTTGGTTATCAACATAGTTCAAACAAGGCTGGACATAAAATTATAAACAAATTATGTGCAGTTTCATGAAACTATGTAGACTACAAAAAAAAAATCAAATTCAAATTCAAATATGGTTTCTGATTTTCTTAAGCATATTTTATATTTTAAATAGTTTAATTGGAACAAAATATCGCAAAAGAGATCACTTCTGTGTAGATTATTCTAATTAAAATATTAAAATAATTGTGTGTATGTAGTTCATGCATTTATTAACGAGCCCAAAGGTGAATTAATATTTGGCCGAATTTCATACATACTTGTGGTGGTAAATGTGTGACAATTATAAGGTATTTTATGTGACCAATATGACAGTCCAAAGATTGCATATTGTTTGACATAATTCATTGTCAACGTTTGATTGCTACAACAAGAGTACCGCTTACAATTAATATTACTATCCAAAGACTTGATATTAATGATGTGTTTGGTATCTTGAGATGTGATTAACCATTATTTGAATTTATTATTTTATATGAAGTCGTTAAAGGCATGTAATTTATATAATTTTATTCGTTTTTTGTTTTAGCCATTGCGACTGTATCTGCTAACCTTAATTCAGTACCGCTCCTTAATGGTAATAACTTTAAGGCTGGAAGGAGAACATATTAATTGTTCTTGGTTGCATGGATTTGGACCTTGCATTAAGGATGGATCGGCCTGCTTCTCTTACAGATGCTAGTACCTCCGATGAAAGGAGAATTTTTGAGAAATGGGACCGTTCAAATCGCATGAGTCTTATGATCATTAAACGGGGCATACCTGAGGCTTTTAGGGGTGCGGTGTCCGAAGAGATTACCGATGCCACAGATTTCCTTGCTGAAATTGAGAAACGCTTTGCCAAAAGCGATAAGGCGGAAACAAGTACTCTTTTGAAGAAACTTATTTCCATGAGGTTCAAAGGCAAGGAAAACATAAGGGAATACATTATGAAAATGTCTCACATTGCTTCAAAATTAAAGACACTAAAGCTTGAGCTTTCGGATGGCTTGCTTGTGCATTTAGTGCTTATCTCGCTTCTTCCACAATTCAGTCAATTTAAGGTCAGTTACAACTGTCAAAAGGAGAAGTGGACTCTCAATGAGCTCATTTCATATTGTGTACAAGAGGAAGAAAGACTGAAGCAAGATAAGACTGAGAGTGCTCATCTGGCCAGCACCTCTAAAGTAAAGGGTAAGAAAAGAAAATTTAAAAATGAAGCTGCTAAGGATCCAGATCAAAAGAAACAACAAAAGGAAAAAGACGGTTGTTTTTTTTGTCACAAACCTGGACATATGAAGAAGGAATGTACCAAATATCATGCATGGCATGAAAAGAAAGGTATGTTTGTTACTTTGGTCTGTTCTGAGGTTAATTTATCTTCAGTACCTAGAAACACTTGGTGGATAGATTCTGGTGCTACCACTCACATAAGTGTTTCTATGCAGGGTTGCCTGAGCTACCGAAAGCCAAGTGATGGTGAAAGACACATCTTTGTGGGCGATGGACAATCGGTAGAAGTGGAAGCGATTGGACATTTTAGATTGTTATTAGGAACTGGTTTTTATTTGGATTTAAAAGACACTTTTTTTGTACCGTCATTTAGACGGAATTTGGTTTCTGTTTCTGTGTTGGACAAATTTGGATATTGTTGTTCATTTGGAAACAATCAGTTTACTTTGTCTTTGAATTCAAATATTGTTGGAACTGGTTATTTAAATGCGTATGACAATCTTTATTTGTTGGAAACGGTTGCATCCTATAATGAAACCTTGCATGTAGAATCACGTGGTACTAAACGTAAATTAAATAAAGAAAATTTAGCATCTTTATGGCATAAACGTTTAGGTCACATCTCACAAGGTAGAGTTAAGCGCTTAGTATCTGATGGTATTTTAGAATCTCTTGACTTCACAAACTTTGACGTTTGTGTAGATTGCATCAAGGGAAAACAGACCAAAACTAAAAGATTGGGTGCAAATAGATCTTCAGACGTCTTAGAATTAATTCATACAGATATTTGTGGACCTTTCCCTACGGCATCTTGGAATGGTCAACAATATTTCATATCATTCATAGACGATTACTCACGTTATGGCTACTTGTATCTAATTAATGAAAAATCACAATCACTGGATGTCTTTAAAGCTTATAAAGTTGAAGTTGAAAATCAACTCAACAAAAGAATTAAAAGTGTCAGATCTGATCGTGGTGGTGAGTACTACAGTCGATATGATGGTTCAGGCGAACAACGTCCAGGACTGTTTGCTAGATTCCTAGAGGAATGTGGTATTGTCCCACAGTACACCATGCCAGGATCACCTAGCATGAATGGTGTTGCTGAAAGATGAAACCGAACTCTTAAGGATATGGTAAGGAGTATGATTGCTCATTCCACCTTACCTGATTCTCTCTGGGAGAAGCATTAAAGACGGCAGCTTATATTCTCAATAGAGTACCAACTAAAGCAGCTGCAAAAACACCATATGAACTTTGGACAGGTCAAAAGCCTAGTCTAAAGCACTTTCACATTTGGGGTTGTCCAGCTGAAGCATGGCCTTATAGGCCACATGAAAAGAAGCTGGATTCCAAAACAGTGAGCAGCTACTTTATTGGTTATTCTGAGCGTTCTAGGGGCTATAAGTTTTATGATCCCATAGCTAAGAATATTTTTGAGACGAGAAATGCAATATTCTTTGAGGATATTGAGTTTGGGGGGAGAAATAAAGTTAAAGACATTTCTTTTGAGGAGGAATTGGACTCAAACCCAGTTCCTATTATCACTTTTGACAATGTTATACAGTTGCCTACACCTATCATTGATCAAGAAGTGATTCTGGAACCTCAACAAGACAATATTATACAACCCCTTATTCAAAATGAAGCCATTGTTCCAGAAGAACAAACTCAACAACCTCAAGAACCAGTGCCATTAAGGAGGTCCATGAGAGAAAGGAGAAGTGCTATTTCAGATGATTATATTGTATTTCTCCAAGAACAAGAGAATGATACTGGAATAATGGAAGATGACCCAATCAACTTTCATTATGCCATAAAAGGTTCCAACTCTCAAAAGTGGATAGATGTCATGAATGAGGAGTATAAGTCCATGCAAGACAATAAAGTTTAGGAACTTGTCCCATTACCAGAAGGTGCAAAACCAATTGGTTGTAAATGGATATTTAAAACCAAGAGGGATGCAAAAGGTAATGTGGAGAGGTATAAAGCACGTCTTGTAGCAAAAGGTTATACTCAGAAAGAAGGCATTGATTTTATAGAGACTTTCTCTCCAGTTTCATCGAAAGACTCTTTTAGAACAATTATGGCACTTGTTGCTCATTTTGATCTTGAGTTACATCAAATGAATGTTAAGACGGTGTTTCTCAATGGAGACATTGATGAGACAATTTATATGGTACAACCAGAAAACTTTGTGTTGGGAGATCCAAAGAATATGGTTTGCAAATTAACAAAATCCATCTATGGACTTAAGCAAGCTTCTCGTCAATGGTACCACAAATTCCATCAAGTAATCATCTCGTTTGGATTTGAGACGAATATTGTTGATGATTATGTGTATCACAAGTTCAGTGGGAGTAAACATATATTCCTGGTTCTATATGTCGATGACATCTTGCTTGCAACTAACGATATAGGCTTATTGCACGAAACCAAGAAATTTCTATCCAAACATTTTGAGATGAAAGATCTTAGGGACGCCTCTTTTGTATTGGGTATTCAGATACTTCGAGATCGATCTCGGGGTATTCTTGGATTATCACAAAAGAGCTATATTGATAAAGTACTCAAAAGGTTTGGCATGCAAGATTGTAGACCAGGAGATACCCCTGTTGCTAAAGGAGATAAATTCAGTCTTAGTCAGTGCCCTAAAAGCAATCTTGAAATCCAAGAAATGCAAAAGATTCCCTATGCTTCAGCCGTTGGGAGTCTAATGTATGCTCAAGTATGTACACGTCCAGATATTACATACATTGTTGGGATGTTAGGCAGATACTTAAGCAACCCTGGTATAGACCATTGGAAAGAAGCCAAGAGGGTTATGAGGTATCTTCAGAGAACAAAAGATTACATGCTCACTTATAGAAGATCAGATCATTTAGGGGTCGTAGGGTATTCTGATTCTGATTTTGCTGGATCCCAAGATAGCAGAAAGTCTACATCAGGCTATATTTATCAATTGGCTGGAGGAGCTATATCTTGGAAAAGTGTTAAACAAACACTTGTAACTTATTCCACTATGCAAGCAGAATTTGTAGCATGTTATGAGGCATCAAACCATGGAATATGGCTATGCAACTTTATCATTGGGTTGCGCATTTTGGAAAATGTGGAAAGACCGCTGAAGTTATATTGTGATAACAAATCAGCAGTGCTATATTCTAATAATAACAAAAGCTCAACTAAGTCAAAGCATATTGACATAAAATTCTTAGTTGTGAAAGAAAGAGAGCAGAGTGAACATATATCTATAGAGCATATTGGAACAAACTTCATGATAGCGGATCCGCTCACAAAAGGTTTATCGCCCAAGGTCTTTCATGAGCACACTGCTCACATGGGTGTTGTATTACTAGAGGATGTTATGGTTTAGTGGGAGTTTGTATTATATGTGCTGTATATTTACTTTAAGACATTTATGTGTTCAACTTTTTGATCAGAAGTAAAGTATTCAGTTCATTCACTCTGTTTTATTGCTTTGATTCTGACCTCACTTAAGTTTAAGGAGGACCAATTGAAAATAGGTTGATCTATGTCATTTGACTATATATATGTATGTGACCACTGATGGGTTTAGTCATGATTAATGTGGCAAAGACCACTGTGATCCTATATAAATATGGTTGATGGATGAGATTATTAAGATTACCTTTATTTAATAGCAAATTTTGAGCTCATAAGGTTGTACATTTATAAGGAAACATATGTTGCCCAAGTGGGAGATTGTTAGATTAAAATTTTTTTGTGGGCACATATGTTAAAATGTATAATGCTATTATACATTGCGGTGTGAATAAGTGGTATTTACAATTTGTTGAGGGGCCAAATTGTAAATATTAGATAACTGATTTTAGTCCGTTATTAAACGGTCTGGTCCCCGAGAAACAGTACGTACTTTTTATTATCTCTTCTTCCCCGTCAGAGAGAAACGCAGACAGAAAGTAGAAACTGTATTCTCAGAAGATCAGAATCTTCATACAAATTAATTCAATGGATTCCGGTACGCTTCCGCTAATCTCGGTTTGTTTATAGTTTTGATTTCTCTTGAATTGATTAAGGCTAAATTAAATATAAAACAATATATATATATATATACATATATACATACATACATACATATATATATATATAGGTAGCACACTAGTCTGGGTGCAGCACATATCAAAATATATGCACACCCTTCTAGAGTATTCATGCAAACATCACCTCTATGCTTATGAATGTATATAAGAAAATTCCTTTCAAAGAAGCACAACTAGTAAAGAGGTAGCGGGAAGGCAGGGTTCAGGATGGCACAAGAGGTCATCAGGGTTCATCGGGATGTTTTGGGATCTGGGTGGTCGCCGGCGGATGTGAATTGAAGGCTTTGGATTTCTGGGTTGGTTGGTGGGGTCAGCGGCCATAGTTTAGGCGTGGGAGGTGAGGGGACTACGCGCAGGATCAGGGTCAGTCGAGGCTCGGTGTGGGTAGCGGTTGTTCGTGGGGTACTAGGTGGTGGATGAGGTGAAGTCTTCGGTTTCTAGACGAGGAGGCAAGGGTGCCTATTTGGTTCGGTTTATGGATGGCTGCAATTTTTCATGTTATATATTTTTTCTTTTGGCGCGTGAGGGAGATTGAAAAGAAAATAAGGATGGAGCTGGGTAAAATGGAAGTACTCCGCGAAGAAAAGAAAGTAGAAAAATATAAATAAAAGAGAGTTGCAGAATGGTGAAGAAGAAAAAATAAAGCATGGAACGTACCTGTGGAATGAGCTGCAACCCAAATGAAAATGCAATATATAAATATAGGGTAAATGAAACGGTAACAGTCACCCTTGATTCACCTGACTCATTAAAGCAATTTATTGCTACTTGGACTGCACGGTTTTAATTTGAAAGGCAAGAAAAATAAAAAGTAACGAACACGGTATCGATACGACAGCTGTTCTTGTCGTTTCCGTCGCGTACAAGGCCCCAAAATACAGAAATAAATATACAACGGAGGTCTGCGCGACGAGTCGAATAAAATGAGACACAAATATTAGCGATACGATTGAATTATAACAACAAGAATTTTTCGCTACTGAAAAAGATGCTATAATGCAGAAAATAAGATAAACAGGGCTATAGACATTCAAATTTGACAGAACGAATTACGACGTCTCTCTTAGAAAATGATTTATATTTTTATTATTCAAAATATTCAGATTTCGAAAATATTGAATTTTCAACAAATAAACTGATTAAATTTATATTTTGAAATTTCACAAATACATTATCTCTCATGTCCTTCAATAAATTTTAGCATTTACTATAGTTAAATAAATGCATTTCAAATGTAAAATTTTATTTCAAAATTTTATTGTTTAAAATCCCACGTAAAATCCATTAATTTCGTTATAAAATCGTTGAACTCTCGAGTCGTTACACTCTCCCCCGCTCAAAAGTATTCGTCCCGGAAAAGGAATGAGATATGATAATAAGAATAACAGAAGGATATGACAAATTCAAGCAAATAGTACATGAGTCAAATCATTCAGGATTTGAAGCATGTATGGATTTCTCCGTTTCCCAAGTGCAATCCTGGTCATCCGTACTCCACTTTACTTTAACTATGCTGACCGATTTCCTTCGAAGCTGATTTGTACCTCTATCGACAGCACGAAGTGGCTTCCTCTCGATGGTGAGTTTTGGCTCAACGTCCAAATTATCTAACAAAGCTGGCAAAACAATCAAAGATGGATCATAGAGATACTTGTGAAGGTGAGATACATGAAACACGTTGCGCACACCTACCAGTTGCTTTGGCAAATCAACTCTATAAGCCAAACGACCAAGTCTTTCCAAAATGCGGAAAGGACGAATGAACCTAGGGGCAAGTATCCCTCTCTGACCAAAGCGAACCACATTCTTGAGCGGCGAGATCTTGAAAAAGATATGACCACCAGTGAAAATTCCAAATCCCTTCTACGCCTATGAGCATACTTCTTCTACCTATCCTGAGCATTCTTCATCTTCCTTCTAATCTCTTCAACCTTCTCAGATGCTTCCAGAATCATACCAGACCCAAGAACTAGGTGATCAATGGACTCATTCCAGCAAGATGGAGATTTGTAGGATCATCCGTAAAGAGTGGCGAATGGAGACATCTCTATACTTGCTTGGTTTCCAAAAGAATGGGATTAATATATGGATCAAACTTAAGACGATTGAAAAATTCAAAGATAGAGTTATACCTGATAACTGTTATTATAGGTGAACTCAACGGATGGAGATGATCTTCCCAAGATCCTCTATAGTGGAGGACACAAGCATAGAGAAGATCTTTCAAAATCGATTCACTCTTTCCGTCTGACCATCAGTCTAGGGATGATAAGTCATACTAAGGTACAACTAAGTGCCTAAAGCTTTCGAAAAATATTTCCAGAACTTGCTGGTAAAGATAGGGCCACGATCACAAATAATGCTAGGAGGAACACCATGGAGATGGACAATCTCCCACATATAGATTTCAGCTAACCTTGAAGAAGGCCGATGCAACTTGACCGGAATGAAATAGGCAGACTTGGTCTATCGATCGGCAACTACACAAACACTCTCATTACCTCTTCTAGTTCTCGGTAGACAATCGATAAAATCCATATAAAACTGGTCCCACTTCCAAACGGGATTCTCATGGGGTTGCAGCAAACCAGCGGTCTTCTGGTGATCAGTTTTAACCTGCTGACAAGTGGAACATCTACTAACAAAGAGAGAAATGTCCCATTTCAAACCATTCCACCAATACAACTTCTTCATATCCTAAAACATCTTCGTAATACTAGGATTGAAGGAGAGTCCACACTTACGATTCTCTCTAAGAACTTCTTGTCTCAATTCATCAACATTCGGAACACAAATCCCGCCATTAATCCCCAAAACTCCATTCTGATCAATATGTGCTCCTAACTCCTTTTGATTATCACCTTCCCTACTTTGAATGTTTTCTTCATAAGTCAAAGCATCACACCTCATCCTGCTTCGCTGCCATCCGATCCATAAAAGATGGAGTAACCATAATCTGACACATCAACACTCTCTTCCATCTCAAAGCATCGGCTGCAACATTTGATTTCCCAAGGGTATAGTTGATGTCGAGATCATAAGATGTTAAGAACTCAAGCCATCGAACTTGCCTCTTGTTTAAATCCTTTTGGTTAAAGATATGCTTAAGAGATTGGTGATCGGTGAAATGCTCAAACTTGGTTCCCAAAAGGTGGTGCCTCCACAACTTCAAAGCGAACACAAGAACAAGCAACTATAAATCATTGGTGGCCTAGTTAGCTTCATGGTGCTTCAAATGTCGAGTGGCATAAGCTATGACCTTCCCTTCTTGCATCAACACAATACCCAACCCTTCCTTACTAGCATCGGTATAAACCAATAATCCTTCACTCCCATTCAGAACAGCAAGTGAAGGAGCAGAAGTAAGATTTTGCTTCAACTCATTGTATGCGGCTTCACACTTCTCGTTCCAATTAAATTTTGCCTTCTTATGGGTCAAAGCAGTGAGATTTATAGCTATACAGGCGAAATTGTCAATGAATCTCCAATAATAACCGACAAGGCCCAAAAGGCTACGGATATCAGTCGGGGGTCTTAGGTGCCTCCCAATCCTAGAATGAATAGGGAATAAGTCCAAAGGTAGATAAGATATGTGAATTCAAAAGAGAAAGGAGGATAGACTTACATTAATCATGGCGACCTTAACCGAGTCCACCGAGAATCCATTTTTTGAAACAATGTGCTCAAGGAATCAGACTTCATCTCTCCAGAAATGGCATTTAGAAAAATTTCTTTCAGCTGATGACTCCTAAGAGTTTTGAGAACATGATCCAAATGTTCTCTATGCTCCTTTTGTGACTTAGAAAAGACGAGGATATCATTAACGAAAACCAGAACAAACTTATTGAGAACATCGTAGAAAATGCGATTCATAAGATCAACGAAGAAGGAAAGAGTATTGGTTAATCCAAAAGGCATTATTAACCATTCATAAAAGCCATTCTTCATTCGAAAAGCAGTCTTGGTAATGTTATCTTCAGATGCACAAAGTTGGTGGAAGCCGGTAGCAAGTTCAAGCTGAGAAAATACTTTAGCTCCATAGAGCTGATCAAACATATCATTAATGTGCGGCATAGGATATCGGGTCCTGAGAATAAGCTAGTTCAGCTCTCTGTAATCAACACACATCCTCAGAGAACCATCAGATTTGTTGACAAAGAGCACAGTTACACCCTATTCAGAAAAAATTGGCCTAATCAGACCTTCAGAGAACAAATCCTTAATTTTCTTCTTCAACTAAACTTTTTCTTTATGTGCCATCCATCTGGGAGGGAGAACAACTGGTCGAGCATCGGGAATAAGATCAATGCGAAATTCAATTTCCTGCTTGGGAGGGAGAGAAGCGACTTCGTCAAAAATGTCAGGGTAATCCCTGACTGTCGGGGTGGACTCCAGGTAGCTAGGCTGAGCATCAAGAAAAAAGATAAAGTTGTCGGCAACATCCTGAGGCATCGACATTTTATTACGAGAAAATATCCCTGATCATCGACTAGAGAAACGGTTCGAGCCTTACAAGAAATGACCGCATCATAATGCCTTAACCAATCATCTCCGACCAAGATATCAAAAGCATCAAAATCCAAAAGATAGAAATCTCTGGTGAATTGACACTTCTTGTAAAGGAGTTTCACCCCACCATAAATCATAATAAGATTGGTGGGACCGTCGATGGGATTAATCACATATAATGGCAAAGTCGCCAATTGAGGTACTAAAATATGCTCAAATTTGTTACAGAGATCAACAGTTATTAAACTATGGGATCTACCAATGTCAAATAAAACATGAACATGATAGTCATGCAAAGAAAAAGAACTTTGAAGGGTACCTTGGTTATCACTGACAGGCGGAGGAGGAGGAGTGAAGAAGTCATGGGAAATACTCCAGATGTCTTGCCTCTCTCCTGAGTCCTAAGTGGGATAGTTATTCTTGAAATGACCAGGCTGGAGACAAAGTAGAAAAGGTTGGTTCTGGTGGCCAGAGGTGCAGAGATAGCGGCACAGGCAGGAGATGGACAGCTATTGACGTAGTGACTCTGCTTGTTGCACTTTAAACAAGTGATAGAGGAAAGGTCAAGAGATCTCTTTTGAGGAATAGATCTAATACCATGAGTATCTTGCTACTTCTTCTTCTACTGTTGGAAGTTGGGCTTCCTTTTCATAGAATCATTGGAAGTACCTTGAGATACTGAAACTGCCCGCTTTCCCTTAGAAGTAGGGTTCTCAAATCTAGTAGCCATATCCATCAGAGAAGTAAAGGTGCCGTGAACATGACTAATCAAGTGGTCATAATACTCTGGGCCAGAGCCATGAATGAACTTCTAATTCTTCTTGAGCTGAGTGTCAATCAAACTGGGACCAAACTTGGAAAGCTCATTGAACTTCCTTTGATACTCAATAAAAGTCATGTCTCCATGCTCAAGGTCCATGAATGCCCTATACAACTGAGATTTCTCGGCTTTGGGCATCCATTTTTTCATAAAAGCATCCCCAGAAAGAATGGATTCAAGATAAGACGAAGATAAAGTTCAAAGAGATAAATTCAAGGTAACAGATTCGACAACGAAAAATGGGAAAAAGCTAAGAATCTCACCTGAACTTCTGCTATGTGATATTTTCCTCAACAGTCTAAGTGGTAACGGATTCCCACCAATCCTATGCGGCGTCCTATAACTGCCTAGTAGCTAAATGACGCATCTGAGCATCAGTGATCTCAAGTCCAATAAGAATCATATCAAGACTCTTTAGCTATTACTGGGCCCCAATAATGCTCTCGGCCCTAGTGAACTTAGTACCTCCAAGTTGGGAATACTTCTTACAAAGCTGAGTGGACCTAACAGGCTAAACAGGTGCGACAACAAGAGCAACAACAGGTGGAATAGGGGCACTTGCTGGTGCAGGAGCATTCCCACGACCCCTATAATAGACATTCCTACGGTTACTCATCTAGAAACAAAAACTTTGATTTTAAAACAAGGATACAGTTTTAAAATTCAATGAAATCCCAATTAAAGAGCATTCCAACTTAGAATTTCAAGCACAAACAGGTATTATTCTGAAATTAATTCAACTCATTCTAGGGTATCACTACCCTATCACTTATGTGTTTTCTCTACATATGCTAAGTTTAACAAAACTTGAGCTCTGGTACCAACTGTAATGGGAAAACGTCAGTGGGGTAACGCCCACCGTAGCATACAATGGTTCATATGTTCTCCTTTTACAGCCAGCCACTCAACTGCGCCAACCCGTGGGACATGTAGGAGTAAGAGTCATCCGCTCGCTACCAAACCCAAATGTGAGAACCCCCTATCATGCTGCACCCTCCAAGCGTATAAGCATATACACATGTCATACTCAAATTGCCCAAATAATAGATTGTTAATATATTTATTTGGCATAACTTAGCATATGCAGTAAATAAATCAATCACAAAGTCACAGACACAGAGTTTACAACAAACAACATAAAGATAAACATTAGTTCACAAATCTACTATAGAAACAACATAGTCTGAAACAAAATACATTAAGAATCCTAGTACACGGAAGTATCTAATACAAAGAAAGTGACAAGACTGAACACACAACTGGAAATAACAGGAATAAACTGAAAGCTGAAATTGATGAGCTATGTCTTCCAACGAACTCCAGCTCCAAAGGATAAATCTCAAACTATGACACTCAAGTCGACCCGAGCATAAAGCAAAACAAAACATTCGAATCAGGATTAACATTCATATGTAGATAAATCAAGCTCAAGTGAAATGTCAAGCAAATGCAATATAACTTAAAGGGATGTTGGGATCCCATCCTTTATGGATCCGATAAACTATCTACATACATAATACAATACGCTACATATATAATGTTTACAATAAAGTAAAATATCAAAATAGCGTTAAGGCATTACCCATATCCCCTTAAAAAATTTATATATTCCCATAGTCTATGCGGTATCGTATGCTCCTCCGTAAACTGAAGGTTTACCTAGAGGGCACCCCATAGTTACGGTACAAAACAAACTCGTAAAAGGCACGATAAGGCATGCGACAAGGCACACAAGGAAATGCCCAGGGTAGGATTCTGCCGTTTTGCGGATCCGGACTAGTGGTAACGCATAGCAGCTACTACCGCCCACCTCGAGATGCACTCCAAATCAAAGATGTGCACTCTAAAATCAAATCATAAATGAAATAGATATGGTTTCAAAGAAATGTGTCCGATAGGAGGAATGACCTCACTTGGCCCAGCATGGCTCTTGTATTAGCCACATCAAGCTGACTTACGGGAGTCAGGGCTACATAAATACCATACAGAATCATTTGCCAAACCATCCTACTTCATTCTGGAATCTCCACTATGTACACAGTTGTAAAAGTGGTTTTCGGTGTGTGCGGAGAGTATGACAATATGTGATGCCAGTCTCTTTAATAACCAAACGCTTATTTCACACCTGATCATTTAAAAAAATTATTTTATAAATAATTGAATAAAATCTCAATATAAATTTAAATCAAACCGAAGATTAAAAGATTTATTTTCTATTTAATTTCTTTTAGTGTTCATTTAATCATATTTTATTAAAACAAGTCATAAATCATTTCCAAAATCATTAAGTTTTGATTGAATCTTTATCTAAATTCATTTAATAACCGGCTAAGTCACAAATCAAATTCCAATGTCTCTTTCCAACCTTTTATTTATTAAAGTTATTGAATCTGTTTTTAAATATAAAGTAAACGAACTCTTTTAAATATTATATATTAAATAAAAATAATTTTGCACAATTTAAAATAAATTAAACTTTTATTTGTCTATTTTAAATCTTATTTTATATTTCTTTTAAAATAAATTAATAAGTAAAATTTACGATTTGCCTTAAATTAAACTCGTACTTTTATATCTCCAAAATCAACGTAAAAAAATTCCAAAAATTAAATAGAATACTTATTGCATTTCGAAAATCAAACCCATGAATTTCCTTTTACATATTTGGAAATCATTTTTTTCAAAATATAGACCAACGGTGTCCGTATATAATTTTCTATCCTATGGTCAAATGCTACAAAAATTGTTCTTTCAATCCACAATAGTTTAAATTTATGGGTTTATATTATTAAACTTGCAATCCCAAAATTTCAATAATAATTGAAAATCGTTCGGGTTTGTCATTTCAACCCATAACGAAGTTCTCCTATTCTAAAGTCCATTTAGGTGTATATCATTTCAAACCATAATGATTTCCAAACTAAAGGAACTTGTAGAGTGAGAACAATAAATAACAATTTCTGACAAATATGATCGATAACAATAACAGTTGTGTAATATTATTAATGAACAGATAACGTCTCAGTTTATATAAGTGATCAATTTAATTGACAACTTTTCACATTTAATGGTTAATAACCATCAATTAAATTTTAACAGTACATTTAAATTATCATTTTCTACGAAATCAATTTAATAAGCATAATAACATTAATCATGAGTGGTTGCTTACCTTTCGAGGCTAGAGAAGAGCGAAATTAAGGCAACTGACTTGGATACGGCACGACAGCAGATAGCTGCGACAACCTGTAAATGAATTTTTAGCACGATGATGTAATAAAATAAATATAAACATATGAGTGATATATGTATACATCTATTTTATAATCTTCGAAATAACGATATTATACATATTATATAAAATCTCCTATGACAAATACAAGAAGAATGACCTGAATATCATCTGTTGTCAAAGTTTTTTTTTTGTATATGTATGATGTGCATCATATTTTACTTTGTCGAAAAATTAAAATTGCAACTGATATATCTTCTCTCCGATGCAAGCATATATACACGCATAATATATTTTATTGATTTATAAGCTTATTCAAAAAAAAGTTTGATAACAACAGCCGATCCATATATATGTGATATATGCACACGGCACCCGTATGCGCATTCCATCGAACACCATGATTGCATGCCACATCAATAACACAATCAAATGTACACTGTCATGTATATATATTTTTCTTAGGCTTCAAATATATTGGAAACAAGTCCACGTCACATATATAGATTAAAACATATATACACTACATATCGAAACAATGTGAATTCCACTATGTACGCTGTGCGTGTATATAAGGCATAAATATCCAGGTATGAACAGAAAAGAGGAAGGTTCAAATAGCTACCAATATGCACAGTATATATGTATATAAGTAATAAACCAATATATCAATCCATGTAGAGAAGAGAAGGTGTGCTCGGCTCCTACATGGAGTCTGATTCGGGTTAGAGAAGGTTCGGTTTCGGGTTTTTTTCCAAACATTTGAAGGGAAATATATATACACACACGTTTACTTATGTGAGAGCTTTGAACACAAATATTTGATATCTGCTAATAGTATATACGACGCCTACTTAATATAAATCATTGCACGGAACATATTAGATTACAGCTAGGCACACATTATATATATATATTTATTTACAGCACAAATAAACTATTTATGCTATACTGGATCAAGGCAGCAAGCACCCTTATATAAGCTAAATTTCTTGTAGCACATCTATATTGGAGGCGATAATATATACCACCATCAACCCTATACAAACGCACAATGCAATATAACTGCAATTATATATATATATATATATATATATATATATATATATATATATATATATATATATATATATATATATATAGTCTGGGTGCAGTACATATCCACATATGCATAAACCCTTCTAGACTATGCATGCAAACATCCCCTTTACTCTTATAAACGTATATAAAAAAATTCCTTTCAGAGAAGCACGACTAGTGAGTGAGGTAGTGGGAAGGTAGGGTTTGGGATGGCGCAAGAGGTCATTGGGGTTTGTCGGGTTGTTTTGGTCTCTAGGTGGTCGCCGGCGGATGTGGGCTGAAGGCTTTGGGTTTCTAGGCTGTTTGTTGGGGTCAGCGGCCATATTTTAGGAATGGGAGGTGAGGGGCTACACGGAGGATCTAGGTCAGTCGAGTCCCAGCGTGGGTAGCGGTTGTTCGTGGGGTGCTAGGTGGTGGATGCGGTGAAGTCTTTGATTTCTTGAAAAGAGTTGAGGGAGCCTATTTGGTTCGCTTTATGGATAGCTACAATTTTCAATGTTATATATTTTTCTTTCAATGCATGAGAGGGAGATTGAAAGGAAAAAAAACAGTTGAATCTGGTTAAAATGGAAGGATGCCACGAAGAAAAGAAAGTAGAAAAATATAAAATAAAGTGAGTTGCAAAATGGTGAATAAGAACAAAATAAAGTATGGAACGTACTTATTGGAATGAGCTGCAACCCAAATGAAAAGGCAATATATATCTCTACTACTAATAAAGAAAATTCGTTGAACTAATTTATTCGGTGTCTTTTTGAAATTCCAAAAAACCCCCACTTTCCATTTTCGTGTCTACGCTCATATGGTTACTATCATATGAAAGAATTTTAAATTTATATAGCTAATGGCTCAAACAAAATATCAAAGTATACAATAATACAAACGGCTCGTGTGTGAAGTACTGGCCCATACTAGTAAATATAGGGCAAATGAAGTGTTAGTGGTCACCCTTGGATTCAGCTGACTCATTAAAGCAATTTATTGCTACTTGGACTACACGGTATAAATTTGGAAGGCAAGAAAAATAAAAAGTTACGAACACGATAGCGACACGACAACTGTTCTTGTCGTTTCCGTGACGTCCTAGGCTCCAAAATTTAAAAATCAACATACTGCGAAGGTCAGCACGATGAAGCAAATAAAACAATACATAGACATCAGCGATACGTTTGAATTGTAAAAACTCGAATTTTCCGCTACCGAAAAAGCTGCTATAATGTAGAAAATAAGATAAACGGAGCTATAGATGTCGAAATTTGACGAAACGAATTATGACATCTCTTTTGAAAAATTATTTACATTTTTATTATTTAAAAATATTCAGTTTTCGAAAATATAGAATTTTCAACAAATAAACTGTTTAAATTTATATTTTGAAATTTCACAAATACATTAACTCCCGTGTTTTTCAATAAAACTTCACCATTTACTGTAATTAAATAGACGCATTTCAAATATCAAATTTTATTTCAAAATTTTTTTGTTTAAAATCTCATGTAAAATCGGTTAATTTTGCTATAAAATCATTGAACTCTCGGGTCGTTACACTCTCCATCACTCAAAATTATTCGTCCCAGAAATGGAACGAAATAGGAGAATAGGAACAAAAGAAGGATATGACAAATTCAAGCGAATAGTACCTGAGTCAAATAATACACGATTTGTAGCACTTATGGATTCCTCGGTTTCCCAAATGCAATCCCGATCATCCTTACTCCACTGTACTGTAACTAGGCTGACTGATTTCCTTCGAAGATACTTCGTAGCTGTGCAGTTAAAGCGCTCGGCAGAGTCAAAGCGGTGAAGGTGTAAAAAGTCATAGCGGGGATACATCGAGGATATAGCTGGATATAGCGGATAGCTCTAAAATAGCATATAAGATTCGTACTTAATGTTTTTACAAATATATAAGTGGTAATTAAATGAAAATTTATCATTCGATTGAATTATAATTAATACATAAATGATTTTAAACAAAAAACATGTGCGAATATACTTCAAATAAACGTAAAACTATCATATAACATAATTGAATTTAGTAGAATATTGGAGTATTTTCATTTCTGAAAATATATTAAAAATTAAATAATAAATTCGTTTCATAATTTTTATAATGCATAAATGTAAGTTTTTTATTCATTTTATTAAAGAAGATATAGCGAAAATAGCAAAATATAGCCGGACTAACGGGATATAGCCGAAATAGCGGGGATTAAAGTGGAAAGGCTATGTTTTGGGGCTATATGGAAAAATCATAGCGGTAGAAATCCGCTATGAGATATTGCAGGGTTATAGCGGGGTAATAGCGGGGCATTAACTACACAGCTTCGCACCTCTATCGACAACACGAAGTGGCTTCCTCTCAATGGTGAGATTTGGCTCAACGTCCAAATTATCTAATAAAGCTAGCTGAACCATCAATGATGGATCATGGAGATACTTGCGAAGGTGAGATACGTGAAAGACGTTTCACACATCTGCTTGTTTCTCTAGCAAGTCAACTCTATAAGCCAAAGGACCAATTCTTTCCAAAATGTGGAAAAGACCAATGAACTTAGGGGTAAGCTTCCCTCTCAGACCAAAACAAACCACACTCTTAGCGGTCAGATTTTGAAAAAGATCTGATCACCACTGAAAATTCCAAACCCCTGCTACGTCTATCAGCATACTTCTTCTACCTATCCTGAGCATTCCTCATTTTCCTTCTAATCTCTTCAACCTTCTCAGATGCTTCTAGAATCATATCAGACCCAAGAACTAGACGATCAATGGACTCAAACCAGCAAGATGGAGATTTGCAGGCTCGTCCGTAAAGAGCAATAAATGGAGACATCTCTATACTTGCCTGGTTTCCAGAAGAATAGGATTAATATATGGATCAAACTTAAGACAATTGGAAAATTCAAAGATAGAGTTATACCTAATAACTATTATTATAGGTGAATTCAATGAGATGGAGATGATCTTCCCAAGATCCTCCATAGTGGAGGACACAAGCACAGAGAAGACCATCTAAAATTGATTCACTCTTTCTGTCTGACCATCAGTCTATGGATGATAAGCCGTAATAAGGTTCAACTGATTGCCCAAAGCTTTAGGAAAAGATTTCCAGAACTTGCTAGTAAAGATAGGGTCACGATCACAAGCAATGCTAAAAGGAACACCATGGCGACGGACAATCTCCCTCATATTGATTTTAGCCAAGCTCGAAGAAGACCGATTCGACTTGACCGGAATGAAATGGGTGGACTTAGTCAATCGATCGACAACTACCGAAATACTCTCATTATCCCTTCTAGTTCTCTGTAGACCATCGGTAAAATTCATATAAAACTGATCCCACTTCCAATTAAGAATCTCAAGGGGTCCCATTTAATACCATTCCACCAATACAACTTCTTCATATCCTAAAACATATTCGTAATATTAGGATGGATGGAGAGTCTACATTTATGATTCTCTCTAAGAACTTCTTACCTTAATCCAT
Organism: Allium cepa; assembly: GCA_030765085.1. Classification (NCBI taxonomy): domain Eukaryota; kingdom Viridiplantae; phylum Streptophyta; class Magnoliopsida; order Asparagales; family Amaryllidaceae; genus Allium; species Allium cepa. The sequence continues at coordinate 716,066,965 of CM060945.1, read as the reverse complement.
CAACATTTGAAACACTAATCCAGCCATTAATCCTCAAAACTCCATTCTGATCAATCTGTGCTCCTAACTCCTTCTGATTATCACCTTCCCTACTCTGAATGTTTTCTTCATAAGTCAAAGCATCGCATCCACATCCTGTTTCGCTGCCATCCGATCCATAAAAGATGGAGTGATCACAATCTGACACATCAATGCTCTCTTCCGACTCAAAGATTCAGCTTACAACATTTGTCTTCCCAGGGGTAAGTTGATGTTGAGATCATAAGATGCTAAGAACTCAAGCCATCGAACTTGCCTCTTGTTTAAATCCTTCTGGTTGAAGATATGCTTAAGAGATTGGTGATCGGTGAAAAGCTCAAACTTGGTTCCTAAAAGGTGGTGCCTAGGCAACTTCAAACCGAACACAACAACAGGCAACTCTAAATCATTGGTGGCATAGTTAGCTTCATGGTGTTTCAACTGATGACTAGCATAGGCTATAACCGTCCCGTTTTGCATCAACACAACACCCAACCCTTCCTTACTAGCATCGGTATAAATCGATAATCCTTCACTCCCATTCGAAACAGTGAATACAGGAGTAGAAGTAAGTTTTTTCTTCAACTCATTGAATGCAGCTTCACACTTCTCATTCCAATTAAATTTTTCCTTCTTACTTGTTAAAGTAGTGAGAGGTACAGCTATACGTGCGAAATTCTCAATGAATCTTTGATAATAATTGAATAGGACCAAAAGGCTGCGGATATCAGTCAGGGTCTTTGGAGTCTCCGAATCCTAGAATGGATAGGGAATAAGTTCAAAGGTAGATAAGATGTATGAATTCTAAAGTGAAAGGTGGATATAATTAAATTAATTGCTGCGACCTTAGCCGAGTCAACTAAAAATCCATTCTTTGAAACAATGCGCCTACGGAATCAGACTACATCTCTCCAGAAATGGCACTTAGGGAATTTTGCTTTAAGCTAATGACTCCTAAGAGCTTTATGAACAAGATCCAAATGTTCCCTATGTTCCTTTTTGACTTAGAAAAGATGAGGATATCATCAACGAAAACTAGAATAAACTTATTGAGAAGATCGTGGAAAACGCGACTCATCAGTTCAAAGAATAAGGTAGAAGCATTGGTTAATCCAAAAGGCACGACTAACCATTCGTGAAAGCCATTTTCCATTCGGAAAGCAGTCTTGGGAATGCAATTTTCGGCTATGCATAGTTGGTGGAAGCTGGTAGCAAGTTCAAATTGAGAGAATACTTTAGCTCCATAGAGCTGATGTAGCATATGAATCGGTTCTTGAGAGTAAGCTTGTTCAGCTCTCTATAATAAACACATATCCTCAGAGAACCATCGATTTGGTGACAAAGACCACAGCTGCACCCCATTCCTAAAAACTTTGCCTAATCAGAGCTTCAGAGGACAAATCCTCAAGTTGCTTCTTCAGATAACCTTTCTCTTTGGGTGCCTTCCATTTGGGAGGGAGAACAACTGGTCGAGCATCGATAATAAGATCAATGAGGAATTCAATTTCCAGCTTGGGAGGGAGATAAGCAACTTCATAAAAAATGTTAGGGTAATCCCTGACTGTCGGGGTGGAGTCCAGATTGCTAGGCTGAGCGTCACTAAAAAAAGATAAAGCTGTTGGCAACATCCTAAGGCATTGACATTCTATTACAAGAGAATTTCCCTGATCGTCGACTAGAGAAACAGTTCAAGCCTTACAAGAAATGACCACATCGTAATGCCTTAACCAATCACCTCCAACCAAGATATCAAAAGCATCATAACCCAAAACATTGAAATCTTCGATAAATCGATGCTTTTTGTAAAGGAGTTTCACCCCTCCATAAATCATAATATGATTGGTGGGACCGTCGATGGAATTAATCACATACAATGATGAAGTCGCAAATTGAAGTCGTAAAATATGCTTGAATTTGCTACAGTGATCAACAGTTATTAAACTTTGGGATGCACTAGTGTCAAATAAAGCTCGAATAGGATATTCATGCAAAGGAAAAGAACTTTGAAGGATACCTTAGTTATCACTGATAGGCAAAGGAGGAGGAGTGGAAGAAGTCATGGCAAAGACACCAGATTTCTTGCCTCTCTCTCGAGTGGGACAGTTACTCTTGAAATGACCAGGCTGGCGATAAAGGTGGCAAAGATTGGTTCTGGTGGCCTGAGGTGGAGGGATAGCGGTACAGGAAGGAGATGGACAACTATTGGCATAGTGACCCTGGTGGTTGCACTTGAAACAAGTGATAGAGGAAAGGTCAAGAGATCTCTTCTGAGGAATAGATCCAGTACCATTAGTATCGTGTGACTTCTTCTTTTGCTATTAGAAGTTGGGCTTCCTTTTCACAGAACCACAGGAAGTACCTTGAGATACTAAAGCTGTCTGCTTTCCCTTAGAAGTAGGGTTCTCAAATTTGGTGGCCATATCCATCAGAGAAGTAAAGGTGCTGTGAACATGACTAATCAAGTAGTCATAATACTTTGGAAGGGCACCATGAATGAACTTCTCATTCTTCATGAGATGAGTGTCAATTAAACTAGGACTAAACTTTGAAAGCTCATTGAATTTCTTCTCATACTCAGCAAAAGTCATGTCTCCTTGCCCAAGGTCCATGAATGCCCTATACAACTGAGATTTTCTAGCTTTGGGCAACCATTTCACCACAAAAGCATCCTTGGAAAGAATGGATGTAACAACCTGGGGTTTTGTAACAATTAATTATCATCAAATGACGATTAGATTGGTTGTTAATTGATGTTAGAAGTTTTTAAATCAGGTTTAAATTCTTTTCAAATTTTTTTTGAGGGTTTGTGGACTTAGAAAAATATTGGACCATATTTCTTTTTGGTATTGTGTTATCAACCGAATACCGGTCCCTCTTTTCATTTTACTTCACAACCCTAGAATTTAATAAACGAACGAAAATGGTGGCGGCTTCGTTCTCATTCGTTCCTCTTTTCAAAACTAGGGCTTTTCAAAAATCGAAGGCGTCGACTTCAACTGCTCGATTTTTGGTCGCTAGTGCTCTTCGATGAAAAGGTGAGTGAATTTCGACTTTCACTCACATCTAACTCAAGGTTTCAGAAATTTTGAACTTGTGATTTCGTGATTTCCTTGGTTTGTTTGGATTTTTGCTGATGTTGATTTCTTTTGTGACTTCGGTCTTGACTTCTGGTAGCGCTTGAGTATTACCACTTTTTAGTTCGATTTTAGCCTTGACATATCAAACCGTTTATATGCTCTGGTGGATTTCGACCTTGACTTTCTCTGGTTGATTTCTACCTTGATTTCGTCGAAATTATAACCAATAGTTGCTTGATTTCGTTCACTATATTGTTGCCTTTGAAACTGTACTTTGCGTGATTTTGTCCCTGTGACTTCGGCACTATCACTGCTTCTATGTGGCCTCGAGTACATATGTATATATTGTTTCGCTGGTGACATTGGTTATCATGGCTCTGATTTGATTTTGAACTGTATATTGTTTTTGACATTTGAACTCGACTTTGTACTATTTGTGTTTTTAGTTGGCTTCGGCATGACCACAGTTTCGAGTTTGATTTGAGATTGTTACCTTAAATTCTTTGTTCAACGTTTCCTTGTCGGACCAAACATTTTAGTTGATGTTCATTTGCAGTTTGTAATTCGATTCCTTATTGGTGGTATTATTCGAACTGTACTATACCGTTTCATGATTTTGGTAACCGATGAGTTCTGGTAGCACTTGAGTATTGCCTCTGTTTTGTTTGAGTTTGAATCTGCCTACTGTTCCATGGTTTTGGCATTGTTTGAGTTTTATTCATCTATGCAGTATGCTTGTTATATATATATATATGCACTGCTGCATTATATCTAGAGCTTGCTGCCTATATTCATTTGAACTTAGTTGATGTTTTGGTTTGGTAATCTCTGGTTCATTGTTGTAGTTGAGGCCAGTTGCCTCTAGGTTGAGTTTTGCTCTTATAACTTGGTGCCCTCACCTTCATACTGCTGTGTTCATGTAGTTGTACTGGTGTCGTGCCTATGTGCTTGTTTTTGCTGGACACTAATTGTGCACTATGCACTTGTGTATCCTTGTTATCCCAACTGTCGTGTACGGGTTGCATGCAAAATTCAATTGTTGTCAACCTGTGGCCTTTGTGCCTTGATGCTATTCATTTATATGTATGCTGTGCATTTGTTTTCAAGTATAAATGCAATATGTTGTAGTTGTAGTTTGTATTTGTAGTGCCCTTGTATTCATGTGGTGGCTGCAGTTTTGTTGCAGTCTTGCCCTTGAATACTTGTGGTAGTTGCAGTTTGTATTTGCAGTGTGCCCTCGTATTCATGAGGTGGCTGTAGTTTTTATTGCAGTCTCTGGTTTCTGTCGATTGATTTGAACTTGGGTCGAGGCTTGGGTTTTATGTCTTGACCATTTCATTTGAATTTATACTTGAGTTGAATCCAGTTTGTAGCACGGATTTGACCTTGTGCTCGTTGATGAATTTTCATCGTGCATTCATGTGCGCTTTGTTCATTTGGTGGTTACTGGGTGGATGCTGTACTCATGCTGTTGCAGTTCCATCCGGTTCATTTTGATTTGAGATGGTACCATTTGCTTTTGATTCGTTGATCATTTGTGTATTTTATGCTGTAGTGGTGAGGCAGTACACGCATGCGTGTACTGCAGCCCTACCCGAATTGACGTTTTAATTGATATTTCAATTGTTTGAATTGTTTTGTGTGTCCAGTTCAATATTTTGAATCGTATTTTGATTTGGTTTAATTTAATGATTTTGTTGAAATCTAATTATCTTTTTTTTTTGATAATTAGATTATGAGTTTCTAATTATTTACTTAATAATTAGATTTTGTTGTTAATTGCCGTTTAGGTAATCCTGTTGTTTTCTAAATTATCTTCATTGATAATCTTCTCATTTCTCATCGTTGATAATTTGAATTTGCTGATTTGTTGTTTAACACTGTTACATGTTATATTTACCGTTATCCGATTTCTTATTTAAGGATTGGATAGGTGAATTTGCTTTAACTGTAGTCTAATTGTTATTTATTATTATTGCTTCCGTGCATTAATAACTGAGTTTGAATTAGACTGGCCCATGTATTATTTTCTTTTGAATTTAATACTCGGGTCAGACCGAGTTATTACATGTTGTAGATATCTTGTTTTGGGTTGCTACTTGTGCTATGAAGTCTTTTCATATCTTTTGGAGTAGTCGTCGTCATTTTATGGTAGTTAGTACATTTGTATAGGATGATATATATTCATGTATATTATTCACGATAATGTACTTGTATATGTAACTTCTAGAGTCGACGGTTGTAGTTGTATCATATGTATTGTATCACATGTGTTATAACTGACATCAGTTATATATATATATATGAGACTTTTGTTATCTGTGTTCCGCACTAGTTTATCCGTGTTATTATTATATATATTATCCTAAACTATTATGAACCATCGTAGTTCGTTTTATACTGGAATCAGGTATGTCGATGGGAGTAAATAAATAAGAGATGAAAAAAATAAAAATATATACCACTCCTATCGAGGTAACCAATACTAGTGTAAGGCCTAATTACGGATGGCCGCTCCTATCCAGCCTTATTCTTCATAATGACAGACGGTATTTCTTTTAATACTCTTTGTTATTGTGAGCATAGAGGTGGGGCGTCACAGTTGGTATCAGAGCTTGGGGTTTATGGACATAATATAAAACATAACTTAGATGGAACATGTGTTACAACCATTTGTCGATGTTTTTATTGTGCCTTGAGTCAAAACTAAAGTTTTGAAATTATGATGAAATTTTTAAATATCTTTATTTAAAAATAAAAGTGAAATTGTGGTTGATGGTTAGGTAATTTGTGTTTTATTTATCAGAGTGCGCAGCGGAAACAGTGAGACTGTCTTCGGTGAATACAGCTGATAGCCCTTTTGGATTTAAAAATCAAAAATTTGAAATTGAAATAAATTTCATTTGTCGTTCACATAGCTGTGTTTAATTTGGTTTCTTTGAAAATTTCGAATCCGATTTGAGGATCCGAAGCGATTTCAGTTTTGTGATTTTGTTGAGATTTTTGCTGTTTTGAATTATCTTCATTGAAGATATATTCGAATGGTTTATTTGTTCATTTTGTAGTTTACGTGCAAATTTGGGTTGCACGTTACTGCATTAAATTTTACGTTGAACAGGTGTTTGGTTTTAAACGTATTTTGTTGCCGTTATTTTATAACGGGATTTTCACACTGGTGCTAAGTTTTTATGCAAGGTGTTTTGTTGACATTTTTAATGAATAAAAATTCACTGGCATTATATTTTGATGCAAATTATTTTGATGAGATTTTAACGTTTAAAATTACTGTCGCTTTGACTTCAGTAACCGTCAAATTTTAAAGTGGATTTTCAAGCGGTTATCACGCAATGCTGATTTTGTTGTCCGTTTTTACGGTACTTTGAGAAGTACAATTTCCTTGTCGAAGTTGCTACTAATGTTGCTGTTTTAATCACGTGTTTTAAAATAAAAATTGTTTTCAAAATTTTTACAGTCTACGCTTTCAAAAGAATGAGGAAGCGATTTAAACGTTTCAGCAAAATCAAGGACTATGACCCCTTTCTTTTACCGATTCACTTAACTTCGGACTTGTCCGTTTGAGAATGTGAAATGTTATTTTTGGAATACACAATTTTGCACTTTCAAGGAAACGATGAAGAGAATTAAAGGATTTAGTAAAACTCGTGGTTATGGGACATGTGCATTTGCTATTTTGGTTAATTCCGGACTCGTTAATTGAAATAATTGCTATTTGATGATTTTGATGATTTTCGTGTGCTTTCGAGCCACTATGTTGGACCTCCGGGTCATGAGTTGGACCTTCGGGTCATATGTTGGACCTTCGGGTAAATACCAGTACTAGACCTTCGGGTCTTGTTGGACCTCCGGGTCATTTGTTGGGCGCCAAAATTATGTTGATAGTACTTTGTAGGCTTCGACCATATGTTGTTGCACGTGCGGCGTAGCTTAAAAACTCGCCATCTGATGGGATCGATCCAACCTTTTATGTTGATTTTCTAGTCTTCTTAATTGATTTTTAGATATTTGTTGTTTCCAATTATCTGCAGGTAATTGGATATTTGTTGATATGAGTTCTAATTATCTTTGTTGATAATTAGATATTTGTTGATTCTGATTATCGTTTTTGATAATTAGATATTTGTTGATTTGAGATTTCTGATTATCGTTTTTGATAATTGGATATTTGTTGATATGAGTTCTAATTACCTTTGTTGATAATTAGATATTTGTTGATTCTGGTTATCGTTTTTGATCATTGGATATTTGTTGATTCTGATTATCGTTTTTGATAATTAGATATTTGTTGATTTGAGATTTCTGATTATCGTTTTTGATAATTAGATATTTGTTGATTTGAGATTTCTGACTATCGTTTTTGATAATTAGATATTGTTGATTTGAGATTTCTGATTATCGTTTTTGATAATTGGATATTTGTTGATATGAGTTCTAATTATCTTTGTTGATAATTAGATATTTGTTGATTCTGATTATCGTTTTTGATAATTAGATATTTGTTGATTTGAGATTTCTAACTATCGTTTTTAATAATTAGATATTTGTTGATTTGAGATTTCTGATTATCGTTTTTATTAATTGGATATTTTTTGATATGAGTTCTAGTTATCTTTGTTGATAATTAGATATTTGTTGATTCTGATTATCATTTTTGATAATTAGATATTTGTTGATTTGAGATTTCTGACTATCGTTTTTGATAATTAGATATTTGTTGTTTCTGATTATCGTTTTTGATAATTAGATATTTGTTGATTTGAGATTTCTGATTATCATTTTTGATAATTAGATATTTGTTGATTTGAGATTTCTGGTTATCGTTTTTGATAATTGGATATTTGTTGATTTGAGATTTCTGATTAACGTTTTTGATAACTAGATAATTGAGGTTTTGCGATTTGTGATTTGGTCTTTTCTAATTGTCTTTGTTGATAATTAAGTTTTGCTGTTTTCTAATTATCGTATCAATAATTAGATATCTCTGTTTTGTGATTTCTGTATTCTAATTATCTAATTGATAATTAAATATTGCTAATAATCGCATTTATTCAGTTTTGATTTTTTCTGATTATCTACTGATAGTTAGATTTTTGTTGAGAATTTGTGAATTTCTTTTATGAAACTAAAAGATTGCTTTGGCGTTTGTATTCCCAACTTTTATTTTTATAGCTTAACCAGTTTATGTTAGAAAAAATAATTGTTATTGACGACTTTAATTATGAAAATATCGGAGACGCAATTTTTATAAGGAGGGGAGTCTGTAACAAACCGGGGTTTTGTAACAATTAATTATCATCAAATGACGATTAGATTGGTTGTTAATTGTTGCTAGAAGTTTTTAAATCAGGTTTAAATTCTTTTCAAAAATTTGTTGAGGGTTTGTGGACTTAGAAAAATATTGGGCCACATTTCTTTTTGGTATTGTGTTATCAAACAAATATCGGTCCCTCTTTTCATTTCACTTTACAACCCTAGAATTTAATAAATGAACAAAAATGGTGGCGGCTTTGTTCTCGTTCGTTCCTCTTTTCAAAACTAGGGCTTTTCAAAATTCGAAGGCATCGACTTCAACTGCTCGATTTTTGGTCGCTAGTGCTCTTCGATGCAAAGGTGAGTGAATTTCGACTTTCACTCACATCTAATTCAAGGTTTTAGCAATTTTGAACTTGTGATTTCATGATTTCCCCGGTTTGTTTTGATATTTGCTGATGTTGATTTCTTTTGTGACTTCGGTCTTGACTTCTGGTAGCGCTTGAGTATTACCACTATTTAGTTCGACTTTAGCCTTGACATATCGAACCGTTTATATGCTCTAGTTGATTTCGACCTTGACTTGCTCTGGTTGATTTCGACCTTGACTTCGTCGAAATTGTAACCAATAGTTTCTTGATTTTGTTCACTATATTGTTGCGTTTGAAACTGTACTTTGCGTGATTTTATCCCTGTGACTTCGGCACTATCATTGCTTCCATATGGCCTCGAGTAATATGTATATATTGTTTCGCTGGTGACATTGGTTATCACGGCTCTGATTAGATTTTGAACTGTATATTGTTTTTGACATTTGAACTCGACTTGGTACTATTCGTGCTTTTAGTTGGTTTCGGCATGACCACAGTTACGAGTTTGATTTGAGATTGCCGCCTTAAATTCTTTGTTTAAGGTTGTATTGTCTGACCAAACATTTAAGTTGATGTTCATTTGCAGTTTGTATTTTGATTCCTTATTGGTGGTATTGTTCGAACTGTACTATACCATTTCATGATTTTTGTAACCGATGAGTTCTGGTAGCACTTGAGTGTTGCCTCTGTTTTGTTTGAGTTTGGATCTGCCTACTGTGTCATGGTTTTGGCATTGTTTGAGTTTTATTCATGTATGCAGTATGCTGGTTATATATATATATATATATATATATATATATATATATATATGCACTTCTGCATTATATATAGAGCTTGATGCCTACATTCATTTGAACTTAGTTGGTCTTTCGGTTTGGTAATCTCTGGTTCATTGTTGTAGTTGAGACCAGTTGCCTCTGGGTTGAGTTTCGCTCTTATAACTTGGTGCCCTCACCTTCATACTGCTGTGTTCATGTAGTTGTATTAGTGCCCTTCCTATGTGCTTGTTTTTGCTGGACATTAATTGTGCTCTATGCACTTGTGTATCCTTGTTATCCCAACTTCCGTGTACAAGTTGCATGCAAAATTCAATTGTTGTCAACCTGTGGCCTTTGTGCCTTGATGCTATTCATTTATATGTATGTTGTGCATTTTTTTTCAAGTATAATTGCAACATGTTGTAGTTTCCGTTTGTATTTGCAGTGCCCTTGTATTCATGTGGTGGCTGTAGTTTTGCTGCGGTGTTGAATATTTGTGGTAGTTGCAGTTTGTATTTGCAGTGTTCCCTTGTATTCATGAGGTGGCTGTAGTTTTTATTGCAGTCTTTGGTTTCTGTCGATTGATTTGAACTTGGGTCGAGGCTTGGGTTTTCTGCCTTGACCATTTCATTTGAATTTATACTTGAGTTGAATCCAGTTTGTAGCACGGATTTGACCTTGTGCTCGTTGGTGAATTTTCATCGTTCATTCATGTGCACTTTGTTCGTTTGGTGGTTACCGGGTGGATGTCGTACTCGTGCTGTTGCAGTTCCATCTGGTTCATTTTGATTTGAGATGGTACCATTTGTTTTTGATAAGTTGATCTTTTGTGTATTTCATGCCGTAGTGGCGAGGCAGTACACGCGTGCGTGCACTGCAGCCCTACCCGAATTGACATTTTAATTGATATTTCAATTGTTTGAATTGTTTCGTGTGTCCAATTCAATATTTTGAATCGTATTTTGATTTGGTTTAATTTGATGACTTTGTTGAAATCTAATTATCTTTTTTTGATTAGATTATGAGTTTCTAATTATTTTCTTAATAATTAGATTTTGTTGTTAATTGTCGTTTAGTTAATCCTGTTGTTTTCTAAATTATCTTCATTGATAATCTTCTCATTTACCATCGTTGATAATTTGAATTTGCTGATTTGTTGTTTAACACTGTTACGTGTTATGCTTACCGTTATCCGATTTCTTATTTAAGGATTGGATAGGTGAATTTGCTTTGACTGTAGTCTAATTGTTATTTATTATTATTGCTTCCGTGCATTAATAACTGAGTTTTAATTAGACTGACCCGTGTATTATTTTCTTTTGAATTTAATACTCGGGTCAGACCGAGTTATTACAGGTTGTATATATCTTGCTTTGGGTTGCTGCTTGAGCTATGAAGTCTTTTCATATATTTTGGAGTAGTCATTGTCATTTTATAGTAGTTAGTGTATTTGTATAGGATGATATATATTCATGTATATTATTTACGATAATGTACTTGTATATGTGACTTCCAAAGTCGACAGTTGTAGTTGTATCATATATACTGTATCACATGTATTGTAACTGACATCAGTTATATATATATGAGACTTTTGTTATCTGTGTTCCACATTAGTTTATCGGTGTTATTGTTATATATATTGTCCTAAACTATTATGAACCATCGTAGTTCGTTTTATACTGGAATCGGGTATATCGATGGGAGTAAATAAATAAGAGATGAAAAATTTAAAAATATATACCACTCCTATCGAGGTAACTGATACTAGTATAAGGCCTAATTACGGATGACCGCTCTTATCCAGCCTTATTCTTCATAATAACAGACAGTATTTCTATTGATACTCTTTGTTATTGTGAGCATAGAGGTGGGGTGTCGCAATGGATCCAAGATAAGATGGAGATAAAGTTCAAAGAGACAAATCCAAGAAAATAGATTCGATAGGGAAAACCAGGAAGAAGCTAAGAATCTCACCCGAACTGCTGCCAAGTGATATTTTCCTCAACAGTCTAAGTGGTGACAGATTCCTACCAATCCTGGGTGGAGCCCTGTAACCGCCTAGTAGCTAAATGGCGCATTTGAGCATAAGTGACCTCAAGTCCAATGAAAATCCTCTCAAGACTCTTCAACTATTGTTGGGCATAGATAATGCTCTCGGCACTAGTGAACTTAGGACCTCTAAGTTGGGAATACTCCTTACAAAGCTGAGTGAACCTAACAGGCTGAATAGGTGCGACAATAGGCGCAACAACTGGTGGAATAGGCACAGCTGGTGGTGCAGGAGAATTCCCACGACCCCTACAATTGGCATTCCTACAGTTACTCATCTAAAAACAAAAAATTTGATTTCAGAACTAGGATACAGTTCTAAAATCGAAAATCCCAATTAAAGAGAGTTCCAACTTAGAATTTCAAGCACAAACGAGTATGATTCTGAAATTAATTCAACTCACTCTAGGGTATCACTACCCTATCTCTAATGAGTTTTCACTTTATGTTCTAAGTTTGCCAAAACTTGAGCTCTAATACCAACTATAATGGGAAAACGTCAGTGGGGTAATGCCACAATAGCATACAATAGTACATGTATTCTGCTTTTATAGAAAGCCTCTTGACTACAACAACCCCGTGGGAGATGTAGGAGCAAGATTCATTTGCTCGCTACCAAACTCAAATTCGAGAACCCCCAATCATGCTGCGCCCTTCAAGTGACTTGAATTGCCCAAAACAATAGACTATTAATATATTTATTTGGCATAACTTAGCATATAAGATAAATTAATCAATCACAGGGTCACAGATACAGAGTTTGCAACAAACAGCGTAAAGATAAACACTAGTTCATAAATCTACTATAGAAACAACATAGTCTGAAATAGAATACATTAGAAATCCCAGTATATGGAAGTCTCCAATTCAAAGCAAATGACAAGACCGAACACGCAACTGGAAATAATAGCAATAAACTAAAAGCTGAAATAGATGAGCTATGTCTTCCAACGAACTCCAGCTCCAAAGGTTAAATCTCAAATTGTGACACTCAAGTCGACATGAGCATAAAGGTAAACAAAACACTTGAATCAGGATTAATATTCTTACGCAGATAAATCAAGTTCAAGTGAAATATCAAGCAAATGAAATATATAACTTAAAGGGACGTTGGGATTCTATCCTTTAAGGATCCGATAAACTATCGACATACATAATACAATACAATACATATATAATGTCTAAAGCAAAGTGAAATATCAAAATAGCGTTAAGGCGTTACCCATATTCCCCTTAACATATTTATATATTCCCATAGTCTATACAATACCGTACACTCCTCCATAAATTGAAGGTTTACCCAGAGGGCACCCTATAGGTATGATACCGAACAAACTCGTAGAAGGCACGATAAGGAATGCGACAAGGCATGTGAGGCAATGTCCAGAGTAGGGTTCTACCATTTTGTAGTTCCGAACTGGTAGTAACGCATAACAGCTACTACCGCCCACCTCAAGACACACACCAAAGTCAAAGGTGTGCACACTAAAATCAAATCACAAAAAAATAGATATGGTTTCAAAGAAATGTGCTCGATAGGAGGAATGACCTCACTTGGCTCGGCATGTCTTCTATTTTTACCACATCAAGCTGACTTACGGGAGTCAAGGCTATGTAAATATGATACAGAATCATTCGCCAAACCATCCTACTTCATTATGGAACCTCCACTACGTACACAGTTGTTAAAGTGGTTTTCGGTATTAGCAAAGAGTATGACAATATCCGATCCCGGTCTCTTTAACAACCAAACACTTATTTCACAGTGTGGTCATTTAAAAATTTTATTTTATAAATAACCGAATATAATATCAATATAAATTTAAATCAAAGAGAAGATTCAAAGATTTTTTTACTTAATTTCTTTTAGTATTCATTTAAACATCTTTTATTAAAATAAGTTATAAATAATTTCCAAAATCATTAAGTTCTGATTGATTCTTTATCTAAGTTCATTTAATAACTAGCTAGTCACAAATCAAATTCCAATGTCTGTTTCCAACCCTTTTATTTATTAAAGTAATAGAATCTATTTTTAAATATAAAATAAATGAACCCTTTTAAATATTATATATTAAATAATACTAATTTATACAATTTAAAATAAATTAATCTTTTATTTGTCTATTTTAAATCTTATTTTGTATTTTTTTTTGAAAATAAAATAGTAAGTAAATTTATGATTTACCTTTAAATTAAACTCATACTTTTATATCTCCAAAATCAACATAAAAAAATTTCCAAAAATAAAATAGAATACTTATTGCATTTCGAAAATCAAACCCATACATTTCTTTTCATATATTTGGAAATCATTTTTTTTAAAATATAGGGCAACGGTGTCTGTATATAATTTTCTATCCTATAGTCAAATACTATGAATATTGTTCTTACGATTCGCAATAGTTTAAATTTATGGGTTTATATTATTAAACTCGCAGTCCCAAAATTTCAATAGTAACTGAAAATCGTTTGGGTTTATCATTTCAACCAATAAGGAAATTCTCTTATTCCAAAGTTCGTTTGGGTATGTATCATTTCAACCCATATTGATTTCTAAAACTAAAGGAATTTGTAGAGTGCGACCAGTAAATAACAATTTCTGAGAATTATGATCGATACTAATAACAGTTATATAATATAATCGATGAACAGATAACGTGTCAGTTTGTATAAGTGATCAATTTAATTAAAAACTTATCACATTCTGTAACATCCCGCCTTTTTGTATGCTTTAAATTGATGATAAACCACACACATCCAACTTAAACCATACAGAAGGGCGGATTGTTATTGGGGTGAATAAGAAAAGCAGAGAAGGAAATAAAATAAAACAGAATCGCATAGCGGAATGATGAAATATAATAATCAAATAACAGTTCATGAAGCCGTTTTGCAAAACATTTGATTTTACTTATACAACACATATCAGAGTTACACATACCAGCGAATAATAAATAATGCAGCGGAACACTATGAATGCAGTGGAATAATATAATATATAATAGCAATAAAATCTTCGTCTTCGTCCTTCAGAAATAAAGTCTTCATATCCCGAAATGCTCAGACTGACCCGAGCGAATTGAAAAGACAAAACACTTGAGTCAGAACTAAAAGATCTTTGTAAGTTAAATCAACGGTAAATCATATGAGTGGAACGACATCAGAGATGTTTACGGGATTTGACATCTCTTATCCAATGTATAACGTGAGTGCGGTAACTTAAGAGATGCTCAGGATTCACATCTCTTAAGGATCCGTTAAACTATTTACTATGTAGTAGTATTTCGTTATTATAATAGTGTCTATAGTAAAATAAACTTACTTTTAAAAACGTTAAGGAGTGACCCAATATTCCCCTTAACACGTATTAGTGCCAATAGTCAATACAGTACCGTAATACTTCCTGATCGAGAGGCTACCAGAGGATACTCCATAGGTACGACACAAATCAAACTCATACAATGCATGCTAGGGCAGGTGACATGAAACATAAGGCAATGTCAGGGAAGATATATCAATTGCGCATCCGGGATGGTGGTAACGCGTAGCAGCTACTACCGTCCACCTCGAGCCACACCCCCAAAATCAAAAATCAAAAGTGGCCACCAAATCAATCCAAAGTCAGAATATAATATTGAAGGAGTGTGTCCGATAAGAGGGGCTACCTCCTTGGCCTGAGAATCGCTCCTATTTTAGCCACCTTATGCCAACTAACAGGAGTTGGGTCCACGTAAATACCTCAAAAGAATGACGCCACCAACCTACTTCATTATGGAATCCCCACCACGTACATGGTTATTAAAGTGTCTTTCAGAGTTGGCAAAGAGCATGACAACTTCCGATCCCTGTCTCTTTAATAACCAAACGTTATTATAACACCGCGGTCATTTTCAAAATAGTTTATACTTTAAAACCAAATATCATTGCCTTTCAAAACCAAATCAATACGATATAATTTTCATTTCAAATATATCATTTTTATAAAATCATAACACTTTCAAAGTTATAAATTTCGAAATCAAGACACTTGAAATATACACTTCCAAATCATAATACCTTGAAACTCATAACTTTGAAACATGACTTCCACCACTTAAATGGTTTAAATATTAAATACTTTATATAATAAAATAGCTTCTTTAATTCCCCAAATAAATTACAAAATAACTCGTATTCATAAATTTTAAATATAACCAAATCCCAAATCATAAATTTCGGTACGATTCAGTTTCCAAATAAACTATTCCAATTTATATCGATTTCAAATCAGATTTGATCCACAGAGTAAACCACTTCAAATTCAATATAGTTCAAACTTTAAGTATTCAACAATTTTAGAACTAAGTTTGATAATTTCATATATATCAAGTTCAATTTCTATTATTTAGTTTCGAAAATTTTACTTAATAAATCCATTATCATTCAAATAAAACCCAGACCATAAATAACTGAATGTTTCCTTCAATTTAATTATACTTGAAATATTTATTTAATTCACCTAAATAAAATCAAGTTATAAATCATATCCCTTACAGATCTCAAATTCCATAAGTTCCCAATCGGTTTCATTTAATAAATTTCTACATTTAATACAATTTCAAATCAATTTCAAATCTATCTTCTCAGCCTTAAGTTTATTAAAAATTATTATAAACTCTATATAAAATATAATATATATACATATATATACACACTTAACCATATTACATTTTTAATAAATTCAGTCTTTATTTTTATACTTGTGTTATACCAAACAAATTTATACATAGCTAAAAATCAAGAATTTAACTATATATATATAAAGTAACATTTATAAAATACTCGAAATCAGTATTTCTATAAAACCATATATATCTTTACAAAACCATAGAAATCATTTCAATTTTTTTTATATATAGACCGGGGTGTCTGTATATAATTTTCTATCCTATGGTCAAGTGATACAGATATTTATCATTTCAATACACAATTTAAAATATAAATACGATTATATATCATTTCAAACAGCAATCCCAAATGAAATAAAATCCATAACAACTTGCACTTTATAACAATATAAAATATAACATCCATTCATCCAATATCAATCATCAAACATTTTTCACAATCATCATCCAATTCAATCAATAACATCAATACAGAATAAATAATAAATAACAGGTATTTACTGGAAGTTTATATTCAATAACAAATTAAATAATTATTTTATTCAAATAAACTAAGATGATGATTCAAAATATGTCAAACAGTCATAAATAAATTTCTAATCACATCATAAATCAATTTAATAAACACATGAAATTTCAGAAGTTAGTGAGTGGATTAAAACACTCACCTTTAGTATTTAAATTGAATTTAAATCCAATTTAAACACAAAATTTAAACAGTCTTAGAATTCATCCAAAGCAGCGTTAAAATGCCCAAAATTCCAATACAAACCTAGCGTAGAAAACTACATGTGAAACGGACCTCGTATGTGAAGTTCCGCAAGATAGAACGATTGAAAATTAAATTTAAAAGTATAAAAACAAAAGAAACTAACCCTCAACGGCGCCATGTCATCATGCATTTACCGTTCTCTCCGGACAACAGGCACGCAAACTCCCACAGGATCGAACCCTACTGCCATCGAGTCAAGCTCCGACCACCGCCATTCCTTTTGCCAATCCACTTATCAGAGACCACCATCGAGACCTACGCCTCGAGCCGCTCCACCTAGGATGCCGCGTCTAGCTCTGTTGCCCCCTGGACGATCGCGCCGCCGTCGCCAAAAGTTGTCGTTTCTAGCGAACTCCAAGCCTTTGACGATGAACTAAGGCCAGATCTAGTGCCTGCTCGGCGTCCTCTTCCAAAACCCACTTCCCGATCGTCATATCATTGCGAATCCGCCGTTGCACCAAAA
Source organism: Allium cepa (assembly GCA_030765085.1). Classification (NCBI taxonomy): domain Eukaryota; kingdom Viridiplantae; phylum Streptophyta; class Magnoliopsida; order Asparagales; family Amaryllidaceae; genus Allium; species Allium cepa. Next base: position 716,049,516 of record CM060945.1, on the reverse strand, counting down.
CCTAGCCTATGGACGCTGAGGTTCAACTTTAATTTCTGGATAAATGATGTATCGAATTGGAAAACGAATCATCTATTTGACTTACGCTCGTCGAGAGCTTCAAATCCATATAAAATTCGATATAGTTTGTGGAGTTTGACTTCTGAAATTGTATTTTGAATTGAAATTGGATTGGGAAGATTAGGGTTTTCAGCCGTTGAGGAAGAGGAGCAACAGAAGTTTCTATGCGTACAGAAATGAGAAATAGAAAGGCTGCTAGGGTTTATACATGATATATATAGGTAGAGGTGAGAAATAGAGGAACATATACGATTGGTTTGGACCGTTAAATGATAAATGACCCGAAAAGCCCATTCTGACTACGGAACGCCCATATATCAAAATTGATGTTTTAAAATATTTTAAATTCAATGGTACAGTTTTGAGTCCAAATTCCATCGTATAAAGAAGTTATACTAAAATCAAGTTATTTCAAATTGATTTCAATTGATTCCAATTAAATTGATTTCAAGGCGTTTCGAGTCCGTACGATCAAATGACAAGTCCGATCGCTAAGAAACTTAAAATCCTACTATAATTCACCGTTACGAATCCGATGAGACTAGTTTCATCAAAATCCGAGTCAGTGGCCAAAATGGATATTTTTTCATTAATCAAATAAATTAATAATTGATTAGTTAAATTAAATTTTCAATTTCAATGCTATAATTGACAAATTTTATCGTTTTTAAATTTCTTGATTATTTACACTAATTTAAACAAATTTAGATGTCAATTTAGAGTTAATTAATTTATCAATTTCAGTGTTAACCTCAATTTCATTAAATTTGGAAATTATAAATTTAATTTCCAATAATTCTACTTAATTTAATTTTCATTCTATTATTCAATTCATCTTTGTCAAATGGATGAAATAAATATTGGATTCATGATCTGTTACATTAATATTCTCAAATTCCATCTTCATTTCAATTAACGTAATATTTAGATATTTAATTTCATCTAATTGCAATTTATCCAATTATTATAGTTCAAATCCCAATAAATTGATAAATCTTTATTTCCATTTTTTTATTTCAACAAATTGTCCTATTATGAATAACATTAACATTGTTTCCAAATATTACCTTAATTAACATTAACGTAATATTTTATTTAGATTTTATTGCAATTGATTCCAATTCAATTTAATGGACTAAAAATATATTGGTAACTTATAATAGTTGTCGCCACTAACTCTTAATCATACATTTATAAGTTATCATTTCCAACAATATTATAATTACTTACAAAACATTTATTTCATTCAATTACTATTTATTATTATAAAGTTTTTATTTCTTTCTAAATTTAATTACAAAATCTTATTAAATTAAGCAATTTAATTATTGAAATTTATGGGTCGTTATACTCTCCCCAGCTCTAAACTTTTCGTCCCCGAATGTGACGCCCCACCTCTATACCCACGCTAGCCAAGAACACTCCGGAGTAGTGCTGTCAACTAGCACGGAGAATAAGGCTGTTGAGGAGCGACCATCCATGTAATTGCTTATCACACGGTGGCTATAAATAATCTTCGGAAACAAACATAGAAATAATCATATCACAAATCAGTCACAGATATCCATATCACAAAGGCGGAAGAAGATATGAATATATAACTAACACATGAAAGTGTACATCAGAGTAGTGGTCAGTAAGATCCACGATAATACAAAAGAATAGCAACACGTGCTATACAAAAGAATACATCTATGAGTCTATATCTCAAGTGTATACAAAAAAAACTGCTAATCTAAACAGTTAGCCAAAAGTTAGAGTGATGAATCCCTGGGAAGAAGTCAAGCAGAAGCACCTGTAACATCTCTGTCTGACCCGAGTATTATTTAAGAAAATAATAAACGGGTCAGTCTAGCTATAAATATCAGATGACATGATATAACATAAAAGATATGGCATAAACATAAACATCCATAATGACATACCACTATAAATATGTAAATAATGATCAACAGAAGATCAATCAATAAGAGATAATCAATATCACAAGAATCTTCTCAAAGATTCGGAAAGAGCATCATACCCCAAACTTGTACTCATAACAAGTCAATGACATAAATTCTAGAAATCAATGCAAGAAGTCCAGAAATCATAGAAAAGAGAAAGAGGCCTATCACATGACGGTCCGAAGACCAAGGGGAGCTACCCCACATGTGTGAATGGAATCACACAGATTGAGGTCCAGACTAACCAAAAAGCAAAAAGGTATGTGTGAGTGGAATCACACAAGTGGTGTCTAGTCTAACCTCGCAACAAGAGACATCGCACAGTTGCTAGTCTAAATCATCAGAATGATCGTCATGATCAACGAGAAGTGTCAATTACACTAAGCTAGTAAATACAGAAGTTTAGCTTCATGTCCCATAACCACTTGCTTAACTTAAATATTTACGAACAAATTGTAAATCTTCACTAATAAAATTGTCACAAGAGGTTCAATCGAACAAGTCCAAAAATTAACCGACGAAGTGAACGCAAGCGTTTCATACCACTTGTTTTACTAAGTCGTTTAATTAGATTTCTCATCCGAGTGAGGTAAAGGTTTGTATATACTAATAGATTGGAAAATGGTTTAAGAAAAGAGCTTAGTTACGGAAAATAGAGTTGAAATCATTTTGTTGAAAGAGTTTTGATATTTACTACTAGTATTGAAACCTTTATATTTTTAAAATGACAAATCACAGAAGAGATTGTAGGAACAATCATCACAAAGATCACATTCGGAGATGTGAATAAAATCCAAGGAAAGCAGCTCAAAAGCATCAAAGTGGAAGTTCCCCAACGACCAAACGTGGCCGAGATAACCAGAGATGGTTTGTCTCGAAGAATGGTCAACTCAGCATCTCAACAAAGCAAGTTCTGTTGAATGTTTTTCAGATAAGATCCCCAATGGAGGGGGGGTCCAGGGGGGGTGGCAATCCCCCAAGGTGGGGGTGCGGGGGCAACGCCACCGCTTACGGGGTTCGACCTAACGACTCAAGGGTCATACGACCTAATGAGCTATGGCCAAACGACCTAACGACCCAAGGGTCTAACGACTCAAGGGTCATACGACCTAACGAGCTATGGCCAAACGACCTAACGACTCAAGGGTCTAACGACCTAACGACTCAAGGGTCCAACGACCTAAGGGTTGCACGACTTAAGGGTTAGGCCCGGAGCGACCTAACGAGATAAGGTCCAACGACCTACGAGTTAAGGGTCCAACGACCTATCGGGATAACTCGTAACCGACTTAAGGGTTGCGTGACTGAAGGGCTGCACGACTTAAGGGTTAACTCGTAAACGACTCACGACCTATGGATGAACGACTTAACTCCGAACGAGCTAAAAAATGGCCAGAACGACCTAGGGTTAACTCGTGAACGACTCACGACCTATGGACGAACGACTTAACTCCGAACGACCTAAAAATGGCCAAAACGACCTAGGGTTAACTCGTGAACGACTCATGACCTATGGATGAACGACTTAACTCCGAACGACCTAAAAATGGCCAGAACGACCTAGGGTTAACTCGTGAACGACTCACGACTTATGGACTCACGACTTAACTCCGAATGACCTAAAAACGGCCAGAACGACCTAAGTGTAGAAAATTCACCAAAACATAAATTGGAGTTTTTCGCCAATCCAATCCAAACCAAATGCTAACATGCATGCAAAAATGATAGGGGATCATTCCCAACAGTCCAATATAGTTATAGGCTAGAATTGTGAGATAAAAATCTCACCTTTGCACCAAATATCAATGAAAATGAAGTTTTAAGCAAGCAAGGATCAATCCTTCTTCTATCTAAGCACAAGAAGCTTGAATCCAATGTCTTCTTCTTGAATTTGGAGTAGAAAGATGGATTGCAATTGAATTTGAGTTTTGGAATTTTAATTTCCCATTCCCTCCACCATTAATGCCAAAGCTTGATTAGTTAGGAAATTTATGAAGAGTGAGGAGAAGAGGGTTGGAACTTGGGCTTAATAGGCTAAACTAACCCAAAGTCCAAAGCGGGAAAAGTTAGTGAAATTTCACTAACTCCAAACCTATCGATGTTTATACTTAAAAAAATTGTAAACGACATTTCGAACTCAATGGAAGTGGTCTCTAGTCCTAATTTGACCGTTTGCAAAAAGTAGCTTTTCGGACCAAAATCTGATTAACGAGTTAATATTTAAATAAAATATTTAAATACAAACTCGACAAATATGCGGGTTGTTACACCGAAAAGGGAAAAGAAAGAATTGAGTAAACAATACATCTTGTTCAAAAATATTAACTTTATAAATAAATAAATTTATAAAATTAATTATTTTAAATAAGATATACAAATTTTATAACCGTTAAATCTTTTGTACTCAAATTAATAAAGTTTGGAAAACATTTTTCAATTTTTGTTTCAAGTCCAAAATTTACTGAAAATTTTGGCAGTCTCCTTTGTACGGGGAGGCTCAAAAAAAAATGTTATATCAAATATAACAATATATGTCACAATATTTCAAAATAGTATATCCCAACAACGGGAAAAACAATATAATAACGCTATAAAACTGTAATCCGAGAACGTACCTATTTGTCGGGCAATTAACACTTATTTTATGAAACCAAAAGCAGTTGCAATTACTTCCATAACCTGTATTTCACTTATATAATCAAATAAGGTTAACAATTATATGAAATGAAATATTTAAAGTTGTTTCAATCACTAACCACAAATCAATACAAACAACAATCACTTGCAACAAAGCATACAACCATAACGTAAATCGACACAATCAATTGTCCATTCATATCAAACAAAACATATAGTTGTTCGGGTTCAAAAATTTAAATTGTACAAAATGAAAAATAAACTACTAAGTGTACCATTTACTCAACAGTCTTAGATGAAACTAAATAGATTATTTATACATCCAAATAAATCTAAAGTATCCTTGCCCAAACAACCATAAACCAAACAATAGATCAAGTTCATGCTTAATAATTTCATTTCATACTATTTGTTGTTTGATTTCCTTTTCATTAATATAATGATTTATCCTTTTTATTTACCCTTATTTCTTGCAAATTTTCAATTTCCATTCATTCATTTATTACTTAATTTCATTTATTCATTTATTTGTGCTATTCATGTGCGATTCAATTACTTAGAATATCAATACATTAACATAAGTCGATAATCATATATTTACATTACTCATCTTTTCTACTTATTTTATTTATAAATAGCTTCAACCATTTACTTAAGTTTACTATTGTTTATTTATAATACTTACATTTCTACTATATTAAATTAGTAGCATTTCAATCGTAACTTAAGTTTATAATCATTATAACATCAAGTTCTTATTTATAAAAGTAATTCATTGAACCTATGCATTACATAAGTCTTGTAAATTTTCCATTACATTTTCTTATCAGACATTTCAACTTTTAAATCTTTTGGTAAGTTATATATATTCTTCTTAAGAATGCAATTGAAAACAACATAATGTTATCTTATTTCTTTTAATAATTTAAACGTTTAATAATCATATCTTTCATTTTATAGGTTACTATTTCAACTTTATTACAGTTTCATTTATAACTTAGCATTTAAACTCTTATTTAATTAAAGGTTCAAATTATTAATTATTTATATTCCATTTCCCTACAATAATTGAACTATTAATTAACGGGAACTTAAGGACTAAATTCCGAGTTAAATTTCAAATCATTTTAAAAATAATAGATAAATGTATATACTTACAATTTATATATCAAATTATATTTAAAGAAAAATATGAAATTTATATTTGTTCATCAAAATAAATCTGTAGTAAAACTACTAAAGTGGCCTTCCCACTTCGAAACTCGAAAAGGAATGTCGGTGATCCGTGCACTCATCATCGAAATTATTTTCCAACGACAAAGAGGGGAGTACATGACTTATTTCTTCAAAAATTTCTTTAAAACAATTCTTTCAAATCATATTAAAATATTTATATCAGAAATACTTAAAAATAATATTATTATATTCCAAAATCCTTTGAAAGCAGCTTTCAAAAATCCCGGAACTTAAGTTTTGAAATTTCCAATTTCCAATTTATTTGTAAATTCTATTTTTCATCTAATATTTATAAATTTCACTACCTAACAACCAATATATTACAACCAAATATAACCTTTATAAAAAGTTTATTTTATATATAGAAAATATAATAGGCAAAAAAATTTCATTCACCTATATTCAAAACAATATTTTGTCGGTCTGTGATATCCCGGGAATTTGGGCAATATAAATTTAATAATTTGTGTTTTAAATATAATTTGACTTGATAATTTTAATAACAGATTTGGAATTTGATTTAATAATCATGTTTTAATAAATATTTAAATTGAAAGATTTTATCTTTTTAAAATAAATAAATTGTTTTCTGTTTATAATATATAATTTTATATGTTATAAATTAATAAATGTTGATTTTTGAATTTAGTAAGTGAATTAATTTTCTAACTCTAATTTATATTTGATAAATTGGAAATTTGATTTAAATTTGAAATTTAACTTTTCAAAGCAATTCAATAAATAATGTTATGGTTTATACTATGATAAATCTTATTTATTTTGAAATTTTATTTAGCTTAAAAAAATATATATGAATTTAAAATAGATAAATATAGAAGCTAAGTTTTATTTTATACATATGAGTTAAAATACAAATCTCAAAATGATCTTAATTTAGTTACAATCTCTTTTATAAAAACATCTTTAATATTGTTTAAATTGTTATTTTTTTAAATAAAGATGATAATACCTAGTTTTTATAAACATAAATAAATTTTGCTAGAAATAGGATTTGTTATTTTAAAATGTTAATAAGAGTTATATGTGCATTTATATATAACTTGATTTTTAAAATTGGATTTGATAAATTAATTTAAGTTTGAATTTAATGTTTTAAAAGAATAAACACTTAAATATATGAATAAGCTTATATTTACAATTTGATTGTTTTCATTTCTTTTTAATCTAAAAAGAGGTAAATTCATTTATATATACATAAGAATGATAAATGGAGGTTTTAAAGTATTTATAAACAATTTTAAACTAAAATATTCTTAATACATGTGTTAATCTCCTAATACTTAAATTGACATGTGTAAACCATTAAAGTAAGCATAGTGACAAATGTTGAAAATTAAAACAAGTGTCTCATTTAAATTTCCTTTTCTTTTATTTTAATCAAATCAAGAATTTTTGTTTATATAAACATTTCTTCCTTGCCTTATCTTTCTTTTTCCTATTCTTCTTCAAACTTAAGAAAAGTTTTCAGATCTAAAATCTGCAATCTCATTTTTCTTCAAAAACAGAAATTTTAATCAAAACAAATTTTCTCAAGAACAAATCTGCAAACCCCTCTCTAACCAAATCTAAAACCCAGTATTCTCCTAACCAAAAACTATTAGAATCATTCATAAACCAGAAATCAAAGTATGCAAATCATTTAACCTGTAGTCCTTCAATGCTAAGGCCTGAAATCATTTGTAAATCCCCTCAAATATGTTATCACCTCAAAATTCAAGCCTGCAGTCTTCATTCTGTTTTAAAAAGAATTCAAACCTGCATATTTCTCTCTCTGTTTTCTCTGGGAAGCATGCAAGTGGATTTGGTAATTGCATGAATCAAGGAAACAAAGAAATTAATCAAGATTCAAGTATTCCAATAAGCAAAAGCAAGATGAAGTTTTAAAGCATCTACAGTTTAAAAAGCAATCTGAAGTTCACAAATTTCATAAGCAAAACAGAAGTAAAAATCTAAAGCTTGTCAAAACTTGTGCTCTGCTCCTATACCAGGTGAGTAACAATTTATACTAAATGAACTTAAGTAGGAATCTAGTTGCTGATTCACTCTAGAAATTGAATGCATGTCTGCCTTTTTGAAGCTTATACCGGTGAATATAAATGCATGTCTGTTGTAATGTATGCTGCAGAGAATTTGTATTCTGTTTCTTTGATTCAGGTTCTAGATTTGAATTAAAATTTCATTTCAGGTGATTTAGTATGTGTTAAGATTTAAGTTTTTAAAACAATATGGTTGTGATACATAAGCTAAGTTTAAAATTGTATTTAATATGAAATATCTGTAATAACTATCTGTAAATTCAGAGACTACAGGAAATTCTTATATAAGTAAAAATCAAACCATTTGGATTTTTGTAATTTAGGAATATAAACCTTTTACAAAATCGAAGATGTGAATTCTAAAACTAAAATGAGAATTTTTAGATTAAGATTAGTTGGGAAATTTTGGTTTAACCTAAAAACACAATTTGGGCTAGTTCTATCAATCTAGGGATTTGGAGTTGCCTATGTTCCTATGGTTGATGGAGTGATGTGTGTAGTTTATAGGAAAAATATTAAATGATGGATTAAAGCTTTGGGCAGTGATAAATTTTGAATCTAAGATTATAACCCTAGTTTTGTTCACCTGGAAATTTTTTATCACCACAAACTCTAGAAGCAATCGAGTGCTACCAGATTTTTGTAAGTGATGGAGGGAGTGTGGAGGAGTTCGAGGCCAGTGGCGTAATATCTCTGATGATCAGAATTTGGAATTAAAGGCATTTCCAGTTCGACCATTTTCCAATTTTTTTTGAGCTCGAATGCAAAGTTTTAAATTGGGGGTTCTGGTGAGAATTGAATGGTCGAAGTTGAGTTGGGGGTGGTCGGCGACATGCACGAGTGGTCGCGAAGGGGTCGGAGTTAATGGCTTGTCGGTGCAGGTGCACGATGATTTTGGAATGTCAGTTTGGGTTTGGGAAGACTGTGTTCTCGATTTTAGTCTCGGGTTGTCTCATATTTTGCTCGAAGCAGGGGGATATCGAACTCGAAGAAAATTGGTGTGAGGCTCGGGTTTTACTTTGTTACAGGGAATTTGGGAAACCTGTCAACACAGGTTTTGAATAAACCTGATTTTTCTTATTTGGGTTTTAAGTGATTTTAAGAAGAGTGTGTCCTCGAGTTATTTTAGTTTTAGCTCGAGTTAGTTTGTTGGGATTTGAAACTTGTCTTGTTTCAAAAATTTAAAAGTAAATTTAAAAGTGGAAGCTAGAATTTAAAGTAAGCTTTAAATCTAACTTAAATTATGGATTCAAATTGAATTGAATCACAGGTTGGTAATGTTGAGTATTTAAATTCAAATTTGCTTTAAAAATAATTTTTAAAGAGTTTATTGTTTAAAATGTTTTTAAGAATTGGAATTTAAATTTGAAATTTAAATATGAAGTAATGTTTAATCAAAATGTATATTTGATTCAAACTTGGGTTTGAATCATCGTTTTAAATTAAATTTTAAGTTTTATAAATTTAAGTGCTTAGAAAAAATTTGAATGATAATGTGAAAATTTAAATGGTTTTAATTTAAGAAGAAATTTGTTTTAACTTTTGTAAAATTTCTTTTATAATAAAATTATTATTTAGCAATTAAAGGTTTGAGATTGAATTTAAACTTGTTAAGTTAATAACAATTTAATGTTTGTTTTTCATTTAATTATTAGAGTAATTAAATGAATAATTAGTTTACTTAATAAATTAATGAAATAAATAATTACTTAAAGTAATTAAGGGTAAATCTTAAGGGTTTAGGATTAATTATTCTCTGAATAATTAACTTGTAATTAAGAATAATTAATTGAATAAAAATTAGTTTTTAATTAATGCTTAATAATTAATTAATCAAGTAATACTGGATTAATTAAGTTTTAATTAACACTTAATTTTTTAATTAATCTGGAATTAATTAATGGGTTAATTAATGATTAATTAATTTGTAATTAATAATGATTAAATTAAGTAATTATTTTAGAAAATAATTAATGAATGGTTAATAGTTAATGAAGGTCATTAACTAAGGATTATTTAATAATTGATTAATGTGATTAATTTTAATTATTAATTAGATTAATTAATTTAAAGATAATCAAATTGTGTAAATTATTTAGTATAATTACTTATGGAAGTAGTTAAGGAATTAATTACTTATTAATCGAGTTAATTTGATTAGTTTAAGTTAATTAATTCATTTTAATTAATTTAAAATAATCATTTGATGATTTGTGAAGTATAATTACTTAATGTAATTAAATGTAGAGTAATTACTTAGAGAAGTAATTAATGGATAATTACTATATTTAATTAATTAAAGGTGATTTGATATTTGAAGTAATTTAAGTATAATTACTTTGTAAATTAATCAAAGGATTAATTAGAGATGATTAATTAATGAAGTAATTAATTTATTTGGTAAAGTAATTAAGGGTAGATAATTACTGAGTGGAGTTAATCAAGGGTGATTAAAAATTATAATTTAAATAAATATTTATTACTTAAAGTAATTAATTTAATTGGAAAATGTAATTAGAAGATCATTAATTATTATAATTAATGATGTAATTAAGATTGATTAATTAAGATTAATTAATCAATAATAAGTGATTAAAGGTAATTAATTAATGTAATTAATTAAGGATTAATGTAATTAATTATAATTAATTAATTGTTGAAGTAATTAAAGGTTAATTACTGTATTTGGTTAAATATAACTAATTTGAGAAATTAATTAGTAGATAATTACTTGAATATAATTAAGGGTTAATTAATCAGGGATGATTAATTAAAATAATTAATTGATTGATGATTGATTAATTGATTGATAAATTATCAATATTGATATGAGTAAGTTGATATTGGTAAAGTAATTAATTTATTTTACTTTAAATTAATGGAATGATGTAATTAATTTAATTCATTTTAAATTAATTATATTTGGTGTGGTTAATCATTGCTTATATGGTTGGATAGTGTTGTTTACTTTGATTGGTTTGAATCTCAGATATGAGATAATTAATGTTGAGTGATTTGGATGCATTGGTTGCATTGTGATGTTGATATAGATTATCTTTCTGGATAATGATAATATGGTTTATCTGATATGATGATGCTGATTATCTGTGTGAATCTATGATTTATCTATCTGTCTGTATATAGATAATGAAATTGAATTGTTTTAAAACCTTTAAAACAACTTGGCCTTAAAAGACACGCTTTGGATTTCGGTGAGACCGAGATCGGGTTTCTATATTTGGATATCCGAAAACCACATCGATTCCAAATAACGTTAGGTCGTTAATCCAAATGGAGCCTTGTGAAGACTCGAGGTGTAAGGGCTATACGTCAGTATAACTCTGTGGGTGATTCCGTAATGAGTTGACGGAATAGTGCTTATAGGTTCGAGATGGTGATTCAGAGTGCAAGGGTTATCGTCGTTAACTCTGAGGGTGATTCCAAAATGAGTGTAACAAGATAACGCCTTCTGTTTCGTTCGAACCAGGAACGAACTTGTATGGATTGAATGCTTTCAGAACATCGTCAGGTGGACGATGAGCATTCTAAGAGATATGCTCTCTAAAGGTAATCGTAGCCTCAAGCCTCATCAAACGGGAATGGCTAAAACATGGGAGGTGCAGCAAGGCTTCGTGGGTAGCTCCCACTGGAGAGCAAGATTGATCCCTGTCTAGAGATCCCTTTTATTTCGGCTGTGTGGGCAGTTGGATGTACACCAACTGCGGGGTTGTCTTGTTCGGAACTGTTCAGTAAGGAATGGGTCCGGCTTTGTGTTGCAGGGGAGTGAGAGTACTTCTCGGTACGGTGATCTAGGCCACGTACTGTGACGGGCGGTACCCTAGTAGCCCTGCCATTGTATGGAATCCAAAATCCAATAAGTGCCAATGGTTTTGATTGTCTTACCCACTTTTGTGGCTAGTAGCTGGAATTTAATAATGTAACAATTTCGGCTATTTCTTATTTACTTGAAAACCCTAGACACTATTATAATATCACTGGATTTCCTATCAAATGTTTTGGTTAGCGTAAGGTAAAAACTTTTCCATGTTTATGTGTGGGAAGTCTTACGTGATACCTTTCTTTTCAAAAGGATTTTCAAAATTAAGCAACTTTAACCTGTTACTCACACCAGATCCATGTCTGACCCGGAGTTTATTTTTGTTTTTCATAAACTCTTGGGTACTTAAATTTTTACGAGTAGCCAAGGGATTCAGGTTAGCTTTGACGAATATTGGAGAAGTAATGGAGCAGGAGGCTTCTGCGTGTAGATATATAGTTCCGATGTGTATTCTCTGTGTTAGTATTGTTTTGTCTCTGAGATTGTATTATGTTGTAATAACTAGACAAGTATTTAAAATTGTCTAGTATGTGTTGTATATCTATGTACTCTGATAGTGATTGTAAACTATGTAATATTTTATGTTATTAATATAATTTATTTGTTCCGCTGTTGAGATTCTAGTGTTGTTTCTTCTTTCTCTTCTTTCTCTTCTTCTTCTATCCCTTTCTTTCTTCATGATGATACGACTTTTCTGGAGAGAAAAAGGTCGGGTCGTCACACGGTCTGTCCTATTAAGTGCTTAGAAATCCCTATTGATGTCATAGCGTTGTAACGTCCCGCCTTTTCGCACGCTTTAAATCGACACACGTGCCAATTCAAACCATACAAAAGGGCGGATTGTTATGGGGTAAATAAGAAAAACAGTGAAGAGAGAAAAAAAACTAAACAGAATCTCACAGCGGAAGGATAAAATATAATAATAATTATACAGTTCATGAAACTGTTTACAAAACATTTGATTCTTCTTTATACAATAAATATCAGAGTTCACCTACCAATAAATCTCAATGCAGCGGAATACAGTGTAGTGGAACCATATAATATATAATAATAATAGTAATGAAATCTTCGTCTTCTTCCTCCAGAAAAATCTTCAAATCCTGAAACGCTCAGACTGACCCTAGCGGATTTGAAAAGACAAAACACTCGAGTCAGAACTAAAAGATCTTATGTAAGTTAAATTAACAGAAATGAATATGAGTGCAGTAAATCAGAGATGCTCGGGATTTACATCTCCTAAGGATCCGTTAAACTATTTACTATGTAGTATATTTTGCTATTATAATAGTGTCTAGTTGTAAAATAAACTTACTTTTAAATAGCGTTAAGGCTTTTCATTTTCCACCTTTACACATAATATATTCCCATAGTCTATACAGTACCGTAATCTCCCCCATACTGGGCGTCGTCAGAGGGCACTCCATAGGTATGGTACAAAACCAAAATCGTATAAGACGCGATAGGGTAGGTGACACGACACAACTAGGCAATGCCAGGGTAGATATACCAATTACGCATCCGTGCTGGTGGTAACGCATAGCCGCAGCTACCGCCCACCTCGAACAAACTCCCTCTAAAATCAAAAGTAAAGGTGGCCACGAAATCAATCCAAAGTCAGAGTATAGTATTGAAGAGGAGTGTCCGATAAAGGGCGTTAACCCCCTTGGCCCGAGAATCGCTCATGTTTTAGCCACCTTATGCCAACTCACGGGAGTCGGGTCCACGTATTTACCTTAAAGGAAACGCCGCCGCCAACCTACTTCATTCTGGAATCTCCACCGCGTACACAGTTGTTAAAGTGGTTTTCGGAGTTGGCAGAGAGTATGACAACTTCCGATCCCGGTCTCTTCAACAACCAAACGTTATTATAACACCGCGGTCATTTAAAAATAATTACTTTTAAAACCAGAATATAATTATCCATTTCAAAACCTATAAATATGATATCATTTCCTTTTAAAATCCAAATAAATATGATATCATTTTATTTCAAATATATTTCTTTTCCAAAATCACACCACTTTTAAGATTTATAATACCTCGAAACCAAATATTTGAAATTTAACTTTCATCATAATACTTCGAAATCCATAGTTTTAAAACCATAACTTTCAAAATTTAAATGGTTTGGATATTCTACAGTATATAAAATAAAACAGTTGAATTTAAAATTTCTTTATAAAGTAAATAATTTCCACGCCTTTACAATTTATTTACTTTATATTCAGTCTAAACCCATAACCTTTAAATTCACTTTCAGTTTGAATAAAAACACTTCGATTTCAATATTTTCAAACTTTGAGTATTTAATAACTTTCAAAACTAAGGTTGGGAATTTCTATTCAACAATTCATTGCCTATTATTTAGTTTTGAAACGTTTACATAATAGATCCATAACCATTTAAAATAAAACCCAATTTATTAACACTAAATATTTTCTTCCATTTATTTATACTAGAATTATTCATTTAATTTATCTTGAATAAAAATCCAGTCATAAATATCATACCTTTAAAATTTCCAAGATTAATAAGTTTACACCAACTTGTGGAGTTTAATTTTTAAATAAGCCCAATTCCAAATAAATTTCCAATTAAATTTCCAATCTTAATCGATTTGAACTATTTAAAACTCTATATATACACAATATCTTAAACCTGTACTTAATCATAAATATAAATTATCAAACTCCATTTTTCAACTTATTTATTTCCATTCAACCAATTCATACATAGCTTAAATTCAATAATTTAACAATATATGTATATATAAAATAAGATTTTATATAAGATCAAAATTAATATTTATTTAACTGCATCCTATCCAAACCATAGAAATCATTTCAAAAATAATTATATATATATCGCGGTGCCTGCATATAATTTTCTATCCTATGGTCAAGTGATACGGATATTTATCATTTCAATCCGCAATTTAAAAATAAAAAACGCGGTTGTATATCATTTCAAACCGCAATCCCGAATGAAATGAGAATGCATAATAACTTGCAGTTTATACAATGTAAATACAACATCCATTCATCCATCATATCAATCATCAACATTTATCAATTTATCATCCAATTCAAACAATCACATCAATAAATAATAATCAATTACTAACAGTCAATTTTTCAAAAATGAATTCAATAACTGTTCAACTGTAGTTTATATGCAATAATAAATAAATTTGACTAGCATTTTAAATGGCAGTTTAAATGCAATAAATAAATAAATTAACAGTTAAATGGCAGTTTTAAATGCAAAAATGAATTAAATAACGCGTAAATTAACTGAATGCAATTTAACTGATAAAAGGATGAAATATATGCCAAACAACTATAAATAAAATTTTAAACACATCATACATCAATTTAACAAACATAAGAAATTTTAGAAATTGTGAGTGGGTTAAAACATTCACCCTTTGAATTTAAATTGAATTTAAATCCAATTTAAACCCAAAAATTTGACCGTCTCCAAATTTGCCCAAACCAGCGTCAAAGTGTTTGAGATCTCAATACGAACCTAGCGGAGAAAACCGCGCGTGATACGGAGTTCGTATGTATGAGTTATAATTGTTAAAACTAATTGAAATCGAGATTTACAAAAATAAATTAAACAAAAATAAAATCCCGTGCCACATCCACTCTTCCCACGTGAAAAACGCATATGCTTCTTCTTGATTGCAAGCTTTGTTCCATAATTTTTCTTTTATTTCGATTTACTTTAATTTTCCTCCTTATTATATGAATGTATGTATTTTTAAAAGGTTTGGAAAAAAAAATTTGAAAAAGAAGATTTGAAAAAGAAGATTTGAAATAGAAGAATTGAAAAAGAAAAGGATTAAAATAAGAACTGAAAATGGAAGAGAAGAACTAGATTTGAAAAGAAAGAAGAAAGTTTGAAATAGAAGAAAATTTGAAGAAGAAGAATATTTGAAGAGAAAGGAAAAATTAAAATGAGATATAATAAGGAGATTTGAAGAAGAAAAAGAAGAAGAAGGAGATTTGAATGGAGGCTAGGGTTTCATTTGCATCATATCGTATTCATAAGGTTAGATTTATGTTTAGGGACAAAGAGATTTGAAAGGAGAGGCTGCTATTAATTAGAAATAAAGTAAATATGAACAACTTGGTATTGAAATATAGTAAATATGAACAGCCCTTTTTTTAAAAGTAGTAGGTATTAAAAAGAGGTAATTATTAATTAGAAAGGGAATGAATATGGAGGGACAAAAATAAATGACACGTTTCGTTAGTTTGATTCTAAATTAATTAAGTGCTAGATACAGAAAAGTTTGAATACATCATATATATTCATACTTTAACCGTGTGTCAAAATTGCTAAACATATATCAAGTACGATTAATTGGTGACAATATATAGGAATAAACAAGAATAAATGTAGATGCAATCACATAAGGATCTAATAGGGAAGGAGATAAAAAGTAACGACGTTGATTAATTCCACTTTCCCACTTTAGCCAATTTATTAATACGACATTTAATTATCATGCAAGTTGTATTACGACTAGAAAACATAAACAACAAACAATAAATTAATATGTATACAATATTACCTCACTTTTAAATTGTTTGACAAAAAAAATAAAAAGTAAATCATGCTTTAGCAATTTGAAATTAAAATATTAAATGTTTATATGTATACACATGCACACAAACACACATACATGTGTGTATAAAGATTAAACCAAAGCTTATTAATTAATTCAAAGCATACTTCCGTACCACATTAAATTGTCTAATGCATTTGTAATTTACTTGAAGTCAAAAATGCGCATATATATATATATATATATATATATATATATATATATATATAAATTAAACCTTTTTACCTTAATGAAATTTATTTAAATTTTTAACAAAACAAAAATGAAACACGACAAATTAAGCAATATACTAATAAACCCTTAAGATCCTTAAATAAGGACATTTGAGATAATAAATTAGGCAACAAATTTAAATATTGTTGTCGTAAAAATCAAAGCTTAGATTTATTATCGAAAAATTGTTAAGCATATGTAAACTTCTATTATAATTTATTAGATTAAGAACAAATAATTTATTCAACAAAGTATTCAAATTTCATGATATATTCAATTCAAGATAAAGTGACAATATGTGTATACAATATTTCTGTTTCAACACAAATGCAAATTATATGTATATAAACTTTCATATCTTAAAAAAAATGCAATTTGGTTTAAGAGTTTAAAACATGGATCTATAATTAAATATTCTTTTAATATATATATAATTTGTTTTGATTTATCAAATTAAAAGTCAAATTAATTCATTCAACAAAAAAATTAAAAAAATAAATAAATGTTGATTCCCATTCTCAAATTCACTATTGATCATATTACCATCCTGGGTACCATTTATTTTAAACCTAAAATTTGCACTTCATCATCTTGTATTAATGTCATCCAATTTCTACTTATTATTATTTCTTAATTTACATTCTATAACCTATTTTGTATACTTTTTCTTATTAATTTCTTAATTATCAAAACTTAAACTTTATTCCCAAAACCACAAATTATTGCTTAACATAAATCTACTCTTTTATTACTTTACGTTCACACTTTCGTTACTATCAAATTAATCACCAGTTACGTTATCATCAAACCAACATAAATTAATATTTTAAATGCTTACATTTATTTCTCTTATATCGTTATTATTTATCCACTTGTGCTAACTCTTATTACCTAAATTTTCCATTATTATAAGCCTTTAATATTTCCATTTAAATTAAATATAAATTTCAATTCAATCCATCCTTTATTACATCAACTATTACTTTAATTTACATTAACCAACGTACAATTAAGATTTATTTGTAATCGATCACCAAATTTTATTCTAACTTATTCAATAAACAAGCAACCTAAAAATTGCAACTTATGTGCTTTTAATTGCATTGACATTTAAACTTATTAGCTTATATCAACACTATTATCATTAATTGCAAACGGATTACCAATTTTAGTCATTACCCCAAATAACTAACGTTTATTAATCTACATTATTCCCAAGTTACAAATTTTGAATTAATTACTATTTATTATTATCGTTTCACTGATTAATTTAACATTTGCATTGGTTTTTCTTATAATAAATTTATTTCCCAATACTCCTATATTCATCTTAGATTTGTTCAAATATCTATATTTCAATTTATAACCAAATTTTTTTATTGATTTCCCATTTTAATTTATTAGACTCCACTAACGTAACAGTTAAATATTAATTTCACTTCTTTGTAATAAATCCACAAATTGAATTTCAAATTTCAAATATATTCATAAATCTTGGTTTTTCACTTCTTAAATCACCCAATCGTCATATTATAAATAAAATTAACATTGATCGCATCTTCTAGAATTAACAAACTTCAATGCCAATCAAAACTACCTTAACTACACAAATTGGGTCAAAAGTTTTCAATTGTTTTCGCATTAAAGTTTATTAACTACCCAAATAGATATCTTATCAATTGTAATATTTAACTTTAATTACCTTTAAGCTTATTTCAATTATTCTCATTTATTCCCTACCAATATTCATTATCATTTATAAATGTCATGTGAGTTTCTTCTTTTATTGCAATGTATTCATTCATTCATTATTGCATAACTTGATTTATATTTTATTTATTCATTTTATAGTATTTGTGCTTAATCCAATTTCTTAGCAACTCAATTGTTTACTGAAGTTTATGCCCAGTTATTTGTACTTTCCTTTATTACTTACAAATCTTTTTTCATTCATAAATGCCATCATTTAACAATTTATTACATAACCTTCATTCATTAATATTCGTGCTATTCATGTTTAATTCAATACCTTTGCACATTAATTCATTACTAAAGTTTATGATCATTTATTTATATTACTTACCTTCTTATTATATTAAATTAGTAGCATTTTAATTTTTACTTAAGTTTATATTTCCAACCAATGACTAAGATATCTTACATAATATTGAATTCATTCAACTACCTCTGATTATAACATTTCATTAGTTAATTCAATATTCTTGTTTGTTTCCTAAATTAAACTTATAACCAAGTATGACAAATTTCATAAATTTAATCAATTTCTATTTCATTTTTTTTTGAATTTGTAAATCTTAATTTCAATT
Source organism: Allium cepa (assembly GCA_030765085.1). Classification (NCBI taxonomy): domain Eukaryota; kingdom Viridiplantae; phylum Streptophyta; class Magnoliopsida; order Asparagales; family Amaryllidaceae; genus Allium; species Allium cepa. The sequence goes on along the minus strand of CM060945.1, from coordinate 716,030,563 downwards.
GCTACATTAAATTTCTAACATTTGCTTCGTTATAACTACTAGAATTTTTATTTCTTCCTAAATTAAACTGCAAAATTTAAATCAAACTAACAAATCTATTAATCAAAATTTATGGGTTGTTACACTTTCCCCCACTCAAAACTTTTCGTCCCCGAAAAGGAAAAGAAGGGAAAGAGGAACTTATAAATTAATATCTATTAAGTAAATCATTATATAATCATAACTTTAATTGGATTATATAAAATGAAATATTAAAAATGGTTTCAACCACAAACATCAAATTCAATACAAACAACCATCAAAACACAAAATCAATACAACATCAAAGACTTGCAACAAGGCATATGACCGTAAAAACAATCATTCATTCATATCAAACACAACAACTGGTTGTTCAGGTTTAGACACTTTAAATTGTACAGAATGAAAATAAACTACTTAACTCATCATTTACTCAACAGTCTTAGATGAAACTAAATAGATTATTTGTTTATCCAAACAATTTTAAATTTCCTTGCCCAAGCTACCATAAACCAAAACAACAACAACGATTAGTTTATTCTTATAAATTGTATTCATTTTCATTTATTGCCTACAATTATTCATTTCATTATTTCAAATTTCTATTTGTATAATATTCTATTACAATCTCTTATTAAACATTTCAACCTTTAATATTTGGTAAGTTATATATATGTTATTTAAGGGTGTAATTTGAAAGTTATACAAGTTTGTTCCATTTCCTTTAATTAATTCATTGTTCAATAAATTTTTACCTTTTTCTTATAAGTTACAATTTCAACTTCCTTTTTATTTCCTTTATAACTTAGCCTTAAATCTCTTACCTAAATTAAAGGTTTCAATTATTAATTACTTACCTTTCATTTCACTACAATAATTGAAACAATTAATTAATGGAAATTTAAGAATTTAATACCGGGTTAAAATTTCAATTTATTTTAAAACAATAGTTAAATACATTCTTACAACTTATATATCTCTAATTATATTTTTCCAAGAATTAATCTGCAGTAAAACTACTACAGTGGCCTTCCCCCTTCGAAACTCGAAAATGAAAATCGATGATGCGGCCGCCATCACCGAAATTATTTTCCAACGACAGAGAGGAAAGTACAAAACTTATTTTCTCCAAAATCTTCTTTAAAACAATTCTTTTGAATTATATTCAAATATTTATATCAGAAAATACTTATAAACAATATTAATATATTCCAAAATTTATTCGAAAGAAATTTCAAAACCCGGATCTTTAGTTCTAAATTTCCAAATTTCATTGATTTTATTTTCAATCTTATTTCTATTATTATATATACACTTAAATACCTACAACCAATCTATTGCAGCCAAATATAGATATCATTTGAAAAAAAAAATTATTTTATACATAGAAAATATAATAGGCAAAATTATTTCATTCACCTAAATTAAAACAAATATTATGTCGGTCTGTCCTATTAAGTGTTTAGAAATCCCTATTGATGCCATAGCGTCCCATGCACCAACCAGAATTTATAAATACAAAATGGAATAGATTAACACAATATTAAAACCTTTTTATAACACTAACAAATACGCTCTCTCATATATATACACTCAGTGACTCTCATAGGGTATTACTACCCTATTACTAAAGAGTCAAACCCCACAAAGTTAAGGTTTATCGCAAAACCAAAGCACTGATACCAGATGTAACGTCCCGCCTTTTCGTGCGTTTTAAATCGACACACGTGCCAATTCAAACCATACAAAAGGGCAGATTGTTATGGGGTAAATAAGAAAAACAGAGAAGAGAGAGAAAAAAAACTAAACAGAATCTCACAGCAGAAGGATAAAATATAATAATAATTATAAAGTTCATGAAACTGTTTACAAAACATTTGATTCTTTTTTATACAATAAATATCAGAGTTCGCATACCAATAAATCTCAATGCAGCGGAATACAGTGTAGTGGAACCATATAATATATAATAATAATAGTAATGAAATCTTCGTCTTCTTCCTCCATAAAAATCTTCAAATCCTGAAACGCTCAGACTGACCCGAGCGAATTTGAAAAGACAAAACACTCGAGTCAGAACTAAAAGATCTTATGTAAGTTAAATTAACAGAAATGAATATAAGTGCAGTAACTCAAGAGATGCTCGGGATTTACATCTCCTAAGGACCCGTTAAACTATTTACTATGTAGTATATTTCGCTATTATAATAGTGTCTAATTGTAAAATAAACTTACTTTTAAATAGCGTTAAGGCTTTACATTTTCCACTTTAACACATAATATATTCCCATAGTCTATACAGTACCGTAATCTCCCCCGTACTGGGCGTCGTCAGAGGGCACTCTATAGGTATGGTACAAAACCAAAATCATATAAGGCGCGATAGGGTAGGTGACACGGTACAACTAGACAATGCCAGGGTAGATATACCAATTACGCATCCGGGCTGGTGGTAACGCATAGCCGCAGCTACCGTCCACCTCGAACAAACTCCCCCAAAAATCAAAAGTAAAGGTGGCCACCGAATCAATCCAAAGTCGGAGTATAGTACCGAAGAGGAGTGTCCGATAAAGGGCGCTAACCCCCTTGGCCCGAGAATCGCTCCTGTTTTAGCCACCTTATGCCAACTCACGGGAGTCGGGTCCACGTATTTACCTTAAAGGAAACGCCTCCACCAACCTACTTCATTCTGGAATCTCCACTGCGTACACAGTTGTTAAAGCGATTTTCGGAGTTGGCAGAGAGTATGACAACTTCCGATCCCGATCTCTTTAACAACCAAACGTTATTATAACACCGCGGTCATTTAAAAATAATTACTTTTAAAACCAGAATATAATTATCCATTTCAAAACCTATAAATACGATATCATTTCCTTTTAAAACCCAAATAAATATGATATCATTTTATTTCAAATATATTTATTTTCCATAATCATGCCGCTTTTTAGATCTATAATACCTCGAAACCAAATATTTGAAATTTAACTTTCAACATAATACTTCGAAATCCGTAGTTTTAAAACCATAACTTTCAAAACTTAAATGGTTTGGATATTCAATAGTATATAAAATAAAACAGTTGAATTTAAAATTTCTTTATAAAGTAAATAATTTCCACGCCTTCACAATTTTATTTACTTTATATCCAGTCTAAACCCATAACCTTTAAATTCACTTTCAGTTTGAATAAAAACACTTCGATTTCAATATTTTCAAACTTTGAGTATTTAATAACTTTCAAAACTAAGGTTGGGAATTTCGATTTAACAATTCATTGTCCTATTATTTAGTTTTGAAATGTTTACATAATAGATCCATAACCATTTAAAATAAAACCCAATTTATTAACACTAAATATTTTCTTCCATTTATTTATACTAGAATTATTCATTTAATTTATCTTGAATAAAAATCCATTCATAAATATCATACCTTTAAAATTTCCAAGATTAATAAGTTTACACCAACTTGTGGAGTTTAATTTTTAAATAAGCCCAATTCCAAATAAATTTCCAATTAAATTTCCAATCTTAATTGATTTGAACTATTTAAAACTCTATATATACACAATATCTTAAACCTGTACTTAATCATAAATATAAATTATCAAACTCCATTTTTCAACTTATTTATTTCCATTCAACCAATTCATACATAGCTTAAATTTAATAATTTAACAATATACGTATATATAAAATAAGATTTTATATAAGATCAAAATTAATATTTATTTAACTACATCCTATCCAAACCATAGAAATCATTTCAAAAATAATTATATATATATCGTGGTGCCTGTATATAATTTTCTATCCTATGGTCAAGTGATACTGATATTTATCATTTCAATCCGCAATTTAAAAACAAAAAATGCGGTTGTATATCATTTCAAACCGCAATCCCGAATGAATGAGAATGCATAATAACTTGCAGTTTATACAATGTAAATACATCATCCATTCATCCATCATATCAATCATCAACATTTACCAATTTATCCTCCAATTCAAACAATCACATCAATAAATAATAATTAATTACTGACAGTTAATTTTTCAAAAATGAATTAAATAAATGTTCAACTGTAGTTTATATGCAATAATAAATAAATTTGAATAGCATTTTTAATGGCAGTTTAAATGCAATAAATAAATAATTAATAATTAATTGGCAGTTTTAAATGCAAAAATGAATTAAATAACGCGTAAATTAACTTAATGCAATTTAACTGAGAAAATGAAGAAATATATGCCAAACAACTATAAATAAAATTTTAAACACATCATACATCAATTTAACAAACATAAGAAATTTTAGAAATTGTGAGTGGGTTAAAACACTCACCCTTTGAATATAAATTGAATTTAAAACCAATTTAAACCCAAAAATTTGACCGTCTCCAAATTTGCCCAAACTGCGTCAAAGTGTCTGGGATCTCAATACGAACCTAGTGGAGAAAACCGCGCGTGAAACGGAGTTCGTATGTATGAGTTATGATTATTAGAACTAATTGAAATCGAGATTTACAAAAAAAAATTAAACAAAAATAAAATACCATGCCACATCAACTCTTCCCACGTGAAAAACGCGTATGCTTCTTCTTGATTGCAAGCTTTGTTCCATAATTTTTCTTTTATTTCGATTTACTTTAATTTTCCACCTTATTATATGAATGTATGTATTTTTAAAAGGTTTGGAAAAAAAGATTTGAAAAAGAAGATTTGAAAAAGAAGATTTGAAATAGAAGAATTGAAAAAGAAAAGGATTAAAATAAGATATGAAAATGGAAGAGAAGATCTAGATTTGAAAAGAAAGAAGAAAGTTTGAAATAGAAGAAAATTTGAAGAAGAAGAATATTTAAAGAGGAAGGAAAAATTAAAATGAGATATAACAAGGAGATTTGAAGAAAAAAGAAGAAGAAGGAGATTTGAATGGAGGCTAGGGTTTCATTTACATCATTTCGTATTCATAAGGTTAGAGTTAGGTTAAGGGACAAAGAGATTTGAAAGGAAAGGCTTCTATTAATTAGAAATAAAGTAAATATGAACAACTTGGTATTGAAATATAGTAAATATGAACAGCCCTTTTTTTAAAAGTAGCAGGTATTAAAAAGAGGTAATTATTAATTAGAAAGGGAATGAATATGGAGGGACAAAAATAAATGATACGTTTCGTTAGTTTGATTCTAAATTAATTAAGTGCTAGATACAGAAAAGTTTGAATACATCATATATATTCATACTTTAACCGTGTGTCAAAATTGCTAAACATATATCAAGTACGATTAATTGGTGACAATATATAGGAATAAACAAGAATAAATGTAGATGCAATCACATAAGGATCTAATAGGGAAGGAGATAAAAAGTAACGACGTTAATTAATTCCACTTTCCCACTTTAGCCAATTTATTAATACGACATTTAATTATCATGCAAGTTGTATTATGACTAGAAAACATAAACAACAAACAATAAATTAATATGTATACAATATTACCTCACTTTTAAATTGTTTGAGAAAAAAAATAAAAAGTAAATCATGCTTTAGCAATTTGAAATTAAAATATTAAATGTTTATATGTATACACATGCACACAAACACACATACATGTGTGTATAAAGATTAAACCAAAGCTTATTAATTAATTCAAAGCATACTTTCATACTACATTAAATTGTCCAATGCATTTGTAAACTTATGTATACTTGAAGTCTAAAATACACACACACACACACGCACACACACACACACACACACACACACACACACATATATAAATTAAACCTTTTTACCTTAATGAAATTTATTTAAATTTTTAACAAAACAAAACTGAAACACGACAAATTAAGCAATATAGTAATAAACCCTTAAGATCCTTAAATAAGGACATTTGAGATAATAAATTAGGTAACAAATTTAAATATTGTTGTAATCAAAATCAAAGCTTAGATTTATTATCGAAAAATTGTTAAGCATATGTAAACTTCTATTATAATTTATTAGATTAAGAACAAATAATTTATTCAACAAAGTATTCAAATTTCATGATATATTCAATTCAAGATAAAGTGACAATATGTGTATACAGTATTTCTGTTTCAACACAAATGCAAATTATATGTATATAAACTTTCATATCTAAAAAAAATGCAATTTGGTTTAAGAGTTTAAAACATGGATCTATAATTAAACATTCTTTTAATATATATATATATATATATATATATATAAATTGTTTTGATTTATCAAATTAAAAGTCAAATTAATTCATTCAACAAAAAAATTAAAATAAATAAATAAATGTTGATTCTCATTCTTAAATTCACTATTGATCATATTACATCCTGGGTACCATTTATTTTAAACCTAAAATTTGCACTTCATCATCTTGTATTAATGTCATCCAATTTCTACTTATTATTATTTCTTAATTTACATTCTATAACTTACTTTGTATACTTTTTCTTATTAATTTCTTAATTATCAAAACATAAACTTTATTCCCCAAAACCACAAATTATTACTTAACATAAATCTACTCTTTTATTACTTTACGTTCACACTTTCGGTACTATCAAATTAATCACCATTTACGTTATCATCAAACCAACATAAATTAATATTTTAAATGCTTACATTTATTTCTCTTATATCGTTATTATTTATCCACTTGTGCTAACTCTTATTACCTAAATTTTCCATTATTATAAGCCTTTAATATTTCCATTTAAATTAAATATAAATTTCAATTCAATCCATCCTTTATTACATCAACTATTACTTTAATTTACATTAGCCAACGTACAATTAAGATTTATTTGTAATCGATCACCAAATTTTATTCTAACTTATTCAATAAACAAGCAACCTAAAAATTGCAACTTATGTGCTCTTAATTGCATTGACATTTAAACTTATTAGCTTATTCAACACTATTATCATTAATTGCAAACGGATTACCAATTTTAGTCATTACCCCAAATAACTAACGTTTATTAATCTACATTATTCCCAAGTTACAAATTTTGAATTAATTACTATTTATTAATATCGTTTCACTGATTAATTTAACATTTGCATTGGTTTTTCTTATAATAAATTTATTGCCCAATACTCCTATATTCATCTTAGATTTGTTCAAATATCTATGTTTCAATTTATAACCAAAATTTTCTATTGATTTCCCATTTTAATTTATTAGACTCCACTAACGTAATAGTTAAATATTAATTTCACTTATTTGTAGTAAATCCACAAATTGAATTTCAAATTTCAAATATATTCATAAATCTTGGTTTTTCACTTCTTAAATCACCCAATAGTCATATTATAAATAAAATTAACATTGATCGCATCTTCTAGAATTAACAAACTTCAATGCCAATCAAAACTACCTTAACTACACAAATTGGGTCAAAAGTTTTCAATTGTTTTCGCATTAAAGTTTATTAACTACCCAAATAGATATCTTATCAATTGTAATATTTAACTTTAATTACCTTTAAGCTTATTTCAATTATTCTCATTTATTCCCTACCAATATTCGTTATCATTTGTAAATGTCATGTCAGTTTCTTCTTTTATTGCAATGTATTCATTCATTCATTATTGCATAACTTCATTTATATTTTATTTATTCATTTATAGTATTTGTGCTTAATCCAATTTCTTAGCAACTCAATTGTTTATTAAAGTTTATAGCCAGTTATTTATACTTTCCTTTATTACTTACAAATCTTATTTCATTCATAAATGCCATCATTTAACAATTTATTGCATAAACTTCATTCATTAATATTCGTGCTATTCATGTTTAATTCAATACCTTTGCACATTAATTCATTTACTAAAGTTTACGATCATTTATTTATATTACTTACCTTCTTATTATATTAAATTAGTGGCATTTCAATTTTTACTTAAGTTTATATTTCCAACCAATTACTAAAATATCTTACATAATATTGAATTCATTCAACTACCTCTGATTATAACATTTCATTAGTTAATTCAATATTCTTGTTTGTTTCCTAAATTAAACTTATAAACAAGTATGACAAATTTCATAAATTTAATTAATTTCTATTTCATTTTTTTTTGAATTTGTAAATCTTAATTTCAATTGCTACATTAAATTTCTAACATTTGCTTTGTTATAACTACTAGAATTTTTATTTCTTCCTAAATTAAATTACAAAATTCAAATCAAACTAACAAATCTATCAATCAAAATTTACGGGTCGTTACAAGCGTTCTATGCACCTACCGGAATTTATAAATACAAAACGGAACAAATTAACATAATATTAAAACCTTTTTATAACACTAAAAAATATGCTCTCTCATATATATACACTCGACGACTCATCATAGTGTATTACTACACTATTAGTAAAGAGTCAAACCCCACAAAGCTTGGGTTTATCGCTAAACCAAAGCTATGATACCAGATGTAACATCCCGTCTTTTTGTATGCTTTAAATTGACGATAAACCACACACGTCAGACATAAACCATACGGAAGGGGGATTGTTATTGGGGTGAATATGAAAAGCAGAGAAGGAAATAAAACAAAACAAAATCTCAAAGCGGAGTGACAAAATATAATAATCAAATAACTGTTCATAAAGCTGTTACAAAACATTTGATTTTACTTATACAACACATATCAGAGTTACACATACTAGTGAATAATAAATAATGCAGTGGAACAGTATGAATGCAGTGGAATAATATAATATATAATAGTAGTAAAATCTTCATCTTCGTCTGCCAGAAATAAAGTCTTCGAATCCTGAAATGCTCAGACTGGCCCGAGCGAATTGAAAAGACAAAACACTCGAGTCAGAACTAAGAGATCTTATGTAAGTTAAATCAACGGTAAATAATATGAGTGGAACGGCGTCAGAGATGTTACGGGATTTGACATCTCCTATCCAATGTATAGCGTGAGTGTAGTAACTTAAGAGATGCTCGGGATTCACATCTCCTAAGCATCCGTTAAACTATTTGCTATGCAGTATTATTTCGCTATTATAATAGTGTCTAAAGTAAAATAAACTTACTTTTAAATAGCGTTAAGGAGCGACCCAATATTCCCTTTAACACGTAATAGTGCCAATAGTCTATACAGTACCGTAATACCTCCTGATCGGGAGGCTACCAGAGGATACATCATAGGTACGACACAAATCAAAGTCGTACAAGGCGTGCTAGGGTAGGTGACACAACACACAAGGCAATGCCAGAGTAGACATATCAATTACGCATCGGGCTGGTAGTAACGCGTAGCAGCTACCACCGCCCACCTCGAGCTACACCCCCAAAATCAAAAATCAAAAGTGGCCACCAAATCAATCCAAAGTCATACTATAATATCAAAGGAGCGTGTCCGATAAGATGGGCTACCTCCGTATGCCAACTCACAGGATTTTGGTCCATGTATATACCTCAAAAGAACGCCGCCGCCAGCCTACTTCATTCTAGAATCTCCACCGCGTACATGGTTATCAAAGTGGTTTTCGGAGTTGGCAGAGAGTATGACAACTTTCGATCCCGGTCTCTTTAACAACCAAACGTTATTATAACACCGCGGTCATTTTCAAAATAGTTTATACTTTAAAACCAAATATCATTGCCTTTCAAAACCAAATCAATACGATATCATTTTCATTTCAAATATATCCTTTTTCTAAAATCATAAGACTTTCAAAGATATACATTTCGAAATCAAGACACTTGAAATATACACTTCCGAATCATAATACCTTGAAACTCGTAACTTTGAAACATGACTTCCACCACATAAATGGTTTAAATATTCAATACTTTATGTAATAAAATTGCTTCTTCAATTCCCCAAATCAATTTCAAAACAACTTGAATTTATAAATTTTAAATCTAACAAAATCCCAAATCATAAATTTCATTACGATTCAGTTTCCAAATAAGCTATTCCAATTTATATCGATTTCAAATCAGATTTGATCCATAGAATAAACCATTTCAAATTCAATATAGTTCAAACTTTATGTATTCAACAATGTCAAAACTAAGTTTAATAATTTCATATATATCAAATTCCATTTTCTATTATTAGTTTCGAAATATTTACTTAATAAATCCATTATCATTCAAATAGAACCCAAATTACAAATAACTAAATGTTTCCTTCAATTTAATTATACTTGAAATATTTATTTAATTCACCTTAAACAAGATCAAGTTATAAATCATATCCTTTACAGATCTCAAATTCCATAAGTTCCCAATCGCTTTCATTTAATAAATTTCTACATTTAATATAATTTCAAATCAATTTCAAATCTATCTTCTCAGCCTTAATTTTATTAAAAATCATTATAAACTCTATATAAAAAATAATATATATAAATACTCAACTATATTACATTTTTAATAAAACCAGTCTTTATTTTTAAACTTGTGTCATACCAAACAAATTTATACATAGCTAAAAATCAAGAATTTAACTTATATATATAAAGTAACATTTGTATAGTACCTAAAATCAATATTTCTATAAAACCATATATTTCTTTACAAAACCATAGAAATCATTTCAAAATATTTTTATATATAGACCGCGGTGTCTGTATATAATTTTCTATCCTATGGTCAAGTGATACGGATATTTATCATTTCAATCTGCAATTTAAAATATAAATACAGTTATATATCATTTCAAACCGCAATCCCGAATGAAATAAAATCCATAACAACTTGTAGTTTATAATAATATAAAATACAACATCCATTCATCCAATATTAATCATTAAACATTTATCACAATCATCATCCAATTCAATCAATAACATCAATACAGAACAGATAATAAATAATAGATATTTACTGGCAGTTTATATTCAATAACAAATTAAATAATTGTTTTATTCAAATAAATTCAAATAAACTGGGATAATGATTCAAAATATGCCAATACGAACCTAGCGGAGATAACCGCGCGTGAAACGGGCCTCATATGTGAAAATTCTACAAGTTAGAATGGTTGAGAATTAAGTTTAAATAATAAAAAAACAAAAGAAATGAACCCTCAACGCCGCCACGTCATCACGCATTTACCTTTCTCTCCAAACAATAGGCACGTGAACTCCCACACGATCGAACCCTACTGCCGCCGATTCAAGCTCCGTCCGTCGCCATTCCTTTTGCCAATCCGCTGATCAGAGACCACCATCGGAACCTATGCCTCGTGCTGCTCCACCCAGGAAGCCGCGTCAAGCTCCAATGCCCCTTGGCCGATCGTGCCACCGCCGCCAAAAGTTGCCGTTTCTGGCAAACTCCAAGCCTCTAACGATGAGCCAAGGCTAGATCGAGGGCCTGCTCGGCGTCCTCTCCCAAACCCCACTTCTCGATCATCATATCATCGCGAATCCGTCGCTGGATCAAAACCCTAGCCTATGGACGACTGAGGTTCAACTTGAAATTCTGGATAAATGATGTATGGAATTGAAAAACGAATCATGTATTTGACTTGCGCTCATCGAGAGCTTCAAATTCATATAAAATTCGATATAGTTTGTCGAGTTTGGCTTCTGAAGTTGTATTTTGAATTGAAATTGGACTGGGAAGATTAGGGTTTTCATCCATTGAGGAAGAGGAGCAATAGAAGTTTCTGTACATAGAGAAATGAGAATAGAAAGGCTGCTAGGGTTTATAACAGGATATATATAGGTAGAGCTTAGAAATAGAGGAACGGATAGATTGGTTTGGACCGTTGAACGATAAATGGCCCGAAAAGCCCATTCTGACTTCGGAACGAAATTGGGTCAAACCATATATCAAAATAGACGTATTAAAATATTTTAAACGCAATGGAACAGGTATCGAGTCCAAATTCCATTGTACGAAGAAGTTATGCTAAAATCAAGTTATTTCAAATTGATTCCAATTAAATTGATTTCAAGGCATTTCGAGTCCGTACGATCAAACGACAAGTCCGATCGCTACAAAACTTGAAATCCTATTATAATTCACCACTACAGATTCGATGAGACTAGTTTTATCCAAATCCGAGTCAATGGAAAAAATGGCTATTTTTTCATTAATTAAATAAATTAATAATTAATTAATTAAATCAACATTTTAATTTCAATGCTATAATTGACAAATTTTATCATTTTTAAATTTCTTGATCATTTACACTAATTTAAACAAATATAGATGTCAATTTAGAGTTGATTAATTTATCAATTTTAGTGTTAACCTCAATTTCATTAAATTCAGAAATTATAAATTTAGTTTCCAATAATTCTATTTAATTTACTTTTCATTTTATTATTCAATTCAGTATTATCAAATGGATGAAATAAATATTGGATTTATGATCTATTACATTAATATTCTCGAATTCCATCTTAATTTCAATTAATGCATTATTTAGATATTTAATTTAATTTAATTGAAATTTATCCAATTATTATAGTTCAAATCCCAGTAAATTGATAAGTCTTTATTTCCATTCTTTTATTTCAACAAATCATCCTATTATGAATAACATTAACATTGTTTCCAAATATTACGTTAATTAACATCAACGTAATATTTTATTAAGATTTTATTAACATTGTTTCCAAATATTACGTTAATCCTACTATGTACACTGTGCGTATATATATGGTATAAATATCCCGATATGCACAGAGAAGAGGAAGTTTCAAATAGCAACCAATAAGCACATTATATATGTATATAAGTAATAGATCATTATATCCATCCATGTAGAGAAGAGAAGGTGTGCTCGGCTGCCACATGGAGTCTAGCTCGGGTCAGAGAAGGTTCGGCTTCGGGTTTTTTTTCCAAACATTCAAAGTGAAATACGTATAGACACACATACACATATATTTACGTATGTGAGAACTTTGAACACAAATATTTGACATCTGTTAATAGTATATACGACGCATATGTAATATCAATCATTGCGCGGAACATATTAGATTACAGCTAGGAACACATTACATATATATGTGTGTTTGTGTATATATATATATATATATATATATATATATATTAGAACACGAATAAACTATTCATGCTACATTGGATCAAGGCAGCAAGTGAAAGTCTATAGTATGGTGGATCGATTATATAAATGACCAGTATATGACTAATTTAAACTATAGTGTAACAATAGTAAAGTATGTAAATAAGAATAATCACACCACGGATTTTATACTGGTTCAGACCTCCCGTCCTACGTCCAGTCTCGAAGCTCCTCTTTGGAATTTCCTTTCACCAAATAAGCCTTACTTCACCCGGAGGAACAGGTTTACAATAGCAGATTTTCTTTGTCAAGAGTGTGTTCTCTATTATACAGATTTTGACTATATAGTACAATTGAATTTCCTATATCTCTTGAATGATTGAATACAATATTTTTCGAGATAATATGGAAATGTATGATCTCAGATTTACAAATTTGATAGGAAGTGGATGAATAGAGTAAGAGATGATCAAGATAGAAAGTAGAGTAAATAAGTTGAAAGTAAAGTGAGTGCTTTAATCTTTCTTGATTCTTGTTTACATAGTTGTAGAATGTTGCTTCTAGTAGTTACATCTCTTCCCTTTCAGTCTAGAGTCATCACTGTCCACGGGTGAAGAGTTGTGGAGAAGAGATGGAGTTGTGTCTCTTCGGAGATGACAATTGTAATTTGAATTTTCTTCCCCGAGCCCAGTTTCAAACGTCTCAATGATGTTCTCAGGCATATGAGAACTTTTTATTATTTTTGTTCATCTTCTATGTTCAGATGTCCGAAGTTCTGCATTCAGACGTCTGAACCTGTTAAGTGATGTTCTCCTGGGTTTATCATTGAGTGCATCTCTCTTTGATCTTCATCCAACTTTGTAGATGAACGTCTTCAGTGCTTTAGTCATCATCTTGTCATAGTACTGGATTTTCTTGCTTTGAATTTGTATCTGCATAATTGTATGATATATATGTATAATTTCCATTGTATAGTTTTCATCGTCGAAATCGTAAACTAAGGGCTCTAACGTTCTCCCCCTTCTTGATGACGACAACTATATAATGTACTTAGATAAATATGATATCCCCATATAGATGCGCATATTTATTTTTCTCCCCTTTTTCATTATCAAATAATAATCGAAGAAGTATAAACGTAATGCAAAACCAAGTATGATGTACATACATAATTATAAAACAAACAAAAAGTTATGATTACATCATTAAGTACATCAAAATACTGAAAGTGTCTTGCCATAATTATGATAAGTGAGTTAAGTACAACAAAATATTTACTTTAAAGTAGTTCATCATGAGAGGAGTCTAATTTCCCTTTGTCCATATCGCCGGTATTTGGCGATGTGTGAAGAGATTGAGAAGGTGTAGACCAGTCAGAAGAAAGTTGAGGATTTGTTGAAGTGCATGATCAAGTTTGGAAACCACTGAATCAAGAGAGCTTTGAACTTTGGAAAGCCTTGTGGACAATGTGTGATCAAGCTTTGCTATTTTTTTTACCAAGGATAATTTGATTTCCATATAGGAGCACTTTGTTTTGTGAGGTTAAGTGTGCAATATTATCATTAGCAGTAGGCTGATTTTGTGCTTCCAAAATTTTCATATCGGAGTGATATTCAAACAAAGAAGGAGGAGATGGAGATGGTTGCCTTGGTAGTTCAGCATCACTTTGTTGTTGTTGTTGTTGGGACCAGGAGATTGATCTCGTGCATTTTTTCATTCTAAAAAAGTTATAAAAGATGGTGGTTCCTCCAGAAAATGCATAAGATTGAAAAATTTTGTTCCAATGTATTTGATAGGTGTTACCCAGAGGTTTAACCAGGTAGCTAGAGACACGACATACGTGCACCGTTCGGCATCTAGTGCTGTTCATCACAGCATTCTCGTTCGGCACAACAGGGTCAACCGGCATTCCAGCTTCGCCTGGCATTCAGCCTCGACTGGCACTCAAGCCTCGACCAACATTCCAGCCTCGCCCAACAATCCATCCTCGACCGACATTAAGGCCTCTACCGGCATTCAGCCTCACTTGGCATTCAAGCCTCGAGCAGCATTCCAGCCTTGTTCGGCATTCAAGTCTCGATCAGCATTCCAGCCTCGTTCGGCATTCATGCCTTGTTCGGCATTCCAGCCTTGTTTGGCGTTCCAGCCTCGTTCGACATTCATGCCTTGTTCGACATTCCAGCCTTGTTCGGCATTCTGTCCTTGTTCGACATTCCACCTCGTTCGACACATGGCCTCGCTCGACATGAACATTTCGTTTAGCATCTCCCCTCGATGGGCATCAGATCTCATTATGCCTAAACATTGCCTTCAACATACTGCCTCGTTCGGCCTAGAAACATGGCTCGGCATTTGCCGCTCAGCATTTGTGCCACGGCATATAAAAGTCATTCATTTTGGGCGGAGATATCTTGCTACTAGGCATATCAGGGAAATCCAACCCATCTTCGTCTATAAATAGAGAGGCAGGGGCACGGTGAAAGGGACCTTTTTTCGAGAACACCAAGGAAACTCTGCCGCATTCAAAACTCATTCAAGACTTATCTTCTTTGCTTAATAATTGTATTCAAGTAGTTGGTGTACAGATTATATTTGTAATCGATTGTTGAGAAAAGCAATAAAGATTAACCTCAAAGTGGACGTAGGCAGTTACGCGAACCACTATAAATTTGGCGTTCTTGTTTTCTGCGTTTAATTTAGCATATTGTTCTCTGTTTAAATTTACTTTCTTTATTAATCTCTCTACGCAATCTCTCTTAAGGGTAATCGTGACCAATTCTGGTGCTCTCACTAAGAATCGAATTCTCAGGCCGATAGGATCTACTTTGTAGCTACTGGATTGAAAAATCCCCGGAAGGAGATCCGACTTATTCAAAGGACACCCGTGGAATCTTTTTAGAGTTTCAACTGACAACTCTACTATGGGAAGACCACGTACTCGATCAGCCTCTCCCAATGTGGACGTCCATGAGACTACTAGCGTGCAACAAGTTGGACCTAGCAATCAACAAGCAAATTTAGGTGCAGGGACTACCGCCCAAACTCAAACGGAAGTTATAACCAGGACAGAGTTCAATGATTTGATGGGGGAACCCCGAGAAAGTAGAAGGCAACTCGCTGAGCAGATTTAAGCTAACGTTAATCTCATGACTCAGTTGACTCAGCAGCAGCATTAGAATGCTGGAGGTAGCCCTGCTCCTTATTCTTTGTCTAATAGCTCGACCACAACCGATGAACCTCCTAGGCGTAGATGCCGTAAGACTGAAGCTGCATAGGCAGGTGCCTTAATCGATCCACTAGGGATCAGGCACGTGAGGAGACTGGACGCCTGGCTCACCCAGACCCTAATGGAGCTGGCCTTCAGGATGCATGTTTTGCTGATCGCCAACAGGCGGGACATCTACCCGCATGGTCCCGTGGAACGGAACCCAACCTTCCATCCTCCATACAAACTCCAGACCTATCAGCCATGGTCAGGTAGTTAGTGAGAGAGAACCAAGGTTTGATCAATGAAGATTAGGTAGTGTCCAGGAGTCATACTCCTTTCATAGATACTATTCTACAGGCTGAGTATCCCAGGAATTTTACTACGCCGACTATCCCAGCCAACTAAGGGAAGACTAACCCTAGGCAACACGTGATGAGGTACAAATGGATGATGGATTCTGCAAGAGCGAATGATGCGACCAATGTAGGTGCTTCCCAATCACTTTATCCGGAATCGCCACCATGTGGTCTACTCCACTTCCTCCACGGTCTATATCCAGCT
Source organism: Allium cepa (assembly GCA_030765085.1). NCBI lineage: Eukaryota > Viridiplantae > Streptophyta > Magnoliopsida > Asparagales > Amaryllidaceae > Allium > Allium cepa. Next base: position 716,013,743 of record CM060945.1, on the reverse strand, counting down.
TCGACGAGTTGGCAATGAAATTTCTTGAACAATTCAGGAAACATGCTACTCGTCCAAAGGATGTGATGTCTTTATCAAGCGTAGTCCAGGCTCTTGGAGAGTCTTTGAAAGAGTACTTGCAGAGGTTTCATGTTGTCGCCACTGAAGTTAGCAACCCTAACGACCATGCAATTTTGATGGCGATAATGCGAGGTGTAGATCCAGACTCGGAGTTTGGAAATTGGTTGGTGGGAAATCCCCCAACTACGTTGGAGCATTTCTATTCGAAAGCTCATCAAATCATAAGGAGGAAGAAGCTCGATGGACAAGATGAGATAAGGCACCAGGCCTGTTCAGGAGACTGTGAAAAGTAACCTCGCCATGAAGCAATCCAGCGACAACTTGGGAAAAGTTCAAGACAACGCCCGAAACAAGCCTAGGCAATCTAAAGGATTCGAAGGTGGAAATCCCAGAAAGAAAAGAGAGACAGGGAAATGGAAGTCGAGGATTCCGACCTATAACGAATACACCCCTTGAATAAGTCTCTTGAAAATATTTACTTATCTACCTGTAACACCTTTCAATATAGAAAGCCGCTCCCTAAGGAGTCTATAGAGGAACAGTAGCAGACGGGGAAGTACTGTCGCTCCCATGAGACCACGAGAAAAATACTGAGGAGTGTAGACACTTCCATGACGCCAGAGGAAATTAATCAGGCAGAAAAAGCTGCAGGAGTTTGTTAAAAATCCACCAGAGGGTTGGCCAGGAACGTCGGACTCCTGATGCGGGTCGGCTCCACGCCATCCAGAAGAACCTACCCAGACCATGGGTAGGTTGATCATAAACACTATAGTCGGAGGACCTCATCCTGCAGACAAGAATTGGCAAGAGATGGAACGATATGCTACCTCCTTGAGACATGCGAATTATAAATGTTGTTCGAATGTGGAAGATGGAACCCCCGCAAAAAATCAACGCATGATGACAGACGATATAATGTTTAGGAGTCGAGATGCAAACATGGTGGAGGCTCCTACTATCGACTCGATGGTCATATCTATGATGATCGGACCAACTTATGTCAAAAGAATGTTGATTGATTGTGGAAGCTCTGTCAACATCATCTTCAAGAAGGCTTATGACCAAATGAAGATGGAGACAAAAGATTTAAAACCATGCAAAGCCCATATCCATGGCTTCAATGGTGCCGCGACTGACGCAGTGGGTTATATCGAATTACCAGTTGAACTGAGAGAAGTGAGCATAGGAGAGTAGCAATCCTACCGTTCATAGCGATGGATGTTGACTCTCCACACAATGTATTTCTGGGTCGTCCGACCCTGGCAAAGTTTAGGGCAGTTTTGTCCTATGGTGTTTGACATTAAAATTTCCGACAGACAAATGAGTCGGTGTAGTGCATGGTGATCAGGCGACCGGTCGCGCATGTTATGTGGTAGAGCTGAGAGAGGCTTAGCGGAGAGAAAAGGGGAAGGTTGCGGAAAGCTCCGTCTGCATCCAAAACACTGAAATTGGCAAGTAATGCCTAAGCCTGGCTCGGGCAACATTCTCGGATCTATGGAGACATAGATCCGAGAGATGATGATGGGGGACCCAGGGAAGTGAATGCAGCACTGGCTGAGCTGACGATTGACATTCCGGTCAGTCGGAATGACCCGTCACGAGTTTTTAAGATTGGATCGCAACTCTGACCCACCATTGGCCGAGGATCTTGTTGATTTCCTCTGAGCGAACATGGACGTTTTCGCTTGGACACATTCTGATATGTGTGAGATTTCTCCCTCCATTGCAAGTCATATGTTGAACATAGACCCAAAGTACATCCCAGTATAACAGAAACAGAGAGGCATGGACCCGGAGAGGTCCGCTGCTCTCAGAGAGGAGGTGGACAAACTCAAAGCCGATGGGTTCGTCCGCGATCCCATCTACCCCGAATGGGTATCTAACCCTGTGCTGGTAAGAAAAGAGAATGGGAATTGGAGAACTTGTGTTGATTATTCTGATTTAAACAAAGCAAGCTCGAAGGATAGTTTCTCCTTACCTAGGTTCAACCAGCTGGTCAATTCAACGGCCAGACATGAGCTACTATCATTTATGGATGCGTACTCGGGATACAATCAAATCCAGATGCACATTCCAGACGAAGAACACACCAGTTTTATCACAGACATTGGGTTGTATTTCTATGTAGTGATGCCCTTCAGACTGAAGAATGCTGGAGCGACTTATCAACGTTTAGTAAACCAAATGTTTAAAGATCACATTGGCAGAACAATGGAAGTCTATGTAGATGACATGCTCATGAAGTCACGACAGTCAAATGACCCCATTCGAGACTTAGCAGAGATGTTTGATTTACTCAGGCATTATGGGACGAAAATCAACCCGTTGAAGTGTTCTTTTGGAGTTGCATCAGGAAATTTCTTAGGTTTCATTGTGAATGCATGTGGAATTGAAGCTAACCCGGAGGAGATTCAGGCTATTCGGGACATACAAGTGCCCAAAACTATAAAGCAAGTACAAAGCTTGAACGGAAAGGTGGCCGCGCTGAGTCGATTCATATCCAGAGCTACGGATAAGTGCATTCCTTTCTTCGATGTGATTAAGAAAGGAAAGAGGAATTTTGAGTGGACATCCGACTGTGAGGAAGCATTCCGAGCTCTGGTTAGACATCTAGAAAGTCCCTTGGTGCTATTAAAACCAATTGACCATGAAATGTTGTATGTATACCTGGCTGTATCCCAGCATGCTATCAGTACGGCTTTGGTTCTGGAGGAGGACCGAGTTCAAAAGCCATCGTATTATGTCAGTAAACGTTTGACGGGGGCAGAAAGAAATTATCCCAAGATTGAGAAACTAGCTTATTGCTTGGTGATCGCATCATGCAAGCTTTGTCCATACTTCCAGGCACACTCGATCAGTGTTTACAGTGATCAACCCTTGCGATAGGTACTCCAACGACCATAAACTTCTAGAAGGATGTTAAAATGGAATATCGAGTTGAGTCAGTTCGATATTACCCACCTTCTACGAAGGGCCATACAGGGGCAAGCGCTGGCATATTTCTTGTGACTCCTGAAAACCGATCAATTTGCTATGCTTTGAAGCTCGAGTTCATAGCAACGAATAATGAAGTCGAGTATGAAGCATTGATTGCTGGCTTAAGACTTATTAGAGAATTGAGAGTAAGATCGGTTGAAATCTTTTGTGACTCACAACTGGTGGTGTACCAAGTCTAGGGGGACTATCAAGCAAAGGGGCAGGGACTTGCCCCATCCTGGCCCGGGTTCAAGAGCTGCTAACGAATCTCGAGTATTATGAAATTTCATATGTCCCACTTGAGCAAAACAGAGCAGCTGATTCATTGGCAAAATTTGCAAGCACTGTTGATGCGCAACAGATGGGATTGCTTTCGGTTGAAACCTTACATGCTCCGAGCATACATATGATGGAGGTAGATTTCATGTTAGGAACAGAAATCGAGAAGGAATCATGGATGACCTCATTCAAGTAGTACTTGTTACACGAGGTCTTGCCCGAAAGAAGGAGCGAAATACGACAAGTCATTCATAAGGCTTCGCGTTACGTAATGTATGGCGGGGTAATGTATCGGAGGGGATTCACGACCCCCTTACTCCGGTGCATTGCCCATGATGAGATAAAACGAGTTTTGAAGGAAGTCCATGAAGGGAATGTGGTGACCATACTGGGGGGCAGATGCTAGCAAAGAAAATCCTCCGCTATGGATACAATTGGCCGACTGTAAATTAGGATGCCGTGGACTATGTGAGAAGATGTGACAAATGTCAGAAATATGCAAAAATCCCGAGTGCTCCGCCAACGGAACTCACACAAATGGTTGGTCTTTGGCTGTTTGCAATGTGGGGGATCAATATAGTTAGTTCCTTACCCATATCCAAAGGTGGTGCGAAATACGCGATAGTTGTGGTCGATTACTTTATAAAGTGGGCCGAACAGAGCCTTTGGCCACTATCACCGTCAAAAAGGTCATTAATTTCGTTGTACGAAATATCATATGCCGTTTTGTCCTTCTACGAACCACCATTACAGACAACGGAACTCAATTCGAAAGCAAAGAGTTCAAAGAATTTTGTCGAAAATATGGTATTGAGAAAAAGTTTACGGAAGTTTCTCATCCAAAAGCCAATGGACAGGTGGAATCCGTGAACAAGATAACCAAATCCATATTGAAAAAGCATTAAGAAAAGGCTACAGGAAAGTGGGTGGATGAGCTTCTAACAGCACTTTGGGCTTATAGAACCACCCACAAGTCTGCGACTGGCCACACTTCATTCGCATTGGCATATGGCATGGAAGCTGTTACACCCATAGAACTTGAAGTTCCATCACATGGGGTGACTTATTATGACTCTGATTCGAATCAAGATCTTTTGCTGGAATCATTGGACTTAATTGATAAAAAGTGCGAAGAAGCTAATTTAAGAGCGACCGCATACAGACACCTAGTCGCTCGATATTAAAATGAAAAAGTCCGACCGAAAATTTTTGGTGTCGGTTATCTCGTTTTGAAACGAATTTTCCCAGTTCCATCACATATGAGCCCTGCATGGGAAGGTGCATACGTCATTGAACGAAAGCTTGAAGAAGGAACTTTCAAGCTAGTGACCGTTGATGGTGCGGCACTCCCCCGAGCCTGGAATATTGAGCATTTGCAGCATTATTGTACTTAGATCATTTCTTTCATATTTAGTTACAATTATTTTCAGCAAGTTTTTATTCCTAGTTTACCGCATGTAATAATACAATTTAGCTTGTTTGCATTAATAAACGCTTAAAGCCATTTTTTCCATGAATTGTCGATGTTTTTGTGCATGATTACCTTGTGACGAATAACTAAGAGATACATTATTCTGTCTGAAGTGCGAACGAGCACTCAAAATCTCCATGTCACCAAAGTGCGAACTGGAGTACTCTGAGTCCCTGGAGTGCGGACTAGAGTATAAATGACTCAAAATCTTCAAGTCCCCAGAGTGCGGACTGAAGTACTACGAGTCCCCAGAGTGCGGACCAGCGTATAAATGACTCAAAATCTTCAAGTCCCCAGAGTGCAGACTGGAGTACTCTGAGTCCCCAGAGTGCGGATTAGAGTATAAACGACTCAAAATCTCCAAGTCCCCAGAGTGCGGACTGGAGTACTCTGAGTCCCTAGTGAAAGTGCGGTGTGTATACAATTATATGTGCTAATATAGTATACACGGATCGTGTAATATGGATTACAATACAAATGCGGAAATAGATGATAATAGCATAGTAAATAAAAAATAGAAAAATCACACCAGAGATTTATATACTGGTTCGGAGCACCGTCCTACGTCCAGTCCCAGACTTCTATCTGGATTTTCACTATTAACTTCCTCGCTTCACCCGGAGGAACAGGTTTACAACACTCGAACAACCGAACGGGATTTCACGCCTGTAATACGCTGAGGACTTCAACACTTGCCTCTTACAACACAGAGGACTTCAACAAAAGAACAAATACAATTGTTGTTAACAACTTGTGCTCTTGAAAACACGGATTTGTCACTAGCAGTACACCCTTCCTATAACCTTATCCTCAAAGTATGCGAAATGATGTTTTGAAAAGATTAAGGAAAGTATATTACTTATTGAATCAAAGGATATGAAATAGTTTCAATGATTCAATAAATAATTGAGAGCTTTTATAATGCAGGGGTATGTATAAAGTAAGATCAGAGATTAGATTAAAAAGAATATGAAATCATGTTTTTAATCAACGAATTGGATGAGTTTATATAGATAAGAATGGTTGTAACTCTTTGCCATTAAGAGATATGATCTTTGGTGAAAGGTAAGAGATGCAACCTTTGGAGAAGAGAAGTGTCTTTTGGAAAAATTGCTTTCTGTTTAAAAACGGTCGACAGGTTAAAAAGTGACCAGTAGACAGGAATTTAAATATATATACGTTATGTGTATGTGTGCACGTTTAGTGTGCAAATTATGCAGGAACGGTCGACCGCCTATATTGTGACCGGTCGACCGGTCCCTGTAAAGTTGCACACTGAATGCGCAACTACATTCTAATCGTATATATATTAATTTTCTTGAAAATGCATGATTATTTGAGGATAGATTTTAACAAGTTTATCACTAATATAATATCAAATAATCAATCTATAATCTAGAGTAACATATGTAGCTCTAATGACCTTGTTTTGTCGATCGCCTTTTAGTTATTTGTCAGAAATCAAAACTTTCATAAAACTTGTGACTCAACATTCTCCCCCTTTTTGATTGATGACAATATATATCTGCAAATCTGAATCTCCCCCTGAGTATGTGATCTCTCTCTCTTTGAATTCTCATATATGTATGTTCCTGCAAGCAATTGTTAGCCCTTTCTCCCCCTTTGTCATCAACAAAAAGGAGTAACAGATACTAGAATAGTAGAATGAATATGATATGCATAGCAAAATAAATCATTTACACATCCAAAACATAACAGAGTATACTACAGATCATAATGTCAAATGAAAAACAAGAATAACGACACTATTTAGTACAAGTGTCGATGACCTAAACCATAATAGAATCTAGGATGAAGCAGATCGTATCTCCTCTTCATCATCATCATCGTCGTCGTCATCATCATCTTCTTCTTCTTCCTCATCATTGTTCCCTCTAGATGATTCTCCATGTACATGACCACTCATACCTGTAGACTCGTCAGATGATGCCCAAGTGAAAACTGGAGCAGCAGGACGTTTTCCTGGGTCTTGTGCTTGAACAGAGGTGGATGTGGAACATGATATAGCATCCCATAGCATACCAAAGAATGACTTGACCTTATTGAAGCGCTTATCGATTTTAGAGTCCATGCGCTTGAGACGTGATTCAAGTAAAAATTGGTTACGCGCAATTGTTTCAAGTGATTCTTTTGTAGATGACTTTGATTTTAATAGTTTTACTTCATCGGAACGAGGACGAGAGGAAGTTGCTCGTTGTTTACTTGGTCCTCTTTGTTGCCATTCTTCAAAAGGCATAATCTCAAGATAAGGTGGAGGAAGCTTCATTCGTTTGATGGTTATGGAATCAATGCATTTTGGTTTTGAGGTTGCAGAATCAGGAGGATTGACCCCACAAGTTAACAAAAGTCGCATGATATATTCATTGTAGAAGAAATGAGGCCGTGTTGAGTTATTTACCTTGAGAATTTCATCAAAAAGCATGTGTACCCAATTGATTTGGATTTCACCATAAATAGCATAGAGTGCTTTGAAGTTTTCTTTATATACTGCATCATAATTTCCAAGTCTAGGAAAAAGAGAATGCATCAAAACACGATGAAGTAGTCTGGCTGTCGGTCGAAGTCCAATAGACTTAGTGCCATCACTATTGTCTTCTATGAACTGATGACTGGTACTATTTCGAGTGAAGACTTCGCAGAAGGTAGATGAAAACTCTTCACCTCGATTTGGTATACCAAGTATAGAGGCAATTCTAGCATGAGTAAGAAAAATTTTCTTGCCACAGACCACAGACCAGATGACGCCGTTTGGATTATCAGGTTGATACTCATCAAGATTCATGTTGGTGTAAAACAATTTGATCATCAAATGATTTATCTCCACACTATTTTCTGAAAAATCTATTAATGGAGTAATGTTGGAATTATTGCCTGGATGAAACTTGTAATTTGTCATCTGATTCCATCTTGTTACAGCAATTGGACTTTGAAGCCATTTTTTGACGGAGATGGTAAGAGATGAAGTTTCATAGGTTGCTCCTTTCTTGGATTTCTTTTGAGGAGGAGCCACTGTTGGAGGATTTGAGATTTGGGAATTGAAAATAGGAAACTAGGGTTTGTGATTTTGGGTAAAGGAACAGCTTGAGTAAAAAGTGAAAGAGGGTAGAGGGAAAAAATGACGCATAGGTATATATAAAAACTGAAAATACGTCAACCGGTCGATCGGCTATAACAGGGGCGGTCGACCGGTACTGGTCTGCTGAGCAAATCATGTTATTTTGCAAGTTTTTTATAGTATATCAACCTATATATATTATATTTCATTCGTAATACAAAATATAACCGTCATTACACAAGAGATAGATAAAGATATAATAACTATATATAAATCTAATGAGAAAGTTCGTCATTAGAATTATCTTTGTTTCCTTCAATACGTTTTGACCATGGACTCCATTGTTTCTGAGCTCCTTCATTCTTCTCATAGTTCCGATCCCACGAGTTAGGACTTTTAGATGTTGATGGCCTAGACGGCATTGGTTCATGCACGTCATGCTTGTTGGAACCGCAGAAAAATGTTGCCAACTTTTCTAAAACGGATAATCGTGCCGATGTCCGTTGTTGCTCGTGATAAAGTTGACTTTGCCCGTAATGGAGCTGTCTCTGAAGGTCTATCTGATGTTTCTGGTAGTGGTGCATCTCATCGATTTGAGCTTTGGTACGAGGAGAATAGAATAATGTCCTCTTCACTCGTTTTGAATTTGGAGTTTTATCAGACATACAAGAGCATTGATGATGACAACTTGATTTTTGTTTTGGAGTTGTAGGAGAATAAAATTGAAATGTATGATTCTTGAGCACATTTATCACAAATGTGAGCCATAGTGTATGTTGTATAGAATATTATGGTTAGATAAAAAAAGATGAACAAAATATAAAATTTTTGCAAGCTTATATACAAGTTTCTTATGTATAAACCTATGGATGTGAGTTAATGAAAAATTTTAACCAAGAAAACATAAGCAGAAATTTTATTGTAACTCTAAAAATAGCTTTCCTTTTAAAACTGAATTTATAAAATAAGAAAGGAAAGGACGATCACTAAAAGAAAAGAAAAAAATGAGTAAAGAGAATTTAACCATTAAATAAAGCAGTGGCTTATATTTAATGTAAAAAAAAATAGTTTATGCAAAAGTTATGGTTAAAGGATAACTAAAAAGAATAACTAAAGGATAACTAACAAGAAGACGTTCTTTAGAAATTACGTAGTCAAGATTTTTTCTTGAAATTAAACCAAGCACTCTTCGTAATCTAATAAAATTAGATTCGAGCAGAGGCTTAGTAAAAATGTCTGCTAATTGATTGTCAGTATGAACATATTCAAGACATATATTTCCTTTGTCAATATTATCTCGAAGGAAATGATGACGGATATCAATGTGTTTGGTTCTAGAGTGATTTACTGGATTTTTAGAGAGATTTATAGCACTAGTGTTATCACAGTATATAATAGAATTTGATAAATGAATATCAAAATCTTGAAGTGTTTGTTGCATATATAGTACTTGAGTACAAGCGAGAGCTGCTGATATATATTCAGCTTCACATGTTGATAGTGAAACACAATTCTGTTTCTTACTAAACCAAGAGACAAGTGATTTTCCAATAAAATGGCACGTACCACTTGTACTTTTTCTATCCGTTCTTGAGCCACCGAAATCAGCATCGCTATATGATACTAATTCAAATGGACATTCTTTTGGATAAAAAAGACCGAAATCTTTGGTATTATTAAGATAACGAATTATACGTTTCACTGCTCGTAGATGTGATTCCTTTGGATCGGCTTGAAAACGAGCACATAAACAAACACTCATTATTATATCTGGACGACTAGCTGTAAGATAAAGAAGAGAACCAATCATGCTTCGATACAATTTCTGGTCAACATTCTTACCACTTTCATCTTTGTCAAGATGTGTAGTTGTACTCATAGGAGTTGGTTTACCAGATGTATTTTCTAATCCGAAGCGTTTGATAAGGTTTTCACAGTATTTTCCTTGATTGATAAAAATGCCGTTTGAAAGTTGCTTTATTTGAAGTCCAAGAAAATAAGATAGTTCTCCCATATGAGACATTTCGAATTCTTTGGTCATAATACTTGCAAATTCTTTGCAAAGTTTATCGTTTGTTGAACCAAAGATGATATCGTCTACATATATCTGGATAACTAGAATATCTTTTCGAGAATGTTTAATAAACAGAGTTTGATCGACTTTGCCTATTTGAAATCCTGAGCTAATAAGATAGCTACGTAGTCGTTCATACCAAGCACGAGGTGCTTGTTTTAAACCATACAGAGCTTTCTTAAGTTTGAACACATGGTCAGGATATTTTTCATGTACGAACAGAGGAGGTTGTTCGACATAGACATTCTCTTTGATAAATCCATTGAGAAAAGCACTTTTGACATCCATCTGATAAAGTTTGAAATTATGGTGACAAGCAAAAGATAATAGGATTCTAATAGCTTCTAGTCGAGCAACTGGTGCAAAAGTTTCTTCATAATCGATACCTTCTTCCTGATTATTTCCTTGTGCTACTAATCTTGCTTTATTTTTGGTGATATTTCCTTGTTCGTCGGCCTTATTTTTATAAACCCATTTAGTACCGATTACTGACTGATCAGTTGGTCTTGGAACAAGTTCCCAAACGTCATTGCGCTCAAACTGATTTAGTTCTTCCTGCATGGCAATGATCCAGTAATCATCTGTAGCAGCTTCTTTTGGATTCTTAGGTTCGATATTTGAGAGAAAAGCGACATGACCCATTTGATTGAGTTGACTCCTTGTTCTGACATGTGATGTTATTTCACCGATTATATTTTGAGGCGGATGGTCTCTTAATATTCTTGGTGGTGATTGTAACTCACATATTTGAGGAATTTTCTCAATAATTATTTCCGAGTCAGAATCAATATTTGTGATGATTTGATTGTCAGTGACTATTGATTCGTCATCATCTGATATAGTGTGAGGGTGCTGATAGATTTCATCAAAAGAGACATGAAGTGATTCTTCAATAGTTTTGGTTCGTTTATTAAATATCCGATAGGCCTTACTTCGTTCCGAATAACCGACAAATATTCCTTCATCGGCCTTTGGATCGAATTTGCCAAGCTGGTCTTTCGTATTTAAAATAAAGCACTTGAAACCAAAAACTTTGAAGTATGAGATTTTAGGCTTCCTTTTGTTAAATAATTCATAAGGAGTATTCTTGGTAAGAGGTCTTATGGATACACGATTTAAAACATAACAGGCAGTTGCCACAGCTTCTGCCCAAAAATGTTTTGGTAAGGTGGTTCCATTCAATAATGTTCTTGCACATTCTTGTAAAGTTCGGTTTTTCCGTTCTACAACTCCGTTCTGTTGTGGAGTTCTGGGAAACGAAAAATTATGATATATACCTTTCTTTGTACAAAAATGTTCAAATTCATTATTTTCAAACTCTCCGCCATGATCACTTCTTATATTTTTAACTTTAATCCCTTTTGGATTTTGAATTCTTTTGACGAAAGATTTGAAATGATCGAAAGTGTCACTTTTATTTTTTAAGAAAATTGTCCATGTATAACGAGAGAAATCATCAACAATTACAAGCACATATTGACTGTGATTTATTGATTGAACTCTAGTAGGTCCTAATAAATCCATGTGTAGTAACTCAAGTGGTTGTAATGTTGATATGACTTTCTTGGATTTAAAAGATGATTTGGTCAATTTTCCTAATTGACATGCATCACAAATGTTGTTAACTTTAAAACTCATTTTGGGTAGTCCTCTAACTAGATTGTTTTTGGCTAGCTTGTCAATAGTTCTGAAGTTTATATGACAGAAGCGTTTGTGCCATAGCCATGGATCATTGTCATTAGCCACAAGACACATATCTGAATTATGATTAATATTCATATTCAAAATATATATATTTCTGTCTCTATAACCTTCGAAAACCAAATTATGGTCTTTATCTAAAATACTACACTTATTATTTGAAAATGAAATTATAAAACCCTTGTCACATAACTGACTAATACTAAGCAAATTGTGTTTTAAATTTCTAACTAGCATGACATTAGTAATAAGAGGTAAGTTAGATGTACCGCAATTGCTCACATCGCCTTTGCCGATGATATAGCCTTTTGAATTGTCTCCAAAAGTGACAGAGCCACCATCTGAATATGTAATATTTGTTAATAAACTCTTGTCTCCCGTCATGTGCTTTGAGCAACCACTGTCCAATATCCACTTTCCTCTTTTCTTAAGTGGGACCTGCAAAAAATAGAATTAAGTCCATGGTACCCACTTTTTATAGGGTCCTAAGAGTTAGGTCTTAGGAGTCCAAACCCATTTGGGTCTGGTATCCCCTTTATATATATAATTATTATTAAAATGCACAGTATTCATGAATTGCTGAATGTATTTGTTCCTAATCAAATTGTTATTTGTTTTAGGAACCCATATTTTGATAGTCTTGACATTTTTCTTTTGAAATTTCACAACTGGTTTTGGTTTGGAATATAATAAACTAAGATTTTTCTTAGCTTCAGTTTTTTGTACTTACTTTTTCCTTTTATTTCCAAGATGTTTCTTGGTTTCTTGTTTGTTATATCCCAATCCTTGTTTGTCTGAAATAGATTGTGAACTTTCAATGATTTTTGTCAAATTTTCTCGACCTTTGTTAAAATTAGAAACATTTTGAGTAATGTCATCAAACTTTGTTTGTAAGCTAGCCTTTTCTAGGTCTAGAATTTTGACTTTTGCTTTAAGCTAATGATTTTCAGTAGTGAGAGCATTATTTTTCTCTTTTTGAGTTTCTATTTCTTGACTCAAAAGAGATATTTGAGAGTCAACATTAGATGATGATTCTTGAATATTTTCAAGTTCCTCTTCTAATATTTTCTTCTCATCTGTTAACATATCTCGTTCAAGCTCTGCTCTACTTATATCTGCTTTGACTACTTTTAATTGACGTTTTATGTCTTTATATTTGATTATCAATTCAGCATTAATATCAAGTAATTCATCAAATGTAGGAATTTGTACCTCATCTTCTGTTGCCATAAAACAAACATTAGCTTGTTCATTCTCTGAATCACTTTCACTTTCTGATGAAGATGACTCTTAATCATCCCATGTTACTGAGAAGGCTCGTTTCTTAGATTTGTCCTTCTTATATTTGAATTTGTCATTTTCTGACTTCTTCTTTTGTTCTGGACAATCTTTCTGCATGTGTCCCTTTTTGTGGCAGTTGAAACATTCTATAGCAGATGAAGATGGTTTATTTGATCCAGGTTTCCTTTTATTGTAACGACTGGCTTTTCGATATTTTAAGAATTTTTTGAATCCTTTCGCAATGAATGCCAAATCTTCGTCTTCAGAATCTGATTCATTTTCATCTTTCTCAACATGAAATGCTACATTTTTCTTTTCTTCTTTCTGTTCTTTTCTAGCCTGCAAATTTGCTTCATAGGACATTAAATTTCCTATCAATTCATCTGGCTTCATGACGGAAAGGTCATTAGCTTCTTCAATTGCTAATACTTTTCCTTCCCATTCACTAGTCAGAGAGTGTAGGACTGTTGAAACAACATCGAAATCAGAATACTTTTGTCCTAAGCCAATAAGTGCATGGTGAATAGTTTGAAACCGTGAATACATGTCATTGATTGTCTCATTTGGTTTCATTTTGAAATTTTGAAATTGACTTTTCAGCATGGCTATTTTGGCTTGTTTAACCTTGTTAGTACCTTCATGAGTGATTTTTAGTGTTTGCCAAATTTGATATGCAGTAGTGCAGATACTAACACGATTATATTCATTTTGGTCTAATGCACAGAACAACTTATTTATTGCTCTTGCATTTACGGCTGCTGCCGTTTTCTCAGCTGCAGTCCATTCTGAATAATCAGTTGTTGGATTCACTATTTCTCTTTGAGTGGCATTCCAAGCATCATAGCTATTTGATTGCATAAAGAATGACATACGTGTTGCCCAATAACTATAGTTAAGACCATTGAAAAATGGAGGTCTCTGTGTTGATTGACCTTCCGTGTAAGTGGTGTTTTGAGTGCTAGTACTTACGTTATTTGCCATATTACTATAATATATCAAATAACTGTGTTACGGTTATATGATGACCGTGCTCTGATACCAAATGAAAGTGCGGTGTGTATACAATTATATGTGCTAATATAGTATACACGGATCGTGTAATATGGATTACAATACAAATGCGGAAATAGATGATAATAGCATAGTAAATAAAAAAATAGAAAAATCACACCAGAGATTTTTATACTGGTTCGGAGCACCGTCCTACGTCCAGTCCCAGACTTCTATCTGGATTTTCACTATTAACTTCCTCGCTTCACCCGGAGGAACAGGTTTACAACACCCGAACAACCGAACGGCATTTCACGCCTCTAATACATTGAGTACTTCAACACTTGCATCTTACAACACAGAGGACTTCAACAAAAGAACAAATACAATTGTTGTTGACAACTTGTGCTCTTGAAAACACGGATTTGTCACTAGCAGTACACCCTTCCTATATCTTATCCTCAAAGTATGCGAAATGATGTTTTGAAAAGATTAAGGAAAGTATATTACTTATTGAATCAAAGGATATGAAATAGTTTCAATGATTCAATAAATAATTGAGTGCTTTTATAATGCAGGGGTATGTATAAAGTAAGATCAGAGATTAGATTAAAAAGAATATGAAATCATGTTTTTAATCAACGAATTGGATGAGTTTATATAGATAAGAATGGTTGTAACTCTTTGCCATTAAGAGATATGATCTTTGGTGAAAGGTAAGAGATGCAACCTTTGGAGAAGAGAAGTGTCTTTTGGAAAAATTGCTTTCTGTTTAAAAACGGTCGACAGGTTAAAAAGTGACCAGTAGACAGGAATTTAAATATATATATGTTATGTGTATGTGTGCACGTTCAGTGTGCAAATTATGCAGGAACGGTCGACCGCCTATATTGTGACCGGACCGGTCCCTGTAAAGTTGCACACTGAATGTGCAACTACATTCTAATCGTATATATATTAATTTTCTTGAAAATGCATGATTATTTGAGGATAGATTTTAACAAGTTTATCACTAATATAATATCAAATAATCAATCTATAATCTAGAGTAACATATGTAGCTCTAATGACCTTGTTTTGTCGATCGCCTTTTAGTTATTTGTCAGAAATCAAAACTTTCATAAAACTTGTGACTCAACACCTAGAGTGCGGACCAGAGTATAAACGAATCAAAATCTCCAAGTCCCTAGAGTGTGGACTGGAGTACCCCGAGTCTCCAGAGTGCGGACTAGAGTATAAACGACTCAAAATATCCAAGTCCCCAGAGTGCGGACTGGAGTACTCTAAGTCCCTAGAGTGCGGACCAGAGTACAAACGACTCAAAATCTCCAAGTCACCAGAGTGCGACTAGATTATAAACGACTCAAAATCTCCAAGTCCCTAAAGTGCGGACTAGAGAACTCTGAGTCCCCAGAGTGCGGACTAGAGTATAAATGACTCAAAATCTCTAAGTCCCCAGAGTGCGGGCTGGAGTACTCTGAGTCCACAAAGTGCGGACCAGAGTATAAACGACTCAAAATCTCCATGTCCCCAGAGTGCGAATTGGAGCACTCTGAGTCCCCAAAGTGCGGGCTAGAGTATAAATGACTTAAAATCTCTAAGTCCCCAGAGTGCGAACTAGAGTACTCTGAGTCTCCAGAGTGCAGACTGGAGTATAGACGACTCAAAATTTCCATGTCCCGAGAGTGCGGACTGGAGTACTCTGATTCTCCAGATTGCGGACCAAAGTATAAGCGGCTTAAAAGTCTCTTAAGTCCCGGAGTGCGGACTGAGATACGAATGACTTGATGTCATCAAGTCCCCGGCGTACAGACTAAAAAATATTCTAAGTGTTTGAAGCATGGAATAAAGGATGAACAATTACAAAGAATTTTAGAGTTATATGAAGATAAAGTGAGAAGTTCATGTAACTCACAACAGCGTGGCTTCGACCACAATCACACAGAAAGATGAATGATAAAAGTCTTTTGAAAGACAAAAGAACTGGGCTTTATTTATTCAAAAGTAATTCTCTACTATAACTCGTCCAAAATTCAGATTCAAAAGTCTATTTACATGGACTACTAAAATAAATAAAAATAATTACATAATCTAGACTAACTCTCGTTGAACGAGAGTAACGATTACTTCTTTGACTTCTTCCCAGACAACTCCTCTCCCGTGCGTTTGCCCTTGGTAATTTTCTTTAATGGGGAGGTAACAATTGAAGAAGTACGGGGAACTTCAATTGGTCTGGACCCGCCAGGGAGGATGACCTTCAACGGCTTATTCAGAGGATCATCCAGGTCCACAACTTGAGGCTCAACTTTGATTTCGACTGTCTTTTTCTTCTCCTTCTCAAGCTGCTCCTTCATGCTTAGTTTAGATGTATGTTCAGAGGCATCTGCAATCTCGATTTCATAACTCACATTGATGGGAGAGGAAATCTCGGGCTTATCCTCATCAAGCGCTCCAATCACCTGAGCATTTGGACTGGGAGCCTCCCCTGCGTTAGTAGCCTCACTTGTTTTTTCCTTCACCTCCTTGGCGACGTCGCTTCTCAGAGTGGGCTCGAGATCAGTATGACCTGCACACAATCATGAAAAATAAGCATTAGAATACAATAGTCTCTCTGAAAAAACGATGACTTTTGGAATGTTAAAGTGAAGGGTTATCTACCAGGTTCCGGCTGGCTCTTAGCTGTCCGAGGGGCCTCATCCTCTGGAATGGGAGGCATAATGTGAACGCCGAGGCCAGGGTCCTCCGGGTTGTAACTGATATGCTGCTCAAATGGATTAAATATCGACCGATCGACCGATTGAGTAGGCGCATGATCTAGAGACTCGATCCCGGATGGATCGGCAGTAACATCTTTCCCTTTCGATGAGGGGGAGCCTTTGCAGTAAAGAGCTTTCGCTGTAGAAAGGTCTAAAGGCTCGTTTCCCTTAAGAAATTCCCTTATCAAAACTTCCTCATTGACCTCCTCGGTGCCAAGTTCAACCTTCTTGATTTTCACTAAAGTCTCCCATGCCTCAACTAGGGATTCAAGGTAGCTCTCTCCTATAAATGTTAAGTCTCGATGCATGAGGACACATGCATTGAATTCTGCAATCAGTGGGTCGAACATGCTTTTGACCTCCTCCCTACCAGCTTCTTTAGCCGCCTCAAGGCGAGAGTCAAACTCCACAGATGCTATTTTCTTGCCCTCTTCACGGGCTTCATTCTTTAGCATCTCAACCTTAGAAAGTTCATCATCAAGCTTCGCCTTCAGAAGTCGTGTGGCAACGATCTCGTCGCAATATCGTTGCAACTCTTCTTAGGTAGCGGTCTTCTCCTCTCTTTCTTTGCAGACTTGCTCCTCTAGCTCCTTAACACGGAGGGCAAATGCGTCCCTCTCCTTCTGCACCGAGTCCTTTTCCAAAGCTAGGACTCCCCAGCGTTGGACCGCCTCGTCAATTTCTTTTTTATGAGTTGACTCCAGATGATTGATGGCCTCTGTAGTATCTTTAACGCTCTGTTGGGCAGCTTCAAGCTGAGACTTATAAGAAACAAGCTCTTTGTCCTAAGCTTTAATAATGTATTTATCATGGATAGCCTCAAGCTTCAGGCGATCGATCTCATGCTAATGCTCTATGGAAACTTCTGAACCTTTTTCGGCTAAGTGCACGAAAGCATCGTGCTAAACATAGACATCATTAGTACAGGCGACAACACTCTGCTTGACATGCCCTGGAATCTGGTCAAGCGCCAAAAGAAACTTTAAGCCATCAAAGCATATCTTCGGAAACGAGGCTTTAAGTTCAGCAAGTCGTTCGGCGACCGTTGGATCAGTTATGGGAGCAAGAGGAGTCTGCTTGGAGACCGCAAGTGTTCTGTGGGGATCTTGAGATTGCCAGGTACTTGATGAACCGGAGTGTTGATCCCGATATGCCTCAGGCTGAGACCCCTTATGTGCAGGTTTCTATTTGCTATGCTCCAGTTGAGAAGGAGGATCAGGAGAGTAGGAGGACCGACTATAAGATTTTCTCCGATAGGAAGATTCCCCGCAGTGGTAGTCTCGATCACTGGATTCATCTCTATCTTGACACTTGCCTGAGCCCGAATCCCGGCCAGATTGGTAAAAAATCAATGAACCGCAAAGGCGGTCAAGTCCATGTATATGCCCCATGTCACCTACACAAAATTTAAATAACGGTGAGTTAGCAAGGAGTAGGGTAACAACAGAAATTTAAGTGTAAGGTGAAGTGCATATGTTTGTGTGTGTCTTAATGTTTCCCCCCGATGGACCAGTTTCTTTACTAATAGGAGTTTTTCTCCCTGGTTTTGGGCTTGAACACTTATATCGCCTCTCGCGGGCGAATGAAGCTTAAGGGCCTCTGAATCGTCGAAGCCATAGTTGAGAAGATCTTTCGGTATGGTAAGGTTCGACAGGCCCTTCAGAGAACTTTCTAAGTGCTGTAAGGAAGGTTCTTTCTTCGTTGAAAAAGGGTAGCTTTAGAAGTTCCGCCCATTGCTTTCATCCTAAGCTTGTATGTCAGTTTCTTCTTCCTTTTAGAAGAGGAAAGCGATGTTTCAATGTTATGAACTTCAACTATTGGGTCCCGGGATGGACTAACATTTTCACCTTATGCTTCGGGCGTTTCGGTACCTTTAATCTCCCCCTCCTCTGGCATATCAGGGGCTTTGTGTGCTGAGGATTAGGCCTTCTTCTTTCCATTGCCCGAAGTAGGCTTGGGTATGGACACCTTGGGGGAGGCTTATTCGACGACCTTCCGCCAGCAACCCGAACTTTGAAAGCGACTTATTTGAAATGAGTGATTTGATGTCCCGGTCTTCCACGGGGACGGCTTGAATAGCTTCGACAGCCTCAGAGTACCCGAAGCCTTCGGGACGTGGATTGATACATGAAAAAATGAATGAAGATTCAGTAAAGATGTAAATCTCTGCAAAATTCAAGTATTGATCCGCAAAAGGAACTTACTTCCTTCTATCCATCTTCAAGCAAAGCCGGAGGGGCAACGTACATAGAACCACTCTTGCTTATACTGGGAAAATTTACTTCATGCCCCAGTCAAAATTTGGCATATTTTATGCGAATCGAGAAACATGAAAGATGGGCTATCTGTCCGTCTCTTGATGCGATAGATGTATCAGATATCACCTGCAGTCAGAAGCTTGAAGAGGACGCTCATGAAGAGGATGCAAGTGCCGTATATGAATGCGTGGCTGTTCGGATGTAGTTGCAATGGGGCAATCTCGATATACTGCAACACGTCTCGAAGAAATGAGTTGAATGGTGGCATGCTACCAACCCAGCACATGAATCTATTGCAAGCTGTATATCCGACTGGGGGCAAGTATGGACGATCATGCCCCGATGGAACTAACACCTCGTTGAAGTGGATTCCATGGATAGAGCATATCCGATGGAGTGTAGTTTCATTCATCTTTGAGGCTTGTGAATCGACTGGGTCGTCGAAGAAAATTGCTGCTTCCATAGCGTCGGGAGCCAAGTCGAAATATGCCGTCGTAGGGCTCGGTAAGTCTTGAGCAGGGGTAGTAGACTGATTTGAAGTTCCTACAACTTCTTTTCGAGAGGATAGCCCAGGTCTGTCCGAGATCGTTGCGGAGCTAAATTTCTTAGAAATCTTTAATGAAGATTGAATCTGACAAGGCACCTATCTGAACTACACTTGAAAAACAATCGACATTAGACTAATAACATAAATATTCCCCCTCCTCCCCCCCGTGTGGTGTGTGAACTAGTGCGATCATTCAAATGTAAGTGCCAAGCAGTGAAAAGACACTAGATTGATTAAATAAGTTTAAGCTTTGAAATGTCATCTTCGAAGACCGTCATCGCTAACCATCTAAGAGGGCTTGTCGTAAGATGGTTTACATTTTGAACTCGACATCGTCACTGCATTTGAAAGGTTATTAACTGTTAAATAAGTTAAAGTCCAAATTTTAGTTGTTCAAACATGTGATTTATCTGTCCGAATTGTCAGATATGCTTTGTTGTTTGAGTATGTCCTTGTTCATTATCCTATGTTCAGGCATAAAGTATGTGTTTAGTCAATTATGCGTTAGGTTCAACTGGGCTTGCTGTTGTACACGACCCCCCTACCTAACCACTTCATTGTTCGACATTCAACTAGTTATGCCGAACCACAATCATGCCGAGCCACCTCGCTCGGCATTCTTCCTTCAGCGACAAACAATCACCTACCATTCATTATTATCGTTCGACATGCAGCAAGACATGCCGAACCACAAGCATGCTGATCCACACCGTTCGGCACTCCACTCTTCCAACTCCTCCTCTTCACCGTTCGGCATGCGACAAAATCATGTTGAACCATGCTCGTGTCGAGCCGCATCGCTCGGCATTATGTCCTTAACGCCACTTTTACTCCTTTCCTCCATCCCTACCGACCGGCATGGCCAAGCCCTTCGGCAAGTCATACCAAGCCATGTTGCTCGGTATTCTACCGATTACTACTTCTTTTCTGCTTTTCCCTCCAATCTCGATCGGCATAAAGAAATTATACCGAGTTGTGGTTGTGCCGAGCCGTATCGCTCGGCGCATTAAACCACAACCACATTTCTACTCCCGTATTTCCCCTCCATCGCTTCGCATAACGAGCTCATGCCGAACCACAACATTACTTCTTCCACCAACTCTCTCCTTCAAGCACCTCCAACGTCCACTTCTCTCCTCCACTCCGCCTAGCCTTAAACTCCTCTAAACAACAACGCCTCTCCCTTAACTACTGTTCCACATGATTCCTATTGACCTAGATTTTACAGAGTTTGACGAGATCGAATCTTGTGCTAAGTTTCCTGTTTGGGGTGTAGTGTTTAGAAGAAAGGTCATTACCTAAAGAACGAGTTGAAACTTAGGGAGATTCTAGAGTAGGTAGCACAGTTCTAATTGGACCCATAAATTTGAGAAGGAGACGAGGCAACGTATAGAGATTGGGGGAGGAAGGGTAAGTAGTTTGTTGAAGTCTCTTGGGAGTTGAGTTCGTAGTTTTTGAAAAGTAAAGGTAAAAAAGAAAAAGAAGAAGGAGTACCAGCTTAAATAGAGAGAGGGGAAGTTGTATGGGTCGTGACCGGTAGAGCCAGTCAATGCACGTCCCTCGTTCGGAATTATGTCATTCGTCATTAGCATGTCCCTTGGCATACAATGCCTCGATCGGCATTCAGAGAAAAGTACAGTCGAGGAGACTAAGCCAAGGCTCGAAGCAAAACACGGAGGACTTGTGATTCAAAGCGCATCATGTTTGACCACATGATGCACTTTGGGGGGCAAGTGTTACCCGGAGGTTTGACCAGGTAACTAGAGACATGGCATATGTGCAACGTTTGGCATCCAGCGCTGTTCAGCATAGCATTCTCATTCGGCACAACTGGCTCGACCGGCACTCCAGCCTCCCCCGGCATTCAGCCTCGACCGACACTCAAGCCTCGACCGGCATTCTAGCCTCGCCCGACAATCCAACCTTGACCGGCATTCAGGCCTCGATCGACATTCATCTTCGCTTGGCATTCAAGCCTCGTTCGGCATTCTAGCCTCGTTCAGCATTCAAGCCTCGATCGGCATTCCAGCCTCGTTCGGCACTCATGCCACGTTCGACATTCCAGCCTTGTTCGGCGCTCCAGCCTCGTTAGGCAGATGGACTTGCTCGGCATGAGCATGTCATTCGGCATCTCCCCTCGATCGGCATCGGATCTCATTTGGCCTACACATTTCACTCAACATACTGCCTCGTTCGGCTTAGCAACATGGCTCGGCATTTGTCGCTCGGCATTTGTGGCTCGGCACACATAAGTCATTCATTTTGGGCCGAGTTATCTTACTACTAGGCCCATAAGGGAAATCCAACCCATATTCATCTATAAATAGAGAGGCAGGGGCACAGTGAAAGGGACTTTTTTCGATAACACCGGGGAGACTCTGCCGCATTCAAGAATCATTCAAGACTTATCTTCTTTGCTTAACAATTGTATTCAAGTAGTTGGTGTACGGATTGTATCTGTAATCGATCGTTGAGAAAAGCAATAAAGATTAACCTCAAAGTGGACGTAGGCAGTTACGCCGAACCGCTATAAATTTGGTGTTCTTGCTTTCTGCGTTTAATTTAACAACTATAAATTTACTTTCTTCATTAATATCTCTACACAATCTCTCTTAAGGGTGTTAGTGACCAATTCTGGTGCTAACAATAGGTAATTCCACAAAAGCAAAAATATACGATGGGATGTTTAGTGCTTTTAGAATATGCATAATATAAGCCGGGTAAATGACTGTCTGGCGAGATCTATTCCGAAAACCTTTTAGTTCATCGAAAATGAACTAAGCCCAATTGATCTTAGTTCGATTAAGCAGTGCACATAGTGGTTTGTGTTCAAGATCAGTAATTTGTTCATGGCTACCTAATCGAGGAATAATAGTATTTATAAGCATTCGTGTAAGGAGCCTAGCCCGCGGCCTGAGGAATAATAGTATTTATAAGAATTCGGGTAAGGAGCCTAGCCCGTGGCCTAAGGAATTTGGAAGAAAATTGAGGCATTCGATTTTCCCATAATTGATGAGTGATTGTATCATGGGGTTTGAACCGCATGTCCTCTATTTCAGATAAATTATGATCCATATAAGAGCACTCTAAGAATCATCCAATCATTACGGGGTTTAACTTGATTGTTGCCCCATAGACGCTCGTCTATAACCAATCTTCATCATTCTCAGTTGTCCATACTGATGGACTATCCAGATTAGTGTAAACAAAATATATAGCTAATTAATCGATAGAAACATCGTTGGCATTAAAAGAAAGAAGAGTTTGCAATTAACCTTGCTCACATATGTTATCCATATCATAAGAAGGAAATTTGATTAGGCTATAGAAAGGACCTCGATGCATCTTCTTAATCTTCAAGTCGTCAAAGAGTCGTCTATTTATTGGATTCTGAAATAACCAATTATTGATTTGAGTATCAGTCACCATCAATGGTTGAGAGGAAGATTCTTCTCCATGCTTTGTATTTTTTAATTCCCATCTTTTTAGTTCGTGGTGGCATTAATTTGATAAGAAATTCGATTTTAGAGACTTTGAGAAAGATAAAATTTAATTTGGAAATGAATTGAAGTGGTGGAAAAGTGGTTGATCGATCAGGCATAGAGTTTTAAAAAACTATCATTCTAGTTCCAGACATCTTAAAAAGTAGATCAGACATCTGGAGATGCTTAAATTAGGAACAGAGAGGAAAATCAAACGTCTAAAATTAAAATTCAAACTTCTAGAAAGTTTAAATACGAGATAGAGAGTAATTTCAGATGTCTTGAATTGAATTCAAACGTCTAGAAACATATATAATTTGTTCCAGATTCCTATTTCAGACGTCTGGAATCTATTTCAGACGTCTGAAAACTCCAGATTAGCATTTGTTTAGAGTTTTGTGTAGAAAAAGATTTATGTGATGGATAGAATACAACATACACACACACACACATATATATATATAATCGTCTCCAAACATCATAGTTTATTTTTCTTGGTACCATCCCTGACGATCCTATGAATTCGGTTCGTAGGTGGGATCAACATAGTTGGTTGGGGACCAGGAAGGATGTTTGGGTGATGAAGTTGACGGTTCGTCTTTAGGAGTCAATAAAGCATGAAGATTTTAATGTAAAAACTTCTTTGTTGGAGAATGACCACATATAGCATATAGAGCTTTTTCCAAGAAGTTTAAATGCTTGATTGTTTCTTGCTGTGTATAGTACATTTCCTTTTGAACATCCATCATTGCGAATTGATAATGTGATATTTCATTAAGTTTTTCATGGATTGTAGGTGGTCTTCTTCAGTAGAAGTGACAATCCCCATTGACTTTTTGAGAAGTTAAGAGAAGGTAGGGACCGAGGAGGTGAAGGAGTATGAAGAGAAGAGGTGGATACGTTTGAGGATGGCGATCCAGAGTTATACGAACTTATTTCTTGAGATGAAATTTTGATTTTAATATTTTTATGTTTTAAAAAAAAAATTTAGAAAGTTAGTTTTTATAGCAATCCAAATATAAAAATAGGTAGTTTGTTTATGGTGTAAAATTCATGTCTAAAATTTTTATAGGTTTTTAACAAACTAATAAACTTGTGGATATAAGAATTTTTTCTTAATTTAAAAGTTCATTAAGTGAACAAATGCCTAAGTCTCGTTGTAATTTTACAAAAGTTTGTTCGTTTAGTGGTTTTATAAAGATATCGGCTATTTGATTTTCAATGTTAACATATTCTAGAGTTATAGTTCCTTTTCCGACATTACCTCTTAAGAAATGATGTCTCATATCTATATTTTTAGTTCTAGAATGATTTACCAGATTTTTAGATAGATTGGCTAGTGTTATCACAATAAATCGGGGATTTTTCAATTATTTTTCTAAAATATTTTAAGGTGCGTTGCATGTAAATTACTTGTGCGTGTGCAAATGCCGCTGAAATATATTCGGCTTCACAAGTGGATAGAGAAACACAATTTGGATTTTTACTAAACCATGAGAAGAGAGATTGTTCGATGAAATGACATGTTCCACTAGTACTTTTTCTATTTGTTTTGCATCCTCCAAAATCCGCATCGCTACATGATACAAGTTCGAAGGAAGATCCTCTTGGATAGAATAATCCATAGTTTTTCATGTTAGATAAATATCTCAAAATATGTTTAACGGCTCTTTGATGAGATTCTTTTGGTTTTGCTTG
The DNA here is from genome assembly GCA_030765085.1 of Allium cepa. Classification (NCBI taxonomy): domain Eukaryota; kingdom Viridiplantae; phylum Streptophyta; class Magnoliopsida; order Asparagales; family Amaryllidaceae; genus Allium; species Allium cepa. Next base: position 715,989,094 of record CM060945.1, on the reverse strand, counting down.
AAAACATGCGCAAAGACAAACACTCATCATTATATCGGGTCCACTTGCGGTTAAGTATAATAACGAAACAATCATACTCCTATATAATTTTTCATCAAAATCTTTCCCATTTTCATCTTTATCGAGATGATCTCTACTACTCATAGGAGTAGGTTTATTAGATGTTTTATCCATACCAAAACGTTATAATAGTTTATTCCAATATTTTTCTTGATGTATAAAGATACCATTCTCTAGTTGTTTTATTTGTAATCCTAAAAAGAAATTTAATTCTCCCATGCGTGACATTTCAAATTCATTTTTCATTACATTAGAGAATTCTACACATAAATTTTCATTAGTTGATCCAAATATGGTATCATCGACATAAATTTGAATAACTAAAATATCATTATTTTTTCTTTTAATAAATAAAGCCGTGTTAATTTTACCAATTTGAAATCTTGATGAGATTAAATGAGTTTTAAGCCTATAGTACCAAGCTCTAGGAGCTTGTTTTAACCCATATAATGCTTTATTTAATTTATAAACAAGATTTGGAAATTTTTCATGTTCAAATAACGGTGGTTGTTCAACATAAACATTATATTTGGTAAAGACATTCAAAAATGCACTTTTGACATCCATTTGATATAATTTAAATTTGTTATGACAAGAAAAAGCGAGTAGAGTTCGTATAGCTTCTAATCTAGCTATAGGCACAAATGTTTCATCGTAATCAATTTCTTCTTCTTGATTATACCCCTGTGCTACTAAACGTGCTTTATTTCGAACTATGTTTCCGGTTTCATCGGCTTTATTTTTAAGTACCCATTTAGTTACAATGGCGGATTGATCTTCTGATCTTGGAATGAGTTCCTAAGCATTGTTTCGTTAGAACTGATTTAATTCTTCTTGCATAGCTAAAATCCAAAAATTATCTTTAGAAGCTACTTTATAATTCTTTGGTTCAAAATTTGAAAGGAATGCAACATGACTTATTTGACTAAGTTGATTTCGAGTTACTCTAGAGTTTAAATCTCCAATAATATTATCTATAGGATGATTCTTTAATATCCTAGGAGGTGAAAATAGAGTATTATTTTGATCGACGGCTTCATTATTATTGTGAGGCGTGTAAGAAGAATTATTTGGATGTATTTCTTCTTTGTCATTAATTTATGTAGTTACGGAATTTTCATCAAAAGAAACATGTAAACTTTCTTCAATAATATTTATCCTTTTGTTATAAATTCTATAAGTTTTGCTACGATCCGAATAGCCAACAAATATTCCTTCATCAGCCTTAGGATCAAACTTTCCTAGATTGTTTTTAGTATTCAATATGAAACATTTTGATCCAAAAGTTCTAAAATATGATACTTTAGGTTTATTACCAAAAAATATTTCATAAGGAGCGTTTTTTGTCATTGGTCATAATGTCGCAATATTCAAAACATAATAAGCCGTGGCAATAGCTTAAGCCCAAAAATGTTTTGGTAGATTACTACTGTTTAATTTTGTTCTTGCACATTCCTGTAATGTTCGATTTTTCCGTTTGACTACATCGTTTTGTTGTGGTGTGCGTGGAATTGGAAAATTATGATTAATTCCCTTTTTATTGCAAAAAGTTGTAAAAAGTTCACCTTCGAATTCTCCTCCGTGATTAGTGCGAATATTTTTAATTTTCAACTTCATTTGATTTTTAATTCCTTTTACAAAATTTTAAACATACCAAAAGTGTCACTTTTATGTCTTAAAAACAATGTCCATGTATATTTTGAAAAATCGTCAATAATTACAAAAACATACTTGTTATGATTTATTGATCTTGCTTGAGTAGGACCAAATAATCTAAACGCAACAATTCTAATGGTTGTTTTGTTGAAATATTATTTTTAGATTTAAAAGAATAACTTTTTAATTTTTCAATTTGACATGCACCACACAAATTTTCTACTTTATAATTTATTTTTGGTAAACCTCTAACTAGTTCATGTTTTGTTAATTCATTTATAAGTTTGAAATTATGTGAAAAAATCGTTTATGCCATAGCCATGGATCATCAAGTTTAGCGGTCAATCATAAATCGAAATTTGTTTTATACTCATATTTAAAATATAGATATTTTTATTTCTAAAACCTTCAAATAATAATTTTTTATCATTATCCAATACGTCGCATCGATTTCTCGAAATTTATTTAAAAACCTTTATCTCATATTTGACTAATGCTAAGCAAATTAAGTTTTAAATTTTCTACTAATAAAACATTAGAAATAGTAGGAGAGTTAGAAACATCGATGTTTATGACTTCTCCAATTCCGATGACATATCCTTTTGAGTTGTCTCCAAAGATTACGGTGCCTCCATCGATATATTTTTTATTTAGAGAATCTTGGCATTCCCGGACATGTGTTTTGAGCAGCCACTATCGAGTAACCATTTCTCCTTGCTTTTATTTTTGGGTACATGCAAAATAAAAATTATTCAATTGGTACCCACTTCTTTTATTGGGGTCCTAAATGTTAGGAGGTGATGGTAGCCATACCCAAGTGGGTTTGGGTCCTTTAAAAAGATAATTATTATTAAATACTACAGTTGATAGAAAATTTTCTATATGTTTTTGTCTAATTAACTTATTATAAGACTTTGGTATCCAAATTTTTATATTTTTAGATTTTACATCTTTGCCTAACTTTGGTATATTTTTGAAACTTTGATACAGGATACTTTGCTTTATAATGTTACCTTTTTTCTTTTATGAATTCTTTTCAAATCCTAATCCATTTCGATTACGAGAAGATTTTGAAATTTTAATTAAATTATCAAGATCTTGTTTTCCTTTATTAAACTTTGAAACATTGTCAGTAAAATTTTCCAGTTTATCCTTTTATTCACAAATTTTAGTTTTTTAAATTTCTATACTACTTTTTAGTTCAATATTTTCTTCATCAAATTATTATTCTTAAGTTTTAACATATCTATTTCACTAAGTTGTCTATCATATTCGATAGACTTTTTACACTTTTCTTGTGAAATCAGCAATTCTTCTTCTAAGATAACTTTTTCATCCTTTAATAATCCAATTTCATGTTCTAATCAATTTATTTGGCTAAGTGTTCTTTATTTAATTTTTTGATTTGTCTAAGCTTACCATCAAGTTCCATACTTAATTCTAATAGTTCATTATAGCTAAGTTCAGGACATACCTCATCAGTGTTAGCCATAAAACATACATTAGCTTGTTCTCCATCGTTATCATTATCAATATGAGAAAATGATGATGAATCAAAATCGTTCTAAGTGACTTAAAAGCTCCTTTCTTCTAAATTTCTCCAATTTGTTCATTTTCTCATTGTTGCGTTTAAGACAGTCCTTCTTCATGTGTCCATATTGATCATATTCATAACACTTGATTTGAGATAGATTTGTTGTATTGGATTTTCCTTCTTTTTGGAATTTGGTCATCTTTCTAAATTTCTTGAATTTTTTGTAATTTTTGGCAATGAAAACTATCTCTTCTTCATCCAAATCGGAGTCACAATTCTTTGCTTGAAATGCTATGTTCTTCTTTTCAACATTTTGTTCTTTTCTTGCCTGTAAGTTAGCTTCATAGGACATTAAATTTCCAATCAACTCTTCATCCTTGAGGGTAGAAAGATCATTATCTTCTTCAGTAGAAAATACCTTCCTTTCCCAATCCGATGTTAAAGAGTTGAGTATTCTTCAAATTGAATCAAAATTAGTAAACTTAACTCCTAATGCCATAAGATCATGTTAAATAGTTTGAAATCTAGAGTACATGTCAACAATAGTATCATTTTGCTTCATTTGAATGTGGATAATAGGTTTTGAAAAATTGAAATCTTAGTTTGTTTGACCTTTGTTGTACCTTCGTGTGTAATTTGTAAAGTACGCCAAATGTCTCGCCCAGCGGCACATGACATGTGAAAATTAATTTTCATCGAGAGAGCAAAATAAAACATTCATAGCTTTAGCATTGTTTGAGGCTCATGTTTTTTGTGCATTGGTCCATTTGCTTCATACTTATTTTGTGTAACAGATCATATTTTTAGACCATTGGCTTCAATAAAAATACGCATATAGGTTGACCAATATGCATAGTTGGAGCCATTAAATAACGGGGGACATGCGGTAGATTGGCCATCTTGGAAGGTACTTGCCATATTAGTGACTCAAAAAACTTGTTACGGTATTTTTGATCAAACCAAGCACTGATACCAATTGAAAGTCTGTAGTCTACTGGATCGATTATACAAATGACAAGTCTATGACTAACTTAAGCTATAGTGTAACAATAGTAAAGTATGTAAATAAGAATAATCACACCAGGGATTTTATACTGGTTCGGACATCCCGTCGTACGTCCAGTCACAAAGCTCCTCTTCGGAATTTCCTTTCATCAAATAACCCTCACTTCACTCGAAGGAACATGTTTACAATAGCAGAGTTTCTTTATCAAGAGTGTGTTCTCTATTACATGAATTTTGACTATATAGTACAATCGAACTTCCTATATCTCTTGAATGATTGAATACAATATTGTTCGAGAGAATATGGAAGTGTATGATCTTAAATTTGTAGATTTGATAGGAAGTGGATGATTAGAGCAAGAGATGATCAAGATAGAAAGTAGAGTAAATAAGTTGAAAGTAAAGTAAGTGCTTTGATCCCTCTTGATTCTTATTTATATAGTTGTAGAAGGTTGCTTTAGTAGTTACATCTCTTCTCTTTTAGTCTAGAGTCGTCACTATTCATTGATGAAGAGTTGTGGAGGAGAGATGGGGTTGTGTCTCTTCGGAGATGACAGTTGTAATTTGAATTTCTGCCTCTAGCCCAGTTTCATACGTCTGAATGGTGTTCTCAAACGTCTGAGTACCTATTATTATTTTTGTTCATCTTCTACGTTCAAATGTCTAAAGTTCTGCATTCATATGTCTGAATCTGTTAAGTGATGTTCTCCTGGGTTTATTCTTAAGTGCATCTCTCTTCGATCTTCGTGCAACTTTGTAGGTGAATGTTTTCAGTGCTTTAGTCATTATCTTATCACTGTAGTGGTTTGCCTTGCTTTGAATTCGTATCTGCGTAGTTGTATGATGTATATATAATTTCTATTATATAGTTGTCATCGTTGAAATCGTAAACTAGGGGTTCTAACTGCAAGCACCCTTATATAAGCTAAATTTCTTATAGCACATCTATATTGGAGGCGACAATATATATATAGTACATCTATATGGCTCTAATATCGTCAACCCTATACAAATGCACAATGCAATATAACTGCAGTAATATATATTTAGGTATTACACTAGTCTAGGTGCAGCACATATCAACATATATATATATATAAAGCCTTCCAAAGTATGCATGAAAACATCACCTCTATGCTAATGGACATATATAAGAAAATTCCTTTCAGAGAAGCACGGTTAATGAATGAGGTAGTGGGAAGGTATGGTTCGGGACGGCGCAAGATGTCATCGGGGCTCGTCGGGTTGTTTTGGTATATAGGTGGTCGCCGGTGGATGTGGGCCGATGGCTTTGGGTTTCTGGGCTGGTTGTTCGAGTCATCTAGGGTAGCCGTTGTTCGTGGGGTGCAAGGTGGTGGATGCGGTGAAGTCTTCGATTTCTAGACGAGGAGGTGACAGAGCCTATTTGGTTTGGTTTATGGATGGCTGCAATTTTCGATGTTATATATTTTTTCTTTCGGCGCATGAGTGGGAGATTGAAAATAAAAAAGGTTGGATCTGGATAAAATGGAAGGACTCCACAAAGAAAAGAAAGGAGAAAAATATAAAACAAAAGAGAGTTGTAGAATAGAGAAGAAGAACTAAATAAAGTATGGAACGTACTTGTTGGAATGAGATGCAACCCAAATGAAAAGGCTATATATATATATATAGGGTAAATGAAATGGTAACGGTCACCCTTGGATTCAACTGACTCATTAAACTAATTTATTACCGCTTGGACTACACAGTTTAATTTTAAAAGCCAAGGAAAATAAAAATTCACGAACACGGTCGATAGGACAACTGTTCTTGTCGTTTACATCACGTACTAGGCCCTAAAATATAGAAATGAATATATGCGAAGGTCAGCACGACGAGGCGAATAAAACAGTACGCGGATATCAGCGATACGATTGAATTGTAAAAACTCGAACTTTTCTCTACCGAAAAAGTTGCTATAATGCAGGAAATAAGATAAACAGAGCTATAGACGTCCAAATTTGACAGAACAAATTACGACGTCTCTCTCGAAAAATGATTTACATTTTAATTATTTATAAATATTCAGATTTCGAAAGTATTGAATTTTCAACAAATAAACTGATTAAATTTATATTTTGAAATTTCACAAATACATTAAATCCCTTGTTTTCAATAAATTTTTACCATTTACTACAATCAGATAGACGCATTTCAAATATCAAATTTTATTTCAAAATTTTATTATTAAAATCTCATGTAAAAGCAGTTAATTTTGCTATAAAATCATTGAACTCTTTGGTTGTTACATAAGAAGTTGTATATAATATTTATCATAGGCTTAAGAAAGTAAATGGTGAAGCTCTTAAGTAAAATTGGTATTAGGAATATACCGAGTAAGTATTTGAATGGAGATTAAACAAAAAGTTGTGAAAAAGGGTAAGCATGAATAAGTGAACAGAAATTGAAATAGACGTGAATAGAAAGAACTGGATATAGCAAAATTATCAATTGGAAATTAATATGTAAGTTGTACGTATATTATTTTATTTGCATTATGATTCGATCCAGATTCGAGCATAGAATTTCGAGATAGTTATTTCGATCCGAGTTGGGATTTTTCACTTGATTTTCAATGGCGAACATCGGATATGGATTTTTTATTTATTCAAGAATTCTCTATCATAGTACATGACAATGTGAGGAGAATGACGGTTTCTAATCAAGAAACCAGATCTGAGTCCATGCTAGAGAGTCATGTGAACGATACTAGTTCGGAAGTGAAATTGTGTGATTGAGTAAGCGATCAGAGTTGATATTGCGTACGGATAATATGTGTACATCGTACAAGGATAAGTAATGCATATATTGAAAATTTTGAAAATAAGTAAATAAAATGGTTTTAGAATTAAATGAATGGATATTATGGGTAAGTAAGGTGAAGTTAATCAAAAGCAAAGGAAAAAAAAATGATGTTTTTGATTTCTTAAGAAAAATTTGGTTGCCCGACAAATAGGCAAGTACTTAAATTGTTATATGTAATTGATGATTTTCTGATTGAGCCACTTGGCTTTTGTTTTTCTTTTGATGATTTCGACCTGTAAAGTGAGTTTTGTATTTTTGGATCTAGCTGTGCAAAGGAGATGCTGATGAATTTTTTTAAAAATTTAAGGAGTTAGAAAAATTTTAAAGAAATTTTGGAAAATTAAAATTTGAATTAGGATTTAATTTGAAATTGTTGGATAAAAGATATTATTTGGGATCCATGGAATTGGAAGTTACTGATAGTGATAATGTGCTTTAAATAGATTGGCTTGAAAAATTATTGAAACTGTTTGATTCTGGAAAAATAGTAAATGAGTTTCGGATCATTCTTCTTACTTGGCATTTCGAGGACGAAATTCTTGTAAGGGGGAGGAACATAACAACCCAGAATTTTTGATATTCGAAATTGGGATATTTAATTGATTTTAAATATTTAAAAGTTAATTTTTAACTTGAATTTCAAATATCTCTATCTATTGGATAATTTAATTATTGAGTTTGATAATTGGAAATTGGGTAAAATATTGATTCTTGAGTTTTAAGCTTGTTAAAAATAATTTAAAAGGGCTTATAAAGTTTATATTGATAATAATGAAGATAATGGAAGTTTTAAAATTGAATTTGAAAATGGATGGTTTAGTTTTAAAAATATATCGTTTAAATTGACATTGAAAATAACGTTTCGAGGCACAGTCTCAGATTTCGACGAAAACAGTTCTATTAGATCCGTAATTGTATATTATTATCGGATTTAAAATTTTGTAACATTTTAAGTTATTGTTTGGTCGTATGGGATAGAAATGCGCTGAAAATTTATATCCAAAATTCAATATAATAATTGGATCCAGAAAGTTATCTTCTCCATATAGTCGAATTAGGACTTGAACCTTTCCCATTGCTTTCGGAATAGGTGTATAACATTATGAACGCCTAGTGGCACATCTTGATAAGGATTCGAATTTTTGAGTTGCGTAAATCGAGATAATTTGAAAATTTATTTATTTGTATATTGACTTTTTAACCACTGTTCCTGTCCATACATGCCACATATCACGTCCCTATCCTTTCAACTCAATTAAAAATCACGTCGTCCCTATCTTCTTCTCGAATTCAAAATCATGTCATCCTTATATATTTATTCCATTCGTTCCTCAGTACAGTGAAAACGAAAAGAAGAAGAAGAGGAAATTGATAGTTGGATTATAGATGATCGACTAACGCGGGACCAGTATCAACTTATCAAATTCCAAGTACAAGTAGAAAGAGGGTGGTGGAAGTCAATGAAGAGGAGGATGAGAACCGATTCAAGCTTCGGGATGGGAGAGAGGTTTTTAAAGGGAAAATCATATCTTGTTGGAGTGGAATGTAAATGCCGAGGAGTTGATTCCTTCACTATCGAAGAATCGCTTAAGGAGTTTGATCAATTAGCCAGAATTTCTAAACATTCAGTTGTTGGTTCCACATATCAAAGCTTGCTGCACTTAATCCCAAACTTAGTTTGGGTTTTGGAAAGGTTGAAGTTAAGAGTGCAGTGCGTGCTCTTGATGTTGAAACCATAATATTCGACAATGAATCGTCACTAGGGCAACTACGCATTTTAGAAGAAGGGCTTTTTGTGGTGATGTTCGAGTTTGTGATCACACTTCCCTCATTCTAGATATCTTCAACAAAAGGGCAGCAACCCATGAAGCATCTTTACAGGTAGTTTTGGCACAAATGGAATACCAACTTCCTCGACTAACAAAAATGTGGACCCATCTTGAACGTGAATCTGGAGGAAGGCTAAAGGGCATGGGTGAGAAGAAAGTTGAAGCGGACAAGTGTATCTTATGCACTTAGATTGGTGCCTTGCAAAAAGAACTAGAATTTGTATGAGAACATAGGAAGCAATATCAAACTCGTAGATTATTTGTGCCCGTTCCCATTATGTCTCTGGTTGGGTATACAAATGCTGGAAAGAGTGCATTACTCAATTGATAACTGGAGTTGAATTGGACGGAGAAAATTTTAAGTTAAATCGACGGCGTTGGATTTAATTTAAATTGGATTGTGGACAAACCTAAAAATCAAGATGAGTTTATCTTAGTCAAATTTTGTACTACCATCATTTATTTTAAATGGTTAAAATTAATTGTTGATTGACTACTTAAATCGATAAATTTTTATCAACTAAATGTGATGTTATATACATACATACATACATATATGTATGTATGTATATATATTGGAGTGATTGATATTCCCGTATATATATAGCGGATGAGACCCTATGTGCCCCGCATAACAGAGGATAACCCTATATACTGCGATATCCCCCTCGAAATAGGAGTGGCATTTTTATATTGTGTCAACATTTGTGGAAGCGGGAAAATAGTTTGGAGGAATCCAACTGGATTCCTCAAAAATGTTAGATTTATTTTCAAATTATGTTATATGATTTGTTTGAATAATCTTCGATATATTATTGGAGATTAAATTTATTTGGATGCTATGGCATTGATGATTATATTTTTGGCATTCTAAAATATCAAAATCATAAATATTGAATTTTTAAAGGAAAAATAAAAAGGAATTTTAAAGTAAAATATTTATAGTAAAGTTGGATAAATTTAAAAGAACGAATTTATGAAAAATAAATAGTTCAATTTTAAAAGCCTATTTAATAAATTCCAAAATATGGAAAAACAGAGATTTTGGATAAGTGTGAATAAAAGATTTTAAAAATAAGAACTTAAGCGATATTGTTTAAGTATAAAATAATGTATTTTTAAATTTAGGATTTAAATAGTTTGGGAAAAATAAAAGGGGAATTTTGGAAATAAAGTACTAAATTGATGATATGGATTTAAATAAGATTTTAAATCAGAAAAAGGAAGTGAACATGAAATTAGTGGATTTTGGAATTATTTGGGTAAATTAAGAAATATATTTTAAAATGGAATTTAATTTAGAAAATTGATTTGAAAATCAATTAAGTATGTGAAACAGTGATTAAACGAAAAATGGGACTATGGAATTTATAAACAACGTTTATAAATAGAGTAAAGTAAATTATCAGCGGATAAACGGGAATTTATAAATTCACGACGAGGATTTATGAAGAAATGGATAAATCGATATGAAATAATTGGTAGATTTATTTTTATAACTGGGAAAATGGAATTTACGGAACTGGGACATAAATCAATAGTAATTGAATCAAGAAGCATCTATTAATATTGGACTGGCTTTATGGAAGTTGAAAATATAATTTCCTAAGAAGTTAAGTTATTTAAAGAAAAAAGATTTTAAGTATTAACTAGAAAATTTTGAATGTTAAAGAATATTTCAAAAATTAATTATTTTATATTAATATTATTTTAAATAACTTTTATTCAAAGCATAGTTTTGTCTAAAGTTAATTTGGAGTTTATTTTTAAATCTGCAAGCATTAATTTGAAAATTTTAAATAAATTTTTATATAGTATTGGTATACTTGCTTGGCATAAATCGGAGCAGTGATTGCGAGCAGCAAAATCTTGAATTTCTTGGGGATAGAGACGTAACCATTGAGTTGTGGTCCATGGTCTGATACCGTAGTGGTACTTTCTACATTTGTTTTGAAAGTGTTTTTAAATAATTTTAAAAATGATATTTTGTGAATATATTGAATTTGATAAGATAAGAAAAAAACTTGGATAAAGAGATTTAATTTATTAAAAAATTAATTTAAATAGGACTTGGTGTTTTTCGGTGAAAATGAAGTATTTGGTTGAATTGACTATTTTATTTGATAGTTAAATAAACGACTATCAAATCTGGACCTAAGCATAACTTTGGAAATACCTAGAAGAAATATGGAAATTATATGGTGTAGTTATCGTTCGAGGTTCTATACTGTACGTGTAAACTCATTTCGTTCTTCTGGAACATTAATGGTTAGGTGGTGATCTCTGATCTTATTCTCGTTTGTTATTTCCTAAAGGACCGAGGTTGAGTTTACCAGGAAATATCGAACGTTGTTTTGAAGAGACCGGGACCGGATATGTTATCCGAAAACCACTTCGATCCAACGAGTAAGTTTCCAAAATGAAGACAAGAGCTTGGAGTTGAAGATGGAGTAGTGAAGTGCAAGGGCTAATCGCAACTAATCCTGAGGGTGATTTCAAAATGGATGTAGTAGAAATAGTGCCTTCAGTTCCATTCGGACCGTAACGGACCTGTATGGATGAATGCTATCAGTACGTTGTCACTGGAGGACAATGTGCATTCTAAGTGATTATTTCTGAAAAGGTAATTGTAGCCTCTAGCCTTACCAACCGGGAATGAATGAAAATCATTGGAGATGCAGCAAGGCTAAGTGGGTCGCAACCAAGTAAGGTAAGGTTACCCCTATCTAGAGTCCCTGATATTCGGCTGTGTGGTGGTTGTTGATCCCAACCGTAGGGTAATCTTATTCGAACTATCCAGGTTTGGGGTAGTCCGATTTTGTGTAGCAGGGGTTCCCAGCATGGTCCTCCGTATGCTGTTCTAGACGTATACTGTGACATGTGGTACTCCAGTGCCTAGTTATTCAGTTGGAAACCATTCTCCAAAACGTGCCATTACGGTTTTGATTTGTAGAGCATAGTATTGCTGGAATTTAATTAATGTAACAATTTCGGCTATTCGAATAAGTATTTATACTTAGACACTATCATAGTATCAGAGGATTTTTATATGAAATGTTCTGGTTATCGTAAGGTAAAAACCTGTCATTTTTATTTGTAACGTGGTCTTACGAGATACCTTTGATTTTCAAAAGGATTTTGAAACTTTGATAACTCAAATTGAGGGTGTTTTCTCACACTGGTTTTCTAGACTTGGGTGTTATTTTATTATAATGCTCGGGTCAGACCGCGTATTATAGATTCAGGATAGGATGCCATGGAGTTTAGGAGGCGAGCTGGATGACAAAGACATATTATACATATTTGATTTTATTCCGCTGTGTATGTTATGTTGTATATAACTGTCCAGTATTGTGCTATTGATTTATGTTGTACTCTGATGTTGTAATGTATAAAAATAGTAATAGTTCTTTTTGTATAAAGATCATTTGTATCTATTATATATTATCCCGTTGTAATTGTGAGATTCTGTGTGGTTATTTCTAGTTTCTTCTTCTACCTCTTTCTTTCTTCCCTAACGATCTAGTATTTTCGACATTCGATTGTTCGACATGTAATACAGTGGATGTATTGATGTTGATTTTCAGAGGTCAAAAATTTGGACCGTGACACTATGCCTTCTTCCTTCAGGCTTCGAGCTTTAACACTTAGTTTTCTTAAAGTTTTTAAAATGGCAGCTTGTTCTCCCTTCTTTTCTGTTGAATGTTAGAATGGTATACGTGAACACGAACAACACAGAGTATCTGTATAGAAGAGGACAGGTTGGAGAAACTGAAGCTTATTTTCATGTAAAGGCTTATTTTTCATTTTATTTTATTTTTTCTTTAATTTGATTTGAAAATTATGGACTTGATTTTGATAAATTGATTGACTTGATCTTTTTTCCTAGTTGATTAGAATATTGAATGATTTGATTTAGTTTGTGCTTAAGATGAAGTTTTTCCATGGTGATGTCTCCTTATGTGTGTGTGTGTGTATATAGGTTTAACTATCAACTATTTTAATTATACATACAAACTCACATACTTGTATATATTTTATCATATCTACACAAACATATATTTATTTCATCCAAAGTTAGGAGTCTATTATCATGAAGCTTTTACATTATATATTTATATATAATCTCATATACACTATCTTTACCATGAATACAGTTATAAATATGTAAGTATAGATACATATACACTTTACATATCAATTTTATCATATTTACATTTTATACATATCTACATCACTTCATATATATTTGTCATCATATATATAAACATTTATACAAATTTTCATATTTATTACTTCATATGGGCATATATACATATATATAAGTATATATACATATATATACTTATATACGTATATTTAAACATCATAAAGCTTGTATATATACACACAACTATATGGATATTCTATCTTGAATTTTAATATTGGAGTTTATATACATTTATCTATATAATTTATCATATCTCGAAATTTGTAATTTAAAATTAAATATAGTTTTATCAATCTATACACTCAAATATTTCCAATATCAAAGAATTTTTTTATTCAATTTATAACAATTAATATTTGAATAATTAAAATCTGTTAATTATCCAATATCAGATGAATAAAAATCTAGGTCGTTATAATCATCCTCTCTCCTCTTACTTTGCCAAAATTTCTATTAAAAATATATTTAAATATTTTCAAATTCAAACCAGAATAAATTCAATCTTCATTGTATTAATTCTCTGCTATTTACTCTCTAGTTTCAATCATCTTTCTCTCTCAATCAAAGATCAAAGTGCCATCTAAGAGGCTATAGGATTCATTATAATCAAAGATTTGGAAATTGACCTTGGAAAAACCATCAAACTCTAGTTGTGTTCAAGTGGGCATTGAAATCGAGATTGTATTGGGTTTTCCTTTTTCCCATTGAAGGATTGACATTTGAAAAGAAATCCTTACAAGCATTGGATGGTACTAGATGTACTGTAACTCCTAACCAGTATAAAAAATCCCTGATGTAATCTCTCTAATTCTCTAACGCATCTGTGATTGTTCATTCTATGTTGATTAATAAAATCTTGAAATAATATTAAAAAGATTCATAAAAATTAGATAACACTATTCACCACCCTTGTGTTTAATAAGCCTTAAGATCCATGATTCTGCAACCCATATATATGAATCATACACACACACAATAGTAAGTCTGTATATTAGCATAAGTTACATAACATATAACAAAGATTATTTAAAATATTATATATATATATATATATATATATATATGTCTACATATGCATGCATGCGTACATGTACAAACTACGTACGTAAGTCATAAAAACTTATTATCCTAGTAAACCTGTTAAAACCATAGCACATAATCGTTTTGTAGAATTAATATACCATGTGTTACCTGTACTTTACAAACAATATTCTTTGGAATCCAAGCTCTCGCTATTTTTTTATGATAACTATTTTCAGGGAGAATATATTTTGCAATTTACTTATATTATGATAACTAACTCTTATCCTTGTCCTTGATACAAAATTGGACATCTTTAGTGCAACCAATAACAATACGATGCAACAAATTACTGGTTAGATGTTCTTTTTGATGTGATAACTTCTTTTTGGTGTAAACTATTAAAACATTATCTATGAATTACCAAAAATTTAATGTGTTTTGGTAAATGTGTGCATCAATGGTTGCGTTCAATAGAATGTTCGTAAAATTATTAGTTATGTTTAATATAATGAATTGGTTACTAAATGTTTGTGGGATTTGATAAGCGCTTGGAATTTTATTGAATGATGTGATGATGTGTATATATTGAAATCGAGCCACTCTGATTGCGAAATGGTAATGCATACGTGAAATACATGGATAGTGCCGCCACAGCGTTTAAAAAGTGACATAATAAGAGAAAAAATGATAATATTTTAAAAGTGCTGTAAAAAGTGAATTAATTATAGCATTCTAAAAGTGTTATTGCAATTGAACATATGAAAGCTTTTTAAAAATGTTATTGTAACTAGATATGACATAACATTTTTGAAATGCCATCATACATAGTGTACACTAGCATTTTTAGAAAGCCATCATATAATAACATATGACAGCACGTTTAAACATGCTGTCGTAAATCCTTTATTTAGTGTAACACATATTTTAAAGCATTTATAAAAGCAAACCATAGTAGCACTTTCAAAATGCTATAAAAGTGTCTAACTATAGTAGTGAACCAAGGGGTATACAAGCATGCATACGAAGTGAATTTATACATGTGTGAAAATGAATAATTGAAATAAGGAATTGCCTCCTCCTTGCAATCCTGTTGATTATCGAACACGTCGGTTATTTAGTTCTTGCCTCCATTTTCATTGTTACGGATTGTAATGCCATCACCTTGGCTTCATGAATGTTGGTTGAAGTCTAGGGTTTGTTTTAGTTGAGCTTGTGAATAATGAGACGGGTGCTACATTACAGCCGAGTAGACATCAAATATCTACCATTTTTCCTCAAATCGTAGGAGACCAAGTTCCTAAAGCCTTTCCCCTTTATATCGTCAGCTTATCCTATGGCCATTGCTTGATCAAATTACCTATTGACTCCTTTGAATCAATTAATTATTTATTTTATGTAAAAACATATTTCAATTGAACCTCCTTGCAACTTTTATACATCACCTTTATTGATTTTTATGGTTTAAATAAAAATGTCATAATAATTTAATAACATTTTTATTAATTTATAACATTTATGAATTAATATTACATTGGATGAACTAGAAAATAACTAACAATTTACTTATGTTGAATCAATAATTAAACGATTTAGATACTAAAACACTTATGAATTTGCTAAAATATAGTATCGAGCACAAGTTCAATGCTTATATACCATTTAAGCGAAATTCAATTTCTAATCTATAATAAGCACATTTTGTTATCCCGCCTTTTGGCAAGGCCGAGATACCAAGGAGTTGACTGGAAAAACGGGATCACACGTCCTCGACATTGGATGATTACCGGATAACTACAAATACCGATGAATTTTGCCCGAGTCCGGATCGGGCTATAATTGATAAGGCACGTCAAGAAAAGCCATGGAAGCCAACATTCCGAATTTCGAGACAATCCGAGTTCGTATGCTCAAGTCATCGCCATTGGAAAGTGGAAGGAATAGCCCTGGTTCGAACCCAACAGGACCAAGCCTTAGGTTCGAATCCATCATCCTTACATTAGTTCGAACCCATGAGATGTAGTCGTGCCTCGAATCCATCAAGGTAGCAATGGTTCGAATCCACCCTCGTATGATTTGGTTCGAATCCATCACACGCATATTGCTCCGAATCCATGAGGAGTACCTTTACTTCGACTCCATCGAGCAAACCCTCAGATAGCCATGTGTCGAATCCATACTCGTATGCCCTAGTTCGAATCCATGAAACCATCTTCCACCTTCGAATCCATCAAGGAAGAGACCTTCAAATCCATGCAATTGAGGGAGCTCCGACTCCATTCCCTGCTTATCTTCGAATCCCCACATCGAGACAACTTCGAATCGATCCACAGTACTCTATTTTATTTGATTCGAATGAGTACCGGTTCCATCGATTCGAAGGTAGCGCCATTCGAATCCAACATCTCGAATCCACCAAGTAAACGCGGCTAAAACCTAGGATATGACCCAGAAAACTCAGAGAAAAAGGAGGATTGACCCGAAGCACGCGCACCACGTCATCACCTTCACGTGCAGAAGCATGGATTCGACCCTATGGATTCGAACCATATCGATTCGAACGAATCCATAGGGCGAAACACACCATCTTGAATCGATCATAACTGGAGATCTACAAATCCAAATGCTATGAAATTTTCACAGGAACTTGCATATACATAGAAGAATGTCCACAACAAGTTTCATCACGATTGGACACTTTTTTGATCGATTCGAACCAAGGGTCGAATCGATCCCAAAGTGGGCCCGGATCTCCAAAATTCGGCCATGTGGCCCCCCCACACGTGCTAGAAGCATTCTCCCTTGATTTTAGGCGAAATATCAGCCTTCTACACCTACAAATAGAGCCCCTGGCCATTCAGAAAAGGGATCGGAAATTTTTAGAGATAAAGCACACCCGGACGCTGCCAGAATTGCTTCAGAGCACTACTGCTGCCTTTGATTTCGAATTTTGGTTTACTACTTGCTGTACTTTGACATAAGAAAGTTGTATTCTCTGAATATCAAGCAATAAAGTAACAAAACTTCATAGTGGACGTAGGCAATATGCCGAACCACTCTAAATCGTTGTCTCTTGTGCAATTTACTTCCTGTTATTTGGAGTTTTTGTTAGATAATCCACATTTTAATTTACTTTCTTCATTTATTATCTCTTCAAAAACTTCCAACGAGTGTTGTGCCCAATTTTGACACAAACACTTTGGTGCTTTCACTGAGTGAAAAAACCCAATTTTTTCTCCTGCTCCTTGGATCTATTTCGATACCGGATTGAATAAATCTAAGAGAGAGATTCATACCTCATTTTCAGATTCCTTCCGTTATATTTAGATTTGTTCAAAGTCTAGGAAAGGATTCAACGCTTCAAGATGGTGAGTACAAGAACCACTTCTAACGTTGGTGATCAAGAAGGTCGGGATAGGAAAAACCCCGCACAGCTACAGTCTACCAATCAAGATGCTGCTGGGCATATGGATCAGTCAGGTCCGGTCACAAGACAAGAGTTCCAGGCGCTACTCCAGGAACTAACCCAAAGCCGACAACAGCTAACTGAGTAGTTGCGCGCTAACGCTGAGTTGACCAATCAACTAAATTGCCAAAAGCAAAGAAGATCCAGAAGGGATCAAGCTCCTCATTCTTCCACCGAAAGCTCTGCTTCATCTGACTACAATAACAGATCTACCCGTCCCAGGCTAGACAGAAACCATGCGCAAGCTGCTGACTATCAACAGGCATTAACCGTTGGGCAAGTAAGAGTTGGCCCATGTACCAGCTTCCATATTGGACCCTCCTCCCGAGGAGGCACTATTCCATAATACACTGCAGATGATCGAGCTGCCACAGCTGCTGCAGTTGACATAAGAGTTGATACCCGAGATCACTCCAACCAAAATTATCATCAGCAGGGACATGCTCCAGAGCCATATGTCCCAGAAGACGTCGAGCCAAGGAGGCGAGACACGGATCGTCGACAGCGCCCGATCCCACCTCGCACTGTGGAACCCGACCACACTTTGGCTCACCACACACAGAATGTTCCAATGCCAGACTTCTCATCCATGGTACAACAAATGATTCACGAGAGTCAAGGCCTAACAAATGACGATTGGGGAATCTCCTGGAGTCATACCCCGTTCACTGATGACATATTGTATGCTGAACCTCCTCGGCGATTCAGAATGCCAACCCTGCCCATGTATAAAGGGAATTCCGACCCAAATCAACATATTTTGAAATACGAATGGTCGATGACAGCTGCGAGAGCTGATGACGCATTAAAATGTCGTAGTTTTCCCATTTCCTTAGGGGGAATTACGACGATGTGGTTTACACGATTACCGCCACGATCTATCTCTTCATTTGTTCAGTTAGCTACCAAATTTGTTGAGCAGTTTCGCATGCATATTGCCCGACCTAAAGATGTTAATACCTTATCAAGTGTCACTCAAGCTCCCGGAGAGACACTTAGACGATATTTGGAGAGATTCAATGCTGCATGCGCAGAGATCACCAACCCCAATGATAATTCTATTTTAATGGCTTTGACTTAAGGAATCGACCCTGATTCCGAATTTGGAAATTGGTTAGCTGGAAAGCCTCCCGCATCGTTGGACCGTTTCTATTCCAAAGCCGCTCAATTCTTGAGGCGAGAGGATGCGAAACAGTCTAGGAAGCAGGACGATGCAAGGCCCAGCAGCGAAGGCATTCAGAGTAATGTTGCGGTTAAATGGTCTGGCGAAAGTTCAGGAAAAGTCCAGTTGAATATTCAAAATAAGCAGACTCAACAACCGAGGAACGGTGATAACCGGAGAAAGAAGCAAGACCAGAATCGTGGTCCGAGGCGTAGAATCGCAATGTTTGACAGTTATACACCACTTAACACGTCACTGGAAAATGTATACCTACAAACTTGTAATACTGTGCAATACAAAAAGCCTGCTCCGAAGCCATCGTCAGAGAGGCAGATTCAAACAGGAAATTTTTGTAGATTTCATGAAAGTTATGGACATAACACCAATGAGTGTAGGCATTTGCAAGACCTCATTGAAAAATTGTTCAGAGAAAGAAAGTTGGATCAGTTTGTTCGGGCACCGCAGTCCGGTGAGGCGGGCCCATCCAATCAAAATCGAACACAGAATCAGGAAAGACAAGGTGAACCCGCTCGTACGGGCGGGAGGTTGGTTATCAATACAATAAGTGGTGGTCCCCATCCAGCAGACAGAAGCTGGAGAGAAATGGAGTCATATGCTAGCTCGATCAGGCATGTGGACTTTGAATGCTACAGTAACTCTGAAGACGGAACACCGGCTAAACAACAGAAGACGATGGCTGACGAAATCGTATTTAGAAATCGAGATGCCGATAAAGTCGAAACCCCCACAATTGACCCGCTGGTCATATCCGCTCAAGTTGGTCCTGCTTGGATGAAGAGGATCTTGGTAGACAGTGGAAGTTCCGTGAACATACTGTTTAAAAGAGCATACGATTTAATGAAGACGGAAGCTAAAGACTTAAAACCTTGTCAATCACGAGTCCATAGCTTCAACGGAAGTGCGACAATACCAACCGGAATGGTTGAATTGCCGGTGGAGTTGGGAGTGGGAGAATTCCGAAGAGTTCGGATGTTGCAATTTGTTGTCTTGGATACTCCTTCTCCGTACAATGCTTTTTTGGGCCGACCGGCCCTTGCTGAATTTAGGGCTGCTATTGCCCCATGGTGTTTAGCTCTGAAATTCCCTACTGTCCACGGGATAGGAGTTTTACAAGGAGATCAGGCTGCTGGAAGAGCCTGTTATGTTGCTGAGCTGCGGGAGGCGCAGCGAAAAGAAAAAAGAAAGGGCGTAGAGGAATCTCTCTGCGTCCGTTTCACTGACAATTGACAATTAGCGCCTGGGCCTCGGCCTGGGTACCACAACCAATTCCAAAGGATCTTGATCCAAGGGACAATGATGATAAAGAAGAATCTACAGAAAGTCAAGCTTCTCCGACCGAGCTAACCATCGATGTCCCGATTGACGATGATAACAATGACTCGAGAATGTTGAAGATTGGGTCTCAGCTTAACCAAGAGACACAACAGGAATTGGTTGATTTTCTACGGGCGAATCTCGACGTATTCGCCTGGACGCACTCAGATATGTGTGGAATCTCGTCGGACATCGCGAGCCACACTTTAAATATTGACCCGCGGCATATCCCGGTCAAACAGAAAAGACGTGGTATGGATCCAGAGAGATCTGCTGCCCTTAAGGAAGAGGTCGACAAATTTAAGACGAATGGGTTCATTAGAGACGCTTTATACCCAGAGTGGGTGTCCAATCCCGTACTCGTCCGGAAACCAAACGGGAAATGGAGAATGTGTATCGATTACTCTGATCTGAATAAAGCTTGCCCGAAAGACAGCTTTCCACTTCCCCGGATCGATCAACTGGTGGATTCAACCGTCGGACATGAATTATTATCCTTCATGGATGCTTACTCAGGTTACAATCAGATACCCATGCATGTACCCGACCAAGAGCACACAAGCTTCATAACCGACTTGGGATTATACTGCTACAAGGTCATGCCTTTTGGATTAAAGAATGCTGGCGCAACTTATCAACGCTTAGTCAACCGGATGTTTGTCGATCAGATTGGGAAGACTATGGAGGTTTATGTAGATGACATGTTGGTGAAATGACGATACTCCGATGATCATGTCAAAGACTTGGAGTCAATGTTCAATATCCTTTGGAAATACAGGATGAAGCTTAATCCACTAAAGTGTCATTTCCGAGTTGCATCCGAAAAATTCCTTGGGTTCATCGTCAATGCCCGAGGAATAGAAGCCAACCCCGAGAAGATCTGGGCTATCAGAAATCTTCAAACTCTGAGAACCATAAAGCAAGTTCAGAGTCTTAATGGGAAAGTTGCAGCACTGAGCAGGTTTATCTCAAAGTCGACCGACAAATGCATTCCCTTCTTCGATTTGATTCGAAAAGGGAAACGAAACTTCGAATGGACCGCAGAATGTGAGGGCGCATTTCAATCGCTAATCCAACATCTTTCCGTACCACCAATCCTTTCAAAGCCTGTAGATCACGAACAGTTTTATCTCTACCTGGCGGTATCTGAAAATGCAATCAGTGCTGCATAATTCGGGAGGAAGACCGAGTGAGAAAACCGTTCTACTACGTGAGTAAACGATTGACCGGAGCCGAGAGAAATTATCCAAAGCTTGAAAAGTTGGCATATTGCCTAGTCATTGCCTCGAGGAAGCTCTGTCCATATTTCCAGGATCATCCTATTACTGTGTACACCGACCAACCGTTACGACAGGTCCTCACGCGGCCTGAGACGTCTGGTAGGTTACTAAAATGGAACATTGAACTGAGTCAATTCGACATCACTTATACACCAAGGAGAGCCATTTACGGCCAAGTCCTAGCAGATGCCGAATTCACTGTTCCTGAAGACTTGCCCGAGACCAGCAAATCTCCCGAATACATCTGGAAGCTGTACACCGATGGCGCGTCAAACGATCGGTGCTCAGGGGCTGGGGTAGTGCTTGAAACCCCCGAGGGACGATCCATATGTTATGCTTTAAAGTTCGAGTTCCGTGCAACCAACAATGAACCCGAGTACGAAGCTCTACTAGCCGGACTAAAGCTTGCCCGTGACCTGAAAATCATCGCTGTAAAGATCTACTGTGATTCCCAGTTGATAGTATGTAAAGTTCGAGGAGAATATCAGGCCAAAGACCGAAGATTGGCCGCTTATCTAACTCGAGTTCTGGAGATGCTTGATCGGTTCGATTACTATGCTATTTTCTACATACCCCGAGAGCACAATCAGAAAGCTGATTCGTTGGCAAAGTTAGCAAGTACGGGTGAAGCTCAGCAGTTGGGGGTCGTTCCGGTGGAAACCCTATCCTCCCCGAGCATTGATCGAAGGGAGACCGATTTCACATTTGAAGCTACCTCCAATAGGGAGTCGTGGATGACTCCTTATCGAGATTATATCGAACATGGTATATTGCCCGAGCGTCGAAGCGAGAAGAGACAAGTTCTATGAAAGGCCTCGCGATTTGTTATTCAAAATGGAGTCATGTACCAGAGAGGATACTCTGTTCCTCTCCTTCGGTGTATCGTGCACGATGAAGTCAAACGAGTGTTACACGATGTACACGAAGGAGAATGCAGCGATCACACTGGGGGGCAAGCACTTGCAAAGAAAATACTCCGATATGGGTATTATTGGCCAACTGTTAATCGCGATGCTGCAGATTATGCCAGAAAATGCGACAAATGCCAGAAACACGCTCGAATTCCTAAAGCCCCTCCTACCGAGATAACCCAAATGGTCAGTCCTTGGTCATTTGCGGTACGGGGAATAGATATCATCGGCACATTGCCTCTGGCCAAAGGTGGCGCGAAGTACGCCATCGTTGCAGTTGATTATTTCACCAAATGGGCTGAAGCTGAACCCCTTGCAACAATTACGACAAAGAAAGTAATCAACTTTGTAGTACGTAACATCATCTGCCGGTTTGGTCTCCCACATACTATCATCACCGATGACAGAGCCCTATTCGACAGTGCTGAATTCAAGAATTTCTGTCAACGATTCCACATTCATAAGAAATTCTCTGCAGTAGCACACCCTCAAGAAAATGGTCAAGTCGAGGCCGTTAATAAAGTTATCAAATTCATACTAAAGAAGCGACTGGAAAAAGCCGGGGGCAAATGGGTCGACGAAATTCCTATGGCATTATGGGCCTCATAAAACTGCAACCGGTCATACCCCGTTTTCTCTATCCTACGGCTCTGAAGCCATTATTCCAGTCGAAATGGAAGTGCACTCTCATCGTGTAACTAATTATGATCCGAAAACAAATGCCATACTACATGCTGAATCTTTGGATTTACTCGATGAGAAGCGCGAAGAGGCTGACTTGAGGGCAGCCACATATCGAAGTCAAGTCGCCCGACTGTACAATGCCAAGGTCCGTCCGCGAACCTTCGAACTCGGCGATCTCGTACTCAAAAGGATCTATCCGATCCCTTCGCACATGAAGCCAAATTGGGAAGGGCCGTATGTGATTTCACAAAAGCTCGGAGATGGCACGTTCAAATTATCGACCGTTGACGGTCTTACTTTGCCGAGAGCTTGGACTAGCGAAAGTCTTCGTCGCTACTACATATAAAAGACTTTACTTATTTATTTTCTGTCAATTTATTCCTTTGCATTTTATTCTAGCATTTCGAGATTTAAATTTGTAATAAGGCAACTGACTTTGCCATATTTTCTCGTTTCAGCAATAAAATGCCATCTCTTCGAGCCAGAGCAGTGATTTACTGAATATGACGTACAATATCACGATGCACGAGAGCTAAGTTCCATCACGCGGTGGGATTTATTCAAATAGGGAGTGACTGTGATATGACCGGTCACTCACTAAGTGAAACCCAAGATCGGGGGTAGAACACTACATCAACATACACAGGGATTGATACACGACAATCCTGTAGGATCTAGATTAACCCTAGAGGGGGGGTGAATAGGGTTATAGCAAATTTTCTCGATATAAACACAGAAACAAAACGCAGAAATAAATATGCTGAAAAAATAAATCACACACCAAATTTACCCAGCTTCGGCAACCCCGCCAACTGCTGCATTCCCAGATTTCTATTAGAATTAAACAGTATCACGCTTACAAATACTCTACTAGACTCGCAGACATTTGCTTCCGCACACAAACACTCTACTAGACTCGCGAACATTTGCTCCCTCTCACAAACACTCTACTAGACTCGCACACCCTGCTCCCGCCTATATAGTTTCGTTTACTCGCAAACTCTGCTCCCGCCTACAATAGAACTTTGCTTACTCGCAAACTCTGCTCCCGCCTATAGAGCTTTGCTAACTCGCACTCCTTGCTCACTGAACTAATTCTAACTAGACAATCCGACATGACCTAATCACTAGGTGGTGATTTACAAATTCTTCGATTCGAAAAATAAAAACAACAATTAAAAGACAAAAGAGAATAACCCTAAACCCTAATTAAAAATATAATAAAGCCCTTAATAATAATAACAAGGCCGGTCCACTCTTCATTAAACCCGATCACTTCTTTGTGAACAAAAATGGCGGCTGCTTCTTTCTTCGTTCCTTCGATCTGAGATATTATGAGAGGCAGCTTTGTTTCGATGCTCTTTAATCTTGGCTATTGCTCGATCTTCGTTGCCCTGGAATTCACGGCTTTGCTTTCTCATGGTACTGTGATTTAGGGTTTATGGATTTGGGACTTCGATCCCTTGAATGCTCTGCTTTGCGAATTAGGGTTGAGATGATTATCGGCTTGGCTTGGCTTCGCTTTGGTGAGTTCAATTTCGCTTCAGGTAAGATTTTTAGCTCTGTTCCTCTTCGATTTTCGTATTCGAACTCACACTTTTATGCCGATGATGATCTGGGGATTTTATAGGATTCGTTACCCTTGAATTCCGTTCATCTGATTGTTTCAAAATTATTGCTTTGGCCGTTCGATTATTGTTGGATGTTTGCGATGAATTCTGACTGAATCAAATGCATATATACTGCTTGATAGTCACGGCTTTGAATTTTTTTTGAGATATTTGTTTACCACCGGCTTTTGATTCTTTGCTTGGTCAAATTGCTTGGTTATTGCGATGTTGATTTTGGTTCCGTGAATTTCTCTGTTGACCTGTTCATTACGGCTTTGACATTTTTTTAACTTCAATATTTTTGTGAATTAGCTTTGCCCACTGTCTGCATTCCTGTAGTAGCTTTGTTCAAGTTGTCTTGGGCATTGTTGTATCCATTGCAGTCTTATAATCTTCACTCTGGCCATACTACATTGTTTCGATGCTATCTGCCCTGGTTATTCATATAAGCATTTGTATGTTGTCACTGTACCACTGTAATGTTTTCTCTGGTTTGATGTTGCATTTCAAGATTCATCTGATCACTGCTGTGTCTTGTTTAATGGAGTCAGTGATAATGATCACTGTGTTGGGCTTGTAGTACTTGGATATTTGCAGTTTGTAGCGTCATTGAGCTTGCATACTGTTTTCATTTGTTCAACATGTAGTTGTTCACTTGGTCTTTGCTTGTGACATCCATGTGCACCTGATATATGTTGCTTGTGTATTTTGTCTGCACTTTCACTTGAACTTGTAGTCTGCCTTGATCATCTTGTAGCCTGGTCTGGTGCACCTTGTTTCATGTTTGAGACTGTGCTTGCATTGTTACTTGGTCGACACTTGCATCATTATCTGTTGCATACATGAGATTGACACTGTACTTTTGTTGTTCACTGTGTTCATGCACTTTGGTCTTTGTTGCCTCTTTCTGTTGCTGTACTTCATGTTGTATTCATGCAGCTTGTTCTCTATATTCACTTGAATGTTGCGGTCCATGTTCTTCACTGTTTACATTGTTTGCTTTGTTGCAGTGATTATTTGAGCTTGTATGCTTCATGTTTTTGTTCATGTTGGCACTAGTTGTTGAGTCTGTTGCATGAGTCCTGGTCATTTTCACTTGCAGTTGGTTACTTGATTCAGTTGTGTTGTTTCCAGTTGCTTATTGTCTTGATGCTCGGCTTGAGGCTGTGTCATGTTTGAACATAGCATTTATGTGTACTTTTGATTTGCACCTGAGTTGAATCCAGTTTTAAAACTCGGGTTTGACCTTGTGCTGAGAGTTGTGACTTTTATGTTATTGCACGTGAGTTGAACCCGGTTTTTCATTTGGGTTTGACCTGTGCTCACCTGTCCCTGTAAATCAATCAAGTGTATATATTGGCGTGCACGGCCTTGTGCCATATACAGTAATATACTGTGTATGTCACAAGTTGTTCGAGTATGATGAATTCAAATTTAAATTATGACGAACAACCCAAATAACTGAGGCAAATCATATTTTCAAAAATTATCTTTTATTTTTGAATTTGCAAAAATATTTCTTTTTCAATTTTACTGCGTTAGTTTATATTTTTGCAGATTGCTCAGATGCTGGATTCAAACTGGAATGCAGTTGAAGATAAATACGAGTGTGAGTGATATGTAGTGAGGTGAACTGTAAATATGAAATGTGATGTAATTGTAATCAAAGTTGTATAGTTATAGTGAGAGCTTGAAATTGTACTATTCAAAATTGTAATAAATATTTGAATAAAATATCTGTTTGAATTCAAATTCTGTTTAATTTATTTAATTCAACAAATATCTATTTAAACTGTGAAAAATAGAATAGTATATTAACAAATACATTTAAACAAATGTATATATGTTTATTATCATCAAACAAAAATCATATAAGCGCATATTCAACAATCTCCCCTTTTTGATGATAACAAACTTATATTTAAGATTTTGAATGTATTAAATGTATTTGATCGTTCAATTTGCTCCCCCTATTTGAATGCTCCTCTCTACACAATAGTCCCCCTACATATATGCATACAAATAAAAATATGTAAATGAGCCTATATGCGAATGGAAAATTATTTGACCTTTGCTTGATTCTATTTGACAAAATCTTAACTTTTCTATCCCCCTTTTGTTATCAGCAAAAGAATAACAGTGTTATAAAAATAGGGATGAAGTGATAGACATGAATCAAACATTTAACTCAATTGAATATAAATATCAAATTTCAATAAAACTCAAACAAAAATCATAATTACCCTTGTCAAGCGCATATTCCACTTTCAGAAGTGATGGGAATAAAATCATAAAAATCATACAGTTCTGTCTACTTGTGATATATTTATTTCAGGAAATTTGAATATCTACTAACCATGCATAACCGTTAGGACTTTTAAATGAGATTAGTAGTATTCACAATTTTTATTTAAAAACAGAAATCAAGTATCTTCTAACCACGCATGACCGTAAGGACTTTTAAATGGGATTAGAATCAACTTGTGTATTTGAATCAATTAATTTTGATATGCGTTCCATACATGCATAACCGTGAGGACTTTTAAATGAGCATGGAAGCACATAATCAAAAATCCAAGTAATTCACCCATGCATAACCATGAGGACTTTTAAATGAGAGTGAATAGTTTGGATATTTATTTTTATTGCTAAATATAATAAATTGAAGCACAAATAATTTCTTTCACAAATTTAAAGATATTGAAGAACGAATGATTTCCTTTGTAAACTACCCCAAATTTACATACTATGTGTAATTTTGATGAGTGATGGTCGATAGAAAGATGATAGAAATAGAAATGATCATGGAATTTTTACCCAACAAAAAGTTTTTTATAACTCTTGTTATGAAATTCTAAAGAAATTTTTCTAAATATATTGTCTTGAGTAATGTATGACAAATATCGACACTCATCACTTTTTCAGTCACTATTGATCTTTTCGATAATCATTAGGGAGTTAGACTAGTCAAAATTTGTCATTTAAAATCAAATAAAAAATGACTAATCTGAAAATATGGTCAACAATGATTTTCTCGAAGGGGTTATATGGAAAAAAAATCTGCTATTTGAAGATTATTTTAAGTGAAATATATGCAGATATTTTCTTTGAAAAAAAACGATGCAGCAAATGAATGTTTCAAAAATTAATCACATTACACTAATAATTTTTCTATCAACTATATTACCAGTGTAATCTGCATCTGAATTTAAATTTCACTCAATATTCACTCGTTGAATTTGATTGACCAAACCATGTAGTGTGCACCAAGAATTTCAAACTTAACATCAATTTAAATGACATTCTTTTGAATTTGAATTGAAGCAGTGTTAACAATCAAAAACATATCATAGTGTCAATCTTAGAAGCCATAGGATGAACAACTATCAATAGTCATTAAAACTTCATTATTATTTCAAAACAATTTCTTGAAGTTTCAACAATTTCATAAAGTTTCAACAATTTAAAATATTTCTTAAAATCCTTTTTAACAACTTTCACATGAAATCTGAAATCGTGCAAATTTACAAGCAGTGACCAAAATGTCAAAACAAATATATCTACGTGTAGCATGAGTAGACAGTAATCAATCAACATCATAATTTGACCAAACAGATTAAGTTCAATGATGAAAGGATGGTTGGTCAACTTTTAAGCACAGATCAAAGTCATAAATAAGAACAAGTCAAAAAATCATATCAATTAAGAATAAGTCAGAATAAAAAAAATCATCTCTTTTCAACATCACAATCTTTGGCTGATTTCATTCAGAATACGGTGCAGATTATCACATTTAATATATCGTTCAAAACAATTTTACTTGTTTTACCTTTACGATAACTTTTCGTTGTTGTCCATTGTGATTCTGTCACCTTTATACTAGGCTAAGGAGCTTTGCTTTGATGCCCGTTGTGTTTCTGGAACAGCCAAAATCCAGAGAACACTGTTGTTGTTCCTTAGCCTGCCACCACAACTACACGATGAAAATTTTTTGTGACCTATTTGTTTTTATAGGTCCATGATTGTTAGTGGCAGAACATGAAAAATATGTTTGTGGAGACCCAAAACTATTTATATACGTTCCTTTTGGCATCCAAATTTGTTTGACTTTTGAAGATTTTATATTTGTGCCTTTTGGAACCCAAATTGGTATAGTTTTCACGTGTTTGGGTCTATATCAACAATTATTTTGATTATGTCCAAATTCTGCAAATCGTGCACATTAAATTGACTTGATTAAATTTTGTGTTCTTGTTCCTATGACTATGATATCCAATTATTTCAGATCGAGCTAAGACACTTTTACCTTTATCATTATCTTGTGATTTTCCAAAACCTAGTCCTTTTCTGTTGTTAGCAAAAATTTGATTTCCCAATAACATTTTGAAAGATTTTTCTCCTTTTGAAAAGTTATTCAGGGATTTCTCAAGATTTTGGACTTTGGTTTTTAATGTTGTGTTTTCAGTGACAAGTGAGGTGCATCGATTTATAAAATCCTTTTTCCTAGTGTCGATGGTTTCGTTAAGATTCAAGTTTTCTTTTTCAAGATTCTCAAAGTTATTCCTAATTTTTGATAATTCTGAATCTAAAATCTTACATTTTTTACATTCTAGGTTTTGAATATTTTCAAGTTCAGTTTCTAACCTAGAATTTTCACAAGCAAATTCTCTCCTATCAGATTTCAGTTTTTCAATTTTAGATTCAAGACTATCAATTGTTTTAGTAAGATCTAAGCACATAAAAACAAAATCTCTATAGGAATACTCACCTGCTTCACTAGATTCCTCGGAGCTTGCTTCTGAATTTGATTTTGCCATAAGACACAAGTTAGCCTCCTCTGAGCTGTTATCTGAAGCTTCCTCTCCTTCTTCATCATCCCAAGTTGCTGCAAAAGCCTTCTTTTTCTTTCCTTTGTTATATTTGAGAAGTGGACATTCTGGTTTGATGTGGCCAGGCTTGTTGCAGTTATAACACGTCAGTTCATCATCGGAATTTTTAGAGTCTTTTGACCTATTGCCCTTTGTTTTCTTCTTGCGTGGCTTAAATCTTGATGAGTTTCTAAGTTTATTGACAGCCATTGCAAGCTCTTCAATTGGATCTACTTTATCTTCATCGCTCTCTTCTTTGCTTTTTAAGGCAATCGTCTTCTTCTTTGATTCGAAGTTGTTACGTTCTTCCTTTGCTTTTAGCTCAAGCTCATATGTCATTAAGTTGCCAATCAACTCCTCCATGCTTAGCTTACTCAGATCTTTCGATTCTTGTATTGCTGTGACTTTTGCCTCAAAGTCCATCGGTAAGACTCGTGGTATCTTCCTCACAAACTCTACCTCAGTGAATACCTTCCCAAGCGCTCTAGCATTGTATACCAAGGTTGAAAACCGTCCAAACATGTCTTTTATGCTCTCGCCTTTGTCCATCACAAAGTTTTCGTATTCATTGCCGAATAGGGCTAGACGAGACTCCTTGACTTGAGAAGTTCCTTCGTGTGTCACCTCCAAAGTGTGCCAAATTTCCTGTGCTGTTGTACAATGAGAAATTCTATTAAATTCATTTTTATCAAGAGCACATATCAAAGCATTCATGGCTTTAGCATTTGTCGTTTTCAATTTCTTATCATGAGCATCCCACCTATCCTTAGGTTTAGGAATCTCAGTATCACCAACGATTATAGTGGGAGGTTTATAGCCAGTTTCAATAATATCCCAAACATCATAATCAACAGAACTAAGATAGATACCCATCCTAACTTTCCAATAAGCATAATCGTTCCCGTTAAACATGGGTGGCCTAGCAATAGATTGCTCCTGAGAAAAAGCATTATTCGGTGAATTTCTCTGTTGACCTGTTCATTACGGCTTTGACATTTTTTTAACTTCGATATTTTTGTGAATTAGCTTTGCCCACTGTCTCCATTCCTGTAGTAGCTTTGTTCAATTTGTCTTGGGCATTGTTGTATCCATTGCAGTCTTATAATCTCCACTCTGGCCATACTACATTGTTTCGATGCTATCTGCCCTGGTTATTCATATAAGCATTTGTATGTTGTCACTGTACCACTGTAATGTGTTCTCTGGTTTGATGTTGCATTTCAAGATTCATCTGATCACTGCTGTGTCTTGTTTAATGGAGTCAGTGATAATGATCACTGTGTTGAGCTTGTAGTACTTGGATATTTGCAGTTTGTAGCGTCATTGAGCTTGCATACTGTTTTCATTTGTTCAACATGTAGTTGTTCACTTGGTCTTTTCTTGTGACATCCATGTGCACCTGATATATGTTGCTTGTGTATTTTGTCTGCACTTTCACTTGAACTTGTAGTTTGCCTTGATCATCTTGTACCCTAGTCTGGTGCACCTTGTTTCATGTTTGAGACTGTGCTTGCATTGTTACTTGGTCGACACTTGCATCATTATCTGTTGCATACATGAGATTGACACTGTACTTTTGTTGTTCGCTGTGTTCATGCACTTTGGTCTTTGTTGCCTCTTTCTGTTGCTGTACTTCATGTTGTATTCATGCAGCTTGTTCTCTATATTCACTTGAATATTGCGGTCCATGTTCTTTAATGTTTACATTGTTTGCATTGTTGCAGTGATTATTTGAGCTTTTATGCTTCATGTTTTTGTTCATGTTGGCACTAGTTGTTGAGTCTGTTGCATGAGTCCTGGTCATTTGCACTTGCAGTTGGTTACTTGATTCAGTTGTGTTGTTTCCAGTTGTTTAGTGTCTTGATGCTCGGCTTGAGGCTGTGTCATGTTTGAACATAGCATTCATGTGTACTTTTGATTTGCACCTGAGTTGAATCCAGTTTTAAAACTCGAGTATGACCTTGTGCTGAGAGTTGTGACTTTTGTGTTATTGCACGTGAGTTGAACCCGGTTTTTCATTTGGGTTTGACCTGTGCTCACCTGTCCCTGTAATTCAATCAAGTGTATATATTGGCGTGCACGGCCTTGTGGCATATACAGTAATATACCGTGTATGTCACAAGTTGTTCGTGCATGATGAATTCAAATTTAAATTATGATGAACAACCCAAATAACTGAGGCAAATCATATTTTCAAAAATTATCTTTTATTTTTGAATTTGCAAAAATATTTCTTTTTCAATTTTACTGCGTTAGTTTATATTTTTGCAGATTGCTCAGATGCTGGATTCAAACTGGAATGCAGTTGAAGATAAATACGAGTGTGAGTGATATGTAGTGAGGTGAACTGTAAATATGAAATGTGATGTAATTGTAATCAAAGTTGTATAGTTATAGTGAGAGCTTGAAATTGTACTATTCAAAATTGTAATAAATATTTATTTGAATAAAATATCTGTTTGAATTCAAATTCTGTGTAATTTATTTTATTCAACAAATATCTATTTAAACTGTGAAAAATAGAATAGTATATTAACAAATACATTTGAACAAATGTATATATGTTTATTATCATCAAACAAAAATCATATAAGCGCATATTCAACAAATCCCTCCTCCAACTCCAAATTCCCAGAGGCGAATTGGAGTATAAACTTTAACTCTCGGTTCCCAGAGCGCGAACCGGAGTGTAAATCCATCGCTCCCAGAGTGCGAGCCAACTCCAAATTCCCAGAGTGCGAATTGGAGTATAAACTTGAACTCTCGGTTCCCGGGGCGCGAACCGGAGTATAAATCCATCGCTCCCAGTGTGTGAGCTAACTCCAAATTCCCGGAGTGCGAATTGGAGTATAAACTTCAACTTTTGGTTCTCGGAGTGCGAGCCAGAATATAAAACTCTATCTCCAAATTCCCAGAGTGTGAATTGGAGCATAAACACCAACTCTTGGTTCCCAGAACGCGAACCGGAGTGTAAATCACTAACTTCAAATTCCCAGAGTGTGAATTGGAGTATAAACGTCAATTACAGGTCCCCGGAGAGCGAACTAAGTCATAAACATTGATAATTAATAAGTTCCCAGAATATGGGCCGAACTGTTAATTGCAAATTGTGTTAAGTCCCCGAAGTGTGGACATGTATTCAAGGCTTATGACATATGTGAGCACGAACTAATCAATGCAATACTTAAGCAAAAGAGAAAAGAGTTGTTTTCCATTTTATCAACAAGCAAAAAAGGAGTTTGATTACATGACGAAACAAAAAATGTCCATAGAGTGGGTGCCGAATCCACACTTATACACCGCTCAAAAAAGGAGAAGCAAAAAGAATTGCCATTTCACAGCTACATGATAAAACGAGAAGTTCACTCCTTCTTCTTCTGGGGTTTTTTCTTCGAAGTAGAGCGCTAGACCCACTACCCGGCTTCCTACGAGACTTTTTGTCCTTCTTTGGAACATCCTCAGCATCTGGCATAATATCAACGTCTTCCTCAGAGCTGGAAGGGATAGAGATCCTTTTGTGAGGACGAACCGGAGGCGGAGGAGCCGTAACAGGTAGTGGAGCTTCGGCACTAGAAGTTATAGTTGTGCCGACAGGAGAAGTAACCATTAAAGGAGTTAAGCTTGGTGGAGCAACATCACTTCCGGAACCACCAACCGTCGTCACCGCAGCCATTTCAGTACTTATTTCGGCAAGGATTTCTTCTTCTCGGGAAGATTGAGCAGCGCTGGACACACTGATAGTCGGCATAAACGAGCTAAAAGTTGGAGCGACTCCACCCATTGCAAAGGAAGGATCGGTAAAAGGTTCACAGTGGTGCTTGAGAAGTTCCTCAATCATCTGAA
This sequence comes from Allium cepa, assembly GCA_030765085.1. Taxonomy (NCBI): domain Eukaryota; kingdom Viridiplantae; phylum Streptophyta; class Magnoliopsida; order Asparagales; family Amaryllidaceae; genus Allium; species Allium cepa. Next base: position 715,955,795 of record CM060945.1, on the reverse strand, counting down.
CATCAAACGACATTGAACTCCCCTCTCCCATCTCGCTGGTTGCGGCGGTAGTCGTAATAGCCTCAGTAACGACAGCTCGTTGCATTGACCGCGAAATTTGTGGTACTGAAAGTGCTGGCGCATCACTTTCGTTCACTGATCGAAAAGAAATGAGAATAATCGGTCAAACGATCTGTTTCAAGTTGGTCATTCTAAAACATTTAAGGAATATTTGAAATACCTTCTTTGCCTTAGCTCGGTGATGAGACGAGTTCAAAAGCAGTAGTTGTACCGAGAGACAGTTCCGGTCGATCCGGATTATAAGCAGGAACAACATGTGGACCAACTGTAGCAGTAACTTCAGACAAGGTCGGGGCAGCAACTGAAACATCCTCACTGCAATGTGCAGCTCCAGAACCCTCGCCAGTCTCCACATGGTGAAAACCAAGTCTCTCTCTCTCAGCAGAAATCATCGCTTCATGGAGAAGTTTCCTTTCCTCCTCGCTCAACAAGCGAGACTCGAGTTCAAATAAATCCACGGCACCTTCGGGGAGAGATGCTTTCTTGTTCGCCACCAATTTTCTCCAAGCATTAAGTAGAAGCGTAGAATAATCTCCGAGTCATGAGAGATTCCTGTGCTCAAGCACATTAGCATTGTAAGTGTCAAGAAGCTCATCAAACTCGGCTTCTACCCTGAATAGCTCTGCCTGAACTCTCCCTTCCACTTCTACCTCCACCGCTTCAACTTTAGCAACTGCCGCGTCTCGCTCAGCTCGGAGAGACACGGCTTGCTCGCACGATTCTTGTGCGGCCATGTTAGCATCATCTTTTTCCTTGTTCAAGTCGGCAAACTTAGCCTTTAATTCCTCAAGTTCTTTGACCGCCGCATCCCGCTCCCCTCAACATTTTTGTACCAATGGCCCAAATCTTCAACTAAAGTGCAGTGCGCCTGTTGCATCTTCGCCATTTCAACTAATGTCTCATCGACCTTTTTCAGCGACTCAACTTCAGCCTTACGAGAGGATTCCGTTTCAGACTGAAGTATATCAACAATGCGGTTCTTCTGAGCCAGGTCGGCTTCCAGTTTCTCAATAATTTTGGCTCGATCAAAGGCTAATTACGAAGCTTTGACAGCCTCCTTGTACCATTGTTTATACTGAGCATAAAAATCACGGGTATAGCTGAGGGCGGTGTTCACAGCCTCTTCGGGAATTCTTTTGAGATTGGGTGGAAAGATATAAGCGTCAAAGCATATTTCTGGAAAATCTTTCTTCAGTTGAGCAATTCTTATAGCCCCTTCACCAAATGGTTCGAGAGGGGCCTCCTCCACAGTTACGGTCGTAACCGTATCAGTCCTTGAACAATGTGGACCAGGTTTTGAGATCTGTAGAGATGGCTGTTGTCGCGAAGGTTCAACTGCAGGTACCTGGCTTCTGGGTGGCGGAGGAGAACGAGAGGGTGAACGGTACCTTCGTTCCCTGTCGGAACGATCCTGGCTAGAATAATGTCGGGAATGGTCCCTCTCACGATGTTTTTGCTCATAATGCCTCCGATCACGATCACGATCAGAATCCCTACGGCGAGATTCGTAATAAGATGAAGAATGATGCACTCGCCGAAGCCTATCAAGTGTAGAAGGACGATCCGACATAACACCTGCAAAGAAGAAACAATTCAATTAAGTATCAAGGAAAAGCACTGCAATGCATGTAGAAGTCGTGAAGTGTTGTGAAAGTGTATAAATGCGCAAACCCCCCGACCAACCAGAAGCGTCGATTACACTAACGGGTAAAGATTCGCTTATATCAAGCGCTCCCCGGAGCTCTTCCAACCCGGACCCGTGGTAGAGAGATCCGTAGTCCGAAATGGGAAAATCGTCCAATCCTGTGAAAAAGTCTTCGGACTAGCGAGGAGTGGCGCAGGAGACAATAACCCCAGGTTTGGAACGGGTTACGACTACAGACTTCCATCTCTTAAACTTAGGTACAGCAGCCTTGCCTTTCTGACCCTCTTCTATTAGGGAAAGGTCGGCTGCTATCTCAGTGTCCGTGGGCGTTCTCTCATCATCGCTTGCTTCTCTTATCACAATGCCAGGTTTTCTTTTTGCCACTTTCTTCTTCTTCCTCGAGGCCGATTTTGCCAACCCTTCAATTACAATACTCTGGCTCATCTCAATCAAACCCAGTGCCCTTAAGTTATCGTCGGTCAATAGCAAGTCGATGTGCCTCGAGTCGCTTGGGACCCTTTGCAAGCTTTGAACGATGCCTCTATAATGCCCACCGGTAGGTCTCGAAATGATGGCTGTAAGAATAACAGAGTATTAGTACAAGTATTAAGAGTGACCATTCAAAGATGACTTATGATACTTACGTCTGGATAACCATCTCCTGGCAAACCCTGGGGGGCATCGAACAAAAAACCACTCATTATTGAAATAGCTAAGACTGGTCCAGGCCCCAGTCACAACCTGACAGTTTCTGACCGCTTCCAGAAAAGTGAAAGACGGGCTATCACCCCTACTCTTGAAATTGAATATGTGTCTGATCTCGTTTGGCCTTGGCGGGCAAAAAAGGCAATCCATAAAATATGACAAAGACGCTATTCAGCAATGCATGCCCATTGGGATGGAGTTGTGAAGGAGCAATTCCTAAATACGACAGCATCTCTGTGATGTATTGGTTAAAAGGAGGGAGAGATCCAGCCGCGCAGGCATGGCGGTAAAAGGCAGTATATCCTTCAGGTGGGTTATGTGGTCTGTCATTGGCACTAGGTAATAAAACATCGTCCAGGGATATGTTATGTTTCGAACATATCCGACCCAATAGAGACTCCGAGATATTGGACTGGACAGAATCGACAGGATCTTCGATAAATATGGCCTCCGGCAACTCATCCGGAGCCGGATCTATGACTTCAGGAGGGATTTCCGGAATCTCAAGCACTGGAGGAGGCGAGCTTTGTACTTCTTGTTGTTGAGAACTCGAAGATTCCATAATTAACTAACTCACCAGAAAGCGGCGTTAAATACATAAAAATCCAATGCATTCCCCCAGTGTAAAGTGTATGGATATGTCGTGCAGTGCAAGTGCTATGCATAACTTAAGCAGATTTCACAAGTTGGAACAAGATGTCCGAACGATGAAACTTTGGGATTTGAGAATGAAAGTGACCGTCATCGCTGACCGTCACTTCCACGCCATCCAGATGCTACTGACCAATTCAAGTATAAATTCATTATATTTTGGTTAAGTCATGGTGCCATCGACGAGCTCCAAAATAAAGGTCGAGTCAAATTCGATTATGCAAGGCCGAAGCTCGTCGGAGTCAAGTATGCTAAAGTTCAATGAGTTCGTTAAAGTTCAACTTGAAATTGGTCGTAGATCAGATGTTGGAGAAAATCAGAAAAGTGGGAGTCCCAGAAGCAAGGATGTTCGAATCGAACAACTCGAATCGATGCGAGTCGAATCGACGAACTTCGAATCGATACGAGTCGAATTGACGAACTTCGAATCGATACGCCTCGACTCCATATAGTTCGACTCGATGAGGCCTTGGGACAGAGGAACAATTCGAATCCATGAGCTTTGCATAAATTCGAATCGATCAATATTGAACACCTTCGAATCCATCAGAATATCATTACTTCGAATCGATCGGCACGAGACCCTTCTTCTTTCACAACCATCGATTCAAAGCCTTGCACTCAAGATCGATTCGAACTGTTCATTCCTGGATCGATGCGAAGCAATGAATGAAGATAGCGTCCATCAATATCTACGCTCCTCCAAGACAACATTCTACGATCGATACGAATTGAATGGTTTCGTTCCTCAGGTCCATCGAGTCGACCCATTCCAGATCTCACAACCCTTTATGATATTTAGAAGAAAGGACTGAAATCGATGATGAAAAGCCTAGTTTCATCGTTCTACACTCGAATCAATCCCTTAATTACCTGAATGGATTCGATTGCAAATAATAACTTGATGGAATTTTATCAGTTCGTGCAGAGACACGGTAGTTTCCTACTTTGAGGGGTCGAGTCGAAGAAATAGCTACAGTGAATGATAAAAAAGTAAAAGGTGAAAGTGAAGATGGCCTTGCGTATTTATATGGGTTCAGGAAATGAGTCGTGGCTCTTCGTCTCCCGGTCATATTGACCTTTTACCACCGGTCACTCGCCATGCTCCATCGATTCGAACGACCGCTCAATAACCCACTACGTTCGAATCCATCCTAGCGTCAAGCCGTTGCTTCGAATCCATCACACGGCTGAGTCCATACATCGCTTCGAATCCATTGCCTTCCTATCCATTGCACGTTCGAATCCATCCCTGCAGGATCGATGCGAGGCATTATCGATTCGAAGGAACCATCGAGCAAAGGTTGGATTGAAAATTCAATCAATTCAAAGCACGAAGACCAATTGAACCATGGATTCGAAAGCTGTCGCTTCGAACATACATGCCTTCGAATCCATCAAAGTCCACCGATGAGAACGGACGAATCGCTTCAATTTGAAAAATTACTTGTCTACCTTTTATATCGATTCAGGAGAGGATCGATACAAGAGGACGATTATAGACAATCATAAAACAGTGTCTCAACTCGAATCTCAAGATCGGTTCAGGAAAGGACCGATGCAGAATTCAATAACAAACCGAAGTGACAACGACTGGCAATCGCGCAACGTTAACCAAAACCAAAGTGGTACAATTGTGCACATGTGTATGACTAACACTTGATCTTTAACATTTACAGGGATCAAATGTTCATCTCGTCATGGTTTCAACGACTAACAGTCAAATCACAATCATACGACGGTTAATTGCAGCAATAAAGAATACAACTTTCAGAAGAGCATGTCCCGATTGTCCAGTGTGAGACTGCAACTTTTCAAAGCACGTCATGTTTACACAAGATGTACTTCGGGGGGCAAATGTTATCCCGCCTTTTGGCAAGGCCGAGATACCAAAGAGTTGACTGGAAAAAGGGGATCACACGTCCTCGACATTGGATGATTGCCGGATAACTACAAATACCGATGAATTTTTCTCGAGTCCGGATCGGGCTATAATTGATAAGGCACGTCAAGCAAAGCCATAGAAGCCAATGTTCCGAATTTCGAGACAATCCGAGTTCGTATGCTCAAGTCATCACCATTGGAAAGTGGAAGGAATAGCCCTGCTTCGAACCCAACAGGACCAAGCCTTAGGTTCGAATCCATCATCCTTGCATTAGTTCGAACCCATGAGATGTAGTCATGCCTCGAATCCATCAAGGTAGAAATGGTTCGAATCTACCCTGGTATGATTTGGTTCGAATCCATCAGACGCATATTGCTCCGAATCCATGTGGAGTACCTTTACTTCGACTCCATCGAGCAAACCCTCAGATAGCCATGCGTCGAATCCATACTCATATGACCTAGTTCGAATCTATGAAACCATCTTCCACCTTCGAATCCATCAAGGAAGAGTCCTTCGAATCCATGCAATTGAGGGAGCTCCGACTCCATTCCCTGCTTATCATCGAATCCCCACATCGAGACAACTTCGAATCGATCCACAGTATTATATTTTATTCGATTCGAATGAGTACCGGTTCCATCGATTCGAAGGTAGCGCACCTTCGAATCCAACATCTCGAATCCACCAAGTAAACGCGGCTAAATCCTAGGATATGACCCAAAAAACTCGAGGAAAAAGGAGGATTGACCCGAAGCACGCGCACCACGTCATCACCTTCACGTGCAGAAGCATGGATTCGACCCTATGGATTCGAACCATATCGATTCGAACGAATCCATTGGGCGAAACACACCATCTTGAATCGATCATAACTCGAGATCTACAGATCCAAATGCTATGAAATTTTCACAGGAACTTGCATATACATAGAAGGATGTCCACACCAAGTTTCATCACGATTGGACACTTTTTTGATCGATTCGAACCAAGGGTCGAATCGATCCCAAAGTGGGCCCGGATCTCCAGAATTCGGCCATGTGGGCCCCTTACACGTGCTATAAGCGTTCTCCCCTGATTTTAGGTGAAATATCAGCCTTCTACACCTATAAATAGAGCCCCTGGCCATTCAGAAAAGGGATCGGAAAATTTTAGAGATAAAGCACGCCCGGACGCTACCAGAATTGCTTCAGAGCACCACTGCTGCTTTTGATTTCGAATTTTGGCTTACTACTTGCTGTACTTTGACATAAGAAAGTTGTATTCTCCGAATATCAAGCAATAAAGTAACAAAACTTCATAGTGGACGTAGGCAATACGCCGTACCACTCTAAATCGTTGTCTCTTGTGCAATTTACTTCCTGTTATTTGGAGTTTTTGTTAGATAATCCACATTTTAATTTACTTTCTTCATTTATTATCTCTTCAAAAACTTCCGACCAGTGTTGTGCCCAATTTTGACACAAACACATTTAGTAATGAAAATTTTGTACATGTATAATTATCATATCACTGTCTCACTTAGATATCTAAAGTTTCTTCTAAGATCAAAATACTTTAATAATGTTCATATTCAATTATGTAGACCGCTTTAAAGTCCTTGGTTCAATCTGATAAAATTTATTGATTAACCGGTTTACTTTGACTAAAGATTTTGACTTCAAACTTAGTACCAACGATAGTGATACTATCCTTCTAAAATGAAGGAGACGAATCCTTTCTTGGTTAATGTTTCACTCTAAATAGTCCAACATATACCAAATGATGGTCATAACATGATTGTGATGTCATTTGATTTACCGTAATCATACTATAGTTTAGTTACTCTTTACCTAAAATACCCTTTAAGTCCAAAGATATTGTACATCATTACCATGAGATCTTATATTTTGACTTAGTTGTAATAAGCTGTAGAAGACTCTTTTCGAGTTTTTATGTGATTTTTTCAAACAATCACAACTACATAACCATTTTATGCCGCCAATTGATCTTGTGTAGTTAACCGTTCATCGTAAATAAAGCATTTCATACACTAGTCTTAACAGATGTGCCAATAGCATTTCTCGATATATATTAAATAGGCACATTTAATGAGTGTGTGTGTGTGAAGAGATACGTGTTTGCCTTAAGAACAATTATGTAATTTGTTACATATGTTTAATTTGAACAAATCTTGTTCGGGATAAAATATGTTTTCTTTCTATTATATACTTGATATATTATGCTATATTAATTAATTTAATTAAAAGTATGTTTAATAGAAAATCCACAAATGGTATTTCTTCTAATAGTAGTAAAAAGTGTTGTAACCGTGAGTAATTTATCATAGTGAATATAATTATACCATTTTAAATGTTCCTAGTCAAGATGCATTGAGACTGGATATCGATGTAGCCATTGAGGTTAGTGTATGTAACACTCTCTAAAAGTTGGGAAGTGTATTACTCATGACCACTATGGGCACCAAGAGGTTACGCGCTGACAATTATTGGATAACTAAACAATGACTCACTCGATAATTTTTATTTGTTAATATAACTAAGGTTAAGCAGAAATATCGGGGTGACTAATTTACACAGTTCTCTCGACTTGAAAATACTGTTGATCTTCAACGTGGAAGCTCCACTTTGATTATAGTTAAATTGTAACACAGTGTCCATCGAACGACTTAGCTGGGCCAAGTGGAAGCATTGGAAGTGAAACACTATTCATGAGAGGATTTACATCTTCGGTTATATGATGTTAATATCAGGGTCAAGTGAAGTTAATTTAAAATAAAAGTCTTTGGCCAGGGCATATAACAATGGATTTTGTGTTTGAATTATAAAGTTGAATGTGAACGATATTGGAATTATTACCAAATTCCATAATGAAAAGTGTGTGATCGTGAACGTGATAGTACAGTACACACGGATCGTGTAATATGGACTTATGATATAAATGCGGAAATAGATGATAATAGCATAGTAAATAAAAATAGAAAAATCACACCAGAGATTTTTATACTGTTTCGGAGCACCGTCCTACATCCAGTCCCAGACTTCTATCTGGATTTTCACTATTAACTACCTCGCTTCACCCGGAGGAACAGGTTTATAACACCCGAGCAAACGAACGGGATTTCACGCCTCTAATATACTGAGGACTTCAACACTTGCCTCTTACAACACCGAGGACTTCAACAAAGGAACAAATACAATTGTTGTTGACAACTTGTGCTCTTGAAAACATGGATTTGTTACTAGTAGTACACCCTTCCTATAATCTTATCCTCAAAGTATGCGAATGATGTTTTGTGAAGATTAAGGAAAGTTTATTACTTATTGAATCAAAATATATGAAATAGTTTCAATGATTCAATAAATAATTGAGAGCTTTTAGAATGCAGGAGTATGTAGAAAGTAAGATCAGAGATTAGAGTAAAAAGCATATACAATCATGTTATTTTAATCAATGATTTAGATGAGTTTATATAGAGAAGAATGGTTGTAACTCTTTGTGAGCAGTTGCCATTAAGAGATATGATCTTTGATGAAAGGTAAGAGATGCAACCTTTGGAGAAAGAAGTGTCTTTTGGAAAAGTTGCTCTCTGTTTAAAAACAGTCGACAGGTCAAAAAATGACCAGTAGACAGGAATTCAAATATATAGTCGTTATGTGCATGTGTGCACGTTCAGTGTGCAAATTATACAGGAACGGTCGACCGCCTATTTTATGACCGGTCGACCGGTCCCTGTAAAGTTGCACACTAAATGTGCAACTGCAATTTAGTCGTATATATATTGATTTCCTTGAAATGCATGATTATTTGAGGATAGATTTTAACAAGTTTATCACTATTACAATATCAAATAATCAACCTATAATCTAGAGTACCATATGTAGCTCTTTATAGCCATAATGACCTTGTTTTGTCGATCGCCTTTATTTCTTTGTCAGAAATCAAAACCTTCATAGAACTTGTGACTCAACATTCTCTCCCTTTTTGATTGATGACAATATATATCTGAAAATCTGAATCTCCCCCTGAGTATGTGATCTCCCTCTTTGAATTTATATATATATGTATGTTCCTGCAATCAATTGTTAGCCCTTTCTCCCCCTTTGTCATCGACAAAAAGGAGTAACAGATACTGAAATAATATAGGAGTGTAATCACCATAATGTGCATAGCAAAATAAAACTTAACACATCCAAAACATACCAGAGTATAATACAGACCATAATGTCAAATGAAAAATAAAAATAACGACACTATTTAGTACAAGTGTCCATTGATGTTTTTAAAGTACTTAACCATAATAGACAATAGAATCTAAGACGAGGCAGATCCTATCTCCTCTTCATCATCATCATCGTCGTCGTCGTCATCATCTTCTTCTTCATCATCATTGTTCCCTCTAGATGATTCTCCATGTCCATGTCCACTCATACCAGTAGACTCCTCAGATGATGTCCAGTTGAAAACAGGAGGAGCAGGACGTTTTCCTGGGTCTTGTGCTTGAACAGAGGTGGATGTGGTACATGATATAGCATCCCATAACATACCAAAGAATGACTTGACCTTATTGAAGCGTTTATCAATTTTAGAGTCCATGCGCTTGAGACGTGATTCAAGCAAAAATTGGTTACGCGCAATAGTTTCAAGTGATTCTTTTGTGGATGATTTTGATTTTAACAGTTTCACTTCATCGGAACGAGGTCGAGAGGAAGTTGCTTTTTGTTTTCTTGGACCTCTTTGTTGCTATTCTTCAAAAGGCATAATCTCAAGATAAGGTGGAGGGAGCTTCATGCGTTTGATGGTTATGGAATCAATACATTTTGGTTTCGAGGTGGCAGAGTCAGGAGGCTTTACCCCACAAGCTAACAACAGACACATGATATATTCATTGTAGAAGAAATGAGGTTGTGTAGAGTTATTTACCTTGAGAATTTCGTCAAAAAGCATATGAACCCAATTGATTTGGATTTCCCCATAAATAGCATAGAGAGCCTTGAAGTTTTCTTTATATACAGCATCATAATTTCCAAGTCTAGGAAACAGAGAATGCATTAAGACGCGATGAAGTAGTCTGGCGGTGGGTCGAAGTCCAATAGACTTTGTGCCATCACTATTGTCCTCTATGAACTGATGACTGATGCTATCGCGAGTGAAGACTTCACAGAAAGTAGATGAAAACTCATCGCCTCGATTTGGTATACCAAGTATAGAGGCAATCTTATCACGAGTAATAAAAATTTGTTTGCCACAGACGACAGACCAAATGACTCCATTCGGATTATCAGGTTGATATTCGTCGAGGTTCATGTTGGCATAGAACAATTTTATCATCAAATGATTTATCTCCACTTTGTTTTCTGAAAAATCTATCAATGGAGAAATGTTGGAGTTATTGGCTAACCTACAAATTCCATAAGACGTGAAATCATCAAAGTTGATGAAAGAGCCCGGATGAAACTTGTAGTTAGTCATTTGATTCCATCTTGTTATGGCTACCGGACTTTCGAGCCATTTCTTAGCGGAGAAATTAAGAGATGAAGGTCCGGAGGATGATGCTTTCTTGGGTTTCTTTTGCGGAGGAGCCATTGTTAGAAGATTTGGAGATTTGGAAATTGAAATTGAGAAACTAGGGTTTTTGGAGTTTGGGGAAAAATAACTGGTTGAGTAAAATGAGAAGAAGGATAGTAAGAAAATGACGCATAGGATATATATAAAAAAACTGGAAATACGTCAACCGTTCGACCTATAGATTATGGCCGGTCGATCGTTTTCAACCAGAGAGCATACGGTCGACCGGTTTGAATATGGGGGGTCGACCGGTTTGACAGCATGCCAAAAAACACCCTTTTTTTGCAAATTTTTGAGTATGTCGTGCTATATTTTCACTCTTATTGTAGAATATAAGTATTATTTCATGAGTGATGGAAAGAAAAAAAATACAATGAGTATATAGATCTAATGAGAAGTGCAAGGTTCGTCACTAGAATTATCTTTGTTTTCTTTAATACGTTTTGCCCATGGACTCCAGTTTTTATGAGCACCTTCATTCATCTCATAATTCCGATCCCAAGAGTTAGGACTTTTAGATGTTGATGGCCTAGACGGCATTGGTTCATGCACGTCATGCTTGCTGGAACTACAGAAGAATGATGCCACCTTTTCTAAAACAGATAATCGTGCCGATATCCGTTGTTGCTCGTGATAAAGTTGGCTTTGGCCATAATGGAGCTGTCTCTGAAGATCTATCTGATGTTTCTGATAGTGATGAATCTCGTCGATCTGTGCTTTGGTACGAGGAGAACAAAACAGCGACTTTTTAACTCGTTTTGAGTTTGGTGTATTACCAGAAATACAAGAGCATTGATGATGATAACTTGGTTTTTGTTTTGGTGTTTTGGGAGAATAATATTCCTCCGACTCAGAACTCGTAATGGAAATGTGTGATTCTTGAGCACATTTATCACAAATGTGAGCCATAGAGAATTTTGTATAGGTCGGATAAGAAAAGATGAATAAAATAAGAAATTTGGACAAGCTTATATACAAGTTTCTTATGTATAAACTTATGGATGTGAGTGAACAGAAAATTTTGACCATGAAAACAAGCAGAGGCTTATTTTAACTCTAAAAATAGCTCTCTGAAGTTATAAAATAGGAAAGGAAAAGACGATCATTAAAACAAAGGATGATCGTTAGTATTTATTAGTTGAGATCATTTCTTGAGATTAAACCAAGCTCCCTTCGTAATCTAATAAAGTTAGATTCAAACAGAGGTTTAGTAAAGATGTCTGCTAATTGATTGTCAGTTTGGACATATTCAAGACATATATTTCCTTTTTCAATATTATCTCGAAGGAAATGATGACGGATTTCAATGTGTTTGGTTCTAGAATGATTCACCGGATTCTTAGAGAGATTTATAGCACTTGTATTATCACAGTATATAATTGAATTTGATAAATGAATATCAAAATCTTGAAGAGTTTGTTGCATGTATAACACTTGAGTACAAGCGAGAGCCGCTGATATATATTCGGCTTCACATGTTGATAGTGAAACACAATTCTGTTTCTTACTAAACCAAGAGACAAGTGATTTTCCAATAAAATGGCACGTACCACTTGTACTTTTTCTATCCGTTCGTGATCTGCCAAAATCAGCATCACTATATGATACTAATTCAAATGGACATTCCTTTGGATAAAAAAGACCGAAATCTTTGGTATTATTAAGATAACGAATTATACGTTTCACTGCTCGTAGATGTGATTCTTTTGGATCTGCTTGAAAGCGTGGACATAGACAAACACTCATCATTATATCTGGACGACTAGGTGTAAGATAAAGAAGAGAACCAATCATGCTTCGATATAATTTCTGGTCAATACTCTTACCATTTTCATCTTTTTCAAGATGTGTAGTTGTACTTATAGGAGTTGGTTTACCAGATGTATTTTCTAATCCGAAGCGTTTGATAAGATTTCTGCAATATTTTTCTTGTTTGATAAAGATACCATTCGGAAGTTGCTTGATTTGAAGTCCAAGAAAATATGATAGTTCTCCCATATGAGACATTTCGAACTCTTTGGTCATAATACTTGCAAATTCTTTTGCAGAGTTTATCGTTTGTTGAACCAAAGATGATGTCGTCTACATATATCTGGATAACTAGAATATCCTTTTGAGAATGTTTAATAAACAAAGTTTGATCGACTTTGCCTATTTGAAATCCTGAGTTAATAAGATAGCTACGTAATCGTTCATACCAAGCACGAGGTGCCTGTTTTAAACCATACAGAGCTTTCTTAAGTTTGAACACATGGTCAGGATATTTTTCATGTAGGAACAAAGGAGGTTGTTCGACATAGACATTCTCTTTGATAAATCCATTGAGAAAAGCACTTTTGACATCCATATGATAAAGTTTGAAATTATGGTGACAAGCAAAAGATAATAGAATTCTAATAGCTTCTAGTCGAGCAACTGGTGCAAAAGTTTCTTCATAATCGATACCTTCTTCCTGATTATATCCTTGTGCTACTAATCTTGCTTTGTTTTTGGTGATATTTCCTTGTTCGTCGGCCTTATTTTTATAAACCCATTTAGTACCAATAACTGACTGATCAGTTGGCCTTGGAACAAGTTCCCAAACGTCATTGCGCTCGAACTGATTTAGTTCTTCCTGCATGGCAATGATCCAGTAATTGTCTGTAGCAGCTTCTTTTGGATTCTTAGGTTCGATATTTGATAGAAACGCAACATGACCCATTTGATGTAATTGATTCCTAGTTCTTACTTGTGAGTTAACCTCGCCAATTATATTTTGAACTGGATGGTGTCTCAATAATCTTGGAGGGGAACGTATCTCACAAACTGGTTGTTGTTGGGAAATATTGTCAATAAGATTTTCAGAGTCAGAGTCATAATTTGTGGTGAGAGGAGTGTCAGTAAATATAGTTTCGACATTATCTGGTTTTGACTGAGAAGGTTTAAAGAATTCATCGAAAGAAACATGAAGAGATTCTTCAATAGTTTTGGTTTGTTTATTGAAAATACGATACGCTTTGCTTCTTTCCGAATAACCGACAAATATACCTTCATTAGCTTTCGGATCGAACTTTCCGAGATGGTCTTTTGTATTTAAAATAAAACATTTTGAACTAAATACTTTGAAGTAAGATATATTTGGCTTCCTTTCGTTAAATAATTCATAAGACGTGTTTTTGTTAAGTGGTCGAATAGACACACGATTTAAAACATAACACGCAGTAGCGACGGCTTCTGCCCAGAAATGTTTTGGTAAAGTGGATCCATTTAATAACGTTCTTGCACATTCTTGTAATGTTCGATTTTTCCGTTCTACAACTCCGTTTTGTTGTGGAGTTCTAGGAAACGAAAAATTATGGTTAATACCTTTTTGTTACAAAAATGTTCAAATTCGTTATTTTCAAATTCACCACCATGATCACTTCTTATGTTTTTAACTTTTAGCCCTTTTGATTTTTGAATTCTTTTGACGAAAGATTTGAAATGGTCAAAAGTGTCACTCTTGTTTTTCAGAAAAATAGTCCATGTATAACGAGAATAGTCATCAACAATTACAAATACATATCGATTATGGTTTATTGACTGAACTTGTGTTGGTCCGAATAAATCCATATGTAGTAGTTCAAGTGGTTGTAATGTTGATATGACCCTTTTTGACTTGAATGACGATTTTGTCATTTTTCCTAACTGACAGGCATCACAAAAACTATCGTTTTTATAACTAATTTTGGGTAGACCTCTAACTAGATTGTTTTTGGCTAGCTTGTCAATAGTTCTGAAGTTTATATGACATAAGCGTTTGTGCCATAGCCATCGATCATTATCATTAGCCACAAGACACATATCTGAATTATGATTAATATTCATATTCAGAATATATATATTTCTGTCTCTATAACCTTCGAAAACTAAATTGTGGTCTCTATCTAAGATACTACATTTATTATTCGAAAAAGAGATTATAAAACCTTTGTCACATAACTGACTAATACTAAGTAAATTGTGTTTTAAATTTTTAACTAGCATGACATTTGTAATAAGAGGTAAGTTAGATGTACCGCAATTGTTCACATCGCCTTTGCCAATGATATAGCCTTTTGAATTGTCTCCAAAAGTGACGGAGCCACCATCTGAGTATGTAATATTTGTTAATAAGCTCTTGTCTCCCGTCATGTGCTTCGAGCAACCACTGTCCAATATCCACTTTCCTCTTTTCTTAAGTGGGACCTGCAAAAATAGGATTAAGTCCATGGTACCCACTTTTTATAGGGTCCTAAGAGTTAAGTCTTAGGAGTCCAAACCCATATGGTCCGGTATCCCCTTTATATATATAATTATTATTAAGATGCACAGTATTCATGAATTGCTGAATGTATTTGTTCCTAATCAAATTGTTATTTGTTTTAGGAACCCATATTTTGATAGTCTTTGTATTTTTCTTTTGAAATTTCACAACTGGCTTTGGTTTGGAATATAATAAACTAAGATTTTTCTTAACTTCAATCTTTTGTACCTTCTTCTTTCTTTTATTACCCTTGATCTCTTGTTTCTTATATCCCAGACCTTGTTTATTTGATGCAGATTGTGAGTTTTCAATAATTTTTGTCAAATTTTCTCGACCTTTGTTAAAGTTAGAAACATTTTGAGTAATGTCATCAAACTTTGTTTGTAAACTAGCTTTTTCTAGGTCTAGAATTTTGACTTTTGCCTTAAGCTCATGATTTTCAGTAGTGAGAGCATTATTTTTCTCTTTTTGAGCTTCTATTTCTTGACTCAAAAGAGATAGTTGAGAGTCAACATTAGATGATGATTCTTGAATCTTTTCAAGTTCCTCTTCTAATATTTTCTTCTCATTTTTTAACATATCTCGTTCAAACTCTACTCTACTTAAATCTGCTTTGACTACTTTTAATTGACGTTTTATGTCTTTATATTTGACTATCAATTCAGCATTAATATCAAGTAATTCATCAAATGTAGGAATTTGTACCTCATCTTCTGTTGCCATAAAACAAACATTAGCTTGTTCATTCTCCGAATCACTTTCACTTTCTGATGAAGATGACTCTGAATCATCCCATGTTACTGAGAAGGCTCGTTTCTTTGATTTGTCCTTCTTATATTTGAATTTGTCATTTTCTGACTTCTTCTTTTGTTCTGGACAATCCTTCTGCATGTGTCCCTTTTTGTGGCAGTTAAAACATTCTATAGCAGATGAAGATGGTTTATTTGATCCAGGTTTCCTTTTATTGTAACGACTGGCTTTTCGATATTTTAGGAATTTTTTGAATCCTTTCGCAATAAATGCCAAATCTTCGTCTTCAGAATCTGATTCATTTTCATCTTTCTCAACATGAAATGCTACATTTTTCTTTTCTTCTTTATGTTCTTTTCTAGCCTGCAAATTTGCTTCATAGGACATTTAATTTCCTATCAATTCATCTGGCTTCATGACGGAAAGGTCATTAGCTTCTTCAATTGCTAATACTTTTCCTTCCCATTCATTAGTCAGAGAATGTAGGACTGTTGAAACAACATCAAAATCAGATTATTTTTGTCCTAAGCCAATAAGTGCATGGTGGATAGTTTGAAATCGTGAATACATATCATTGATTGTCTCATTTGGTTTCATATTCAAATTTTGAAATTGACTTTTCAGCATGGCTATTTTGGCTTGTTTAACCTTGTTAGTACCTTCATGAGTGGTTTTTAGCGTTTTCCAAATTTGATATGCAGTAGTGCAGATACTAACACGGTTATATTCATTTTGGTCTAATGCACAGAACAACATATTTATTGCTCTTGCATTTACGGCTGCTGCCGTTTTCTCAGCCACAGTCCATTCTGAATAATCAGTTGTTGGATTCACTATTTCTCTTTGAGTGGCATTCCAAGTATCATAGCTATTTGATTGCATAAAGAATGACATACGTGTTGCCCAATAACTATAGTTAAGACCATTGAAAAATGGAGGTCTTTGTGTCGATTGACCTTCCATGTACGTGGTGTTCTGAGTGCAAGTACTTGCGTTATTTGCCATATTACAAGAATATATCAAATAACTATGTTACGATTATGTGATAACCTTGCTCTGATACCAAATGAAAAGTGTGTGATCGTGAACGTGCTAGTAAAGTACACACGGATCGTGTAATATGGACTTATGATATAAATGCGGAAATAGATGATAATAGCATAGTAAATAAAAATAGAAAAATCACACCAGAGATTTTTATACTGTTTCGGAGCACCGTCCTACGTCCAGTCCCAGACTTCTATCTGGATTTTCACTATTAACTACCTCGCTTCACCCGGAGGAACAGGTTTATAACACCCGAGCAAACGAACGGGATTTCACGCCTCTAATATACTGAGGACTTCAACACTTGCCTCTTACAACACCGAGGACTTCAACAAAGGAACAAATACAATTGTTGTTGACAACTTGTGCTCTTGAAAACATGGATTTGTTACTAGTAGTACACCCTTCCTATAATCTTATCCTCAAAGTATGCGAATGATGTTTTGTGAAGATTAAGGAAAGTTTATTACTTATTGAATCAAAATATATGAAATAGTTTCAATGATTCAATAAATAATTGAGAGCTTTTAGAATGCAGGAGTATGTAGAAAGTAAGATCAGAGATTAGAGTAAAAAGCATATACAAGCATATACAATCATGTTATTGTAACTCTTTGTGAGCAGTTGCCATTAAGAGATATGATCTTTGATGAAAGGTAAGAGATGCAACCTTTGGAGAAAGAAGTGTCTTTTGGAAAAGTTGCTCTCTGTTTAAAAACGGTCGACAGGTCAAAAAATGACCAGTAGACAAGAATTCAAATATATAGTCGTTATGTGCATGTGTGCACGTTCAGTGTGCAAATTATACAGGAACGGTCGACCGCCTATTTTATGACCGGTCGACCGGTCCCTGTAAAGTTGCACACTAAATGTGCAACTGCAATTTAGTCGTATATATATTGATTTCCTTGAAATGCATGATTATTTGAGGATAGATTTTAACAAGTTTATCACTATTACAATATCAAATAATCAACCTATAATCTAGAGTACCATATGTAGATCTTTATAGCCATAATGACCTTGTTTTGTCGATCGCCTTTATTTCTTTGTCAGAAATCAAAACCTTCATAGAACTTGTGACTCAACACATAAGTCCAAAATGATATAGCTTTGACGAAGGGAATTGGTATAAGTAAAGTCACAACCGGGTAACACTTAACAAAGTGAAATTGGATTTTACCAAAACCATGTAAGCAATAAATTTGGCTAAAATGTCACACCATTTGCTAAGTTGTGTGTGAACATTTATATTTGAATAGTTCAACATTAATCGCTGACCAAATTTACAACCGACGAATAACACTACCGAAATAATGAATTCTCCATTGACCAAAAGATTTAATTAGTTTATAATTTTTATAAATTATTTAAATTAATTAATAATTATGAAATATTAATTATGATTTGATTATGATTTGAGAAATAAATGTTACCAAATATGTTTATAATGGTTATAAATATATCTATCGATATACAATAGTGATAAGTGATGAAATTGGATTTAGTTGCAAAATATTTAACATGGGCTTAAATGAGTTTAAGGAACATCATAGAGGCTATTATTTTCAGCTACATACACTGGTATAAGCAGCTAGGGTTTTGGAATTAAGGATCTTGATTTTGGATGGCTCGGATTGAAGGAGAAAAATGTAAGATTAGGTTCACGTTTCCCTCCTTCCCATCCACTATATAAGCATCACTAACCCTAATTAGAAATCACTTTTGCCACCTCCTCCCATTATTTTCTGCTCAAAATTTATCGCCTTTCTTCACCATTTATAGACTCAAATTAAATCAGTCACTATTTGATATCTAAAGGTCAATGATTGAAAGACTGGCTCTCTTTTAAATCAGAAAGAGTTTCAAATAGAGAATTCATTTTTTAAGGTGTACTTCGGGGCTTCGAAATTATGGTATGCTCCTGTTTATTCTAATGATTTTGATATATAATGTTTTGATAGAGAAAGATTGATTATCATAATTTAGATGTTTATAACATTGTCCCATTTGGTTTGAAAATGGTTTATGCAATTTAAATTGTTTATTATATGAATTGGTTAGAATTTAGATAAATTGAAACTAAATTTTTTATATGATTAAATAATGTTTTAATTATAGATTTATGTTTTAAACATTCATATTATAGTGTAATTGGTTAGATTTGAAAGTTTGTATGTTCATAGTAATTGACTGGGTTTTTATTTTGACAAATCAAAGCTGAAATTTGAATACGATCAATACTATGTTTACATTTTAGATATAAGTTTTAAACATTCATCAAAGTGTGATTCATTAGATTATAAAGTTTGTATGCTCATATCAATTGATTGATTTCGATTTTTTTATTAAATCAACACTGAAACTTGTATACAATTGTAAGGTGTTTTAATTATAGACCTATGTTTTAAGCACTTAAATTAAAGTATAATTTTCAAATCTAAAAGTTTTTGGGTTCTTATTATTTGCATTTGTAGTATAATAGAAACTTACATGCGATTAAAGGATATCTTGATAATGAATTTAAATTTTAAATTGATCACAATAATTTTCTAATTATTTTTACCCTATTTAACATCATAAATAACCTTACTTAAGTATTAAAGATTTGTTAATATATTGCTTAATTTATTGTGTTTCAATCTTTTTAAGTTACATCTTTTAATTTATATATGTATTTTGTTAACTAGTTCAAGTGTATATAAGTTTAGAAATACATCGGAAAATTTATTTATAGCATGGAAAGTTTATTTTGAGTTAATTAGAATGTTTCTGGTTTAATCTTCACACACACATAATTATATTACATGTATATGCATGTAAAATTTAACATTTATACTTCAAATTGCATGATTTAAACTCTTTATTGTTATCAAATAATTTCAAATGAGATAATAATTATATATATCAATTATTGCTGGTTATTCATATTCTTATGTCATTATTCATTGATTATTGATTAAATGCTGCATTAATTAAGTTTGATAAAGAGGGAAGATGAATCAATGATATATGTCATCTTTTATATCTTTATTTATTTATCACATATATGATTGTCTTTGAATCATTCTAGTTTATTTCGTATATACATATCAACCATTGCCAGTTATTGATATTCTTGCTTCATATTATTCATTGATTGTAGATTAGACGTTGTATTAATTAAGTTTGATATAGAGGGAAGATGAATTAATCAAATATGTCATCTTTTATCTCTTTCCTCATTTGTCCCTTATATGACTGCCTCTAAATTGTTCTTGTTTATCTTTAAATATTCTACTATCAATTGATCCTGCTTAACTATTTCGTCATACAATTAAGGAAAGAATACATTTGGTATATTCAAATCTTTTCATATCTCACACTTAATTAATTTAGTATTAAATTAATAAAATAAAGACATAATTAATAAAATATGATATTATTAAAAAGAACATTAGATTGGATCTAATAATCTTTGCGACTTCATCGGCCCTATAGATCCAAAAGAGGAAATTTTTAAAATTTGGCATTTAGCTCCACTGTGGACTGGCCCAGTCTAAACAATATATACACTCATCCACATATACATACATACTTACTTACATACGTGTACATACATACATACATATATACATTCAATGCCCATGGTTACGTATATAATTGTAACCGCAATAGATATGCTTTTGCTAGGATTTTTCTACTTATATATGTGTTTAATATATCATACTATCATTATTTATATATCATTAAGTGACAATCTACTGTTCTTGCACCTAGAGATGACACTTAATACATCCTCGATATTTAGGTGCTGACCAGCTATGTGTTCAAAAGATAGGTCGTGGGGCAAAGAAAATAAAAGACAGAGAAAACAAATATACATTTTTCTCACAAACATCAGAGTTACACATACATCATCATAAAATAGTACATATGGTTACTACAAATTTTCACATCAAAGTCACAACAAGTATTATTCTCAACAAGGATAAATATATCGCCAGCAAAAATTACTAATAAATAATGTATAGTCACAGTGGAAATAAAGACTACTACTGGATAATGATGATATCTCCTACTCGATACTACTTCCCAAAATGCTCCAAGAAACCTAAATACTTGGCTACTTATAAAAATTTGAGTACCCAAGATATAAGGGAAAGAAATAAAACTTCGGGTCAAAAATGGGTCTGGAGTGAGTAAAGCATATGTCTTAACTTTTAAAAAAACAATTACACCAAGGCATCTCGTAAGAAATCCATTGCTATTATAATAATGTCTAGGGTTTAAAGTAAATATTGAATATAGTAGGAATGATTGCATCTCATGTTCCAGCATAGCTTGGCACAATTAAGTCCATAATTCTCATAGTGGACTGGATACCAACGGATGGCTAAGTAAGGGACTACCTTCCAAAAGTTACAGCTCTAGATAGAATGTACTTGAGGGCCACAGATGCAAATGCCCCACTACCAACATAGGCCTGGCATACCTCTTAGTGTATATCACCGTATATGACCATACCTTGATTATGATCAACAACCATAAAGGGATCCCCAAGCATACATGAATAATGAATCTAGATTAATGGTGGCAATACTCTGATAGATACTACCCATATAGCCCTGCTGCATCTACCATGTTCTAGCCACCTTCGGGTTATAAGGCTTGATGTTACGCTTTTACCTTCCCCATAGCAAACCACCTTAAAATGCTAACATTGACCTCCAAGAAACCAATGCAACGCTAATATTTGTCCATACAAGTTGTTCTGGGATCGAACAAACATTTAATAATTACTATCTTCCATTTTGAAATCACCCTAGAGAATAATAGTCCAGCTCCATAGTATCCTTAATAATGATCCAACATGAACGTTATTAGTTTGGAGTGGTCAGATAAATCATCTTATCTGAAACCGGTATCTCGAAACCATAATGACCCATACTTTTGACTATTGTAAGTTATTAAATTAAATTAAATTATTGGATAGATATGGGTAGAAATAAAAATTTAATGATTTAGTAATATTGATTTATTGGGTAATTTAATTTTGTTTACTTTTGCATTGGAGATTATTTAAATAATTGAAATATGGATTTAATATGCTTAAAATGCTATAGGAAATTAATTCAAATTTTGTTTAAGCATGATGAAGATTATTAACACATAAAATTGGATGTAAAATTGAATAATTAGAAATTGGAAATTTTATATTATAATTGAAAAGTAAAAATAGCCATTTTGGCCACTGAGTTGGATTCCAACGAAACCAGTTTCATCGAATCCGTAATAGTAAGCTATTGTCGAATTTTAAGTTTCGTAGCGATTGGACTTTTCGTTCGCTCGTGTGAGCTCGAAATGCATAGAACTTAGTTTAAAAAATTCAATAAAATAATTGACTTAAAAGGCTATCTTCCACATACTATCGAATTAGGGCTCGAGACAAGCTGCATTGTGTTTTGAATGAGGGTAAAACATTGTAAACACCAGGCGGCACACTTTGTTTGGAGTTCGTGACTTCGTGGGTCGATCGAATCAGATCCTTTCATATTATTATAATATATAATATATAAATAAAGGATATCTCAAAGCTCATTCAAACTCGCTTTCCACTTCAGCCGTATATCATGCCACCATCCTTTCTTCTTTTCCCCGTTCCATTTCCTTTCTTTAATTCTTAGATCCAAACTAAAAAAACACGAGGAGCGACAGAAAAAGGAAATCGCGAAGTTGATATGGGTGAACGAGTGTACGAGCGGAGGTGAGATGGTGGCTGCTAGCACGTGGCACGAGGCGTAGCTCGTGTACATCTATGGCTTGTCAATCAATCTAATGGTGGGTTCACACGAATGTTGTAGTCACGCATGCACGGAGGAAATTTGCTACGGTGACATAGAGCGCCGATGGTCGATCGCTTGAGGTGGTGCAGCAGGGAAGTAGATCGCGTTTTGGGTCGAAGTACGTTACGTGCATTGCGGCCTGAGGGGAGAGGATCTATGAGGTAGTTGTTTTTCTTTATTTATTTGTTTATTTATTAATATAATTTAGTTAATTTATATCGAATATTAATAAACCATAACTGTTGCATACGAGGTCGATTTTGGATGAACGAATTTCCGTTAGAACCATATCGGCAAGCTTCACGTTATGAAATTCATTTCGCATCGATTTGGCTAGTTCGGATTTTTCTGATTCAAACAAGTGAGTGTTTTTGCGCTCTCGTTTGACTAATATATTTTTATGTTAGTATAATTCATATCCTGAAGTAATTTGAATTTATTGATGGTTGTTGGATAAATTTAAATTGACATTTAATTGACATTCGGAATAAATTGATAGAATTTAAATTAACAGTTAAAATTAAATTAGAATTTAATCGCTAGTAAAATCCCCAATTTATCCGATTGTTGTGATTATTGAGTATTTGGATGATGGATGGTAATGGATGAAATTTGATTGATAGTTTGGATGTTTATTTATGTTTAATATATCCTATTATCATCTTGTATGTTGGTCACAGTATATAAAAACTGTAAATTGAATTATTTTGAATAAATTAATAAATAGATTGAAATGATATTTAACTATGGCATTTATTTTGGATTGAAATGATATATATCCATCCTTGGAATTAAATTGGAATAATTGATTCACTTGGCCATAGGATAAAAAATTGTATATAGACATTGCAGCAGTTAAATTAAATGCTTTTAAAAAAAAATTTGAAATTATTTAAATGATTTAATTTTAAGGAATAAAAATCGAATAGATAGAAATCGAATTATTTTCAAACTTAAGCTCAAAATGTTGAAATTTAAATTTGGTAAACGAAATTGTTTAAATAATGTAATTTGAGATTTTGAAGTTATAATCAAAATATGATTTGAATTTTAGAAATTGATTTGTTTTAAAAGATTGGACTTTTATTCATACTTTAATTTTGCTAAGTAAAAGTGATATAAAACGATAATTTAAAATTCAGCTCAGAATTTAATTATATTTGAAGGTTTGGATTTTTAATTGGACATTGAAGGAAAATTTGATTTAAGTGTTTTGAATTGATATTTTGGAAATTAAACTCGGAATTGATATAAATCAAAATGGTTTAAATTTGGAATTGGAATTTAAATTAATTTGGAATTGGAATTTAAATTAATTTGGAATTGGAATTCGAATTGATTTGGAATTGGTATTGAAATTAATTTGGAGTTGAAATTGAATTAGACTTGAAATCGGAATTTAATCGATCAAATCAAAATGGAAAATGGAATTGATTTGAATAAGAAAATTTGGAATGTGAACCAATTTGACTTTGAAATTATTTTTAATTGAATATTTTAGTATAAACGGTTTAAAATCTGTATTCTTTAAATATTCAAATTATTTTGATTTTCCAAATTATTTTACGATATAAACTATTTTTAATACTTAAACTATTTTAACTATTTAATTATTTTAAAACTATTTAAACCATTTTCTTAAAATTCAAAATGGTCAAATGGGTAAAATATTTGTATTTAAATCTTGGATTTAAATACAAAATGGGTTGAGGCAAAGTTATAGCCTAAACTGTAATTCAAAACAAATTTTGAAGTGAAATCGATATATCGATCTGAATTTACTTTTTGAGGGAAAATATGATTTTTGAAGCGAATATGATGATTTTGAAATGGCTTTGATTTTGAAACGATTATGATATTTTGATATCAAGTATGAATTGTTTTAGAAATATAAAGCATCGACCGGTGTGTAAAACAACGTTTGGTTGTTAAAGAGATTGGAGGCTCTTATTGGCATACTCTCTGTCAATATTAAAACCACTTTGACAATTGTGTACATGGTGGACAATATCCATAATATAGTGGTTGAATAGGCAACATTTACTGTAATGAGTAAGGGAATGATGATGGATAGCCTTGACACTTATGTCAAAAATTCAAATGACTAAAACAGGAGCCTATGTTTGGCTATTGAGGTTAGCTACCTCTAGCGACGCTGATCCCTCGTATTACTATTGTGATTTCGTATTAGATGGGTGCACCTTTTACGTTTGTATTGATTATCGCTGTCGTCCATGGATGGGTTACGACCAGCCAAAAGGGTAAAATGGTAAAATCCTACCTTAGGCATTGCCTCATGTGATGACCCGGCTTCCTACGCCCAGGAAGACGTTTCGTCATTAAGAAAGAAAGGGATGAGAAAATAGAAAAGATAGAGAAGAAAGAACAACAACATCAGAATCTCACAGCGGAACGAATAAAATATAATAGTCACATAAATATTTACATAATATACAACAACAATTAGAGTTATACGGACAATACATCACGTACTAGACAGTTATAAACACCTGTCTAATTAATTCACCTCAATATAATACAGCTCAAAACAATATAACTCAGAGATACTAACACAGCGGAACTATATATATATATACAACGCTGAAGCCACCTGCTCCATTTCTCCTCTAGAATTCGTCAAAGCTAACCTGAATCCCTTGGCTACCCATAAAAATTTGGGTACCCGAGAGTTTATAAAAAAAAACAAAAAAAAACTTCGGGTCAGACATGGGTCTGGTATGAGTAACAGGTTAAAGTTGCTTAACTTTGAAAATCTTTTGAAAACAAAAGGTATCACGTAAGACTTCCCACACATAAACATGGAAAAAATTTTATCTTACGCTAACCAAAACATTGATAGGAAATTCTGTGAAATTATAATAGGTCTAGGGTTGTCAAGTAAATAGAAAATAGCCGAAATTGTTACATGATTAAATTCCAGCTACTAGCCACAAAAGTGGGTAATACAATCAAAACCATTGGCACTTATTGGATTGTGGATTCCATACAATGGCAGGGCTACTGGAGTACCGCCCGTCACAGTGCGTGGCCTAGATCAACGTACCGAGGATCACTCCCGACCCCCTGCAACACAAGGTCGGAACCATTCCTTACTGAACAGTCCCAAACAAGATAAACCACGCAGTTGTTTGCAACCAACTGCCCACACAGCCGAATAAAAAGGGACATCTAGACAGGGGAATATCCTTGTCCTGCTTGGGCATGACCCACCTAACCTTGCTGCACCTCCCCTGTTTTAGCCATTCCCGGTTGATGAGGCTTGAGGCTGCGATTACCTTTATAGAACATATTTCTTAGAATGCTCATCGCCCGCCTTACGATGTGTTGAAAGCATTCAATCCATACAAGTTCGTTCCGGATTCGAACGAAACCGAAGGCATTATCTCGTTACACTCATTTTGGAATCACCCTCAGAGTTAACGACGATAACCCTTGCATTCTGAATCTCCATCTTCACTTCAGATTCACGACCTATTGTTAATTTGGAATCGATGTGGTTTTCGAATATTCCTAATATGGAAAACTGATCCCGGTCTCATCGAAATCCAAAACGTGTCTTTTTAACGCCAAGTTGTCTATTTAGTCTTAACAGTTTAATTCAATATAATTCAATATACACACAGATAGAATATTCATAACATCACAATAGATAATCACATCATCATCATAAACAGATAATCAAAATTATCATTCAAACAGATAATTAAATATTATCATATCTAAACCATACATCCATATCACATAGATATTATTCATGTCATATCTAAATTCAACATCATCAAATGAGATATCAATATCATACATCCATAAGCAATGATTTAAAATCATATCATTTGTAATTAATTTAAAATGAACTAAATTAACTACTTCAATCTCTAATTAATTTAAAGTAAATTAAATTAATTCTTTATCTATAAATTCTGCTTATACAACCATCAATTAATTATAAATCAAATTAATTAACCATCTTCTAAATATCCATCTTGATTAATCACCTTTGATTAATCATTCCCTAATTACAATAGGTACTTAGTCTTTGATTAATTTATTATTCTAAATTATTTATAGTAATTAACATTTTATTACCTTATTTATAAATTTAATTAATTACATTTATTATTGATTAATTACATAAATTAATCACCACATTATTAATTATTTCTTAATTAAACAATTCTTAATTTACATCATAATTATATTAATTAATGATCTCTAATTTAGATTTAAAATAAAGTACTTTATTTAAATTAATTACATTAAGTAATTAATCCTTAATTAAACACACTTAATAATCGCCTTCGATTAATATCAACCAGTAATTAACTACCCTTAATTACTCATATTAATGAATTAATTATCCATAATTAATTATCTCCTTTAATTAATCCCTTGATTAATTTCAAAAGTAATTATCCAAATTACTTTATTAACATATCATCTTTCATTAATTACATTCAGTAATTAACATTAATTACTTCCCTAAGTAATTCTGCTCCATTGCATACACTAGGTAATTTACACTTATCAATTATCAAATGATTTCTTTAAATTAATTAAACTAAATTAATTCACTTAAATTAATCATTTATCAAAATTAATTACAAAAAGTAATTATTCTCTTAATTACTTTTATCAAGTAATTACACTTAACCATTTACAATAGATTACCTAATTAATCTGATTAATTATCAAAATTAATCTCATTAATAAATTAATTAGTAATCTTTAGTTAATTATCTTTATTAACTAATAACATTACTTAAATTACTTTCTTAATTAATTTCCAATTATAAATTGATATAAACTATTAATACATAAGTCATTTCTTAATTAACCTTTTATTCTTACGATAATTTATTTCTTTATTTATGACTTTATCAACATTACATTTTAAATTTAAATTCCAATATCATTTGAATTTAAGATTCAAACTGATTATAATTTAAATTCAATTTAAAATCTTTTAAATAAATGTAAATAACATTTATTATTTACATATATGATCTTGTATAAGAAAATCTTTTAAATTAAATTACTTAAATCTTAATTTAAATTTAAATTTCCAAAATACATTTATATTTTAACATGCAATTTCAAGTTAAACAATTTTATTTAACTTCCATTCAAAAGAACTTTGTAAAAACCAATTCAAATGTTAAATTGCAGAGAACTCTTTTTAAAACGAACTATTTGAATTTATCCTTGGTTTATACATTTAGATTTTAAAACTGATTTATATTTTCAGATTTTGAATTCATTAGTTTAACTTTGAGTTTTAAACTTGGGTTTTAACTTGCTTTTTAAGAATTTGAATTTTAATTCTTGATTTACAATCCAATTCATTTTTAAAAAACTTAGATTCAAAAATTCATTTGAATCTATATTTTTTTGAACTTCTAAAATTTCAAACACAGTTTACATTTGTTTCAGATTTTACCATTAAATTTTAAACCTGAAGTTGTCAGGTTTTTAAACCTGAAAGAAAACCCATATTCCAATTTTTTTTATTTTTTTTATAAAAACTTTATTTATTTCAGATTTGAATTCAAGTAAAACTTTGAATTCAAGCTTCAAACTAGATTTAAACTTAGTTTAAATCCATTACTATTTTTAAATAGGTTCCATTTGAATTTTGTTGAAATGTCAAATTTTGTTTCCAGGTTTCTGCAAAAACCTGAAACACACATTTACTCGACGCGACTAAAAACTGCACCGAGTCATCCTTTCCCCTTTTTCGATTCACGTACTCGAGTGACTCGAGTGTTTTCCCCAGCTAAAAAAATAGCACACGGATGAAAAAAAACAACCCCCAGCCTTCAATGGCATGGTGCACGTGCACCGTGGCCCCAACCAACATCGGTCATCCTCTGGCACTCCAACATATCGCCGACTACCCCTAGACAACGACACGACCTCCCAAAATCCATCACCACACCCAAAACAAAAATGAGCAGTACAAGCAACCTGAAAAAAACATAAACAGGCTCCCCCCTCAAACCTGTCATCACCTCCTCCTCGCTGCTCCGACCGCCAGACCACCAGAAACTCCGGCATAAGCTTCGACCATCACACCTCTAGCCACCTCTAAGACCCCATAACACTCGGTCACCAATTCAAGGTATACGCGACCCAAACCCAAAACAAAGTAAAATTAGGTTTAAAAACTTTAAACCATCGCTTCCGCCTCCATGGTCATTGGTCGACCATCTCCACATTTTTCCCATACTCCCTGTTCGCTCCTCCACCTCCAGCCCAAACCCCAACCCCTCTGATCAACGAGACCAACTCCGACGACTCGAAAAGCAAAAATTGAACAAACCCAAACTGCTCCTTTAATACTTAACTGAAAATTTTAGTTTTAGTTTTAAAAATCATAAGTTTGGATGATGTTTCAGATTGCACGCCTGAATCATAGAATCATGATGTTGGGGTTTTCACTTATTTATAGTTTGGTCTGTTAATTTGATTACCAGAAACAAACCATATTTCTTTTACTAAAATAAAACTTTTAAAACTAAAACTGGTGATTAAATACACAAGTTTTACTTAAAACTTAAGTTTACATAGAGACTACATCAAGAGATATAGAATTTAAAATCAAATGAGAACCTGAAAACATGAACAGAGAGTACCCAGAACTAAAACAGAACATTCATATCATATATTCCTATATAAGAACAGAGAAAAGCACCAATATATACTTGCATTCAAACATAGTGTTTCTAGAGAATCTATGCAACCAAATTACTACTTATGTTATTTAAATCTTGAAGTTACTCACCATAGGTTTTTGAAAACAAAGCTTGAACTTAAATCTTAAATACAGAGGTGTATCACAGGCTATCAACATACATACACAGTAACACATATACCGGGATTGCATTAAGTTATATACCCATCAGTAGTTAAGCAACATATAAACTTAAGTATTTTAAAATTTAGGTTACTCACCTTGCTTTTGGAAAGAGACAGAGCTTCCCCCCCTTTTTTTTCCTGAAACAATTTAACTTTAAAAACTGGGAATGTTTTACATGATTTTCCTTTGATTCTTCTTGCTTTCTTGTTTGATGCTTCAGTTGTAATATTACCTTAGTTTGTATAGATGGAAGTGTTTGTTATTACTTTTTTTTTCAGGTTTAATATGTTCTGAACGAACTAAAAATAATATGTATATAAAGAAGTTCAGGGGAAGGTGCTAACTGGGTTAAGCATATGCTGGAACAATCATACTTTTGTTTGTATCAGGCAAATGCTTTATTTTAGAGGCTGAAAGATTTTTATACAAATTTCGAAATGACTTGTTTGTATGCTAGAGATGAAAGCTTTAAATGTTAATGTACTTTTATGTTTCCTATTTAGCTTATTCTATGCATATATATTTTTATATTTCTGCTTAGCTTTGCATTCTTTTACTTCTTGCCTGCTTATCTATTTTTTTCTTACTTTATTTAGTTTTATTTGCCAACACAATTATTGTTTAGACATGATTACATTTGTTTCTTTTCTTAGCTTTGCATTTTATTTTACCTTGTTTATATTTTTGCCTGCATGTTATATCTCATTTATTCTCTCTGTATTTTGTTTTCCAGTTAAATATGAAAGCATTAAATGCTTTGAGTACTTCATGTTCATATATTTTATTTTGCATTTCAACAGGTTACATTCATATTTATACTACTCTTTGCATACTTACCTGGCAGCTTATTTATTTTATTTTATCTTTTTTTTTTATATATACAAAGCCTGCATATTTTATTTTTAACTACATCATTTGCTTTGTATTTCTTCTTGCCTATTTAATGTCTTACAACATATTAACCTTACTTTGTTTATTTCGCTTTGCTTTAAGTACTTTGTTTCAATATTTGTTGTGAATTGTTAACTTATGCACTTATATTTAATCCTAACACATGTACTTTTTTACCCCTCTTTTATTTTGAAACTTATAGTATCAAATGTTAAATTTATTTATTATTTTTATACTTATGTAAAACTTGGTTATAAGACTTATTTTATTTTAAACTTACAAATCTTAGTTTTCCAAAACATAAATTTAAAATAACAATTCCTATTTATTTAAAATCCACTGTAAAGATATTACATTATTATTATTGTTTAAATAAAACTCATTATTAAATTGAAGATAATTTTCAAAAGAAACTATCTCTTTAAAATATAAATACTTATTTATCTAGCTATATAACAAACTTTTTATTTAAACTCTAGGCCACAATTTATTTTTAAACAAATTAAATTTATCTTGAGTATTTTTAAAAATCATATTATTATTATTTATTCAATATTAAATTTCCAAATTATACAAAATTAATAGAATCAGAAACCATAACTTTATTTATTAAATTTTAAAACAAAAACTTATCTATTTATAATATATACCAATATACATATATAAATTATAAATAGAAACAATTTAAATTAGCTTTTAAAAAGAAAATTTATCAGTGAAATATTTATTTAAACAAAGATTATTAATTCAAATTTAAATTATTATCAAATCAGTTTAATTTTTAATGCAGATTATTAAATTGATATTGCCCCAAATTTCTGGGATATCACACCTCATATGCCTTGTCGTATTTTATCTTTATACGAGCCCATTACGACTTTGGTTTAGTACTATAACTATAGGGGACTCACTAGCTATCGATGTTACTGGTTGTGTTACAGGACCAGCATAGACTACATGTGATAAAAATTTGTTAAGGAGGATAACGTAAAGCCTCAAAGCCATTTTGATATTTATTTTACTAATTGACATTATATATTATAGCGTACACTATTATATATAGATAGCTTGACGCATGATCAGGAGATGGAAAAACCCATAACATCTCTTAATTTATTGCACTCATATTTCATGATATTGATTTGACCTACATAAGAGTATTTTAGTCCCGACTCGAGTGTTTTTTTCATTATGCCTAGGTCAGTCCCGAGTCGTAATGAAGATTATTTCTTGCATCATGTTATTCTGCTGAATTGATTATTTATCTCTGATATACGTATATAACTCTGATAAATGTTGCATACATTATAATCAAATGGATAGTAAATAGCTTCGTGAACTGTTTATTTGATTATTATATTTTACCATGCCGCTGTGAGATTTTGTGTCGGTTTTCTTCTTCTTTTCTTATTTTTCTCAATTAACCCCATTGATTATCAATGTTCCCGATTGTTTAATTTGGACATGTGTGGATTAGTGTTGATTTAAACCTTCCAAAATGTGGGGTGTCACAATTGGTATCAGAGCCAGGTTAGCGATAACCTTGGCTTTGTAGGGTTTGACTCATTAGAGATAGGGTAGTAATACCCTAGAATGATCTATTGACAGTATATATATGAGAGAGCATATTTGTTAGTGTTATAAAATGTTTTATATTGTGTTTACTTAATCGTTGAGCTGTTTATGAATTCTGGTCGATGCGCGGGAAGCCGTCTTATCGATAGGGGTTTCTAAACACTTAAACGAGGCAAGTTGACATAATATTTTTTCTAAACCAGGTAAATGAAGAAAAATTGCCCAAATTATATTATATATAAGGTTAATTATTAATGAACCCTAGTTGTTAGGCGATGATAATATTTAGTTATCAACAATTATTAGTTGAATTAAAATAAAATGAATACTTTATGGATATTATTTCATGAGGCGTTCGTTAATTAATTGAATTGAAATATAATTATAATTATAATTGTTTATAATCACAAAGTTGAAAATTAGTTAAATATTGGGAAAAATATAATAAAAATTTGTATAAGTATATTTATAATATAGTTTATAAATAGAAGGATTTAAAAATCAAGAATTTTAGAATTTAAAATCCTTTTGTTTTCAAAATTGTTTTCAAAGCCTTGAAAATTAATAATAGCATTATTTGAAAGAGTTTTGACTAGACAAATGTTTTGAAAGGATTTTTAAAGTAAATAAAAGCATCAAACTCGCTTTGATCATGGGGAAATAATGTTGGGATGACTACATCATAGCCAGTATTCATTTTCCACTTTTTGAGGGAAAATTGCTACCAAAAGAAATTAATTTTTCGATTAAAACATGTTTTGATTGTGAAAAATATTCTTAGTGTGACCATAAATATATGAAGTAGTTTTAAACTTATAATTGAAAATAGAATATAAGGAATGAGTTTATTGCTTATAAATTTAAAATAGTATAGAAAATAGATAAGTTATAACTTACAAATTTTAATAGGAAAATAAATAAAATTTAAAATAGTTAAATTTTTTTTAAAAAACAAAAATAAAATTTGAATTTGAGATATAAATTAAAATATTAACTTAAGAATTGTAAATTAAATTGAGTTAATGTAGTGAAGTAAATAAAATAAAGTCTAATTCAAGAAAGGTTAAATAAAATGAGTAATGAATCAAATGAAATAAAATTTCACTTAATAAAGATTAAGTTAAATGAATTGGATTTAAATGAAACTAGATAAGTTAGTAAAGTAAATTAATTCGACTTAAACTATAAAATGAATTAATCAAATGAATACGAACTTGAATTTTAGAAGGAAATGTAATTTAAGTGTGAAGAAAAAAATTAATGTGAGGGATTGAATAAAAGTAAGTGAGTGTGAGAAAAAAGTTAATGTGAGTAGTTGGATTTAATTTAAAATTTGATAAAACTAAGTTAAATACAAATGAAATGGGTTTTAATAAATTCCATGTTAGTTAATTGCATATGAAATAAGTTAATGAAACAAATTAAAGGTCGGAAGCAACTTAAGAAACTTGAATGAAATAAAACGTGGAATTTTTTTATTAATATGAATTAAATTATAAAGTAAAATTTTACTTAGAAAATTAATAATATGAATTTGAATAGATGAAGTTAACCGATGACTTATAATAACTTAATATATGAGGTAATAATAATAAATGTGAGTTGTTGTATAAAATATTATAATAAACTCGGATAATTTACAAATGTTGTTAGTATAAAAAATGAAACAATTGGACCAAATCGATTGAATGTAAATATATTTAATTGTAATCAAGCAAACGTTAATGCAATGAATTTTGGTTGATTGAATAAAAATGGAATGATACCGAATTAGTTGAATGTAAATCAAATAAAAGCGAAGGAACTAAATATAAATCTATTGAATTATTGAAGAAATGAATATTAATAGGAGAATGTGAATTACTTTAAAATATATGGAATATGGTATGGAATTAAATTACTTAAGTATAATTAATTATATGAATTATTGAAATGGAATAATGGAAGTGGAAAAAACTAATAAAACTATAAACGAGGGTAAATTAATATAATTTGAATTCATTGATGTTGGTAAGTGCATGGAAATCAACTGAAAGTAAATAAATTAAATGAAAAATCAATTAAACGTGAATCTAATTGAACAAAAGGTAGTTGAATGCAAATAAATTGAAATGAATCAATTAAAATGTTAATGAATGAATGTTGATAAGAAATGAAGGGTATAAAAAAATTGACAATGGATAATGTATGTTCACATGGTTTTGAACTAATTAGATTAATTGGATGGATATAGATGGTTGATTGGTTTCTTTTGTTGCAAACCATTGTTATTACTGTTTTGATTGCATATGACTGTTGTATGTTGTGTATTTGTGCTTGTATTTATTGTTTGGATTAAAAATCCATGTTATATGGTTATATTAGACTTATAAATGCTTCTATATCTTTATATGCAACTAATATCTTAAATTGAGTTGAGACAGGTATATACGAAGACCGTTTGGACGTGCACACGGGTTTTTCATGCTTTTGCTTGCGTAATATGAGGGAACTCACTTGTATTATTATTAATAACGTACGTATCTCTAATTACATACCACGATTTTATATTTTTGCCCTTCGGGATGCCTCATCATTGAGATGAGATGTATATTTGATATGTTTTTGGTATCTGTAATATATATTGATATTGTAAATTTTTCCGATCGAGCCGTGCAAAAGATACTCTACCGAAATTTCCTATAAATCTAGGAGTTACAAATTTTTTGAATTTTTTTAACTTGTTTTGATAACTAACTTGTAAATTCCGTAAACCAATCAAAGTGGCGTAGTAAAAACGTTGTAATAGTTTTGTAAATAAGATTTTAAAGTTTTATAAGGTTATAGTCTGAGTTAAATATATCGAGTGTTAAATTCCGTACCTAGTCCCTTTTTAAGAACAAATTTTTTTGGGTTGGGGGGTATGTAACGACCCTTACTTTTGACTAATGTAAGTTATTAAATTTAATGTAATTATTGGATAAATATGGGTAAAGTTAAAAATTTAAGGATTTAGTAATAAATTTTTGTTGGATAATTTAATTTTGTTTAGTTTAATATTGGAGATTATTTAAATAACTGAACTACGGATTTAGTATGCTTAAAATGGTATAGGGAATTGATTCAAATTTTGTTTAAGTGTGATGTAGATTTTTAACATATAAAATTAAATGTAAAATTGAATAATTATAAATTATAAATTTTATATTATAATTGACAAGTAAAAATAGACATTTTAGCCACTCTCTCGGATTTTGAAATAACTAGTTTCACTGGATCCGATATAGTGATTTATTGTAGAATTTCAAATTTTGTAGCGATCGGACTTTTCGTTTGGTCGTACGAGCTCGAAATGCATAGAACTAATTTAAAAAATTCGATAAAATAATTGACTTTGAAAAGCTATCTTCCACATATGATCGAATTAGTCCTCATGACTAGTTCCATTTCATTTAGAATGAGGGTAAAACATTATAAACGCCAGGTAACATGCTTCGTTGGGAGTTTATGACTTCGAGGGTCGATCGAATCTGATCTTTTCAAATTATTATAATATATAATATAAAAACAAGAATATCTTAGTGCTCGTTCAAACCCCCTTTGCACTTCACCCATATATCACGCCACCTTCCTATTTTCTTTACCCCGTACTCTTTCCTTTCTTCAATTCTCTGATCCAAATCAAAAAGAAAAACACACAACGAGTAACAGAAATAAAGGAAATCGCGAAGTTGATATGGACGAACGAGTGTACGAGCGGAGGCAAGAGGGTGGCTGCTGGCACGTGGCGTGAGGCATAGCTCGCGTTAATCTATGGTGTGTCGATCAATCTAAAGGTGTGTTCACACGACTATAGTGGGCGTGCGTGCGCGGAGGAAATTGGTTGTGGCGACGTAGAGCGGCAATGGTCGATCGCCTGAGGTGGAATGTGTAGGGAAGTAGATCGCGTTTTTGGTCAAAGTCTGTTACGTGCATTGCAGCCTGAGGGGAGAGGATCGGTGCGGTTGTTTTATTTATTTATTTATTTATTTATTTATTTATTCATACAATTTAGTTAATTTATATCCAACATTAATAACCGTAATTGTTGCATACATGGCTTATTTGACGAAAGAGATTGCGTTGGAACCGTTTCGACAAGCTCTACGCTTGGGGCCGATTTTGTATCCATTTGGCTAATTTGGATTTTTTTTGATTCAAACAGGTGAGTGTTTTTACGCTCACGTTTGACTAATATATCTTTATGTTGATAGAATTTATAGCATGAAGTAATTTGAATTTATTGATGGTTGTTGGATAAATTTAAATTGACATTTAATTGACATTTTGAATAAATTAATAGAATTTAAATTAACAATTAAAATTGAATTAAAATTTAAATACTAGTAAAATCCTCCATTTATCGTTAATTGGTTGATTGTTGTGATTATTGACTGTTTGGATTATGGATGGTGATGAATGAAATTTGATTGATATTTTGGATGTTTATTTATGTTTAATATATCCTGCTATCACCCTGTATGTTGGTTACAGTATATAAAAAATGTAAATTGAATTATTTCGAATAAATTAAGAAATATTTTGAAACGATATATACCTATGTCATTTATTGTAGATTCCAATGATATACATCCATCCTTGGAATTAAATTGGAATAACTGATTCACATGGCCATATGATAGAAAATTGTATACGGACAATGGATTAGCTAAATTAAATGATTTTAAAATGTTTTTCTTTAAATTATCTAAATGATTTGATTTTAAGGAATAAAAATCAAATAGATGGAAATCGAATTATTTTTGTCTTTAGCTCAAAATGTTGAAATTTAAATTTGGTAAACGAAATTGTTTAAATAAAGAAATTTGAGATTTTAAAATTATAATCGAAATATGATTTGAATTTTAGAAATTTATTTGTTTCAAAAGATTTTACTTTTATTCAAACTTTGAATTTTGCCAAGTAAAAGTGATATAAAACGATGTTTCAGAATTGAG
The DNA here is from genome assembly GCA_030765085.1 of Allium cepa. Lineage (NCBI taxonomy): Eukaryota > Viridiplantae > Streptophyta > Magnoliopsida > Asparagales > Amaryllidaceae > Allium > Allium cepa. The sequence continues at coordinate 715,919,076 of CM060945.1, read as the reverse complement.
CTTGGAATTTAAATGTATTCGAAGGTTTGGAAATTAAAGGAAAATTTGATTTAAGTGTTTTAAATCGATATTTTGGAAATCGAACTCGAAATTGATATAAATCAAAATGTTTTAAATTTTGAATTTAAATTAATTTAGGATTGGAATTTAAATTAATTTGGAATTGGAATTGAAATTAATTTGGAGTTGGAATTGAATTCGACTTGAAATTGGAATTTAATCGATCAAGTGAACCGGTTTGACTTTAAAACTATTTTTAAATGAATATTTTAGTATAAGGAGTTTAAAATCTATATTCTTTAAATATTCAAATTATTTTGATTTTCCAAACTATTTTACTATATAAACTATTTTCTATTAAAGTATTTTAACTATTTAATTATTTAAAAACTATTTAAACCATTTGCTAAAAATTCAAACTAGTCAAAAGGGTGAATATATTTAAATCATGGATTTAAATACAAAATGGGTTTAGGCAAAGTTATAACCTGAATTGTAATTTAAAATTTTTTTTGAAGTAAATACGAAATGGGCTAAGCCGAAGTTATAACCTAAATTGTAATTCAAATTTCGAAGTGAAATCGATATATTGATCTGGATTGACCTTTTGAAGCAAAGTATGATTTCTGAAGCAAATATAATGATTTCAAAATGGATTTTATTTTGAAATGAATATGATATTTTGAAAAAGAATGAAATTCTTAAAATAAAACTAATATTTTTGAAACAAAATTATCTTAAATTAAAAACCCTTATTTATATCAAACAATAAATTAAACCTTTATTAAATAATAATTTAATCTTAATTAAGACCTAATAAACATCTTAATCATGTTTAATTGACCAATAATTAACTAATAATTAATGAAAACTCTTTACCAAATAATTAATTAATAATAAAACTTTAATAAATAATAAAACTTAAGTATTAATTACCTTCATTAACTAATAATTAAGTACTAATTAATTAATTAATCATTTATTAAATAAAAAGTTAAGTAAATAATAATTATCTTTTTAATTACTTAATATAAGTTTTAAAACATTATTCAAAAAGATTTCTAAGTGAAAACACATTTAGATTTTGGAAAGAGTTCGTTTTCGCGAACTGCACTTATAGTGACTATCGCTATATGACCCATAATTCTAAACCTAGTTTAACGTTCCAAAAGCTTTTAAAAACTTTTCTTTTATACTTAAATTTTACTTTATAACTTTTAATAATGCCATTTTTGGATAACAAAGCTTCAAATTAAGAACTTTATAAACCTTCTTAATAAAACCATAAGTACACAAGTTTGGAAAGAAAGGGATTTCAATGTCATGTTCAAGCGTAAATCTAGTGCTTAATTTCTTAACATAGCACATCACAAGTAGTAACACCAACAAATATATAACATAATCACATACATGAGCAAAATCATATCTTACTAATTAACTTCACTTAACTTTCGATTAAAAGTTCATATCACACCACATACAAGCATACTTATATATAACCAAATCAACAGCATTTCCAAGCATATTTATCCATAATCAATTCAACATTATAACTACTCAAACAAGCACCATTTTTAACTAACAAATATACGTCATTTATTAAGTTGATATCTTATAATAAAGCAGTGAGAATTACTCTGCGAAAGCGGATTAAATCAAGCTAACTTCATCTACAACTCGAACACAACCTAGATTTTTTCTTCTAACTTGGAAAAGTGGAGTCTTTCATGGCTTTTAGGTTAAAAGTATTTGGCCTAGAAATGGAAGTGCTCAACCTAGAGGAGGTGGAAGTGTGTGGGGACTTGATTTGGCAAGGAGGAGATATAGAAGTGGAAGGAAAGATTTAAAACAAAGATTTAAAAGTTTTAAAAGTCATAAAAGCTAATGTTTCGTACTTTAGAATCCACGGAAGCCATTAGAGATCTCATGGAAGTTTGGAGGAGTTTTTGAAAGTAGAAACGAAATGAAAAAAATGGTAACAAGAGTTAGGAAACTTTTACATATACAAGTGCATAAATCAAATTACTAACTAGCCTTTAAGTACATAAACTCCCCTAGAATGTTGCCACCTCACCTTCCATGCTCCCTCCCTCATTCCTCACGTTTTATGTAACGACTTTGAATTTCACTACTTCTATTAGTGAATTTTTAATTAATTTTAAATATTCAATATATATGTTTATAATGAAAATAAATGAACTCATTTTTATTAATTAATAATCATGGTAACATCATTTTCGAAATTTATTTACCAAATTAAATAGTTGGTAGAAAAATAGAAAGTGCGACTGAAGAACATTTTCCTTAATATTGATTATTTGACACCTAAAATTGTCGACAATGTTGTTCGTCTTCGTGTACTATATGCACATACATAAGGGTTAATTAGCCAAATAACAGTATACTTAAGGATAAACTATCTTATGTTAATTTTGTTTAGCAAATGATGTGATAATTCATAAATTTAATAATAAAATCTTTTAAATATAAATACATATATTCCTCTCTTGTCACATCTTAGTTAATTAATAATTGAACTTATATATATATAAAGAGAGTGATGTGACAATTCATAAATTTAAAAATAATAAACTTATATATATATATATATATATATTTATCTCTTATCACATCTTAAGGTTATCTTCATTAACCATCATTACTCAGGTGATATGACTAAAGAGGGGAGGAAATGTGACATACGAGGGGAAGAAGAGAGTGATGTGACTTGACAAAAATGATGAGGTGCGAAATCTTTCTTATAAATAGCCCATACGTTTCTTCATTTTTCCTCTCTTTCCACCAACCTTTTCTTCCTCATTTCTAAAGAAAATGGAGTTTTTATTTTCTTGCAACTATGTGAAAGTTTATTGACTACAACATTCTAGTTTACCACTTTTTCAAATTTCTATCATGGCTATGTTGAAACATCAATTCTTTACAGAGCAATTTTGAACTCATAATTTAAATTTCGAAAATGGTCCATCTTCTTTGGAATATAACTTATTAAATTAAATCGGAAATGAGTGATTCTTTTTTCGAAATGATAGAGAAAAGAATTTCCAATAACTTTCTCTTTAAGTGCTTTTTGAAATTCCGTGAGTAGGTAGAGCTAAAATCTATTGCAAATTAACATATTTTCGTGTTTATTATTGAGAATTCGATGTTCACTCCACATTACCAAAACAAGTCTCGCTTACTCTTGGAAGTCTACAGGGTGGACCGCATAATGTATATACAAGTATATGTGACAAAATATATGATGGAACTAAAACAATATTAATCTAAGTAAATATAGAATAAGCACACCAGGATTTTATACTGGTTCGAACCTCCCGTCCTACATCCAGTCCCGAAGCTCCCCTTTGGAATTTGACTATCAAACACCCTCACTTCGTCCGAAGGAATAGGCTTTTTTACAATAAGTTGTTCTTGTCAAATGTTTGTTCTATAACAAGGATATTGACTAATTAGTATAAATGCTTCCAATAAACATCTAGAGAGTATTTTCTATGAAGAACTGAATATTTCAAAGAATGAAATACAAGTATAGATTGCTAGAGATCAAGAATATAATAAAGTATGTAATTAGAGAGTGTAAGTAAGTAAGGTAAGTAAAAGAAAGTAAGAGTGAGTAAAAATAATTTGATCTCTTGATTCTTGATGATACATATAGTTGTAGAGAGGTTCCTTGAGTAGTTGCATCCATTAACAAGTGCTCTATAGTTACTTCTATTGACGATGAAGAATTGCAGCGAAGAGAAGTGAAGATGTCTATTCGAATGTGGTAGTTGAAGTTTAAATTTAAAATCCGAGTTCGAAATCAAACGTCTGGTATTTGTGTGAGACGTCTGATATTTTTTTTTCTACATAGTAGATTTTCAGACCTCTGAGTGCAAGTACCGGACGTTTGGTTTAGTCTGTTTGTTTGTTCCAAAGGTCTTCTCCAGACGTTTGGCTTGTGCATCCAAACGTCTGAAACTTGTGCATGTCTGTTTTGTGCATTCTTTTGTGTTGCTTCTTTGATCCTATCGACTTGTAGTCTTATGTAACGTTCTTTGAGCCTTGTTCTTGTCTTTCTAGTGATGCTGCTCTAGCAAGTACCTGTATATAGAAATATACATACATATTCAATTTCCATTGTATAGTTATTGTTATTGAAACTGTATATAGAAATAATGCACGTATATGTTATTTTATAAATCTCCCCCTAAATATATGCTTTCCATAATTTATTGTGATCTTTATTATTTCTCCCCCTTTGGCATTGTCAAAAAGGGTTAACTTTTTAATTGTAAACGTCATTTTTGTTCCATTTAATATTTACCAATCAGAAAAAAACACCAAAAAGAGGAATTTCATTAATCACATTAATCGATTACATTCATATATTTTTATAATTTTTATACATAAGATGGAGTCCTAAAAATCTTAGAATCTCTTGGGGAGCTTTTGTCATAATCTTCTTTATCGTCATTTCTGGAAGAGCTAGGTTGCTTTTTTGGAGACGTCGGATTTTGTTCTAGAGGTTCATTCTCCTCAAAAAGTTTGGAATGCTTCAAAGGAGGAGAAGGCACCGGGGTTTTCCAATCTTCTGAAGGTGGTGTAGGACCATGAACCCATTGAAGAACCTTTTTTTAGAACCGATAATACAGTCGAAAATGATGTTTCAACCAGGAATGTTGCAAAAGATGTCTCAAAACTATCAATACGCTTAGCCAATGCTTTTTGGTTCCGAGATAAAATAAGCTAATTTTGAAGAGTCGATCGCGAATACTCTCATATTGATTCGTCTCTATTCGAGTCTCCAAAATGTCGTCCTAAAATGTATAATCAAAGGGTGCAGGAGGAGGAGGAGTACATTTGCGATGTTGCTCCACCTCTTGTGATGGTTTAGGTTGTGTTTGAGGTGGAGGCCTAGCTTGTTTGGCTTGACGACATTGCATCCACAGATCAAATGATATAAACTTCAGAGGATTTTCCGACAGGTGCGTTAGTGATAAATTTTTTATGGAAGCATATTTCTAAGAAATTTCTTCAAATGTGGATAAATAGGAGGTGATGTTGTGAGCATGTAGAAATCTTATGATGTATGTGGGGTGGATAATCGATGGGCATGATCGAGTCCAAAAATGTTTGATCTCGTCAAATATAAATTTAGCCCAATTAACCATTGTTTTGCTGAATATAACATACAGGGCCTTGCGCTCTAACTCCGTTATCTGCTCATGACTACCAAGACGAGGAATGATAGAGTTGATAAAGGTTCGAGTTAGAAGTCTCGCCTTAGGTCTTAGGTATTTAGATGCGAACTTGGGCATTTCATCTTCTCATATTTGATGTGTGATATTGTCTCTCAGTTTGAAACGCATATCGAGAATATTATATAAATCTTCGCCTGTGTCAGGATATCTGAGAGTTCTGCCTATGATTCCTGGAGTGAGCCTAATTGTGTTGCCATAAATGCTAGACCAAGCCACTTATCGTCGTTTTCAGTGTTCCAAACTGTTGTACTATCCAAATTAGCGTAGTAAAGAAATATGGCTAACTGATCAAATTGGACATTACTGGGATTAAAAGATATCAAAGTTTCTAATCCAGCACTTTCTCGTATTTTGTCTAAATTGTACATTAGGAACTTGATTAAATTATAAAATGGACCTGTATGGAGTTTCTTATTTTGAATGTCCTCGTATCTCTTAGGCGAATGCGGTACGCGATTCATCCATCTTTCTAGTTGATCATCAGAGCAAACATGAGATTGGATGAAGTTGCCCGGTCATGCTTTCGCTTAGAGATCTTAGGGTTTTTTGTTTTGGAGCCATTGAATTCGAGAGATATTTGAAGACGAATTATTTTTGATAATTTAAAAATCATCTATGCTGTAGAAACGAATTAAAATTTAAGTGAGAGAAGTAAAAAAAATAGACGTTATCTGTTTATTTAAAATGTCGATTGAATTTTAGACGTTTGGAAGATTATTCAGACGTCTGATTTAACCTATTTTAAAGATAATAAATAGAATCAGACGTTTGGTTGGTTAAGTTAGACGTCTAGATATAATCAATTTGTAAATTTTGATAGTCATAGAGAATTATCAGACGTTGGTTAGTATTATCAAACGTCTGGAATAGGCTAAAATTTTATTTTTGTAGGACAGATAGTTTTCTCAAATGCCACGCTATAATATTAGACATATGAAAATGATGTGATTTTTTATAATATGAAGGCAAAGACTTTGTTCACACGTCTGGTTAATATATCAGACTTCTGAAATCAACTGTTTTCTATTTTTTATGAAGAAGAGATGATTTTCAAACGTCTGGAAGGTTATATCAGACGTCTGATATATTCACGATGGTTTAAAAGTTGTGAGACCAGCATGTCAAATGTCTAATGGCAATGTTCCGATGTCTGAAATGAGCAACTTGTCAAAACATAGCCTAATTTAAAGGGTGTTGCTTATTTTTGGACCTTTTATTTTTAATTAAACGTAGTATTATTATTTGTGAATAGAATAGCAAATATACGTGGATAAAAATACAATGAGAATAACTTAAATTTAATTAGATGACTTGTCATCCTTTCATGGCTTGAATGTAGAACATATATTTCCACGTTCGTGGGTTCTTGGAGAATCAGATAATCTCCTAGGTGAAGGATCTAAAGGTATATGATAAGGTACAGAGGGATCCAAAGAACCGTAAGGATTCGAAAGTGGTTCATGTACATCCTTCTTCCGTGAATTACAAAATTTTATCGCTACTAGCTTCGGAAAACTTAGTCGTCGTGCCGTGACTTTTTGCTCAAAGTACAATTCTCATTGTAACTTTATTTGTTGCTTTTGATTGTGATGTATTTCATCGATTTTCTCCTTGGTGTTAGGAGAAACGAATAGAGATCATTTGGACTTCTTTTTATTGGGAGTGAATCCCGTGTGGTAAGAGGACCACCTATACGTCGGTTCTTGATTTGCTGTAGGGGTAGGAAGGCGGTGAGGTGTATCCACTGAGCTATCCGTTGTTCGTTTCGAGAATGACAGACGAGAATTATCGGACGACATGATTATATTTTCTGTTGTACAAACATGAGATCTAAATATTCTTTACGTTTTGTTTTGTAAAGATTTTTATATATTCTTTTAAAAATTATTTATAGGTAATTTCAGAAAATAACCACCTAAAAAATTTAAGGTGAAAGAGTTATTAATTTTAATTTGTGGATAAGAACTTTTAGCTAAACATAGAATAATAAAGATGTAGTATTAGTTTAGAAGATCACTAAGAGCGCATATTCCTAAATTGCGTCGCAATTTAACAATTGTTTGTTCGTTTTGTGGTTTTGTGATAAATTTATTGATAATTCCTTTTTCTACATTATGACATAAAAATGGTGTTGTATATCTATATGATTAGTACGCGAATTATTTACAGGGTCTTTTGATAAATTTATTGCACTCATGTTATCGCAATATATTGATGATTTATTGATAACTTCGCCAAAATCCGTAAGTGTTTGTTGCATATATATCACTTGTGCACATGCTAGAGCTGCTGAAATATATTCGGCATTGCAAGTAGATAAGGTGACATAGTTTTTCTTTTTGCTAAACCATGAAACTAATGATTGTTCGATAAAGTGACATGTTCCGCTAGTACTCTTACGATCTGTTTTACATCCACCAAAATCCGTATCACTATATGAAACTAGTTCAAATGATGATTCCTTAGGGTAAAACAAACCGTAGTCTATAGTACTAGATAGACATCATAAGATACCTTAACATCTCTTTGATGAGATTATATTGGTTTTCTTGAAATTGGGTTCAAAGACTTACACTCATCATAATGTTGGGTCGAATAGCCGTCAAATAAAGTAAGGAGCCAATCATACTGCGATATAATTTTTCATCAAAATATTTTCCGTTATCATCTTTTTCCACGTAAATACTAGTACTCATTGGTGTTGGTTTACTAGAAGTTTTATCCATTTCAAAACGACGTAACAGATCGTTACAATATTTTTCTTGATGAATAAAGATACCATTTTCAAGTTGTTTCATTTGTCAACCAAAAAAGAAATTTAATTCTCCCATGTGAGACATTTCAAATTCATTTTTCATAATATTTGAAAATTGATTACAAAGATTTTCATTAGATGAACCAAAAATAATATCATCGATGTAAATTTGTACAACTAGAATGCTGTTATTTTCTTGTTTAATAAATAAAGTTGTATCGATTTTACCTATTTGAAAACCAGATGTAATTAAATGATTTTTAAGACGTTCGTACCAGGCACATGGGGCTTATTTTAAACCACATAAGGCTTTTTGTAATTTAAAAACATGGTGTAGATATTTTTCGTGAACCAACAATGGAGGTTGTTCAACATATACGTTTTCTTTAATAAAACCATTTAAAAAAGCACTTTTGACATCCATTTGAAATAGTTTGAAATTGTGATGATTTTCAAAAGTGAGTAATGGCGTATGGCCTCAAGTCTTGCTACTGGAGCAAAGATTTCTCATAGTCGATACCTTCTCCTTGATTATAACCTTGAGCGACTAGACGAGCTTTATTTCTAACTGTATTTCCGTTTTCATCTGCTATGTTTTTAAATATCCATTTTGTTCCTATATCTGATTGATTTTCTGGTCTTCGTACTAATTCCCAAACATTATTATGTTCAAATTGATTTAATTCTTCTTGCAAAACTATTATCCAAAAGTTATCGTTTGAAGCTTCTTTATAGTTTTTCGGTTCAAAATTTGACACAAGGGCCATATGACTTATTTGGCTAAGTTGATTTCTACTTACTTTGGAGTTAAGATCTCCAATTATGTTATCTTTTGGATGATTTTTTAAAATTCTAGGAGGTGATACTAAAGTATTATTTTGTGAATTTGTTTCATTATTGAAAGAATTTGCTGTATTAGATATTGGAATTATTTCTTTATCGTCATTAGTATGATGGTTAAGAAAATTTCATCAAACGAAACATGTAAACTTTCTTCAATTGTGTTATTTCGTTTATTAAAAATTCCATATGCCTTGACACGATCCGAATATCCAACAAAGATTTCTTCATCGGCCTTTGGTTCAAATTTTCCTAAATTATCTTTTGTATTTAATATAAAACATTTTGATCCGAAAGTTCTAAAATATGATACTTCAGGTTTTCTTCCAAAAAATATTTCAAAACAAGTCTGTTTAGTCATAGGTCATATGTTACTCGATTCAAAACGTAACAAGCTGTGGCAATAGCTTCAGCCCAAAAATGTTTTGGTAGACCACTACTATTTAATACTGTTCGTGCACAATCTTGTAACTTACAATTTTTTCTTTCTACTACAACATTTTGTTGAGGTGTGCGGAGAAAAGAAAAATTATGACTTATACCTTTTTTATTACAAATATTAGTAAAAAGATAGTTTTTGAATTCTCCACCGTGTCACTTCGAATATTCTTAATTTTCAAATCCATTTGAGTTTCAATTCTTTTAGCAAAAATTTAAACATGCCAAAGGTGTCACTTTTATGTTTCAAAAATAAAGTCCATGTATATCTTGAAAAATCATCAACTATTACGAAAATATATTTGTTGTGATTTATAGATTAGTTGGACCAAGTAAATCTAAATGTAATAATTCTAATGGTTGTTTTGTAGAAATATTATTTTCACATTTAAAAGAACTTTTCTTTAGTTTTCTAATTCGACAATTGTCACATAAATTTTGTACTTTGTAATTTATTTTAGGTAACCCTCTAATTAGCTCATATTTTGCTAATTTACTAATATATTTAAAATTAATATAACAAAATCATTTATGCCATAACCATGGATCGTCGTGTTTGGTGGTTAAACATAAAGTTGAATTTCAATTTATATTCATATTTAAGACATAAATATTTTTGTTTCTAAAACCGTCAAAGAAAAATTGTTTGTATTGTTGAAAATATTACATCTATCTTTTTGGAAATTGATTTGAAAATCTTTATCGCATAATTGATTAATACTAAGTAGGTTGTGTTTTAAATTTCTACTAACAAATTTTTTGTAATAATAGGCGATTTAGAAATACCAGAGTTGACGACTTCTCCAATGCCAACGATGGATCCTTTTGAGTTATCTCCAAAAGTTATCGTTCCACCATCGACATATGTTATATTTGATAACATTTTTTAGTTTTCGGTCATATGCTTAGAGCATCCATTATCAAGTATCAATTTCTCCTTATTTTTTATTTTGGGTACCTGCAAAATAAAAGATGATTTAATTGGTACCCATATACTTTGTTAGGGTCCTAGATGTTAGGAGGGGTAGGTAGCCATACCCAAGTAAGTTTAGTACCTTTATGAACATAATTTTTATTACAGACTACATAATCTAAAAAATTATTAATATGTATTTGTCTACTCAAATTATTATTTGTCTTAGGAATCCAAACTTTTATATTTTCGGTATTTGTATTAGGCTTAGGTGATCTTTTAGTCTTTAGATAAATAAAACTACATTTGTTAACGTTATTCCCCTTTTTGTTCAGGAATATTTTTAAAGCCTATTCCATTACTATTACCTGATGGTTTTGAAGTTTTGATAATATTTTTCAAATCCTGTTTTCCTTTATTAAATTTTGAAACATTATTTGTAATTTTATCTAATTTTTCCTTTAATTCTAAATTTTCAGTTTTCAATATTTCTGTATTACTCTTCAAGTTGACAATTTCTTTTAACAAATTATCCTTTTTCAGTTTAGTTTTATCAAAATCAATAGCTATAGTCTCATTTTCAACCAAAATATTTCAAATTTTTTTCTTGAGATAATTCTAGTTCCTCTTCTAAAATAATTTTTTCATCTTTTAACATTCCTACTTCAAGTCCTAATCGATTTATTTTTGCTTTATGTTCTTTATTCAATTTTTTTAATTTGTCTAAATTTATCATCTAATTCTATGCAAAGTTCTAATAATTAATCATAGCTAAGTTCGGGACATACCTCATAAGTTTGTGCCATAAAGCATACATTAGCTTGTTCTCCGTCACTATCGCTATCACTGTCTGATGATGATAAAGAAGAATCCGAGTCATTTCATGTTACTTTGAAAGTTTTCTTCTTTTTGAATTTTTCAAATTTGTTCTTCTTTTTATCATTGTTGAGCTTAGGGCAATCTTTCTTCATATGTCCAAATTAGTCGCATTCATAGCATTTGACTGATGTTTGATTTGTTGAGCTTGATTTTCCTCCTTTTTGAAATCTAGTTATTCTCCTAAACTTCTTAAATTTGTTGTAGTTTTTAGCAATAAATACAATTTCTTCGTCGTCTAAGTCGAAGTCTTCATTTGTTGCTGGGAATTATATGTTTTTCTTTTCCAAATTTTGTTCTTTTCGTGCCTGTAAATTAGCTTCATAGGACATTTAATTTCCTATTATTCTTCAACTAGGAGTGTTGAGAGATCATTAGCTTCTTCGATAGCTAATACTTTTCCTTCCCACTCTGGAGTTAAAGAACTGAGTATTCAAGATAATAAGTCAAAATTTGGAACTTGACCCCAAGTGCCATTAAATCGATAGATTCATTTTGTTTCATTTTAAATGATGAAAATGATTTTTTAAAATTGAAATTTTAGCTTATTTAACTTTGTTTGTGCCTCCGTTTGTAATTTGTAAGGTATGCCAAATATCATTTGCAGTGTTACATAACACGACATGTGAAAATTCATTCTTATCTAATGAACAAAATAAAACATTCATAGCTTTTGCATTATTAGAAGCTACGGATTTTTTGTGCATCATTCCATGTATTTGTAGCAGTGTCAGGTACTTCATATTTATTTTGAGTGGCCAACCAAATTCCTAATCCACTAGCATTCAAAAAAATTCTCATACGTGTTGACCAATATGCATAGTTAGAACCATTAAAAAATGGGATTCGTGCTGTGGATTTACCATCTTGAAATAAACTTGCCATATAGGGATTCAAAAACGTGTTATGGTACTTTGATCAAACCTTTCTCCGATACCAATTGAAAGTCTATAGGGTGGATCGTATCGTGTATATGCATGTAAATGTGAAAAAATATATGATGCAACTAAAACAATATTAATTTAAGTAAATATAAAATAAGCACATCAGGATTTCATATTGGTTCGAACCTTCCGTCCTACGTCTAGTTCCTAAGCACCCTTTCGGAATTCGACTTTCAAATACGCTCGCTTCGCCCGGACGAATGGGCATTGTTACTATAAGTTGTTCTTTTCAATGTGTTCTATAACATGGATATTGAAAAATCAGTACAAATGCTTCCAATATATATCTAGAGAGTATTTTCTATGAATAAATGAATATTTGGAAGAATGAAATATAAGTATAAATTGCTAGAGATCAAGAATATAATAGAGTATTTAATTGGAGAGCATAAGTAAGGTAAGTAAAAGAAAGTAAGAGTGAGTAGAAGTAATTTAATCTCTTGATTCTTGATGATATATATAGTTGTAGAGAGGTACCTTGAGTAGTTGCATCCATTAACAAGTGCTATACAGTTGCTTCTGTTGATGATGAAGAATTATAGCGAAGAGAAGCGCAGATGTCTATTTGAATGAGGTAGTTGAAGTTTAAATTTAAAATTCGAGTTCGAAATCAAACGTCTAATATTTGTAGTAGACGTCTGATACTATATTTTTTTTGCATATAGTAGATTTTCCGACGTATGAGTGCAACTACCAGACGGTTAGTCTGTTTGTTTATTCCAGAGGGCTTTTCTAGACGCCTGGCTTGTGCACCCAGATGTCTGAAACTTGTGAATGTAGGTTTTGTGCATTTGTTTTCTTTTGCTTCTTTGATCCTATCGACTTCTAGTCTCATGTAAGATTCTTTGAGTCTTGTTCTTATTTTTCTAGTGATGTTGCTCTAGCAAGTACCTGTACATAAAAATATATGTGCATATTCGATTTCCATTATATAGTTGTTGTCATTGAAACCGTAGATTTGATTCCCTAACAACTCTTCCCTTCAAGGCTAAGCCTACCTAATTTAGGCTTCAAGACTCCATCATGTTTTTTAGGAATGGAAGTGCTATGTCAAACTCTAATTTAGCGAGCATTTGGATAGCTTTCAAGAAGTAAATTCCTAATCTTTTGGAAAGAACTTTCCTTTATATGTTGTGTTGATCCTTAGTTATATGTTGGATCTTGGCATGTTTGAAATGTGATGATAAGTGCTAATGTATGGGTTAGTGTTTGCATTCGAATGAATGTGTTACTGCAAAGTTAGTAATTGGGTATATGTATACAATTTGTTGTATGAATGTGATGTGTGAATATAAAGGATTCATGACGAACTGGACTATAATCATAATGGGTTGAAAAAAAAGTTGAAACTTTGTATGCAGTCACAACGGATTTGAGGTTGGATTTGAAATCAAACTTGTTTCAAGAGTTTAAAGTTTATATTTTCGTGAAAATTTTCTTAATTGGTTTTAAAGTGTGTAAATTTATGAAGGTATGTTCCAATAATGAAATAGTATGTTTTAGTAAAGTGGCTTTGCTTAAACAGGGGTTAGAGCAAACTGCACTCATAGCAATAGTCGCTATGGATGCAGTTCGACAAAGGTTTGAACTTCTATTTCAAATTTGTTTTGTTTTTAAATTATTTTACAAAGTTTTTCAAAACTAACTAGTAATTTTAAAAAGTAATTGAGTTGTAATATAAGTAGTTGATTAATTAATTAATCAGTTAATTAAAAGGTAATTAGCACTTAATTGGTAATTAATTAGGTGATTAAAGGTTAATTAGCACTTAAGTTAACTTAATGATTGTTAGTTAATTAATAAAGCTTTAATTACTGTTTTATATGATTAAGAAGTAATTAAATGACTAAGAATTATTTAATTAAGATTAATGATTAATTAATTATTAGGTAGTTAATGGATTATTTAATTAATTAGGGTTTAACTTTTAAACAATTTGGTTTAACCTTAACCAAGTTGCATTAGTAAGTTAATTAGCACTTAATCAAGTTCATTAAGCTGAATTAAAATTTAATTATGACTTAAGCTTGATTAATAAGTGTTAATTAAGATTAAGTTAGGGTTTAAGATTATTAAATCTATTGATTTTTTTTCAAAGGTGATTTTAAAACTGAACCGAATGTGTTTAATTCAATCTCTTTTTTAAAAGCAAACCGATTCCAAATGCAACGATTTCTTATCTGGACCTTAAGTAACCCTATATGATTAGGAAGACTAATTGAATTTTTTTAGTAGAATAAAAAACCATTCTACTATAGCATAAGTGATTTGATTTTATAGACATATGTTAGCAAAATAAATCCTCATTCTGCAATGAAATGATTGAATTATTTAGACATCTGTTTAACTAGACAAATCACCCTCCTACTTTTATGTCACGACCGGATTTTTCGACGCCCAAAAATCGACATCAATACGTCCACGGTATTAAATCCCAAACAATCGAATGTTGGAAAAAAAGACCGCAAGGGAAAGAAGAAGAAGGTAGAAGAAGAAATAGAAAACAACATCAGAATCTCACAATCGCAAGGGAATAACATATGATAAATATCAACATGTTTTTATACAAAGAAACTTTATTTGTATTATATATTACATGATCAGAGTATAGCATTAAACAAAAACATGACACTGGATGGTTATGATAACTTATCCACACAGAAACTGATTGTACAACAACCCATACACAGCAGATAATACATCAAATACGTGTGATACGTCTCGCCATCTAGCTCGTCTCCTAAGCTCCACAGCATCCTTTCATGTATCTATAATACTCGGTCTGACCCGAGCATAATAGTGAAATAACACTAGATTCTGTCTGGAAAACAGAGTGAGAAAACACACCCAATAGGATAATTAAAGTTTCCAAAATCCTTTGAAATCAAAAGTATCTCGTAAGACCACGCCACAAATAAACATGTCGGGTTTTTACCTTACGATAACCAAAACATTTTTATCAAATTCGTCTGATATTATAATAGTGTCTATGGAAAGTAAAATAGAATCTCATATTTTAGCAATAGTTGGGCACAATCAAAACCGTACAGGCGCTTATTGGAGATTGGATTCCATACAATGGCAGGACTACTAGGATACCGCTCATCATAGTACCTGGTCTAGATCAGTGTACCGAGGATCCACCCCGATCCCCTGCAACACAAGAACGGAGCTACCCCTAACTGGATAGTACGAACAAGATCACCCCACGGTTGGGATCAGCAACCTACCACACAGCCCAAAAAAAGGGACATCTAGACAGGGATGACCTTAACCTAATTGGTCGCTAGCCACTTAGCCTTGTTGCACCTCCTTGCCCTAATTGGTTGCTAGCCACTTAGCCTTGCTGCACCTCCCCTGTTTTAGCCATTCCCGGTTAGTGAGGCTCGAGGTTATGCATTACATTTTTTAGCACACATACACTTAGAATGCTCATCGTCCCCCTGATTATGTT
Organism: Allium cepa; assembly: GCA_030765085.1. Lineage (NCBI taxonomy): Eukaryota > Viridiplantae > Streptophyta > Magnoliopsida > Asparagales > Amaryllidaceae > Allium > Allium cepa. The sequence continues at coordinate 715,903,592 of CM060945.1, read as the reverse complement.
CTGATAGCATTCGTCCATACAAGTCCGTTCTGGGTCCGAACGGAACCAAAGGCACTATTCCTACTACATCCGTTTGGAATCACCTTAGGATTAGTAGCAATTAGCCCTGTAATGACCCACTATTTTGGACCGTTCAAATCGATAATAAAACCATACATGTCTTACTTGAATAATTCAAAACAGTAGATTCTAATATAATTTGAAGCAAATAAAACCAATCACAGAATCGCAGACACAGATAAATCAGAATAAACTGCAGCAGAAATAAATAACCTTAGTTGTTCATGAAGCTACTACAACACAAAGTCACAAAACAAGTACAAAATACAGAGTTTGAAAAGTAAATACAACAGAAATCCCAGATTCATAAATGTCCACTAGTATGTAAGCTGAATAGAAATACTGAATGGAAAAGGATAACAACTAGATAGATGGATAATCTCCAGCAAATCCTTTAGCTCCAAAAGGTGAAATCCAAAGCTAATACTCAGGCTGACCCGAGCGTAAAGCAAACATAAAACACTCGAGTCAGGACATACATACTTATACAAACCAACACAAGTGAACAATAGTAAAATGTACAAGTAACTTAAGGATTCTTGGGCCGCCCATCCTTTAAGGATCGTTAAACTATTTACTATGTAGTAATATACGCTATTGTAATAATGTCTAAAGTAAAGTATAATATAATTGAAAATAGCGTTAAGGCTTTACATTTCCACCATAACAAATTTATATATTCCCATAGTCTATATAGTATCGTAATCTCTCCCGTACTGGGCGTCGTTAGAGGACAGTCCATAGGTATGCTACAAAACAAAAATCGTATAAGGTGCGCTAGGGTAGGTGACAGAGCACAATGAAGCAATGCCAGGGTAGATATACCAATTGCACTTTCGGATCGTTGGTAACGTGTAGCAACTACTACTGCCCACCTCGAGCCATACTCCTAAAATCAAAGATCGCACCAATCAATCACAAAGTAATAGAATGGCATACGAAGAAGTATGTCGGACAATAGGAGCGACCTCATTAGCCCTTTGATTGCTCGTGTTTTAGCCACCTTATGCAACTCACAGGAGTCAGGTCCACATTCATACCTTAACGGACGTCGCCACCATCCGACTTCATTCTAGAATCACCACCACGTACATGGTTGTTTAAGTTGTTTTCGAAGTTGGCTGAGAGTATGGCAACTTCCGACCCCGGTCTCCTTAAAAACCCATCCTTATTATTACCCGCGGTTAAAATTTCAAAATGGTTTATATTTTGAATCAAAACATATTCATTTAAACCATTTAAATTCAATGCAAATATCTTCCAAAAATAATATTCATGTCCAAGGTTGTAGCTTTTCTAAGTCCTTTCATTCAATTATAACAATTTCAAAAAAAAAACTTGTATCATAGCAATAGCAGCACTTAGAAAACGTTACTGTAAATATCGTAATATTTCAAAAAACAGTGCATTTCAGAAACTGTAGCACATAGAAAATGATACTATAAATATAATGGTATTTCAGAAAAACAGTACATTTCAGAAACTGTAGCACTTAGAAAATGCTACTGTAAATATAATGGAATTTCAGAAAAATATTTCATTTCAAAAAGGGTAGCACTTAGAAAATGCTATTGTAAATATAGTGATATTTCAGAAAAATAGTTCATTTTAGAAACGGTAGCACTTAAGAAATGCTACTGTAAATAAAGTGACATTTCAGAAAAACAGTTCATTTCAGAAACGGTAGCACTTAGAAAACGCTACTGTAAATATAGTGATAAAATGTTGCCAATACAAAACTAAGGTTCATTATAACATTTCAGAAACATTAAAATTTCACATTTTCACCATTTTCAACTCATAAAACATATCTCACATTTCAGAAATATTTATTTGTATATCATTTAACTCATAATTAAATAAATTAAACTTTTATAAATAAATTATTCAAATTATATTATAATTCATTTATTAAGTCAAAAAGTTCATTATTTTCCTAACATTTTGGCTTAACAAATAACTTAATACTTTATTTTAAAATACCCACTTCATAAAGAAAATATTCTTATTGCTAAGTTTAGCTTAAAATTTTCATTTGAAAACTAAATTTTCAATTATCAAGTTAAGTCATATTTTAAATTATATTTTAACACATTTATTTACTTATACATTTTTTACTTATAGAAAATCACTATAACATTTATTTGAATCATTTAAATACATATTTTAGTTAAAATTTCATATTTTAAATTTCAAAAATACTTAATAGTTTTCAGAAAATATTTAAAATTAACCACGGGTCTGTATTTAATTTTCTAACCTAGGACAAGTGATACGGATATGTATCGTTTCAATCCGTAATTTAAAAATAAAAATCCGGGTCCTATCATTTCAAACCTACAACCACGAGTAAAATAAAATAAATAAAAATTGCTTGAGCCTATCATTTTAGCTCATAATGATTTTTCCTATTATAAAGTCCATTCGGGTATGTATCATTTCAAACCATAGTGATTCTATTCTACAGGGAACTTGCAGTGTGAGAAACAGTAAATAAAATAAACAGTATAATATGACATATCATATCAGGTGATGTAACAAATAAATATCAGGTTATAACATCATGAAATGTCATATCACATGCATATATAAATTACTATCATATCATCAGCTATAACTCACATGCCATTGTTTCACAATTATATATGTACGAATGTCGAGAGTGATAAACTCGCCTTCTAAAGCTGGAGACAACAATTCAAGACAGACGAACAAACTTCAAAAAGCATGACAAAGCACAAATAAGATTCGAGTGGATGGAGAGCCAAGATTTAAATCTTGTAAACAATATAAATACAAACATACGTAAGCAATTATATTATACAAATGAATATAAATCAAAACAACGAACAAATCTAGATCAAATTGAAGCAAATATGACTTAACCACCACAAGTGGGCTTGGCCCCCTTCACACATGGCTAGACCATCACCACAACATGGCTTGGCCATCATTGTTTGAGGCATCTAGGCTCGACTATGGTCAGGTAGAAGCACTGCTAGGCAATGGAAGATGAAGAGATGGCAAGTTAAACACATGGAAGGCAAAAGCTACGCAAATGAAAGGTCAAGTGCACACATAGGCTCGACCCTATGTCTAAAGTGCTCGTCCCTGGCTAGGCATGGGTCAAGTGGACATAAGGCACTGGGATGGTGTAGATCACGACAAGGTAAGGCATGGTGGAGGAATAAAGGGTGGCCGAGGCTAGAAGGAAAGGGATGATGGTAAGGTGGTCTCGGCTAGGGTTTGCAAGGCAAATAGGTGATGGGTTTGGATCTATGGTTACGGCTAGGCATAGAGGAGGTGATGAGGTGGTGCTGGCCGATCACATTGGTGGTGATGGAGGAGATGTGGTCGGCTAGAGCATGTAGCCGAGCTTGCTTGAGGCAAACCAAAAGAGAAAAAGAAAATGTAAAAGAGGAAGAAAGAGGAAGCCATGAAAAGGAAACTTACCGTAATTTTTTTAGGAATGCAAATGGAAATGAGATGGAATGAGAAACTTTGTTTGTGAATTGAGAAAAGGAAGTGGCAGCGAGGGTTATCAAAGCTTAGAATGGCTAGGCATTAGAAAGGTCTCACTACATAATAAAGAAAAACAAACTTAAGTCCTTTTAAATTTCCAAGCCAAAAATTCAAATAAAAAGGTCCAACAAAATAGAAAATAGAAAATAGAAAATAGAAAATAAATGAACATAGGAAATAGACAATAGAAAATAATAAATAAAATATGGAAGATAATTGCGTGTAAAATGTTGAATTTTATCAAATTTAAAAAGTATAAAATAGAATTTTACGAAAAGAAAAGCAGAACCAATATCAAAATCAAATACAGTTTCAAAGAAAAAGATTAGAAATTTAAAAATTTCAACTGAAATTCAAAGTTCGACCACAGTTGACCAAAATATAAAATTTCAAAAAATCTTTATTTTATTATATTTGGAAAATAAATTATAAATAAAATCCAAAATTACATTGGGAAAATTCCAAAATTTCAAATTTTAAATGATTTAAAATAAAGTTTTCAAATAAATTGAATTAAAAGTATTTATTAAATTATGGGTTGTTACTCTCTCCCTCACTCAAATCTTTTCGTCCTCGAAAGGGAACGAGACACGAAAACAAGGAAAGATAAGATAGAAAAGCAAATAGCACCCGAAACAAACAATTCTGGATTCAAAGCATGCATGCTCTCCTCCGTCTCCCAGGTACAATCTCGATCATCTGTACTCCACTACACTTTGGCCAGGTTGACAAATTTCCTTCTCAGCTGCTTCGTACCTCTTTCTATTATACGAAGTGGCTTCCTCTCGACAGTAAGATTAGGCTCAATATCGAAACTCTCGAGAGCATAAGGCTGGACAAACAAAGATGGATCATGCAGATAGCGATGAAGATGCGAAACATGGAATACATTATGCACTCCAGAAAACTTCTAAGGAAAATCCAAATGATAAGCTAAAGAACTAATCCTCTCGGAGATGCGGAAAGAACCGAAAAACCTAGGAGAAAGCTTCCCTCTCCGACCAAAGCGAATCACGTTCCTTAAGGGAGAGATCTTAAGGAAAACCGAATCACCAACTGAAAAATCTATACTCCTCCTAGTCCGATCAGCATACTTCTTCTACCTATCTTGAGCACTCCTCAACTTCCTCTTAATCTCCTCAACTTTCTCAGAAGCCTCCAAAATCATATGAGGACCAAGAACCAAACGATTACTGGATTCAATCCAGCAAGACGGAGATCTGCAAGTTCTTCTATAAAGAGCAGCCAATGGAGACATTTCAATACTAGCCTGAATTCAAAAACGAAATGAGATAGATAAAAGATTAAGATATGATTAAAGTAGGCGAGTGAAAATATACATTATAACTGTTGTTATAGGTGAATTAAACATGATGGAGATGATCTTCCCAAGATCCTCCATAATCAAGAACACAAGCATGAAGAAGATCCTCGAGAATCTGATTCTCTTTCCGTTTGACGTCGGTCTACGGATGGTAAACAGTGCTCAGATTCAGATGAGTACCCAATGATTCCTAAAAAGCATTTTAAAACTAAGTGGTAATGAAAGGATCTCAATCACAAACAATGCTGAAAGGAACACCATGGAGACGAACAATCTCCCTCACATAAATCTCAGCCAAACTGGAAGCAAAATGGGTAGATTTGACCAAAATGAAATGAGCTGATTTGGTCAATATATACGCAATAACCCAAATACTCTCATTACCCCTCCTAATCGTCAGTAATCCATCAATAAAATCCATGGAAACCGGTTCCCATTTACAATTGGGAACCACAAGAGGCTGCAACAAACCAGGGGTCTTCTGATGATCTGCCTTGACTTGTTGACAAGTCACACACCTACTAACAAAGATAGAGATATCTGGCTTCATACCTCTCCATCAATAAAGCTTCTTCATATCCTCATACATCTTTGTTACACTAGGATGAATAGAAAGTCTGGATCGATGGTTTTCCCGAAGTAACTCTTGCCTCAATTCATCAACATTCGGGACACAAATCCGATTATTAATCCTCAACATCCCTCTATCATCGATCTGAGCTCCACTACCATCAGGACTACTACCACCCACTCTGCTATGAACACTCTCCTTAATCAATCTGATAATCCTATCCTCATCTTGCTTAGCAATGATACGATCCAAAAGAGAAGAAGAAGAAACAACAAGCTGACACAATAAAGCATTCTTCCTACTAAAAGCATCAGCCACAACATTAGCCTTCCCAGGGGTATAGCTAATGTCGAGATCATAAGAAGTAAGAAACTCAAGCCACCGAACCTGATGCTGAGTCAAATCCTTCTGGGTGAAGATATACTTCAAGGACTAATGATCGGCAAAGTGCACAGAATTAGCACCCAAAAGATGATGCCTCCAGAACTTTAAAGCAAAGACAACTACAAGCAATTCCAAATCATGAGCTGCATAATTAGCCTCATGGGTCTTCAGCTGATGACTAGCATAAGCAACGACCTTCCCATCTTGCACCAGCTCCTAAACCCTCACGACTAGCATCAGTGTATACCATTAATCCCTCATTTCCATTTGGGATGGTAAGCACTGGTGCGGAAGTAAGATTATGCTTTAACTAATTGAATGCAAATTTTCACTTATCACTCCATATAAACTTAACATTCTTTCAAGTTAAAGAAGGGAGCGGTGCGGCGATCCGAGCAAAATTCTTAATGAATCTCCGATAATAACGGGCAAGGCCCAGAAAATTGCGAATATCAGATAGAGTGCTAGGAGTTTCCCAATCCTGCAATATAATAAGGAGAAATAAGGACCATAGAAAAGATAGAATGATCAAATTAGAGAAGAAGAAAGGAAAGACTTATATTGATCGTAGCGATCTTGACTGGATCAACAGAAACTTAATTACTAGAAAAAATATGCCCGAAAAATCAGACTTCATCCTTCCAGAAATGGCATTTAGAGAATTTAGCTTTCAACTAATGACTCCTAAGAGTCCCCAGAACAAAGCCCAAATTGGATTTATGCTCCTCCTTGGACTTGGAGAACACAAGAATATCATCAACAAAGACTAGAGAAAATTTGTTAAGCACCTCACGAAAAACACGATTCATCAAATCAATAAAGAAATCAGGAGCATTAGTCAAACCGAAAGGCATGACTAACCATTCTTAGAAACCATTCTCAGTACGGAAAGCAGTCTTGGGAATACTTTCCTCGACAACTCTGAGCTGGTGAAAACCTATGGCAAGATCAAGCTGCGAGAAAATAGTAGCTCTATGTAGCTCCCTATTCTGAATGGCTAGGTCTGATCAGACCTTGGAAAATAAGTCCTCAATTTGCTACTCCAACTCAACCTCCTCACTGGATGCCATTCTTCTAGGAGAAAGAACTAAAGGTCGAGCTCCAGGAATAGGATTAATATGGAAATCAATTTCCCGCTTAGGAGGTAAAGAAGTGACTTTACCAAATACATCGGGATATAGTCTGACCACAAGAGTAGAAACAAGATCATCTGGAGAAGAGTCAAGAGAATAAATAAAGTTATCGACATAATCCTGAGGTATGCAGCACTGAATCACTAAAGAGTCACCTTTATCACAAACAAGAGAAACAGTTTGGGTTTTACAAGAGATAACGACATCATGCCTCTTCAGCCAATCACCTCCAAGAAATAGATCAAAAGCACCAAAACATAGAAAATAGAAATCACCAGAGAAACGATAACTAGAATGGAAGAGTTTCACATTTCTGCAAATCCTACTAAGGTTTACAGGACCACCAATAGGATTTAAAACACATAAAGGATCAGGAGCCAACTCGAGATAAAGAAGATGCTCAAATTTATCACAAAGATCCATAGAAATAAAGCTATGGGAAGCTCCAATATCAAATAGAACACGAACAGGAAAATAAAACAGAGAAAAAGTAACATGAATAGTACCTTGTGAATCACTAGGAGCAGGAGCAGGTGCAGGAGGTGGCGCTGGAGAAGAAGCAGAAGTAACAGCAAAAATACCAGAAGACTTACCCTTCTACTGGGTAGGACAATCCTTCTTGAAATGGCCAGGCTGTAGACAAATGTGATAGAGATCACGCCTGGTCAACTGAGCCGTAGGAGGAATAGCAGCACCAACTAAAGTAGGACAACTATTAGCGTAGTGTCCCTTCTGATTACATCTGAAGCAAGTAATGGCAGATAGGTCGATAGACCGACTCTACGAAGAGGATGATCCCAAACCTGAAGTCTTGTTCCAATTCTTCCTATGCTGATGAAAGTTGGGCTTTCTCTTTTTAGGATTGCCAGAGGAAGCCTGAGATGATGCAGCACAAGCAACTGGAGGATCCTTAGAAGTAGGATTCTCATATCTAATGGCCATATCCATCAAACTGTTGAAAAGGCTATGCATATGAGTGATAAGACGATCATAATACTCCGGACGGGCACCAGCAATGAACTTCTCATTCTCCTTGAGTTGAGTGTCAAACCGATTAGGGCCAAACTAAGAAAGTACATTGAACTTCCTCTCATACTCAACAAATGACATATCACCTTGTTTCAGATCCATGAATTCCCAATACAACTGAGCCTTCCCTGCCACAGGCATCCACTTCACAACAAAAGCATCGCTAAAGCACGATAAAGAAATAAAAAAAATCAAAAGGAGAAAACTGAACCAAATACAAAACAAATAGGAGATAATACCTAAACTGTTCCCAAGAAATGTCAGCCTCAATGGTGTGAGCTGTGACAGACTCCCACCAATCCAAGGCTGCTCCCTTCAACTGCCAAGCTGCCAACTAACGCTGGTGGGCATCAGTGATCTCAAGACCAGAGAAAATCTTCTTCAAATCCTTCAACCACTATTGAGCCTTAATAATGCTCTAAGATCTGGTAAACTTGGTGCCACCAAGCTCAGTGTATTCCTTAAAGAGTTTAGTGAACCTAACTGGTGCAGCAGGCCCAGGAACTGGGGCAATACCATTCCCCTACCTCTAGCATTCCTACGACTCATCCTGAAAAATCAAGAATGACTTTTAGGATAGAGGTAATTGAGAAATAAAGGAAAGATTAGATAAGATAAGATTGGATTCAACTTAAATGATATCCTAAACAAAGGAATTACTAAAAAGGTAGATAAGGAAAAGAAAGAAGTTCAGAAAAATTTGGTTTCAAAATAAGAAAATATTTGTATCAAAAAAAAAATTGAAAATCATTTGAAAAATCATTTTACACCTTAAAATATGTTCTCTCACAAAGAATTGATTTTAAGATTGATTTCACTCATTCCAGGGTATTTCTACCCTATCTCTAATGAGTTTTTTCTCCGCAGGCATTGGTTTGCCTAAAACTAAATCTCTGATACCAAATTGTAATGACCCACTATTTTGGACCATTCAAATCGATAATAAAACCACACATGTTTGATTGAATAATTCAAAATAGTATATTATAATATAATTCGGAGAAAATAAAACCAATCATAGACACAAATAAATCAGAATAACTCGTAGCGAAAATAAATAACCATAGTAGTTCATGAAGCTACTACAACACAGAGTCACAAAACAAGTACAAAATATAGAGTCTGAAAAGTAAATACAACAGAAATCCCAGATACAAGAATGTCCACTAGTACACAAGCCGAATAGAAATACCGAATGGGAAAAGATAATAACTAGACGGATGGACAATCTCCATCAAATCCTTTAGCTCCAGAAGGTGAAATCCAAAGCTGATACTTAGGTTGACCCGAGCGTAAAGCAAACAAAAAACACTCGAGTCAGGACATATATACTTATACAATGTAAACCAACTCAAGTGAACTGTAATAAAATGTATAAGTAACTTAAAGGATGCTTGGGACCGCCCATCCTTTAAGGATCCATTAAACTATTTACTATGTAGTAATATACGCTATTATAATAATGTCTAAAGTAAAGTATAATATAATTGAAAATAGCGTTAAGGCATTACATTTTCCACCTTAACACATTTATATATTCCCATAGTCTATACAATACCGTAATCTCCACCGTACCGGGCGTCGTCAGAGGGCACTCCATAGGTATGGTACAAAACCAAAATCGTATAAGGAGCACTAGAGTAGGTGACACGACACAACGAGGCAATGTCAGGGTATATATACCAATTGCACTTCCGGACTGGTGGTAACGCGTAGCAGCTACTACCGCCCACCTCGAGTCATACTCCCAAAATCAAAGGTGCTCACCAATCAATCACAAAGTGATAGAATGGCATATGAAGAAGTATGTCTGATAAGAGGAGCGACCTCATTAGCCCGTCGATTGCTCCTGTTTTAGCCACCTTATGCCAACTCAAGGGAGTCGGGTCCACGTACCTCAAAGGATGTCGCCACCATCCTACTTCATTCTAGAATCTCCACCACGTACACGGTTGTTAAAGTGGTTTTCGGTGTTGGCAGAGAGTATGACAACTTTCGATCCCGATCTCTTTAACAACCCAACGTTATTATTACCTGTGGTTATAATTTCAAAATGGTTTATATTTCAAATCAAAACATATTCATTTAAATCATTTAAATTCAATGTTAATATCTTCCAAAAATAATATTCATGTCCAAGGTTGTAGCATTTCTAAGTTCATTCATTCAATTAACACAATTTCAAAAAAAAAAACATTGTATCATAGTAACAACAGCATTTACAATATGTTACTATAAATACCATAATATTTAGAAAATAGGACATTTCAAAAACTGTAGCACGTAGAAAATGCTACTGTAGATATAATGGTATTTCAGAAAAACAGTACATTTTAGAAATTGTAGCACACAAAAAATGCTACTGTAAATATAATGGCATTTCAAAAAAACAGTTCATTTCAGAAATGATAGCACTTAGAAAATTCTATTATAAATATAGTTATATTTCAGAAAAATAGTTTATTACAGAAATAGTAGCACTTAGGAAATGCTACTGTAAATATAGTGATATTTCACAAAAATGGTTCATTTTAGAAACAGTAGCACTCGGAAAATGCTATTGTAAATACAGTGATATTTCAAAAAAAAATAGTTCATTTCAGAAATGGTAGCACTTAGAAAATGCTACTGTAAATATAGTGATATTTCAGAAATATTGTACATTTGCAGAAATGGTAGCACTTAGAAAACGCTACCTTAAAACCACAGCATTTTAAAAATGCTGCCAATACAAAACTAAGGTTTATTATAATATTTCAGAAACATTAAAATTTCACTTTTTCACCATTTTCAACTTATAAAACATATCTCCGTTTCAGAAATATTTGTTTGGATATCATTTTAACTTATGATTAATTTAAGCTTTTATAAATAAATTATCCAAATTAAACTATAATTAATTTATTAAGTCAAAAGTACATTATTTTCTTAACATTTTAACTTAACAAATAACTTAATCCTATATTTTAAAATACCCACTTCATAAAAAAAATATTCCTATTGCTAGGTTAAGCTTAAAATTTCCATTTGAAAACTAAATTTTCAATTATCAAGTTAAGTCATATTTTAAATTTCGTTTAATCCATTTATTTACTTACACATTTTTAACTTATAGAAAATCACTATAACATTTACTTGAATCATTAAATCCAATTTAAGTTAAAATTTCATATTTAAATTTCAAAAATACTTAATAATTTTCAAGAAATATTTAAAATTAACCATGGGCCTGTATATAATTTTCTAACCTAGGTCAAGTGATACGGATATGTATTATTTCAATCCGTAATTTAAAAATAAAAATCCGGGTTCTTTCATTTCAATCCCGCAATCCCAAGTCAAATAAAATAAATAAAATCGCTGGAGCCTTTCAGCTCGTAATGATTTTTCCCTACTCTAAAATTTGTTCGGGTATGTATTATTTCAACCTATAGTGATTCTATTCTACAGGGAACTTGTAGTGGAAGAAATAGTAAATAAAATAAACAGTATAATATGGCATATTATATCAGGTGGCGTAACAAATAAACATCTGGTTATAACATCATGAAATATCATATCACAGGCATATATAAATTACTATCATATCATTAGCTACAATTCACATGCCGTTGTTTCACAATTATATATGTATGAATGTCGAGAGTGATAAACTCACCATCTAAAGCAGGAGACAACAATTCAAGACACACGATGAATCAGATTCGAGTGGATAGAGAGCCAAGATTTAAATCTTGTAAACAAATTTATATAAACATACATAAGCAACTATATTATGCAAAAGAATATAAACCAAAACAATGAACAAATCTAGATCAAATTAAAGAAAATATAACTTAACCACCATAAGTGGGCTCGGCAACCTTCACACATGGCTAGACCATCACCACAACATGGCTCGGCCATTATTATTTAAGGCATCTAGGCTCGGCTATGGTTAGGTAGAAGCATGGCTAGGCTATGGAAGATGAAGAGATGGCAAGTTAAACTTATGGAAGGCAAAATCTAGGCAAATGAAAGGTCGAGTGCACATATAGCCTCGGCCCTATGTCTAAAGTGCTCGGCCCTAGCGAGGCTTGGGTCAAGTGGTCATAAGGCATGGCTTGTGGTGGTGTAGATCATGACAAGGTAAGGCATGGTGGAGGAATAAGGGGTGGCCGAGGCTGGAAGGAAGGGGATGATGGTATGGTGGTCTCGGCTAAGGTTTGCAAGGCAAATAGGTGATGGGTTTGGTTATATTGGCCACGGCTAGGAATATGGGAGGTGATGAGGTGGTGGTGGTGGTGGTGGTGGTAGTGGAGGAGATGTGGTCGACAAGAGCATGTGGCCGAGCTTGCTTGAGGCAAACCAAAAGCGAAAAAGAAAATGTAAAAGAGGAAGAAAGAGGAAGCCATGAAAAGGAAACTTACTGTAATATTTTTTGATTTTAGAAATGCAAATGAAAATGAGATGGAATGAGAAACTTTGTACGCCGGCTAGGTTTATCAAAGCTTTGAACGGCCAGGCATTAAAAAGGTCCAACCACATGATGAAAAAAAACAAACTTAAGTCCTTTTGAATTTCCAAGCCAAAAATTCAAATAAAAAATCAAATAAAAAGGTCCAACAAAATAGAAAATAGAATGTAAAATAGAAATGAACATAGGAAATAGACTATAGAAAATAAAAAATAAAATACAAAAAATAATCGTGTGTAAAACGCTGAATTATATCAAATTTAAAAAGTATAAAACAGAATTTTACAAAACGAAAAGCAGAACCAATATCAGAATCAAATACAGTTTCAAAGGAAAAGATTAGAAATTTAAAAATTCAAATTTAAAAGTTTCAACTGAAAGTCAAAGTTTGACCATAGTTGACCAAAATATAAAATTTCAGAAAATTTATATTTTATTATATTTGGAAAATAAATTATAAACAAAATCCAAAATTACATTGGGTAAATTCCAAAATTTCAAATGTTAAATGATTTAAAATCGAAGTTTTCAAATAAATTGAATTAAAAATATTTATTAAAATTTTGGATTCTTATAAGCCCTTGCACTTCACTACTCCATCTTCGACTCCAAGCTCTTATCTTCCTCACAAAAACGTTTAAACCTGATCGAAGTGGTTTTTGGGAAATTAATCCCGATCCCGGTCTCTTCGAAACAATCAGCACATTCGCTAATATTGATAGTTGGTTATTTAACTATTAAGTCACACAATCATCCAAACAATTATTGTTTTTGTAACAGCCCGCAAATCCATACCCCTTGAGTCAACACTATTCTACAACAATCAACTCAAGTTGTACAGAAATACGAACCATTGGGTTAAAGAAGAAGAGGTAGAAGAAGAAAGTAGAAAAACAACAACAGAATCTAACCATCGCAGCGGAATAAAATATAATAGATAATAAATACTCTTTACTCAAAAGTCAAATATTTCTGTTTACATATATTACATCATCAGAGTACATCAATCACAACTCAACATCAATATCATACAATGGATACACAACAACTCAACATCAATATCATACAATGGATACACAACAACTCAACACAGCGGAAATATATATATATACAAGTACGAAAGTACGTATCGTCATCCAGCTCGTCTCCTGAGCTCATCGTCCTGTATCCTATAATACTCGGTCTGACTCGGGTATTACAGTTAAATAATACCCGAGTCAGTCTGGAATACCAGCGTGAGAAAATCACACCCAATTGATTATTAAAGTTTCAAAAATCCTTTAAAAACAAAAGCATCTCGTAAGACTATGCCACAAATAAACATGTCGGGTTTTTACCTTACGATAGCTAAAACACCTTTTATAGAAATCCTCTGATATTATAATAGGGTCTATTTACAAATACTTATAAAATAGCCTGAAATTGTTACATCTATTAAATTCCAGCTACTAGCCACAAAAGTGGGTAATACAAACAAAACTCGTACAAAGCTCGTAGGGAGAATGGATTTCCATCAATGGCTGGGCTACTGGGGTACCGCCCGTCACAGTACCTGGCCTAGATCAGAGTACCGAGGAGTACGCCCGCTCCCCTGCAACACAAGGCCGGAACCATTCCTTATTGAACAGTCCCGAACAAGATAACCCCGTGGTTGGCACGACCAACCACCCACTAAGCCGAATATAAAGGGACATCTAGACAGGGGAAAATCTTGTCCTGCTTGGGCATGACCCACCTAACCTTGCTGCACCTCCCTTGTTTTAGCCATTCCCGGCTGATGAGGCTTGAGGTTAAACGTTACCTTTGGAATGTTTTCACTTAGAATGCCCATCGCCCACCTGACGATGTTTCGCAAGCATTCGTCCATAAAAGTCCGTCCCGGGTTCGAACGAAACCGAAGGCACTACTCCTACTACATCCATTTTGGAAATATCCTCAGGATTAGTAGCGACTAGCCCTTGCACTTCACTGCTCCATCTTCGACTCCGAACACGTTTTTCCACGAAACGTACAAAACGGATCGAAGTGGTTTTCGAGATATAAATCTCGATCCCGGTCTCTTCGAAACGATCAACGCATTTTTGTCCAATATTGATAGTCGGTTATTTAACTATCAATTTATATTCACAAACAACCATCCAACAATAAATAATTTCCCAAATTATTTATTAACCTCAAAATATCTTTACAAGATATATTTCTATTTCCAACCCTTTGAAAATAGTTTCAAAACCATCTTTCTTTCAGAATAAACCTTCTCGACTAATTTCTATCTCCTCTGAAGTCACCAAGCACAAAACTAGATGTTAAAAATAAATTTAAAACACCTTACTTTGAAATATAAACTTTTTTAAAACATTTAAATTAAAACTACTTCAATAATTTGTTAAAAATACGTATTATATAAATATTTGAAAACAAAGTTTCTTAATAAAATATAAAACTAGATTTCTTCTTTTAAAAACAAAATACTAAGTTACTTCTTTAATAATTACAACTATAATAGATTAAAAGAAATACTTACTTTAGAATTTAAATAATTAGAAATGATAAATTTTCCAAAACTTGTTTTCTTTAAAAACATCCTTAAAACATTTAATTTATATCTAAAAAAAATTTACTTTTACAACATGTACTTGGCTATCCAGAGGAATTTCCAATTTCAATCAATTAAATCAATTTGCCCAAATTGATTCCCAATTTATTTTATTTGAAATAGATTTCTTTAATTATCAGTTCATTTCAAAATTCATTAATTATGGACTTTATTATTATTTTCAGTTTGATTTTAAATCCTTTATCTGAAGTGTACAAATTGCAGGTTGTTCCCAATCTCTTCTTTAGTCCTTGCAATAATTTAAATCTTAGATATTAAATAAATGTTTTGTTTTATTAAATAATATCATTGAAGTTTTCAAACTTCATTAACTTTTTGTTTATTCAAAAATTCCTTTTTATATATAAAATTTTATTAATTAGCATGTTGAAACCACTAATATTCTTATCCAATTCACCTTAATTTATGTGCATTCTTTATAATTATTTCTTACGAGTTCACTTCTTTAATTTCCTTTCAAAGTCCAATTCTATATATATTTGAATAAAACAGAGTACCGAAATATTCAAGCAGACTATAACATTCAATATTCTAATATAATTCATCACAGGATACCAATCAATCACAGCTGTGAGAGTTTAATAATTTAAATAAATGTTGAGGGATCCAGTTGGATCCCTCCAACCTGTTTTCCCTGCATCCACAGACGTTAGCACAATATAATGTACCAATTCCAAATATACCATACTACAGTACATCAACTAATCCAATCATTCAAAAAAATAAATTAGATTTAATCATTCAAATTTAAATTTAAATGTAAACTGAGTGAGGTTAACTCACCTTTTATTATTTTGCTGTTTGCAATCAACTTCCATCTTGACTATTTCCTTCATGATATTTGGACCTTGAATAACAATGTATGATTTATTAATAGTTGGAATAATTGAACAATTTAAATCCCATTAATAAATTTAGTTAACCAATTATTTTATTTAACTAATTTTCTGGACAACAACAATTTAAGTTACAAAAATAATTAAATAAATTAACTTACAAATAAACCACCTTCATAATTTATTTTAAAATAACTTGTGAATTAAAATATCTGTGTATATATTTATCTGTTTCATTTTTTTCTTTTTAAACCACCTACGCATAAACTTATAAGAGAATCTATATTGCCATTTAAATTTCTACCTTATAAATCATATCCATATATAGATTATTTTCTTTTTACCAAATAAATATATATAAAAATATTAAAAAAAAACTGCCTTTACATTTAATCTACTGTAAATAAATTTATATATGTATTTATTAAATTTAAAACATAACTTAACTTTTATCTTACTGTATTTATTATCTTTCAGAGAAATCAAGAAAAATCGAGAGGAAATGAAAAACGAATACCTCAAACATGCATAGGAATCCACTACTCCTCACGTGCGTAGCCAATGGAATCGCGATGCAGTGCCTAACCTCCCTATGCAATGCTCGAAATCAAGCCCTAGCCCTCACGTAAGCACCTCGAACCGTGACAGTCACAACATCATGAAATCAAACCCACTTCCACTTTGCTCCTCGGCCCCGCGATAACAACGCGCTCGAGCGCCTCCACTGCCGACGATTAAGCGCCACTGCCCCACCTTTTACCTCGCGCAAATCGCGATTCAACACAACACGTACGATTGTACACGAATGAATCAAATTCGAATTCATTCGAATTGAATCGAAGCTTTGGTTTTCGAAGAAAAAGAACAAGAAACGGGATCGGCTTAGATTCGAAAGAAATGGGGAGCACGATTTGGATACATCTCAAATCCAAAACGAGAAGAAAAGGAGGCATATTATTTATTTGTTTCGACCTCGGCCATAGAAATTTTTTTATAAGACGAACTATCTTGACTTTGATTTTTTTTTATCGAATAGGGGAAATGAATTAGGATTAGGAGAGAAGACTCTTTCATTTATTCAGCTGATAAGAAGGAAAGGAGGCAACGCGATAAATAAAGGAAATGGCGTGTGTAAGAAGGAAAAGATGACCTGATTTGATTAAATAAAGTTTCTCTTTTTTTTATTTATTTAATTTTCTACGCGTTCACTTATCGTACGCTCACACAACAATTCCGATCAGTATGAAATTTGAAATCGGATAATAATTCAATATTACGGATCCAATGGAACTGGTTTCATCGAATTCCGAGACTGTGTCTTGGCAGGCTATTTTAAAATTCAATTTAAACGATATAAATTTCAAAACTGAACAAACAACTTCCAAATTTAATTTTAACACTTTTACTATCTTCACTATCATCAATATAAATTTTTAAGCCATCAAATTATTTTTAATTGGCTTAAAATTCCCGATTCAACATTTTATTCAAATTCAAGTTATTTAATTCAATAATTTAATTATCAAATAAATTGTGATACTCGTAATTCAAGTTAAAATTATTCTATTGAATATTCAAAATCAATTAAATATTCCGATTTTAAATGCTCAAAATTCCGAGTCGCCACATTCCTCCCCCTTAAAAGAATTTCGTCCCCGAAATTACTAATTAGGAAGAATGGTCCAATACCCTTTACTATTTTCCAAAATCAAACAGTTTAATTAACTTGCCATACATATCTTTTATTATAGACCCACTATCATCTTACTAACTTCACAAATTCTCCCATAGTTTTTAAATAATATTATTTGCTCAATCATACAAATTTAATTCAAAACCAAGTTTTAAGTTTTCAAATTTTCTCAAAAATTTTCTAACACCCTAAATTTCCGAAAAATTTCGCCAGCGTCTCCTTTGCGCGGCTAGCTCGGTACAACTACAAAAGGCCTCTACGAGCTCCCAAATCCAAAAAGAAAACAAAAAGCCAAGTGGCTCGATCCAAAAACCCAATCCAATTTCACAGAAATTTAAACACATACCTTTTTGTCGAGCATTTCAAATTTACTATCTGAAATCAAAACCAATTCACTTTTGCCTTTATAATACTTGCATATCCTGCTTAGCACTAATATGCAATCACAATATTCCCAAAACATTATATCAACCTTCTTACAAAATGTCAGTACTGTTGAAATATGTTCCTTATACTTATTTCCATCTTACCACTTCAGTTTATATTTATTTCCATTCAAATTGAATCTTCCATTTCCATATGAATTCAATTTATCTTTAACTCTGAATATTTAAATTTTATTTTTCATTTGTAATCAACTCATGTCATTATTTAAGTTAGTTTCATTTACTAATTATATTTCAATTTCCAGTTTGAAATCGTTTTGTCATTAACAAAAAAATTTCCAAAAATTTTCAAAATTTTAGGCAGAGTCCCCTTTGTACGGAGGAGCTTTTACAATTTGACAAAAGAGATAAATATATATACATCGACCCACACGGTCGGAAAACCAAAAACAGTTCATATTTCCTATTTTTATTGCGTAGGCGTACCTTACTTTAGCATTTTAAGCAAGCGGCTTATTATTTTTAGCAAATAGCATAACCAAATCCAGCCACACGGCTTCCAGGTACCTGTACTTACTCAATTCAAACATGTAAGTACCAAATATATATGCAGTTTAACTATATTTCACTTAGTTGCAATAGTTAAAACATGCGAATTCTAAAAGAAATTCACACCAAACATTTTTCCATAAGCAATTTATACAGTTTCCATGCTAATTCAACTGTTTCAGTTTATTTATAACCATTTTCGTTCAAATTTGAATGGTTTAAAAATCAATCGCTTACATTTAATTTATTCTGAAGCAAACTCAATTCATATTTAATTCCATTGCTTTCAAAATCAATTTATTTCACTCCTATTAGTTCATAGAATTTTAATTACTTACATGGATATCAAATGACAGTTTATTCTATGCAAATTTGAGGAGATCTATGGGAACAAATAAGTACTTATGTTTTATAATCACTTTAAATGGATTTCAACTCAATTTATACTTAATTCTATTCCATTTGTAAATTTATTCACAATCCATATATTCTCATTTTCATTGCATATCAAATTTGAATACAGTCACTTGCATTTCATTTTATTAACCAACTAGTTCATTCAAACCATATACAACTTAGGTTCATCTTAATTGCCAATTAAATTTCCCTTTTTATTTAATCCATTTACAACCATTTATTTAGCTCGACACACTCCTTTTAAATTCCATTCACAATCCATTCATTTACATTTCATCATTTATTTATTCAATATAATTAGTTTATCCACATTCGCTTAAACCATTCTAATAAACTCGAAACATTCTATTTTCCTTATTGTCTCAAGTTATTTCAATCCCTTAATAATTCAAATGGTTTACAATTATTTATTTAAGAATTTTCATTCCATTAAATATTATCGGCAACTCACCGAATTTGATTTCAAATTAAAATTTATTTTGACTTGATTGAAAACCAATCCAATATTATTAAACTTAGTTTAGGTTGAATTCAATTCAACTTTCTTCCATTATTTAGCTTAAGACAATTTACTTTAATTTTAATTTTTTTTTTTTTTTGCAATTCATCAAAATATTTATTCTGGGTTTTCTATCCCACTTTTCAAATTTTATAAGTGACAACTTATTATTTACACTTATTTATAACTCAAGCATATATTTATTCCATTCATTTTTAATTCTTTTATAAGTTATTTTGATTTATTTATTTCAATTCAATTCTTATCCAACCTATTTTCCATTTATTCAGGTAAGAATCTAAGTAATTCAATTGAATTCTTATTCCAATTCAATTTTATTTAACTCAGATTTACTCAACTCAATTCGATTCCAACTTGATTCGAATACAACTGGATATTATTTTCAGTCTATCCAATTAATGTCAATCCAGTCAAATTTTTATTTCCATCCAAGTTAATTTCATTTTTAACCTTTCCTTTAAATTTAAATTCTAACATTCAAAGTTTATATTCCCCTGATTTAAAAACCATCTAAATTTATAAGCTTACAACCTATCTCATCAGGATTTTTTTTTGAACACCCGGCTTTTGGTTTCAAATCATTTAAAATCTCCAACATCGCAAATCACATTTCTCAAAGGCCAACCCAATCCTGGTTTTTATTCCCAACAAATTTCCTTTGAAATTTCAAAAACAAACAGGTTTTCCTGAACAAATTTATTTGGTAGCAATTCATCACTTAGAAACTCGAAAATGAACATCGATGATGCTGCAGTCATGTTATTTTCCAGTGACTGAAGTGAATTCAATGCTAAGTCTCTTCCCAAAATTTATTTGAAACAATTTTCCTTTCAGAAATACCCAAAAACAACAATAATACTATTTACCTCCAAAATACTTCCAAAATCTCCAAGGTTTTAAAGTATCAAATTTCTATTTTAATTCAAATTTTAACTAAAATGCATTTGTATAGTTTATGCTTATACAAATTCCCAATTAATTATATTTCAATTTGTAATTTACATTTTTAATTCATATTTATAAATTCCATTTTATAATGAATTTATTTCCTTAAACTTTGGTTATATTTTCAATTTCTAGTTAAATTTTCACTTAACAATGATAATAATTTAATATTATCATTTCTAACGCCCAAGAAACCATATATTAGCTAAAATAGTTTTAAAAAACTTTCTTTATATCAAAATATTTTTTTGGGTAAAATTATTTCATTTACCCACATTTAAAACAATATCGTGTCGATTGTTCTATTCAAGTGTTCAGAAACCCCTTCAATATAGTTGCGCAGACTGTGTCGACGAAAGTTCATATGCCACTCAATAAATCAATCAACACAATATTAAAACAATTTAAATTCACTAACAAATACGCGCTCATATCTATTAATACGCTCAAACTCGTTCTAGAGTACCATAGACTCTATTAATAATGAGTAATCCCCACCAGAGCCAAGGTTATCACCAACCTAAGCTTTGATACCAACTGTAACAGCCCGCAAATCCGTACCCCTTGAGTCAACACTATTCTATAACAATCAACTCAAGTTGTACAGAAATAAGAACCATTGGGTTAAAGAAGAAGAGGTAGAAGAAGAAAATAGAAAAACAACAACAAAATCTAACCATCGCAGCGGAATAAAACATAATAGATAATAAATATTCTTTACTCAAAAGTCAAATATTTCTGTTTACATATATTACATCACAAGAGTACATCAATCACAACTCAACATCAATATCGTACAATGGATACACAACAACTCAACACAGCGGAAATATATATATACAAGTACGAAAGTACGTATCGTCATCCAGCTCATATCCTGAGCTCCACAGCATCGTCCTGTATCCTATAATACTCGGTCTGACCCGAGCATTACAGTTAAATAATATCCGAGTGAGTCTGGAATACCAGCGTGAGAAAATCACACCCAATTGATTATTAAAGTTTCAAAAATCCTTTGAAAACAAAAGCATCTCGTAAGACTACGCCACAAATAAACATGTCGGGTTTTTACCTTAAGATAGCTAAAACACTTTTTATAGAAATCCTCTGATATTATAATAGGGTCTATTTACAAATACTTATAAAATAGCCGAAATTGTTACATCCATTAAATTCCAGCTACTAGCCACAAAAGTGGGTAATACAAACAAAACTCGTACAAGGCTCATAGGGAGAATGGATTTCCATCAATGGCTGGGATACTGGGGTACCGCCCCTCACAGTACCTGGCCTAGATCAGAGTACCGAGGAGTACGCCCGCTCCCCTACAACACAAGGCCGGAACCATTCCTTACTGAACAGTCCCGAACAAGATAACCCCGTGGTTGGCGCGACCAACCACCCACTAAGCGGAATATAAAGGGACATCTAGACAAAGGAAAATCTTGTTCTGCTTAGGCATGACCCACCTCACCTTGCTGCACCTCCCCTGTTTTAGCCATTCCCGGTTGATGAGGCTTGAGGTTAAACGTTACCTTTAGAACATTTTCACTTAGAATGTCCATCGCCCACCTGACGATGTTTCGCAAGCATTCGTCCATACAAGTCCGTCCCGGGTTCGAACGGAACCGAAGGCACTACTCCTACTACATCCATTTTGGAAATATCCTCAGGATTAGTAGCGATTAGCCCTTGCACTTCACTGCTCCATCTTCGACTCCGAACACGTTTTTCCACGAAACGTACAAACCGGATCGAAGTGGTTTTCGAGAAATAAATCTCGATCCCGGTCTCTTCAAAACGACCAACGCATTTTTGTCCAATATTGATAGTCGGTTATTTAACTATCAATTTATATTCATAAACAACCATCCAACAATAAATAATTTTCCAAATTATTTATTAACCTCAAAATATCTTTACAAGATATATTTCTATTTCCAACCCTTTGAAAATAGTTTCAAAACCATCTTTCTTTCAGAATAAACCTTCTCCACTAATTTCTATCTCCTTTGAAGTCACCAAGCACAAAACTAGATGTTAAAAATAAACTTAAAACACCTTACTTTGAAATATAAACTTTTTTAAAACATTTAAATTAAAACTACTTCAATAATTTGTTAAAAATACATATTATATAAATATTTGAAAACAAAGTTTCTTAATAAAATATAAAACTAGATTTCTTCTTTTAAAAACAAAATACTAAGTTACTTCTTTAATAATTACAGCTATAATAGATTAAAAGAAATACTTACTTTAGAATTTAAATAATAAGAAATGATAAATTTTCCAAACTTGTTTTCTTTAAAAACAACCTTAAAACATTTAATTTATATCTAAAATTTTTTTTACTTTTACAACATGTACTTGGCTATCCAGAGGAATTTCCAATTTCAATCAATTAAATCAATTTGCCCAAATTGATTCCCAATTTATTTTATTTGAAATAGATTTATTTAGTTATCAGTTCATTTCAAAATTCATTAATTATGGACTTTATTATTATTTTTAGTTTGATTTTAAATCCTTTATCTGAAATGTACAAATTTCAGGTTGTTCCCAATCTCTTCTTTAGCCCTTTCAATAATTTAAATCTTAGATATTAAATAAATGTTTTGTTTTATTAAATAATATCATTGAACTTTTCAAACTTCATTAACTTTCTTTTTATTCAAAAATTCCTTTTTATATATAAAATTTTATTAATTAGCATGTTGAAAACACTAATATTCTTATCCAATTCACCTTAATTTATATACATTCTTTATAATTATTTCTTACGAGTTCACTTCTTTAATTTCCTTTCAAAGTCCGATTCTATATATATTTGAATAAAACAGAGTACCGAAATATTCAAGCAGATTATAACATTCAATATTCTAATAAATTCATCACAGGATACCAATCAATCACAGCTGTGAGAGTTTAATAATTTAAATAAATGTTAAGGGATCCAGTTGGATCCCTCCAACCTGTTTTCCCTGCATCCACAGACGTTAGCACAATATAATATACCAATTCCAAATATACCATACTACAGTACATCAACTAATCCAATCATTCAAACAATTTTTTTTTAGATTTAATCATTCAAATTTAAATTTAAATGTAAACTGAGTGAGGTTAGCTCACCTTTGATTATTTTGCTGTTTGCAATCAACTTCCATCTTGACTATTTCCTTCATGATATTTGGACCTTGAATAACAATTTATGATTTATTAATAGTTGGAATAATTGAACAATTTAAATCCCAGTAATAAATTTAGTTAACCAATTATTTTATTTAACTAATTTTCTGGACAACAACAATCTAAGTTACAAAAATAATTAAATAAATTAACTTACAAAAAAACCACCTTAATAATTTATTTTAAAATGACTTGTGAATTAAAATATCTGTGTATATATATTTATCTGTTTCATTTTTTTCTTTTTAAACCACCTACGCATAAACTTATAAGATAATCTATATTGCCATTTAAATTTCTACCTTATAAATCATATCCATATGTAGATTATTTTCTTTTTACCAAATAAATATATATAAATATAAAAAAAACAGCCTTTACATTTAATTTACTGTAAATAAATTTATATATGTATTTATTAAATTCAAAACATAACTTAACTTTTATCTTACTGTATTTATTATCTTTCTGAGAAATCAATCTAAATCGAGAGGAAATGAAAAACGAATACCTCAAACATGCACAGGAATCCACTACTCCTCGCGTGCGTAGCCAATGGAATCGCGATGCAGTGCCTAACCTCCCTATGCAATGCTCGAAATCAAGCCCTAGCCCTCACGTAAGCACCTCGAACCGTGACAGTCACGACATCATGAAATCAAACCCACCGCCACTTTGCTCCTCGGCCCCGCGATAACATCGTGCTCGAGCGCCTCCACTGCCGACGATTAAGCGCCACTACCCCACCTTTTACCTCGCGCAAATCGCGATTCAACGCAACACGTACGATTGTACACGAATGAATCGAATTCGAATTCATTCAAATTGAATCGAAGCTTTGGTTTTCAAAGAAAGAGAACAAGAAACGGGATCGGCTCAGATTCGAAAGAAATGGGGAGCACGATTTGGATACATCTCAAATCCAAAACGAGAAGAAAAGGAGGCGTATTATTTATTTGTTTCGACCTCGGCCATAGAAATTTTTTTATAAGACGAACTGTCTTGATTTTGATTTTTTTTAATCGAATAGGGGAAATGAATTAGGATTAGGAGAGAAGACTCTTTCATTTATTCAGTTGATAAGAAGGAAAGGAGGCGACGCGATAAATAAAGGAAATGGCGTGTGTAAGAAGGAAAAGATGACCTGATTTGATTAAATAAAGTTTCTCTTTTTTTTTATTTATTTAATTTTCTACACGTTCACTTATCGTACGCCCACACAACAATTCCGATCAATACGAAATTTGAATCCAATAATAATTCAATATTACGGATCCAATGGAACTGGTTTCATCGAATTCCGAGACTGTGTCTTGGCAGGCTATTTTAAAATTCAATTTAAACGATATAAATTTCAAAACTGAACAAACAACTTCCAAATTTAATTTTAACACTTTTACTATCTTCACTATCATCAATATAAAATTTATAAGCCTTCAAATTATTTTTAATCGGCTTAAAATTCCCAATTCAACATTTTATTCAAATTCAAGTTATTTAATTCAATAATTTAATTATCAAATAAATTGTGATATTCGTAATTCAAGTTAAAATTATTCTATTGAATATTCAAAATCAATTAAATATTCCGATTTTAAATGCTCAAAATTCCGGGTCATCACAGTTTTTTTACTGAAAAGTACCAAATCCTGATAACTTAGATTTTAAATAATTTAAATCACTTTATCCAAAGATATGTATACTTTAAACATTCAAAATAAAAACAACTTAAAAGACTTTATTCAAAATAATAGTTTTGAAATTCCATAATAATTTTCATGTAAAACTTAGCCAAAACTACCTTTAAAATAAAAGTCTTTTATATAAATTATAAATATTTAACTATCTTTTAAATCATTATGCTAGTTTACCCTTTAAAATAATTACTACTATAAGTAAATTAATAAATATTCACTTTAAAATCTTAAAAAAATTTAAATAATAAATTTGTGATGACCCAGAATTTTGGACATTTGAAATTGAAATGTCTAATTTATTTTAAATATTTAAAATTTCATTTTTAACTTGAATTTCAAATATCGCTATTTATTGGATAACTTAAATATGGAATTTAAATTATGGGAATCAGGTAAATTGCTGAATCAGGAATTTTAAGCTGGTTAAAAATACTTTGATGGCTTGTAAAATTTATATTAATAATACTGAAGATAATAGAAGTGTTAAAATTGAATTTTAAGGTGATCTGTTCAGTTTTAAAAATTATACCATCTAAATTGATTTTTAAAAATAGCCTTCCAAGGCATGGTCTCGGAATTTGACGAAACAGTTCCATTGGATCCGTAATAGTGTATTATAATCGGATTTCAATTTTCGTAGTTTTTGGAGTTGTCGTGTGATCATACGGTAAGTAACGCGCTGAAATTAATATCGAAAATTCAATATAGTAACTGGGTTCAAAAAGCTATCTTTTCCATACGATCGAATTGGGACCCGAAAACTTTTCCATTGTGTTCGAATTAGGGATATAAATTATAAATGCCTAGCGGAATGCCTCGATAGATATTAAAAAATTTACATGGTGATTTTGAGACGATTTAAATTTTAAATTTAAATAATATTGATATCCAAATTGTTTTGACAAAAAGCTTCTCATTCAGACACGGGTTCCCTGGTGTAACGCGTGTCCATCCGGTTAACACGTGTTCCCCCTTTCTTTTTAAAATAAAAATAAATAAATAAATAAATAAACGAATGAAAAAAATAATTATAATCGCCAAGCATTTTTTCTTAATCAATACAGTTCCCTCTTTTGAGAATCACGTCCGCAATTTCAATTCAAATCGCCCTCGTTTTCTTTTCATTTGATAATCAAAAATCTCATCCTCCTCTAAACCAATTGAATCGAATTTAGCAAAGCTTGAAGACAATCTGAATGATTTCCAAGCGGTCTGTAATTTGAATATGATTCGAACACCAAAACCGATCAAAGTTGTTTAACGTCGAAGTTGATGAGGTCCATTGTTTAACATCGAAGTCGACGGGGTTTATGGATAACTATCTGTAACGATCCGTGTAAATTCGATGTTTAAAATGAATTAAATTAATAGGATTTTTATTTAAATTTAGAAATAAATAGAAATCTTATTTATTTATATGAAGGAGAATGTTGAAATTAAATGTATCAAGGGTAATTAAAATTTACAAATTAAACTATATATTGTAATTTATTGTAATAGTGGAAATTGTTGCATTTGGATATTAAGTTAGAAATAAGTAAATAAAGGCAAGTATTGAATTCATCAATGAAAAAAAAATATTTAGTACAATTCTTTTTTATTTGCAAACTATTGTAAGGTGTTAATTAATTGAAATGTGAAATATTAATAAGAATATTAAATAGAATGGAATTCAAATAATATAACAATAGAAATGTGAAAATTTGGGAATAGATCCAAAGTTATAAATAAGCTGTTGAAATAATACATAATAAGTGCAATTTGAATGAATCAATGTGAGTATAGTTTTAAGCAATAATTGGGAATCATATCTATGAAATGATAACGAGAATACAAGGTAATAAATGCAATTTAAGGGTAATAACTAATAAACTTAATGAAATTCCAATTTTATATAAAATAATTTAAAAGTCAAGTTTGACTATAATTTGAACATAAGTAAAGTGAATTTGTAATATGAAAATATATGCCAAAATTGATTTTTGTAATAAAAGATTTTGTATGTGACAAAAAGGTAACGGTAATGTTTATGGTAGGTTGCCTATTCATTTATTTAGATTGTTAGTTGGAATTGGAAATAAGTTTGTAATAAATGTAAATGAATGATACATTTATGTGAAATATAACCAATGTAAATTTTATTTATAATATAGAAAAGGGTGGATTTAAGAAGTGAAATTGTAGAATTTGAAGCTAATTAATAATGGACATAGTAAAGATGGCAATCCAATCAAATACTTAGGAATCAAATTTATTTGGAAGGTAGTCTAATTTATAAATAAATGGTAAGTAATTAGGATTTAATTAATTCTATATTAATTGAAACTGATTGTAGATTTAGTGTAGTAACGTTAAAGCTAACGTTTTGTTAATATAGATTTAAGTATAGAAAGCAATATATATTAATTTAATTTAAGTATTACAAAATAAATGAAATTTAACGTTTAAATATTACGTTAATAGAGATTTAACTGAAATTTGAGAATAATAAAATAATAGTTTTGAACCCAACATTTGAATCCATCTACTTAAAATTTTTAGATGGAATAACATTGACTATTTAAATTAATAGAAATTTTAGGAACTTAATTTATAATTTTGAATATAATGAAATAGAAGATTTGACACTGCAACTGATAGATTTATCAATTCTAAATTGACATAAAGACTTGTTTAAAACAATTGTAAATGTTGAGAAATATAAAAGTGATAAAATTTACAAATTTTAGAATTGGAATTTAAAATTTGATTTATTCAACAAATTGTAAATTTATTTAATTAATGGAAAAATAGCCATTTTGGCCACTGACTCGGATTTCGACGAAACAAATTTCATTAGATCCATAACGGTGAATTATAATAGTGTTTCAAGTTTCGTAGCGATCGGACTTGTCGTTTGATCGTACAGACTCGAAACCTTGAAATTTATGCAATTGAAATCAATTGAAATCGATTTGAAAACATTGATTTTAGCATAACTTCTTCATACGACATAATTTGAACCTGAAACATTTTCCATTGCGTTTAAAATATTTTTAAACATATATTTGGATATATAGGTTGACCCAATTTCGTTCCGGAGTAGAAACGGGCTTTTCGGGCCATTTAGCATTCAGCGTGTATACCAATCTGATCTATCTATTATTTTTCAGCCTTGTCTATATATAACCCGTTATAAACCCTAGCCACTCCTTATTTTCATTTGTCTATATGTACATCTCCTTCTCAACTCCTTATTTCAATGGCAGAAGAAGAAAACATAATTCCCAAATTCCAAAAATTAATTTCAATATCAAAGAAAAAAAAATTCAGATCTACAGCCACTTCGAGTCACGCTTCGAGTTTCAGGGGCAAAAATGATGTAGCTACTTTGGGTCAGGAAGAAAGTGACTCGGGACACTCTAGGTCGTTTTGGCAAAAACTCCAAGCAAGCACCGGGGATCTGAGGCGGCGCACCGAAGTCGAACCCGAAGGCGACACTGGACCAGAATTTTCCAATTTTCAAATTTTCATAAGTTTTGCGTACGAGCTCGGATTCACGCGTGGTTTTTTTGCTGGGATTGTATTGGAATTCCAGACATTTTGACGTTGGTTTGGGCATATTTGAAGACAGTCAAATTTTTGGGTTTAAATTGAATTTAGATTCAATTTAAATTCAAAAGGTGAGTGTTTTAACCCACTCACAACTTCTAATTTTTTTTATGTTTGCTAAATTGATTTTAGATATGAGTAGAAATTTATTTATGACTGTTTGGCATGTTTTATTCATTATCTCTGTTAAATCGCATTTACTTAATTTAACCGTTAATTAATTTTATTATTGCATATAAATTGACAGTTAAATTTATTTATTTTGCATATAAACTGATAGTTAAACAGTTGATAAATTTATTTTGAATATAAACTGTTAGTTAATAACTGTCATTTATTTCCTGTTATATTGTAGATGCCATATATTGATGTTTGTTTAAATTGATGATGATTGAAATAAATTGATGAGGATTATAGTTAATGATTGGTGATTGATGTTTGGTGAATGGATGATGTGTACTATATTTTAAAATCTGCAAGTTATCATGTATTTCATTCATTCGGGATTGCGGTTTGAAATGATATACAACCGCATTTTTTTATTTTTAATTGCGGATTGAAATGATAAATATCCGTATCACTTGACCATAGGATAGAAAATTATATATAGGCACTGCGGTATATATATAAAAATTATTTTTGAAACGATTTTTCCATGGTTTGGATAGGATAAGATTAATAAATATAGATTTTGATATTATAAAAAATCTTATTTTATATATACATCTATAGTTAAGGTATTGAAGATAAGCTATGTATGCATTTGTTAAATAAAATAAATAAGTTGAATGACGGGGTTTGATTATTTTATATTATATGGTTAAGTACATGTTAAGATATTGAAATTACATATAATTTTAAAGGATTAAATTAGTTAAGACTTGGAGTTAAATTGGAAAATTTATTTGGAATTGAGCTTAATTAAGAAGTTAAATTCATATGTTGATGTAAAATTTATTAACTTGAAATTTTAAAAAGGGTATGATATTTATAACTGAATTCTATTCAAGGTGAATTAAATGAGGGTATGATATTTATAACTGAATTCTCTTCAAGGTGAATTAAATGAATATTTCTATTATAAAAATTTAAGGAAATTTTCTTTTATAAGTAATTTGAGTTTTACTTAAATGATTACGGGTTTATTATGCAATTATTATTTCAAACTAAATAATAGGACTTTAAATTGGTGAAATAGAAATTTCCAACCTTAGTTCCAATTGTTTAATATTCAAAGTTTGAAATATATTGAAACTGAAGTGGCTTATTTAAACTGAAAGCGATTTTAAATTTATGGTTTTGACTTAATCTTAAATGAAATTAATTGTAAGTCTCGGAAATTATGTTATTTTATAAAGAAATTTTGAATCCAAATTATTGATGCTATATACTGTTTGAATATCCAAACCATTTAAGTTTTATAAATTATGGTTTAAAGCTATGAATTTTCGAAGTATTATAGTTCGAAAATTATAATTCCATGTTTGGTTTCCGATTATTATAAGTTTGAAAACAATATGATTTTGGAAAAGAAATATATATTTGAAATAAAATGATATTATATTAATTTGGGTTTTTATAAAAATAATATCAAATGAGTTTGTTTGGAAAGGAAATGATATCGTATTTTATGGGTTTTGGAATGGATAATTATATTTTGGTTCTTGAAAGTATAATTAATTTTTAAATGACCGTGGTGTTATAATAACGTTTGGTTGTTGAAGAGACCGGGATCGGAAGTTGTCGTACTCTCTGCCAACTCCGAAAACCACTTTAACAACCGTGTACGCGGTGGAGATTACAGAATGAAGTAGGTTGGTGGCGGCGTTTCCTATAAGGTAAATACGTGGACCCAACTCCCGTGAGTTGGCATAAGGTGGCTAAAACAGGAGCGATTGACGGGTTAATAAGGTAGCACCTTTGATTGGACACATCCCTTCGATATTATACTTTGAATCAATGGATTGATTCGGTGGCCACTTTTGATTTTATTTGGTGGTGTGGCTCAAGGTGGGCGGTAGCTACGCGCTACGCATTACCACCGACCCAGAAGCGTAATTGGTATATCTACCCTGGCATTGCCTAGTTGCGCCGTGTCACCTACCCTATCGCGCCTTGTACGAGTTTCTATTTGTGTCGTACCTATGGAGTGTCTTCTCGTAGTCTCCCGATCAGGAGATATGTAGGCACTGTATAGACTATTGGCATTATTTGTGTTAAGGGCTATATGGGTAACCCCTTAACGCTATTAAAAAGTAAGTTTATTTTACAATTAGACACTATTATAATAGCGAAATATACTATATAGTAAATAGTTTAACGGATCCTTAGGAGATGTAAATCCCGAGCATCTCTTGAGTTACTGCACTCATATCTATTTCTGTTAATTTAACTCACATAAGATCTTTTAGTTCTGACTCGAGTATTTTTGTCTTTTCAAATTCGCTCGGGTCAGTCCGAGCGTTTCAGGATTTGAAGATTTTATTCTGGAGGAGGAAGACGAAGATTTGTAGTACTATTATCTACTATATTATTCCACTACACCATTTAAATCCGCTGCATTTATTATTATTCTCTGGTATGTGTACTCTAATATGTATTGTATAAATATAATCATAGGTTTTGTAAAACAGCTTCATGAACTGTATATTTGATTATTATATTTTATCCTTCCGCTGTGAGATTCTATTTTTGTTTATTTCTTTCTTGTTTTTCTTACCTACCCCATAACAATCCGCCCTTCCGTATGGTTTGAATTGGCACGTGTGTCTGTTTAAATCGTGCAAAAAGGCGGGACGTTACACTATCGAAGTGATTTTCAAAGCGAAGTTTGAAGTTTCTCAGCGATTCACAAAGAAACTTTTGAAGGTAATCCATGGATCTCAAAGTGATGATGATCTTCGAAGTTGCCCTACATCGAAGTGGTTCTGGAAACAATTTTCGAAGACGTTCTATGAGAGAAGTTCTCAAAGTGGTGTTCATGGCTTCTTTTTCCATTCATGCACAAACATATGGGCAGGAACGCATTGAGAGGAGAAGAGTAAGGGATGTAGGCTTAGGCCAGTTTCATTTGGTATGAGCTTCATTTTCTGTTTTTTAAAATCTGAATTCGTACTTAAAATTTGGAAGTAAGTGAACTTGGAAAATATAGAATTTAAATATTACAGTGTCAAGAGGGTTCGTGAATTACAGTGAACTCGAATTCCGAATTTTTTCAGTATCGTAAATCTGGTAATTAATGAAACTATTATTAGTTGCGAACTGGAAAATAAATAAACAAATATATTAGGCTAGTTATTTATTTAAAATTAGTAAACTAAAAAGTTAGCTAAGTAAACCTATTAAAATGGTAATTGATTACTCGATTATTTGAATATTAACAACCATATGATGTTTATACAAGGTTTAAAAATCGTAAGGAAATAGCCGGTTTGGGTCGGATTGCAGAGAAAAAATCAAAGGTGAGTTAATCTCATTCATTTGGAATACTACTTAAATTTAAATAGTTAAATTTAAATTATTGGTTGAATAATTGATTTGACTGGATGTTACATTATATATACATATATACATATATACATACATATATATATATATATATTGGAGTAATTGATTTCCAGCATTATATAGCGAATGAGACCCTATGCATCCTGCATAAAAGCGGATGACCTTTTATACAACGATATCCCACCTTGAAGCGGGATTGGTATTTTAAATTGTTGTGCTAACATCCGTGGATGAAGGGTTAAAAGGATCCAACTGGATTCCTCAAAATGTTGAATTTATTTTATATTCAGTAATGTAATTTATGTGATAATCTGTGATGATTATATTGGTCATATTGGGAATTGAAATTATTGAATGTTATGGCTTGGTTAAATATATATTGGTATTTTGAGAAAATGAAAAAAAATATAAAGTTCGGATTTTTAAAGGAAATAATATGGGAAATTTTTAAGTAAAATAATTTTAGTAAATTTGGGTAAATTAAAGATTGAATTTAGAAAAGAATAAAAGTCTGATTTTCAAATTCTATTAAATAAATTCTGAGTATGGAAATGAAGAGAGAGATTTTAAATAAATGAAAATAAAATAGTTTGGAGACTTAAAATTGTTATAAAATTTAAAGGATTTTATTTTCAAATTTAAGATTTTAAATGTTCGGGAAGAAATAAAAGGGTAGGATTTTGAATGAAGTATGAAGCGGATATTTCAGTTTAAAATAAGATTTCAAATTAGAAATATAGAAGTAAGTATGGAATTAATGGGTTTTAAAATAAATTTGGGCAAGTAAAGGAATTGTTTTAAAATGGAGTTAGTTTTGAAATTCGATTTGGAAACTGATTAGGTGGTTGAAACTGGGATTAAAGGAGAATATGATTATGGGATTTACAAAAGGGTTTTATAAATAAAGTGAAATGTTTATCAAGAGGATTATTTGTAGTATAAATTCAGGATGGGAATTTATAAGGGAAGGTTGATTTGTTTAAAATAAATAGTGGTTTATTTTTAAAGGTGTGGAAATGAAAGTGTATTTCGCTGAAAAACCAAGTATATTTTCAAAGAAAGATTTCCAAGTATAAGTTGGAGGTTTTAAAGTGGTTTTAAAAGAATGTTTTTGAAAGAAATTATTACGTTAATTATATAGTAAATTATTTTAAAGTGTATTTATTAAGTTAATTATATAGTAAATTATTTTAAGCTTAAATGGGTATTATGAATTAAAAGTTAATATTTATATTTATATTTTATGAAGTAGCTTTATTTTAAAGAGTAGTCTAACTAAAGTTTGGGAATTAGTATAGAATTTCATAGCTTTTATTTTGAACAAGTCTTTTAAGTAGTTTTATTTTAAGTGTTTTAAAGTATATTTCTACGGATAAGTGATTTAAATTATTTAAAATATAAGTTATTAAGACTTAGTGCTATTTATTGGAAATAAAGAAATTGGGTGGAAATTTATTCCGCGAGAGAAAAGTGATTTGAAAACTGTTTTCAAAAGGTTGAAGTGTAGAAAAATATCTTGCGAAGATATTTTGAAATAAATAAATTTGGAAATTTTTTAAGGCCTGATGGTTGTTTGTGAATGTTATATGATAGTTAAATAACCGACTATCAATATTGGCCAATGCACTGATCATTTCGAATTGACTGGGATCGGGATTAATTTCTCAAAAAGCACTTTGATCCAATTTGAACGTTTTAGTGAGGAAGATAAGAGCTTAGAGTCAAAGATGGAGAAGTGAAGTGCAAGGGCTAATCGCTACTAATCCTGAGGGTGATTCCAAAATGTATGTAGTAGGAATAGTGCCTTTGGTTCTGTTCAGACCCGGGATGGACTTGTATGGATGAATGCTATCAGAACATCGTTAGAAGGACGATGAGCATTCTAAGTAAATGTGTGCTAAAAAGGTAACGCATAGCCTCGAGCCTCATCAACCGGGAATGGCTAAAACAGGAGAGGCGCACGCAAGGCTAAGTGGCTAGCAACCAATTAGGGTAGGTCATCCCTGTCTAGATGTCCCTTTTATTCGGCTGTGTGGGTGGCTCTTGATCCCAACCGCGGGGTGATCTTATTCAAACTATAAATAAGGGGTAGCTCTGGTCTTGTGTAGCAGGGGATCAGGGTGGATCCTCGGTACGGTGATCTAGACCACGTACAAAAGGCGGTACTCCAGTAGCCCTACCATTAATAGAAACCTAATCTCCAATAAGTGCCTTCGGACTTGTTTATATACCTATTATGCTTGAATTTAATGAATGTAACAGTTTCGACTATTTGAATAAGTATTTGTATTTAGACACTACTATAATATCAAAGGATATGATAAGAAATGTTTTGGTTATCGTAAGGTAAAAACCCGATATGTTTATTTGTGGCGTGGTCTTACGAGATGCCTTCGATTTTTAAAATGACTTTGAAAACTTTAATAATCCAATTGAGTGTGTTTTCTCATGCTGGTTTTCAAGAAGCTTTGGTCAGA
The DNA here is from genome assembly GCA_030765085.1 of Allium cepa. Classification (NCBI taxonomy): domain Eukaryota; kingdom Viridiplantae; phylum Streptophyta; class Magnoliopsida; order Asparagales; family Amaryllidaceae; genus Allium; species Allium cepa. The sequence continues at coordinate 715,868,686 of CM060945.1, read as the reverse complement.
CTGAATACTATAGGATACAGGAAAGGATGCTGTGGAGCTCAGGAGACGAGCTGGATGGCGAGACGTATCACACACATTTGATGAATATTCCGTTGTGCATGATTAACTGCATAGTTGGTTCTGTGAGGATAGTGTATGATAACTGTCCAGTTATGTGCTATGAATTTGGTTGTAATTTGATGATGTAATGTTATTTAACGATCCTGACTCGACCTTCGAAAATCAACACTCAAATACATCACCTGTATTCGAACGCAGCAGATTCAAACGTTGAGTTAGGTTCGCCGGAGCTTGTAACACATTAAGTACAACAACACAGTTGATACCACAATGGATATAACATCTGATACCAAATGATACAACAGATGTCCAACACTATCAGAGCCAAAGATGCACAACAGTGAAAACACGGCAGTGAAAAGATAGCACCAACATGGGCTCCAAAAGAATCCTACGTCCATACTGCAGCTCCATCTCCAAAGCTTCAAAACCAAATAGCTCGACCCAAAAGCTTCAAAGACTTCAATCCAATAAGCTCGAGCCACCATCAATGCTGAATTTATATCAAACTCAGTGCAAAATGCGATCGCCAAACCACATATTCCAAAGATTTCCAACAACTATATCTATTAGCTGATTTTCTGAAAATATGACTCTAGGCTGCCCGTGTGGAAAATTGTGGGCATCTAGAGTTTAGAAAGGAACAATAAACTTAATGATAGTCATGGGACTGGAGCAAACAAAAACAAACAAAAATAATTTAAAACGAAATCCACAATGCTTTTTGGAAAATGAAACTAGGCCTTCCCGCACAAACACAATGCAAGCACATAATTGGAGGAGATTTCTCCTTATGATAGTCAAAGATGCTTAATACACGAAATCCATTGGATATTATTATTAGTGCATGGTGCAGAAAACATTTCGAAAGTATAATATTAATCTTAGCTAGCATACCAACATTGTGGTATACCTACTATAGCTACCATGTTCAGTAGCAGGTTACCGCCACATTCCATGGCAGGTTATACAACTAAAACTGTAACGACCCGAAATTTTTGATCCCGAAAATTTCAGATAGTTATGGAAAGAAGAAAGAGATAGAAGGAGAAAAAGAACAGAAACATCAACAACTCACATTCGCAGCGGATAAAATATAATAATAAATAATAACAGTTTACAAAAGAATACTATATCTGTCAATTACATTTACTATACATCATAGTTTCACATATATACAGTCACTGAATACATACAATTATCATGACTCAGATTAACAATAATATAAATACAGCGGAAATTTTCTATACGCTCCTGCCATCCAGCTCGCCTCCTGAGCTCCAGAACGTACCTACCTAGAAATCTGTAATACTCGGTCTGACCCGAGCATTACACCAAAGTAACACCCGGGTCAGGCTAGAAACAGCGTGAGTAAACCCATCTAACATGAAATACCCAACAACAACTTATATAAACCCGGGTAACTTATACCAATTTAACCAATTCACAATTTGCTATAGACAATGCTTATTTCACCTATAAATTTCCAAGTACCAAACTTAGATAAGATAATCCAACTTAAATCATTTCATTCCAGCCTATTGATTTCACAAATCAATTTATAAAAATTCAAAGTGGTTTCGGGTATTTCCTAATACCCGATCCTGCCCTCTTCGAGCCTCATGTCATCCTAACCCAAGTGATCCAAATGAAATACACAACATTTCATATCAGAGATATCAGCTAAATCAAGCATCCAAAACCATTTAATCATCCATAAGCAAAGCTTAATAAATTTAATTTCATTAATCCTGATTGAATTATTAACCTCAAACACTTAGATTTCTTCATTTAACATTAATTAATTTCCAATCAATTGACCAATCATTCTTTCATTATTCATCTTAATTAACCACACTGGATTAATTATCCTTTTATTACAATAAGTAATTAATTCTCACTTAATTACACAATTAATTAACCTTTACCCCTCCATATTACTTACACTGAACCTTAATTAATTACTCAAATTAATTATCTTATAACCACTATTGATCGATTATCCTTAATTTAATCATACTCCATAATTAATTTCTTTAATTAACCCATCCTAAATTAATTACTCTATACAAATAATCCTTTTATTTGCTTTTATCAAATAATTATCCATTAGTTAATTATCCTTACCTAATTTAACCTTTAATTTTAAATTTAATTACTTAATCCTTAACACATCAATTCTTAATAAATTACTCTTTTAAATTTCTTACATTAAGTCATTATTACTTACTAATTTTCCTATTAATTACCTACCTTACTTAATGATATCTAGTGATTATTCTTTTATATTAGTGGTTATCATTAATAAATTCCAATTAAGAAATTTACTTTTAAATAAATTATCAGCCTTAATTGAAGAAATTGAACACATTGATAAATCAACCCCCTATATTGATTTCCCAAATTAATTAACAAATTTATCTTAATAATTAAATCGATTATTTACCCCTTAAATTGATTACATTAAACAACTATCCTTCTCACTAAATAATTTGTATTTATTCCATTTGCATCATTTAATCATTTTATAAAACTTATCTATTCCAACTAGGATTCAAATTCACTTTGAAGCCATACTTTAAATTGACTTAACTGTTAAAAATCTTGTTTCCAGTTTAAATTCTTTACAGGTTTTTAAACCTGAAACCAACAATGTCCACGCCCAGACTTCGGAAAACCCCCAAGTCTTTCTTCCCCTTTACTGATTATCAGTAATAAAGTTGAGAACCTAGTACTACACATTCACGCGAGCAACCAGAAGAGACTCGAGACAATTTGAGAAAACTCACCTGCTATCACCATAGCAAGCCTCCAAAATTATAGCCAAACTCCACTGAACCAAATACCAATATCTTTGAAGCTTCACCAAACCCACAGGCAGCATCGAGCAACCCCTTGCCCTAGCTCAACTTGCACCCCAAAACAGAACGTGCTCTGCCATATCATCGTTCGCGCCTTCCTCCAGTCGCATTCGTCACTACCACCAGATCGTACGCGCCTCCAGTTGTTCACCGAAGCTTCACCGATGCTCAAGTCCGCGCCTGCTCAATCACCTCGCGGCATTGAAATGCCGAATTCCCTGAAACCCTACATGCGCCGCATGCAATTCGTACGTGCAAATGCTCGAGTTTTCCCCTCGAGCACCTCGATATTGCGCACACCCTCCACTGCTACCCACGCGAGTAGCCCCCCTTCCCCCTTTCGGTCGCCATATTTTGTTTGTTTTTTTTAAACGAGATCGACTTTAAAAATAATGGAGAGGCACGGCTTTGATTTCTGTTAGTTGACTAGAGAGGGGATGAAGAATAAATATCGGCTGGGAAGCTTCACGAGTACGCGTTGGATAAAAATATCTCTGACTGTTTGTACTTCAAATTTTATTATATCAGAAAATTTCCAAAACGCCCTGTTAATTGCTACTAGAATTTTATATTCTTGTTAAGGAATGCTGCTAGTCGATTACAAGGTTTTACCCGCGTTACGAACACAATGGAACATGTTTCGGAAGCTAATTCGATCTCATGCGTAAGTTACGGAAGTAAACAATCAATTTTAAATTAAATCGATTAACATAGTTCTAAGCGTTTTGAGCTGCCACGGTCAAATGATAGCTCCGATTGCTACGGATTGCTACGAAAATTGAAATCAGATAATAACTAACTATTACGGGTCCAATGGAACTGGTTTCGTCGGATTCCGAGACTGTGCCTCGGAAGGCTATTATTAAAAATCGATTTAAACGATATATTATTAAAATTGAGCAAATCAACTTTAAATTAAATTTCATCCATTCTATTATCTTCGATATCATCATTAAATTTTTTATAAGCCTTCAAATTATTTTCACAGGCTTAAAACTCCAGATTTAATAATTTACCTAATTTCAAATTATATACTTCAATAATTTAATTATCAAGTAAATATTAGTATTCGGAATTCAAGTTTAAAATTAACCTTTAAATATTTAAAATCAATTTATTATTCCAATTTAAATTGTTAGAAATTCTGGGTCGTCACATTCCTTCCCCCTTAAAAAATTTCATCCCGAAATTACTAGTAAGGAGAATGGACTAATACCCGTTTACCTTTTTCCAAAACCCACAACTCAACATCTTACCAATTATCTGTTATTAAAGACCCACTATCACATCAACCAACTTCCCTAAAACCTTCTATAGTATCATATAATATCCCTTTGCTCAATTATCTAAATTTCAATGCAAAACTAATTTTGAACTATTAAAATTTCCTCAAAAATTTTCTAACTCTCTAAATTTCCGAAATTTTTTGCCGGCGTCTCCTTTGCGCGGCTAGCTCGGTACTACTACAAAAGGCCTCTATGGGCTCCCAAATTCCAAAAGAAAACAAAAGCCAAGTGGCTGCATCAAAAACCCAATCCAATCTCATCTAGAAATTTAAATACGTACCTTTTTGTCGGACAATACAAATTTATCTTTTGGAATCAAATCCATTCATTTTCCCTTTAATACATCCATAACTTGTTTAGCAACAATATTCAATCGAAACTTTAAAAATCATTTTATACCTTCTCTTATATATGTTTTCATATTTACTTCTATTCAAATTCGTTTTTCCCATTTTAATATGAATTCAACTTATTTCAATATTGAATATTAATTTTTTTTATTTTCCATTTATAACCGAGTCTTATTAGTTCCATCTACTTATCTATTTCAGTTTCATATTTAAAATCGTTTAATTGCTTAACAAAAAATTTCACAAAAATTTTCTAACTCCCAAAATTTTGGAAAATTTTTGGCAGAGTCTCCTTTGTACGGAGGAGCTTTTGCAATTTGACAAGAGATATAAATATATATACATCGACCCACCCGGTCGGAAAAAACAAAAACATTTCATATTTTCTATTTTTATTGCGTAGGCGTACCTTTTTTAGCATTTTAAGCGAGCATCTTATTAATTTTAGCAAATAGCGCAATCCAAATCCAACTAAACGGCCTTCAGATACCTGTACTTACTCAATTTAAATATCTAAGCGCCATATGTAGAGTATTTATCAGCATTTCATTTACTTTAATAGCAAAACACAAGCGTTTCACCTATATTCAATAGCTAAACACATATATAACATAAGCAACAAGCACCAAAACGCTTTCCCATTTGCGATTTATATAACTTTTAAGCTAATTCAATTGCTGTCAATCAATTTATAAGCCATTTCATTCAGTTTCAATGGTTTGCAACTCAATTTCTTACATTCCATTGATTTTTAATCCAAACAAGCTCATATTCACTTCAAATGATCTAGAATCAATTTTATTTAATCTCCGTCAACTCATAGAATTTTAATTACTTTTATTTACGCCGAATGACAACCATTTTATGCAATTTCGACGATATTTGTTTAATAGAGTATTCATGTAGTTTATAATTACTTAAATTAATTTCAACTTATTCTGTATTCAATTCCATTTCATTTCTAATTTATCTACCAACCATTCATTGCATTTCATTTTATTTCCGCATTAGATTCATGCAAACAATTTATTAAGCTTGGCACATTCAAACTTATAAATTAATGACCATTTCCAAATTAATTTGATCCAAGCTTCTATTTAATGGGTTTTCACTCTTATTTGAAGCCAAACTTCCATAAATTCTAAACTTAAGTGAATTTACTTTAATTTATTCTAACATCAAACTTAAGTTCATTTCTATTTGATTCTCATTTAATCAACTTTCATTAAATTCAGTTAGCCCATCAATTTTAAATTTTAATTTTAAATACACCTTCTCAATTTCCAAAATAATATCCAAGCACATATTTAACTCATTTATACTTCAAATTAATATACCACCAAATTTAAGTTCAATCTGATAATCCCATTCCAATCACGACTTTGATTTAGTTTTTTTTTATGTAATCAGACTTCATCCATTTATTATTTAACTCAATTAACCCATTTTAAAATTTTAATTTACTTACTTAATTCGTTATCTAATTTATTTTATTAATACAAGGCCATTCTCAATTTATTTCTATTCACTTGGGTTTTGTTTTGCAACTCAAACCATTTCTATTATAATCACTTCTCTTATATCCAATTTACTTGCAATTTTCATTAAATATTATTCAAATTACCTTTGAATTTTATTTGTAATTCAAACCATCACATTTTTCAATCCAGTTCTATTTTATTTTTATTTTACAACATCTCCTCATATTTAATTTATATCAAATCCAAGTCGAATTCTATCCACAATTCTAATTCATTTCCAAATTCCATTATTAATTTACAATCCATTTATTTACCCGAGTTAAATTTTATTAACGTACTCAATCAAACAATTATTTAATCAATTAGCTTATTTCCAACTTCTAAATCAATATTCGATTTTAATTACAAAATCACTTCATTAAAATTCTAATTTGGATTTCCTTTTTATTTCCCCAAAATTCCAACACTTTTTATTTAAAATTTTATCAATGCTTTTGAATTCACACCATACTAATAAAATAGCTCTTTATAAAAAAATACTTTTTATAACTCGATGTCTCAACCAGTCCACCCTTGTTCTCACAGAAATTCAATCATACGTTGATCAGGCGTAGGACTGAAAATCTATAAGTACTTGGTAAACCCGTTTTCAACACCCAGTGAAAATACTTTTGAAAATTAATTTTATTGAAAGAAATAGTTTTCGAAAATAGAGGAAATATCTTTGGTGAGAATGCTCTGGAAATCATCACCCTCATCCATGGTCGCAGTTAATCCGATGGTTACGTTGCCATCCTGACAAAATCCATAGATAATTGTAGGCCTCCGCGCCCCACGATTACACCATGGAACCCACGACAGATCGCAGCTACAACTGGGGTTACGTAGCTATCACAGCAAAAACCCGTATAACTGTAGGCATCAGCGCCATCGAATTTCACTGTCAAAAATGAAACTTCTCCACTCCACTTGACCATAGATCGCAGTCTACCGATGTTGCGTTGCCTTCCCAGCAAAATCAAGTGTAGATCATTGACACTCATCCTCCAAACGATTTTCGCTATGGTCCCCACAGTAGATCGCTGCGACATCGAGTTACACTGTCGTCACAGCATAACCCAAATGCCTCTGTAGGCATCAGCGCCCTCGACTTTCGCTACCCAATAATCCTCAGGAACTAGTTTTGTCCGGACTCCTCACAGGATCAACTTTAGAACCCCCCTTGGGGCTCAAGGCAGCACCACCCGGTGGCACTCCTGTGAAGTTCATTTCAAGGGAGCGCCTTTTTCTCCAGAGCCATCATCAAAACATTTTATACCATACACATATAGTATCTTCAAATCATACACCTAGTATGATCTCATACAAACATCTTTACACAAAATCGATTATTCCAAAATCGATAATTCTCAAGCTAGGCTTTCAAATTTCAATATTGATTTTACCCAAAAATCAAAGCCTTTCCAAATCCAAAGGTTCTCAAAACCTTTTTCCAAATTCCCCCTAAGATCATTTATATATATATATATATATATATATATATATATATATATATATATATATATTCAGATATATAAAAATTTTAAAACTTTGGATCATTTCCAACTTGTATAAAACCCCTTTTATACTTCAAACACTTTCAAAAATCCTTTTCTTCCGGCAATAGATTTAACGAGGCAATATTTATCTTATATAACAAAGATATATATAACTCTGTTTATTCAGATCAAATATTCAAATTTGATTACTCTTTCCAATATCAATTTCATTCAAATCCGTACGATGTACACATATCATTCGTATTCATATCAATCCGATAGCTCACTCGATAACACAATTTCACTTCTGAACTAGTATCGTCCACCCGACTTCCTAGTGCGGACACAGATCTGGTTTCCTGATTAGAAACCGTCATTCTCCTTGCATAGCCATAACTATGATAGAGAATATCCAGAATCAACCAACAATCCATATCCAGGTTCGCCGTCGAAAATCGAGCGAAAAAATCCAACTCGGATCGATAAACTATCTCGAAATTCTGTGCTTGAATCTGGATCAAATTATTATGCGAATAGAATAATATACGTACACCCTACATATTTATTTTCATTGATTATCAGCCACATCAATTCCCTTTCTATTCACAAAAACCTCAATTCCATTGAACTATCGCTTCAATTCTTATCTTGGTTGGGTATTAAATCCATAGCAGTTTGAACTCCGACCAGTTTTTATTTAGAAAATAGCTTGAAAAATTCAAAATTAGATAAGTAGTCGAAAAATAATTATTAGTTTGCAGAATAGCTGTAAAATTGTTAACTAATTGTATAATAGTTGAGAAATAGTTAAAAAGTTTCAGAAATTTTAGATAATTACAAAATAGTTGTAAATTAGTAATTAATTTGTAACATAGTTAAAAAAAAATAGTAATTAGTCTAGAAAACAGTTGAAAAATGGTTAAATAGCTCCAAAAATAATTGTAAAACAAGCATATAAAATAATTTGGCTTTAAGAAATAAAGGTTGTATATATTGAAAATAGTCAAGAGTCAACTGTTCACTTCCCCAATAGTTCAATGTAAATTTACACTTCCATTTAAATTGATCCAATTCCATTTTGAATAACTCCAATTTCCATTGAAAGTTATTTAATCCCAAGGCAACTTCAATTCTAATTAATTCAAACTAAATTCAATTTGTACTAATGGAATTTAAATTTCAACTTAAACCCATCTCGAATTATATAAATTCGAGTTGAATTCACAAAGATTGGTTTAACTCTTTAAACCAAATTAACTTTTATTTACAGTTTTTAAACAATTTAATTTCTAAGTTCAATTCTTAAAATTCCATTTTAAATTATCTTAACTTATGAATTTCAAGGTTCAAATAAGAGTTCAATACAATTTTATTATAAAATTTTAATTTATTAATAAATTTTAACTCCCAGTTTGAAGCCAGTTCTTAAACAATTCTTAAACAAATTTATTTTACAATTCCATTATTCAAACCTATTTTATTTTATTTATACAATTCCATTCTTAATTTAAAGATTTTTATTTACAATAGGATGATATCATCCAATTTATTATTAAACGTCCATCCAATTTAAATTTTTAGATCTCAAACCCTTTTGAGATCACACAAATTCCCAATTCCAATCAACCATTCAACTTTCCAAGTTAAATTTCAATTTCATCTTGAAATTTCCAATGCGGGTTGCTTGTTAACTTATTTAACTTTTCCTAAAGTTAAATTTCAATTTTCTTAATCCAATCAACCTTACTCAAGTTGAATTCCCATTTCAAATTTCTAAATTCTTTTCCTCTTATAAGTTCAAAACTTATATTACTTATATTACATCACATTTCAGGGAAAAATCAAAACTCAACACCGTAGAGTTTATTTCCAATTATCTTTGATATCATGTATATCCATACATATATACATATTTATTTCTTGGCCCTTCCAGCCATATTTTAAACTTTTAAACCACCCTTGGTTTCAAATTCAAATAAATTTTCAAATAATCCATTGTCTGCAACAAGTCCCAGTTATCTAAATAATACTCATTTATTATTTTTCATTATTTTGAAACCAAAATTTCAAATTCTGGGATTAGATTTAGAATTTCATTTTCAACCACTTAAATTTTAATTTAGTTGTATTTCTATTTCTACTTAATTTAATTCCAATTCAAGACTTCAGTTTGGTTGTATTACATTACGTCTTAGTTTTCATTTCAATAAATTTAGCAACCAATCACCTTAATATTATTAGAAGAAAATATGACATTATATATCAAAATATATATTTTATATAAAATCATTTAAAAGCTTTATATAATAAAATAACAAGTACGCTCTCATATATTTATATATATACACACACACACACATACTCAACTCATTCTAGAGTACTCCAGACTCTATTTAATGAGTAATCCCCACCAGAGCCAAGGTTCTCGCTTAACCTTTCTGCTCTGATACCAAATGTAACGACAAGAAATTTTTGATCCTGAAAATTTCAGATAGTTATGGAAAGAAGAAAGAGATAGAAGAAGAAGAACAGAAACATCAACAACTCACATTCGCAGCGGATAAAATATAATAATAAATAATAACAGTTTACAAAAGAATATTATATCTGTCGATTACATTTACTATACATCAGAGTATCACATATATACAGTCACTGAATACATACAATTATCATGACTCAGATTATCAATAATATAAATACAGCGGAAATTTTCTATACACTCCTGCCATCCAGCTCACCTCCTGAGCTCCAGAACGTACCTACCTGGAAATCTTTAATACTCGGTCTGACCCGAGCATTACACCAAAGTAACACCCGGGTCAGGCTGGAAACCAGCGTGAGTAAACCCATCTAACATGAAATTCCCAACAATAACTTATATAAACCCGGGTAACTTATATCAATTTAACCAATTCACAATTTGCTATAGACAATGCTTATTTCACCTATAAATTTCCAAGTACCAAACTTAGATAAGATAATCCAACTTACTTAAATCATTTCATTCCAGCCTATTGATTTCACAAATCAATTTATAAAATGTGACGCCCCACCTCTATACCCACGCTAGCCAAGAACACTCCGGAGAAGTGCTGTCAACTAGCACGGAGAATAAGGCTGTTGAGGAGCGACCATCCATGTAATAGCTTATCACACGGTGGCTATAAATAATCTTCGGAAACAAACATAGAAATAATCATATCACAAATCAGTCACAGATATCCATATCACAAAGGCGGAAGAAGATATGAATATATAACTAACACATGAAAGTGTACATCAGAGTAGTGGTCAATAAGATCCACGATAATACAAAAGAATAGCAACACGTGCTATACAAAAGAATACAACTATGAGTCTATATCTCAAGTGTATACAGCAAAAACTGCTAATCTAAACAGTTAGCCAAAAGTCAGAGTGATGAATCCCTGGGAAGAAGTCAAGCAGAAGCACCTGTAACATCTCGGTCTGATCCGAGTATTATTTAAGAAAATAATAAACGGATCAGTCTAGCTATAAATATCAGATGACATGATATAACATAAAAGATATGGCATAAACATAAACATCCATAACGACATACCGCTATAAGTATGTAAATAATGATCAACAGAAGATCAATCAATAAGAGATAATCAATATCACAAGAATCTTCTCAAAGATTCGAAGGGGGCATCATACCCTAAACTTGTACTCATAACAAGTCAATGACACAAATTCCAGAAATCAACACGAGAAATCCAGAAATCATAAAAAGGGAAAGAGGCCTATCACATGACGGTCCGAAGACCATGGGGAGCTACCCCACATGTGTGAGTGGAATCACACAGAATGAGGTCAAGACTAACCAAAAAGCAGAAAGGTATGTGTGAATGGAATCACACAAGTGGTGTCTAGTCTAACCTTGCAATGAAAGAGACATCGCGCAATTGCTAGTCTAATTCATAAAGCGATCATCAAGATCAACGAGAAGTGTCAATTACACTAAGCTTGTAAATATAGAAGTTTAGCTTCATGTCCCATAACCACTTGCTTAACTTAAATATTTACGAACAAACTGTAAATCTTCACTAATAAAATTGTCACAAGGGGTTCAATCGAACAAGTCCAAGAATTAACCGACGAAGTGAACGCAAGCGTTTCATACCACTTGTTTTACTAAGTCGTTTAATTAGATTTCTCATCCGAGTGAGGTAAAGGCTTGTATATACTAATAGATTGGAAAACGGTTTAAGAAAATATTTACTACTAGTATTGAAACCTTCATATTTTAAAGTGACAAATCACAGAAGCGATTGTAGAAACAATCAATCACAAAGATCACATTCGAAGATGTGATAAAAATCCAAGGAAATCAGCTCAGGAAGTTCGGTTGAATGTTCTTCAGATAAGATCGCCTACGCAGAGTTATACGGGGTTCGACCTGCCCGGTCAGGTCGCGGGGGTCCAGGGGGCAGCGCCCCCGGCGGGGTGCGGGGCAGCGCCCCGTCACGGTACGACCTAAGTGAAGACAAGCGGCTTACGACCTAAAGCAAAATGAGGTCTAACGACCTAAAGAGTTCGCGGCCTAAGGGATACGACCTAAGTGGCGCGGCCTAGTGGATGACAGGTCATACGACCTAAGGGTAAGGTCGGAGGCGACCTACGACTTAGTGGGGTCGAACGACTTAAGGACAGCCGACTTAACAAACAGGTCATACGACCTAAGGGTAAGGTCGGAGGCGACCTACGACTTAGTGGGGTCGAACGACTTAAGGACAGCCGACTTAACAATTCGCGACTTAGAGAGGCTTAGGTCGGATACGACCTACGACCTAGTGGAGCATAGGTCGGAGACGACTTACGAGATAACACACGAACGACTTACTGGAGCTTAGGTCGGAGACGACTTACGAGATAACACACGAACGACTCAACTCTTAACTCGCAGCCGACTTAGCACTCTAACTCGTGAACGACTCAACACAGGCGAACAGAAATACAAAGGCGGTGACTTTTCAACGCGCGCGACTTACGACTTAGGCTTAACTCGTGGACGACTTAGCGATGGCCAGAAACGACTTAACTCCGAGGCAGTGCGACCTAACTGCAGTTTTTTGTCAAAAACGCTAAAAATTGGAGTTTTTCGCCAATCCAATCCAAACCAAATGCAAATGCACATGCTAAAGTGATGGGGAATCATTCCCAACAGTCCAATATAGTTATAGGCTAGAATTGTGAGATAAAAATCTCACCTTTGCACTAAAATTTATGAAGATGAAGCTTGAAAGCAAGGAGAAGCAATCCAAAGCTTGAATCCAATATCTTCTACTTGAATTTGGAGTTGAATGATGGAGTTGCAATTGAATTTGAGCTTGGAGTTTTAATTTCCCATTCTCTTCACCATTAATGCTAAAGCTTGAGTTAGTTAGGAAATTTATGAAGAGTGAGGAGAAGAGGGTTGGAACTTGGGCTTAATAGGCTAAACTAACCCAAAGTCCAAAGCGGGAAAAGTTAGTGAAATTTCACTAACTCCAAACCTATCGATGTTTATACTTAAAAAGTTGTAAACGACATTTCGAACTCAATGGAAGTGGTCTCGAGTCCTAATTTGACCGTTTGCAAAAAGTAGTTTTTCGGACCAAAATCCGATTAACGATTTAATATTTAAATAAAAATATTTAAATGTAAACTCGATAAATATGCGGGTTGTTACATAAAAATTCAAAGTGGTTTCGGGTATTTCCTAATATCCGATCCTGCCCTCTTCGAGTCTCATGTCATCCTAACCCAAGTGATCCAAATGAAATACACAACATTTCATATCAGAGATATCAACTAAATCAAGCATCCAAAACCATTTAATCATCCATAAGCAAAGCTTAATAAATTTAATTTCATTAATCCTGATTGAATTATTAACCTCAATCACTTAGATTTCTTCATTTAACATTAATTAATTTCCAATCAATTAACCAATCATTCTTTCATTTTTCATCTTAATTAACCACACTGGATTAATTATCCTTTTATTACAATAAGTAATTAATTCTCACTTAATTACACAATTAATTAACCTTTACCCCTCCATATTACTTACATTGATCCTTAATTAATTACTCAAATTAATTATCTTATAACCACTATTGATCGATTATCCTTAATTTAATCATACTCCTTAATTAATTTCTTTAATTAGCCCATCATGAATTAATTACTCTATGCAAATAATCCTTTTATTTGCTTTTATCAAATAATTATCTATGGGTTAATTATCCGTACTTAATTAAACCTTTAATTTTAAATTTAATTACTTAATCCTTAACACATCAATTCTTTATAAATTACTCTTTTAAATTTCTTACATTAAGTCATTATTACTTACTAATTTTCCCATTAATTACCTACCTTACTTAATGATATCTAGTGATTATTCCTTTATATAAGTGGTTATCATTAATAAATTCCAATTAAGAAATTTACTTTTAAATAAATTATCATCCTTAATTGCAGAAATTGAACACATTGATAAATCAACCCCTTATATTGATTTCTCAAATTAATTAACAAATTTATCTTAATAATTAAATCAATTATTTACCCCTTAAATTGATTACATTAATCGACTATCCTTCTCACTAAATAATTTGTATTTATTCCATTTGCATTATTTAATCATTTTATAAAACTTATCTATTCCAACTAGGATTCAAATTCACTTTGAAGCCATACTTTAAATTGACTTTACTGTTAAAAATCTTGTTTCCAGTTTAAATTCTTTACAAGTTTTTAAACCTGAAACCAACAATGTCCATGCCCAGACTTCGGAAAACCCCCAAGTCTTTCTTTCCCTTTACTGATTATCATTAATAAAGTTGAGAACCTAGTACTATACATTCACGCGAGCAACCAGAAGAGACTCGAGACAATTTGAGAAAACTCACCTGCTATCACCACTGCAAGCCTCCAAAATCGTAGCCAAACTCCACTGAACCAAATACCAATATCTTTGAAGCTTCACCAAACCCACAGGCAGCATCGAGCAACCCCTTGCCCTAGCTAAACTTACACCCCAAAACAGAACGTGCTCTGCCATATCATCGTTCGTGCCTTCCTCCAGTCATATTCGTCACTACCACCATATTGTATGCGCCTCCAGTTGTTCACTGAAGCTTCACCGATGCTCAAGTCCGCGCCTGCTCAATCACCTCGCGGCATTGAAATGCCCAATTCCCCGAAACCCTACATGCGCCGCACCTAATTCGTACGTGCAAATGCTCGAGTTTGCCCCTCGAGCACCTCGACATCACGCACACCCTCCATTGCTACCCACACGAGTCACCCCCCTTCCCCCTTTCGGTCGCCATATTTTGTTTGTTTTTTTTTAAAACGAGATCGACTTTAAAAAAAATAAAAGAGGCACGACTTTGATTTCTGTTAGTTGGTTAGAGAGGGGATGAAGAATAAATATTGGCTGGGAAGCTTCACGAGTGCGCGTTAGATAAAATATCTCGACTGTTTGTACTTCAAATTTTATTATATTATAAAATTTCCAAAACGCCCTGTTAATTGCTACTAGAATTTCAAATTCCTGTTAAGGAATGATGCTAGTTGATTACAAGATTTTACCCGCGTTTCGAACACGATGGACGTGCTTCGGAAGCTAATTCGATCTCATGCGTAAGTTACGGAAGTAAACAATCAATTTTAAATTAAATCAATTAACATAGTTCTAAGTGTTTTGAGCTGCCACGGTCAAATGACAACTCCGATTGCTACGAAAATTGAAATCAGATAATAACTAACTATTACGGATCCAATGGAACTGGTTTCGTCGGATTCCGAGACTGTGCCTCGAAAGGCTATTTTTAAATATCGATTTAAACGATATATTATTAAAATTGAACAAATCAACTTTAAATTAAATTTCATCCGTTCTATTATCTTCGATATTATCATTAAAAAATTTATAATCCTTCAAATTATTTTCACAGGCTTAAAACTCCAGATTTAATAATTTACCCAATTTCAAATTATATACTTCAATCATTTAATTATCAAGTAAATATTAATATTCGGAATTCAAGTTTAAAATTAACCTTTAAATATTTAAAATCAATTTATTATTCCAATTTAAATTTTTAGAAATTCCGGGTCGTCACAAAAACCGTACAGGGCGCGTATTGTTTGATTGGACTTCCAACAAATAGTCAGGCTAAGGAACTTCCAACATCACAAGGATACGCCTCTGGAGGGACGCCCCGAGAACCTAACCGGCTCTCTTCCAACACAAGGCCGGGTTACCTTTATAACTAGGTAACGAACTGTCACGAGTAAGCCATCTCCCGGTCGTCACCAACCTTTATCCGAGAGCTCTCAACACCAACAAATTGCAACAACCACATAAGTTAAATATCTGGTCTCCATACCATGATACCACTTTTTATTCAGAAGGAAAATGCACATACCTCGAAGGGCGCAACCCTCATAACCTTACTACATTCTTTCTGTTTCGACCATTTCCGGGTTGTGAGGTCCGACGAAGTCGCGTCCACAAAGCTACGCTTTTCACAAAAGCCATGCTTTCATCAAAAAATGATCAGCGGCACTTAGTATGCCACATTACCAAATTGGGAATATATCACTAGTAAATGTCAACTACATAACCTCTGAGCTCGTACGTCTTAGAGAAGAGTGTTAAGCTAAGAGAATAAATTCTCTGACCCCAAACACAAATGTATTTCATAGAAACCGGCTTTACATCTCAAAGTGTAACGTCAGACATATATCTATACAAGTCCGTTCCGGGTTCGAACGGAACCGAAAGCACTCAAAGAAGCCCTTGCAATCCAGGTATTTATAATCCCAATCGGACTCTTCATCACATATGGAGATCTCTATACCAGCTCGAACCAGTGCAGAGACATTCGACAGGTAATCCTTTCCGTCTCGGAAATACCCGGTCTTCACCGCCGTCTTCGAATGCACTCCCATTACGACGTATCACTATTCAGAATGGGTTTACATAAAGTCCTCTCCCGGCTAAACCGAATAATGAGCGCTAAATTTTAAAACATATGGATATATTGGTACGTTAGTTAAGTCACACATTTTAACCCAAAACCTTTCCTTTGAATGGTTTAATTTTCCACTTTAATCTTTTAAATAAAAGATTCACCTTGAAGATCTTCTTCAATTTGAAACAAGGTTCACCAAATCTTTAAAAAAGATAGATTTCAAAACAATTTCCATTTCAAACTTGAAACCTTTTCAACAAAAAAGGGAAGTTCTTTTGTTATATGAAAGACATTATCATTTGAAAGCAAATTCTTTTCATTACGGAAAAATCCAATTAATTTTTCTTAATTTATATCCTTTTAAATGAAATCAACGAACTGTCGTACCCTCGACAAGTTCTATTTGAATTAAATTCAAATTTCCAATATAATTTATTCAACATACTTCAAAATGGTTTAAAATCCATATATATATATATATATATATATTGTATAACTTGTATAACCCTTTCAAACCAAAGTTTCTAAAATAATTTCAAAACTTAATTAAGATGAATTCTATTCGAACTAAATTTCAATTTCAAACTTCATTTCCTAATGCTTTTCAAATTTAACTAAATTCCATTTCCCAAACCATTTGGATACAAAATTCAACTTTTAAACATTTCACCATTTAAATAAAATAATATTAAATTCAAAATATCTGTGAGTTAACCAATTCCTCGTGATATCCATATTTGTGTGTGTATGGTGTAGTCCAGGGGTTTTATACAATAGTACAATATCATTAATCATCACAATCCAAGCACAGCAATATCGGTAAGCAGTATAATCCTATAACGATTATCTTCATTCACAAATGCATAGATAAATATGTAAATTCATCGCAGATAGATAAATCACAATTCACAGCTCAATCATGTCATAGAATATCACACATCAGGGATATCAAATAATTCAAGACATTCAATACAATCCAAACATCTATAAGCAAGATTAAATTAATCACCTAACTATAAGTAATTTAATTATCTCAAAATAAATTAATTACTTATGAATAAAATTTCAAACCTTGCTTAATTAATTACAAATCATTTGATATTAATTAATGAAATTAATTAATTAGTTCTTAATTATCTATCTCAAATAATTAGCCTTAATTAATTAATTATCCCTTAATTAATCACACAAATAAATTATCCTTAATTTAATTACATAACTAAATTAACCCTTAAATAATTACATTAAGTAATTATCCTTTAATCATTAATTAATTTACCACTAGTCATTAATTAATTTACATATAATTAATTAATTATTCTTTAATTAATAAATAATTAACCTTTAATTACTAAGTAATTAATCTATAATTACTAATCAATTAATTAATCCTTAATAAATTTCCTAAATCAATTTTCCTTTAATTAATATCCTTAATTACTTTCATTAAGTAATTATCTTTAAGTAATTAATTACCCTTAATTACTTACATTAATTAACCTTTAATCATTAATTAATTAACTTTCAATTAATCATATCAATTAATTAATCACATAAATTAATTATCCTTTAATTATTTACTTTAATTAATCAACCTTTAATTATTAAGTAGTTAACCTTTAATTGCTTAATTAACCTTTAATTTATCACATTAATTAATGAATCATATAAATTAACCCCTTTTAAGTAATTAAGTAATTAATCCTTTAATCACTTTCATTAAGTAATAATCTTTTATTAATAAATTTATCCTTACATTACTTTAAGACCTTATTAGTTAAAGATAATCCATTTATCCTTACTATCTACTTAATTACTATAAAATGAAATCTTTACTTAATAAACCTTAAAATAAAATAGATTTACTTAATACCTTTAAGTTTATAATAACATCTCTTCTTTCTTAATTATACTATTAAATCTTATTTGGAAAAAGTTAAGAATAAATTAAAATAAAGGTTATTAACACATTTTAAACTTAGTTAATTTAAAATAATTTATTTTAAAACCTTCGACTAGTTAATTAAAACAATTATTATTTAAAAACAATGGATTAAGAAAATTGTTCAATTAAAGCTTGATTGTTTTAAAATTTTAAAACTGTAATTTTAATATACTCGAGTTAAACTCGTATTTTCCCGAGCCAAAACATCAAATTTCCCGAGCAAAACCTCGGCTTCTTATTTTTCCTTTTTCCTTCTCTTTTTAACTTTGTTTTGATTTAAGTTTGAAAAGCTGGTACCTCACTCCCGAACTACTCGTGTTCTAGCTCGAGCCAGCACCAAAATTTCCGAGACAAAACCTAAGAACATTTCTTCCTCTCCAATGCAGTAGCAACCAACCTATTTCTATACACACTGACACCTCGTGCACCTACACCAGCGATCGCGGCAGCTCAAATCATCGATGCCATTGCCGGCATGTCAATGATCATCCGCCTTAACAATCCAGTAATCCAGTTCCCATAATCGTACTCGAAATCGAATTTGAGCGACCCACATCCACCTAGAATACAAAATAGATCATCGAAAAATGCCTCGTGTGGCCACCTCCGGCCACAGCCGACCTTGCGATCACCCCATAAACCCCCCTAGGTCAATCGACCTTAGTGCTTCGGCGATGACGAATTCGCCCAGGAACCCACGTCGACTAGTCTAGTTTTTAAACCCTACTAGCTCATCGATTGACTTCCATGGTGGATAAAAATATTTCGATCATTTTTCCTGCAACCTCCATCACCTTAACTCCCTCCAGCACCAGACTCTAAGCCAAATTCCTCATTATCCAAAATTGACAAATTTCCATTTACGGTTCAACTTGAGATTTCTCACTGATTATGGACTTAAAAATCATGAAATGATTTTCAAAAATCATAATTTTCTAGCACGAATCAAGTTATAAAATCAGGACAACATATTATGATCAAAGATTTTTCTGATTTAAAGAGACTCGAGTGTAATTTTTCATTTCTGAAGTAATTATTCCAATAAACATATTTGAATTCATCTTTAAAATGGATATTACATGATTACCACCCTTTCTCATTTATAGATGATCACCTATAACAGATTAAGGGAAGCATAATTTGAATATATTTATGGGTTTTTGCCTATGAATGTTTAAATAAAGATATATATGCCGGTGAACAGACATGCATACAAATATCTTTATACACATACATACAACACATTTTCCTTCAAACACAGACATGCAGGCATATTTAATAAATATGCAAACAAATTTTAAGTATTACCACATGCAAATCAAGATTCAACGGATTTTATAAAGGTAGTTTGCTCACCTTTGTTTTAAGAAGAAAGATAGTTCAATGATTTTGATTTTGAAAAACTGGAAAATGTATTGATCTGCTTGATATTCCTGAGATTATGATTGTTTTGATCTTGAATCTTTGATCTGGTTGAATCTACTTTGATGTTTTCTTGCTTTAAGTTGAAATACTAATGTTGTTGAATTTATTTTCTTTTCTCTGGTTTGTTTGTTCCTCTGGTTTCCCCTTTTTTCTTTTGATTTTGCAAAAGAAGGTTAAAAGAAAATGAGAAGGAGGAGAAGAGGTGTAAATATAACCTGATTTTATAAATTGAAAAAAATAAAAATAAATGACACTTGTTAAAACTATTACACTTTTTCATGAATGTTTTAAAATCTCATCACTTGAGAATTATGTGTGTTAATTATTTTACACTTGTAATTTACATGAGAATAGGGTTTTAGTATAATTTATATGTTATATTTTCTCTTTGGTTTAATGTGTATATGATTTCATAAAACGTATTTGTTAATCTATGGAAATTCCATGGACTTAGAAAATCGTCGAAAAAATTAAATTTAAAAATAACCGCAAGCGCATGATGTACGAATGTGGCACGCGGCGAATACGGGTCGATCCGCAGGGAATTGATGATTTTAAAATTCTATTCAGTCAAATTAAACCAAATTTGAAGACTTTGATTAGCTAGAAATGTAAGAAACTAACAAAACTAGCAAAAGAAAAATAGATAAAAATATGAGAGGTAAATGACAATTTAGAGATAAATCCACTCTCTAGATCATATAATTCAACGATTAATGAAATTATGATCCCTTTTTTTGGTCACAAGTGAGTTTAAATGATGTGTTTATCATAAGTATGACTAATTTGTGCTATTAATTAGCTCAATATAAGCAATCAAACTATAACACAACCTTTAAACCACTTAATAAATTTCATGAAAATGACAACAAAGTTGAAATCGAAATCTATTTTAAGTATGGTCTATTAACTATTAATTAAAAATATAGACCATCAAATTTTAATTTCAAATCACTTTCTTTTGTCATAATCATATTTTGATGAAGAGGCATTTGTGTTAGTGATTATTTAAGCATAGCCTATTTGGTGTCAACAATATAGGCTATCAAATTCAAAACAAAAACAAAAAATTAAACCACTTCAAGCATTGTCATTAAGCATAAAAAGAGAGCTATAATTATCAAAATGTTGAGGCTACATGATTAGAGGCTTCATTACCCCTAAATTGTAGGGATTAGCCTCTTATATTTGTTATCAAAAAAACGTATATAGCTTGCAATATGAAAGAAAAAGAAAAGGAAAAGAGAGCAAAGTGAAATGAAAAACTAATCTACTTACATGAAATAAGAGAGATCTGCACTACTTGCATAAAAGGAAATGAACATGTAATTAAAAAGAAACAATAATTAACATTGCATAAAATGAAAAGAAAATTACATAAAATAAAAATGTCTAAGTAGCCATGCAAAGAGAAAGAGAGCTTTCTTTTATTTTGAGCCTAAACTAATGAGAAGAGAAAGAGAGACTAAGTGAGATGAAGAGGAGGGAGGAGATTACATGAAACATATGGGTATTTATACATGTATGAAACCCTAATTCAAATTTCTGGGGAATGCCCAAAATACCCTTGAGGTAGTGTGGAGGCCAAGTAATCATTAGCTTCTACTAATCATCATTTAAGTGTACACGAAGCCATTAATTCCACAAGCTTGTGCATTAGCCTCTAACTTGTACATTAAGGTAGGTGGGTAAGTGGGGTCCTCCATGTTCTTCACTTTGAATTATTTCCATCTTTCCTTTGTAATTATTTTGTGCATGCATATATCTTCATGAACCCACTCCTATTTGAGATCAAATTTCTATACAAATATGAATAAATTTCCAATTAATTTTTCTCTAAGAATTATATGCACACAAATAACCGTTTTGCCCTTATATAAGGACGGATATGTGACAATTTGGAATTAATATGGATTTTGGTTAAAACAAGTTAAAATACCCAATATGATCATTTATTTAATTTAAATAGATTAAATATATTGGTAAAAATATGCACATTTATGTTCACGTCAAATACGCCTACTCTTATCTTTATATTCGTCCTCGAATAAAAGGAAGCTAAGATAAATCCGTTTTCATAGGGAGCACGATTGCATTGAGCATATGCAATAAGCCGTTAAACCTCTGGGTGTACCCAATAGGACGAGTGTTGTCTCGTGAGGGTTTTCTACAGATACTGCCCACAAAATCCAAATGCAGGATGAAAATATTTACAAAATGCAAGATTTATTTAAAAAGAGATGAATGCAAATTTTTTTGAAAATATTTACAAATGAAGGATTTATTTTTAATTTGACACTAATAAGTTAAGTAGAGGTTTTGGTTATTATCTTGAAAATTTATGTCATTTACTCGTCAAAATTTCCAACAAAAATCAAGTTATTATAACAAATAGACTATAGTTTAACTCGTTGTTTTGGTTAATAACACAGTGTAACTATGAAGTGGCTCCTTAGTTGATTATCAAAGTGTATCAAAGTGGTATTTTCATTTCTTTTCAATAATAAATAAAATCAAATAAGTAAAAATAGTGCTAGGATTTCAATTGCTTGATCTCTCATTATTTGCAAGAAAAATTACACACCTAGCTCAGGTAAACTGAGGCCAGATATACCATCCATGCACCGCCTTTCGGGCTTATGTGAGGGGAGTATAGAGCATGGTGAGTGCACACACTTTCGTGCATACACCTATCGACCGTAGGTGGTTTTATTAAGTCTATTTCTTTAACATGTGTTCCATACATGCATAACAGTGAGGACTTTTAAATGAGTATGAAAGCACATAATCAAAGATTCCAAGTAATTCACCCATGCATAACCGTGAGGACTTTTAAATGAGAGTGAATACTTTGAATGTTATTATTTTTTTATTTTTTTTATTTTTTAAGAGAGAGAGTTTTTCAAAATCATCTTAGCACCATTTAACATGGAAGATAAAAAAAATGTTATATCCTTTACTTTAAATTCACCACTTTTAAAACAAAGATTTTCAATTATGATGTATTTCATAATTAACACGTATGAATCTTCCTATATACTAGTTAAACCATTGTTATTTATAATCGAACTTCATTTTTATTTTTATTAAGACAAATAAATTTTCAATAATTTCAATTTAATAAACCAAAACCATATATTTATCCTATAGTGTTTCTTTAAAAATAAATCAAAAACGCTAAAAAAAATTCTTGTTTTGTTTTTGGATTTTTTTAAAGTTTTTGGAAGAAAAATGAAAAATTAATCATGAAAAATCAAGAAGAAGACGAAGTCTCCCCCCACACTTGATTTTGACCGTGTCCTCACAGTCAACCTAAGTGAAAGGAATGTTTATTATTATCTACATGAAAATGAAATGTATTTTCATGGCATCAGAAAGTATATCGTCAAAAAGTAAATGAAACGGTTTTCCAAAGACTGATTCATTTGTCTCGTCAAGTATGCGAGACATAGCTTAAGCTCGAAAAACCAAATCATAGAAGATTTCATAGTTGAACGTTGATTTGGAAAAACGAATGTCATTTTATTAAAAATCGTACGAGTTTTTTTATTGTCGATGATTTTTAGGGTCGATAAAATATTTGGTTGAAATTCAAGTTTATTTTCACCAAATTGAAATTAAAATTTGTCATTGAAAACTTCTTCAAAATTATTGATTTCAAAATCAAAATGGTGATTTAAATCTACCCCTTTGGGATTTAACAACTTGTCTTTGGAAATTCCATAAAATTCGTGTTCATTAAATTCATCTTCCTTTATTGTATTATCAACAACTTTATTACATGTCTCAAGTTCAAAGTCCAAAGTTGTTGTATTCAAATTTTCGAAATCGAGAAAAGAAAGATCAAATTTTACATTTGGTTCCATACCCTCAAAAGAATTGAAATTCAACTCAATTACCATGTTTCCAACAACTTCATTAAGATTATTATTTTCAGTTTCAAAAGTTGTTGTTTGAAAATCATCGATTTGGGTAAAAGATGGATTATCATTTAACTCGTCACATGTTGGGATTTGATTTTGTTTATCACGTTGTTTCATATATGTTTCAAACAACAAATTTGTGTGATCATCGTAAATTTCGTTCATTTGCTCAACAAAGTCAAATTTGTAATTACTAACTTGAAATTTTTTGATTTGGACCCGTTGAGAACAAGAATTGTCAATTTCGATAAACGGTAGATTATTATTTGATTCTTCGCAAGCTGAGATTTGATTATGATTTTTATGAAAATTTTTGTATTTTTTATGTAATAAATCCCCATTATCTTTTTCCATTTGGTCAACAAAATTAAATTCATGATTATTAATTTGAAAATTTTCATTCTGAATTTGTTGATAACCAAAGTTTTCAATCGTATCTTTATTGAAACCATTGCCGAAATTATTTGAAAATTGGTTCACATTTTCGTCTTGATTTTGAAATTCATCTTAAAACTCGAAATTGAATTGGCATGGGTTACACTAGAAATCATTTGAGTTTTGAAGTGAATTCAAATTTTGATTATTTTGAAAACCTTGATTCGAGTTATAGCACAAATATGAATTGCACAACTCATTTATCTCTTGATTTTGATGTGTAGAGAGTTCAAGTAACGACGAAATGCTATTTTCGAGAGTTGAGGGTTGACCATTATTTTGAAAATTTGGTGGTTCAAAATTCGTATTGTCTAAACAAAAGTTGTTGTTGAAATATCCACACAAATTTGAAGTGAACTCATATGGATTATATTTATTTTCACAACTAAATTCAAGTGAGTAAGAAAAAGGAAACTCGGACATTTTTAAGAATTTTTTTTGGTTTTTTTGTAAAGAAAAATATTGACCAGTAGAATTTATTTTTCAAAATGGAAAAATAATTTTTGTTTTGTTTATGGATTTCGATTTTTTTTTTGAAAAGATTTTTTTGGATTTTTGATTTTAAATTTTTTTTTGGATTTTGGAATTTTTATTTGAAAATTTTCAAAGGAACAGGAAAAAAAACCAAGTTGAGAAATATTTACAATTTTTATAGTTTTGGATTTTGATTTTTTTTTGTTTTTTTAAAATATGCATGAACTAATGCAACTAAATGAATGCAAGGGTCTAATTACAAATTATTTATCTTAAGTTAACCCAAAATTGTATAATCACAAATTGTCTTAGATAAACAAGGTAGTTTTCAAACAGGTAACGGGCAGGGGTTATCGGTGCACCACGAATCAACTTAGCAATGCAGCCGAAGGTTTAAGTACCTTCAGAGGAACAACCGCTATAACATTTAAAAATCACCGTAATATTTATAAATCGTTATTACTCTACCGTAGCCTAGACATCAAGAAATTAAATTGTTCAAGGAAGACAAATTGACAATATACAATCAAGAGGCATCATTATTACTAATCAAAATTCTAAAATGAAATGCAAAGAAGAAATTAAACGTGTATTAATAATGCAACTAAGAATGGATTTTTTTTGTTTTTTTATAAAATGCAAATGCAAGCAAACAACAATGCAACTCAAATAAAACTAGGGATTAAAGCAGCAATTTTTTTGTTTAATTGCAGGCAAGTAGTTATTTGGCAGCTGTTCCTTCCTCTAGCTACTTTGGCAACCTGAAATAAAAACAAGATATACACAATTTTTTATTTTAATATATATCTGAGAAAAGAAAAAAATTAAAGCAAATGAAAACAAAATAGAATTGAAACTAACAAAAAACAAATGAGACCAAAACAAATGAAAACTTGCTTACCTTTTTTTATATGTTTATTAAAGAAGAAATTAAAACAAGCAAAACACCGGAACAAATGAAAACTAAAAGTAAGTGAAATTGTTTTATTCTTTTCCTTTAATCAACTAAAAGCAACTAAAAACATGTGAAAAAGAAACCAAAA
Organism: Allium cepa; assembly: GCA_030765085.1. NCBI lineage: Eukaryota > Viridiplantae > Streptophyta > Magnoliopsida > Asparagales > Amaryllidaceae > Allium > Allium cepa. The sequence continues at coordinate 715,842,866 of CM060945.1, read as the reverse complement.
CAAGTGAGAAATAGAGAGTAAGCGGCCAGACACAATACAACACCAGGAAATCAATTTGCTCAAGTCAAAATCATTTAATCGAATTCCTCAATCAAAATTCGCAGTCTATTATTTCCTCAGTTCAATGAATTCCGGCCAATATACAATAAAGAGTGTTAGATTCAGGTTTGAGGAAGACGTCGCGATCGGATGTAGGGGATGATGCTGTTAATTGAAGTTGTTATAGAGGGTGGTTCAAAGAAAGGAGGTGAGGCGCGTGGCTTAGCTCGAGGTTGCAAGTTAGTTCGTGGGTGATTGAATTGCGGTTGAAGTAGGGTGTGTCAGGTCGATTGATGAAGATGCTCGAGTGGCTGCAGGTGATTTGGAGTGAAGATGAGGTTGGAGGTGGTGATCGATGTAGAGGAGGTGGTCGATATGCAGTCGCGTGTGATTGGGGCAGAATCGGGTTTGCTATTTTGGATATGGGAGAAGGTCACAATGGTCGAATAGCAGATGTTTGTGTGCAGGTTTGTTTTGGTCTCGATTGTTGATTTTAGAGGTGTTGTCGTAGCGGCTGTAGTTTACTGCGAATGGCGAGGAGAGAGGATGTTCAATGGGTTACTGGTTTCAGGTAGATGATGGTCTGTAGGGTGTTGCCACGGGAAATGGTTAGGATGGAATTGGCAGGAATGATTGGAGGCAGTTTTTATCTGAAGGAAGGCAGGATACAGGTGAAGTTCCGGAATTCGATTTTTGGGGTTGAGGTTTGATAATCTGCAGTGGATGGCTGATTGTATGTGTGGAGATGTTTGCAGCAATGTATTAGTGTATTGTGGTGCAGTTAGAAATGGCGAACGAAATGAAGGTGAATGGAAGTTGTCAAGAGGAGAATGGGATGAGGAGATTGCGATGTTGCTTGTAGTTGTTTAGGTGGTGGTTGAAAGTAGAGGGGCTTGGTTTCAGAATTGTCGAGTTGAGGAGGCTGTAGGAGATTGGTGGTTGCTGGTGGACTAGTAAGTCAAGTTGTAGAAGAGTTGTGATATGCTAATGCTGGTTGTTGAGAGATTGCAAGGAAGAGTTGTGTGATGTGTTGAATGGCAGTTGCAGGCAGGGATGAAGCACTATGCTCTGATTAGTTACAGAGATGGTAATTTTGGATTTAGCAGAGGAAGGGTAGGTGGTGGATTTGGGATGTAGTTGGTTAGTGATGTAGTGAAGGAATGATTTCAGTAGATGGTATAGGAGCAGCAATGCAGTGATGCAGTGATGGTGATGATGGAAAGTTTGTTGGACAGTAATGTGACGATGGGTAGTATGCAGAGTAGTTGTGGTTGATGGTTGATATGAAGGCAGAACAGAAGTGTATGCAAGTGGTTGAGAAGTTTGTGGGATCACATATGAGCAGTGTATCTGGGATGTATGTGCTATTGTATGATGGAAGTTTGTGGTTTTTGTGAGGAGTTTGGATGATCAGTGAGATAAGTGGAGGATGATGGTCGAGTAGAGTATTGGTTCAGGTGTGATGTTTGTGTTGGAATGGAGAAGCAAGGCAATGTAGAGGTTCAGGTCACTGAAGGCAAGAAAGAGGGATGGTACTGCACAATTTGTAGTGTAAATGGGTGAGGAGCAGTTACATGCAAACAGAGAACAGAGGGGTGAATGCAACAGTGCAATGTACAGTTCTTATTTTTTTTCTTTTAAATTGTAACAGAAAAAAAAGAAAACTTGTAAACTAATATAGAAAATGTAAATGTGATGGCAATTGGAATAAAAATAGTTTTTTTTGAAATCGTGGGTGTTTTTCTTTTTTAAAATAGAAATGCAATGCAAATAGAAATAGAAATAGAACAACCATAAACACACAAACGAAAATGCAACCAAAAAATCAAAAAACAAACACACAATTTTTTTTAAATGCAAACACACACAAAATAAAATCACAGAAAATCAAAATCAAAACTAATTCCCTGGCAACGGCGCCAAAAACAAGTTTGTCGACGGAAATTCTATCGGTTTAGAAAAACGTCAAACGAATTTGAATTTAAAAATAACCGCGAGCGCATGGCGTACGATTGCAGCATACTGCAAATACGGGTCGATGCGCAGGGAATTGATGATTTACAATTCTATCCAATCAAATTAAACCAAAGTTGAAGAGTGTGCTTAGCTAGAAATGTAAGACACTAAAAAAACTAGTAAAAGAAAAATAGATAAAAATATGAGAGGTAAATGACAATTTAGAGATAAATCCACTCTCTAGATCATATAATTAACCGATTAATGAAATTATGATCCTTTTTTTGGTCACAAGTGAGTTTAAATGATGTGTTTATCATAAGTATGACTAATTCGTGCTATTTATTAGCTCAACATAAGCAATCAAAGTATAACACAACCTTTAAACCACTTAATAAATTTCATGAAAATGACAACAAAGTTGAAATTGAAATCTATTTTAAGTATGGTCTATTAATTGTTAATTAGAAATATAGACCATAAAATTTTAATTTCAAATCATTTTCTTTTGCTATAATCGTATTTTAATGAAGAGGCATTAGTGTTAATGATTGTTTAAGCATTGCCTATTTGGTGTCAACAATATAGGCTATCAAATTCAAAACAAAAACAACAAATTAAACCACTTCAAGCATTGTCATTAAGCACAAAAAGAAAGCTATAATTATCAAAATATTGAAGCTACATGATTAGAGGCATCATCGCCCCTAAATTGAAGGGATTAGCCTCTCATATTTGTTATCAAAACAACATATATAGCTTGCAACATGAAAGAAAAAGAAAAGGAAAAGAGAGAAAAGTGAAATGAAAAACTAATCTACTTGCATGAAATAAGAGAGATCTACACTACTTGCATAAAAAGAAATGAACATGTAATTAAAAAGAAACAATTATTAACGTTGCATAAAATGAAAAGAAAATTACATAAAATAAAAATGGCTAAGTAGCCATGAAAAGAGAAAGAGAGCTTTCTTTTATTTTGAACCTAAACTAATGAGAAGAGAAAGAGAGACTAAGTGAGAGGAAGAGTAGGGAGGAGATTACATGAAACATATGGGTATTTATACATGTATGAAACCCTAATTCAATTTTTTGAGGAATGTCCAAAATACCCTTGAGGTAATGTGGAGGCCAAGTAATAATTAGCTTCTACTAATCGTCATTTAAATGTACGTGAAGCCATTAATTCCATAAGCATGTGCATTAGCCTCTAACTTGTACATTAAGGTAGGCGGCTAAGTGGGGTCCTCCATGTTCTTCACTTTGAATTATTTCTATCTTTCCTTTGTAATTATTTTGTGCATGCATAAATCTTCATGAACCACTCCTATTTTAGATCAAATTCCTACACAGATATGTATAAATTTCCAATTAAATTTTCTCAAAGAAATATATGCACACAAATGATCGTTTTGCCCCTATATGAAGATGGGTATGTGACAATTTGAAATTAATATGGATTTTGGTTAAAACAAGTTAAAATACCCAATATGATCATTTATTTAATTTAAATAGATTAAATATATAGGTAAAATATGTACATTTATGTGCATGTCAGTATGTATGTCCTTTTTATATTTATGTTTACTTATATATATGTGTTATTAAATTTATATTCATACTTTTCCTTTATTAATATTTATTTAACTTTTTAGAGAAAATAAATTTTGAAATTTATTTATACATTAATAAAAAATCACTCTCGCATACATATATATTCAAAATATAAAATTCTAAATCCGTTTTATTTTAAAAATATTTATTTTTGAATTCTAAATCAAAATTCCTTTTTATAATCTATTTCTATGTATTATTTCCAAATTTTCAAATTAGTTCTCACTTAATTCACAAATTAACCAAAAAATTTATATAAATTGGTAAATTAAATTTGGCCTAAAACCGGGATCATTACAGATTCCCCCTTAAGAAAATTGCATCCTTGAAATTTGCTAGACAGGGAGACGACCAAAGGATAGATAAATATACAAAGATATAGCCTTCCAGATCAAGCTGAATATTTATTCTACATTTGGCTTACCAAATTAGAATATCATCGATAATTATGAGAACGAACTCATTCAATATTTTACGAAGTTCTTGGGTCATCAGATTTATGAAATATGCAGGGGCATTGGTTAGTCCGAAGGGCAACTAACCATTCGTAGAATATATCTGGACCCTAAAGAACAGACAAACGGATACAATTTAATTTAGTTTCATATTTCATTAACCAATTATTTCTAGTAAAATTTCAAATTCATTAGAGTCAAAACGAAAAGCAAATAGAGAACTGATGAAGAAAATACGAATTAGAAATCTTTTTACAATGATTCGCAGGGCCACCACCACACCAAAGCTTCTTCTTGCAGCTGCCAGGAAGCCATCAAAGAATTGAAATTGGATGATGAAAAAAAGAGATTGAGGAGAAAAAGTTGTTCCCGTTGTTGTTGCAAGGTATCCACCATTTGTAGTGGTACTCCCCTGTCCCCTACCTCGTCCTCTTCTTGCAATCATGCTCACTATCAGTGAATAGTAAGAGAATTTACTGAGGTACACACACGGATATCTTAAGCATATACTCATTTTAGGGAATTTATAATCCTTTTTCTAATGAGTCACCTAATTTATAATCCTTTTTCTAATGAGTCACCTAATGTGTCATACTCCTGAGCTAAAGTTCTTACTCAACCTTCAGCTCTGATACCATTTTTAACGACCCTGACTCGATCTTCGAAAATCGATACTCAAATACATCACTCGTATTCGAATGACGTAAATTCAAACATTGAATCTGATTCATCGGAGCTTATAACACATTAAGTACAACAACACAGCAGAAAAAGAAATGAATATCATTGGTACAACGATGGATACAATATCTGATACAATATGATATAACAAATGCCTATTAGAACCAAAAATACACAACAACGAAAACATAGCAGCAAAAAGATAGCACCAACATAGGCTCCAAAAGAACCCATCATCCAAACTGCAACTCCATCTCCAATGCTTCAAAACCAAATAGCTCAACTCAAAAGCTTCAAAGACTTCAATCTAATAAGCTCGAACCACCATCAATGTTGTACTTGTAGCAAACTCGGTGCGAATTGCGATCGCCAAACCACAGATTCCAAAAATTTCCAAAAACTATATCTACTAGCTGATTTTCAGAAAACATGACTCTAGGCTGGCCATATGGAAAATTGTGGGCACGTAGAGTTTATAAGGGAACAATAAACTCTAAGTCAGTCATAGGACAGGTGTGAGCAAACAAAAATAGTTGTTTTAAAAAAAAGCAAACAAAAAGAATTTAAAATGAAATACACAATGCTTTTTAGAAAATGAAACTACCATAAGGCCTTCCGCGACACACATAATGCAAGCAAACAATTGGAGGAGATTTCTCCTTATGATAGTCGAACATGCTTGATACGTGAAATCCTTTTGATATTATTATTTATGCACTGTGCAGAAAACATTTCGAAAGTATAATTTTAATCTTAGCCAACATACCACCATTATGGTATACCTACTATAGCTACCATGTTCAATAGCAGGTTAGCACCACATTCCATGGCAGGTTATACAACCAAAACCGTACAGGGCCTGTATTGTTTGATTGGATTTCCGACAAATGGTCAGGCTAATAAACTTCCTACACCACATGGGTACACCTCTAAAGGGACTCCCCGAGAACCTAACCGGCTCTCTCCCAACACAAGGCCGGGTTACCTCCGTAACTAAATAACTAACTATCACGAGTATGTCATCCCCCAGTCGTCACCGACCTTTATCCGAGAGCTCTCAACACCAACAAATTTCAACAACCATATAAGTTAAATATCTAGGCTACATACCATGATACCACTTCTTATCCAGAACGAAAATGCACATACCCTAAAGGGTGCCACCTTTATAACCTTGCTGCATTCTTCCTGTTTTGACCATTTTTGGGTTGTGAGGTCCGATGAAGTCTCGTCCACAAAGCTACGATTTTCACAAATGCCATGCTTTGATCAACAGCATTTAGTATGCCACATTACCAAATTGAGAATATATCACTAGTAAATATCGACTACATAACCTCTGAGCTCGTACATCTCATAGAAGGGTGTTAAGCTAAGGGAATAAATCCTCTACCACCAAATAGAAATGTATTTGATAGAAACTAGCTTTACATCTCAAAGTGTAATGTCAGACTTACATCCATACAATTCCGTTCAAGTTCAAACGGAACCGTATGCACTTCAAAGAAGCCCTTGCAATCCGGGTATTTACAATCCCGATTGGACTACCCATCACATATGGAGATCTCTATACCGATACGAATCAGTGCAGAGACATTCGACAGGTAATCCTTTCCTTCTCGAAAATACCCGGTCTTCACAGCCGTCTTCAAATGCACTCCCATTACGAAGTATCACTATTCGGAATGTGTTTTATGACATAAAGCCTTCTCCTGGCTAAACCGAATAATGAGCGCTGAATTTTAAAACATATGGATATATTGGGATCTTAGTTAAGTCACAACTTTTAACCCAAAACCTTTCCTTCGAATGGTTTAAACAATTTTCCACTTTAATCTTTTAAATAAAAGATTCACCTTGAAGTTCCTCTTCAATTTGAAACAAGGTTCGCTAAACCTTTAACAAAGATACCTTTCAAAACGATTCCCATTTCAACCTTGAAATCTTTTCAACAAAAACTGGAAGTTCATTTGTTATATGAAAGACATTATCATTTGAAAACAAAAGCTTTTCATTTCGGAAAAATCTGATTAATTTTGCATAAGTTATATCCTTTTAAAGGAAATCAGCGAGCTGTCGTATCCTAGGCAAGTTCTATTTGAATTAAATTCAAATTTCCAGAATAATTTATTCAACATACTTCAAAATGGTTTAAAATCCATACATATATATATATATATTGTATAACTTGTATAACACTTTCAAACCAAAGTTTCCAAAATAATTTCAAAACTTAAATAAGATAAATTATATTCAAACTAAATTTCAATTTCATACTTCATATCCAAAAGATTTTCAAATTTAACTCAATTCCATTTCCAAAACCAATTGGATTCAAAATTCAACTTTTAAACTTTTCACCATTTGAATAAAATAATATTAAATTCAAAATATCTGTGACTTAACCAATTCCTCATGAAATCCATATTTGTGTGTGTGGTGTAGTCCAGGGGTTTTACACAATAGTACAATATCATTAATCATCACAATCCAAGCACAGTAATATCGATAAGCAGTATAATCCTATAACGCTTATCTTCATTCGTAGATTCATAGATAAATATGTAAATTCATTATAGATAGATAAATCATAGTTCACGGCTCAATCATATCACAGAATATGACACATCAGGGATATCAAACAATTCAAGGCATTCAATACAATCCAAACATCTATAAGCAAGATTAAATTTTCAATAACCCAAAATTTTCGACCTCAGATATTTGACACTAATACGTTTACTGTAGAAATGCGAGCATCCGAATGCCGAAAATCCCAAATTGTTAGAGAAAATAAGAAATAAGGTAGAAGAAGAACATAACAACAACATCTCACATTCGTAGCGGATCAAAATATGATAACAAATAATTTGTTTAAACACTTAAGTCTAAAGATGTTCAGGGAGAGAGAAATTGGAAACTTATCAGGTTTGAAGCCTGAAACTGGAACAAAGCATACATATTTGGTACACAGATATCAAAAACAAATATTAACATACATATACACATAGAATCATATCTGAACAACATGCAAAGCATACTACACAACCCAGTTTTCAAGTATTATCATATGCAAATAAATTTCAAACAACATAGGCTTCTATAAAAATTTACTCACTGTTAAATGATGAACTGAAAAACCTTTTCCTTTGAACTGGAAATTTGAATTTCTTCTTGATTTTAATTTGCACACTGATTTGGATTTTCTTTGAAACTGAATGTACTTGAATTATGTTGAGCTTCAGGTTTGAAATTGTAAAAGGTTTTGATTGTGGATGGATTTGAAAGAAAGGGTCCTGTTTCAAACAAGAGTTGTTTGAAAATTTTAAAAAAATGTGGTTTGAATTAAAACCAAAGGTGGTTTAAATTTTAAGATATAACTTGGTGTGCAAAGGAAATACTTTGTATATATAAGGGATATACATGATATCAAAGATGATTTGAAAATAAACTCTAAGTATAGAGTTTTAAATTTTTCCTTGGAATGTGATATGGAAACCCAAAGTGTTAAGTTTTTGAACTTATAAGTGGAAAGATTATCAATATAAAGTTTAAAATTTGAAATAGGAATTCAAATTGTGTAAAGTTGTCTAGATTAAATTGAAGTGAACTTAAATTAGGGGAAGTTAAATAAGGTTAACAAAAAACCTGAATTGGGAATTTCAAAATGAAATTGAGATTTAACTTAGGGAAGTTAAATGGTTGATTTAAAATGGGAGTTATGGGTGATCACAAAATGGGTTTGAGATCTGGAAATTGAAAATGGATGCTGTTAATTAGTGTTTGGATAAATTTAGATGTTTATTTTTCATGGTATCATTTTATTGTTATAAATAGTCTATAAAACTGAGAATTGGTTTTGAAGTTGAAAATGGATAATAAATTAGAATCTGAAGATTAATTTTTTTTGAATTCTTATTTGAACTTTGAAATAAATAAAGTAAAGATCATTTAAAATGGTCTGGAATTTGGATTCAGAATTAAATGGTTTAAAGAATTAAGTTGTTAAATTAAAAATAAAGATTGATTTTATTTAAAAGTAAAGGTTAATTCGATTTAAGGGATTAAAACAACATTAAAATTTAACTCGAATTTGTATAATTCGAGATGGTTTTAAGTTGAGATTTGAATAGAATTAGTTCAAATTGAATTTGATTTGAATTAAATGGAAATGAGATTGAAGTTGAACAAGTTTAAATTTAATTGGGAATTAATTTGAATTTGGGATAGAAATTAAGGTTAATTCAAATTGAATTGAAATTGAATCAATTTAAATAGAGATGGGAATTTAAATTGAATTGATTGGAATGGGGGCATTGGGAATTGAACAGTTTGGCTCTGAACTATATTTTTCAAATAAATTGTTTAAATATAAACTGTTTTTAAATCTATTTTCCTAGCTATTTACTACACGACCTTTCTTTTTTAATAAAAACCCAAACTATCTTTTACTACTTTTGGAACTGTTTAACTATTTTACAACAATTTAACAACTACTTTATTAACTAATTACTATTCTACAACTATTTTGCAACTATCCAACTATTTTACAATTATTTAACTACTTTACAAATACTTTAAAATTGCTTAACTAATTTACTACTATTTTGCAACTAATAACTATTTTTTTCAACTAGTTATCTATTTTAAACTTTTCAAGCTATTTTCTAAACACAAGTTGGTCATAGTGCAAACTGTCTATAATTAAACACCAATTGAGATAAAAATTGAAGTGTCAACCAAACTGGAAATTGGGAGCAATTGAGGATAAGTGAATGGAATCCAAATGAAGGTGAATAGAAAAGATAGTCGATTTATTTGATAATCAATGAAGATAAATTCGTAGGATGTATGTATATTATTCTATTTGCATAGTGATTTGGTTCGAATTCGAGCACAGAATTTCGAGATAATATATCGATCCAAGTTAGGATTTTTCACTCGATTTTCGATGGCGAACCTAGATATGGATTTTTGATTAGTTCTGCAAAGTCTCTATCATAGTTATGAGTATGCAAGGAGAATGACGGTTTCTGATCAAGAAACCATATTTGATTCGGCGCTACGATTCGGGTGGACGATACTAGTTTTGAAGTGAAATTGTGTGATCGAGGGAGCGATCGGATTAATCTTGCGTACGGATGATATGTGTACATCGTACGAGTTTGAATGAAATTGATATTGAAAATTTATGGATAAGAACTGCAAAATGATTTTTGAAAATGGAAGGATTTAATTTGAAAAAGGAATGATGAAATAAAATAGGAGTTGAATATTTCTATGATTAGAACTCATTTTATAGAAAAGTAATATGGTTAATAACTTTATAAAGTAATCAAACTTGAATATTTGATTTGGCAATAAATAAAGTTATATATTTGGTAAAACTCTTCTTGTTGAATCTATAGCCGGAAGAAAAAGGTTTTTGAAAGTATTTGTACCAACCTAGGGTTTTGCACCGGTTAATTATCGTCATTAGACGATTAAATTTGCTAGCTGTTTGATGTTGGAGTTTTTAAATCAGGTTGAAATTCTTTTAAAAAAATTGCTAAGAGTTATGCGGGCTTTAAAATTGAATTTTTGGCACAAGTTTCTTTTGCTTGGGGCAGTGATGAATATCGAAGTGAATATCGTTCTTTTTCCCCCATTCATTCTTTCACTAGCCCTAATAAAAAAAAAGAGAATGGCGGCTCGTGCTCGTTCCTCTTTTTCAGTAATTAGGGTTTCGGTAATTCATTGATGCCAATTTCAAATGCTCGATTGAATTCGATTCTCTTGCTCTATTGGTTGATCATCTCTTGAGACTCTTGCGGCTGCTTGATTGAGCTCGCCTTTGCTTCGATTCAGGTGGGTGATCTTATTTGAACGCTGTTGATTTCTTTTGTGACTTAGGTCATCTGACTTGTGTATGTTATTCCCTTACTTGTCGTCTTTGGTCATCACCATTACGTCGACATTGAACTGCAGTTTGGTTATTTGTTAATTACTACTTTGGTTTGTATTTTGTGTTGAAGTCACCTGACTACGACATCTTCGGTCACTTGATTTTTATGCAATTCTAGGTCTTCGGCGATCACCGTTGCAATGATATTGTTTCTAGTCATTTTACCTGTACCATTCGAATTGTGATATCTGATTTTGGTTATATGAGGCGGCTATGTGAATTTTATACTGTGACTTTGGCTTGTCTATTATTTTCTCTGCTGGCACTGGTTCATGTACTTGAATGTGAACTTGTTGCCATGGTCATCAATGTAGCTTCGCTGCAACCGTATGTGTACACTTGCCTTTGAATTTTACTTGGGGTTCAGAAGCTTGTATACTTCACCAGTTTGTACCACTTCCATTTTGCACTGTTAGGTTTATATTGCATTTGGTTGTGCTCAAGTCTGATACATTGCCTTGACGCATTGTATTCACTTGCATTTGGTCACTATATTTCACTGGTGACCTTATTCTTATTTGAAGCTGCTCTGTGTCTTTACCGTTGTTTGCTGTGGTGCCATATCTTTGGTGCTCTCACCTTCATTCTACTGTCTTCATGTAGTCTGTACCACTACCTTTGTGCACTTAGTCATCCGAGCCTTCATGCTTTGGTGCTGTTTCGCCATATCTTTGTTGTATTTGGACTTGTATTTGTAGTCTTCATTGTTGCGTGGTTTTGAACTTCACCGAATTTGTTGCTTTTCATTGTTGCATCTCTGTTTGTTGTACTCGAGTTATTCTAATGTGTCATGACATATGTTCTTGTCTGGTTCATATTGCATTTGATGTTGTGCCACTGCCAATTAGACTTGAAGTCTGGTGGCTTCACTTTGGCATTTGAACTGGTTCGACATTAATTCCATTGTTGTTTTTCATTTACATGCTACTGCTACGCACATGCTTATTCCACCTGCAGCCTTTGTGCTTTTTTGCTGTGTTGCCTTATTATGGGTACACATCCTTGTATCATTTGATGCCATTTCTTTGGTGTGGTTTCATGTTGCCACTCTGATTGCTTTCACCACTTTGTACAGTGGTTTCTCTGACCAATCTGGGTTGGATATTTTGATTTCTGGTTTATCATTTGCTGTTAATATTTGGAACTTGAACTGTTGGACTTTGGTTTGTAATTTATGATTCGTTGTTTTTTGGATTAGCTTGTAGTCTTGTGGCACTGCTGCGAGTTATGTTGAACTCTATACGTCTCTGTTGTAGTTGAGTTTGAGTTTCTTGTATAACTCGAACTTGATTTTGAGTTGGTGCCAATTGCTTTTGATTCATTGAGCTTATGTGTATTTCATCACTGTAGTGGCGAGGCAGTGCACGTGAACGTGTACTGCAGCCCTATCACAAGTGATGTTTTAATTGATATTTCAATTGTTTGAACTGTTTCGTGTGTCCAATTTAATATTTTTAAATTGTATTTTGATTTGGTTTAATTTGATCATTTTGTTGCTATCTAATTATCTTCTAGATAATTAGATTATGTGTTTTCCAATTATCGTATCGATAATTAGATTTTGTGGTTTATGTTGTTTACTGGCTTGCGTTTTGCTTTGGCCACTTGCTGTTAATTGTTGTTTAGGCAATTCTGCTGTTTTCTAAATTATCTTCATTGATAATCCTTTTATTTATCTTTGTTGATGATTTGGCTTTGTTGATTCGCTGCTTACTGCTGTTACATGTTATATCTATCGTTACCTGATTCTCTTTTTAAAGTATTGGATAGGTGAGATTTATTGTGACTGTCGTCTATTTGATTATTTAATTATTATCGCTTCCGTGTATTAATAACTGAGTTTGAATTAGACTGACCCGCATATTATTTTCTTTTGAATTAATACTCGGGTCAGACCGAGTTATTACAGGTTGTTGATATCTTGCTTTGGGTTGCTGCTTGAGCTATGAAGTTTCTTCATATCTTTTGGAGTTGTCGCAGTCATTTTATAGGATGATATGTATTCATGTATATTATTTACAGTAGTGTACTTCTATATGTAACTTCCAGTGTCGGCAGTTGTAGTTGTATCATATGTATAGTATCACATGTATTGTAACTGACTTCAGTTATATATATGAGATTATATATTATCCGTGTTCTGTGTTTAACTTATCTATGTTATTATTATATATGTGTCCTGAACTATTATGAACCATCATAGTTCGTTTTATACTAGAATCGGATATGTCGATGGGAGTAAATAAACAAAAATAAAATAAAAGAATATATATACCGCTCCTATTGCGATAACCAATACTAGTGTAAGGCCTCACTACAGATGGCCGCTCATATCCAGCCTTATTCTTTGTAATAACAGACAGTATTTTCTTTTAATACTCTTTGTTATTTTGATCATAGAGGTGGGGCGTCACAGTTGGTATCAGAGCGAGGGGTTTATGGACATAATATAGAACATAACTTAGATGGAACATGTGTTACAACTATTTGTTGATGTTTTTATTTGTGCCTTGAGTCAGATCTAAAGTTTTGAAACTATGATGAAATTTTTAAATATCCTTATTTAAAAATAAAAGTGAAATTATGTTTTGATGATTGATTAATTTGTGTTCTGTTAATCAGAGTGTGCAGCGGAAACAGTGAGACTATCTTCGTTGAGTACAGCTGATAACCCTTTTGATTTAAAAATCAAAATATGAAAATGAAATAAATTTCATTATGCTGTTACATAGATGTGTTTATTTTTGTTTTCTTTAAAAATTTCGAATCTGATTTGAGGATCCGAAGCGATTGCAGTTATGTGATTTTGTTGAGATTTTTGCTGTTTTGAATTATCTTCATTGAAGATATAATCGAGTGATTTCTTTGTTCATCTTGTAGTGTGCGTGCAAATATGAGTCGCACGTTACTGCATTAATTTTACGTTGAACCGGTGTTTGGTTTCAAACGTATTTTATTGCCGTTATTTTTATAACAGGATTTTTACACCGGTGCTAAATTTTGAAGCACGGTGTTTTGTTGACATTTTTAGTGAATGAAAATTCACTGGTATTATATTTTGATGCGAATTATTTTGATGAGATTTTGACGTATAAAAATTACCGTCGCTTTGACTTCAGTAACCGTCAATTATAAGTGAATTTTCAAGCGGTTAATCCCACAATGTTGATTTTGAGATCCGTTTTTACAATGTTTTGAGAAGTGCAATTTCCTTATCGAAATTGCTACAGATGTTGCTGTTCTATTCACGGGTTTTTAAATCGTTTTAAAATAAAATCATTTTCAATTTTTTTTATAGTTTGCGCTTTCAAAAGAATGAGGAAGCGATTTAAACGCTTCAGCAAAATTGAGGACTATGAACCCTCACTTTTACCGATTCGCTTAATTCCGGACTTATCCGTTTGAGAACGTAAAATGTTAATTATTTAAAATACACAATTTTGCACTTTCAAGGAAACGATGAATAGATTTAAACGATTTAGTAAAACACGTGGTATGGGACATGTGCGTTCACTATTTCGGTTAATTCCAGCCTCGTTAATTGAAATATTTGCTATTTGATGATTTTAATGATTTTTGTGGGCTTTCGAGCCACTTTTTGGACCTTCGGTTATTGTTGGACCTTCGGGTCAATACCAGTACTAGACCTTCGAATCATTTGTTGGACCTTCAGGTCATTTGTTGGACCTTCGGATCATTTGTTGGGCGCCAAAAATATAGTACTAGGTAGGCTTCGGCCATTTTTTGATCCACGTGCGGCGTAGCTAAAACTCGTCATTTGTTGGGATCGATCCACCTATTATGTTGATTTTCTAGTTATCTTAACTGGTTCTAGATATTTGTTGCTTCTAATTATCTGCAGGTAATTAGATATTTGTTGTTATGAGTTCTAATTATCTTTGTTGATAAATAGATATTTGCTGTTATGAGTTCTAATTATCTTTGTTGATAATGAGATATTTGTGTTTTCTAATTATCTTTGTTGATAATTAGATATTTTTTGATTTGAGTTTTCTGATTATCATTTTTAATAATTAGATATTTGATGATTTGAGTCCTGATTGTCGTTTTTGCTAATCGGATATTTTTTGTTTCTGATTATCGTTTTTGATAATCGGATATTTGTTGTTTCTGGTTATCGTTTTTGATAATCGGATATTTGTTGTTTCTGGTTATCGTTTTTGATAACCGGATATTTGTTATTTCTGACTATCGTTTTTGATAGTTAGATATTTGCTAATTTTGCTGATTATGAGATTTTCTAGTCTCTAATTGATTCTAGATTATGCTGATTATATTGAATTGCTGTTTTCTAATTGTCTCTGTTGATAGTTAGAGTTTGCTGATTATAAAGTTCGTGTTTTCTAATTATCTGGTTGATAACTAGATATTTGCGGTTTTGCGATTTGTGATTTGTGTTTTCTAATTATCTTTGTTAATAATTTGATTTTGCTGTTTTCTAATTGTCGTATTGATATTTAGATATTGCTGTTTTGTGATTTCTGTATTCTAATTATCTAATTGATAATTAAATATTGCTGATAATTGTATTTATTCAGTTTTGTTGTTTCTGATTATGTACTTAATAATTAGACTTTGTTGAGAATTTGTAAAGTTCTTTTATGAAATTAAAAGATTTCTTTGGCATTTGTATTCTTAACCTTTATTTTTCTAGCTTAACCAGTGTCTGTTAGAAAAATAATTGTTAGTGACGACTTTAATTATGAAAATTGCGGGGACGCAATATTTATTAGGAGGGGAGTTTGTAACAACCCGGTGTTTTGCACCGGTTAATTATCGTCATTAGACGATTAAATTTGCTAGCTGTTTGCTATTGGAGTTTTTAAATCAGGTTGAAATTCTTTTAAAAAAATTGTTAAGAGTTACGCGGGCTTTAAAATTGAATTTTTGGCCCAAGTTTGTTTTGCTTGGGGCTGTGATAAATATCGAAGTGAATACCGTTCTTTTTCCCCCTATCCATTCTTTCACTAGCCCTAATCAAAACGAAAAATAGAGAATGGCGGCTCGTGCTCGTTCCTTTTTCTTCAGTAATTAGGGTTTTGGTAATTCGTTGATGGCGATTTCAAATGCTCGATTGAATTCGATTCACTTGCTCTATTGGTTGATCATCTCTTGAGATGCTTGCGCTGCTTGATTGAGCTCGCCTTTGCATCGATTCAGGTGGGTGATTTTATTCATTCACATCTTTTAATTCTTGCTCGAGTTCGTATAAAATCATTTGAATTCGTCTACTGATTTATCTGGGTCACTCGCTGTTGCTTGGATGTTCATGTTTTCTCTAACTGAATAAATGCGTATATTTTGATGTCTTGAGTATTTCGGTTTTGCTTTTGACATCGCTGGATTTCTAGTTTACCACGTTTTTGAATTTAAACTATTACATGTTATTTTATTTGAGCGCTGTTGATTTCTTTTGTGACTTCGGTCATCAGACTTGTGTATGCTATTCCCTGACTTGCCGTCTTTGGTCATCACCATTGCGTTGACATTGAACAGCAGTTTGGTTATTTGTTAATTACTGCTTTGGTTTTTATTTTGTGTTGAAGTCACCTGACTTCGACATCTTCGGTCACTTGATTTTATGCAATTCCAGGTCTTCGGCCATCACCATTGCAATGATATTATTTCTAGTCATTTTACCTGTACCATTCGAATTGTGATATCTGATTTTGGTTATATGAGGCTGCAATGTGAATTTGTACTATGACTTTGGCTTGTCTGTTATTTTCTCTGCTGGCATTGGTTCGTGTACTTGAATGTGAACTTGTTGCCTTGGTCATCAGTGTAGCGTTGATGCAACCGTATGTGTATACTTGCCTTTGAATTTTACTTGGGGTTCAGCAGCTTGTATACTTCACCAGTTTGTACCACTGCCATTTTGCACTGTTAAGTTTATATTGCATTTGGCTGTGCTCAAGTATGATACATTGCATTGATGCATTGTATTCATTTGCATTTGGTAACTAAATTTCACTGGTGACCTTATTCTCATTTGAAGCTGCTCTATGTCTTTTACCGTTGTGTCCTGTGGTGCCATATCTTTGGTGCTCTCACCTTCATTCTACTGTCTTCATGTAGTTTGTACCATTGACTTTATGCACTTGGTCATCCGAGCCTTCGTGCTTTGGTGCTGTATTGCCATGTCTTTGCTGTATCTGGACTTGTATTTGTATTCTTCATTGTTGGGTGGTTTTTAACTTCACTGAGTTTGTTGCTTTTCACAGTTGCATTTCCATTTGTTGTACTCGAGTTATTCTAATGTGCCATGACATATGTTCTTGTTTGGTTCATATTGCATTTGATGTTGAGCCACTGCCAGTTAGACTTGAAGTCTGGTGGCTACACTTTGGCATTTGAACTGGTTCGACATTAATTTCATTGTTTTTTTTCATATACATGCTATTGTTATGCACATGCTTGTTCCACCTGTAGCCTTTGGGCTTTGTTGTTGTGTTGCCTTATCTTGGGTACGCATCCTTATATCACTTGATGCCATTTCTTTGGTGCGGTTTGATGTTGCCACTCTGATTGCTTTCACCACTTTGTACAGTGGTTTCTCTGACCAATCTGGGTTGGATATTTTGATTTCTGGTTTATCATTTGCTGTTAATATTTGGAATTTGAACTGTTGGCCTTTGGTTTGTAATTTATGATTCGTTGTTGTTTGGATTAGCTTGTGGTCTTGTGGCACTGCTGCGAGTTATGTTGAATTCTATTCGTCTCTGTTGCAGTTGAGTTTGAGTTGCTTGTATAACTCAAACTTGATTTTGAGTTGGTGTCAATTGCTTTTGATTCATTGAGCTTTTGTGTATTTCATCACTGTAGTGGCAAGGCAGTGCATGTGAACGTGTACTGCAGCCCTATCAGAAATGATATTTTAATTGATATTTTAATTGTTTGAATAGATTCGTGTGTCCAATTCAATATTTTCAAATTGTATTTTGATTTGGTTTAATTTGATTATTTTATTGCTATCTAGTTATCTTCTAGATAATTAGATTATGTATTTTCTAATTATTGTATCGATAATTAGATTTTGTGGTTTATGCTGTTCACTGGCTTGAGTTTTGCTTTGGCCACTTGTTGTTAATTGCTGTTTAGGCAATTATGTTGTTTTCTAAATTACCTTCATTGATAACCCTTTTATTTATCTTTGTTGATGATTTGGCTTTGCTGATTCGCTGCTTATTGCTGTTACGTGTTATATCTACCGTTATCTGATTCTTTTATTAAAGGGTTGGATAGGTGAGATTTATTGTGACTGTCGTCTATTTGATTATTTAATTATTATTGCTTCCGTGCATTAATAACTGAGTTTGAATTAGACGGACCCGCGTATTATTTTCTTTTGAGCTAATATTCGGGTCAGACTGAGTTATTACAGGTTCTTGATATCTTACTTTGGGTTGCTGCTTGAGATATGAAGTTTCTTCATATCTTTTGGAGTTGTCGTAGTCATTTTATAGGATGATTTGTATTCATGTATATTATTTACAGTAATGTACTTGTATATGTAACTTCCAGTGTCGACAGTTGTAGTTGTATCATATGTATAGTATCACATGTATTGTAACTGACTTCAGTTATATATATGAGATTTTATATTATCCGTGTTCTGTGTTTAACTTATCTGTGTTATTATTATATATGTGTCCTGAACTATTATGAACCATCGTAGTTCGTTTTATACGGGAATCGGATATATCGATGGAAGTAAATAAACAAAGATAAAAGAAAAGAATATATACCACTCCTATCGAGATAACCAATACTAGTGTAAGGCCTAACTACGGATGGCCGCTCCTATCCAGCCTTATTCTTCGTAATAACAGACAGTATTTCCTTTTAATACTCTTTGTTATTGTAAGCATAGAGGTGGGGCGTCATAGTATTTGAAGTGTAAAAGGGGAATTCATACAAGTGTGAAGTGATCCAAAGATTTTCAAGGTTATATATATAAAGGATCTTATGAGAATGGTTTTGAAAAAAAAGGTTTTTGGAACCTATGGATGTTGAAAGGTTTTTGATTTTTGGAAAAAATCAATTTTAGGGATTTGGAAAGCCTAGTTTGAGAATTATCGATTTTGGGATAATCAATTTTGTGTAGAGGAGATATATATGTGATTCATACAAAGGGTATTATTTGGAAGATACTATACGTGTATAGTATAAAATGTTTTGAGAATGGCTTTGGGGAAAAAGGCGCTCCCATGGAATGAACTTCTCAGGAGTGCCACGGGGTGGTACTGCCTTAAGCCCTAAGGGGGTTCTAAAGTTGATCGTGTTAGGAAGTTTGGACAAACTGAAGTTCCTGAAGATTATTGGGTAGCAAAAGTCGAGGGCGTTGATGCCTATAGAGGGATTTGGGTTCTGTTGTGACGATAGTGTAACTCGATGTCGCTGCGATCTACTGTGGACCATAGCAGAAATCGTATGGAGGTGAGTGTCAACGGTCTACGTTTGATTTTGCCGGCATGGCAACGTAACATCGGTAGACTGCAATCTATGGTGGAGTGGAGAAGTTTCATTTTTTGGCAGCAAAATTCGAGGGCACTAATTCCTACAGTTATATGGGTTTTTGCTGTGATAGAAATGTAACCCCAGGTGTAGTTGCGATCTGAAAGCGGATTCCATAGTGTAATCGAGGGGCGTGGAGTGCCTACAGTTATCTATAGATTTTGCCGGGATGGCAATGTAACCATTGGGTAAACTACGACCATGGAGGGGGTGATGATTTCCAGAGCATTCTCACCAAAGATGTTTTCTCTATTTCAAAAATGTTTTCTATATTTTCACAAAGTTTACGAAAATGTTTTTCCAAGTATTTTCACTTGGTGTTGATAATGGGTCTGCTAAGTACTTATAGGTTTTAAGTCCTATGCCTAATCAACGTATGACTGAATTTCTATAAGAACAAAGATGGACTTATTGAGACATCGAGTGATAAAAAGTATTTTTATAAAACTATTTTGGAAATATTATATAGATTTTAAAGTGTTTTAAAAGATCTTAATAAAAGAGTTCATAGTTGAAAATGATGAAAGAACAATTTAAGTTGTCAGCAAGCATTTTGATAAAATTTTGGCTTTGTTCCTTTTCGGGGACGAAAATATTCAAAGGGGGGAGGAATGTGATAACCCGAATTTTTGGACGTTCGGTAATTTGATAATTAACTGATTTTTCTCTATTAAGATACTGGTTTTTATTCGATTGAACAAATAAAGCTTAGATAGTTAGAATATTTCTGGATATGTATATAGATGAATTTGAACTATAATAAATACTGAATTATAAATATATGGATAAATTTTAAGTTTGATAGTCTTTTAATAAAATATGATTGTCTAATTAAATAAATGTGATAGTAAATAGAATTTGGATTTGAAATACAATTGTAAACATCTTAGAAATAAATTGGATTTAAAAACTCTATGTTTTAAAAAGTATTTTATTTATATAAATTATTTATAAGTATGTAACTGGAATTTTATATCATTTTGTTTTAAATTAAATAGAAGGATGAAAGAGATAATTTAAATATTAATACATTTAGGAAATAAATAAATGAAAAACTAAATTGATAATATAATGTAAATGCATATAAAAACATATTCATTTTTAAATATAGAACTAAATTGAAAATATTATATAAATATATAAAAAAAACATATTAAAAACATGATTATTGCAAAAGTTAACTAATGGATATATGAATAATACAAGTGTAAGGTTATTAGCATGCATTTAAACAAGTGTCTTTTTTCTAAATGTAACAACCCAAAATTTTCGACCTCGGATATTATCACAGTTCAACCCAAACATAACATATCATATAGCATCACAAATCAAATAATCCAATGCATACAATATCATTCAATCATTCATAAGCAAGATTAATTGATCAAAGCATTTATAATTAATTTAAATAAATTAAATTAATTACTTTAATCACTTTTAATCCAGCTTACCTAACGTTAATTAATTACAGACCATAAATTAATCATCCCTTAATTATCATCTTCAATTACTTTAAGTAATTATCCTTTAATTAATCAAACCTCACCCATTCACTTTAATTACATTTATCCTTAATTAATTATTCAAATTAATTATCCTATAATCACTTACATTTATTGAATATCCTTTAATTAATCACACCCATTAATTAGCTAACCCTTAATTAATTTCCTTAGTTAACCAATCCTTTAATTAATTACACTATGTAATTAATCCTTAATTACTTCCATTAAATAATTTCCCCTTTAATTACTTTCATCAGGTAATTATCATTTAACAAATCATATTTAGTAATTGTCCACTAATTACCCACCTTAATTAACGACATAAAACAATTATTCTTTAATTACTTGTATTAAGCAATTATCTTTGATTAATTACATTAACTAATTAACCTCTAATAGATTAATCATCATTTAATTAATTACCTTAATGAATTATTAAAGCAATCCTTTAAGTTGATTACTCAAATTAATTAACCTTAATTAATTATCTTAATAAATAAATTGATTAATTACTCCTTAACTGATTACATTAGCTGATTATCCATCCTTAAATAATTGATCCTTGATTTAATTACATTATTAAAATCACCTTTGAAAACATATAGGAATTAACCTATTATAAAATTACTTTAACAAATAATTTTAAAACATTTTAACTTTGGAAAACTTGTTTAAAACTTATCAATACTTTGTTTAAAAATTGATTTATATTTCTTGGAAAACTTATTCTTTTTGATAATCTTTTAATACTCGATTTGTTTATCAACTAAGCATAATACCTATTACAGACCTAAGCCCAACTGTCATTAACCCGAGCCCATATTTATTTCTCGAGCAAATTCCCGATCCACTCTCGCTCCTAATACCATGCGAAAACCCGAAGTCGACATCGATAAAACCATCATCTTCCACGAAGCATCAATCTCAGCAACCCACTGATACAGGCGGTACATGCACTTGTACGTGCGATCGTCGATGTTCAGACCAACCTTACCGTCACCTACTGGTCACCGACCATCTACTCAAATGTCCAATCCACCCAGCATCTCCAATCATTTAGTAAAATGAAATCGAGCAACATGAATGAACCCAGATACAAAATCAACCATCCAAAAGCCTCTCGCATCGCCACCACAGACTACCAGTGGCCACGAAACACCGGCCCAGCCTTCGTCTCAACCCCTCACGACTTCCCCCTAGGACTAATCATCTCCTGATCATAAAAGGATTGGCAAATGACCCGACTTCAATGACAACCTATCAGGTTCACTAAACCCTACATCAACGATTTGTCATTGCCACGATGGCTTAAAAATTCAACGATAAATTTCTCGAAATTGCCTACCTCCATGCAATCTTCAGCCGTAATCTCGATACCCCAAGTTGCGCCGATCATCAGAGAATGATGAAAACTCAATTTAGGTCATCCCTCAATTTCTCTTGATTAACAAATCTAAAAATCATGATTTCACTTTTAAAAGTCCTAGTTTTTTATAACAATTCAGATTATATTCCTGAAACAACAAATTTTTAAGGTCAAAATTTTGGTAAAATTAAGATTTTACAGTAACACATACATCCCAGTTAAGTCTGACTTTAATTCCTACTTAAAAACATTTTTAAAACCTAAATCTTTCGGTTATTAACATAGTTTGTTTAAACACTTAAGTCTAAAGACATTCAGGGAGAGAGAAATTGGAAACTTATCAGGATTGAAGCCTGAAACTGGAACAGAGCATACATATTTGGTACACTGATATGCACAACAAATATTGACATATATGCATACATAGAGTCATATCTGAACAACATGTAAAGCATACCAACCAACCAAATTTTCAAGTATTATCGTATGCAAATAAATTTCAAACAACATAGGATTTTATAAAAATTTACTCACCGTTAAATGATGAACTAAAAATCTTTTGCCTTTGAACTGGAAATTTGAATTGCTTCTTGATTTTGATTAGCTTATTGATCTGGATTTGCTTTGAAACTGACTTTGTACTTGAATTATGTTGAGCTTAAGGTTTGAAATTGTAAAAGGTTTTATTGTAGATGGATTTTCTTTGATTATTTCTCTAGTTTTAAGTATATAGTCTTTTTTTTCTTTTCTCTGATTTGTTTTGGGAAAGAACTGATAAAAGAAGAAAAAGGATGGAATAGAAATAATATATAGCCTTGATAAAGAAAAACTAAAAAAAAGACATTTGTTTAAAATGCATGCTAATAACCTTACACTTGTATTATTCATATCTCCATTAGTTAACTTTTGTAATAATCATGTTTTTAATATGTTTTATATATATTTATATAATATTTTCAATTTAGTTTTATATCTAAAAATGAATATGTTCTTGTATGCATTTACATTGCATTATCAATTTAGTTTTACATTTATTTATGTCTTAAATGTATTAATATTTACACTATCTCTTTTATTCTTCTATATAATTTAAAAGAAAATGATATATAATTCCAATTATATACTTATAAATAATTTATATAAATATACTAGTTTTTAAAACATAGAGTTTTTAATCAAATTTATTTCTAAGATGTTTACAATTGAATTTCAAATCCAATTTCTATTCACTATCACATTTATTTAATTAGACAATCATATTTTGTTAGAAAATTATCAAACTTAACATTTATCCATATATTTATAATTCAGTATTTATTATAGTTCAAATTCATCTATATACATATCCATAAATATTCTAACTATCCAAGTTTTATTTGTTCAATCAAACAAAAACCAGTATCTCAATAGAGAAAAATTAGTTAATTATCAAATTACCAGATGTCCAAAAATTCGGGTTATCACAAAATTAATCACCTAACTATAATTAATTTAATTATCTCAAAATACATTAATTACTTATGAATAAATTTTCAAAACCTCCTTAATTAATTACAAATCATTTGATATTAATTAATGAAATTAATTAATTAATTCTTAGTTATCCATCTTAATTAATTATCCTTAATTAATTAATTATCCCTTAATTAATCACATAAATAAATTATCCTTAAGTTAATTACATAATAAATTAACCCTTAATTTATTACATTAAGTAATTATCTTTTAATTATAAATTAATTATCCTTTAATCATTAATTAGTTCACCTTTAATCATTAATTAATTTACCTTTAATTAATTAATTACTATTTAATTAATAAATAATTAACCTTCAATTATTAAGTAACTAATCTTTATTACTAATCAATTAATTAATCATTAATAAATTTCATAAATTAATTTTTCTTTAATTAATATCCTTAATTACTTTCATTAATTAATTATCTTTAAGTAATTAATTACCTTTAATTACTTACATTAATTAACCTTTAATAATTGATTAATTAACTTTCAATTAATCATATTAATTAATTAATCATATAAATTAATTATCCTTTAATTAATTACTTTAATTAATTAACCTTTAATTTTTAAATAGTTTACCTTAAATTACTTAATTAACCTTTAATTTATCACATTAATTAATGAGTCACATAAATTAACCCCTTTTAAGTAATTAAGTAATTAATCCTTTAATCACTTTCATTAAGTAATAATCTTCTATTAATAAATTTATCCTTACATTACTTTAAGACCATATTAGTTAAAGATTATCCATTTATCTTTACTAACTACTTAATTACTATAAGAAGAAATCTTTACGTAATAAACCTTGAAATAAAATAGATTTACTTAATACCTTTACGTTAATAAAAACATATCTTCTTTCTTAATTATACTATTAAATCTTATTTGGAAAAGCTTAAGAATAAATTAAAATAAAGGTTATTAACACATTTTAAACTTAGTTTATTTAAAATAATTTATTTTAAAACCTTCAACTAGTTAATTAAAGCAATTATGATTTTTAAAAAAATGGGTTAAGATAATTATTTAATTGAAGCTTGATTGTTTTAAATTTTTAAAACTGCAATTTCAATATACTCGAGTTAAACTCATATTTTCTCGAGCCAAAACATCTAATTTCCCAAGAAAAACCCCGGCTTCTTCTTTTCCCTTTTTCCTTTTTCTTTTTAACTTTGTTTTGATTTAAGTTTGAAAAGCTGGTACCTCACTCCCGAACTACTCGTGTTCTAACTCAAGCCAGCACCATAATTTCCCAAGACAAAACCCGAGAACATTGCTTCTTCTCTAATGCAATAGCAATCAACCTATTTCTGATATACACTGACACCTCGTGCACCTGCACCAGCGATCACAGCGGCTCAAATCATCAATGCCATCGCCAGCATGTTAATGATCATCCCCCTTAACAATCCAGTCATCTAGTTCCCATAATCGTACTAGAAATCGAATTTAAGCGACCCACATCCATTTAGAACACAAAGTAGATCATCGAAAAATGCCTCGTGTAACCACCTCCAGTCACCAGCGACCTTGTGATCACCCCTAAAGCAACTCCATCCTTTCATGCATAAATCCCCCTAGGTCCGATCAACCTTAGTGCTTCAACGACAACGAATTCGCCTAGGAACCCACGTTGGCTAAATCCAGTTCTTAAACCCTACTAGCTCGGCGGTTGACTTGCACAGTGGATAAAAAAATTCTGATCATTTTCCTTGCAACTTCTATCACCTGAACTCCCTCCAGCACCAGACCTGAAGCCAGATTCCTCATTGATCGTCGAAAATTGACGAATTTCCATTTACCGTTCAACTTGAGATTTCTCACCGATTATAGACTTTAAAATCATGAAATGATTTTCAAAAATCATAATTTTTTTATACGAATCAAGTTATAAAATCAAGAACACATATTATGATCAAATATTTTTCTGATTTAAAGAGACTCCACTGTAATTTTTAATTTACGAAATAATTATTCCAATAAACATATCTGAATTCATTTTTAAAATTGATATTACATGATTACCACCCTTTTTCAATTATAGATCATCACCTAAAATAGATTAAGGGAAGAAGAATTTGAATTTCTTTATGGGTTTTAGCCTGTGAATGTTTAAACAGAGATATATGCTTGTGAACAGACATGCATACATATATCTTTATATACATACATACATACAACACATTTTCCTTTATACACAGACATGCTGGAACATTTAATTACTATAAAAACAAAGTTTAAGTATTACCACATGCAAGTTAAGATTCAATGGATTTTATAAAGGTAGTTTGCTCACCTTTGTTTTGAGACAGAGTGACAGTTCATTGATTTTGATTTTGGAAAACTGGAGAATGTTTTGATCTGCTTGATACTCCTGAGATGGTGATTGTTTTGACCTTGAATCTTTGATTTGGTTGAATTTGCTTTGATGTTTACTTGCTTCAACTTGAAACACTGATGTTGTTGAATTTATTTTCTTTTCTCTGGATTGTTTGTTCCTCAGGTTTCCCCTTTTTCTCTTTGATTTTGAAAATGAAGGTTAAAGAAAATGAGGAGGAGAAGAGGTGTGCATATAACCTGATTTTATGAATTAAAAATAAATAAATAAATGACACTTGTTAAAACTATTTCACTTGTTGATAAATGTATTAAAATCTCAGTACTTGTGATTTGCGTGTGTTAATTATTTTACACTTGTAATTTACATAAGAATAGGGTTTTTACGTAATTTATATATTATATTTTCTCTTTTGTTTAATGTGTATATTTTTTTATAAAATTTTATTTATATCCATTTTATATTTATGTTTACATATATATGTGTTATTAAATTTATATTCATACTTTTCCTTTATTAATATTTATATAACTTTTTAGAGAAAATAAATTTTGAAATTTATTTATACAATAATAAAAAGTCACTTTCGCGTATATATATAAACAAAATATAAAATTCTAAATCTAGTTTATTTTAAAAATATTTATTTTTAAATTCCAAATCAAAATTCCTTTTTATAATCTATTTATATATATTTATTTCCAAAATTTCAAATTAGTTCTTAATTAATTCACAAATTAACCAAAAAATTTATATAAATTGCTAAATTAAATTTGGCCTAAAACCGGGATCATTACATGTTATAAACATATATAGTTCTTTTAGATTTAAAGATTATTCTTTTATCTTTTATATATTTTTCTGCTGCGCTTGTGAGATTCTGATATTGTTTCTATTTCTTCTTCTACCTCCTTCTTCCTAAACCCTAATGGTTTGGTTTTTTGGCATTCGATTGTTTGGCATTTGATACAGTGGACGTATTGATATCGATTTTCGGGAGTCAAAAAATTGGGTCATTACAGTTGGTATCAGAGCTGAAGGTTAAGCGAGAACCTTGGCTCTCGTGGGGATTATTCATTAGAATAGAGTCCTAGTACTCTAGAATGAGTTTAAGTGTATTAATAGATATGAATGCATATATTTTTAATGAATATAAGAATTTTTTATATTGTGTTGATTGGTTTGTTGAGTGGCTTATGGATTCTGGTCAATACAAGTAATTAATGTTATTAATAGGGATCTTTAAACACTTAAATAGAACAATTCGATGTAGTATTGTTTTAAAACATGGGGAATGAAATAATTTTGCCCAAAATTATTTTTATATATAAAAGGAATAATTTTCAGAAATTTTATAGTTATATATGGTTGCTTGGTTGTTTGGAAATGATAGTATTAAATTATTATCGTTGCTGATATGGAGAAGTTGAATAAAAGTTGAAATTAAAACCAAGGTTAAAGAAATAAATTTAGATAACGGAATGGAATTTGTAAGTGTGAATTATAAATGTGGTTTATAATTTAAAATAGAATAAAATTCCAAAGTGATATTTGAATAAGATTTCAAAAGTTTTGAAATTCAAAACTTTGGGAAATTTAATTTCCTTTTGGTTTGAAAATGATTTTTAAGGGTTTTGAAGGAATAATAGTGATATTGTTCGAAAATATTTTTGAATTGAATTTGGAATCTGGTGAGATTTGGAATTAAAAAAGATGGAAATGTTTTTAAAGGGGTAAAAGCACTGAACTCACTTTGGTCGCTGGAAAATAACTTCGGTGATGACTGCAGCAGCATCAATTTTCATTTTCGAGTTTCCAAGCGAGGAATTGCTACCAAAATTATTTTAAATTGGAGTTGTTTCCAAACTAGGTTTGGTTTTGAAATTCAAAGGATAATTTGATATGCAAATGAATTATGTATATAATTAATTTCAAAAATGATTTTTGAAATGTTGAGTAATTGTTTAAAAGACTTTGGAATCTTATTTGAAATGCTATGGAATGTAAATAAGTTAGAAAAGTAAGTCAAATAAATGAAGTAAATTGAAACATTTTTGAATGAAATGAAAATAAGTTGGTAATTTAAAGGAATTTGAATTTAATTAGAAGATAATTGAATTAAGTTAAATAAAGTAAATCTTGATGAAATGAATCTAAGTAAGCTAAATGGAAAGGACATTGAAATAAAAATTTACTAAGCAGGAAATAAATTTGTGAATGAACAAATGAATTTACATTTGTAAATAAATGAATTGAAAATGAAAAATTGGAATGATATTTAATTTAAATTATAAGCAAATGGAACTTGACCTGAATACTTGAATTCAATTTAAATTGGGTTAAGTAAAGTAAAGTTGAAGAACTAGTTTGAGGTGGACTAAAAGTAAATAAGGTTTGGAAATAAAAATTGTGTGAAATTTAAAATGAATTAGTAAGTGGAACTAGTTAAAAAAATGACAAATTAAATATGGTTTGAAATGAATTGAATTCAATATTTAAAAATGAAAGGTGAATTGAATTCAGAAAGGGAATTGGAAATTCAGTTAAATGAAATTAGATGTGAAAGCTTAAATGGTGTTGTTAAAGTAGTTATAAGAAATATATAAAATCTTCATATTGACTTAAGAAATGGTAAAATCTTAAGTAAAATTTGGTATAGGGAAAATATTCTAAGTTAATGTTGAATAAAGGTTAAGTAAAGTTGGTCAAATGGAATAAGTGTGGATAAATGAATAGAAATCGAAATAAATGTGAATAAAAGAAAATTGATATAGCTAATAATCAATTGAGATAATACGTAGGATGTACGCATATTATTTTATTCGCATAGTGATTAGATCCAGATTCGAGCATAGAATTTCGTGGTAGCTATACCGATTCGAGTTGGGATTTTTCATTTGATTTTCGGCGGCAAACTCTGGATATGGATTTTTGATTGGTTCTGAAATTCTCTATCTTATTTTAGGACTATGCAAGGAGAATGACGGTTTTTGATCAAGAAACCAGATCTGAGTCCGCACTCGGAAGTCGGGTGGACGATACTAGTTCGGAAATGAAAATTGTGTGACCGAGGGAGCGATAGAATTGGATATTGCGTATGGATGATATATGCACATCGTACGGGCTTATGGAAAGCAAATGTTGAAATTGTGTAAAAGAGAGTTAATAAAATGATTTGGATTCATTGATTGGGTATTATTGTTAAGTAGGATATATAGGTATTTTAAAAGCAAAGGGAATGGATATTTGGATTTCAGAAGATAAAATTGTTTGTGCCGAAAAAGAGGTATGTATTTAAATTGTCATATGAAATTTGATGATTTTCTGATCGAGCCACTTGGATTTTTGTTTTCTTTTGAAATTTAGGGGCCCATAGAGGCATTTTGTTGTAACGACCCAGAATTTTTATAAATTAAAATTTGAATATTTAATTAATTTTAAATATTAATAAGTGAATTTATAAGTCAAATAAATTTTTATTTGAATTTTTGGATTTAATTGGATAATTAAATCGATAATTTAATGTGTTAAATTATGGAAATAATTAAAAATTGAGTTAAATATGATTGAAAATAATTTGGAAAATTTTATTTAATCATACTGGAGTTATAGAAATATTTTAGAACTTTTAAAATCGATTTAAAAGTTAATTTGTGAAAATTGAATATTTTAATATTTAATAATCGACTGTAAAATAGCCAATTTTTGAACAGTCTCAGAATTGAACGAAACCAGTTTCATTGGATCCGTAATAGTAAGTTATTACCGGATTTCAAATTTCGTGTCAATCGGAGCTATCGTTTGATCGTGGCAGCTCGAAACGCATTGAATTGTTTTTAATTTAAATTTGGCGAGTCAAAATAGCCATTTTTCAAAAAGTCTCGGAATTCGACGAAACCAGTTTCATCGGATCCGTAATGTGATATTATTGTAAGGTTTCAAATTTCAAGTCATTTGGATTTACCGTTTGTCCGGTACAAATTAAAAGGCCTAGAAATCGATTTAAATCGGTTTAATTTAAATTGAACGTTTTCAGCCATAACTCGCACATACTTCCGAATTAGCTTCCGAAACTTGTTCCATTGTGTCCGGAACGCGGGATAAACCCTAGGTACGCTGGTTACGGCGTCTAAATCGGAGTTTGGAATTCCCGGGATGAATAGTGTTTACGCTTGCTTTTCCTATAAAAGAACCCTTCACCCTTCATAAATTTCAACACTAAAACTAAACCCTAATTTACATTTACAGCCGCCTCTTTTATATGTAAGGCCAGAAATGAATTTCCTTTCCCCCTCAATCTCTCTCAATCCGTGAAGTTTTAGCCGAAGTGATCAACAGCAAAATCGAAGAGCACAATGAGATCTTGAAATCCATACGGTGATGATGGATTTTGGTGCAACGGAGAGGGAGTTATGTGAGGCCGTTCACCATCAGGTGCGCACGCATTTCCATGCGTTAGGAGCAGCCGAGCTTCACCACCTGGAGGCCGAGTGTGTGTGGTGGAAGGAGCTTCAAGATGCAAGTCTCCGATCGTGTTCAAATCGCTTGTTGTGGTTGAGAATTGAAACCCTAGAATTGAGCTATTGGGTTCTTTGTGTCGGCCTTGTTACTGAAGAAGGAACGTGGGAGAAGATGAGGGTGTGGATGGTCCAGATCAGGTTGGAGTTGGATCCAAGGGTGAGAGTGTGTGTATGTTGTAAATAATAAAGTTAATGTTGTATTTAGATTATAAAAATCGTGTACGATCTTATAAAATGCATAACTTTTTCATACGAGGTCGAAAAAATGCAAATCCAGTTGCGTTGGAATCGTATGGACGAGCACTACGCGACGGAGTTGGTTTGGAGTCGTTTGGAGTTAGTGAGAATTTCGGGTAAAATTAAACGCGCGTTTAATTTTATTCGAAATAAAAGCTTAAACGGAAATTAAAACCAAGGTGAGAATTTCTCACTCAATCGAATAAATTTCGATTTTATTTTAAATAGTTAGATTTAAAATATTTGAATGCATGTTTGAATGTTGATTAATATCTATTGATTGTTAAAATAGACATTATGCGCCGTTAGTAAGCGGATGTTATTTAATATAAACATATACCGCGAATATTTCATAAACAGTGAAATTGGTATTATATATAATATCAATATATATATATTGGCATATGTATATATTGCAGTTGATTGATTTCCCGCATTTTTTGTTTAGCGGATGAGACCCTATTACGCCGTTATTAAGCGGATAATATTTATTAAGAACATATACCGCGATAATTTCGTACTGGAGCGAAATTGGTATTGTGCTAATGTTTTTGGATGCAGGAAAACAGGTTGGAGGGATCCAACTGGATTCCTCAACAGTATTTATTTTATTTCAGATATTTTGATATTTGATGGATTATCATATCGATATATGATATCGTTGTTAGTCGTGATTGACTATTTGGTGTGTAGCATCATTGGACCCAGATTTTGGGATTTTAAAATGGTTTTAAAGTGATTTTTGAAATTATACTATATTTTTGGAATTGATCCATTATAAATAAATAAACGTTATAATTTTTAAAGTTATAAAAAAAATTTATGGTTTTTGTGAAATATAGTTAAAAAGCTGATTTTTAGAAATACGATTAAAAGTCGATTTTTTTGAGAAATATGAACCAATGATTTTATAAAATAGTTTAAACTGGATTTTTGAGTTTATTATTAAAAGTTTGAATATAAGATTTATAAAATTTGATTATTTTATAAATCAGAATGGTGAAATTATAAAGGAATTTAAAGACGTTTTAAAAGAATAATATAATTTGATTTATATTAAGAGATTTATAAATGGATATTTATAAATTGAAATATTGACATTATAAAACGAGTTTTTATAAGTGTTTGAATGTAGTGAAAATGAATTTCATAAATGAATGAAATTTATAGAATTATAAACTGTGAAGTTATAAATAAAATTTATAAACAGTAAGATTTATAAATTTTGTGAAGTTAATTGAAGAATAGATTTGGTTAAATAAATGAATCTTATAAGTTCTAAGATTTGTAAATTGGAAAGTCTTTAAAAGAACGATTTTGTAAAATAATCGTTTTATAAGTAATTAACTTATAATATGAACTTGTAGTTTATAATTTAGTTATAAACTGGAATAGGTTAAGTTAAAAATTTATAAAAAGGAAGTTTTATAAATAAATAGATATGGAATTTATAAACGTTGTTTTATAAATTCACAAACGACTTATTTTGATAAGTTAATTGTTATAACTTAGAAATAGAGTTATATTCACGTTTTTAGACAGTGAATAATTCTTTGGATTAAAATGAATAGAAGGATGGAATTTGTTAAAGAAGTATATTCACGTTTTTGAATAGTGAATGATATGTTAAAGAAATTGTTTTGAATGAGATGTTTAAATTGAATTAAAACGATCTAACGATGTTTTAAAATGTGTTGAGATTCGAAACCATAGATTTCAACATTGATTGTTGAAATAGACGTTTTCGAGGAATAAAAGGAAATAGTGGACTATAACACTGTTGTTATAGTAAATGATTTCCGAATGGAAATGTTTGAATAGTATTGGGATTTATATATCTATTTTAATTTCGAATCCCTATACTAGTGATTTTGGGTTGTCGTAACGATGTTTTACGCAACATTCGTTTTGGCCCAAATAAATATGTTTAAGTGAATGATTTCCTTAAAGAATGAAATATATACTTAATCCGATTTAAGTATATTGAATATTTTCCAAGGTTGAAAATAAAAGATTTGAATTACTTATTTTTAATAAGTATGGAAATATTTTCCAATATGAAGTGAATATTTTGAATTTATCTTTTTGAAGATAAATTGGAAATGAAAAATTGAAATCATATATGCATGAATATTTTGAAATATAAATTCATTATGGAATCTATAAATGAAAATGGAATTTGTTAAAAATAAATATTGATTTATTTTTGAAGTGTGAAAATTATATATCTTGTAAAGATATTTTGGAAAGTAAATAATTTGGAAAATTATTTGGAATCTGGTGATGTATGCATATCCATTTATAGTTCAATAATCGACTATCAATATTTCCCTTTGAATGGGTAATTGATGTGATTTGTTTGAATGTGAATGCCACACTTATTTTTGAATAAGCGCTCACTATTCGGGTTAACCGGGAAAGGACCATGGGGTCGTATAACCCATTTCGAATATGTGATACGTCGTTATGAATTGCATTTGAAGATCGGTGTTGAAGACCGAGTATTTGTGAAAGCGATAGGATGACCTATCGATTGTCTCTGCACTGGGTAGCTCCTGGTATTGAGATCTCCTAAGTGATGGGAAATTCGATCGGGATTGTGAATACCCGTATTGCAAGGGCTTCGTAAGAAGTGCCCTTCGGTTTTGTTCGAGCCCGGAACAGACTTGTATGGATTGTATGCCTGACATTACAATTTGAGATATAAAGCCGATTTCTTTCAAATATATTTCTGTTGGTGGCGGAGAATTTATTCTTTGCTTAACACCCTTCTTTGAGACGTACGAGCTCAAAGGTTATATAGTTGAAGTTATCAGCGATATATCCCATTTTGGTAATGTGACATGCTGAGTGATGCTGAAATGATCATTGTGTTGATTATTGTGATAGGATCATTTATTTGATCGTCTATCTTAGTGATCATTGTGTTGATCATTTGTTGACCCAAAGCACGGCTTTTTGTACAAAGTGTGTTTTTGTGGACGTGAATTCATCGAGCCTCACATCCCGTTAATGGTCAAAACAGGAAAGATGCGGCAAGGTTATGAGGGGTAGCTCCCTTTAGGGTATGTGCATTTCCTTCTGGAAAGGGTGGTATCATGGTATGGAGCCCAGATACTTACTCATGTTGATACACTATATCTATTTCTGTGTGGTGTTGTTGGTGACGAGCGCTCGGTTAAAGGTCCGATGGGACCGGGGGATGCCATATTCGTGTAGTAGTTACCTAGTGATAAAGGTAACCCGGCCTTGTGTTGGCAGAGAGCTGGTTAAGTTCTCGGGACGTCCAGCCAGAGGCGATCCCATGTGGCAGTAGGAAGTTCCTTAGCCTGACCATTTGTTGGAAATCCAATTCCCAATACGAAACTTGTACGGTATTAGTTGTAGAACCTGCCATTCACTTATGGTGGTCACCACTGTTTGGATAGTAGCTATAGTAGGCATAGTTCGAAATGTCTATGTTGGCTAAGATTTATATTCTACTTTCGAAATGAATTTTTCCTACACTATGCACTAGTAATAATATAAAAATGTTATTTTAAATGCGTATCAAGCATCTTTGACTATCATAAGGAGAAATCTCCTCCGATTCTGCGTTTGCATTGTGTGTGTGTGCGGGAGGCCTTATGGTAGTCTCATTTTTTAAAAGCATTGCGAATTGATTAAAAATATTCCTCTATTTTGATTTTAAAGTTAAATAAACTGTTTTGAGTTCTCACACCAGTCTCATGACTGACTTGGAGTTTATTGTTTTCCTTCCTAAACTCTGGGTGCCCACCAATTTCCACACGGGCAGTCAAGAGTTAGGTTTATCAGGATATTCTGGATATTCTGGAGTTGCTGGAGGCAAGCTGGATGGCATGGCGTATTACTAGTTTATATAGTATTTCTTTTTCCGCTGCACTGTTTGTTGTTGTATGATGTTGTACACTCTGATGATATGATGTAATGGAATGAAATGAAATGTAATAACTGATATAGTTCTTTGTTTAAAGATTATTCATTTATTATTATATGTTGTTCCGCTGCGAATTGTGAGATTCTGTTGTTGTTCTGTTGTTTTCTTCTGTCCCGTTCTATTTTTAAAATTCTTCTATCTTCTGTTTTTCTAATTCTCTGTTTTCTAAAAAAAAAATTGTCTATCTTCTTTTCCCTCTATTTTTCTTTTTCTTTCTTCTTTTTCTCTCTTCTTTCTTTTCTTTTCTTTTTAAAACCCATAACATCTCGGTTTTCGGCCTTTGATTTCTCGGCAGTCGATAAAGTGAGTGTCGATGTCGTATTTTCGGAAGACGAAGAATCCGCGGACGTTACATTTGGTATCAGAGCTTATGGTTAAGCGACAACCATGGTTCTGTTGGGTATTACTCATTAGAGATAGAGTCAGTAGTACTCTAGAATGAGTTTGAGTGTAATAATAGCTATGAGAGCGTATTTGTTAGTGAATATGAAATTGTTTTATATTGTGATGATTGGTTTGTTGAGTGGCATATGAATTTTCGTCAGCGTGGTCCGCAAGACTATGCCGAAGGGGTTTCTAAACACTTGAATAGAACAATTCGGCACAATATTGATTTTAAATTGGGTGAATGAAATAATTTTACCTTGATTATATTTTATATATAAAGGAATAATTTTTCAGAATTATTAAATAGTATATAAGTTGATTGTTAGGTTGTTTGAATAATCTAAATTAAAGAATAATTGTATAAGCAAATGAATTATAAGAATTGAATTATAATTAAAGTGAATTACAATTGTGAAATAAACTTATATATACAAGAAGTAAAATTATATGAACATGAGTTGTAAATAAAAATGAATATAAGGTTAAATGGAATATAACTTAAGAG
Organism: Allium cepa; assembly: GCA_030765085.1. Taxonomy (NCBI): domain Eukaryota; kingdom Viridiplantae; phylum Streptophyta; class Magnoliopsida; order Asparagales; family Amaryllidaceae; genus Allium; species Allium cepa. The sequence goes on along the minus strand of CM060945.1, from coordinate 715,807,295 downwards.
ATATTGAATTAAGTTGATATTGGTATCGAAGTAAATAATCAAGTGGATTAAAAGAATATGAACTTAAGTTATGTAATAGAATTCAACTTTGGAAATTGAATTGAATTAATGGATTAAATAAAATAATGAATATAAGTGTTGATTCATTAAAATCTAATGTTATTAGAAGTTGAATAAAAAAATGAATGAAAGTAAGCAAAGTAATTTGGTTGTAATTAATATACATTGGTTGTTATTTGATTGTTGTTGATTGTATATAATTCATTAAGAGTTAATGAAATTGAATTAGTGAAATTGGAAGCTATGTAATTGAATTCAAATGGAAAGTAAATAAATTTGAATAGAATTAAATGTGAATTGGATTTAATTAGTGAATGCAAACTAATTAAAATTGAGAATGAATGTGATAAAATCCAATGTAAATAAATCAAATATGATTTAAAGTGAAAACCCAAATTCATTGAATATGAATGAGAATATAAATGAATATTGATTGGTTATGGATGTAATTGGTTGATGGTTGAATATATATTGCTTTAGTTGCATTTGCTAAGTGACATGTATAGTTATGTTGCTATATGTTGTATATTGAGATTATTTGCATATGTGCATGTTCTCATGTTGTTTGTTGAGTTTAGTAGGTGCGGATCGCGTTTGCTTCGCATTTGGAGTTCGCTTTAGCGCTATATTAGCCGTATATGCTCGCTAATAAAATATAAGGTACATATCTCGGATTAAATATCGCACTTTTATACTTTTTTCCCTTCGGGATGCCTCATTACTTGATGAGATGTATATTTGTGATATATATACTGTCATTTTTTTTTTCGGATCGAGCCGCGCAAAGGAGACTATGGCGAATTTTTCCGAAAATTTAAGGCGTTAGAAAAAATTTGAGAAAAATAGGAAAATTTTGGAAACTTAAGCTTTGGTTTGGAATTGAAAGTTAAATGATATAGTTTGTTTTTGAAAAGATAACTAAGTATGATTTGAAACTTAGTAAAAGTTATCATAAGAAGTTTAACTATGGATTTTGGAAAGTTAATAGATTCTGTAACTCTTCTTACTTGTAATTTCGAGGACGAAATTCTTTTAAGGGGGAAAGATTGTAACGACCCAGAATTTTTATAAATTAAAATTTGAATATTTAATTAATTTTAAATATTAATAAGTGAATTTATAAGTCAAATAAATTTTTATTTGAATTTTTGGGTTTAATTGGATAATTAAATCGATAATTTAATGTGTTAAATTATGGAAATAATTAAAAATTGAGTTAAATATGATTGAAAATAATTTGGAAAATTTTATTTAATCATACTGGAGTTATAGAAATATTTTAGAACTTTTAAAATCGATTTAAAAGTTAATTTGTGAAAATTGAATATTTTAATATTTAATAATCGACTGTAAAATAGTCAATTTTTGAACAGTCTCAGAATTGAACGAAACCAGTTTCATTGGATCCGTAATAGTAAGTTATTACCGGATTTCAAATTTCGTGTCAATCGGAGCTATCGTTTGATCGTGGCAGCTCGAAACGCATTGAATTGTTTTTAATTTAAATTTGGCGAGTCAAAATAGCCATTTTTCAAAAAGTCTCGGAATTCGACGAAACCAGTTTCATCGGATCCGTAATGTGATATTATTGTAAGGTTTCAAATTTCAAGTCATTTGGATTTACCGTTTGTCCGGTACAAATTAAAACGCCTAGAAATCGATTTAAATCGGTTTAATTTAAATTGAACGTTTTCAGCCATAACTCGCACATACTTCCGAATTAGCTTCCGAAACTTGTTCCATTGTGTCCGGAACGCGGGATAAACCCTAGGTACGCTGGTTACGGCGTCTAAATCGGAGTTTGGAATTCCCGGGATGAATAGTGTTTACGCTTGCTTTTCCTATAAAAGAACCCTTCACCCTTCATAAATTTCAACACTAAAACTAAACCCTAATTTACATTTATAGCCGCCTCTTTTATATGTAAGGCCAGAAATGAATTTCCTTTCCCCCTCAATCTCTCTCAATCCGTGAAGTTTTAGCCGAAGTGATCAACAGCAAAATCGAAGAGCACAATGAGATCTTGAAATCCATACGGTGATGATGGATTTTGGTGCAACGGAGAGGGAGTTATGTGAGGCCGTTCACCATCAGGTGCGCACGCATTTCCATGCGTTAGGAGCAGCCGAGCTTCACCACCTGGAGGCCGAGTGTGTGTGGTGGAAGGAGCTTCAAGATGCAAGTCTCCGATCGTGTTCAAATCGCTTGTTGTGGTTGAGAATTGAAACCCTAGAATTGAGCTATTGGGTTCTTTGTGTCGGCCTTGTTACTGAAGAAGGAACGTGGGAGAAGATGAGGGTGTGGATGGTCCAGATCAGGTTGGAGTTGGATCCAAGGGTGAGAGTGTGTGTATGTTGTAAATAATAAAGTTAATGTTGTATTTAGATTATAAAAATCGTGTACGATCTTATAAAATGCATAACTTTTTCATACGAGGTCGAAAAAATGCAAATCCAGTTGCGTTGGAATCGTATGGACGAGCACTACGCGACGGAGTTTGTTTGGAGTCGTTTGGAGTTAGTGAGAATTTCGGGTAAAATTAAACGCGCGTTTAATTTTATTCGAAATAAAAGCTTAAACGGAAATTAAAACCAAGGTGAGAATTTCTCACTCAATCGAATAAATTTCGATTTTATTTTAAATAGTTAGATTTAAAATATTTGAATGCATGTTTGAATGTTGATTAATATCTATTGATTGTTAAAATAGACATTATGCGCCGTTAGTAAGCGGATGTTATTTAATATAAACATATACCGCGAATATTTCATAAACAGTGAAATTGGTATTATATATAATATCAATATATATATATTGGCATATGTATATATTGCAGTTGATTGATTTCCCGCATTTTTTGTTTAGCGGATGAGACCCTATTACGCCGTTATTAAGCGGATAATATTTATTAAGAACATATACCGCGATAATTTCGTACTGGAGCGAAATTGGTATTGTGCTAATGTTTTTGGATGCAGGAAAACAGGTTGGAGGGATCCAACTGGATTCCTCAACAGTATTTATTTTATTTCAGATATTTTGATATTTGATGGATTATCATATCGATATATGATATCGTTGTTAGTCGTGATTGACTATTTGGTGTGTAGCATCATTGGACCCAGATTTTGGGATTTTAAAATGGTTTTAAAGTGATTTTTGAAATTATACTATATTTTTGGAATTGATCCATTATAAATAAATAAACGTTATAATTTTTAAAGTTATAAAAAAAATTATGGTTTTTGTGAAATATAGTTAAAAAGCTGATTTTTAGAAATACGATTAAAAGTCGATTTTTTTGAGAAATATGAACCAATGATTTTATAAAATAGTTTAAACTGGATTTTTGAGTTTATTATTAAAAGTTTGAATATAAGATTTATAAAATTTGATTATTTTATAAATCAGAATGGTGAAATTATAAAGGAATTTAAAGACGTTTTAAAAGAATAATATAATTTGATTTATATTAAGAGATTTATAAATGGATATTTATAAATTGAAATATTGACATTATAAAACGAGTTTTTATAAGTGTTTGAATGTAGTGAAAATGAATTTCATAAATGAATGAAATTTATAGAATTATAAACTGTGAAGTTATAAATAAAATTTATAAACAGTAAGATTTATAAATTTTGTGAAGTTAATTGAAGAATAGATTTGGTTAAATAAATGAATCTTATAAGTTCTAAGATTTGTAAATTGGAAAGTCTTTAAAAGAACGATTTTGTAAAATAATCGTTTTATAAGTAATTAACTTATAATATGAACTTGTAGTTTATAATTTAGTTATAAACTGGAATAGGTTAAGTTAAAAATTTATAAAAAGGAAGTTTTATAAATAAATAGATATGGAATTTATAAACGTTGTTTTATAAATTCACAAACGACTTATTTTGATAAGTTAATTGTTATAACTTAGAAATAGAGTTATATTCACGTTTTTAGACAGTGAATAATTCTTTGGATTAAAATGAATAGAAGGATGGAATTTGTTAAAGAAGTATATTCACGTTTTTGAATAGTGAATGATATGTTAAAGAAATTGTTTTGAATGAGATGTTTAAATTGAATTAAAACGATCTAACGATGTTTTAAAATGTGTTGAGATTCGAAACCATAGATTTCAACATTGATTGTTGAAATAGACGTTTTCGAGGAATAAAAGGAAATAGTGGACTATAACACTGTTGTTATAGTAAATGATTTCCGAATGGAAATGTTTGAATAGTATTGGGATTTATATATCTATTTTAATTTCGAATCCCTATACTAGTGATTTTGGGTTGTCGTAACGATGTTTTACGCAACATTCGTTTTGGCCCAAATAAATATGTTTAAGTGAATGATTTCCTTAAAGAATGAAATATATACTTAATCCGATTTAAGTATATTGAATATTTTCCAAGGTTGAAAATAAAAGATTTGAATTACTTATTTTTAATAAGTATGGAAATATTTTCCAATATGAAGTGAATATTTTGAATTTATCTTTTTGAAGATAAATTGGAAATGAAAAATTGAAATCATATATGCATGAATATTTTGAAATATAAATTCATTATGGAATCTATAAATGAAAATGGAATTTGTTAAAAATAAATATTGATTTATTTTTGAAGTGTGAAAATTATATATCTTGTAAAGATATTTTGGAAAGTAAATAATTTGGAAAATTATTTGGAATCTGGTGATGTATGCATATCCATTTATAGTTCAATAATCGACTATCAATATTTCCCTTTGAATGGGTAATTGATGTGATTTGTTTGAATGTGAATGCCACACTTATTTTTGAATAAGCGCTCACTATTCGGGTTAACCGGGAAAGGACCATGGGGTCGTATAACCCATTCCGAATATGTGATACGTCGTTATGAATTGCATTTGAAGATCGGTGTTGAAGACCGAGTATTTGTGAAAGCGATAGGATGACCTATCGATTGTCTCTGCACTGGGTAGCTCCTGGTATTGAGATCTCCTAAGTGATGGGAAATTCGATCGGGATTGTGAATACCCGTATTGCAAGGGCTTCGTAAGAAGTGCCCTTCGGTTTTGTTCGAGCCCGGAACAGACTTGTATGGATTGTATGCCTGACATTACAATTTGAGATATAAAGCCGATTTCTTTCAAATATATTTCTGTTGGTGGCGGAGAATTTATTCTTTGCTTAACACCCTTCTTTGAGACGTACGAGCTCAAAGGTTATATAGTTGAAGTTATCAGCGATATATCCCATTTTGGTAATGTGACATGCTGAGTGATGCTGAAATGATCATTGTGTTGATTATTGTGATAGGATCATTTATTTGATCGTCTATCTTAGTGATCATTATGTTGATCATTTGTTGACCCAAAGCACGGCTTTTTGTACAAAGTGTGTTTTTGTGGACGTGAATTCATCGAGCCTCACATCCCGTTAATGGTCAAAACAGGAAAGATGCGGCAAGGTTATGAGGGGTAGCTCCCTTTAGGGTATGTGCATTTCCTTCTGGAAAGGGTGGTATCATGGTATGGAGCCCAGATACTTACTCATGTTGATACACTATATCTATTTCTGTGTGGTGTTGTTGGTGACGAGCGCTCGGTTAAAGGTCCGATGGGACCGGGGGATGCCATATTCGTGTAGTAGTTACCTAGTGATAAAGGTAACCCGGCCTTGTGTTGGCAGAGAGCTGGTTAAGTTCTCGGGACGTCCAGCCAGAGGCGATCCCATGTGGCAGTAGGAAGTTCCTTAGCCTGACCATTTGTTGGAAATCCAATTCCCAATACGAAACTTGTACGGTATTAGTTGTAGAACCTGCCATTCACTTATGGTGGTCACCACTGTTTGGATAGTAGCTATAGTAGGCATAGTTCGAAATGTCTATGTTGGCTAAGATTTATATTCTACTTTCGAAATGAATTTTTCCTACACTATGCACTAGTAATAATATAAAAATGTTATTTTAAATGCGTATCAAGCATCTTTGACTATCATAAGGAGAAATCTCCTCCGATTCTGCGTTTGCATTGTGTGTGTGTGCGGGAGGCCTTATGGTAGTCTCATTTTTTAAAAGCATTGCGAATTGATTAAAAATATTCCTCTATTTTGATTTTAAAGTTAAATAAACTGTTTTGAGTTCTCACACCAGTCTCATGACTGACTTGGAGTTTATTGTTTTCCTTCCTAAACTCTGGGTGCCCACCAATTTCCACACGGGCAGTCAAGAGTTAGGTTTATCAGGATATTCTGGATATTCTGGAGTTGCTGGAGGCAAGCTGGATGGCATGGCGTATTACTAGTTTATATAGTATTTCTTTTTCCGCTGCACTGTTTGTTGTTGTATGATGTTGTACACTCTGATGATATGATGTAATGGAATGAAATGAAATGTAATAACTGATATAGTTCTTTGTTTAAAGATTATTCATTTATTATTATATGTTGTTCCGCTGCGAATTGTGAGATTCTGTTGTTGTTCTGTTGTTTTCTTCTGTCCCGTTCTATTTTTAAAATTCTTCTATCTTCTGTTTTTCTAATTCTCTGTTTTCTAAAAAAAAAATTGTCTATCTTCTTTTCCCTCTATTTTTCTTTTTCTTTCTTCTTTTTCTCTCTTCTTTCTTTTCTTTTCTTTTTAAAACCCATAACATCTCGGTTTTCGGCCTTTGATTTCTCGGCAGTCGATAAAGTGAGTGTCGATGTCGTATTTTCGGAAGACGAAGAATCCGCGGACGTTACATTTGTAGTTGTTCTAAGCTAGCCGTGCAAAGGAGATGCTGGCAAAAAATTTCGAAAATTTAAAGTGTTAGAAAATTTTTGATAATTTAAAATTTGGTTTTATTATAATTTGAATGGTTAAATAGGTAATATTAATTGGAACCTATGGATGAGTTTGGAAAGTTAGTAAGGATGATAGTGTGTCTTTAACAAAAGATTGTTTTGGGAAGATGTGTGAAAACCGTTTGGTTTTGGGGGAAATAGATAATGGGTTATGGACCATTCTTCCAAACTAGTAATTTCAAGGAGGAAATTCTTTTAAGGGGGAGGAATGTGATGGCCTGGAATTTTAGACAATTGAAATTGGAATATTTAACTTGAATTTCAAATATCGCTATTTATTGGATAATTTAAATATGGAATTTAAATTATGGGAATCAGGTAAATTGTTGAATCGGGAATTTTAAGCTGGTTAAAAATAATTTGAAGACGTGTAAAATTTATATTTATAATACTGAAGATAATAGAAGTGTTAAAATTGAATTTTAAGGTGATCTGTTCGGTTTTAAAGATTATATCATTTAAATAGATATTTAAAAATAGCCTTTCGAGGCACGGTCTTGGAATTTGACAAAGCCAGTTCCATTGGACCCGTAATAGTGTATTAATAAGATTTTAATTTTCGTAGTGTTTGGAGTTGTCGTGTGATCATACGGTAAGTAATGCGCTGAAATTGATATCGAAAATTCAATATATTAACTGGGTTCAAAAGCTATCTTTTCCATATGATCGAATTGGGACCCAAAACCTTTTCCATTGCATTTGAAATAGGGGTATAACATTAGAAACCCCTGGTGACACGCCTCGATAGGAAGTCAAAATTTTAGATGGTGATTTCAAGACGATTTAAATTTTAAATTTAAATAATATTGATATTCAAATTGTTTTAACAAAAGGTTTCTCATTCAAACACGTGTTCCTTGGTGTAATGCATGTCCATCCTATTAACATGCATTCCCCTTTTCTCTTTAAAATAAAAAATAAATAAATAAACGAACGGAAAAAAAGAATTATAATGGACGACGATTTTTTTCTTAGTCAATTCAGTTCCCTCTTTTGAGAATCACGGCCGTAATTTCAATTCAAGTCGCCCTCATTTTCTTTTCATTTGATAATCATGAATCTCATCCTCCTCTAAATCTACTGAAATCGAATCTAGCAAAGCTCGAAGACAATTTGAATGATTTCAAAGCAGGTTTACAATTCGAATTCGATTCGAACTCCAAACCTGATCTAAGCTGTTTAACATCGAAGTGGATGAGGTCCATTGTTTAACATCGAAGTCCACGGGGTTCATGGGTTACCGTCGAAGTGATTTTCAAAGTGATGGCTAAATTTACTCAGTGATTCACAAAGTGATTTTCGAAGGTAATCCATGGATCTCAAAGTGGATGCTGATCTTTGAAGTTGCCCTACATGGAAGTGGTTCTGCAAACAATTTTCGAAGACGTTCTATGAGAGAGAATTTCTCAAAGTGGTGTTCAAAACTTCTTTTTCCATTCATGCACAGACATGTGGGCAGGAAGGCATTGGAAGGAGAAGAGTAAGGGGTGCGGGCTTGGGCCGGTTTCGTATGGTATAAGCTTCATTTTCTGTTTTTAAAATTTGAATTCATATTTAAAATTTGTAAGTAAGTGAACATGGAAAATATAGAATTTATATATTACAGTGTTAAGAGGATTCGTGAATTACAGTGAACTCGAATTCCAAAAATTTTCAGTATAGTAAATCTGGTAGTTAATGAAACTATTATTAGTTGCAAACTGAAAAATAAATAAATGAATATATTAGGCTATTTATTTATTTAAAATTAGTAAATTAAAATGTTAGCTAAGTAAATCTATTAAAATGGTAATTGATTGTTCGATTATTTTGAATATTAACAACCATACAATGTTTATATAAGTTTTAAAAATCATGAAGGAAATAGCCAGTTTGGGTCGGATTGCAGAACAAAATCAAAGGTGAGTTAATCTCACTCAATTTGGATTACTATTTAACTTAAATAGTTAAATTTAAATTATTTGTTGAATGATCGAATTGACTGGATGTGGTATTATATATAATAGTGTGTCTGTGTATTGGAGTGATTGATTTCCCGCATTATATAGCGGATGAGACCCTATGCGTCCCTCATAATAGCGGATGATCCTTTATACCGCGATATCCTGCCTTGAAGCGGGATTGGTATTTTAAATTGTTGTGCTAACATCTGTGGATGCAGGGAACAAGTTGGAGCGATCCAATGGATTCCTCAAAACACTGAATTTATTTTATATTCAGTAATGTGATTTATGAGATAATCTGTGATGATTATATTGATTATATTGGGAATTTAAATTATTGAATGTTATGGCTAGGTTAAATATATATTGATATTTGGGAAAATGAAAAAAAATTATAATGTTTGGATTTCTAAAGGAAATAAAAAGGGAAATTTTTAAGTAAAATAATTTTAGTGAATTTGGGTAAATTAAAGATTGAATTTGGAAAAGAATAAAAGTCTGCTTTTTAAATTCTATTAAATAAATTCTGAGTATGGAAATGAAGAGACTGATTTTAAATAAATGGAAATAAAAGAGTTTAGAGACTTAAAATGGTCTTGTTATAAAATTTAAAGGATTTTATTTTCAAATTTAAGATTTAAATGTTTGGGAAGAAATAAAAGGGTAGGATTTTGAATGAAGTATGAAATGGATATTTTAGTTTAAAATAAGATTTAAATTATAAATATAGAAGAAAGTATGGAATTAATGGGTTTTAAAATAAATTTAGGTAAGTAAAGGAATTTGTTTTAAAATGGAGTCAGTTTTGAAAATCGATTTGAAAACTGATTAAGTGGTTGAAACTGGGATTTAAGGAGAATAAGACTATGGAATTTATAAATGGGGTTTATAAATAATATTTCATCAGACGATAATTTGGAAGTATAAATTCTGGATGGAAATTTATAAGGGAAGGGTGATTTTTAAAAAATTAAATAGTGGTTTATTTTTAAAGGTATGGAAAGGAAAGTGTATTTCCCTAAAATGCTAAGTATATTTTCAAAGAAAGATTTCCAATTATAAGTTTGAGGTTTTAAAGTGGTTTTAAAGGAATGTTTTTGAAATAAATTATTATTTAGTGGTTTTAAAATTTTTAAAGTCAATATTTATTAAGTTAATTATATAGTAAATTATTTTAAAAGTTTAAATGGGTATTGTGATTTAAAAAATAATTATTAGTATTTATATTTTATAAAGTAGCTTTATTTAAAAAAGTAGTCTAACTAAAGTTTTTATTTGGGAATTAGTATAGAATTTCATAACTTTTATTTTGAACAAGTCTTTTAAATAGTTTTATTTTATGTGTTTTAAAGTATATATATCTATGGATAAGTTATTTAAATTATTTGAAATCTAAGTTATTAAGACTTGGTGCTTTCCAGTGGATATAAAGCAATGGGTGGAAATTTATTCTGCGAGAGAGAAGTGATTTGAATATTGTTTTCAAAGCGCTGAAGTGTAGAAAAATATCTTGTGAAGATATTATGAAATAAATAAATTTGGAAAATTTTTAAGGCCTGATGGTTGTTTGTGGATGTTATATGATAGCTAAATAACCGACTATGAATATTGGCCAATGCGCTGATCGTTTCGAAGAGACCGGGATCATGATTAATTTCTCGAAAACCACTTTGATCCGGTTTGAACGTTTTCATGAGGAAGATAAGAGCTTGGAGTCGAAGATGGAGCAGTGAAGTGTAAGGGCTAATCGCTACTAATCCAGAGGGTGATTCCAAAATTGATGTAGTAGGAATAGTGCCTTCGGTTCCGTTCGGACCCAGAGCGGACTTGTATGGATGAATGCTATTAGAACATCGTTAGAATTGTACGCAAATATGTGCTAAAAAGGTAACGCATAGCCTCGAGCCTCATCAACCAGGAATGGCTAAAACAGGGGAGGTGCACGCAAGGCTAAGTGGCTTACAACCAATTAGGGTAAGGTCATCCCTGTCTAGATGTCCCTTTTATTTGGTTGTGTGGGCGGTTGCTGATCCCAACCGTAGGGTGATCTTATTTGGAATATCCAGTAAGGGGTAGCTTCGGTCTTGAGTAGCAGTGGATCAGGGTGGATCCTCGGTACCGTGATCTAGGCCACGTACTATGACGGACGGTACCCCAATAGCCCTTCCATTGATGGAAACCCAATCTCCAATAAGTGCCTTCGACTTGTTTGTATACCTATTATGTTGGAATTTAATGAATATAACAATTTTGGCTATTTGAATAAGTATTTGTGTATAGACACTACTATAATATCAGAGGATTTGATAAGAAATGTTTCGGTCATCATAAGGTAAAAACCTGACTGTTTATTTGTAGCATGGTCTTACGAGATGCCTTTGACTTTTAAAAGGATGTTGAAAACTTTAATAATCCAATTGATTGTGTTTTCTCACGCTGGTTTTCCAGTGATTCGGGTATTGTTTTATTACAATGCTCGGGTCAGACTGAGTATTATAGGATATAGCGAAGAATGCTGTCAAGCTCAAGAGATGAGCTGGATGGTGAGACTTGTCACATGTATTTGACGAATATTCTGCTGTGTATGATTAACTGCATAGTCGGTTCTGTGAGGACAGGGTATGATAACTGTCCAGTTGTGTGCTTCAAATTTGGTTGTACTCTGATGATGTAATGTTATAAACAGATATAGTTCTTTTGGATTTAAAGATTAGTCATTTATCTATTATATATTGTTCCGCTGCAATTGTGAGATTCTGATATTGTTTCTATTTCTTCTTCTACCTCCTTCTTCTTTAACCCTAATGGTTCGATTTTCCTGCATTCGACTGTTCGGTATTAGATACAGTGGACGTATTGATGTCGATTTTCGAGCGTCGAAAAATCAAGTCGTTACAGAATTCCTCTAAAACAATCTTTTAAACAACTTTAAAACTTTTAACTTATACTTAAAAATCTACTTTAAAAATATACTTGGCTTTTCTCGAAATTTCACTTCCCATTCCAATATAACCGTCTGGTCATTTTTAAATCCTTCTTGATTTATCTCAATTTATTTACGTTTCAACCCGTAAATTTCTTATCCACAACTTTAAAAATAAAATCACTCTTTATTTTTAAAACAAATTACCCATTAATTTATAAATTCTCACCGTGAATTTATACTTCCAAATATCCACTGATATCTTGTGTTATTTTATAAACCCAGTTTACAAATTCCATGGTCTCATCCTCCTTTTAAAACATAGTTTCAAAATTAAATCGATTTCCAAATTGAATTCCAAAATTTACTCCATAAATTTATACTTCCAAATATCCACTGATATCTTATGTTATTTTATAAACCCAGTTTATAAATTCCATGGTCTCATCCTCCTTTTAAAACACAGTTTCAAAATTAAATCGATTTCTAAATTGAATTCTAAAATTTACTCCATATTAGAATAAATTCCTTTACTTGCTCAATTTATTTCAAACCCATTAATTCCAAATTATGATTTAAAATCTTAGTTAAACGGAAAATATCAATTTCATACTATATTTAAAAAATTTCCTTTTATTTCTTCCCAAACTATTTAAATCTTGTATTTAAAAATAAATTATTTAATTTTTAAACAATACCACCTAAATCCTTAAAATTCATTTATTTCCATTTATTCAAAAATCTTTATTCCCACATTCGGAGTTTATTTACTAGAATTTAAAAATCAACTTTTATTCCTTCCCAATTTCATTCTTAAATTTATCCAATTTCACTATATTTATTTTACTTAGAATTCCCTCTTCTATTTTTCTTTAAAATCTATTCCTTATATTTTTGATATTTCAATATACCCAAATTATATATATATATATACATATATATATATATATATATATATATATATCCCATCAATCCATAACATTCAATATTTCAAAAACCCGATAAAATCAATCACAGATACTCAATCAATCGTATCAAAGATTATGAAAACAAATTTCAATAATGTGAGGAATCTAGTTGGACCAACCTGTTTCCCTGCATCCACAGATGTTAGCACGACATGAAAATATCAATTCCACTTCGAGGTGGATTATCGCGGTATATGGGGTCATCCACTATTATGCGAGGCGCATAGGGTCTCATCCGATATATAATATGGGAATCAATCACTCCAATATATATATACTATTATATGTAATATCACATCCAATCAATTCAGTTATTCAACAAATAATTTAAATTTAACTATTTACATTTAAATGGTAATCCAAATGAGTGAGATTAATTATCCTGTAACTTTTGTTTGCAACCCAGCCTCGGGACAAACTTGTCGTCGTACGACACACCAACCTCTAGTTACCATGCTTCGATCTTCTCACCAAAAGTCGGTAGCACCTTCACAAACATCCCCAAGAAGTTATTCGTGATATGCCAGAGGAGCCGTCCCCATCGCTCGCATTCGCGATGCTCGAGATCGACCCGGGCATCGTGCCCAAGCTCTAGCACCCTGCCCAAGGAACAACATGCTAAATCACATTAACTTCCTGCTCAACCGCTCTCCACGACCCTTGGCCTGACCTTCCCCTCACGACTCGCCCCATTGCTCACGAAGACGCCGCCAAAACCCTAAGATCGAGTGCACCTGGCCATCATTACTCGATGCCACGCAAGCGCCGCACAGTAGAACCATCGACGAGCAACTCGAGATGAACCTCTCTCCTCCCTCGCACAGTTATGGGTTTCAAGTTTTGATTTCATTTTCGTTTTGATTTAAGGGGAAAAAGGGCAGGGAGGTACGTGCTAATTTTAGGAGGAGGAAACATGGATTGGCCACTTTTAATCACTGGCCATTTTCTCGTTCAGGATTCATGAGAAAGAATGTGGTTTTGAAGATTTTTAAAAGTTGAATGAAGTTACAAGTTGATTTTAAAACAAATCTTTTCCTTTCCTTCATTCGATTTTGAGGCCGACAAACTTTTTTTAGAAGACACGTTTTAGAAGATGCAGGAAACGTGTCCTCTGGGTGGACAAATGTTGGATGTGTCAACAGTTAATTTAAAGGAAACACATATATTATATTTAAATTCAAATTTAAATTTTAAATCATTCCAAATTACGCAATTCAAAATCTCGACCTCCTATCGAGGCGTGCCACTAGGCGTTTATAATGTTATACCCCTATTTCGAACATGATGGAAAAGGTTTCAAGTCCTAATTTGATCGTATGGAAAAAATAGCTTTTTGAACCCATAAATTATATTGAATTTCCGATATAGATTTTAGCGCATTTATATATCGTATGATCACAGAATAACTCCAAACGTTCCAAAATTTGAAATCCGATAATAATACAGTATTACGGATCCAATGGAACTAGTTTCGTTGAATTCCGAAATTGTGCCTCGGAAGGCTATTTAAAATATCAATTTAAACGATATATTTTCAAAACTAAACAAAACACTTTTAAATTTGATTTTAAAACTACTATCATCTTCAGTATTATAAATTTAAATTTCATAAGTCTTTGAAATATTTTTAGCAAGCCCAGAATTCCTGATTCAGCAATTTACCCCATTTTCAATTATCAAATTCAATAATTTAATTGCCAAATAAATAGTGATATTTGAAATTCAAGTTAAAATAACTCTCAAATATTTAAAATCGATTAAATATTCAAATTTCAAATATCTAAAATTTTCGAGTCGTCACATTTTATGTTATTTGGACATGTATATGATAGTTTATTCATGTTGACATGTTATTCCCTGATTTGGATATGAGTTGTATGTACATACATGTTGCTAATTTAAATAACTATTAAGTGAATTGGAATTAAAATTAAATAGTAACTTAAATTAGTACCATTGGGATTGCTAAGCAACCTTTTGAATTTACGAATTATATTTCTGAATTAACTTCAATTCTTAAATAAATTTAGAGTTTATAGTTTACCAATGATTGCCAAGTTGTGCTATTATGTTGTAAAGTTATTTATAAGTAATAACTTATTTATAAAGGGATTTTACTGAAGGTTTACTTAAAGTGGTTTACAAAAGATAACTTGTAAATGATATTTTATAAAGGAAATTTTACAAAGGTTTTATAAAGAAGTTTTATAAAGAGTTTTAACTTGGAAAGAGATTTATAAATCATTTTAGAGATTTCAAAGGAAGTTTAAATCTAATTTGGAAACATATAAGTGGTTCGGAATGTGAAGTAAAGGGGTTAATTGTTGGTGATGTTTTTAAAAGGGAATTTTTGGCCATTTAATGTGGAAGTTTGAAGATCCACTACACCATACAGCTCAATTTGCCATACCCAAATGTGCATAAACTGCCACGGTCTTAAGTCATGGCAATTTTACCATGGGCCTGCGCCGTGGTAAAACAAATTACCATAGTTGCATACCATGGCCATTTTGGAACGGCCTTAGACCATGCCAAAGTTATCAAAAAAATTCAACTCCTCCCCCCTCCCCCCTCCCCCGCTATACCAGATCTCAATATATTTCATGCGTCTCCAAAAATAGAATGCTCCTTCCATAATCTCATCCATTATCCTCCTGCGCTTCTTAAATCGAATGGCCTAAATCTCATCCTTTTTCACCCAAAACGATCACCGTTGACGTTGCTTAAATCGAAAGTAGGGATCTCTGTGGAAATAGTAACCATTGATGGTGCACAATTGGGAAAATACAGTTGTATTTTTCGCTGGTTTGATCAGTTGTCTTCTTAAAGGATAAACTATTTTTCGTTGTTTATTTTTTGATTGAATTAGTAATTATATTTGATTTTTTGAGAAGTTTGATTTTGTCTAATATTTAGTAATCTTAGAATTATTTGCGTCTACAGTTTCTTATGTATTTGGGGAGAATTTTGAATTTTCCTATTTTGATTTTGTTGAATTATGAAGTTTGATGTTTGCAGATGTTATGGTACTTCAATGTTTTTGTAATATTTGATTTCACAAAATAAACTGCATTTTTGATAACATGTAATATAACTTAATGATAAGAAAATTAAAAAATAAAATGTTATGCTAACTAAACTCATAATCACGTATCCAAACAAGTTGGAATTTTCCTTTGCAGCAACATGTTTGAGCAAATCTGCCCAGTATAAACCTATGTAATTTAATCAATTTTTCTTTACTTTTTAACAACTATCTGGCGAAGTATGAATTAAGGAGCAGGAACGTTAAATGGTTTTTTCAAATGTTATAATTTCATTAACCATTTACTGCATTTGCAGTTTTTTTTTATGTTAGTTCAGTGTAGGCTTTTAGTGCGTACCTATAGAGAAAGCTAGATATTTAGTGCAACTAATCTACCATAAACTTGCCACTATGAGATACTACATGTTTTGATTTTCCTTGTGTGGTTATCTTGTTACTATAAACTAAATACATATTGGATATTATATATATAATAATGCAAAATAAACTAGATATAAAATTAGAGTGAATATAATTATAATGCTACAAAGTCTTTGATTGCCATATATAAAGGTGTATTTTTATGACAGTAGCTCTGTCAGTAAGAGTATATGTATAGTTCGTGGTGTGCGAGTTTTTCTTTTTCTTGTTGTGCATCTACCTTGCTTACCATTTTTCTTTTACATATACTTTGTTTTTTTATATGAGCATGAATGCTTTTATAGTGTTATACATAGATGGATTAGTTTAAATCTTTTGCATTCTAAACTATGTCATTGTTTTATATCTTGCTGAGGAGTATCTAATTGTTCAGTTTACTTTGCATGTAGTCCTATTAATTTAATTACTTTACTCTTACAAACTGCTATGTATATATTTTTAAAGTGATTGTGTAGTCGGCCGCTACTTAAACTTATGCAAGCTAATTTATATACTTTCAATAATGGATCTTTCAATGCTATATCATCTTTTAGTGTTATGTTATCTTCATATGTTAATTTTAGCAACTCAATTGTTTTACTAATATAAAGTGTTATTATCATGCATTTTATAATAATTAGCAATGTACTACTTCTAGTATACGAGAATGTAAATTATTTTATTCGGTGTGCATGTGTTATGTAAATTATTTTTTTCATTTTCTTTTTTTGAATTCTTATTAGTATTTCAGTAAATCTTTTTCTAGAATTCGATATAAACATAATTCCACCCTGTAAATAATGTTCTTATATCGGGGAGTTTATATGTTGAGGGAATACTCAAAGAAGCAAATACAAAAGATTATGCCTAGAATGTAGAAACAAAATTGTCGACTTCTAACTCACAAGGGCCTTAATTTTCTCTCTATTTATATCATGCAAATTAGTTCGTTAATCTAGTATTATGTCATGTGTTTTGTGGTGGCATTACTTATTTTTGTGTTTGTGATTAGTTAGTGTGAAGATTTCTGCATTTACTTAGTATACTTGGAGGCATTTGTTTTGTTTTTATAGCCTTTTATTAAGAAATATCTGAACTTTGAAATGTTGTTTGATGTCAACTAGTTTACTAATTTTTCTGACCAACTATAGAAACACACACGGGAATAGTACCTATATTCATTCTTGTTTTGCTGAGACATGGGCCATTCTTCAAATTAACAAGATAGTGCGAAGACCATTGTATCTGCTGGAAAAATTCATAGGATCAAGATTTATGTTTTCATTTCCACCTCGATCGTGTATGTTTTTAAAATTCCAATTTATTTTACATTTGTATTTTTGTGTATTTTTATAGAAAATTGTCTGAAATTCAGTTGAATCGTTTAAAATTTTAATTCGAGCTATTGTCTTTCAGTTCAAATTGGCTGAAATTTAAAGCAGTTTAACGTGAGATTTATTTTATGAATTTGTTTAATTTGGCCAATTAATCAGGTTAATTACCTAAATATGTATTAAGATTTAAGCTTTGAATAGGCTAGGGAAATAGGTACCTCAGGCATGTATGAAACTACATGAATTTTAAACATACTAGTTTTGCATATAATAATAAAGTTTCCTACATATATATAGATCCCAAATATATCCCAAATAGATACAAAATGAAAAGTTAAGGCTAATGTTGTGAAAAGTTTAAAAATGGAATCAAATTTAATAGAATAGTGAATCTAAATCTTCATCAATCATAACGCAAAAATATGAAAATGAAGATTAAATTAGATGACATTCATTTCCACCTACTCGGATGGGAATTGTTCAGTCATATACCATTTGGCATTTTCATGGAGAAGAATCGACAAAGAAGCAAAAACAATCTATTAATCAAGCCATAAGTGCTGATAAGGTTGAACATCCTAAGATGGAAGACTTGGTCAATGATGCTGATAGATTTCATCATTTTCAACCTACAAGTCCATTGCCCGATAATATTGGGGAACCGTCTATGGTTGATGTTGATCGACCGACCAATCAAAGGAAGAAGTGTAAATTAAGAGCCATTGTATCCTTCATACTCTAAATGTATAATAAAATTGTATGCCATTGTGAAACTGAATAGCCTAAAAACTCAATACGGATTTACTGACAATGGTGTGACTGCACTCCTCGAATTTATAAAGGAGTTGCTCCCTGAAGGTAACACACAACAGACAAAGCACCCCGACATGAAGAAGATGATTAAACAAGTTGGGATGGATTACAAGACTTATGATGCATGTATTATTGACTACATGTTATACTGAAAAGATGATGCAAACAGAGTTTCTTGTACAATCTACAATGAAATAAGATATAAGACAACGTTCAAAAGAGAAAAGAGCTACCAAAGTACCTCAAAAGATGTTAAGGCATTTCCCTTTAATTCCAAGATTGAGGAGACTATATACCATACCATGGATAATAGATGCTATGACTTAGCATGCTTGTGCTAAGTTCGATTCAAATGTAATGCATCATCCACAAGACACTTCTCAATGGCGAGTTGCAGATTGTTTTGATGAAACATTTGCTATTGAACCACAAAATATCACACTTGGCAACTGAAGTTTTCAATCCATATGAGTCTCTAGCTAGTCATTATTGTTGTTGGTCAGTAATCATAGTATCATATAATCTTCCTCTATCAATGTGTATGAAAAGAGAATTCTCAATGTTGACATCGTTGATTTCCGGGACAAACAACTAGGAAAGGATGTCGATGTTTATTTACAACCATTGATAGACAAGTTAAAGCAGTTATGGGAAGGAATCAATGCATTTGACTAATTTAATAATTCCGAATTCACAATGAGAGCTAGGATGTTATGGGAAATTCATGATCATCCTCGCTAGGTACTTTTTCGGGGTGCATAACTCATGGATATTTTGCACGTCCTATTTGTGGGGAAGATACTTTATTATTATTTTCCTGAAAGTAAGAAGATGTGTTACATGGGACATTAAAGATTTCTTCCTTCCCAACACAAGTTTCGAGATGATTAGGCAAACTTCAATAACGAACAAGAATAACGTAGTCCTCTATGGCCATTTAATGTTTACCAAGTTGAAGAAAAAGTAGAAAATATCAAGATGAAAGTTGGTAAAACGAAACAAGAAATCGGTCGAAAATGAAAAAAGAAAATTGATTATGAAGACCTTATCAATGTTCCTACATGGTATAGAAGGTCTATCCTCTTTGATTTTCCATATTAGAAAGCAACTTTGGTCTGACATAATGTTTATGTTATGCATACAGAGAAGAATGCCACCGAACATCTTATCAGTACAATTATGTGTCATAAGGATAAGTCAAAAGATGACATCAATGCATGCAAGGATTTGAAACCATGGGTATAAAACAAAAATTATGGGTGAGGGAAAGTCGTCAAACAAATAAAATACTATACCAGAAGCAACTTTCACTTTGAGTAAAGAAGAAAATGTACGGTTTTGCACCATTTTGAAAAACCTTAAAGCACCTAGCAAATTCTCTTCTAACTTCCACAACAATGTGAGCATCAATCCTTCTGAGCTAACAAATATGAAGTCACATGATTATCATGTCATAATGCAACAATTACTTCCGGTATTGCCTCAGCATTCTTATCCATAACATAATGATCTGCATAATGTTGTATACCATATAAGTCTATTCTTTAGCATTTTGTGCTCAAAGGTGACCAATAGGGAACATCTTCTAAAAGTAAAGGGTAGTTTGGTAGAATCAATGTGTGTGTTTGAACTATATTTTCCACCCGCATTTTTTGATATCAGTATCCACCTTATGGTTCGTCTAACCAATGAAGCATTGATTTGCGGCCCTGTTAGATATAGATGGAGGTATCCTTTTGAATGGTAAATGACTAATTTTTGTTTTATTCTTCATCATTCGATTTAAATAGCTACCGGTTATTACAATTAATTACCTATATAGGTTAATGAAAACGTATAAAGGATATATGCGCAAGAAAAGATATATTGAAGGGTGTATTACAGAAAGATATATTGTACAGGAAGCAAGTTATTACTGCATGAAGTATATGCCAAAAGTAGGCAATGACACTCATAAATACCCGCATAGCTTTTTTAAACGAGGATGATGAGTTTGCTGGTGAGATGCCTCTAGATAGTGGTAAAGATATAACCTTGACCCAAGTTCATCTTGAACAAGTTCGTAGATGGGCCCTTAATAAGTATGATGGATTGGATGAATCGGAGAAGTAGGTTCACTAATTTATCCTGAATTCGCACTATTGTAAAATAAATTAACTCATATATATGTATTATGTCTATCGTGGGAGGTATAACATCTATGTGAAAAGTACTAAATCTAAATCTCGAAGTAAGGTTACATCTGTGGAAACTTGTCAAAGTTTCGCTCTATGGTTACGTGATGAGGTATTACATCTTCTTAGGTATCCATTTGTATTTAAGTGGATCATACACCATCACGATTATGTTTTTTGCTTGTTGTTTTTTTTTTAGTTGGCCAAGACCAATGAAGTTGATTCAACTCTTTAGCAGTTGGTGAACGGGCCGAAGGTCCAGGCACGTAGTTATACGAAGTACCTTCTGAATGGATTCATATTTTCTCCAAAAAGTAACGAAGAACGGATTGTTATACAAGATAGTGGTGTTTGTATGAGAGCAACTGCAAAATTTTGAGCGAGTGGGAAGGATAAAAATTACAAGGAAGCATAAACAATGTATCATGGAGTTATTCAGCAGATAATCGAGTTGGATTACATTGACTTCAAACAAACAGCTTTTTATTGTGATTAGATAAAGGTCGAAGATAAGATCAATGGTTGTTAGATAAATCCCATTTCAAACTTGATTAAAGTTAAATTAGAGAAATTAAAGACCAAAGATAGAGTGAATGATGTGCCATTTATTCTTGCATCAGAAGCGAGTCAAGTGTTCTACTCAAAGGATTTAAAAAGTAACGGATGGTTTGTGGTTTTGCATACATCAAAATAGTTGACTACAACCGTGGATGACACTGAGTTTCCTATTGTCTATCAATCCTGTAGCGACCCGACTTTCTAGCACAAAAAAATCGCATCACTAATTAATAAAGAAAGGGATAGAAGAAGAAAAGAAAGAAAATAAAAAGAAATAACACATCAGAATCTCACAACGGAACGATTTAAATATAATATAGAAACATATACTTAGTATCAGAGTACACAATCAAACATCTCAATTTAGACAGTTATAACATTTCTGTCTAATACAATACAAGAACATCAACACAGAATAACACACAGCGGAAACTCTAACCATATATCTATACGCTGAAGCCTCCTGCTCCAAAGCTCCTCCAGATTTCGTCAAGGATAACCTGAATCACTTTACTCATATATAATATGAGTACCCAAGAGTTTAATAAAATAGAAAATAAACACTCGGGTCAGACAGGGGTCTGGTGTGCGTAAACGGTTTAAGATTGCTTAACTTTAGAAAATTCTTTGAAAGGAAAAGGTATCACGTAAGACTTCCCACACATAAACATGGAAAAGTTTTTACCTTACGCTAACCAAAACATTTGATAGGAAATCCAGTGATATTATAATAGTGTCTAGGGTTTTCAAATAAATATGAAATAGCCGAAATTGTTACATTTATTAAATTCCAGTTACATAGGTATACAAACAAAACCGTAGGGTCTCGTAGGGAAAATTGAGTTTCCATCAATGGCAGGGCTACTGGGGTACCGCCCGTCACAGTACGTGGCCTAGATCACCGTACCGAGGAGTACTCCCACTCCCATGCATCACAATGCCGGGACCCTTCCTTACTGAACAGTCCCGAACAAGACCACCCTGCAGTTGGCTACAGATCCAACTGCCCATAAAGCCGAAATGAAAAAGGACATCTAGACAGGGATGTATCTCGCTCTCCAGTGGGAGCTACCCACGAAGCCTTGCTGCACCTCCCCTGTTTTAGCCATTCCCGGTTGATGAGGCTTGAGGCTGCGATTACCTTTATAGGACACATCTATCTTAGAATGCTCATCGTCCACCTGACGATGTTCTGAAAGCATTCAATCCATACAAGTTCGTTTCGGGTTCGAATGAAACCGAAGGCACTATCTCGTTGCACTCATTTTGGAATCACCCTCAGAGTCAACGACCATAGCCCTTGCACTCTGAATCACCATCTCGAACCTATAAGCACTATTACGTCAAACTCATTACGGAATCACCCACAGAGTTATACTGACGTATAGCCCTTACACCTTGAGTCTTCACTCGCTCCACTTGGATTAACGACCTAACGTTTAATTGGAATCGATGTGGTTTTCGGATATCCAAATATGGAAACCCAATCTCGGTCTCACCGAATCCAAACGCCATTTTAATGTCCAAGTTGTACTTAAGGGATTTAAACAATAGATATTTCAGAAAATATCACTTAACATTAATGGATGTATCATATTACATAGATAGATAAGCATCTATTATCACATGCATCTATACATATCACAAAGTAGCATATAAACCACATCTCAGATATAACATATTCACATCATCACATATCAACCAAAGACATAAAATATCAACCAATATCATTAACTCATCCAATGATATATATCATCCAATCATTAATCATTCATAAACAAGTTTTATCCAAACTTAATTAATTTAATTAATCCTCAAATTAAATTAATCCTTACTTAAACACTTGGATTATCTTCAATCCAACTTCTTATTCATTAATTAATTACAAATTAACTAATTAACTAACATCACTTAATTATCCACTTCAATTAATCTTCCTTGATTAATTATCACTTAATTACTTTAAGTAATTATTCTTAATTACCATATTGATTAATCATCCTAATTAATTACTTCCAAATTACACTAAGTAATTACCTCTTAATTACCTCTTTTAAATTAACCATATTTGATTAATTATTCCATGATTATCCTTTTATAAATTACACCTGATTAATCACTTTTAGTTAGTCACACTTGATTAATTACTTTTGATTAAAACTACTAGATTAATTACTTTTAATTAATCATATTAGTTAACTACTTTTAATTAATCGCCATTGATTAATTACTTTAATTACATTTAGTAATTAAAACTTAATTATAAATTAATTATTCTTAAATTAGTAATTAACACTAATTAATTATTTTCTTTAATTAATGATTATTTCCATTAGTTAAATTTATTTCTTAATTAATTACTTTTACAAGTAATTAATCACTTAATTAATTGCTCTTAATCCTTTTATTAATTAATCATTAATCAAATAATTTAAACCTTTAACTAATTATTAATTAAGTCTTTAATTAATAACTCAAGTGATTAATTCTTAATCACATTTACTTAATTACTTTTAATAAAGTAATTAAGTTTTACTTAATAACTTCTAGTAATTAACACTTAATTACTTTCCCAAGTAATTATATAAGATTAACCCATAAGTGATTATCTTAATTAATCACAGATTAATTATTTAATTAATTACTTTACTTAATCATTTTAAATTAATTAAATGATTCTTTAATTTACTATATTAAAATATTTTTAATTAAGAAAACCATTCATATTAAACAAAACACTTTAATTATTAATAATAATTGAATTATCTCAATTATTTTCACAAATTTGTTTATTTTTAATTATTCTAACTTTTAATTACTTAAATTATAATTGATTACCAAATTCTAAATCATTAAACTGTATTTAAATAAAATATAACATTGTAGAAATCAATTTATAATTAAACACATTTTAAATTGAACATTAAAATCTCTAAAACCTTCCCAAAGTTATTTAATAGCAATTAATATAACCTATTTTCAAAATTCACGTATTTTTTTTTATTACTTTCACATTTATTATCTAGAAAATTTGTTTAACCTACTTAAAACAATTTAGTTTTATAAACAAACTTGTTTAACTCTTGTTTTTAATCTAGAATTATTTACAAACTCATAGTATCTTTGTTTAAAACCTTTTAAAACCTTACGGTTAATCTTTTTTTTAAAACTTATAAAAACTTTCAGAACCCAAACTAAAGCATGTTGGGCAACTCGAGCAAACACTCAGGAACTCACGCGTCGACCCCGAGTCTTCCACCCTTCCACCCTACTTCGAGACAATCATCAATTATCACGAAACATACTTTGGGTCTTCTCCTTCTTCTCCCCAGATCCCAAACTTCCTGATGCACGCAGTCATGCACGTCAACATGCACGACCAACCTCACCAACGACGAACCGCTCTCCGGTCATCATCACGTCGCACTAGACCCCGGCATCCCTACGCACAACCCAGAAAATACGTTTCGATCGAAGTACAAAATTAAACTCTTCAACCAAAAAAACAGTTCGAAACCCATACCATCATAATCGACCACCGCCGGCCATCCCCTTCACTAGAGACCACGCCACCACTACCCTAGCTCCGCCACTACCCCCAGATCCTACTGCACAAGAGTGGTCAACTCCGATAGCCTCACGACGTCGAGAATCCCCTGGAAACACTCACGATAAAAAAATAGCACCCAAAACCCTACTACCTCAAACAACGATCACCACACACATCAATAAAATGCACCAGTATTTTTCGGATGACCACCATTATCCCCTCCACCTTCGTGCACAGTCCCGTTCATTGATTCGACGCCGGTCGTCCCAATTTGGCCAAAAAGTCAAAATTAGTAAATCCCAAAATTCTCTTAAATTCCTAATCTAAAAATCATGATACTAATCTCAAAAATCATGATTTTGCATTTGAAATTCAATTATATAATTCAAATCCAAAATTGATTCGGTTAATTTTTGACCAATAATAAGATTTACTGTAAATTTTAAAAATTCAGGCTAATAATACATTTTAAAAACCTATAACCATTTTTAGATGATGGACTACTTGATTTTAAACATCTTCTACTTACATATCAAAAGTCAATACGCATTCAATATGGAATTATTGATTTAATTATGAAGTTGGAGTCTGTTATATTACACAGAACACATGTATACTTCACAGGCACAACAAATATACTCCAATTCAAACATGCATTCAAATTTAAATCAAATATTCCATCAACATCATGTTATTCAATCATAGAAACAAGTTGAATCCAATGTTCAAACTGTTTTTAAAAGATTTATTCACTCACCTGATTTGGCAAAAGAACAGAGAGCAGAAAATAGAACTATTTTCCAGGCTTTTGAATTCACTGCATTCTTCTTGAAATTGTTACTTGATTAATGAACTTGCATGTTGATGTTTCTTCTGAATTATTCTTTGCATGATGAATTTTAAATCTTGTAGCTGAGCATTTGAAAATGAACTTGCATTTGCCCCCCCCCCCCCTCCTTTTTTTCTAGATTTTCTTTTGATTTCATGGATTTCCAGATTTTACTGATTTCATAGATTCCATTTTTGTTTTGATTTACATTCATACTTGATCTTTGTTTGATTCTATATCTTTGTTTTGTATTAAGTTTGAGTTTGAAGAAAAATGTTTTCAGCTGAAGAATAAAACTCATTTTCTATTTACAATTAAATTTTAAATTTTATTATTAATGTTAAAGACATTTGTCACTTTAATGCCTTAATGATCTAACACCTATGCAATATACTTCACAAGTGTCATTAACATACGCTAACAAGTTAACAAGTGTTAATTTATTGTTTAATTGATGTTTTCTTTTAGATGTTATTTTATCTT
Organism: Allium cepa; assembly: GCA_030765085.1. Lineage (NCBI taxonomy): Eukaryota > Viridiplantae > Streptophyta > Magnoliopsida > Asparagales > Amaryllidaceae > Allium > Allium cepa. The sequence goes on along the minus strand of CM060945.1, from coordinate 715,781,386 downwards.
TAATAATTTATTTAAACCTTATATGCATATATTTATGTAATATTCATATGCAATCAAGTAACTTACATTTTGATTCAATTTAATATTTATATGTTTGAAACATCTATTTTAATTTAACTCTTAAAATTTTAAACAAATTTATCTTGTGTTAAAAGCAAATGAACCTTTAAATTTAAATCTTATCTAAAACTCAAATTGAATTATATGTTTATAATAATAAGAAATTAACTTTGTTATTAAAATTTAAATTCCAAATATTACTTCAAAAGCATTAAATCAAATTAACCTTTCAAATTACAAAACTATATATATCTATAATAAAGTCTGGAAATACTTATTAAATTCAAATTAATAAAATTCCTATTTCAAATATATATACACATTTCAAATGTAAAAACATTCTAACATTAAATCTGTTAATTACCATATTAAATTTTAAAACAAATCTCAAATCATAATATATACATTCATATATATTACAATTTGAATATAAAGTTTTTATTACATTAAAAACTTCTTATTTACCAAAATAAATATTTCCAAATCAAATTATTATAAACTTTCAAAAGAATTAAATTTGCCAATTCATATTGTTAAGAAAAATGTTTATAGATATTAACAAATTATTATCATAAATCTTTAAAATAAATTTAACTTGTCAATTTAAAATATAAATGATCAAATCAATGTAATTATTAACAAAGATTATTAAATCGATATTGCTCAAAATTCCGGGTCGTTACATTCCTCCCCACTTAAAAGAATTTCGTCCCCGAAATTTAAAAGCAAAGATAATTTAATAACCCAGCTAAAGAATTTAAATTTCAAACAGCAATCACAAAATCATAGCAACTAATACAAACAAACAGACAATTTATTTATTCCAGGAAAATTCTGAATAGAACTTCCTAATATTATCAAGAGTTTCCAGATACCTATACTGGAATACTCGCTCTACAAATCCTAAGTAACTACACTATTAAAACCAAGAACTCCCTCATCTGATTCTTCAAATCTGAACAAGATATCAGACTAAACTCCAAACCATCCCAACTACCAGATTCCTTCCGAAATGCTGATTCTATCACTCAAAGAATCATACACATATTCCTCAGAGATATGTGAAATACAATGAATTCCAGCTATCCGGACTGACAATTCAATCCTGTAGATCAAAATCTAATCTCTAAAGAACACAGGAAAACTCAAAATTTCTCCAGAGCGAACCCTTCAGTTTTACCAAATCTTATATCTCCTTTGATTGGATAGAACTAAAGTAATATCCAAATTCCAACTTCACATTCCAAATCTCCTCAATTCTTAACTGCATAACTCTTCAGATGCCCTGAGTCACCTTCAATATTCCTGATCAGCCTAACCCTTGCTGATTGCTTCAAGAAACAACAGCACCAACTCAAACCAAATCTCCAGGTTCTACTCAACAAAATGGCTCTCCCAAAAATAATTTGCTGAAATCCAAAATACAACTCTATACCACAAGCATTAGTGGACTTCAAACCTATATCTCTTGTCTGGAATGGCCAAACAACTATTCCTGACAACCTTACCTTCTAACTCCCGAAAATTCCTTCATACTTGAATTTCCTGTAGAAATCTCTTACTGCAACTCCCGGTTGCTCCCATACCAGAATAACTGTCAACTCGCCTCCGCTGCACAACTCTGATCTAGAGCAGATAAGAATGCTACCGAAGAACTCAACCAAAAACTTTCTCCATACACAGTTCATCCGACTCATAAAATCTTAGTGACCATTCTTCTTGATCAAAACATCTCAACAGAATCTTAACTTAGAATAAGATGATCAATCCTTCTCCAAAGAATCCTGAGCTGCCTCACCAAACTCTTCTTGCTCTAAGAGTCATCCTTCTTCATGGTTAAACCATCAATATTTCTCCTAGAAATCCAAGTCGATAAGAAAACTCAATCTCTGATTCAGGTTAACTTCTGAATTCCTCAAAAACATTTGGGGAACCTCCGACTACTTTCATAGCTTTCACCTCTACTCGAGATGCCTCAATTCCCAAACCAAGAATATTCAAAGATTCCAAAACTAATCGCAAGTCACTTTTGCGATCTTACTCAGTTCAGATTCCAAAGAACTGTCTCCCCAACTAGAAACGCTTTTCCTATACAAGATAAATCTTTCCAGAATGGCTTATCTACCAGAAACTGATAGATTACTTCCAACAGATATCCCGCTCTACCGAGCCTTCCGAAGAAATGGATAAGCTTTCACTATCTGCCTGGATTGTCGATAATAGAATCCCCAAAGATTACTGAATCATCGAGGAAATAGATTCATGCTACTGCTTCCAAACTTCACTTTAAAGATACAACTAAACCAAAGATCTTCCTTAACCAAAAGCTCCTTGAAACACAAAACTATCACCCAATTTCCACTAAAAATCCTTGAGACGAGTAGACATCTTCTGAAGAAACTCGGCTCCAAACCAAACACCAACCACTTATTTCTTAAGAAAACAAATGAGACCATGCCCGAAATGAGGTAACTCATCGACCTTAGTCTCATACTTCAATAAAGATAAGATACCCTTACTTGAGATCCAGAAAATTCCTAAACATCCTGATCTTCCCTGCAGTAGGCATTACAGTTCCTTCAAAACCATCTAAATCTTGCCCTAGAAGATCATCTTCAGATCCATCAATGGAAACTACATCTCATCACACAGCTATTCCTTCCTGAAACCACCAAGATACCATCACTTTCTTCTCCTCGGCAGACAGATTCAACTTTTAGAAATCCCGCTCACTTGAGAGCAAATCAACCTCACACTTCAAGAATATACTCTAATCCTTGAAAAAGACTTCTTATGGACTCAAAGAAATCATTTCACCAATCTACAAAAACTTATTCGAGACGGTATTAGGTCTACAATCTCGATAAACACCTCCAACCACAATATATAAACCTCTGCCATTAGTGGTAGTCGTGTTTCACACACTCCTACCTTATCTACCTCTATAGCCTATGTTGGAAAATCCGAACAGATAATCCAACAGATTAGGTAGTTATATATAAATATATATATATATAAATTACAAGCACGCTCTCTCAAGATAGACACCACTCCAGAGCCTAGGTATTCACTCAACCTAATGCTCTGATACCAACTGTAGCGACCCGACTTTCTAGCACCAGAAAATCGCATCACTAATTAAAAAAGAAAGGGATAGAAGAAGAAAAGAAAGAAAAGAAAAATAAACAACAATCAGAATCTAACAACGGAATGATTTAAATATAATATAGAAACATATACATAGTATCAGAGTACACAATCAAACATCTCAATTTAGACAGTTATAACATTTCTGTCTAATACAATACAAGAACATCAACACAGAATAACACACAGCGGAAACTCTAACCATATATCTATACGCTGAAGCCTCCTGCTCCAAAGCTCCTCCAGATTTCGTCAAGGATAACCTGAATCACTTGACTACTCATATAAATATGAGTACCCAAGAGTTTAATAAAACAGAAAATAAACACTCGGGTCAGACAGGGGTCTGGTGTGAGTAAACGGTTTAAGATTGCTTAACTTTAGAAAATCCTTTGAAAGGAAAAGGTATCACCTAAGACTTCCCACACATAAACATGGAAAAGTTTTTACCTTACGCTAACCAAAACATTTGATAGGAAATCCAGTGATATTATAATAGCGTCTAGGGTTTTCGAATAAATATGAGATAGCCGAAATTTTTACATTTATTAAATTCCAGCTACATAGGTATACAAACAAAACCGTAGGGTCTCGTAGGGAAAATTGAGTTTCCATCAATGGCAGGGCTACTGGGGTACCGCCCGTCACAGTACGTGGCCTAGATCACCGAACCGAGGAGTACTCCCACTCCCCTGCATCACAAGGCCGGGACCCTTCCTTACTAAACAGTCCCGAACAAGACCACCCCGTAGTTGGCTGCAGATCCAACTGCCCACAAAGCCGAAATAAAAAGGGACATCTAGACAGGGATGTATCTCGCTCTCCAGTGGGAGCTACCCACGAAGCCTTGCTGCACCTCCCCTGTTTTAGCCATTCCTGGTTGATGAGGCTTGAGGCTGCGATTACCTTTATAGGACACATCTACCTTAGAGTGCTCATCGTCCACCTGACGATGTTCTGAAAGCATTCAATCCATACAAGTTCGTTCCGGGTTCGAACGAAACCGAAGGCACTATCTCGTTGCACTCATTTTGGAATCACCCTTATAGTCAACGACCATAGCCCTTGCACTCTGAATCACCATCTCGAACCTATAAGCACTATTCTGTCAAACTCATTACGGAATCACCTACAGAGTTATACTGACGTATAGCCCTTACACCTCGAGTCTTCACTCGCTCCACTTGGATTAACGACCTAACGTTTAATTGGAATCGATGTGGTTTTCGGATATCCAAATATAAAAACCCGATCCCGGTCTCACCGAATCCAAACGCCATTTTAATGTCCAAGTTGTACTTAAGGGATTTAAACAATAGATATTTCAGAAAATATCACTTAACATAAATGGATGTATCATATTACATAGATAGATAAGCATCTATTATCACATGCATCTATACATATCACAAAGTAGCATATAAATCACATCTCAGATATAACATATTCACATCATCACATATCAACCAAAGACATAAAATATCAACCAATATCATTAACTCATCCAATGATATATATCATCCAATCATTAATCATTCATAAACAAGTTTTATCCAAACTTAATTAATTTAATTAATCCTCAAATTAAATTAATCCTTACTTAAACACTTGGATTATCTTCAATCCAACTTCTTATTCATTAATTAATTACAAATTAACTAATTAAATAACATCACTTAATTATCCACTTCAATTAATCTTCCTTGATTAATTATCACTTAATTACTTTAAGTAATTATTACTTAATTACCATATTAATTAATCATCCTGATTAATTACTTCCAAATTATACTAAGTAATTACCTCTTAATTACCTCTTTTAAATTAACCATATTTGATTAATTATTCCTTAATTATCCTGATAATTATTCCTTAATTATCCTTTTATAAATTACACCTGATTAATCACTTTTAATTACACACACTTGATTAATTACTTTTGATTAAAACTACTAGATTAATTACTTTTAATTAATCATATTTAATTAATTACTTTTAATTAATCACCTTTGATTAATTACTTTAATTACATTTAGTAATTAAAACTTAACTATAAATTAATTATTCTTAAATTATTAATTAAAAACTAATTAATTATTTTCATTAATTAATGATTATTTCCATTAATTAAATTTCTTTCTTAATTAATTACTTTTACAAGTAATTAAGCACTTAATTAATTACTCTTAATCCTTTTATTAATTAATCATGAATCAAATAATTTAAACCTTTAACTAATTATTAATTAAGTCTTTAATTAGTAACTCAAGTGATTAATTCTTAATCACATTTACTTAATTACTTTTAATAAAATAATTAACTTTTACTTAATAACTTCTAGTAATTAACATTTAATTACTTTAATTACTTTCCTAAGTAATTATATAAGATTAACCCATAAGTGATTATCTTAATCAATCACAGATTAATTATTTAATTAATTACTTAACTTAATCATTTTAAATTAAATAAATGATTCTTTAATTTACTATATTAAAATATTTTTAATTAAGAAAACCATTCATATTAAACAAAACAGTTTAATTATTAATAATAATTGAATTATCTCAATTATTTTCACAAATTTATTTATCTTTAATTAATCTAACTTTTAATTACTTAAATTATAATTGATTACCAAATTCTAAATCATTAAACTGTATTTAAATAAAATATAACATTGTAGAAATCAATTTATAATTAAACACATTTTAAATTGAACTTTAAAATCTCTAAAACCTTCCCAACGTTATTTAATAGCAATTAATATAACCTATTTTCAAAATTCACTTATTTTATTTTATTACTTTCATATTTATTATCTAGAAAATTTGTTTAACCAACTTAAAACAATTTAGTTTTATAAAAAAACATGTTTAACTCTTGTTTTTAATCTAGAATTATTTACAAACTCATAGTATCTTTGTTTAAAACCTTTTAAAACCTTACCGTTAATCTTTTTTTAAAAACTTATAAAAACTTTCTGGAGCCAAACTAAAGCATGTTGGGCAACTCGAGCAAACACTCAGGAACTCACGCGTCGACCCGAGTCTTCCACCCTTCCACCCTACTTCGAGACAATCATCAATTATCACGAAACATACTTCGGGTCTTCTCCTTCTTCTCCCCAGATCCCAAACTTCCTGATGCACGCAGCCATGCATGTCAACATGCACGACCAACCTCGCCAACGACGAACCCCTCTCCGATCATCATCACGTCGCACTTGACCCCGGCATCCTTACGCACAGCCCAGAAAATACGTTTCGATCGAAATACGAAATTAAGCTCTTCAACCAAAAAACAGTTCGAAACCTACCATCATACTCGACCACCGCCGGCCTTCCCCTTCACTAGAGACCACGCCGCCACTACCCTAGCTCCGCCACCACCCCCAGATCCTACTGCACAAGTGTGTTCAACTCCGACAGCCTCACGACGTCGCGAATCCCCTGGAAACACTCATGATAAAAAAAATAGCACCCAAAACCCTACTACCTCAAACAACGATCACCACACACATCAATAAAATACACCAGTATTTTTCTGATGACCACCATTATCCCCTCCACCTTCATGCACAGTCCCGTTCATTGATTCGACGCCGGTCGTCCCAATTTGGCCAAAAAGTCCAAATCAGTAAATCCTAAAATTCTCTTAAATTCCTAATCTAAAAATCATGATACTAATCAAAAATCATGATTTTGCATTAGGAATTCAATTATATAATTCAAATCCAAAATTGATTCGGTTAATTTTTGACCAATAATAAGATTTACTGTAAATTTTAAAAATTCAAGCTAATAATACATTTTAAAAACCTATAACCATTTTTAGATGATGGACTACTTGATTTTAAACATCTTCTACTTACATATCAAAAGTTAATACGAATTCAATATGGAATTATTGATTTAATTATGAAGTTGGAGTCTGTTATATTACACAGAACACAAGTATACTTCACAGGCACAACAAATATACTCCAATTCAAACATGCATTCAAATTTAAATCAAATATTCCATCAACATCATGTTATTCAATCATAGAAACAAGTTGAATCCAATGTTCAAACTGTTTTTAAAAGATTTATTCACTCACCTGATTTGGCAAAGAACAGAGAGCAGAAAATAGAACTGTTTTCCAGGCTTTTGAATTCACTGCATTCTTCTTGAAATTGTTACTTGATTAATGAACTTGCATGTTGATGTTTCTTCTGAATTATTCTTTGCATGATGAATTTTAAATCTTGCAGCTGAGCATTTGAAAATGAACTTGCATTTGCCCCCTCTTTTTCCAGATTTTCTTTTGATTTCATGGATTTCCAGATTTTACTGATTTCACATATTCCATTTTTTTTTTATTTACATTCATACTTGATATTTGTTTGATTCTATATCTTTGTTTTGTATTAAGTTTGAGTTTGAAGAAAAATGTTTTCAGCTGAAGAATAAAACCCATTTTCTATTTACAATTAAATTTTAAATTTTATTATTAATGTAAAAGACATTTGTCACTTTAATGCCTTAATGATCTAACACCTATGCAATATATTTCACAAGTGTCATTAGCATACGCTAACAAGTTAACAAGTGTTATTTTAATGTTTAATTAATGTTTTCTTTTAGATGTTATTTTATCTTTAATAATTTATTTAAACCTTATATACATATATTTATGTAATATTCATATGCAATCAAGTAACTTACATTTTGATTCAATTTAATGTTTATATGTTTGAAACATCTATTTTAATTTAACTCTTAAAATTTTAAACAAATTTATCTTGTGTTAAAAGCAAATGAACCTTTAAATTTAAATCTTATCTAAAACTCAAGTTGAATTATATGTTTATAATAATAAGAAATTAACTTTGTTATTAAAATTTAAATTCCAAATATTACTTCAAAAGCATTAAATCAAATTAACCTTTCAAATTACAAAACTATATATATCTATAATAAAGTTTGGAAATACTTATTAAATTCAAACTAATAAAATTCCTATTTCAAATATATATATACAAATCTATATACACATTTCAAATAGAAAAACATTCTAACATTAAATCTGTTAATTACCATATTAAATTTTAAAACAAATCTCAAATCATAATATATACATTCATATATATTACAATTTGAATATAAAGTTTTTATTACATTAAAAACTTCTTATTTACCAAAATAAATATTTCCTAATCAAATTATTATAAACTTTCAAAAGAATTAAATTTGCCAATTCATATTGTTAAGAAAAATGTTTATAGATATTAACAAATTATTATCATAAATCTTTAAAATAAATTTAACTTGTCAGTTTAAAATATAAATGATCAAATCAATTTTATTATTAATAAAGATTATTAAATTGATATTGCTCAAAATTCCGGGTCGTTACAAATCAACTTTTGAAGACAATCAAAAATTAGAAGACCTTACCAAATGCATATGTTAATATAAAATGTATTTCTTAATTGAAATGAGTTGAATTTCCAGTGTGATTGAATTTAGAATTTCTTCACTATGGGTGTTCAACGTTGTAATGTTTGTTGTGTATGGATTCTTTAAGCCTGAAGGTATACTTAAACCTGTAACAATTTTGTCACTATTGTACTAGCTAATTTCATATGCTCGACATCAGAAGTTGATTTGTTAATATTTTGATCTCAAAAATTGTGTTCTCCCTTACTAGGATCTAAGTGATTAATATTTGTTCTTCTCACGTTTAGTGATTAAGTTTATCTTTTTATTTTATATTGTTGTATGTGTCTGCTTGTGGATTCCACAATGCACTTTAAGATCTACTAATTGCTCTTACAGAAACAGAATTTCAGTTTAGGAAGAATCTACACCTGTATTCTATTATTAGGTTTCTTCCGGTAATAAATTTACATTCAAAAAATGTTTAATGTGAGAATATTGTGTATTATTTGATTTGAGCACTGATTTATAATGAGATTTATTTGTATGTCTGCTAGTATTGTTTGAACTATATATGATTTGTTATCGAAATTTGAAGAATCAACTATTTTTAATTTGATTGTGTTTGTCATTACACTTGATAAACTAATTTATGTTGGTACTTTATTTGGCAGTGCCTGCTGGCATATAGTTTTCAAACACACTTCAAAAATAATCATCTAAATTTTTTATTGCTTGGAAGACTATATTTGGCTTAGTTATTCACTATTTCATAATTATTGTCAGAGAGAAAAGGGAAAGTAATGGTTAATCTACACTACCTCCTAAAGAAAAATTTATAAAAAATACTTGTAAAAAACATTTAACCGCAACAGGACAATTAAACTTCATTGAAATAGAAGCAAGAAAGTGCAAAGCAAGCAATACTAAATTAGCACACTGTATTTCACACAATTTTGTCCATATTTTGCAAATATGGTTTATAATTAATTCATCATCTCGAATTCATGAGTGAACCATATTGGATAATAGTGAATCTACAAATTAGCATTGAGTTTCATTTTTTTTGAATAGTAAATTAAGGACCCATGTATATAAAATGAATTGAAACATAATTCTTAAACCATGCAACTTTCACCTTCTCTGAATAATTACCTTTATATGTAATATCAATAGTATGTTTGTTGGCAGTAATGTTTTCTGTTAACAAGCAATCTTTTTTAAGTAATCTTGGTTGACATCGATTTACATGTTGAAATTGAAGCTTACGTTATTATTACGAAAAAATGTATTATCAAAATAGCTCTTTTACAAGAAAATTTTTGCTAATAAAAATAAATTTAAGCATTGGGCCTGCCTCTTTATCTGTTTTAAAAGTTGTAAATCATTTCAGTCTTCTTTGCAGCATTATAAATTAATCCACGTATCATCTACCAAACTAAGTTAAATTTTGTTTCTCTGACATGTGATGGTTGATATAACTTGAGTATCTTTGAATTGGTTATTGGTTTTCAATGGATAAATATAAATCATATCTACCATGAGATGAGTGTTGGAATTTCTAGAAATAATATAGCATAGTTTTTGCATCATTGTTATCTTATTTTTCCCCTAAATATTTAATTCTCAGAATACTTTTATAGAGAAATTGATCAAAGATTTTTATTTATCTCACATGCTCAACATCCTTTTAAGAAATAGTTTTTATGAGTTCATCTTTTGCTTTTTGTGAGGAATAGCTGCTTTAGGCCACACAAATATCTAACTCAATGAAAGTAAAATTCAAGCATTAGCAATCTGCACTTAACATTCGTTGTTATACGGATACAAATGTATGCAACATTATGTTTAGATGTACCTTAGCTAAAGCCCAAATGCTCAAATGGGAACGGTACTCTTCAGTTGTCATCCCTCCATTTCCTACTTCAACCATATCTGGATAGGCATATCATAAAATAACAATGAAGATATGTCATATACATATGAATTAGATATTAATCTAGTGCAATTTTAATGCTACAGAGATTTTCGTTACCATTCCATCCTCCGGGTTTAGCATAGCTTGCCCATTTATCATTCTCATCTGCTCTTGATGTCATATATATAAACAAGGAGAGAGTTGAAGCTTTATTTTTAATTTTTTTGGTTAACTGGACAGAAAATACGGATTCACTGGTGTTTGAAAACTTGTAGCTATTCTAATTATCTTCGGTATCACCAGTTGTCCTCCAGCTATTTCCAACATTAAAAGCCAGTGTAGCAGGGTCTTCTTGACCCCTGTATATATCATATAATATTAATTCATCATATTAGTACCTATGCTATAAATTTAGCCAATTAATATGTATTTATTTATTTAGTGTGTAAACTTACCATTCAAATAAGGAGTAAAAGATGCTCCTTCCAGAGCTTTTCCCATCTTAATGTACCTATTTTGATATTCCAGTAATCAAATATTTGTGCTCCAGTGCTACATAACCACTTAGACTATTACTTAACTCATATGTGGATCAATATTCTGGTTGTTATCGTTATCGTATTTCAAGTAATCAACATCCTAGAGAAATACAATACCCAAGTCTTAGTTTATTCTATATATTTAATTCATCACATGATTGATTATTTGCAGACTTCTAAAATTGACCTAATGATCATTTTCATTTATGAAAGCAAACGCCTGGTGTATACAAAATTACAAATAATAAATCACGTAATCAAAGGAGTAGGCAAACGAAATTGTAGAATTATTAACCCGTTCGATTACACAATCATCCTCTACACAACCCGAAAAAGTTGAGATAAATGCATTAGGTGCTTCTATTTCAATAAGCGCTAGAAAAGTAAGCAGTTGATTTGGTAATAATTCATGTGCCAATCTCGTATGAAAGTTGGGATAAAGTACGCGAAAAATTCAAGACTGACTTTTGGAATCAATTGCTGGTAAGCTAAAATGATTTGTACCACTTTCAGTTTTCTCAATAAATATATATTTTGTCACATAATTTCTTTTTTTACATAAACAACTCTTAACTTTATAGACATTTTATGATTTTGAGTCAGATTCAAAGGACCTGTTTTAAAAAAATGGCCGAGTCATTTAAGAAACACAAGAGCGAATTGAGGATAAACTATTATGACAAACACGATAATGACGAAGATAGGTTGAAAAACTATCCATCAATAATCTCCCAAGAAGATTGGAATGAGTTTCTGAAAAATGAAGCAAAACCCGATGCAAGGGAAAGAAGAGATATAGGCAAAAAACAGATCACTTTACAACTATGGTCATCATACTGGACGTACAAGTCACGCTTTAGGATAACATGAAATCGTATGTTTGTTTCACCTTTTTATTACTAAATATAAGTAACAACACCCTAAAAAACTCACATATCAAAGTTTTTTTTTCTCTTTTAATGTTAAACATGGTTTTAGGACCTTAGAAAATTGGGTTGGAAGAAAGTTTACGAATTGTTTTTTTATTTGTACACAAGGTTATTTTTATCTTAAATTTCAATAAAAATTAAAATGTATGTGTTACCTTGAGGTTTGACCAGGCAACTAGGCACTCGGCATTTGCATATCGTTTGGCATTCAAGAGCGTTCGGCATTCAAGATTGTTCGGCATTCAAGAGCGTTCGCGATACAAGGATCGTTCGGCATTCATGCCTTGTTCGGCATACAAGCTCGTTCAGCATCTAGGGACGTTCGGCATATGTCGTTCAGCATATATGGATCGACACACAGGAGTTACTTGTTTTGGACCGAGATATCTTACTGATAGGCCCACCAGAGAAGTCCAACCCATCTTAGTCTATAAATAGAGAGGCAGAGCACAGTGAAAGGGACCTTTTTTCGAGAACACCAAGGAGACTCTGCCGCATTCAAGAATCATTCAAGACTTATCTTTTTTGCTTAAGAATCGTAATCAAATAGTTGGTGTATGGATTGTATCTGTAATCGATTGTTGAGAAAAGCAATAAAGATGAACCTCAATGTGGATGTTGGCAGTTACGCCGAACCACTATAAATCTGGTGTTCTTATTTTCTACACTAAGTTTAGCATTCTGTTCACTGTTTACATTTACTTTCTTCATTAATCTCTCTACATAGCCTCTCTTAAGGGTGTTAGTGACCAATTCTGGTGCTAATATTTTTGTTCTTTCACTAACAATCGAATTCTCAGGTCCATAGTATCTACTTTGTAGCTACTGGATTGACTCATTCATTGGATGTCCGTTGAATCTATTTAGAGTTCTAACCAACAAGTCTACTATGGGAAGACCACGCACTCAATCAGCCTCTCGCAATGCGGACGTCCACGAGACTTCTAGTGTGCAACAAGTTGGACCTAGCAACTAGCAAGCAAGTCAAGGTGTAGGGCCCTCCACCCAAAATCAAATGGAAGTCGTTTCCCGAATAGAGTTCAACGACTTGATAAGAGAACTCAGGGAAAGTAGAAGGCAACTGGCTAACAGATTCAAGCCAACACTAATCTCATGACTCAGCTTGCCCAACAGCAGCGTCAGAATGCTGGAAGTAGTCCTGCTCCTTATCCTTCATCTGATAGTTCGACTTCAGCCGATGAACCTCCAAGGTGTAGATGCCGTAAGACTGAAGCTGCACAGGCAGGTGCCACTGATCAATCCACCAGGGATCAGGCACGTGAGGAGACCGGACGCCCAACTCACCAAGACCTAAATCAAGCTGGCCTTCTGGACGCTCGTTTGGCCGACCATTAGCGGGCGGGACATCAACCCGCACGGTCATATGGAACGGAACCCAACCTTCCATCCTCCATACAAACTCTAGACTTATCAGCCATGGTCAGGTAGTTAATGAGAGAAAACCAAGGCCTGACCAACGAAGATTGGGTAGTGTGCAGGAGTCATACTCCTTTCACAAACGTTATTTTTATAGGCTGAGTATCTCAAGAAATTCAGTATGCCGACTATCCCAGCCTACGAAGGGAAGACTGACCCTAGGTAACATGTGATGAGGTACGAATGGATGATGGATTCTACAGGGGCGAATGACGCGACTAAGTGTAGGTGCTTCCCAATCACTTTGTCCAGAATCGCCACTATGTGGTTTAATCGACTTCCTCCGTGGTCTATATCCAGCTTTGACGAGTTGACGGTGAAATTTTTTGAACAATTCAGGATACATGCTACTCGTTTAAAGGACGTGGTGTCCTTATCAAGCGTGATCCAAGCTCTGGGAGAGTCTATGAAAGCATACTTATAGAGGTTCCATGTTGCCGCCACTGAAGTTAGCAACCCTAGCGATCACGCAATCTTGATGGCGGTAATGCGAGGTGTAGATCCAGATTCGAAGTTTGGAGATTGGTTGGCAGGAAAGGCCCCAACTACGTTGGAACGATTCTATTCCAGAGCTCACCAGTTCATACGGAGAGAGGAAGCTCGATGGACGAGACGAGACAAGGCACCAGGGCCTGTTCAGGAAACTATGAAAAGTAACATCGCAGTGAAACAATCCGGCGACAGTTCGGGAAAAGTTCAAGTTAACGTCCAGAACAAGCCTGGGCAATCTAAAGGATCCGGAGGTGGAAATCCTGGAAAGAAAAAAGAGATAGGGAGATGGAAGTCGAGGATTTCGACCGACAACGAATACACCCCCCTAAATATGTCCCTTGAAAACATCTACCTATCTACTTGTAACACCTGCCAATACATAAAGCGGCACCCAAAGGAGTCCACTGAAGAACAGAAATGGACAGGGAAGTACTGTCGCTTCCATGAGATCCAAGGGCATAACACTGAGGAGTGTAGACACCTCCATGATGCCATAGAAAGGTTGATCAGGTAGAAAAAGATGCAGGAGTTTGTTAAGAACCAACCAAAGGGTAGGCGAGGAACGTTGGACCCCGAACGCGGGGCGGGCTCCACGCCACCCAGACGAACCTGCCCGTACTATAGGAAGGTTGAACATAGACACTATAGTCAGAGGATCTCATCCTGCAGACAAGAATTGGCAGGAGATGGAATGATATGCTACCTCCCTGAGGCATGCGAATTATGAATGTTGTTCGAATGTGGAAGATGGAACCCCCACAAAACAACAACGCATGATGACAGATGATAGAGTGTTTAGGAGTCGAGATGCAGACAAGGTGGAGGCTCCTACTATCGACCCGATGGTTATATCTGCAACGATCGTGCCAGCTTACGTAAAAATAATTTTGATTGATTATGGAAGTTATGTCAACATCATCTTCAAGAAGGCTTATGACCAAATGAAGATGGAGACAAAAGATTTGAAACCATGCAAAGCCTGTATCCATGGCTTTAATGGTTATGCAAGCGACGCAATGGGGTATATTGAGTTACCAGTTGAATGGTGGGAAGGTGAGCGTTGGAGAGTGCAATTCCTACCGTTCATAGTGATGGATGTTGACTCTCCATACAATGTATTTCTGGGTCGTCCGGCCCTGGCGGAGTTTAGGGCAACCTTGGCCCCCTGGTGTTTGACGTTGAAATTTTCGACTGACAAGAGTGTTGGAGTGGTACATGGCGATCAGGCGACCGGTCGCGCATATTATGTGGTAGAGCTGAGAGAAGCTCAGTGGAGAGAAAAAGGGAAGGTTGCGGACAGCACCATCCACATCCTAAATACTGATGATTGACAAGTAGTGCACGAGCCCTGGCTCGGGCGACATTCTTAGATCCTTAGAGACATAGATCCGAGAGATGGTGATGGGGAACCCAAGAAAACAAATGTAGCACCGGCTGAGCTGACGATCGACATTCTAGTCAGTCGGGATGACTCATCATGAGTTTTTAAGATTGGATCACAACTCGACCCTTCAGTGGTCGAGGACCTTACTGATTTCCTTTGAACGAATCTGGATGTTTTTTCTTGGATACACTCTGATATGTGCCGGATTTCTCCTACTATTGCGAGTCATATATTGATCATAGACCCAAAATACGTTCCTGTGAAACAGAAAAGGAGAGGCATGGACCCGGAGAGGTCCGCTGCTCTCAAAGAAGAGGTGGACAAACTCAAAGCCAATGGGTTCATCCACGACGCCCTCTACCCCGAATGGGTTTCTAACCCTGTGCTAGTGAGAAAAGAGAATGGGAAGTGGAGAACTCGTGTTGATTACTCCGATCTGAATAAAGCATGCCCGAAGGATAGTTTCCCTTTACCAAGAATCGACCAGCTCGTCGACTCTACCGCCAGACACGAATTATTGTCATTTATGGATGCGTATTCGGGATACAATCAGATCTCGATGCACATTCCAGACCAAGAACACACCAGCTTCGTCACAGATGTGGGGCTATATTTCTATGTAGTAATGCCTTTTGGATTGAAAAACACGGGAGCAACTTATCAGCATCTGGTGAATCGAATGTTTAAAGACCAGATTGGTAGAACGATGGAAGTCTATGTGGATGGCATGCTCGTGAAGTCACGACACTCAAACGACCACATCCGAGACTTAGCAAAGATGTTTAATATACTCAGACATTACGGGATGACGATCAACCCATTAAAGTGTTCTTTTGGCGTTGCATCAGGGAAGTTCTTTGGTTTCATTGTGAACGCACGTGGAATTAAAGCTAACCCGGAAAAGATTCAGGCTATTCGGGACATACAAGTACCCGGAACTATAAAGCAAGTACAATGCTTGGACGGAAAGGTGGCTGCGCTGAGTCGATTCATATCCAGAGCCATGGATAAGTGCATTCCTTTCTTTGACGTGATAAAGAAAGGAAAGAGGAATTTCAAGTGGACATCTGATTGCGAGGAAGCATTCCGAGCTCTTGTTAGGCATCTAGAAAGTCCCTCGGCACTATCAAAACCAATTGACCATGAAATGTTATATGTATACCTGGAAGTATCCCAACATGCTATCAGTACGGCTTTGGTTCATGAGGAGGACCGAGTTCAAAAGCCGGTATATTATGTTAGTAAACTTTTGACAGGGGCAGAGAGAAATTATCCCAGGATTGAGAAGTTAGCTTATTGCTTGGTGGTTGCACCACGCAAGCTTCTCCCATACTTCTAGGCACACTCGATCAGTGTTTACACCGACCAACCCTTGCAACAGGTACTCCAACGACCGGAAACTTCTAGAAGGATGTTAAAATGGAATATCGAGTTGAGTCAGTTCGACATTACCTACCTGCCGCGAAGGGCCATACAGTGGCAAGCGTTAGCAGATTTCATTGCTGAATTCACCATGACAGACAAATCAAACGGCTGCGATGTTATACCTCCCGTTCAATGGAAGATGTACACCAATGGGGCATCTAACGACCGTTGTTTGGGGGTTGGCATAGTTCTTGTAACTCCTAAGAACCGATCAATTTGCTATGCTTCGAAGCTCAAATTCACAGCAACGAATAACGAAGCTGAGTATGAAGCATTGATTGCCGGCTTAAGACTTATCGAAGAACTGGGAGTAAGATTGATTGAAATCTTTTGCGACTCGCAACTGGTGGTGTACCAAGTGCGGGGAGACTATCAAGCAAAAGGGCAGAGACCTGCCTCGTATTTGGTCCGAGTTCAAGAGCTGCTAGCGAATCTTGAGTATTATGATATTTCATATATCCCGCGTGAGCAAAACAGAGCAGCCGATTCGTTGGCGAAATTTGCAAGCATTGGCGATGCGCAGCAGATGGAATAGTTTCCCATTGAAACCTTACATGTCCCGAGCATAAATACGATGGAGGTAGATTTCATGTTAGGAACAGAAGTCGAGAAGGAATCATGGATGACCCCATTCAAGCAATACTTGTTACACGGGGTCATGCCCGAAAGAAAGAGCGAAAGACAACAAGTCATTCTTAAGGCTTCACGTTATGTAATGCAAGATGGAGTAATGTATCGAAGGGGATTCTCGGCCCTCTTACTCCTGTGCATTACCCATAATGAGATAAAACGAGTACTAAAGGAAGTCCATGAAGGTGAATGTGGCGACCATACCGGGAGGCAGACGTTAGCAAAGAAAATCCTCCGCTATGGATACTATAGGCCGACTGTAAATCGGGATGCCGTAGACTATGTGAGAAGATGTGACAAATGTCAGAAATATGTGAAAATCCCGAGAGCTCCGCCGATGGAACACACACAAATGGTTAGTCCCTGGCCATTTGCAATGTGGGGGATCGTTATAGTCGGTTCCTTACCTCTATCCAAAGGTGGTGCAAATTACGCAATAGTAGAGGTTGATTACTTTACCAAGTGGGCAGAAGCAGAGCCTTTGGCCACTATCACCACCAAAAAGGTCTTGTACGAAATATTATATGTTGTTTTGGCCTTCCACGAACCATCATTACAGGGAAAAGAACTCAATTCGAAAGCAAAGAGTTCAAGGAATTTTGCCAAAAATATGGTATTGAGAAAAAGTTTGCAACAGTTGCTCACCCGAAAGCCAATGGACAAGTAGAAGCCGTAAACAAAATAATCAAATCCATATTGAAATAACATTTGGAAAAGGACAGAGGAAAGTGGGTGGATGAACTTCCTACAGCGTTTTGGGCTTATGGAACCACCCACAAGTTCGCTACTGGCCACACTCCATTCGCATAGGCATATGGCATGAAAGCTATCATACCCGTGGAATTTGAAGTTCCATCACATCGAGTAACTTATTATGACCATGATTCAAATCAAGATCTTTTGCTGGAATCATTGGACTTCATTGATGAAAAGCGTGGAGAAGCTAATTTAAGAGCGGCCGCATACAAGCTGTGACGCCCCACCTCTATACCCACACTAGCCAAGGACACTCGGGGTAATGCCGTCAACTAGCACGGAGAATAAGGGTGTTGAGGAGCGACCATCCGTGTAATTGCTTAGTGCGAGCACCGATATGTCAGATAGTATAGCATGCATGGAATCCGACATACCGATACAAACTCAAAACTACTACACAGTGGCTATATATATTCTTCGGAAACAAACATAGAAACAAACGTAACATAAATCAGTCACAGATATCCATATCACAAAGGCGGAAAAAGATATGAATATTACACATAGAAGTGTACATCAGGGTAGTGGTCAAACAAGATCCACAATATCACAAAAGAATAGTTACAAGTGCTAGACAAAAGAATAAGTATACATCAATGAGTCTATATCTCAAATGTATACAACAAAATAAACTACTGATCTAAGTAGTTAGTTAAAAGTCAAGATAATAATCCCATATGAGGAGTCGAGCAGAAGCACCTGAAACATCTCGGTCTGACCCGAGTATTATTTAATAAGAAAATGGATCAGTCTAGATATAAATATCAGATAAAATGATATAGAACAAGAGATATGACAAAAGCTGTATGATAACCATAAAGCCATACTGTAATAAGTATGCAACTGAAAATCAACTATAGATTAATCAATATCACAAGAATCTTCTCAAAGATAAAAATGAATGTCATACTCTTTATTTTTATTCACCAAACCATAAATATTGACAATTATATCAATGCTAATCACAAAAGTTAAAGACACACAAATTCACCAATGCACAAATATTGGTAAAACTTATCAATGAAAATCATTAAAATTGGTGAAACACAAATTTTAGAAATCATCAACGGAAATCCAGAAATCACAAAAAGGGGGAGGCCTATCACAAAACGGGAGTATGAAAACTCACCAACACGTGTATCACAAAACAGAACGCTATTCCATGGTTGCTAACCATTTATTTTGAGCCGAAGCTCCACAAAACGGTCCGAAGACCATGGGTCGCTACCCCACCAAATTGAGCAGAAGCTCTACTGAGACGGGGTTTAGTCTCACTCACAGACAAAGAGACATCGCACATTGCTAGTCTAAATCACAAAAATGATCATCATCGATCATCAAGAAGTGTCAATTACACTAAGCTAGTAAATATATGAGCTTAGCTTCATGTCCCATAACCACTAGCTTAACTTAAATATTTACGAACAAGTTGTAGATCTCCACTCGAAAATTGTCACAACTAATTCAATCGAACAAGTCCAAGAATTAACCGATGAAGTAAACGCAAGCGTTTCATACCACTTGTTTTACTAAGCCGTTTAATTAAATTTCTCATACGAGTGAGGTAAATGTTTATATATGCTAGTAGATTGGAAACGGTTTGAGAAAACGAACGTTGTAATAAAATAGTGCTGAAATCATTTTGAAGAACGAGTTTTGATATTTACTACTAATATAGAAAACCTTTATATTTTTAAAGTGACATATCACAGAAATGATTGTAGAAACAATCGATCACTAGAATTCGCATACGAAGACATGAATTAATTCCAAAGAAATCGATATCAAATCCATCAAAATGGATATTTCCCAACAAATCCCAAAATAGAAGTCATCAAAGTCGAATAACAATTGATACAACAAGTGGGAATAAACCCGAATTGATTAAATTTGGAAACACAAGAGAAATAGACAAAAATAGGCATAATAGGCATTTAAGAGCAGGTCAGTCGACTGGCCCAATGAGTTCAGTCGACTGACTGTAGGAAACAGAGGCCTCCTATCTCTGTTATCTGCCTTTGGTATGCCAATTGGCTACAGCCAGTCGACTGGATTCAAAGTTCAGTCGACTGACTGGAACCTAGGCAGTTTTCTAGCCTATATAATTGATGTGCAATCACATCCAATTCGCGACCGAATGACCAATGGCACTAGGGATTTATGCCAATCGGCAACCCAGTCCTATAGGCTCTTCGATGCATCACCAAAAACATGTTCAAACAACAAAGCTATGATTTTTGAAGATTTGATCTCAAAACACCAAAAATTGGAATATTCACAAAACCAATCCAAGTAAAAATCAAATTCGCATGAGTTATTGTTAGGAATTCATACCTAACAATCATAGATAATCATAGACTTAAATGTGAGATAAAAATCTCACCTTTTCACAAAAATAAGGAAGGAGAAGCTTGAAAGCAAAGGAAGAATCAACCACACTTCATCACAACCCAAATGAGCTTGAATCTAAGCTCAAAAGAAGAACATTCCCAAAGTTAGGTTTAGGAATTTATGAAATTGAAAGGAGAATGAGTTGGAGAAGAAGAAGATGATGCTTACCAATAGCTTCTCTTTGGTTTTGGAGCTAGAACTTTACTTGCAAATGGAAACTAGGGCTTGGAGTTTTAATTTCCCGTTCCTCTCTCCATTGTTGCTAAAGCTTGAGTATTAGGAAATAGAAATGAAGTAATGAAGAGAAGAGGGGTGAAGGTTGGGTCTAATGGGTCGAAACAAAACCAAAGCCCTAAGTGAAAAAATTAGCAAAATTCTACTAACTCCAAACATATCAAAGTTTATACTCAAAAAGGTTGCAAACGTCATTTTGAACTCAATGGGGATGGTCTCGAGTCCTAATTTGACTGTTTGCAAAAAGTAGCTTTTCGGACTAAAATCCCACTAACGATGAAATATTTAAATAAAATATTTAAATACTCGATCGTAAAATATGCGGGTTGTTACAGACTCCCCTCCTTAAAGAAATTACGTCCTTGCAATCTTAAGAAATGAATGAATCAAAAAGTAACAACCATAAAATCATATCAACACAAAAGAAGAAATTTGGAATAAGAAGTTCACCTCAAAGAGCACGAGAAAGTAAATCCAGATGTGTTCGCTCGATGAATTCTCGAGATTCCCAAGAGCAATCCTTAGGATTTGAGGACCATTGAACTTTCACAAGTGGGACATCTTTATTTCGAAGGCGTTTGGCCTCTGAAGCAATAATACGAATAGGATGTTGCTCATAAGTTAAATTTGGCGAAACTTCAATTTCTTCCACAACAGCGGGCTTAATAATAGAATCGGAATCTCGAAGGCATTTACGTAATTGAGAAACGTGAAACATGTCATGAATAGCATAAAACTGAGCCGGTAATAAGATGCGATAAGCCACGGAACCACTATGTTCGGTGATCGAAAATGGACCAACGTAACAAGGTGCTAGCTTTCCCGATCGACTGAAACGCACAACACCCTTCATAGGTGAAACACGAATAAACACAATATCTCCTACAGAAAATTCTAATTTCCTTCTTCGGTTATCGGCATAGGATTTTTGCCTACTTTGAGCTTCTTTCATCCTATGACGAATAAGGTCAATCTTTCGTGTGGAATCACGAATAAAATCTGGACCTAAAACCAGCCTCTCACCGGTCTCAAGCCAACAAGAAGGAGAACGGCATGGCCTTCCACAGAATGCCTCAAAAGGTGTCATACCAATACTAGATTGGAAGTTATTATTATAGGAAAACTTAAGGAGAGCAATATGATTTATCCAACTTCCACCAAAATCAAGAACACATGCACGAAGAAGATCTTCAAGAGTTTGATTCACACGCTCGGTTTGTCCATCGGACTGAGGATGATAAGCGGTGCTAAAATTAAGCTTCGTTCCTCAAGCTTTTTGAAGACTCTTCCAAAATCCACTAGTAAACAACGGACCACGATCACTAACAATAGAAGTAGGAATTCCATGTAATTTAACAATCTCTTTAATAAAGAGTTTGGCCAAAAGAGGAACGGTTCGGTTAGACCGAACGGGAATAAAATGGGCAGATTTAGTAAGTCTATCAACTATCACCCATAAGCTATCATGACCAGAACGAGAACGGGGAAGGCCGTTTATAAAATCCATGGAAATATGGTCCCACTTCCAAATTGGAATTTCTAAAGATTGCAATAACCCACCGGGCCTTTGACGCTTGGCCCTGACAAGTTGGCAAGTCATGCAACACTTAACAAAGTTAGCAATGTCAGATTTCATTCCCTCCCAATAATATAGTCGCTTCATATCCACGTACATTTTACTACTACCGGGATGAATGGTAAATTTAGAACGATGAGAATCTTCTAAAATGTCTTTACGAAGATCACTAATATTTGGCACGATAAGTCTACCAAATTTGCGAACGCCGCCACGAGAATCAGTATCAAAGTCTTCCATACCTTCAATATCAATTTTAACCCTACAATTTTGGCCAAGAAGAGCCAATTCGGGCTCTAGCTTTTGAGCTTCAAGAATTCGGTCTAAAAGAGAAGGATGAGCCACAAGGCTACATAAAGCCAAAGATGAACATAAATCGAAAACACGATCTCGAATCTCACAAGTGGATAAAACCTCGAGATCATTCCATTCGGATATCATCATAGAAACAACCACTTGTTACTTACGACTAAGTGCACCGGCGATACGATTCCCCTTTCCGGGAGTATAAAGAATATCAAGATCATATGATGCAAGGAACTCGAGCCAACATTGTTGATGCAAATTAAGTTCCTTTTGAGAAAATAAATACTTCAAAGAGTTATGATCGGTGTAAAGAATAATTTTTTTCTCCCAAAAGATAATGACGCCAAATCCGATGGGCGAAAACAATAGTCGCGAGCTCCAAATCATGAGCGGCATATCTATTCTCGGCTGACTTCAATTTCCTAGAAGCATAAGCAATAACACGTTCTCTTTGCATAAGAACGGCACCCAAACCAACGCGACTAGCATCGGTATAAACAATAAAATCTTGGTTTCCTTCGGGAATCACAAGAATAGGAGCATCGGAAAGGAGTTATTTTAATTTCTGAAAAGAAGCTTCACATTTGTCCGACCAAATGCATTTAACACCTTTCTTTGTTAAGCTAGTAAGAGGCACGACAATTTTAGAAAAGTCTTTGATAAAACGACGGTAATAACCCGCCAATCCGAGAAAACTACAGATTTCCGTCACACTCTCCAGTCTCTTCCAATTTTGAATCGCTTCAATCTTTGAAGGATCCATGGAAATTCCGGATTCGGAAATAATATTACCGAGAAACTTCACACGAGATTGGCAAAAGAGGCATTTAGAAAATTTTGCATTCAATTGATTGCTCCTAAGAGTTTCCAACACAATCCGAAGATGCTGTTCATGCTTCTCCTCGGTTTTAGAATACACAAGAATATCATCAATAAATATGAGAACAAACCGATCGAGGAAGTCTTTGAAAACTCTATTCATAAGGTCAGTGAAATAAGCCGGAGAATTCGTTATACCAAATGGCATAACAAGCCATTCATAAGATCCATAACGAGTACGGAACGATATCAAAGGAATGCTGTCCTCTGCAATACGAAGCTGATGAAAACCGGTAGCTAAGTCCAATTGTGAAAAGACTCTAGCACCACTAAGTTGATCGAATAGATCATCAATCCGAGGTAGAGGATATTTATTTTTGATAGTAAGATCGTTAAGCTTGCGGTAGTCAACGCAAAGCCTAAGTGTACCACATGATTTCTTCACGAAAATAGCCGAAGCTCCCCAAGGAGAGGAACTAGAGCGAATAAATTGCTTCATCTCCACTTCGGATAATTGTTTGCGCATCTCCTCATTTTCCTTATTGGACATGCGATAAGGAGGACGAGTGATAGGTTGAGCTCCAGAGATGAGATTAATTCTGAACTCGATTGCTCGCTTAGGTGGCAATCCTAAAACGGGCTCAAGTATGTCGGAAAATTCACGAACAACGTGATTAAGAGAAATGACATCTTCCTCATCATCATCATCATCATGAGGATTTAAAGAATATAAAGATGTTGCCAACCTGGAATCTGAATCTTTAAGATCAATAGAAATCTGCTTAACAGATTGGGGATGTCGAAGATGAATAGTCCGCTCAGGACATATGATTTGAGCATCCTAGCGATTAAGCCAATCCATTCCGAAAATCATTCGAAAGCCTAAGTAGCGCATAACATGCAAATCGGCTCGGAAAGAAAAATCACACAAAATAATCTCGACATCTTTACAAAGCAAACTAATTGTTGCGGATCCACCAACCGGATTCGCAATTCTCAAAGAAGTCATTAAAGCAACAACACTTAAAGAAAAAGTATCAACAAGTTCTTTTGATATAAAAGAATGGGACGCACCCGTATCAGAAAGAACTCGAATAGGTTGGTCACGAAATAAAATAATGCCATCAAGGATAGAGTAAGAAATACCTTGACCACGATGCACCACATTAAGCTTTCCCTCCTTCCTGCCTAGTAGTTTGGGACACGAAGATATATAATGGTCCGGGCTTTTGCAACAGCGACAAGCACAGGGCTTTGAACACTTATTCGCATAATGGTCCTTAGAACCACAGTTGTAGCATTACCCACCACTTAAGGTAGAAGTCTTAGTTGCCGAAGAGGCTTGCTTCCCTTTCTTATTGTTGGGATAAGGACTTTTGAACTTACTAGGCCTTTTCTTGTTGGTGAAGTTTGGTTTAGCGCTTCCAACCTCAACATCACTTACCCTATCAGCCCCCTCAAGTCGAAGAGCGATATCAATGAGTTAATCAAAAGAAACTTCTAATTTTAGAAGTAATGGCTTCTTAAGATTTTTGTTAAAGACATAGACAAATCTTTGGTTCTTCTTCAATGGGGTGTTTATATATTCGACCCCGTATTTAGAAAGTGACTCGAAGGATGCGACATAATCTGCCACGGCGGATTCACCTTGAACAGGGTTAATAAAACGACGAGCCAAAGTCACCTTCTCAGCTTCTGGCACAAATTTTAATTCGAAGCGTTCCCGGAATTTCTCCCATGTAAGGTCCGCTTCCAGAAATAAGAAGCTCATACCAATCTAATGCTCTTTCTTGAAGCATACTTGAAGCCACTTGGACACGGGGAAGATCAATAAGATTCATGCGTGAAAAGATTCGATCGCATGCTCTTAGCCAAGCTTGGACTTCAATAATGGTTTCAGAACCTTTAAATGGCTTTCCACCGAAATTGGTATAATCGTTGCACAAACATGCAAATCTAGACTTAGGGTGAGTAGACTCCGGAATAGAATCGGCTGCTTGAGCATTCTTTACTAGATCAAGAAGCTGCTGGGCAGACATAAATACTCCATCTTGGGGAGTAGCACTAGATTGACCGGCGCTGGGACGGCCAGGTCCAACCATTTCTCTTCATAAAGAAAGAAAGAAAGAAAGAAAGAAAGAAGAAGAAAAAGGTTATTCACAATATGAATATCAAACAATAATGATAGATAAAACAAGGAATCACTAAAGAAAATAGGATAGGACGGTTCGAAGACCCGAATAAAATCCTAAGGCATGGCTCCTAAGATGGACTTAGGACGATGATCCTTGTTAAATTATTCTACGTTGTTCCGAAGTTTGGCTCTGATACCAAGCTGTGACGCCCCACCTCTATACCCATGCTAGCCAAGGACACTATGGGGTAATGTCGTCAACTAGCACGGAGAATAAGGCTGTTGAGGAGAGACCATCCGTGTAATTGCTTAGTGCGAGCACCAATATGTTAGATAGTATAACATGCATGGAATCCGACATACTGATACAAACTCAAAACTACTACACAGTGGCTATATATATTCTTCGAAAACAAACATAGAAACAAACATAAATCAGTCACAGATATCCATGTCACAAAGGCGGAAAAAGATATGAATATTACACATAGAAGTGTACATCAGGGTAGTGGTCAAGCAAGATCCATAGTATCACAAAAGAATAGTTACAAGTGCTAGACAAAAGAATAAGTATACATCAATGAGTCTATATCTCAAATGTATACAACAAAATAAACTACTGATCTAAGTAGTTAGCCAAAAGTCAAGATAATAATCTCAGATGAGGAGTCAAGCAGAAGCACCTGAAACATCTCGGTCTGGCCCGAGTATTATTTAATAAGAAAATAATAAATGGATCAGTCTATTTACAAATATCAGATAAAATGATATAGAACAAGAGATATGACAAAAGCCGTACGATAACCATAAAGCCATACTGTAATAAGTATGCAACTGAAAATCAACTATAGATTAATCAATATCACAAGAATCTTCTCAAAGATAAAAAAGAATGTCATACTCTTTATTTTTATTCACCAAACCATAAATATTGACAATTATATCAATGCCAATCACAAAAGTTAATGACACACAAATTCACCAATGCACAAATATTTATAAAACTTATCAATGAAAATCACTAAAATTGGTGAAACACAAATTTTAGAAATCATCAATGCAAATCCAGAAATCACAAAAAAGGAGAGGCCTATCACAAAACGGGAGTATGAAAACTCACCAACACGTGTATCACAAAACGGAATGCTATTCCATGGTTGCTAACCATTTATTTTGACCGAAGCTCCACCAAACGGTCCGAAGACCATGGGTCGCTACCCCACCAAATTGAGCAGAAGCTCCACAGAAACGGAGTTTAGTCTCCCTCGCAGACAAAGAGACATCGCACATTGCCAGTCTAAATCACAAAAATATCATCATCGATCATCAAGAAGTGTCAATTACACTAAGCTAGTAAATATATGAGCTTAGCTTCATGTCCCATAACCACTAGCTTAACTTAAATATTTACGAACAAATTGTAGATCTCCGCTCGAAAATTGTCACAAGAGATTCAATCGAACAAGTCCAAGAATTAACCGACGATGTAAACGCAAGAGTTTCATACCACCTGTTTTACTAAGCCGTTTAATTAAATTTCTCATACGAGTGAGGTAAAGGTTTATATATGCTAGTAGATTAGAAAACGGTTTGAGAAAACGAGCCTTGTAATAAAATAGTGCTGAAAACATTTTGAAGAAAGGTTTTGATATTTACTGCAAGTATAGAAAACATTTATATTTTTAAAGTGACATATCACAGAAATTATTGAAGAAACAATCGATCACTAGAATTCACATATGAAGACGTGAATTAATTCCAAAGAAATCGATATCAAATCCATCAAAATGGATATTTCCCAAAAAATCCCAAAATAGAAGTCTTCAAAGTCGAATAAAAATTGATACAACAAGTGGGAATAAACCCGAATCAATTAAATTTGGAAACACAAGAGAAATAGACAAAAATAGGCATAATAGGCATTTAAGAGCAGGTCAGTCGACTGGCCCAATGAGTTCAGTTGACTGACTGCAGGAAACAGAGGCCTCATGTCTCTATTATCTGCCTTTGGTACGCCAATTGGCTACATCTAGTCGACTGGATTCAAAGTTCAGTCGACTGACTGGAACCTAGGCAGTTGTCTAGCCTATATAATTGATGTGCAATCACATCCAATTCGCGACCGAACGAGCAATGATGCTAGGGATTTATGCCAATCGGCAACCCGGCCCTATAGGCTCTTCGATGCATCACCAAAAACATGTTCAAACAACAAAGCTATGATTTTTGAAGATTTGAACTCAAAATACCAAAAATTGAAATATTCACAAAACCAATCCAAGTCAAAATCAAATTCACATGAATAGGTGTTAGGAATTCACACCTAATAATCATAGATAATCATAGACTTAGATGTGAGATAAAAATCTAACCTTTTCGCAAAAATAAGGAAGGAGAAGGTTGAAAGCAAAGGAAGAATCAACCACACTTCAACACAACCCAAATGGGCTTGAATCTAAGCTCAAAAGAAGAACATTCCCAAAGTTAGGTTTAAGAATTTCTGAAATTGAAAGGAGAATGAGTTGGAGAAGAAGAAGATGATGCTTGCCAATAGCTTCTCTTTGGATTTGGAGCTAGAACTTGATTTGCAAATGGAAACTAGGGCTTGGAGTTTTAATTTCCCATTCCTCTCTCCATTGTTGCTAAAGCTTGAGTATTAGGAAATAGAAATGAAGTAATGAAGAGAAGAGGGGTGAAGCTTGGATCTAATGGGCTGAAACAAAACCAAAGCCCTAAGTGAAAAAGTAGCAAAATTCAACTAACTCCAAACATATCAAAGTTTATACTCAAAAAAGTCGCAAACATCATTTTGAACTCAATGGCGGTGGTCTCGAGTCCTAATTTGATTGTTTGCAAAAAGTAGCTTTTCGGACTAAAATCTGACTAACGATGAAATATTTAAGTAAAATATTTAAATACTCGATCGTAAAATATACGGGATGTTACAGACTCCCATCCTTAAAGAAATTACGGCCTCGCACTCTTAAGAAATAAATGAATCAAAAAGTAACAACCATAAAAGCATATCATCACAAAAGAAGAAATTTGGAATAAGAAGTTCACCTCAAAGAGCACGAGAAAGTAAGTCTGGATGTGTACGCTCGATGAATTCTCGAGATTCCCAAGAGCAATCCTTAGGATTTGAGGACCGTTGAACTTTCACAAGTGGGACATCTTTATTTCGAAGGCGTTTGACCACCGAAGCAATAATACGAATATGATGTTGCTCATAAGTAAAATTTAGCGAAACTTCAATTTCTTTCACAACACCGGGCTCAAGAATAGAATCAGAATCTCGAAGGCATTTCCGCAATTGAGAAACGTGAAACACGTCATAAATAGCAGAAAACTAAGCCGGTAATAAGAGGCGATAAGCCACGAACCACTATGTTCGGTGATAGGAAATGGACCAATGTAACAAGGTGCTAGCTTTCCCGATCGACTGAAACGCACAACACCCTTCAAAGCTGAAACACGAATAAACACAAAATCTTCCACAGAAAATTCTAATTTCCTTCTTCGGTTATCGGCATAGGATTTTTGCCTACTTTGAGCTTCTTTCATCCTATGACGAATAAGGTCAATCTTTCGTGTGGAATCACGAATAAAATCTGGACCTAAAACCAGCCTCTCACCGGCCTCAAGCCAACAAGAAGGAGAACGGCATGGCCTTCCATAGAGTGCCTCAAAAGGTGCTATACCAATACTAGATTGGAAGCTATTATTATAGGAAAACTCAACGAGAGCAATATGATCTTTCCAACTTCCACCAAAATCAAGAACACATGCACGAAGATCTTCAAGAGTTTGATTCACACGCTCGGTTTTAGAATACACAAGAATATCATAAATAAATATGAGAACAAACCGATCGAGGAAGTCTTTGAAAACTCTATTCATAAGGTCAATGAAATAAGCCGGAGCATTCGTTAAACCAAATGGCATAACAAGCCATTCATAAGATCCACAACGAGTACGGAACGATGTCAAAGGAATGTTATCCTCTGCAATACGAAGCTGATGAAAACCGTTAGCTAAGTCCAGTTGTGAAAAGAATCTAGCACCACTAAGTTGATCGAATAGATCATCAATCCGAGGTAAGTGATATTTATTTTTGATAGTAAAATCTTTAAGCTTGCGGTAGTCAATGCAAAGCCTAAGTGTACCATCGGATTTCTTCACGAAAATAGCCGAAGCTCCCCAAGGAGAGGAACTAGAGCGAATAAATTGCTTCATCTCCAATTCGGATAATTGTTTGCGCATCTCCTCATTTTCCTTATTGGACATGCGATAAGGAGGATGAGTGATAGATTGAGCTCAGGGATGAGATTAATTCTGAACTCAATTGCTCGCTTAGGTGGCAATACTAAAACAGGCTCAAATATGTCGGAAAATTCATGAACAACGTGAATAAGAGAAATGACATCTTCCTCATCATCATTATCATCATCATGAGGATTTAAAGAATATAAAGATGCTGCCAACCTGGAATCCGAATCTTTAAGATCAATAGAAATCTTCTTAACAGATTAGGGATGTCGAAGATGAATAGTCCGCTCAGGACATAGGATTTGAGCATCCTAGCGATTAAGCCAATCCATTCCGAAAATTATTCGAAAGCCTAAGTAGCGCATAACATGCAAATCGGCTCGGAAAGAAAAATCACACAAAATAATCTCGACATCTTTACAAAGCAAACTAATTGTTGCGGATCCACCAACCGGATTCGCAATTCTCAAAGAAGTCATTAAAGCAACAACACTTAAAGAAAAAGTATCAACAAGTTCTTTTGATATAAAAGAATGGGACGCACCCGTATCAGAAAGAACTCGAATAGGTTGGTCACGAAATAAAATATTGCCATCAAGGATAGAATGAGGTATACCATGACCACAGGAAGTGTTACTAGGAGTTTGCACCACATTAAGCTTTCCCTCCTTCCTGCCTTGAAGTTTGGGACACGAAGATATATAATGGTCCGGGCTTTTGCAATAGCGACAAGCACGGGGATTTGAACACTTATTCGCATAATGGTCCTTAGAACCACAGTTGTAGCATTGCCCACCACTTGAGGTAGAAG
The DNA here is from genome assembly GCA_030765085.1 of Allium cepa. Classification (NCBI taxonomy): domain Eukaryota; kingdom Viridiplantae; phylum Streptophyta; class Magnoliopsida; order Asparagales; family Amaryllidaceae; genus Allium; species Allium cepa. Next base: position 715,750,705 of record CM060945.1, on the reverse strand, counting down.
TCTTAGCTGCTGGAGAAGCTTGCTTCCCTTTCTTATTGTTGGGATAAGGACCTTTGAACTTACTAGGCCTTTTCTTGTTGGTGAAGTTTGGTTTAGCACTCCCAACCTCAACATCACTTACCCTATCATCCTCTTCAAGTCGAAGAGCGATATCAATGAGTTGATCAAAATAAACTTCTAATTTTAGAAGTAATGGCTTCTTGAGATTTTTGTTCAAGCCATAGACAAATCTTTGGTTCTTCTTCAATGGGGTTTTTATATATTCGACCCCGTATTTAGATAGTGACTCGAAGGATGCGACATAATCTGCCACGGCGGATTCAACTTGAACAAGGTTAATAAAACGACGAGCCAAAGTCACCTTCTCAGCTTCTGGCACAAATTTTAATTCAAAGCGTTCCCGTAATTTCTCCCAATTAAGATCCGCTTCAATAATTTCAGAAATAAGAAGCTCATACCAATCTAATGCTCTTTCTTGAAGCATACTTGAAGCCACTTGGACATGATGAAGATCAGTAGGATTCATGCGTGAAAAGATTCGATCGCATGCTCTTAGCCAATCCTGGACTTCAATAATGGTTTCAGAACCTTTAAATGGCTTTCCACCCAAATTAGTATAATCGTTGCACAAACGTGCAAATCCAGACTTAGGGTGAGTAGGCTTCGGATTAGAACCGGCTGCTTGAGCATTCTTTACTTGATCAAGAAGCTGCTGGGCAGACATAAATACTCCATCTTGGGGAGTAGCACTAGATTGACCGGTGCTGGGACGGCCAGGTCTAACCATTTCTCTTCATAAAGAATGAAAGAAGAAGAAGAAAAAGGTTATTCACAAAATGAATATCAAATAATAATGATTGATAAAACAACGAATCACAAAAGAAAATAGGATAGGACGATTCGAAGACCCGAATAAAATCCTAAGGCACAACTCCTAAGACGGACTTAGGGCGATGATCCTTGTTAAATTATTCTACGTTGTTCCGAAGTATGGCTCTGATACCAAGCTGTGGCACCCCACCTCTATACCCACGCTAGCCAAGGACACTACGGGGTAATGTCGTCAACTAGCACGGAGAATAAGACTGTTGAGGAGCGACCATCCGTGTAATTGCTTAGTGCGAGCACCGATACGTCAGATAGTATAACATGCATGTAATCCGACATACCGATACAAACTCAAAACTACTACACAGTGGCTATATATATTCTTCGGAAACAAACATAGAAATAAACATAACATAAATCAGTCTCAGATATCCATATCACAAAGGCGGAAAAAGATACGAATATTACATATAGAAGTGTACATCAGGGTAGCGGTCAAACAAGACCCACAATATCACAAAAGAATAGTTACAAGTGCTAGACAAAAGAATAAGTATACATCAATGCATCTATATCTCAAATGTATACAACAAAATAAACTACTGATCTAAGTAGTTAGCCAAAAGTCAAGATAATAATCCCAGATGAGAAGTCAAGCAGAAGCACCTGAAACATCTCCGTCTGACCTGAGTTTTATTTAATAAGAAAATAATAAATGGATCAGTCTAGCTATAAATATCAGATAAAATGATATAGAACAAGAGATATGACAAAAGCCATATGATAACCATAAAGCCATACTACAATAAGTATGCAACTGAAAATCAACTAGAGATTAATCAATATCATAAGAATCTTCTCAAAGATCAAAAAGAATGTCATCCTCTATATTTTTATTCACCAAACCATAAATATTGACAATTATATCAATGCCAATCACAAAAGTTAATGACACACAAATTCACCAATGCACAAATATTTATAAAACTTATCAATGAAAATCACTAAAATTGGTGAAACACAAATTTTAGAAATCACCAATGTAAATCCAGAAATCACAAAAAGGGAAAGGCCTATCACAAAACGGGAGTATGAAAACTCACCAACACGTGTATCACAAAACGGAACGCTATTCCATGGTTGCTAACCATTTATTTTGAGCCGAAGCTCCACCAAACGGTCCGAAGACCATGGGTCGCTACCCCACCAAATTGAGCAGAAGCTCCACAGAAATGGGGTTTAGTCTCCCTCGCAGACAAAGAGACATCGCACATTGCTAGTCTAAATCACAAAAATGATCATCATCGATCATCAAGAAATGTCAATTATACTATGCTAGTAAATATAAGAGCTTAGCTTCATGTCCCATAACCACTAGCTTAACTTAAATATTTACGAACAAATTGTAGATCCCCACTCGAAAATTGTTACAAGAGATTCAATCGAACGAGTCCAAGAATTAACCGACGAAGTAAACACAAGCGTTTCATACCTCTTGTTTTACTAAGCCGTTTAATTATATTTCTCATACGAGTGAGGTAAAGGTTTATATATGCTAGTAGATTGGAAAGCGGTTTGAGAAAACGAGCCTTGTAATAAAATAGTGCTGAAATTATTTCGAAGAAAAGTTTTGATATTTACCACTAGTATAGAAAAACTTTATATTTTTAAAGTGGCATATCATAGAAATGATTGTAGAAACAATCAATCACTAGAATTCATGTACGAAGACGTGAATTAATTCCAAATAAATCTATATCAAATCGATCAAAATGGATACTTCCCAAAAAATCCCAAAATAGAAGTCATCAAAGTCGAATAACAATTGATACAACAAGTGGGAACAAACCCGAATCAATTAAATTTGGAAACACAAGAGAAATAGACAAAAATAGGCATAATAGGCATTTAAGAGCAGGTCAGTCGAATGGCCCAACGAGTTCAGTCGACTGGCTGTAGGAAAAAAAGGCCTCCTGTCTTTGTTATCTGCCTTTGGTACGCCAATTTGCTACAGCCAGTCGACTGGATTCAAAGTTTAGTCGACTGATTGGAACCTAGGCAGTTTTCTAGCCTATATAATTGATGTGCAATCACATCCAATTCGCGACCGAACGAGCAATGGCGCTAGGGATCTATGCCAATCGACAATCCTGCCCTATAGGCTCTTTGATGCCTCACCAAAAACATGTTCAAACAACAAAGCTATGATTTTTGAAGATTTGAACTCAATACACCAAAAATTAGAATATTCACAAAACCAATCCAAGTCAAAATCAAATGCACATGAATAGGTGTTAGGAATTCATACCTAACAGTCATAGATAACTATAGACTTAGATGTGAGATAAAAATCTCACATTTTCACAAAAATAAGGAAGGAGAAGCATAAAAGCAAAGGAAGAATCAACCGCACTTCAACACAACCCAAATGAGCTTGAATCTAAGCTCAAAAGAAGAACATTCCCAAAGTTAGGTTTAGGAATTTCTGAAATTGAAAGGAGAATGAGTTGGAGAAGAAGAAGATGATGCTTACCAATAGCTTCTGTTTGGATTTGGAGCTAGAACTTGATTTGCAAATGGAAACTAGGGCTTGGAGTTTTAATTTCCCATTCCTCTCTCCATTGTTGCTAAAGATTGAGTATTAGGAAATAGAAATGAAGTAATGAAGAGAAGAGGGGTGAAGCTTAGGTCTAATAAGTTGAAACAAAACTAAAGCCCTAAGTGGAAAAGTAGCAAAATTCCACTAACTCCAAACATATCAAAGTTTATACTCAAAAAGGTTATAAACGTCATTTTGAACTCAATGAGGGTGGTCTCGAGTCCTGATTTGACTGTTTGCAAAAAGTATCTTTCCGGACTAAAATCCGACTAACGATGAAATATTTAAATAAAATATTTAAATACTCGATCGTAAAATATGCGGGTTGTTACACAGGCACCGAGTCGCTCGATATTATAATGAAAAAGTCTGACCGAAAATCTTTGGTTTGGGTGATATTGTTTTAAACGAGTTTTTTCAGTTCCATCACATATGAGCCCCGCATGGGAAGGTCTACATGTCATTGAACGAAAGCTTGGAGAAGGAACTTTCAAGCTCACGACCGTAGATGGTGCGACACTCCATCGAGCATGGAATAGCAAGCATTTGTGGCATTATTACACTTAGTTCATTTCTTTCATATTTTGGTTGCATTAATTTCCAACAAGTTTTTATTCCTAGTTTACGACATGTAATAAGACAATTTAGCTTGTTTGCATTAATAAAGTCTTAAAGCCATTTTCTTCGTGAATTGTCGATGTCTTTGTGTATGATAATGCTGTGACGAATGACTAAGCGATACATTATTCTATCTAAAGTACGAACGCGCACGAGCACTCAAAATCTCCATGTCCCCGGAGTGCGGACTGGAGTACTCTGAGTCCCCAGAGTGCGGATTAGAGTATAAACGATTCAAAATCTCCAAATCCCCGGAGTGCGAACTGGAGTACTCTGAGTTCTCGAAGTGCAGACTAGAGTATAAACGACTCAAAATCTCCAAGTCCCCAGAGTGCGGACTGGAGTACTCTGAGTTGCGGACTAGAGTTTAAACGACTCATAATCTCTAAATCGTCAGAGTGCGGATGGGATTACTCTGAGTCCCCAGAGTGCGGACTAGAGTGTAAATGACTCAAAATCTCCAAGTCGCCGCAGTGCGGACTGGAGTACTCTGAGTCCCCAGAGTGCGGACAAGAGTATAAACGACTCAAAATCTCCAAGTCCCCGTAGTGCGAACTAGAGTACTCTAAGTCCCCAGAGTGCAGGCTAGAGTATAAACGACTAAAAATCTCCAAGTCCCCGAAGTGCGGACTGGAGTACTCTGAGTCCCCAGAGTGCGGGCTAGAATATAAACGCCTTAAAACCTCAAAGTCGTCGGAGTGCGGACTGGAGTACTATGAGTCCCCAGATTGCGGACCAGAGTATAAACAACTCAAAACCTCCAGGTCCCCTGAGTGAGGACTGGAGTACTCTGGGTCCCCGGAGTGCGGAACAAAGTATAAACGATTTAAATTTCCAAGTCCCCTGATGGCGGACTGGATACAAACTACTTGAAGTCTTCGAACCCTTGGCGTGCGAACTGGAAATAATTCTTAGTACCCGAAGCGTGGAATAAAGAATGTGCAACGCCAAAAAGTTATCAACTTATTTGAAGATGAATCGAGAATATTATGTAACTTGCAATAGCTTGGGTTTTGACCACGATTATAAAAAAAATCAAGCAACGAAAGTCTTCTGAAAGACAAAAGAACTAAGTTTTATTCATCAAAAATAAGTTTCTACTACAACTCCTCCAAAATTCGGAGTCAAACGTTTATTTACATGAACTACGAAGATAAATAAAAATAATTACATAATCTAAACTAACTCTCGTTGAACAAGAGCAACGATTACTTCTTCGACTTCTTCGACCTTTTTCCAGATGACTCCTCTCCTTTGCGTTTGCCTTTGATAACTTACTTTGATGGGGGAGTGACAACTGAAGAAGTATGGGGAACTTCCATGGGCTTGGACCATCCTAGGAGGATGACCTTCAACGGCTTATTCATAGGATCGTCCAGGTCCAAAGCTTAAGGCTCGACTTTGACCTCGACCGTCTTTTTCTTCTCCTTCTCAAGCAGCTCCTTCATGCTCAGTTTAGATGTGTGTTCAGAGGCGCCAGTAATTTCAATTTCATAACTCCCATTGATGGGAGAGGAAGTCTTGGATTTATCCTCATCAAGCACTCCGATCACCCAAGCATCTAGACCGGGAGCCTCTCCTATGTGAGTGGACTCACTTATCTGTTCCTTCGCCTCCTTGGCGACATCGCTCCTCCAAGTGGGCTCGGGATCAGAACGGCCTGCACAAAATCATGAAAAACAAGCATTAGAATGCAATAGCTCTTGGTGAAAAACAACGACTCTTGGAATGTTAAAGTGAAGAGTTATCTACCAGGTTCCGGCTGGATCTCGGCCGTAAGAGGGGTCTCACCCTCTGGAATAGGAGACAAAATATGAACGCCGAGGCCGGGATCCTCCGGATCATAACCAACATGCTACTCAAAGGGATCAAGTATCAGCCAATCGGCCGGCTGAGTGGGCACATGAGCTTGAGACTCGATCCTGGACGGACCGGTAATAACCTCTTTCCCTTTCGTAGAGGGAGAACCTTTGCAATAAAGAGCTTTTGTTGCTGACAGGTCTGAGGGATCGTTTCCCTTAAGAAATTCTTTTATCAAAGCTCCTTCATCAACCTCCCCAGTACCATGTTCGGCCTTTCTGATTTCTATTAAGGTCTCCCACGCCTTCGCTGAAGATTCGAGATAGCCCTCACCCAGAAAAGTTAAGTCTCGGTGCATGAGAACGCGGGCATTGAATTCTGCAATTAGTGGGTTGAACACTTTTGACCTCTTCCCTACCTTTTTCTTTAGCCGCCTTAAGACGGGAGTCGACCTCCGCGGACGCTATCTTCTTTCCCTCTTTATGGGCTTCATTCTTTAGCACCTCAACCTTGGAAAGTTCATCCTCAAGCTTCGCCTTTAGAAGTCGTGTGGCAACGATCTCGTCGCAATATCGTTGCGACTCTTCTTGGGCAGCAATCTTCTCCTCCTTTTCTTTATGGAGTTGCTCCTCCAGCTCTTTAACCCGGAGGGCAAAGGCGTCCCTCTCCTTCTGTACTGAGTCTTTCTCCAAAGCCAGGGCCCCAAAGCGTTGTACCGCCTTATCGATTTCTTTTTTATGGGTTGACTCCAGACGAATAACGGCCTCGGCAGTATCTTTAGCGCTCCGCTGGGCGGCTTCAAGCTGAGACTTATAAGATAAAAGCTCTTCGTCCTGAGCTTCAATAATATCTTTATCGTGAATGGCCTCGAGCTTCAGGCGATCTATTTCATGCTGACGCTCTATGGAAACTTTCGAAACTTTCGAAACCAAGTCCATGAACGTATCATGTTGTACATAGACATCATTTGTACAAGCGATAGCACTTTGCTTCACATGCCCTGGAATATGGTGGATCGTTGGAAGAAACTTTAAGCCATCAAAGCATATCTTCGAAAATGAGGCTTTAAGTTCAGAAAGCCGCTCAGCAACCATTGGATCGGTCATGGGAGTAAGAGGAGTCTTCTTTGAGACTGGAGGCGATTTGTGGGGATCTCGAGATTTCTTGGTACTTGATGAACCAGAATGTTGATCCCGATGTGCTTCAGGCCGAGATCCCTTACGACCATATTTCTCTTTGCTCTGATCAGATTGAGAGGGAGGAGTGCAAGAATATGAGGGCTGATTATAAATTTTTCTTCAGTAAGATGACTCCCGACGGTGGTAGTCTCCGTCGCTAGATTCATCTCTATCTCGGCGCCTGTCGGAGACCGAATCCCAGCCAGATTGGTAGAAAATTGATGACCCACGAAGGCGGTGAAGTCCATGTGTGCGCCCCATGTCACTTGCACAAAGTTTAAATAACGGTGAGTTAGTAAAGAATAGGGTGACGGTGGAAATTTAAGTGCAAGGTGGAGTGCATGTGTTTGTGTGCATCCTAGTGTTTCCCCCCGTCGGACAGGTTTCTTTACTAATAGGAGTTTTTTATCCGTGATTTTGGGCTTAAACGCTTGTATCACCTCTCATGGGCGAATGAAGCTTAAGGGCCTTTGGATCGTCAAAGTCATAGTTGAGTAGATCATCAGGTATGGACAAGTTCGACAGGCCTTTTAGCGAACTTTCTAAATGTTGTGAAGAAGCTTCTTTCTCCACTGGAACAAGAGTAACTTTGAAAGTTCCACCGACTATTTTCTACCTCAACCTATATGTTAGTTTCTTCTTCCCCTTTGAAGGGGAAGACGACGTCTCGATATCGTGAAATTCGACCATCGGATCCCGAGTGGGACTAACGTTTTCATCTTGTGCCTCGGGCATTTCAGTTTCCTTAATTTTCCCCTCTTCTAGTGTGTCAGGGGCGTTATTACCTAAAGATTCAGCTTGATGTTTCCCTTTGCCAGAAGTAGGCCGAGGTATAATAACACCTTAAGGGAGGCATATCCAGCGACCTTCTGCCAATAGCCCGAACTTTGTAAGCTTCTCATTTGAAATGAGAGTTCTAATATCCCGGTCTTCGGTGGGAATGGCTCGAATAGCTTCGACGGCTTCAGAGTATCCGGGGAATTCGAGACACAGATTAATACCTGAAAAGATGAAAGAGAGTTAGAAAAGGTATAGCTTCGATCAAACATGACTATCGATCCAGGAAAAAGACTTACTTCCTTCCACCCATCTCCTCGCAAAACCGGGAGGACGGCACACATAAAACCATTCCTGTTTGTACAGGGAAAACTTACTCCATGCCCCAGTTAAGATTTGACATTTGCTATGCGGCTCGAGAAACGTGAAAGACGGGCTATCCCTTCGTCTCTTGATGCAATATATGTATCGGATATTGTTCGGAGTCGGAAGCCTAGAGAGGACACTCATGAAAAGGATGCAAGTGCCATAAACGAATGCGTGGCTGTTTGGATGAAGTTGCGATGGAGCGATGTCGACATACTGCAACACATCTCGAAGAAATGAGTTGGTGGCACGCTGTCAACCCAGCACATGAATTTGTTGCAAGCTGTGAATCCGACTGGGGCCAGGTATGGACGATCATGTCCCGATGGAACTAATACATCGTTAAAGGGGATTCCATGGATAGAAAAAATCCGGCGGAGCGTACTTTCGTTAATCTTTGAAGCCTGAGAATTGATTGGATTATCTAAAAAAATCGCTACCTTCAGAGCATTAGGGGCCAAGTCGACGGATGTAGTCGCTGGGTTCGGTAAGTTTTGAGCGGGGGTAGCTGACGGATAAGAAGTATCTGCAACTTCTTGTCAAGAGGATGGCCCAGGTCTATCTGAGATCATGGCTGAGCTAGATTTTTTAGACATCTCTAATGAAGATTGAATCTAACAGAGCACCTGTTTGAACTATACTTGAAAAATAATCGGCGTTAGACTTAACAACACAAATATTCCCCCGTGTAGTGTGTGAACTAGTGCTATCATTCAAATATAAGTGTCAAGCGGTGAAAAGACGTTGGATTAATGAAATAGGTTTAAGCTTTGAATTGCCATTTTCGAAGACCGTCATCGTTGACTGTCTCCGAAAGCCTGCCCTATGATGTTTTCAATTTTGGACTCAAACATTGGCATTACATGTTAAAGGCCATCATCTGTTTTTATCGATTTAATTTCAGACTTATGATTGTAAAAAACTGGGGAATTATCAGCCCGGATTAGTTCGATATGCTGGTTTTCTTAAGTCCTTGTCCTTGTTTTTGTCATATGATTAAGCATGTGAAATAAGAGAATTCGATGAGGGTTATGTTCGAGTTGGAATGATTTCGACCATTGTTATCTATTCATCAAGGGTCAAGGCCGAGCGACACTTGAAACACATGGCCTAAATGCCGTTCGGCCTAAATGCCATTCGGCCTAATTGTCGCTCGGCATTCGTACCGTTCGACCTAAATGTAAATGTCGTTCGACCTAATATCACACTTCCAACCCTTATTCTTCGCCGTTTGGCACGTGACAAATCATGCCGAACCTTCTTGTGCCGAGCTGCGCCGCTCAGCATTCTACCCTGAACGTTATTTTTTCCTCTTTCCTTCCATCTCTACCGACCGACATAGTCGAGTCTTTCGGGAAGTCATGCCGAGCCATGTCGATCGGCATCCTACCCAATTCCTGCTCTCTCTCTCTCTTTTTTCACTCCAACCTCGTTCGGCATGGGGAAAGCATGCCGAACCATGGTCGTGCCAAGCCACACCACTAGGCACGCTAGGCCTTAACCCCAATTCCATTTCCTTGCTCCCTTCTAATCACTCGGCATTAAGAGAACATGCCGAGCCACAACAATGCATCTCCCGCTGACTCCTTCCTTTGAGCACCTCTACCATCCACTTTTCTCCTCTCCTTTCCACCCACCTTGAAATTGCCTAGAATTATACTGAGTTCCAACCTTAGGGCATGTCTGAATCTCAATTCGTCTCCCTAATCCACATGCCTCCTACCTTCTTTATTCTATGGAGGATTCACGAATTCGAGCTTTGTGCTACACTTCATAATTTGAAATAGCGTTCGAAAGATTCTTACCAAGGAGAATGGTGGGAGCTTGCGGTCTGTGGGCTTGAGATAGAAAGTTGTTCAGACTTAATTTAGGAAGGAACTGTAGGAAGGGCTCGACGGATTCGGGGTAGGAAGGGAAGATCGGAGAGGTGAGCGAAATTTGAGGGAGGTGAGTTACGAGTTCTTGAAGGATAGCGGAGGTAAAAAGTGCAAATAAAAGAAGAAGTGGGGTGCCAAATTTTATAGGGGAGGAGAGGAAGTCGAAGGGACAATGACCGGTAGAACCGGACAAAGTGCGTCACTCGTTAGGCCTCGGCTATACCGTTTGGCATCCAAAGCGCTCGGCTTCAGCTATACTGCTCGGCATTTGTATGTCATTCGGCAAGCATTGCCACACCCGGTATTCAAGAGAAAATACTATCGAGAAGACTAAGCCAAGGCTCGAAGCGAAGCACAGAGGACTCGCGATTCAAAGCGCAACACGTTCGACCACATGATGCACTTTGGGGGGCAAGTGTTACCTGGAGGTTTGACCAGGCAACTAGGCACTCGGCATTTGCATATCGTTTGGCATTCAAAAGCATTCGGCATTCAAGAGCGCTCGGCATTCAAGAGCGTTCGGCATTCAAGAGCGTTCGGCATTCAAGAGCGTTTGGCATTCAAGAGCGTTCGACATTCATGGATCATTCGGAATTCATTCCTTATCCGGCATACAAGCTCGTTCGGCATCTAGGGATGTTCGGCATATGTCGTTCGGTATTTATGGATCGACACACAAGAGTTACTTGTTTTGGGCCGAGATATCTTATACTGCTAGGCCCACTAGAGAAGTCCAACCCATCTTCGTTTATAAATAGAGAGGCAGGGGCCTAGTGAAAGGGACCTCTTTTCGAGAACACCAAGGAGACTCTGCCGCATTCAAGACTCATTCAAGGCTTATCTTTTTTGCTTAAGAATTGTAACCAAGTAGTTGGTGTACGGATTGTACCTGTAATCGATTATTGAGAAAAGCAATAAAGATGAACCTCAAAGTGGACATAGGCAGATACGTCGAACCACTATAAATCTGGTGTTCTTATTTTCTGCACTAAGTTTAGCATTCTGTTCACTGTTTACATTTACTTTCTTCATTAATCTCTCTACATAGCCTCTCTTAAGGGTGTTAGTGACCAATTCCGGTGCTAACAGTATGTAAAGTATTTTCTCTATTTTTTGGCGAATGAATAAAATTAATCTATGCAGTATCATATTTGACTAAATTGAAGCAATGGTTCTGAAGTCATGGAAATTGAATAAGTTAATTTAAAATATCTTGAAAATATCACACCATTGGTTTCGAAGTAGTTAATGTGTGTGATCATGAAAATAATAGTAAGATCACATACTAGGAACCCCCTCCTTTTTCTCCTTCCTTCTTCGGTTAGATTTTTGTTACCATATTCATTTTCCGAGATGAATATGAAAGCTATCTACATGTGTTTATACGACCAGTCTGAATTTGAATGTTTGATCATATGACATTGACATCAAGTGAACTATTTACAATGTTTCACACTTTTAATGTCTTGCAATCCCTTGTATTTGTGTTTCTAAATAGATTTCTTGGCATAAGACATGTTGTTATTACCACCATTGTCTGAAAATGATTGTGTTTACAGTATTTAATCTTAAGTCATGTTCCTACAAGCTACCTTTAGTAATTTCCAGTTCAATATTAAAACGCAGGTAATTCTCAACTCCTCTAAACTCTTTAAACCAGCCTCACCTTTAGCCTTAGGTCGTTTAATGTAGATTGGAAAATTTTATGTGACTTGCTTGATCAAAAGAAATCTGATGCATTTTATATATCTTCTTTATTATGGCTATAGGAGATCGATAAATAAGCACCCAGTAAAGTATCATAGGAGTGATGATTGTATGAATCCTACGCTATTTAAAAATTGAGGTAATCCGATGAAAGAGGTCTTCAGGATGCTTCGATGAAAATATGTTCATTTCACCAATTTATAAATCGTAGAATATTATGCATGTGCACATTGTTGACAGAAACAATGTTGATTTTTGTAGATAGATCCATAGGTCAGCATTGTTCTCCAGTTTACGTAAAGGTATTTGCTAAATTTAGTGCACTGCAGACGTTAACACATGAAAATAACATCAAGCCATCAGCACATAATAAGTATGAAACACTCGACTTATTAGTAAAAGATAAATGGGAAATGCTTATTACTTGAACCTTTCTATCTATAACAACGTCATAATTGTCACACATGTGCAGCGCGCTTGCACGCGCATACTCTATGTGAGTGTAAACTGAAATTATGATTGGTGAATAAATTTTGTGGATTTTCAAGCTTCAATATTGGAATTCCTATAGGAATTTTTTCTTTCATTTCCTTATTTCTTGTTAGATGCTTTATTTTTCCTCAACAAAGACTAACTCCTTAACAATTAGACGTTATAAGCACCACCGTTTAGTGGCATCTTCATTACATGTACAAATGTGATTGTGTTTGATTTTTTTTGTATGCACACTAAAATGAGAAACTTATATATGGAATAAAATAATCATCTTAGGATGACGGTTTCTTATAGTGCTTTTGTTCAAAGTTTGTTTGAAATATTTACTTGTTTATCTGTTGGTATACAGACTTTGAAATGTGACGGTTTATGTAGGTACAGTGATGACTATGATGATAATGATTTGATTTTAGATTGAGTATAAATCCGCTAGTGGAGAAAGTTAATGGTTTATTTTGGTGTTTTCTGATTATTCAGTCCTTGCAATTGCAATCCAAATTCACAATTTATGAGGGCTTTTCAAGTATTGACTAAAGAAAAGCAACCAGATATTATCTCTAGTATCAAATATATAAAAAAGTGTGTTGTTAAATACATAATATGTCGTTCTCATAAGTTTTAAGAGCCAAATGCTCTTTATGACCATCTTTATGACAATATCATGAAAATGTCTAGAATTCATATCACAGCAGTTCCAAAATCATCTTTATGATCGAAAATGAATTTTTTACCACTTAAAAATGCACAAGAGATAAAATTACTCATTTATATATATTGAGATTAGTTTAAATCGTCATTTTAATGAGTGAAATCTTCCTCTTCTTTGAAATAGTATTTCCTCTTCTTAACAACCCATTGGCCTTTTTTATTTCGTATTTCTTCAGTGAATGATTATGGAACGTAAGAAGTTAGGGATAGGGGTTTGCTTCATGGGTTGTAGGCCTTTACTAACCCAAATGGTCAAAGCTTAGCGTGATGAAGAGTAGCTCTTTGATTTTGTTCCCTATTTGAAGTTCCAACCATAGTAGACCCTAGGAGGCTAGGAGGACTTCCCTTACCAACATCAAGTCAAATTTCAATCATTCCTGCCACAAGTCAGCTTGCGAAGGCTGTTTATTTCATATTCCTTATCGATTTTGTGAACAACCAACTATCAAGCAGTCAAACATGCAAGTCGTATTTACCTCTTGTTCTCACTTTGGTGATATCTTAGCTATTCTTCTTGAATTCAGTTGGATGAGGGTCTTTAAATTCGAAATTTTTTGAAATCATTTCCTCTTCTCGAAAATCAACCATATATATTTTTTCCAACAGCTCCTAAGTTTAATTATTTTTTATTTTAAAGTTGTTAATTAATGCAAAACTGATAACACGAAGAAAAAGTGTTTCCTAAGATTATGTTTTGTTGCATAGTTAAAGAATGGTTCCTTTTTGTTGCAGGAGAGTGCAAATCCGACAGAAGAAATCACACGTCGTAAAAGATGGGAGAAGACTCATACCATAAAGGACGGTACCATATCGGACTCGGCTTCATTTTACTTCGTAAGTTAAACACATAATAATTTAGCTATTCTATGAATTTTTCGTAATAGATAACATCACAAGTATTATCATATTTTAGAAAAAAAAATTGCAAAAGCAAAGGAATCAATCATTGATAGCGATGAAGAAAACTTGCTATTAGATGAAGATATCTTATCACAAGTGTTTGACAAGGATAAAAGAGGTCGGACTTGAAGTATAGGAGCCAAGATATCAAAGACCCAAGTTAAGGCAACTAATATTGCGCATAAACAACTCAAAAAGGCTCAAGGAGGCTCAGAAGACTTGAAAGGTAGAATGGATAATATGGAGGTTACATTGAAGTCATTGATCGACTTGTTGAAGGGACAATGTGCGGATCAAGGTAAGCACTTACCAGTCATTGCTTCAAATGAAAGAGGAAGTGGTACACCATGTAGAAGTGTTGGAAGAATACCGAATAACGACTGCCAATTCTTTCGGTCAAAACAATCAAAAATATAAAATCATGAACATTGACCTAGAGGTCATTGCAACAACCACTATCTGTAGAGATTCGACAGCATCCATTGTACACAGAAAAAATTTACCTCCAACACATGAGAGTTAGTTATGGACAATATACTGCTACCAGAAGAGAAAACATGCAAACAAAATCATCCTTTTGCTATGATCTTTGGCGAAGTTGAAATCGGTGGTTATGTGTGCCATCCAAAGAGTTATATTCGATACCAGTAGATCCAGAAGCCGGTTTATACTTTGGCATATGAATCGGTTACTTGGCATATGAATACTACTATATTACTTGGCATATGAATCAATTACTTGGCATATAGAACCGATCAACACCTAAAAAGAGTATATTGCTAAAGTTAGCCACCTTTGCAAAAATATTTCCATTATATAATTTTTTACTAACGCCTGCAAAACATTTGGTCCTTCGTCGAATCAAAATATATACTACTGAGTAAAATATCAATGGTCCAATTCCTTAGGTTCAAGGAAATTTATATAGCATGATTATATGTACAGTTTCAACGTAATTCATGTTAGTTGGCCAGTGTACTAAAACAGATAGCAAATAACTATAAACTCATTGCACAAGTTTATCAATTAGAATTCCACTACGTTGAAATTCTATATTAGATAATTGTAACAATAAGTTACGTTGTAAATAAATTACAACAACAATGTTGTACTATTGTAAGAAATAGTACAACTTATGAATGAGAAAGATTATAGAGAATCTAACCAGTATATAGAGGAAATTTCGTCTGAGGCTTGTCGTAACAATTTCCTTAAGAATTTTATTTCAAAACTCTCTCAAGATACAACAGACGTAATCTACACTAGATTGTAATAAGTATGTCGACTCTGTGATATATATGGAATATTGAGTGGTAGAGGAAGGTAGCAGAAGAAATTAGATTGGAAAAATGAGATGAGAATGTGATCAGTATTCTCTCCTATTTATAATTTCGTCTACATCCCGTCAAACAGTCGCGTCCGTTGCCTTTTGGTCGCTGCTGTTCGTTTACGGGTCGCACCCGCCCGCTACCGGTTTGCTGCTTGCGTCCAACGGTACTGTTTTGCATCTGCTCGTACCGCCTGGTACTGTTTCGTCCGCGCCTCTTCAGTCGGGTCGCACCCGCTCGTGCCGCATCTGTTCGCCCTCATCTGCTTCAATCGGCTTGAACATGTTTGCTTCTAACGGGTCGCACTCGCTACTGTTCGCGCCTATTCAACTCGCGGTCCAGTTATAGTAAAAATACAAGTATCATATTAGACCCAAACCCGACCCAGCCATGTTCGATCGGACGGACAACGGCAGCGCACGTGCGATGGAGATGCATGATCTCCCTCCTCACAACGAAGCTTACATTTGGGAGCCAACCTCCACTTGAGAAAGGCATATATAAACTAGTATACTTCTCAACAAATTGACGATGTGGGACATTGTATATTTCCATTCATTATTTTCCCTTAGGAATTCCAACAATTCAGTCATACGTCTCTCATATTAATGAAAGAGGATATTGCAACCATGAAATATTGAAACTAATTTACAAAAAGTTTCAAAGAACAGATTTCCTGAACTTCAATCTCCTGAACATCATTCCTGTTATCATGTATCAAAACATCATCTAAAATTTCAAGGAAAGGTTATAATACCTTTTGCTTGCATACATCATTTTTGGTAGTGCAAATACTTATGTTTCTTATGATTTTTTTCTCGAAAATTCAAACATTCTCAATTTATTTGAAGGAAAATGTGAAATACATATATTCATGATTTATTATAATATGATACTGTAGGACTTACGCGAAATACAGCTAGATCAGTTCTATTATATTTTCCACTGAATGGGGTATGTATGTATAAACCCATAAAATGACAAAATAGACACAAGGATGAACCCTTTATCAAACTTATAATTAACAAGAAACGTTTAAAAAGTTGTGCAAAATTGTTTTGTGTTTTATATGTCATGAATTTTAATGTATGTTTTGCATACAGACTATTTATTTGAGTCTATGTTTTGCATACAGATTGTTTATTTGTTTAGTGTGTAAGTTAAGCTATAAAAATTTATTTCATTTTTTTGAAATTAAGACTGCATTAGTTAAATAAGTCCATTGATCGAGTAATACACGTGCAATGTACCAATGAATTTTACAAAAATGTATGAGCTATGTAACTTAATCAGCCGAAAAAATAAATAATAAAAAATAAATAAATAAAATAACGTGATTATTTTCATTATATCCGAAAACTGAGCGGGAGTATTACATATAAAGTTTTAAAATTTGTGCACAGAGGAATAATGAGAAGTTCCTGATGACATGAAAATCAAATTAAATGCTAAGAACAAATGACTCGTTTTAAATATAAACATCCTCAAAAGGCTTATCTTACTGACAGGTCACTGTCGAAACTCATTAAAAAATATACCTGACGTATTGCTGATAATCTTATAGCTCATGAAACAATACTTTGAAACGAATATGAAACTAAAAATGTGCCTGATGCAGTAAAGATTTACCTTGAAATATTCTAACCATTATTATTTGAAACTTCAAAATGAAAACAATATAAAATAGTTTAAACTGAGCTCAGTTAAGCATACACTATTGAACAAATATTGTACATCGAAACTAATGATACTTTGGTAACCATTTTCCTATATGACATAATCTTCGAACTCCTCCCAAAAAAGAAAAAGAAAAAATCTCAAGGAATATTAATTACTTTTAAAAATTGAATCTGGTTCCAGTAAATTACTACAATGGTCGGAACTCAATTGATTCTATAGGTAAATTAAGAACAGATATGATTTTTACTTAAACTAATCAAATCGTGTGAAACAAAGAAAGAAAAAGTTCACTAATTGATAACTACCTTGATGAATTGCTCAAAAGATCAAATTGGTTACCAACTTATGTCTGATGCATAAGTTTGAATCACTAACTTATTTGATACTCTAGTTATACATTCTTGTGTATTTGAAATGCAAGATATATATACAATGCGCAGGCATTGGTTTCTTCATATTTTTCCATTAAATCAAAGGATTTTATATATAATGTTTACGTGTAAGAAAATAAGAGAAATTATAAAAGGATTTGTGTCATCAAATGGCAGCTAAAATGGTGACCATGGTTAAAAGTTGCTATATACATTCGGTTTTTCTCATAAAAACCCCTACGGAAAGAAAACAAAATAGTGCTCCCACAATTCAGCTTTATAATACTAGTATTTTCAATTTTCCTCCTAATTATTTTATTTTATTTTACAAACAGTGGACAAATTATTTTCAGATTGTCATCTGTATTTTCTATAGCATCTGCTAGCTTGATTAGCGTGGTTTTTTTTTACTGAGTTCATCCAAAGAAGCCGCCCCAAAGGCATATGTGAAGTTGCACATTATACATATGCATGTGTTTTTGTTTTGCATGTCATGTTCCCAGGAGGCTGCATTTAGGGAAAGTTAAAATATTGATAGGGCAAAAAGGGTAAACCTTACTGCGATTTCTTATCGCCGCTTGTACACCTAATTAACATTGATTTCTTCATTATGTATTGTTCGATCGAATATATGTCAACATACTATTAGTTTCACTCTTTATTTTATACCTTTTTCTTTGTATATGGATTTCCATGTTTACGTGCTGTAGTAACTGAGCAAATATTTTGCTAGTTATATACTAGATTTGTGACGTCTGAAGCTGTCAGCTAACCCCGTAGTCTGCCCACAAATTCCCAATTTCTTGCTATATGACTGGTAAATGATTTATAAAATGTTTGGTTGTTGTCTATATTTGTTGCTTGGTGTACTTTGCTGTTTATATTTGCTATATGCTCCTATTTGTCACTTAGTGTAGCTTTGCTGCTTTCGCTGTTGCTTAGTGCAACAATTTGCTGTTTATTATTTGAATAATATAGGTGGATTAATTTTGGAGGCTTTGTACCGAAGGTACCTATTTTCGATGATGTTGTAAGAAAAGTCCTTATGATAATAAGTATATAAATTAAGTCTCTATTTTTTGTAAATCAGAAAACGTAAACTATCTTGCGCTTTTCTTATAAAAGTGCAAGTTAACTTGCGTGTCTCAAAAATTTAAATTTTTTGAAAATTTTAAAATTTTAAAAAAAAATTCAAAATAAAAAAGCGCAAACTAGCTTGCGCTTTTCTGACAAAAGTTGCAAATTAGCTTGCATTTTCTGTCAGTAAAGTGCAAAGCATCTTGCGTTTTCTATTTTTCAAAAAATAGGGACTAAATTTACATACTTATATATACAGGGACTTTTCTTATAATAACATGAAAAATAGGGACATGTAACTCGTTTCTTGTTAATTTAGTATCTAATTATACTTATTTGTTTAATCAAAATTAGTATCAAATATGATGAATTCAGAAAGTCGATTTGCTAAAAATATTGGTGTTGAAGCGATTGTGAATGAATTCGGATTTCGTGAAGTTCCCAGAGCATTAATTAAATATGGTACTTAGTAATCCATGTTTATCTACTGTAACTATGACATATTTAAACTAATTTTATTTGTGAGTTTGCATTATTTAGTTAGTTGAAGAAAAAAATCTTTTACAATATCTCATATTTCTTGTTTTAGGTTTGTTTACACTGAACCTACAATGTTCAAATGATATATGGTAGGATACGTTCGTAATCGTTTATTCATTTCCCCACATTTTACACATTTTGTACTATAGTAATGTTACATTATATCTTTGTTTCTTGAAGGTGTGGAGTTGCACTTCTTTAGTAGAGTTCAGTGTATCCAGTTAGCGCTCGGGTTCAACTTAGAGTTGTTTCAGACTTGTAATAATACATAACTTCCCTGTTGGCAAAAACATAGATTTGTATTTGTTATGATATTTTGATCTGAGACTATGTGTATGTATGTTTGATTTAAAATAAAAGCTTGTTTCTCTTAAATATATCTTCTCTATTTGTTTTTTTTTTTGTGCAAAAAACTATCCTTGTGCCTATTTATTTTGTTTTTGAAACTTTTATATAGAACTTTTTCTATTGAAACGGACATTCTTCTGTGGTGATGTATGTGCTTCTGTTTCTAGTTGCCACATCTCTCTATATAGCTATTCTTGATTCTAGCTTGTTTGTGCAGTTTGAATCTTTTATACAGAGCCGTGGCTAATTTTATTGTGTTGTCTGAAGTTTATTGGTGATGTATTACAGTTTTTATTGTGATATTTGTGCTTCAATTCATTCAGGCGCGGCCCGGAGCTGTGGCTAATTTAGTGAAATAAAAAATTGTCACGGTTCAAAGCCGTGGCAAAATTTTATTCAGCCATGGCTTCGAGCCGTGGCTAATATTAACTTTGTCATGGATCGGCGCCGTGGCTGAATAAAAGTTTGCCATGGCTCGGAGCCGTGATAAACATTTTGCCGCTCCTCATTTTGCCACGACCCTGAGCCGTGGCAAAATTACTTAGCCACGGCCCAAAGCCGTGGCACATTGCTTTTCTAATGTAGTGAGAGGGAATTTCCAAAATGTTTTTGGTAAATAATGTGAATAGTTTCCAAGTTTAAATAGAACGTTTGGGGTTTGGAAAAAGTGTTCAGAAAGACCTTTTTATTAGGTTTTATAAAGTGATTTTATTAATTGAGGATTAATTGATAAAGGCTTAAAGAATTCCATATGGAATTGAATCAATATTTGATTATTTTGTTTAATATGATAGTTAAATTATTAAATATCAAATATGGACCAAAACGTAACTATGGAAATATCTAGGAGAAACATGAGAATTATATGGTACAATTACCGTCGAATGCGCTATAGTACTATAAACTTGTTTGTTCTTCTAGGATGAATGATATGCAAATACATCCACAAACGGTTTGGAGATGAACTCCACTCGTGCAATTTGTCTGTTTATTTCATAAAGAACCGAGGTTGTATTTACCAGAAAATATTGAAAGTAGTTATGAGTGACCTGGATTGGATATATTATCCGTAAACAACTTCAATCTAACTCAAGCATTTTGGAATGAAGACATCTTAAAGCATAGGATCGAAGATGGAGCCATTAAAGTACAAGGGCTGGTTGCTACTAATCTCGAGGGTAATTCCAAAATGGATGTAGTAAAAGTGATGCCTTTGATTTGTCCTTATCTCGGACAACTTGTATGGATGAATGTTGACACTGCTTTACTATGGAGAGGGCAGCGTTAGCATTCCAAGTGGAACTGCTATTCAGAAAGGTAAAACGTAGCATCAAGCCGGAAATGACTAAAACAGGGAAGATGCAGCAAGGTTATATCGATCACATCCATTAAGGTATGTTGTCACCCTTCTAGATACAATACATCCTCATATTTATGGATTGGTTGAACATGAGATCTCGATGGAAAGGGTTGCAAAGCGACCAGGATGATGACATATTTGGTACTATCGAGTAAGGGGTAGGACGGTCTTGCGTTTGCAGGGATCGATACGTTCGATCTTGGTATATTTTATAGATCTGTACTGTGATGGGTTGTACCTCAGTAGCCCAGTCATTAGTTGAAATCCATTCTCCAATACGAGATTTACAGTTTTGGTTGTATACTACATATTTTGGAACATGAGATGTGTAACGATCCATAAATTTCAACGGTTTTAATAACGTAATTAATTGAATTTTTGTGGCATTTTAAATAATTCAATTGTAAATGAAAAATTTATATCTAGAATACATCTACTTAAACATAGCAACTGCAAAATTTTCATCTGATAATATAGAAGTTTATTTTGTTGTATAATTTTATTTCAATTTAAGTTAGTTAATATTTGACGATAATAAAATGTTTTTCTACCTGAATATTTTTATACAAAAATTTTTGTAAATCATCTTCTGAGTGAGACGTCATATTTCATTTCGTCAAATTTGAACTGCTATTGTATCGTTTATCTTATTTTCGACAGTTTGCAGCATTTTTGCAGCGATCGACTTTTGATCGGATGATCGTATCGCTAAATTTATGTACGGTTTTGTTTGTTGGGTCATTCTGATCTACGCAGTATATTCATTTGTGCATTTCGACGTCCGGTGCACAACGAAGTCTGCAAAACAGTTCGCGGTATCGGTATCCGTTCCAGTCTATTTCTTTTCCTTGACCATTCAATTTTCCACCGTATAAACCCAACAACCATCTGCTTTTATTATTTCCTTGAATTCATGTGTTGGTTTTTAGTATTTCCGAGTTCCAATTCATTACAACGGCTGTCTTTTCATTTCTCTCCGTTTTGAATTATTAAACTAAGAAATATATAAAGTTATTGCCTGCTGCGTGCTACAGGTCCTTTTAAATCATTCCCCTGCTCAAAACACTCCATCCTCTTTCTTTTGTAAATATATGTTAGGTTTAAAGTTATTGTGCATCTTCTTTCCTTTATAAATGGTTCACCTCCCATCCTTCTTCCCTTTACATCCATACAACCTCATCATACCCATCACTGAGCAAGGATTTCACTTCTCCTCCCTCTCAGATCTCTCGTTCCACTGACCCGCCATGCCAACTCCGGCAATGTGACCACCACAGCACAATACTCCGCCTTTATTCCACCATTCGCCACAACCCAAGAATATCCTCTTCTCCATCAAGTGCCAAAGCATCACCAAACTTTCCCACCATCCAATATTTTGCCTCGCTCACTGCTCACGCCCACCATCCAGTTCGATCGCCTAAGCCCGCAACTACCTCCGCCATCTCAAAGTCTCTGCCTGCGTATCACGAACGCCGACCACGTTCCATCCTTCAACCTCCGCACTTCCTCTCCAACAAATCACACACCGACCTCCATTCTCCGCATATTCATTGTTCCTTACCGAGCCCCTAACTATTTGTTTAAATTGTAAGTGTGTATATATATTACAGTTTTGGTTTTATTTTAATTATATAGGTATAACAGGTTTTTTCATATTGTTATGTATATATTCATTTAATATGTGTCAATTTATATATATTGTTATATAGACCGTATATGTATATATACCCGTCGATGCATATAAGTCTAGTGAGTCATATATATAATATGTATATGGTCTGTTTATTTGTATAAGCATGGATCTGTTAGTTTCAAAGTATAATTATATATCATTGTTGTTCATATTTTAAAGTACATATATGCATTTGACAATTTATATTATAAAGTATATGAGTATAACATATTTTTACAATATGTGAGGTATTAGCAATGTTTATATTTTGTTTACTGCAATATATCTGGGTACAAAACATAAGTTCTTTTGTGATCTGTTAGTTGTAAATATAGGATTTTACAAGCTAGTTATGATTTGTTTAATAGTTAAGAAGTATTTGTTTACATATGTTCAGTAATATTAGTCCTTATATTTACATATCGGGTTGCAGTATTAGCTTTAAGATATAGTATATATATTTTGATTTAAGAATATAAGTGTTTAAACGGGGTTGTGTGTCTACATTGCAATGTATGTTTTATATAATTCAACAGTTAGTTCGTATATATACCGATCTGGGTGTATAAGTTTCCAATAGTATTTTGTTTAAAAATTGGTTTGTAAGAAATTTAATAGTATTATATGTGATCGGATTGTATATTAGATTTTTGGTTATTTTATTTCATAAGTTTATATTTGTTTACAAAGTGTAACTTTGGTAGAGTACAATTGCATAGATATTATATATATATATATATATATATATATATATATATATATGTATGTATATATATATATATAATACCTACGCATATGGTCTGAGCAAATTTGGTTAATCTGTTCATCTATTTTGTTTTGTTACATTATTAGTCTGCATAGTATATTTATTTGTTAACTATTTGATTTAAATTAAAGGTTTATAGATATTGTTGTTTATGTTGTATATTTTAATATATTCATATATATAGTGATATATTTGTTATCTACATAGGTATTTATTTTAAATTTTATAATGTATATATAGTAGATTTTAATATATGTTTTTTGATTTAAAACAATGATTTTTAATTATATATATGTTATTTTAATATATTTTTTAAATTAAATATTGATTTCATGGAAACGATAATATATATATATATATATATATATATATATATATCATTGCTGTTCTATCAAATTGATTCTAATTGTTCCATTGACTCCTTATCTATCATCTTTGTTTTTTGAATCATGTCCATCTAGCTTTGCTTCAAAATTCGTGCCTGGATTCGTAACTCGTTTTAGTCGTCGAATCTCTTTAGCCTCGAAAGATAAGCAATCACTTACGATTAACATTCTTATATTTATTAAATTTAATTTAATTTGAAACGACATTGAAATATATTGCTAAATTGAACTGTTAATTATTTAAATTATTATATATGGTATGCATTTATATGTAATTATTCATCTATGGGATACGACACCATATCATATTTTTTATATTATATTGTTATTGATGATATGCCTGTTGTTATTATTATTATCATATCTATTATCACTCTATAAGTTCCCTGTTAGTATAGAATTCCCTATGAAGTGATACATACCCGAACGATCTGTAGAATAGGAGAAAATCATTAAGGGTTGAAATGATAAAATCAAGCAATTTTCGTTTGAATTGAATTTGAGATTGCGGGTTGAAATGATATATACTCGTATATATTTAAATTACGGATTGAAATGATAAATATCTGTATCACTTGATCATAGGATAGAAAATTATATACAGACACCATTGATATATATATATATATATATAAATATTTTGAAAATGATTTCTATGGTTTTTAAAGGAAATATATAAGGTTTTATTTAAATTCGAAAATATTATGTATATGAATAAATTTTAATATAAATAGATTTAATAATAAGCTTTAAATTTAGTAAACTTTGATTTAAGTAAAATACAGTACGTCTAAGTATTTATTTAAAATTTTATTTTAAAAATAGGTTATATAATGATTTCTATAAGTTAAGGATGGATAGATAAATATGAATTTATTCGAAATTGTATTTAATGGAGAATTTTGTTTAATTGAATCGATTTGAAACATATTGAATTTGAGGGTTTTAAGATATGATTTTATAACTTAATTTTTGATTTAAAGTTATTAGATGGATATTCAAGTTTAAATAAATCGAAAGAAATATTTAGTTTAAATGTAATTTAAGGTTATTTAAATTATATTGGAATTATTAAGTGAATATTGCAAAACTAAGTAATAATGAAGTTAAAATTTGATATACATGAAATTATCAAATCTAGTTTTGAAAATGTTTAAATATTAAAGCTTTGAAATATATTGAAATTTAAATGGTTTATCTTGTGGTTGAAATCGATATAAATTTAAATGATTTATTGAGAAAACTATTTTTTTTATAAAGTATTTTTAAATTATATTTACTTTATGTATTATTTTAATATAAACTATTTTAATATAAACCATTTTTATTATAAACTATTTTTATATAAATTATTTTATAAACTATTTTATTATATACTATCATTAATACCTAATCTTTTAAGTGGTGAAAGTTATGAATTTCAAAGTACTATGATTTCCAAAGTGTTATAAGTTCAAGTATTTGGTTTCGAAAATGTTATAACTTTGAAAGTGCTATGGTTTTGGAAATGTATATGCATTTGAAGTGAAAAATGATATCGTACTGATATGGTTTGAATAGAAAAGATATTTTGTTTGTGAGGTATAAACTATTTTGAAATGACCATAATGTTTAATAACGTTGGTTGGTAAAGAGACCGGGGTCAGATATTGTCATACTCTCTACCAATACTGAAAACCACTTTAACAACTGTGCACGTGGTGGAGATTCCAGAATGAAGTAGGATGGTTTGCTGACGATTCTATATGGTATTTACGTGACCCTGACTCTCGTGAGTCAGCTTAATGCGGCTAAAATAGGAGGCACGCCGGGCCAAATGAGGTCATTCCTCTGATCGTGTACATTTCTTCAATGCCATTCTATTGCTTTTGTGATTGATTGGTTGCACCATTTAATTTGGGAGTGTCTCATGTGATGGGCGGTAGTATCTGCTATGCGTTACCACCAGTCCGGATGCGTCAACGGTATATCTATCCAGGTATTGCCTCGAGTGCCTGGTCGCATGCCCTAGCGCGCCTTCTACGAGTTTGTTTTGTACCATACCTATGGAGTGCCCTCTGATAGCACTCCAGTTTACGGGGGGAGTTATGGTATGGTATAGACTATGGGAATATATAAAATGTGTTAAGGGGGATATGGATAACGTCTAAACGCTATTTTAATATCTTTTACTTTACTATAGACATATTATAGTAGCGTATATTACTACATAGTAGATAGTTCCATGGATCCTAATAGGATGGTTATCCCAAACATCCTTTAAATTACTTGTATTTCAGTTGTTAATTCACTTGAGTTGGATTTATTGATATAAGAATGTTAATCCTGACTTGAGTGTTTCGTGTTTTGCTTTGCGCTGGGTCAGACCGAGTGTCACAGCATTTGAGACTCACCTTTGGAGTTAGAGCTTCACTTGGAGATCCACCTGCATCTATTCAGCTTTTAGCTTTTCTAGTTGATTTGTTCAGAGATGTCATCTGTTTGTATTCAAGACTTCACTGTATTTGAGATATTCCATTGTATTTTATTTCAGACTTTTTATAAATATAGTAGCTTCATGAACTACTATTCATTTATTTCCGCTACTTATTATTATAATACTCTATGTATGTGAGTCTATGATTGATTTATTTACAGTAGAAGATGAGTTTTGCCAATTATAAATTAAAAATCTGATATTTTGAGCAATTCAAATTCAATATGTGCGAATGTGAATGGTTGAAAATACTAGGTCATTACATGTGGTATCAGAGCTCTGGTTTTAGGCAAAACTTAGCATATGTAGTAAATTTAATCACGGAATCGGTTTCATTCGAGCTTGAATCCTTCCTCTTTGATTCGAGTTTCCTTTGAATTTTGGAACGTTCCCTTCGGATCCAAAAAAAACATTCTTGACTCTTCCTATTCTTGTTTTGATTCCGGAGCATCCTATAGCTCCACTGAATGATTTGTAAAGGGGTGAAACTCCTTTACAACAAGCATTGATTCACCAAAGATTTATGTATCCTCGATTTATGATGCCACTATCTCTTACTATGCCGAATTCTATCTCTTGTGATCAGATGTCGATTTGCTTCAGAATTCTACATCGATCGTATTCTTGAAGTCACGGTTGACTCAGTTAAGGTTGCCCGTGATTTAAATTAGTTTGTTCGTCTTCCTGTTTGAAATTCAATCGTCTTATCTCCCTATCGAGTCTACATTTCAGTCGAACTTTCTTTGATTAGGGCCCTCCCTTTTATTTGAATCTCTATCCTGGTTCTCCGTCCATTATTGAACCATCGAGTGAGGGAGTGTATTTGTAATTAATATTGAAATGTTTATATTGTGTTTTTTGAGTTCTTAAGTTTGAGTTTTGGGTTTCTGATCGACTCATCTAGCTAATGCTATCGATATGAATTCCAAAACAGTTGAACAGAGCAAACCGACACAATATTATTTCTAAATTTGGTGAATGAAATGAATTTTGTAATATATATATATATATATAAGTGTAAATTTTCTGAAATTTAATAGATAACTGAATTGGTTGTTAGAAATGATAATGCTAAAATTTCCATTTATTGTTTTATTAACATTTCTAAACCATAATCATTATTGTATATTATAGGAAAATGAAATTTTAAAGCGTGGTTTGTAAATTAGATTTGAAAATGAAATCAATTTAAATAAGGATTTGAGGATTAAATTCCCAGTACATTTCAAAGTTTAGTGTTAAAAGTTTTGAAAAGTATTATTACTTAAATGTATTTTCGAATAGAAATTGTTTCAAAGTCTGTACACTCCCCCGTTGTCGTTGGAAAATAATTTCGGTGATGACTGCAACATCATTGACATTCATTTCCAAGTCTCGAAGTGGAGAGGCTACTTAGTAGCTTTGCTACACTTTTGTTTTGAAAAACGAATTTGATTTAATTTTCTTGAGTATGATTGATGTATAAAATATGTATTTATTTCAGATTTTTTTAAAGTAAAACTAGAAATTTAACTCTAAAATTCCATGTTGGATAAGGGTATTGAAATTTTAAAATATAAATTTTTTTGAATAATGGATTGTTTAAAATGGGAGGTGAAATTTAAACAACTTGAAACAGTTGAATTTGAACAAACTTATTTGTATAACACTAAATTATATTCTAATATATATAACCTGCCTAAAATATTCAAAGGGTTAACATGTTAGGATATAATAGGGTTGTACAAGAAGAAACTTAAGTAATAAATTGTTCAAACTGAAAACTTGCCTAGTATAAATATTGTAGATAGAAGGAAAATTTGTATAGTATTTAATTGCACTCATAAACATTTATATAACTTCCTCTGAAAGTTTAGATGAAATTAGAACGTAATTGGATAATATATACTTGGATATAAGTAATAGGATATCAAAATGATATTTTGTTCAAGAAACTTATGAATAATAAATTAGATAATAAATGATATAATAAAAAGATAATAAAATTATTGACTAATATATGGTTAATTATAATATATTTATTTCACTTAATATATGTGGAAAAATATGTTAAGTGAAATAAATTTATTAAATAAAGAAGAATGCAAGTTAAGAGAACAAATATAGACTCGAGAACAGTTAAAAGTGAATTTTGGTGGAATCAACTTAGTTAAAGATAAATGGATAAAGTAAATGAGTTAATTTAAAAATTAATTTATTGAACCAAATATGATAAAATGGAAGAAAATCAATCTCAAATTAAATGAATATTTATTAGTTGAATAAAAAATTTAAATCAAATTTGTTGAATATAAATTTTTATTTTTATTTTTGAAAATCTATACGGTTTGAACAATTGAAGTTGAATGTTGAGGTGGAATTAACTATGGTTGGTCAAATAGAATTAATAGATAAGTAAAATAAAACAAATTTTATTGTGACAATTTTTGTAATAAATGTTAATAAATTGGAAACAAATTAATTGAATGAAAATATATGAAAATGAAATCAATCAAATGTGAACACCATAAATTTGATTGATTAAATAAAATGAATTGGAATCAATTAATTTAATATAAACCAATTTTAAATAAATAGAGTTCATATGATTTAAATTAACTATGTATTGTTGTATTTCAATCTATTTTTCTTTCTGGTTTTTTCTATTCTTCCACCTCCTTCCTTTTTAGGGACGAAAAGTTTTGAGTGGGGAGAGTGAAACGACCTATAAATTTGAACAGTTTTAATAACGTAATAACTGAATTTTGTGAAATTTTAAATAATTCAATTTGTAAATGAAAATTTCTATTTGGAATACGTCTGTTTAAACATAGCAACTGGTAAATTTTCATCTAATAATATGGAAGATTATTTTGTTGTGCAATTTTATTATAATTTAAATCAATTAATATTTGAGGATAATAAAATGTTTTCCAAAACTGAATACTTTTATTCAAAAAATTTGTAAATCATCTTCTGAGTGAGACGTTATATTTCGTTTCGTCAAATTTGAACTGCTATTGCACTGTTTATCTTATTTTCGACAGATTTGCAGTATTTTCGCAGCGAATAACAACTTTTGATAGGAGATCGTATCGCTAATATTGGTGTACCATTTTTTCGTCCGGTCGTTCAGATCTTCACAGTATATTCATTTGTGCATGATAAAATCTGCAAAATAGTTTGTGGTATCGGTATCCGTTCCAATCTATTTATTTTCCTTGACCATTCAATTTTCCACCGTATAAACCCAACAGCCATCTGCTTTTATTATTTCCTTGAATTCATGCTCTTGCTTTTAGTATTTCTGAGCTCCAATTCATTACTACGGTTGTCTTTTCATTTCTCTCTGTTTTGAATTATTAAACTAAGAAATATTTAAATTTATTACCTGTTGCATGCTACAAGTCCTTTTAAATCATTCCCCTGCTCAAAACACTCCATCTTCTTTCTTTTGTAAATATATATTGGGTTTAAAGTTACTGCGCATCATCTTTCCTTTATAAATGGTTCACCTCCCATCCTTCTTCCCTTTACAACCGTACAACCTCATCACACCCATCATCGAGCAAGGATTTCACTTCTCCTCCTTATCAGACCTCTCCTTTCACTAACCTGCCACGCCATCTCCGACGACCCGACCACCATAGCCCAGTACTCCGCCTTCACTCCACCATTTGCCACAACCCGAGAACGGCCACTTCTCCATTAAGTGCCAGAGAATCACCAAACTTTCCCACCATCCAATATTTTGCCTTGTTCATTGCTCACGCCCACCTTCCAGTTCGACCACCTAAGCCTGCCACCACCTCCGCCATCTCGAAGTCCCCACCTGCATATCACGAACACTGACCACGTTCCATCCTTCAACCTTCGCACTTCCTCTCCAACAAATCACACATCGACCTCCATTCTCCGCCGCTCCATTGTTCCTTGCCGAGCCCCTAACTATTTGTTTAAATTGTGAATATGTGTGTATATATATATTACAGTTTCGATTTTATTTTAATTATACAGATATAACAGTTTTGTTCATATTGTTATATATATAGTTATTTAATATGTGTCAATTTGTATATATTGTTATATAGACCGTATACGTATATATACCCATTGATGCATATAAGTCTAGTGAGTCATATATATAATATGTATATGGTTTGTTTATTTGTATAAGCATGGATCGATTAGTTCCAATGTATAATTATATATCACTGTTGTTCATATTTTAAAGTACATATATGCATCTGACAGTTTATATTACAAAGTATATGAGTATAGCATATTTTTATTATAGGTGAGGTATTATAAATAGTTACATTTTCTTTACTGTAATATATCAATTTGTATATGGGTACAAAACATAAGTTCTTTTGTGATCTGTTAGTTGTAAATATAGGCTTTTACAAGCTAGTTTTGATTTGTTTAAAAATTGAGATATATTTGTTTACATATGTTCAGTAATATCAGTTCTTATATTTACGTATTAGGTTGCAGTATTGGCTTTAAGATATAGTATATATAATTATGTGTGTGTATATATATATATTGATCTAAGAATATATGTGTTTAAACTGGGTTGCATATCTACATTGCAATGTATGTTTTATATAATTCAACAGTTAGTTCGTATACATATAGATCTAGGTGTATAAGTTTCCAATTGTATATTGTTTAAAAATCGGTTTGTAAAAAATTTAACAGTATTATATGTGATCTAATTGTATATTAGATTTTTTGTTATTTTGTTTCATAAGTTTATATTTGTTTGCAATGCGTAACTTTGGTATAGTAAAATTGCATAGACATTTTGGATATATGTATGTATACATATAATATCTACGCATATGGTCTGAGTACGTTTGGTTAATCTGTCCATCTATTTTGTTTTGTTATGTTATTAGTTTGCATAGTATATTTATTTTTTTAACTATTTGATTTAAATTAAGGTTTATAGATATTGTTGTTTTTTCTTATATATTTTAATATATACATATATATTTATAGTGTGATATGTTTGTTTATCTACTTAAGTATTTATTTTAAATTTTATTATGTATATATAGTAGATTTTAATATATGTGTTTTGATTTAAAATAATGATTTTTAATTATATATATGTTATTTTAATATTTATTTTAAATTAAATATTGATGTCATGGAAAAGATAATATATATGTATCATTGCTATTCTACAAATTGATTCTAATTGTTTCATTGACTCCTTATCTATCAACTTTGTTTGTCGAATCGTGTCCATCTAGCTTTGCTTCGAAATTCATGCTTGGATTCACAACTCTTTTCATTCGTCGATTCTCTTTAGCCTCGAAAGGTGAGCAATCACTCATGATTAACGTTCTTATATTTATTTAATGTGATTTTAATTGAAATATACGGCTAAATTGAACTGTTAATTATTTAAATTGTTATATATGATATGCCTTTATGTGTAATTGTTCAACCGTGGGATATGACACCATATCCTATTGTTTATATTATATTGTTAATGATGATATGCCTGTTATTATTATTATCATATCTGTTATCACTCTGCGAGTTCCATGTTATTATAGAATTCCCTATGGGTTGAAATGATACATACCCAAACAATCTGTTAAATAGGGGGAAATCGTTATGGGTTGAAATGATAAACCCAAGCGATTTTCATTTGAATTGACTTTGGGATTGCGGGTGTAAATGTTATATACCCGTACATATTTAAATTACGAATTGAAATGATATATATCTGTATCACTTGACCATAGGATAGAAAAACAACGTTGGTCTATATATAAATATTTTGAAAATGATTTCTATGGTTTTGAAAGGAAATATATATGGTTCTATTTAAATTTGAAAAAATTATGTATATGAATAAGTTTTAATATAAATACATTTAATAATAAGCTTTAAATTTAGTAATGTTTGATTTACGTAAAATACAGTTTGTCTAAGTATTTATTTAAAATTTTATTTTAAAAATAGGTTTTATAATGATTTCTATAAGTTAAGGTTGGATAGATAAATTTGAACTTATTCAAAATTGTATTTAATTGAAAATTTTGTTTAATTAAATCGATTTGAAACTTATTGAATTTAAGGGTTTAAGATACGATTTTATAAGATTTAAAGTGATTAAATTGATATTTCAAGTTTAAATAAATCGAAAGTAATATTTAGTTTAATTGTAATTTAAGGTTATTTTAATGATATTGGATTTATTAAGTGTATATTTCAAAACTAAATAATAATGAAGTTAAAATTTGATATACATTAAATTATCAAACCTAGTTTTGAAAATGTTTGAATATTAAAGATTTGAAATATATTGAAATTTAAATGATTTATTTTGTGGTTGAAATCGATATAAATTTAAATGATTTGTTGAGGAAACTATTTTAATATATTAAGTATTTTTAAATTATTTTTACTTTATGAATTATTTTAATATAAACTATTTTAATATAAACCATTTTTATTATAAACCATTTTTATATAAAATATTTTATATGTCATTAATATCTAAACTTTTAAGTGGTGGAAATTATGAATTTCAAAGTATTATGATTTCCAAAGTGTTATAAATTCAAGTATTTGGTTTCAAAAAATGTTATAAGTTTGAAAGTGCTATGGTTTTGGAAATTTGTATATATTTGAAGTGAAAAATGATATCGTACTGATATGTTTGAATAGAAATGATATTTTGGTTTTGAGGTATAAACTATTTTGAAATGACCACGATGTTGTAATAACGTTTGGTTGTTAAAGAACTGGGATCAGATATTGCCATACTCTTTTCCAATACCGAAAACCACTTTTAAAACTGTGCACGCGGTGGAGATTTCAGAATGAAGTAGGATGGTTTGGTGACGATTCTATATGGTAATGACCCTGACTCTCATGAGTCAGCATGATGCGTCTAAAACAGGAGCCACGCCGGACCAAGTGAGGTCATTCCCCCGATCGGGCACATTTCTTCGATACCATTCTATTGCTTTTGCGATTGATTGGGTGCACCTTTTGATTTGGGAGTGTGTCATGAGGTGGGCGGTAGTAGATGTTATGCATTACCACCAGTCCGGATACGTGAATGGTATATCTACCCTGGCATTGCCTCGAGTGCCTTGTCGCATGCCCTAGAACGACTTTTACGAGTTTGTTTTGTACCATACCTATGGAGTGCCCTGTAATAGCCCTCTAGTTTATAGGGGGAGTTACGGTACTGTATAGACTATAGAAATATATATAATGTGTTAAGAGGGATATGGGTAATGCCTTAACTATTTTAATATCTTTTACTTTACTATAGACATATTATAGTAGCGTATATTACTACATAGTAGATAGTTCCACGGATCTTTAGAGGATGGTTATCCCAAACATCCTTTAAGTTACTTGTATTTCAGTTGTTATTTCACTTGAGTTGGATTTATTGATATAAAAATGTTAATCCTGACTCGAGTGTTTGGTTTTGCTTTGCGCTCGGATCAGACCGAGTGTCACAGCATTTGAGACTCACCTTTGGAGTTGGAGCTTCACTTAGAGATCCATCTGCATCTATTCAGCTGTCAGCTTTTCCAGTTGATTTGTTCAGAGATGTCATCTGTTTATATTAGAGACTTCACTGTATTTGAGATACTCTATTATATTTTATTTCAAACTCTATTATATATATAGTAGCTTCATGAACTACTATTCATTTGTTTCCGCTCCCTATTATTATAATACTCTGTGTCTGTGATTCTGTGATTGATTTATTTACTGTATATGCTAAATTTTGCCAAATGTAAATTAACAATCTGATATTTTGAGCAATTTAATTCTGATATGTGCGGATGCGAATGGTTGAAAATACCATTCTTTACAAGATACAAGCATTCCATCTATTTTAATAATTTACTTTAAACCCTTAGATTATTATAATATCACTGAATTTCTATAAAATTATTTTAGTTATCGTTAGGTAAAAATCCATCCGTGATTATGTGCGGCGTGGCCTTACGAGATACCTTTGAAGAGTTTTTAGCTTAATAATTCAATTCTTTGAGTTTTCTCACACCAGACGCTTATCTGACTCGGAGTTTTATTTTTTTCATAAAACTCTTGGGTGCTCAAATTTTTATAAGCAGCCAAGTAGTTCAGTTTTCTACAGATCATTTTGGAGGAGCTTAGAGCAGGAGGTTTCATTGATGTTAGTTATCATTTTATTTCCGCTATATATTACGTTCTCTATTTTATGTATAAGGATAGACTTCTATAACTGCCTAAGTTAGAAATTGTATTAGTATGACTCTGATGTATCATTTTGTAAATGACTTTGTAAATATTACGTTGATTAGTATATGTTATTCCGTTGTGTTGTGAGATTCTGTGTTTGTTCCTAGTTTTTCTATCTTCGTTCTTTCTATCCCTTAACAATCTATCTTTTCGGCACTTAATTGTTTGGCATGTTAATACCGTGGATGTATTAGTGTTGACTTCTGGGGTTCATAAAAGGGGTCGGTATATTTCCCAATGTCCCTCCTTCATTTTTCCAAGCCTATATGCATTTGTTATCCAAGTAATTCATGTTTCTAAAAAGATTGTAATGACTCGGATATTCCGACGTTTGATTTTCAGTATTTAAATGATTTTCAATATTGGATTTGAAATATAAAATGATTTTTGAGTATGAAGATTTTGGTTGAAATTATAGAATGAATTTAAATTTCAAATATAGCAATTTATTGTAATAAAAAATGGTGAATAATATAAATTGAGTTGAATATTAATCGAAATGATATCTAACATTGATATAAATTCTATTTGAATTAGAATTGAGTTAGTAAGTTTTTAAAACTGGAATTTCAAGTGATTTCGCAAAATTTTGAAATCGTCAATTTAACCAAACGCGTTAAAATAGCGATCTAGGGCACAGTCTTGGAATTCGACGAAACTATTTCCATTAGATGTATTTTCGGATTTCAAATTTAGTAGCGTTTGGAGTTAGCATTGGATCATACAGAATAGAAATGCATTGAATTTAATGTCGAAAATTTAATAATATAATTGTGTTCAAAAAGCTATCTTCTCCATAAGATCGGATTAGACTTCGAGACTATTTCCATCTGGGTTCAGAATAGGAATATAACATTAGGAATGCCAGGTGGCACGCCTCAATAGAAGTTTGAAATTTTAAAGTATATAATCCGAGATATTTTGAATATAAAGTAAAAGAAAAATCAAATCTGCGAGCCACCCTAACTCTGAGAAGCCGACCTACTCTGTTTGTATAGTTGCCCTCTTCTTTCTATAAATCGCATTATCCCTCTTCTTTCTCTTCAGTTCGAATCACATAAAAATGAAAAATCGATGAAATGAATCGAATTACATCGCACAAGCGCGATGGCGAGGGGATCGGTGTCGGGATCGAAGCGACGGCGCAAAGTTGAATGGCTGTAGTAGTAGTTCATGATGATCGACAGTGGAAGCATTGGTTCGATTGAGCTAGGTTTCGGATTGTTGTTTGACTGGGTTATTGATTTCAGGGGTAGAGTTTGGATGCACGTCAGTTGAAGCTAGGAGAAGCTATCATCGGATTTTGGGGGTGGTGCAGCTCTCCATAGGGGGTCGCGATCTTGCTGGGCCGAGGGTCAGCAAGCGAAGTCGTGATTTAGTGGAGGCGATCGAATGGTTATTTGATGGGCCAGGGCGATCGAGATAGGTTAAGCTTTTAACTTTAGCGGGGGTTTGCGTATAGGCATTGGGTGTTTAACATGCTTGAGAGGGAAATAGGTTAAGCTTTTAATTTTGTTTTATTAAGTTAATGTCTAATTTATTCAAATGATAATAAATTCCTATCGAACTCGTACGAGGTCAAAATTAAACGATACGAGTCACATTGCGATTGTATC
Source organism: Allium cepa (assembly GCA_030765085.1). Taxonomy (NCBI): domain Eukaryota; kingdom Viridiplantae; phylum Streptophyta; class Magnoliopsida; order Asparagales; family Amaryllidaceae; genus Allium; species Allium cepa. Next base: position 715,714,973 of record CM060945.1, on the reverse strand, counting down.
AACGAGTGCTGCACAAAAAAATTGGTTTGGGATTTTTTGGAGTCAGTTGAGATTCTAGGAAATTAAAAATCTAGATGTTCAGCAAATTAAAAATCAAGATGAGTCAATATCACTCAATTTGGTTGACTGCTTTAATTTATAATTCTTAAAATTATTTAGTAGTTGATTGGATGAATTGATAAATTATTTTTATTTTTAGTTGGATGTTATATAATATATAGTAGTATATATTAGTAGTTGGGTATATTTCCCTCAGGTTGGAGAAGATGAGACACTATGTTCCCCGCATAATGGCGGATGACCCTATATTACCGCAATATCCCTTCTTGAAGCGGGATTGGTATTTTATGTTATATAGCATCTGTGGATGCAGGAAAACGGATTGGAGGTATCCAGCTGGATTCCTTGAATATATTGATTATTTTTCGTATATAGCGATTTATGATGTGATGGAATAATCTGTTATGGATCCTTGTGTGATTTGATTTATTTGATGCTATAGTAGTACTGGCCTTAAATTTTGGTATTTTAAATACCGTAAATATAATTTTTGAATTTGAAGGAATTACAAGGAGATTTTAAATATAAAAATATTTGTTTCAAAATTTGGATAAATTTTGGTACATTTTTCTAAAGGTATACTATGTCGAGCGGTACCCCAGTAGCCCAGTCATTGTATGGAATCTGATATCCACTACGAGCCTGTACGGTTTTAGATGTGCCTAACTATGCTGAAACAGGAGATGCAAACATTTCAGCTATTTTATAGTTTGCTTTCTATAGACACTATTATGATATAAAATGTTTTGGTTATCATAGGGTAAAAACCCGTCGTATTTATGTGTAACATGGTCTTACGAGATGCCCTTGTTTTCGAAGGATTTAACAATAGTAATAATTCAAATTGGGTGTATTTTATTACGCTGGTTTTCCAGACCGACTCGGGTGTTATTTTGTCATAATGATCGGGTCAGACCAAGTATTACATATTCATGTTAGGATGCTGTGGAGCTCAAGAAACGAGTTAGAGGAATCTCCGGCGTATTATACATACTTGGTTATTTCTGATGCGTGAGTCATGCTGTATATTCAGTATTTGTGAGGATAAGTTATTATAACTTTCCAGAATGATTGTTGATTGTTGTACTCTGATGATTGTGTGTATATTAACAGCTACAAATTCTTTTGTATAAAAATCTTCTATTATATTGTATAGTGTTCCACTGAGATTGTGAGATTTTGTGTATTGTTTCAGTTTTCTTCTTCTGTATCCTCTAATTTCTCTTCATCATTCATCTTTTCGTGTACAAATTTTTCTTGAAAAAGTGTGATTTAATGTCAGCTCAAAGGGTACGGAACGGCGGGTCGCTACACTTGGTACTAGAGCTAAAGATTACGCATTAGAGATAGGGTCAGTAGTACCCTAGAATGTGTTTGAGTGTGTTAATAGATATGAGCGCGTATTTATTAGTGATATAAAATGTCTTATATTGTGTTGATTGATTAATTTAGCGGCTTATGAATTTTGATCGGCACAGTCCATACACTGTATCGATAAGGGTTTCTAAATACTTGAACAGAGCAATTCGATACTGTATTGTTTTGAAATGCGGTAAATGAAATAATTTTACCAAATTATACTTTTGATATAAAAGAAATAATTTTTCAAAATTATTATAGTAAATTTGGAGTATTTTGTTGATATTATTATAATCAAAACAACATTATAATAATTGAAATGGTTTACATAACCAAAAGGAATTTCAAAGTGAAATTTATGAATGTAATTATAACTAAAATTGGATTCAAAGCAGAATTTGGAAATTTAAATCCTAGAAACTTTGAGAAAAGTTTTAAATGGATTTGAATTTAGTATTTCGGAATTTTGAAATCTCAAAAGTTTTCTGAAGTGGTTGAAACGATAATGGAGTATTATTTTGGAGATATTATCGAATAGAAACTATTTTTAAACGAATTTCGGAAGTAATAATTCACCAAACTCACTTCAGTCGATGGAAAGTAATCCGGATGATGATTATGCAACATCATCAGTCTTCATTTTCAAGTTTCTAAGTGACAGATTACTACTATGATTATTTGGCTTCAGAATTTTCATTGGTAAAATCAGGTTTTGACTTAAAAATTCCAAAGGTAAGATTTGATATATACAGAAAGGAATATATATCTATATATGGGATTTCAAAATGATTTGAAATGAAAATGTGTCTTGAATTCGGGAAATTGGTAATGGACCAAATTATCCAATTAGTGGATTGAATTATAAAATTTAACCTTGGATATTGAAATTTAACTTAAGATAAGTTAGATAAGGAATTTGAAGGAAACTGAATTTATTTCGAAATGAAATAAAGAATGGATGTGACTTGGGTCATTAATAAAATTCGACTTAAGTGGATAGTAACTGAATATCTTTTGAACGTGTTAATGAAAATGATATTGGTAGTAAATCGAGATGAATAAATTGAATGAATTAGTAATATAAAAGCGGTTGGATATTTGGTGAATAAATGGAAATTCAAATTTGAATATAAAATGGATTATACTCAAGCCAACTAGATGAGTTGATTTTTGAAATAAAAATCTAATTGTGAGGTGGAAAATGGAAGCGACTAATTAGATGAATTGGTTAGTAAATTTAATATTGGAAATGGAACTTGAGTTAGCAATTCGACTTATATGTATGGAAATTAAATATATTTTGAAATGTTGTTAAATAAAATAGAAATGGATTGAGATGGTGATAATTTAGGTTATAAACATTTCAATTTAAGTGTAAATAAATTGAATATGGTTTTGAATTGTTAAGTAAATGAAATTGAGTATGGAATTAAACTTTGAATGTGGATTAATAAATAATAAAAAATTGATAAATTGATTTAGAATCAATTTGAAATGAATATGGGCACAAAATGTGTTGATATGAATTAAATGTTTATAAATAAGTTAGGAAGAATTTGGAATTGTATAAACGGCATATAAATTGAACTGGAAGCGAAGGATTAAGCGTTGGGACCTTTTAATTGCATAAACATTCTAGGTATGCATGTTATAGCGAGCATTGCTTATGAAATTTGTGTGTTTAACTAGTTAAAAGAATGAAATGTTGTTGTATTTCATATTTTTGTGACCTACGTGTTTAAATTGAGTAAGCACAGGTACAAGAAGACCATTTGGATATATTTTGGTTGCGCGATTGCATATAAATTGAGCGAGCTTGCTTAATGACGCTAAATAAGATACGCTTAAGAATTTTGCACGAATAATAAAAATATTAATATATATAAATATATTCTGATTTTCAGCCATGAGAGTCGATGTATATTTTTTTATCATATTTTTCATATTTCAAAAGGCTCTCCGTATAAGGGAGACTCTGTCAAAAAAATTAGGAAATTTAAGGTGATAGAAATTTTTGAAAATTTTTGGAAATTTTTTGTTAACCACAATTTGATTTCGAATTATAACTGAAATAAGGGATTTTGGTTTAGAAATCGAAACTGAACGTTTTGTACAGAACTATAGGATTTAGGAAGGTGAAACATTGAGTTTAACAAAGTGGGTTCTAAAAAGTTAATGGGTTTGGAGCATTTTTCCTGCCTTAGCAATTTCGGGGACGAAACTCTTTTTAGGGGGAGGAATGTAATGATACAGATTTTACATCGTTTGATTTTGAATATTTAAATGATTTTAGATATTGGATTTAAATAAAAATTGATTTTTAAATATGGAGATTTGGTTGAAATTATAGATTGAATTTTAATTTCAAATATAGCGATTTATCGTAATACAAAAATGGTGGATAATTGAAATTGAGTTAAATATGAATCGAAATGATTTCTAATGTCGATATAAATTCTATTTGAATTACAATTAAGTTAGTAAGTTTTTAAAACTGGAATTTCAAATGATTTCACAAATTTTTGAAATCATCTATTTAATCGATGTGTTAAAATAGCGATCCCTGGAATAGTCTTGGAAGTCAACGAAACCAGTTCCGTTGGATCTACAATAGTTTATTATTATTATTGGATTTCAAATTTCATAGCATTTGGAGTTACCAATGGGTCGTACGGAATAGAAACGCATTGAATTTAATGTCGAAAAATTATTTATATAATTGGGTTCAAAATGCTATCCTCTCCATACGATCAAATTAGACTTCGAGACTAGTTCCGTTGGGTTCGGAATAGGGATATAACATTGGGAATGCCAGGTTGTACGCCTTAATAGGAATTCGAAATTATAAAGTATATAATTCAAGATAATTTGAAAATAAAATAAAAGAAAAATCAAATCAAATCCTTGAGCCAACCTAACTCTAAGAAGCCGACCTACTTTGTTCGTATAGCCGCCCTCTTCTTTTTATAAATCGCGCCACCCTCTTCTCTTCAGTTCGAATCACGAAAATAAATAAATAAAATGACGAATCGATGAAGCGAATCGAATGGTAATGCGCAAGCGCGATGGCGAGGGGATCGGAGTCGCGATCGAGGCAATGGCGCGAGGGTGGATGTCTACAATAGTCGTTCACGATGATCAACAGTGGAAGTTTTGGTTCAATTGAGCTAGGGTTTGAATTTTTGTTTGACTGGGCCGTTGGTTTGAGGAGTAGAGTTTGGGAACATGTTAGTTGAGGCTAGGAGAAGCTATCATCGAAGTTTGGGGGTGGTACGATTTTCTGTAGGGGGTCGCGATCTTGTTGGGCTGAGTGTCAGTAGGTCAAGTCTCGATTTAGTGGGGGCAATCGAATGGTTGTTTGATGGGTCATGGTGATCGAGATTGCGATAGGGAGTTCATCGATAGCGACGATTTCAAGTTTTATGGAGGATCGAGGTAGAATGGTTAAGGCCAATGATCAGCCTTGGTGGGTGTTTGCGTAAAGGCATTGGATGTTTAGTGTGCTTGAGAAGGAGATAAGGTTAAGCTTTTAATTTTTTAATTAAGTTAATTTATATCTAATTAATTCAAATGTTCACAAATTCGTATCAAACTCATATGAGGTCCAAATTAAACGAGACGGGTCGAGTTGCAATCGTATCGACAAGTACTACACAACAAAATTGGTTTGGGATTTTTTGGAGTCAGTTGGGATTTTAGAAAATGTAAAATCTGGATGTTCGGCAAATTAAAAATCAAGGTGACTAAATCTAACTCAATTTGGTTTAATGGTTTAATTTATAATAATTAAAATTATTTATTGGTTGATTGGATGAATCGATAAATTATTTTTATTATCAGTTGGATGTTATATTATATATAACAGTATATATTAGTAGTTGGGTATATTTCCCGTCGATTGGAGCGGATGAGACACTACGCGAACCGCATAATAGCGGATGACACTATATTACCGCGATATCCCACCTCAAAGAAGGATTGGTTTTTTATGTTATATAACAGTTGTGGATGCGGAAAAACAGATTGGAAGGATCCGACTAGATTCCCCAAATATATTGATGGTTTTTAATATAGCTATATATGATGTGATGGAATAATCTGTTACAGATTGTTGTATGATTTGATTTATTGGATGTTATAGTAGGACAGGCCTTAAATTTTGGTTTTTAAATACCAGTAGTATTATTTTTGAATTTGAAAGAATTAAAAGGAGATTTTGAATATAAAAATATTTATTTCAAAATTTGGATTATTTTAAAGAAAATTGATTTAGATAAAATAATAATTTGATTTGGGATTGTACTTAACTATTCGTAAAATGTTTAAATAGAAATTTTAAAATAATTTATATAAAGGATTTTTAAAAATGGATTTTTAAATGATATTTCTAAATTTTTTGGAAAAGAAGTTGAAATCGATATTTAAAGTATATTTGTAAAATAAATGGGATTTTATAGAAATGGGTTCGTAATTGAAATTTTATAAATGAGATTATTTTTATAAACAAGTGAAACTCAAATGAGTTTATAAACTTATAAATAATTTTCATACATAAGGAGGAATGATTATTAGTTGATAAATCAGAGGTGTGAATTTATATCGAAATATGGAAATCGAAAATAATGGATTCTACTTTGAAATGTGAGAATGGTTATGAAATTGAAACGTAATCGATGAGATATGAATCGAGAGAGATTTATAAATTGAAATAGGTAATGTTGGATTTTAAAAATAAACTTTTCCTGAGAAATTAAGTTTGTTTAAAATGGGATTTTTATTTATTAATCTATATAGATAAAGCTATTCGTTATTGGAATATCTTAGAAGCGGATTATTCAAATATTTAATATTAATTGAAATAAATTAATATGCTTTATAAAATCGATTAGTATTATCTTAATATGAATTAGAAATGAGTTATCTATGTTTATGTAAAAATATGTTGATATTTTAATAATTACTTAATCATGTTTTGAAATAAATTATTAATCTTAGAAAAAAATACTTACTATATATATAAACTTTTGGAAGCGGTTGAAATTTATTTATAGTAACTCCAAAGATTTGCAAATCGAGTTTTATTTAGCAGATGAGATTTTATAAGAGAAATCTTATAGCGGAATTTTGGAAATTTATGGAAATTTCCGAATCATTGAAATACGAGAACTTCAAAAATGAATTAGAATTCATAAAAGACTTATGAATGGGTAGATGGAATTATACACAAGTACAATTGATTTTAGAAAATTTAAAGGAACTACTTAATGAATTCTAAAAACTTCTAGAATTTGTTATAAATGAGAGAAGGAATTTGCAAGTCAATTGTAAAGGATTTGAGAAGTATGAAATAAATTGGAATATTTCCTAAGTATTAGAAATAAAATTCGGGAAATTTTACTTATAAATATTTCCTAACTATTGGACTGAGAGGATTTTAAATATTTTAACGACGAGATTATTGTTATAGAAATATTTTCAAAATGTTGAATTATAAATGGAATTGGAAAAAAATGTTATAAATATTGATATGATTTGAAAATATCCTGTTATGGATATAAGTATTTGAAATTATTTTCAATTATTGAATATACTAGAGGAGATTTGAACATATATTTTGTAAAGATATTTTGAAATGAATATTTGAAAGATCTATAAAATAAGGTCAAGTAACTGCTTATGTGTGAAATTTGATAATTAAATAACCGACTATCAAATCTGGCCAAATTCGTTGATCATTTCAAAGAGACCGGTATCAGATTTAATTATCCAAAAACCGCTTCGATCTGATTTGTGCGTTACAGATTGTGATTTCTCGAAGATAAGGGAGATGGTGATTTGAAAGGAGTTTCAGTTTGTCCAGACCTAGAACAACTTGTATGGATGAATGCTATCATTACACCATTGCCTGGAAGGCGGCGTTGGCATTCCAAGTTTGAGTGCTTCTAAAGGTAAAATGTAGCCGTGTGAATCGGGAATGAATAAAATAGGGAGACGCAGCCGGGCTAAGTGGATCGCGCCTAAGTAGGGTATGTTACCACTTTTCTAGATACCCTCGGATATATTATAATTATGGATATGGTTGTGCATGGAAAAGAGAGCGCTCGATAAGGTGGGAACACCGAGGGTGATAACATATTCGGTACTATCCAGCAAGGGGTAGGCCAGTCTTGTGTTGGCAGGGAATGCTAGGTACAACCTTGGTACATTTTTTTAGAGGTGTACTGCGACGGGTCGTACCCCAAAGGCCTAGTCTTTGTATGGAATCCAATATCCACTACGATCCTGTACAGTTTCAAATGTGCCCAACTATGCTGAAAAATGAGATGCAAGCATTTCAGCTATTTTATAGTTTACTTTCTATAGACACTATTATAATATCAGACGATTTTGATATAACTGTTTTGGTTATCGAAGGTAAAAACCCATCGTATTTATGGCATGGTCTTATGAGATAACTTTTTTACGAAGGATTTGATAACGGTGTTATTTTATTACAATGCTCGGGTCAGACCGTATATTATAGATTCAGATTAGGATGCTGTGGAGCTTAAGAGACGAGCTGGAGGATTCTCAGGCGTATTATACATACTTGGTTATTTCCGCGGTGTGAGTCATGTTGTATATTCAGTATTTGTGAGGAAAAGTTATTATAACTGCCCAGATTGAATATTGATTGTTGTACTCTGATGATTGTGTATATTAACGGCTACATATTCTTTTGTATAAAAATCAGCTATTACCTATTATATATTGTTCCGCTGCGACCGTGAGATTCTGTGTGTTGTTTCTGTTTTCTTCTTCTGTCCTCTTCTTTCTCTTAGCCATTCGTCTTTTCATTCAAATTTGTGCTGGGCAAGTGTGATTTAATGTCAGCTCAAAGGGTACGGAGCGATGGGTCACTATAGAGATGATAACTTATGTCACTTTTATTTACATTTATATTTTTTTTGTTGAAAACGATTTCCGGACACAATTTCTATTTTTTTTAACTAATTAATTTTGTAAACATATTTTGAAAACTTTTACACCGTCATTAGTTATTATTTAAAAGGAGTTTATTTGAGTTATAAAATACATTGATTAATTATTAAAAATATATTTAAATAATTATAATTAAAGTGATTAAAACTTTGGTCCTTACATTCTCCTTCTTTAAAAAAAGTTTCGTCCCGAAATTAACAATAAAGAGATAACTCATAACAACTCAAAAGATCATATATTATGTATCATGAAAGCCACACAAAGGACATACGATAAGCATACATGACATGATAATGCATATAATGTACATACAAACAATGACTATCCCAACATCAAATCTAGATAAGCTTCCTTCATATGATCCACTGTCTCCTATGTAGAATCTCGAGGATCCTCACTAATTGAATCCTTATTACCTTCATCAACTTATTGCGTAATCTCTTTTCATCCTAATCTACAATATGGAGTGAATGCCTAATCATTTTCAAGATCAGTTCTATCTCCAAATCATACGGTATCAACGAAGGGTCATGAACAAATTTTCTCAAATGGGACATGTAGTAAACATTATGGAATCCCGACAACCTTTCTGGTAATTCAACCTTGTAGGCGAGCATCCAATCCTTTCAATAATCCTAAAAGGCCCGATATAAATGGGTGTCAACTTCCCGACCATGTCGAATCAAAAACCTCCTCTGATTGGGGAAATCTTGATAAATCCAGAGTCTCCGACTTCAAATTCCAAATCTCTTCTTCTTTTATTGGCATAACACTTTTGTCGATCCTGGGCTTCCTTCATCCTTCTCTTTATCACCACAATCTGTTTAGTAGCTTCCCGAATCATGTCTGCTCCAAGTACTAGCCTATCTCCAATCTCAATCCAACATGCCGGTGAGTAGTATGGACGTCCATAAAGTGCTTCTTAGGATGACATTCCAATGCTCGCTTGATAGTTATTATTGTAAGAGAATTCCACCAAATGAAGTTGATCTTCCCATGATCCTCCAAAGTCCATGATACACGCCTTCAAAAGATCTTCTAGAATCTGATTTACCCGCTTTTTGTCCATCTGCTTTGGGGTGACATGATATGCTCACGCTAAGCGTTATTCCTAATGCTAACTGGAATGCCTCCCAAAACTGACTAGTAAAGATAGGATCTCGATCACTTACTAAACTCACTAGGACCCCATGCAATCTAACAATCTCTCTCATATAAATTTCGACAAACGAAGCTGCAGTCCTTAATGGCTTCACCAAAATAAAATGAACACTCTTCGTTAGTCGATCTACAATATCCACACCCCATTCATTCCCATTTCTGCAACTGGTAATTTGTCAACAAAATCTATTGATATCTTCTCCCACTTCCAATTTGAAATTTCTAAGGGTTGAAGCAAACCAACCATCTTTTTGTGATCTCCATTTATCTAATGAAAACTCAAACATTTGTAACAAACAATGACACAACCTTCTTCATTTCGAACCACCAAAATACTTGTTTCATATCCTTGTGCATTTTACTAACCCCGGAGTGTATACTTAACTTAGACTTATGGCATTCCATCAAAACTTCTTGCTTAAGACCATCCACATTTGGAATGCATAATCTTCCATTCATCCTCAAAGCACTGTGGTCATTAATCTCAAAATTAGAACTTCGACTCTCCTCAATTCCTTGACTAAATTATAATAGAAGACTATTTTCCCTTTGTTTATTAGAAACCCTTTCCAAAAGGGTTTGTTTAACTTCCAAGAGTGCCAAAAATACATTCCTACTAGGAGCATCTACAATAAGGTTTGCTTTTTCTTACATATAAAGAATATCTAAGTCGTAAGCTGCCATGAACTCCAACCATCGTTGTTGCCTCAGGTTCAGATACTTCTAAGTGAAAAGATACTTCAAGGACTTATGATCCATGAAAAGCTCGAGCGTTTCACCTATTTAAAGAAGGAAATTACTAACTAGGATTCTAAAATACTAGAAAGAAACAAAAAAAGGGAAAGAAGGATTCTTACCCAGCAAGTAATGCTGCCACATCTTCAACATAGATACTACCGCTAACAGCTTCAATTCATGCACAACATAATTATTCTAGTCGGGCTTTAACTGTCTATTTTCATAGGTTATAACCTTTCCATATTGCAACAACACTGCACCCAAACCAACCCTACATGCGTTCATGTAAACTGTTAACCCATCTCCTCTCTCTATAATAAGCAAAATAGGGGAATTGGTCAATCATTCCTTCAACTCGAGGAATGCATCCTCACACTTTGGAGATAACTCAACTTAACATCCTTCTTTGTCAACTTGGTTATATGAGAAGTGATGTTGGAGCAACCCTTTATGAATTTTCTATAATAATCCTCTATCCCTAAAAAACTTCTTACTTCGGTGGGAGTATGGGGTCTTTTGAAATCTTGCACAGCGGCTAACTTAGCTGGGTCAACTGAGACGGTGTCACCTGATACAATATGTCCTAGGTATCTAACTTCTTATTGCCAAAAGTGGTACTTGGAAAACTTTGCCTTAAGAACATTTTCCTAAATATTTCCAATACCACTTCTAAATGGTGTTTGTGCTCTTCCTATACCTTTAAGGAGATAAGAATGTCGTCAATGAAAACCAACACGAACTTTTCAATGCACTATAAAAACTCAATTCATAAGATCAACAAAACATGCAGGTGCATTGGTCAGCCCAAAAGGCATAACCAGCCACTTATAAAAAATCGGAACCTCTAAAAACAGTTTAAGGGTATATTATTCTTGGATATCCTTAGCTGATGGAAACATATAGTGTGGTCCGATTGGGATAATACTCTAGCTTCATGAAGCTGGTCAAACATATCATCTATTTGGGGTAACATCTACTTATTTCGAATGGTCTTCTTGTTTAATCTGTGCATAATCTTAAAGAACCATCAGGCTTAGCTATAGAAAATACTACCGACCCCAACTTGATTGACTTTGTCTAGTCATCTTTTTTTTAACAAATTATCAATTTGACTTACAGCTTCTACTTCTCACTCAGGGCGATTTTACGCAAAGGTTTAATAACAGGTCCCACACTAGGAAGTTAGTCAATCCGAAATTTAATTTCCCGATGGGAAGTCAAACTACTAACAGGCTCAAAAAGATAAGAGAAATCTTTAACAACTTCTATCAATCCTAATGCCTTTAGGGACGAATCAAGGGTATAAACGAAACTCCTCATTAACTCTTTGGGCTCCCTCAAGAAACTTCAATACAATTTTCCAACTAGGTTCTTAAAAATATCTTTCTCGCAACGCAATTTAAAACAACTTTATTCTCTGCTAACCAACCCATACCAAGTAAACTGTCAAATCCATTAATGTCAAGGACAAACATGTCCTAAGCAAAGTGATTGGTAAGGTAAGAAATTTGTACATCTTCACAAATCAAACATAGGCTAGTCGTACCACCTAGGGGGTTGGCACACAAATAGGGGTTTTAATAAATTTTAGGGTAAGCTCTAATCTATCTACCAATTCTTTAGAGATAAAATTATGAGAAGCTTCAGTATCAAACAAAACATGAACCAAAATACCATTAATAAGTAAACTATCTTATAAGACTCCTTTCATTTTTACATCTTCGAAAGTTGAGGGTTCATCCTTAATAGCGTAGACCTTAATTGTTGATCCTTCTTTAATAGTTGGCAGTCCTTAACCATGAGTCTAGGCTGATGGCAATTATAGCAAAGCATCTCTGGACCATCGGAAAGATATTCTTCGCATGTTGACAATGTGGCGAAATGTACCTTTTTTTTATTACAATTGAAACAAACAACAGCTCTATACTTGTTTCCCTGATCTCCTCTAATTGGTTTTCCTTTACCTACTTCTTTTTCCTATTTGGTTTAAACTTCCTTTATTTGGATATACCGCAACTAAGTGCCATAGCTTTTGATGGCTTCTTCTTCAAAAGCACTTCATACCTCAGGGCAATGTCTACTAGATCCACAAACGATTTCTTTATATGAGAGATCATCCTTTTATCGAACTCTTCTCTCATACCTTATACGAACATTTCATTCTTCTTTAGCGTGCTGTCAATAAGTCCACGATCGAAATCATATAACTCATTAAACTTTATCTCATATATTGCCACTGACATGTCTCCCATTTGAGATCCATGAAACTTCTACATATAATCAAATTTTGCCTGTAGCTGGCATGAAATGGTGTAACAACTCTGGGTTGGAGATTACCTGTCAATATAATTATTTTTCAATCCAAGATATTTAGAATTTTTAAATCCCAACATCTTTTAAATTTTAAATCTCAATTTTCAACATCTGAATTATCAAATTCCGATACCTGTTTTGACCCAGCAAACAACAAAATCTGAAGAACTTTGTAAAATAAAGTTATTCTACTCAGTCTATGATTTCTAGAAATATAAAGTTCATCAAAATCGGATTCATAGTTTGCATGTTATGTTAAATTTACTTTCAGCTTAATCTTAGACAATTTTGTAATAGGGCAGAATTGTCTGTCAACATTCAAACTCATTTTAGACTCAGTAAAATGCAAAATCTTTAAAAGTGATAAAACAAACTTTATAGCTTACTTAAAGCACTTTCATTAGCAAAAAGATTGAGCGCATTTGGATTAATAAATCTCTAGTTATCGCTGTTTTAGTACAGCACTTTTCTAAATAAATTTTCAGCTTTCAAACAAATTTAAAATTTGAAAATTTTCCCCAAACCATTTTCATTTTAAACTACATTTTCGAACAAGATTTTTCCTAAATAATTTAATAAATGATCTTATTTTTCCTAAAAAGCCAAAACATACAAAATTATGATCAACTTTGTGTAATCGTCTTTTAAAAGAAACAATTCACTAGTTTGAAACACTTTTATCACTTTACACAAACAAGTTTATTTTTATTTTTATTTTCTCTCAAACAACTAACTTTGAAGACTCGTTTTGAAAGAGATAACTAATCTCTTTCATTATCAAAAGATAATTATCCATCCAAAATAAATTTTGAATTTACTTGTTAAATGTTAAATTGTTCTCACAATTTAAAATGATTACATCTCATGACTTATTCATTTATTAAAACTTGCATCTCTTAATATAGCATTTTAAAATAAATAAACCATTCAAATTCATATTTCCTTTTGTCACAAAATTAAACTTCCATATTTTTAACAACATAAAATTAATTAGAGTTGATAATTAACTCAAACTTGTTTTCAAAAGAATTTTACAATTTTATTTCAACAATCCTTAAGATAAAAAAAAATTAAATTTTGCTACTTTTTATTTTCAAATACCCAAATTCTCAAAACAAACTTCGTCTTCAACGTGTATATCTCATTTTAAAATATTCAATAAAAATTTTACTTTTCAAACAAATTATTATCTCATCTCAAGTACATCATTTAAATAACAAAACATAACTACGCACCATTTCATAAAATTTAAATTATCATAATGGCAATGCCTCACCATAGATTTATAATAAAAAAAACCCTATCGATTGGCTGTAGATTTGACCAAATGGTCAAAACTGCCTCGCCACTCATCCAACTCGTTATGGATCCATGGCTGCATATGTCATCTAAATAAAATTAATTCTCAAACCATTTTAATTTATTCTCCACTTAATTTATATTCAAACTCAACTTCCCATGTCTGATTGTCTCATCACGACGTTTAGGAAATTCCTATCGATAACGTTGGCCAAACGCATCGATCAGAATACTTAAAGCACTAGATGGACAACTCAACACAAAAATTCATTTTCTTTAAAAAGAAATACCACATATATAATACTCAAAATATTCAATTGCCCGATTGGGTGTCATACTCAAAACAGACTCAGAGAAATCAACAGCGTCAGAATGACTGGAATTCGAGATATATCATCAACATCTCCTAACTCAAGAGTGAACATAGAGACTTCGGAATCATTACTAACATTCCGAAGAACAAGAGACAACAAATCGACTAAATTAGGATACCAAAATACATTAATTTGCTAATTTTAATCAAGCTAAAGCTATATTTCTCAGGTAATCAACTCGAAAACTTATTCTATTTCATCAAATTTGGATTTTTGCAATAGGTAGATTGTTAGTAATAGGGTTTTCTTGCTTGTATGTTGTTGTAGTGTTGTTTATAGGTTCTAGAAGCTAAAATTCAAGCAAAAGCTCCAACTTTTATACATTAATTCGAGTTCTTGCATTCCTATAACAAGGTGAGTTAATCGCTCACACCACCAGCTTTAATCTATGAGAATAATTATTAGTTTCTACTTGAATTGCTTGGATGGTATGTTAATTGAATTGCTTTCAAGTTGGTTGTGCTTTACTGAAAATTGTTTGTGGAAAAAATTACTGTTGTAAAACAACAATATCTTAGTGCAAGTTTATCCTAATTAGCTCAATATTTTTGCAGTTGAAATAACATTCCATTAGCTACAACTTCTCTTTTAATTACTTTTTGAAATTTTATTGTTTATATGGTCGAAATTTAGTTTGGATCTGATGTATACAGTTTGCTCTGTGCAATTTTTTTTGTTGAAACCCGATCTTCAATCACCACAACTTTTGAACGTTAAATCAAAATTGAGTGGGACTTTTTTTCAGTTGGAAGGTGTATTTATAAGGAACAACTTTCATGTATTGATTTTTCAGTAATTTAGAGGTTTGCTGTGTCAAAATCCAATTTTTCTACTGTTGTCCCGAGAGCAAAAGCAATATTTGCTCTGTGCTTAAGGCTGAAACTAAATTGGTCATAACTTCTTCGTTTTTGATCCGATTTTGAAAATTTTAAATGTTTCGGAAAGCATAAATAATGTACTACAACTTTTATGCATTGACTTTTCTGTAGTTTAGAGTATTACAGTGCCAAAATCCAATTTTTTACTGTTGTCCCAAGAGCAAAAGCAATATTTGCTCTGTGCTTAAGGCTGAAACAAAATTGGCCATAACTTCTTCGTTTCTTGTCCGATTTTGATAATTTTAGATGTTTTGGAAAGCTAAAATCATATACTACAAGATTTGTTCATTGCATTTTCTGAAATTTTGAAGTTTTCTTGGTCGAAATTATGGTTATAAGTTGCTGTCCTGAGAACAAGATGACAACAACAAAAAACATTGACCTTAGAATTGTATTAGCTCGTTTTTACTCTAATTCTCTTCCGGTTTTGATGATGTTTTTGAGATTTTTGAGAGCCATGATGCCTATCTATAGGCTAGCTATATTTGGAAAATTTAAAATTCAAATTTAAATAGAATTCGAATTGATTTTTAGTTAAATTTGAATTGAATTGTATTGAACTCAAGTTATCGGTCTTGAGTTATCTTTCTTGTTTTTCATTGTTTTCGAGTACGGTTTTCACTAAACATGTATCAGTGTATACGTATATATATGATGTCGATTACTGTTCTGTGATAAGCTTTACATTTAGTTATTATATTTTGTTCTGATGGATCCGTCATCCACCTATAGTTTTGGATTAAGCATTTACTATGTATGTCGATCCATTAAGATTGAAAAGAAAAATTATATTGCATTTATTGACGTATTCAGTAGATGTTTAAGACAAAGTTATAGGTGGTCGTCCTTAACCAGCCATATTCTTCGTTTTAGTAGACAAAATTACTCGTTAATTCTCTTTACTAAGGTGGGTCTCGGGGTGGGGCGTTACTGCTTTCTTCTTACACATCTGAAATTCATAAAAATAAGAAATTTTATTTAAAAAATAATTTTATTAGAGAAATGTAAATTCAAAATGATTTTCCAAAATCGATTATTAAAACCAATATTTGAAATTCCTTTATTATAGGAAATAACCACTTTATTTAGAAAAATAATTTAAAAAAATACATGTAATAATAATTTGAAATGTCCATGTATTTCAAAAATGGTTTAGTGAAAACCGTTCTCGAAAGCAATGAAAACTAGGAAGAATATCTCAAAACCGATAACTTGAATTCAATACGAATTCAATTCAAATTTAACCAAAAATCAATTCAAATTCCATTTAAATTTGAATTTCAAATTCTCCAAATATAGCTAGCCGACTGATAGGCATCATAGCTCTGAAAATATCTTAAAAACATCATTAAAACCGATGAGAATGAGAGCAAAACAAGCTAATACAATTCTAAGGTCAACGATTGTTGTTGCTGTCATTTTGCTCTCAGGACAGCAACATACGCCCATAATTTCGACCAAACAAACTTTGAAATTCCAGAAAACACAATGAATGAAACTTATAGCATATGACCTAAGCTTTCGGGAACAACTAAAATTATCAAAATCGGTTTAGAGGCGAAGAAGCAATGACTAATTTCGTTTCAGCCTCAAGCACAAAGCAAATATTGGTTTTGCTCTCGGGATAACAGTATAAAAATTCGATTTTGACAAAGTTAACCACAAAATTACAGAAAACTCAATACATGAAAGTTGTAACACATGATTTAAACTTTTAGGAACATCCAAAATTATCAAAATCAGTTAAGAAACGAATGAGTTATGGCCAAAATAATTTGTCAGATTTGTGATTGTTGGTGCTGTCATTTACTCTCGGGACACCAACAAGCAAACACGATTTTGATCAAGTAAACATCAAAAGTTTAGAAATCTCAAAACGTATAACTTGTAGCCCTTTGTCTGAGCTTTCTAGAACATCTAAAATTATGAAATTTGGATAAGAAATGAATAAGTTATGGTCACAATAAGTTCTCATACTTTGTGATTGTTGTTGCTGTCATTTGCTCTCGGGACAGCAACAAACAAGCACGATTTTGATCAAGAAAACTTCATAATTTTAAAAAAATCAAAACATGAAACTTGGATTAAACATCGTGATGATCTCAATTTTCAGCATGGTATCATGGTATTATGATTATCATTATAATTTAATATTGACAGGTAATCTCCAACACAGAGTTGTTACAATTGGTCTTCGAATACTTCTTTGAATCTATCCCATGAGAACTCATCTTTTGGAACAATTGCGGTGACTAAAACCCACCTTGTAGCTGCACCCTCTTGCAATTGCCATGATGCCAAGAACCATTTTCGATCATTAGAAATGTCCAAACCTTTGAAAATCTTATCACATGACCATGTCTAAGCTTCCATGGCGGATTCAGTGCCCTTGAAAGGTTTTCCTCCTAGGTTTGTGTAGTCCTTACATAAAGTGGCGAAGTTAACTCGAGGCTTCGATGGAGTTACTGCCTCAACAACTATTCCATCCCTCCTAACATTTGGGATTCTTCCATTTGTGGTTGTTGTGCTACTATTTCCCTTTCCTCATCACCTTCTTGTTCATATTCTTACTGCCTGAATAAAGTAAGATATCTTCAGAATTCATGGACAAGATAATCTTAGAAAAAAGAGCGTAAAATAAACATATTAATGCCAATGAGAACAACATGGAAACACACTCCCAAAAAATGAACTTATTCTAGGATATTACTAACCCTACATTTAATGAGTTGAATCCAACCATGACCTAGGTATTTGCTCAACCTAAGCTCTCATGCCTAATGCGACGAATTGCCTTTCTTACACCTGAAGAAGAAATTTAATACATATTCAGTATTCATGTACCAATCAGCTAAGTGTTTGAAAGGCGGGTTGTGGGGTAAAGAAAATAAAAGAAAAGGAAAACAAACATTGATTTTTCCCATAAACGTCAGAGTTACACAAACATCATCACATAATAGTACATATGGCTACTTCAAATTGCTACATCAAAATTACAGTAAGTACTATTCCTAATAAGGACAGATATGTCAACCTACGAAAATTACAAATACATAATGTACAGTCACAACGAAAATACAGACTACTACTAGATAATAATGAAAGCTCCTACTCCATATTACTTCCCAAAATGCTCCAAGAAACCTTACTACTTGGCTACTCACAAAAATTTGAGTACCTAAGATTTTAATGGAAAGAAATAAAATTCTAGGTCAGAAATGGGTCTGGTATGTGTAAAGCATATGTCCTAACTTTAAAAAATCATTTAGATTAAGACATCTCGTAAGGCTATGCCACACATAAACACGGACGGGTTTTTACCTTGTGATGACCAAAACATTTTAATAAAAAATCCATTGATATTATAATGTCTAGGGTTTAAAATAAATATTGAATATAGCAGGAATGCTTGCATCTCATGTTCCAGCATAATTGGGCATAACTAAGTCCATAAGGCTCATAGTGGAAATGGATTCCAACTAAAGGCAAGGTAAGGGACCACCTTCCGAAAGGTACACCTCTATATAGAACATACTTATGGGCTACAGACGCATTTTCCCCTCTACAATATAGGACCGGCCTATCTCTAATTGGATATCAACGAATATGACAATACCTTGGTTGAACAACCATAAAGGGATCTCGATGCATACATGAATAACGAATCTTGGTTAGGGGTGATGATACCCTAATGGGCATGACCTATATAGCCCTCTTATGTCTACCATGTTTTAGCCACCTTCGGGTTATAAGGTTTGAGTTTATGCTTTTTCCATCCCTCATAGTAAACTATCTAGAAATGCTAACATTTCCCTACAAGCAACCAATGCAATGCTAACATTTGTCCACACAAGTTGTTATGGGATCGAACAAATATTTAACAATTACTATCTTCCATTTTGGAATCACCCTGGGGAACAATAGTTCAGCTCCATAGCATACTTTATAATGATCCAACACGAACGTTACTAGTTCGGAGTGATTTGGATAAAACATATTATCTGAAACCAATATCGCCAAACTAAGCAATAATTCCAAGCTAACTCAATTTCGGTTCTTTAAGGAGTATGCGACGAGTATTCGAATCCTAACCGAGGAACATAAATATATCCTACATAATTCCAGAGTTAAAATAGGTCGAGTTATGAGTAGCGGACAATCCACTATTAAGGGTAATTATACAAAGTTCGCATATAGATAACATATAGTTAGTTGAACATGACTTATTGATGGAAATTTAACCCTTCCTTATCTATCACGCTTCTGATATTTCAACCTTACTCTATCCCTCGCCTAGAAGAAAAATTCTAGATCCCACAAGTAGAGGGTCAGCTTACTCATTAGCTTTTAGTATAAACTATAGGATGATTTACTTTCCATAAACGTGTCACCATATTAATAATGGTTACATATTGGTTTGAGGTTACTTAAGAATAATCGACAAAGAAATCTCTTGAAAAACATTTTTGAGAAAACAAGGACGGTCTTAAAAAAATCGATATTTTTGAAACAAAACAATTTTTAAACTAAAAAACCTTATTTGTTAATTAAATAATAAATTAAACCATTATTAAATAATAATTAAATCCTAATTAAGTCCTAATTTACATCTTAATTTAATTTAATTAATTAATTAATAATTAGTTAAACCCCTTTAAAAAATAACTAATTAATAATTAACATTTCACGAATAATTAAAAATAATTAGCCTTTAGTTATTAATTAAATAATAATCAACTTCAATTAAGTAACTAATTATATGACTTAAATGATTAACATTTAAGTATTAATTACCTTTATCAAACAATGGTTAAGTATTAATTAATTAATTAATCATTAAATAAATAATTAACTAAATAATAATTACCTTTCTAATTACTTAAAATAAGTTCTTAAAAAAATTTAAAAAAATTTCTAAGTGAAAACATTTGTAGATTTCGAAAAGAGTTCGTTTTCACGAACTACACTAGTAGCGACTATTATTATACAACCCATAATTTTTAACTTAGTTTTACATTCCAAAAGCATTTAAAAGCTTTTCTTTTATACTTAAACCTTACTTTATAACCTTAATAAATCCCTTGATGGTGAACAAAGCTTAATATTAAAAACTTTTTAAACCTTCTCGATAGAACGTAAATACACGAGTTAGAAAAGAAAGGGATTTCAATGTCATGTTCAAGCACAAGCCTAGTGCTAAATTTCTTAAATTAGCACATCAAGTAGCAACACCAACATATATATAGCATAATCACATACATAAGCAAGGTCATATCTTACTAACTAACTTCATTTAACTTTCAATTTCAAGTTCATACAACACCACATGCAAGCCTACTTATATATAACCAAATCAACATATTTTCCAAGCATACTTATGCATTACCAATTCAACATCATAACTACTCAAAAAAGCACCATTTTTGTAACAACCCGCATATTTATCGATTTTATATTTAAATATTTTATTTAAATGTTTTATCGATACTCGGAATTTAGTCCGAAAAGCTACTTTTTGCATACGGTCGAATTAGGACTCCGGACCACTTCCATTGAGTTCAAAACGCCGTTTGCGATCTTTTTAAGTATAAACTTTGATATGTTTGGAGATGGTAGAATTTTGCTACTTTTTCACTTAGGGCTTTGGGTTGGATTTCAGCCCATTAACCTAACATATGAACCCAACTCCACTCCAACTCTTCATTTCTAATTCCTAATACTCAAGCTTTAGCATCAATGGTGGGAGGAATGGGAAATTAAAACTCCAAGCCCTAATTTTTATTGCAAATTCAAGCTTCTACCTCCAAATTCAAGAAGAAGCTTTGGTAAGCCTTCTCTTCATCTTCTCCAACTCTTTCCCCATTCAATTTCAGAAATTTCCTAAACCTAATTTAGGGAATGTTTCTCCTTTAAGCTTAGATTCAAGCTTGTTGGGTTGGAATTGAAGAGTGATTGTTCTTGCCATTGCTCTATAGCTTCTTCTTCATTGATTTTGTAAAAAGGTGAGATTTTTATCTCACATCTATGACTATAATTATCTTTGGTTGTTGGGTATGAATTCCTAACACCTCTTCATGTGAATTTGCTCTTGATTTGGATCGGTTTTGTGAATATTCCAATTTTTGGGTTTTTAAGTCAAATTGGTGTGAAAATCCTTTTATGGATGTTTGATCATGCTTTGGATGATGCATCGAGGAGCATATAGGGCTGGGTTATCGATTGGCATAAACCCTTAGAGCCAATGCTCGTCCGGTTGCATTTTGGAAGAGTTTGCTCTTTATTTGTATAGGCTGAAAAACAGCCCAGGTAAGATTCAGTCGACTGAAAAGTCTGTTCAGTCGACTGAACCTGGAACCCGAAAGTTTCCAAGCATGATTCAGTCGACTGAATCCTCTGTTCAGTCGACTGAACCTGGAACAGAAAGTTTCCTGAACCTAGAAATTTCCAGGTACAGGGTCAGTCGACTGAAAACTTTGTTCACTCGACTGAACCTGTTGTTTCAGTCCACTTTGCCTTTTGGTATTGAATTTCCAATTTAAGTCGATTCGTGATGATCCTATTTGTTGTTATCATTTATTATGACTTTGATGACTCCTTTTTAGGGATTTTTGAATATCCATTTCGATGGATTCTTTATCGATTTGTTTGGAATTTATTCACGTCTTCGTATGTGAATTTTGATGATCGGTTGTTCTACTATCATCTCTGTGATTTGTCACTTCAAAATATACAAAGGTTTCAATACTAGTAGTAAATATCAAAACTCTTTCTTCAAATGATTTCAACACTATTTTATTACAAAGCTCGTTTTCTCAAACCGATTTCCAATCTATTAGTATATACAAACCTTTAAATCACTCGTATGAGAAATCTAATTAAACGACTTAGTAAAACAAGTGATATGAAACGCTTGCGTTTACTTCGTTGGTTAATTCTTGGACTTGTTCGATTGAATCTTTTGTGATAATTTTTTAGTGAAGATCTACAGTTTGCTCGTAAATATTTGAGTTAAGCAAGTGGTTATGGGACATGAAGCTAAACTTTTATATTTACTAACTTAGTGTAACTGACACTTCTTGGTGATCATGACGATCATTTTTGTGATTTAGACTAGCAATTGTGCGATGTCTCTTTGTCTGCGAGGGAGACTAGACCCCGTTTCAGTGTGATTTCGACTCACACATGTGGGGTAGCGCCCCATGGTCTTCGGGTCTTTCGTGTGTCAAAAATTAATGGCTAGCTACCATGAGATTGCGTCTCGTTCGTGTGATACATATGTTGGTGAGTTTTCATGCTCCCGTTTGTGTGATAGGCCTCCCCCTTTTAATGATTTCTGGATTTCGTGTGTTGAATTCTGGAATTTGTGCTTCACCAATTTTAGTGATTTTCATTGATATGATTTATCAATTTTTGTACATTGGTGAATTCGTGTGTCATTGACTTGTTGTGAATACAAGTTTTGGGTATGAAACCCTTCTTGGATCTTTGAGAAGATTCTTGTGATATTGATTAATCTCATGTTGATTTTCAATTACATACTTATAGTAGTATGCCATTATGGTTATCATATGTTTATTCCATATCTCTTATTCTATATCATGTCATCTGATATTTATAGCTAGACTGATCCGTTTATTATTTTCTTATGAAATAATACTCGGGTCAGACCGAGATGTTACAGGTCCTTCTGCTTGACTTCTCCCCAGGGATTCATTACTCTGACTTTTGGTTAACTACTTAGATTAGTAGTTTTTGTTGTAAACATTTGAGATATAGACTCTATGATGTATACTTATTCTTTTGTATAGCACATGTTGCTATTCTTTTAGGTTATTGTGGATCTTTCAAACCACTACTCTGATATACACTTTTATGTGTTATATATTCATATCTATTTCCGCCTTTGTGATATGAATTATCTGTGAATGATTTGTGTTATGTTTATTTCTATATTTGTTTCCGAAGACACTAAAGCCACTGTGTAGTAGCTTTGAGTTTGTGTCGGTATATCGGATTTCCTCTTGATATGAATGCAAGTTATATTTTATCTGGCATATCGGTACTCGCACAAAGCAATTATACAGAGGGTCGCTCCTTAACAGCCTTATTGACGCAGCGGATTAATCGAAATAAACTTCAATCGATGAAATGTCGCAATCGGTGAGTTGAGAATACTGTAAGGCCCAAATCCGTTGATCCAAAGATACCGGATTCTAGCTATCTTCGTCTCGTTGATCGCGCACGATGCCGAGAAAGAAGATCTACGATTCTTCGTACGTTGATCTAGCGCACTAGATACCGTGAATCGGCTTCTACGATCGTTGAATCGAGCGCACTCGATTAACCGAAAGAGGAGATAGGAGATCACACTCAACTACCAATTTGTATGAAAGCACAAAGCTAACAAAGAGAATTTCATTCAAAAAATCAACAACCACAAAATGTACAACACACGCGTATTTATAGGAGTTACAACTCAATACAAACAAAACTTCACCAGGCTCTTAGGTCGGCCGCGACTTACGACCTAACTTAGGTCGGCAGCGACCTAACGACACAGCATACTACTTTTATACAACACAGCACTCAACAACGACCTAAAAACAACTCACGCGAGCTAACATATATACAGACCGACTCAAACAAACGCGACTTAAGATAGGTCTTTAACGACCTAACCTTTACAACATCAAACGACTTAATGAATTACAACACCTCACCTTCGACCGACTCATCTTCATGCCGACCCACGACTTACGACTCATCTTGGTTAGGTCGGTACGTCATAACTCGGGACTCTTTAGGTCGTAGATGACCTAAAGTGGCTTCATTAACTCACAGTTTCTCCTCCTTAGGTCGGGACCGACCTAAAATATGCTTTGTTCCTGTAACTCGTTGCCGCTTATCTCGTTAAGTCGTAAACGACTTAGAGTATTACAGTTAGGTCGTGAGCAGTGTTCCTTAGGTCGACAACGACTTAAAACTTCCCAACGACCTAACTCCGAAACTTCTTCCACACGACCTATAGTGATGTTATCTCGTGGCCGATTCAAAACACCTTCAGTAGGTCGTCGCTCTTCTTCCCTAGGTCGTAGCTCTACTCCACGTGTCCCGTTAGGTCGTAGATCACTACTGTTAGGTCGTGAACGACCTAAAATTTCTCTCTTAGGTCGTGAACGACCTAAGACTTGTGAATTTTCAGAAATCTCAGATTGCGCTGCATCATCCTCCCCTGGTTGAGAAAAATTCGACCTCGAATTTGTAAATTCCTTCACCTCAATCTCTCCTCCATGATATGGAATTAAATGTTTGACGTTAAAAACATCAGAAGTATAAACATCATCTGGTAACTTTAATCGATAAGCATTCTCATTGATTTTCTTCAAAACTTTAACTGGACCAATTTTCCGCGCTTTCAATTTATTGTATGTTCCCACCGGAAAACGGTCTTTTGTCAACACGGCATAAACCAAATCACCTTCCATAAATTCAACACTCCGGCGTTTCAAATCAGCAGCTCGCTTATACTTCTCATTTGACTTTTCTAATTGTTCTTGAACGATCTTATGACATTCAGTCAACTCATCAACAAAATCAGCAGCTCGTTTAACTATCCCCTTCGGTTGTAGTACTACTGCCAAATCCAATGGTCCCCTGGGTAAATTTGAATATACAATCTGAAATGGGCTGAATCCTGTACTACGGTTCACTGCACGATTATGAGCAAACTCTGCCTGGCATAACTTCATGTCCCAACTTTTCAAATTATCCTGTACCAGACATCGCAACAAATTTCCCAATGACCTGTTAACAACTTCTGTCTGTCCATCAGTCTGCGGATGATAAGCACTACTAAATTTCAGTTTCGTTCCCACCATCTTCCACAAACTCAACCAAAAGTGACTCAGAAAACGAGTATCTCTATCCGACACGATAGACTCTGGCAATCCATGAAGTCGATAAATCTCCTTGAAAAATAACTGCGCCACTCGCACTGCGTCCGCTGTCTTCTTGCAGGCAATGAAATGTGCCATCTTTGAAAACCTGTCCACTACAACAAATATCGAATCATTTCCCCTTTGAGTTCTAGGCAAACCCAAAACGAAATCCATGCTAATATCAACCCATGGCTTAGACGGTACAGGCAACGGCATATATAACCCTGTATTCGTCGATGTTCCCTTTGACACCTGGCAAATATGGCATCTCTCCACGAATCTTTCAACCTCTTTTCTCATCGACGGCCAAAAGTAAGATTGTGTAATCAATTGCAAGGTACGATCACGGCCCACATGCCCTTCCTCGTGTAACTCCTTGATAATTTTCAATCTCAAACTACAATCCGGTATACATAAACGATTCCCCTTAAACAGAAAACCATCAATCAACATAAATTCATCGGTACTCCCATCCTTCACTTTCTCAACATATTTCACAAAGTAAGGATCTTCTTCAATCATCTCTGGCAGTAATTCAAACCCCGTCACTTCAACCTTCAATGTTGTCAACAAATGACTCCTCCTACTTAAAGCATCAGCTACCCGATTCGTCACCCCAGATTTGTGCTTAACAACAAAAGTAAATTGCTGCAAATAAGCAATCCATGATGCATGTCTCGCTGAAATTTTATCCTGCCCCTGTAAATGCTTCAAAGCTTCATGATCAGTGTAGAGAACAAATTCTTTCTGAAATAGATAGTGTCTCCAATGCTTAACAGCTTGCACAACAGCATAAAATTCAACATCATATGTACTGTATCTCATCTTTGCCCCTGACAGTTTCTCACTAAAATAAGCAACTGGCTTCCCATTCTGACTCAGAACTCCTCCAATACCGACCTTCGATGCATCAGTATGTAATTCAAACAATAACTGAAAATTAGGTAGAATAAGAATTGGTGCAGTCGTCAACAATTCCTTGATCTTCTCAAAGGCAACCCCCGCTTCCTCTGACCATACAAACTGTTTTCCCTTCATGCAATCAGTAACTGGAGCCATCATGCTACTGAAGTGTGGAATGAATCTTCGGTAGAATGACGCTAGCCCGTGAAAACTTCTAACTTCCGTAATTGTCTTTGGCTGTGGCCAATTCCTGATTGCCTCAACTTTACTCTGGTCAACTTGAATACCCTTTCCTGAAACAACATAACCCAGAAATAAAACACTATGCGTCATAAACACACATTTCTTTGTAGCAGCATAAAATTGTTCCTCGCGAAGAATAATCAATACTTCCCTCAAATGTAGAACATGCTCCTCCGTACTCCTGCTATAAATCAGAATATCATCGAAATAGACCACGACGAACTTCCCAATGAATGGTCTAAAGATTTGATTCATCACCCGCATGAATGTACTAGGTGCATTTGACAAACCAAATGGCATAACCAACCACTCGTATAACCCCTCTCTCGTCTTGAAAGCTGTTTTCCATTCGTCACCAGGTCTGATTCGAATTTGATGATAACCACTCTTCAAATCAATCTTCGAAAATATAGTTGCCCCACTCAACTGATCCAGCAAGTCATCCAACCTTGGCATAGGAAATCTGTAGCGAACAGTGATCTTATTCAAAGCTCTACTATCTGTGCACATTCTCCATGTTCCATCCTTCTTTGGCACCAACAATGCTGGCACTGCACAAGGACTCAAGCTTTCCTGAACACGTCCTTGCTCTAACAACTCTTCCACCTGCCTTCGTAACTCCTCATGTTCCTTCGAACTCATTCGATAATGTGGTCGATGTGGTAACACTGCTCCCGGAACAAGATCAATTTGATGTTGAATGTCTCTAAGTGGCGGTAACTCCTTAGGCAACTCCTCTGGAAAGACATCTTCAAATTCTTTCAAAATTGGCTTTGCTTCTTCTGGAATTTCAACTTCTTCACTACTCTCCCTCCCAATCAACAAAAACACTTCAGGTTCTTCCTCAACTTCTTTAACAAACTCCTTCAAAGGTAATAAAGTTTTCAACTCTTCAATCTCTTCTAGCTTGCTCTCCTTCTGCTGTTGCTTCTTGGGAACCAAAGTGATTTTAGTACCCTCGAACATGAAACTGTAACTATTGGCACGACCGTCATGTTGAACTGCTCTATCAAACTGCCATGGTCTGCCCAACAACAGATGACAAACATCCATATCGACTACATCACACCAAATCTCGTCTTTGTATTTCTTCCCAATAGAAAAATTAACACAAGCCCTTCGACACACCTTCACTTCACCACCCTTCCTTAACCATGCTAGCTTGTACGGTTTAGGATGCTTCTCAGTTTTCAAGTTCAATTTCCTCACAGCCTCTGTAGAAATAATATTATCGCAACTTCCAGCATCAATAACGAACTTGCAAACCTTCCCCAGAATAGTGCATGTCGACTGAAAAATATTGCTTCTCAACCAACTACAATCTTCCTCCTGCTTTGGTGTAAGACATGACCTCCTCATCATAAGATTACAACCTTCATCTCCAAACAATTCTTCTTCCTCCTCAACATAAGGTGCATTTGAACATTCTGCCTCCTCACCATCATCCTCCTCAACTTCTGCAACCATTGCTCTCTTCTTCGGCTTCGGACATTCATTGCTTTTATGACCCAACTCCTAACAATTATAACATTTGAAACCACTGCTAACCTTCGCCTTCTCAGCCTCCTTCACCACTGGTTTGGCAACAGCTTTAGGAACATTAGAACTTCCACCAACAACCCTCGCTTGATTATTGGAATTAGTAAACACACCACCTCCACGCCTTCCTTGTTTCTCCCAAGCCAACGCTTTCTGATGTGCCTCTGCAACTGATCTAGGATCAAACATATTAACCATATCCTGGATCTGCATTCTTAATCCCCCAATGAATCTAGCAGTTAGCTGTTCTTCCATTTCCATAATATCATTTCTGGCAATGAGTTGGTAAAATTCATCAGCATAATCACTAACAGGTTTCGTCCCTTGCCTCAGATTCTGCAACCTCTGGTACATAAGTGATTGATAGTTGTAAGGTAAGAAAGTAGATCTCATCAACTTCTTCATCTTATCCCAAGATTCTATCTTTGACTTCCCCATTCGTTCCCTGGTAAGTTTAGTTTGCTGCCACCACGCCAAAGCTCTCCCCCTCAACCTAGTAGCAACCAACTTCACTCTCCTATGCTCTGGAACTTCCTTGAAATCAAAGATCTCTTCAACATTAGATAACCAATCGAGAAATTCTTCTGCTACCATCCCTCCTTTAAATTCTGGAATTTCCATCTTCATACCCGATTCCCAACTTCGATCATCTTCAACATCCCGATAAGAATTTCGAACTTGGTCTCGATCTCGATAATGAATACTAGCTCTATCACCCTCTTCAACAAAATCAAAAGTACGCCTACATCGATCTCGACCATTATCATCTCTTCGTTCATGCATGCTTCTTTGACAATGTCTCTCTTCATCTCTATATGCTTCATTGTCAAATTCTCGTTGACTTCTTCTCTCTTCATGTGCATAGTCATGATGATCTCTTCGTGATGAAATTGATGTTTCTCTTCTATCTCTATAAGAATGTGGTGATTCCCTCCTCGCTTCCGTAACCGATGGCGAAACTCGGTTTCCTCCATGGTTCGAGTTTGGTGATCTCCTCCTTTGATTCAAATCATTCATCAATTTCTCCAATTTTCCAATGCCTTCATCAAATTTTTCATTAATACGTTGTTCCATAAGCTCGGCTTCTTCTCTTCGATACAAAGCTTCAACGTTTTGATGACGATTAGCTCTCCTTGGTGGCATGATTGAAAAACTTCACAAACACTTCAACAAAACAACAATAAGTCACGGCTCAATCTTCAAAACAACTTCACAAGGCTCGGCCTTAATCCCTTAGCTCGAAACAAGCTTCCAATGATCCTTCCTAGGCTCGGCTACTTCACAAGTATACACGGCCTACTTCAATTTCAAACACTTTCAACACTTTGATTCAAAATGGAATGGATCGAAAGTTCTCCCTCTTGTTGCAACTCCAATATGAACGCGATGAACACAACTTCAAACTTCAACTTCAAAAATTGGCTTCAAGAATCAACTTAGCTATGATTGGCTAAGTATGGCTCTGATACCAAAACTGACGCAGCGGATTAATCGAAATAAACTTCAATCGATGAAATGTAGCAATCGGTGAGTTGAGAATACTGTAAGGCCCAAATCCGTTGATCCAAAGATACCGGATTCTAGCTATCTTCGTCTCGTTGATCGCGCACGATGTCGAGAAAGAAGATCTACGATTCTTCGTACGTTGATCTAGCGCACTAGATACCGTGAATCGGCTTCTACGATCGTTGAATCGAGCGCACTCGATTAACCGAAAGAGGAGATAGGAGATCACACTCAACTACCAATTTGTATGAAAGCACAAAGCAAACAAAGAGAATTTTATTCAAAAAATCAACAACCACAAAATGTACAACACACGCGTATTTATAGGAGTTACAACTCAATACAAACAAAACTTCACCAGGCTCTTAGGTCGGCCGCGACTTACGACCTAACATAGGTCGGCAGCGACCTAACGACACAGCATACTACTTTTATACAACACAGCACTCAACAACGACCTAAAAACTACTCACGCGACCTAACATATATACAGACCGACTCAAACAAACGCGACTTAAGATAGGTCGTTAACGACCTAACCTTTACAACATCAAACGACTTAATGAATTACAACACCTCACCTTCGACCGACTCATCTTCATGCCGACCCACGACTTACGACTCATCTTGGTTAGGTCGGTACGTCATAACTCGGGACTCTTTAGGTCGCAGATGACCTAAAGTGGCTTCATTAACTCACAGTTTCTCCTCCTTAGGTCGGGACCGACCTAAAATATGCTTTTGTTCCTGTAACTCGTTGCCGCTTATCTCGTTAAGTCGTAAACGACTTAGAGTATTACAGTTAGGTCGTGAGCAGTGTTCCTTAGGTCGACAACGACTTAAAACTTCCCAACGACCTAACTCCGAAACTTCTTCCACACGACCTAGAGTGATGTTATCTCATGGCCGATTCAAAACACCTTCAGTAGGTCGTCGCTCTTCTTCCCTAGGTCGTAGCTCTACTCCACGTGTCCCGTTAGGTCGTAGATCACTACTGTTAGGTCGTGAACGACCTAAAATTTCTCTCTTAGGTCGTGAGCGACCTAAGACTTGTGAATTTTCAGAAATCTCAGATTGCGCTGCATCACTTATTCTTCGCGCTAGTTGATGGCATTACTCCGTAGTGTCCTTGGCTAGCGTGGGTATAGAGGTGGGGCGTTCACAGCTTGGTATCAGAGCCAAACTTCGGAAAAATGTAGAATAATTTAACAAGGATCATCGTCCTAAGTCCATCTTAGGAGTCGTGCCTTAGGATTTAATTCGTGTCTTTGTACCGTTCTATCCTATTATCTTTTATGATTCCTTGTTTTATTTCAAGGTTGCTTGATATTCGTTTTGTGAATAAACTTTTTCTTCTTCCTTCTTCTTTCTTAAGGAAGAGAAATGGTTAGACCTGGTCGTCCCAGCGCCGGACAATCTAGTGCTACTCCCCAGGATGGAGTGTTTATGTCTGCCCAGCAGCTTCTTGATTTAGTTAAGAATGCTCAAGCAGCCGGTTCTAATCCGGAACCTACTCACCCTAAGTCTGGATTTGCACGATTGTGCAACGATTACACCACCTTGGGTGGGAAGCCATTTAAAGGTCCTGAAACCATTATTGAAGTCCAGGCTTGGTTAAGAACATGCGATCGAATCTTTTCTCGCATGAACCTCATTGATCTTCACCGAGTTCAGGTGGCCTCTAGTATGCTCCAAGAAAGAGCATTGGACTGGTATGAACTTCTTATTTCTGAAATCAATGAAGCGGATCTCACCTGGGTGCAATTCCGGGAACGCTTTGAATTAAAATTTGTGCCAGAAGCTGAGAAGGTGACTTTGGCTCGCCGTTTTATTGACCTTGTTCAAGGTGAATCTTCTGTGACAGACTATGTCGCATCTTTCGAATCTCTTTCCGAATACGGGGTTAAATACTTTAACACCCCATTGAAGAAAAATCAGAGATTTGTTTATGTCTTGAACAAGAATCTCAAGAAGCCATTACTTCTAAAATTAGAAGTTTCTTTTGATCAACTCATTGACATCGCTCTTCGTCTTGAAGAAGCGGATAGGGAAAATAATGTTGAAGTGGCGGGTTCCAATCCAAACTTCAACAACAAGAAGAGGCCAAACAAATTCAAAGGTCCTTATCCCAAAAAAAAGGGTAAGCAAGCAACTCCTGCTGCTAAGGCTCCTTCTCCTATAGTGGGAAATGCTTCAACTGTGGGTCTAGGGACCATTTTGCGAACAAGTGTTCAAAGCCCCGTTGTTGTCGCTATTATAAGAGCCCGGATTATTATATACATCAATGCCTCAGACTTGAAGGCAATAAGGAGGGAAAGTTAAATGTGGCTCAAGCCTCTGGCAACACATCTCGTGGTCAAGGTATTTCTCATTCTATCCTTGATGGCATTATTTTATTTCGTGATCATCCTATTCGAGTTCTTTTTGATACGGGTGCATCCCATTCTTTTATTTCAAAAGAACTTGTTGATACTTTTTCTTTCGATGTTTTGTGTTTAATGACTTCTTTGAGAATTGCGAATCCGGTTGGTGGATCCGCAACAATCAGTTTATTGTGTAAAGATGTCGAGATTATTTGTGTGATTTTTCTTTTCGAGCCGATTTGCATGTCATGCGCTACTTAGGCTTTAGAATGATTTTGGGAATGGATTGGCTTAACCGTTATGAAGCTCTTATCCAATGTCCTGAGTGGACTATTCATCTTCGACATTCACAATCTGTTAAGAAGATTTCTATTAATCTTAAAGATTCGGATTCCAGTTTGGTTGCATCTTTATACTCTTTAAATCCTCATGATGACGAGGAAGATATTATTTCTCTTATTCACGTTGTTCGTGAATTTTTCGACATATTTGAGCCCGTTTTAGGATTACCACTTAAGCGAGCAATTGAGTTCAAAATTAATCTCATCCCTGGAGCTCAACCTATTACTCGTCCTCCTTATCGCATGTCCAATAAGGAAAATGAGGAGATGCGCAAACAATTATCCGAATTGGAGACGAAGCAATTTATTTGCTCTAGTTCCTCGCCTTGGGGAGCATTGGCAATATTTTTGAAGAAATCTGATGGTACTCTTAGACTTTGCGTTGAATACCGCAAGCTTAATGATCTTACTATCAAGAATAGATATCCTTTACCTCGGATTGATGATTTATTCGACCAACTTAGTGGTGCTAGAGTCTTTTCACTATTGGACTTGGCAACCGGTTTTCATCAGCTTCGTATTGTAGAGGATAGCATTCCTTTGACATTGTCCCGTACTCGGTATGGATCTCATGAATGGCTTGTTATGCCATTTGGTTTAATGAATGCTCCGGCTTATTTCGTTGACTTAATGAATCGTGTTTTCAAAGACTTCCTCGATCGATTTGTTCTCATCTTTACTGATGACATTCTTGTGTATTCAAAAACCGAGGAGGAGCATGAAAAGCATCTTCAGATTGTGTTGGAAACTCTTAGGAGTAATCAATTAAAAGCAAAGTTTTCTAAATGCCACTTTTGGCAATCTCGAGTGAAGTTTCTTGGTCATATTATTTCCGAATTCAGAATTTCCGTGGATCCTTCGAAGAATGAAGCGATTCAAGATTGGAAGAGACCGGAGAGTGCGACGGAAATTCGTAGTTTTCTCGGATTGGCGGGTTATTACCGCCGTTTTATCAAAGACTTTTCTAAGATTGTCGTTCCTCTCACTAGCTTAACGAAGAAAGGTGTTAAATACATTTGGTCGGACAAATGTGGAACTTCTTTTCAGAAACTAAAAGAACTCCTTTCCGATGCTCCTATTCTTGTTATTCCCGAGGGGAATCAAGATTTCGTTGTTTATACCGATGCTAGTCGCGTTGGTTTGGGTGCCGTTCTTATGCAAAGAGAACGTGTTATTGCTTGTGCTTCTGGGCAATTAAAGCCTGCTCAGACTAGATATGCCACTCATGATTTAGAGCTCGCGGCTATTGTTTTCGCCCTTCGTATTTGGCGTCATTATCTTTTGGGAGAAAAGTTTATTCTTTACACCGATCATAAATCTTTGAAGTATTTATTCTCTCAAAAGGAACTTAATTTGCATCAACAGCATTGGCTCGAATTTCTTGCACCATATGATCTTGATATCCTTTATACTCCCGGAAAGGGAAATCGCATTGCGGATGCACTTAATCGAAAGCAACAAGCGGTTGTTTCCATGATGATATCCGAATGGAATGATCTCGAGGTTTTATCCACTTGTGAAATTCGAGACAGTGTTTCCGATTTATGTTCATCTCTTGTTTTATGTAGCCTTGAGGCTCATCCTTCTCTTTTAGACCGCACTCTTGAAGCTCAAAGGCTAGATCCCGAATTGCCTCTTCTTGGCCAAAATATTAGGGATAAAACTGATATTGAAGGTTTAAAAGACTTTAATATCGATTCTCGTGGCGGCATTCGGAAATTTGGTAGACTTATCGTGCCAAATATTAGTGATCTTCGTAAAGATATTTTAGAAGATTCTCATCATAATAAATTTTCCATTCATCCTGGTAGTAGTAAGATGTACGCGGATATGAAGCGGCTTTATTATTGGAAGGGAATGAAATCTGATATTGCTAACTTAGTTAAGTGTTGCATGACTTGCCAACTCGTTAAGGCCGAACATCAAAGGCCCGGTGGGTTATTGCAACCTTTAGAAATTTCAATTTGGAAGTGGGATCAAATTTCCATGGATTTTATAGACGACCTTCCCCGTTCTCGTTCGAGTCATGATAGCTTATGGGTTATAGTTGATAGACTTACTAAATCCGCCCATTTCATTCCCATTTGGTCCAATCGAACCGTTCCTCACTTAGTCAAACTTTTTGTCAAAGAAATTGTTAAATTGCTTGGAGTTTCTACTTCTATTATTAGTGATCGTGATCCATTGTTTACTAGTGGATTTTGGAAGAGTCTTCAAAAGGCTTTGGGAACGAAGCTAAATTTTAGCACCGCTTATCACCCCCAGTCCGATGGACAAACCGAGCATGTGAATCAAACTCTTGAAGATCTTCTTCGTGCTTGTGTGCTTGATTTTGGTGGAAGTTGGGAAGATCATATTTCTCTTGTTGAATTTTCCTATAATAATAGCTTCCAATCTAGTATTGGTATGGCACCTTTCGAGGCACTTTACGGAAGGCCATTGTAACGTCCCGAAAATTTTCGACTTTCGAAAATTCAACATCGACACTCACTTTATCGACTGCCGAGAAATCGAAGGCCGGAAACACGGAATGTTATGGGTTTTAGAAAAGAATTTAGGAAAAGAAAGAGAGAGAAGAAGAGAGAAAATAGAGAAAGAAAACAGAATTTTAAAATAGAAGAAAAAGAGAATAGAGAACATAGAACAGAACAGAAAACAACAGAATAATATGGGTTTAAGAAAAAGAATTTAAGAAAAGAGAAGAGGAAAAGATAGAAATTAGGAAGGAGAGAAAATAGGAGATAGAACAGAGGATAGAACATTTTATAATAGAAGAAAAAGAGAATAGGACGGAACAGAACACAACACAAGAGAACAACATCAGAATCTCACAATTCGCAGCGGAACAACATATAATAATAAATGAATAATTTTTAAACAAAGAACTATATCAGTTATTGCATTACATCACATTACATTACATCATATCATCAGAGTGTACAACAACAACAAACAGTGCAGCGGAAAAGAAATACTATAAAACTAGTAATACGCCATGCCATCCAGCTTGCCTCCAGCAACTCCAGAATATCCAGAATATCCTGATAAACCTTAACTCTTGACTGCCTATGTGGAAATTGGTGGGCACCTAGAGTTTAGGAAGGAAAACAATAAACTCCAAGTCAGTCATGTGACTGGTGTGAGAACTCAAAACAGTTTATTTATCTTTAAAATCAAAATAGAGGAATATTTTTATTTCAATTCGCAATGCTTTTAAAAATGAGACTACCATAAGGCCTCCCGCACACACACACATGCAAACGCAGAATCGGAGGAGATTTCTCCTTATGATAGCCAAAGATGCTTGATACGCATTAAAAATAACATTTGATATTATTACTAGTGCGTAGTGTAGAAGAAATTCATTTCGAAAGTAGAATATAAATCTTAGCCAACATACGACCATTATCGTATGCCTACTATAGCTACCATCCAAACAGTGGTGACCACCATAAGTGAATAGCAGGTTCTACAACTAATACCGTACAAGTTTCGTATTGGGAATTGGATTTCCAACAAATGGTCAGGCCAAGGAACTTCCCATTGCCACATGAGAATGCCTCTGGAAAGACATCCCCGAGAACCAAACCGGAACTCTGCCAACACAAGGCCGGGTTACCCCTAACTGGGTAACTACTGACACGAGCACGCCATTCCCCGATCGTAAACGACCTTTCTCACGGGATCCCGATAGCCAACAACCACAAAGTAATAAATTCGTAGTAACCACATAGGTTAAATATCTGGGCTCCATACCATGATACCACCTCTATCCAGAAGGAAATGTACATACCCTAAAGGGTGCTACCCCTCATAACCTTGCTGCATCTTTCCTGTTTTGACCATTTCCGGGGTGTGAGGTTCGACGAAGTCACGTCCACAAAAACATACTTTATACAAAAGCCATGCTTTGGGTCAACAAATGATCAACACAATGATCACTAAGATAGACGATCAAATAAATGATCCTATCACAATAATCAACACAATGATCATTTCAGCATCACTCAGCGTATCACATTACCAAATTGGGAATATATCGCTGATAACTTCAACTATATAACCTCTGAGCTCGTACGTCTCAGAGAAGGGTGTTAAGCTAAAAGAATAAATTCTCCGCCACCATCAGAAATATATTTGAAAGAAATCGGCTTTATATCTCAACTTGTAATGTCAGACATACAATCCATACAAGTTTGTTCCGGGCTCGAACAAAACCGATGGCACTTACAAAGAAGTCCTTGCAATCCGGATATTCACAATCCTGATCGGATTTCCCATCACTTATGGAATCTCTATACCAGGAGCTACCCAGTGCAGAGACAATCGACAGGTCATCCTATCGCTCTCGCAAATACCGGGTCTTCAACACCGATCTTCAATGCAATTATAACGACGTATCACATATTCGGAATGGGTTATACGACCCCATGGTCCTTTCCCGGTTAACCCGAATAGTGAGCGCTTATTCAAAAATAAGTGTAGCATTCACATTCAAACAAATCACATCAATTACCATTCAAAGGGAAATATTGATAGTCGGCTATTGAACTATCAATTGATATGCACATATCACCAGATTCCAAATAATTTTCCAAATTATTTATTTTCCAAAATATCTTTACAAGATATATAATTTCAACGCTTCAAAAATAAATCAATATTTATTTTTAAACAAATTCCACTTTCACATATAAATTCTATAATGAATTTATATTCCAAAATATCTATGCATATACGATTTCAACTATCCATTTTCAATTTATCTTCAAAAAGATAAATTCTAAATATTCACTTCATATTGGAAAAACAATTCCATACTTATTCAATAAGTAATTCACAAATCTTTTTATTTTCAACACTTAGAAAATATTCAATATACTTAAATCGAGATTAAGTATATATTTCATTCTATTAAGGAAATCATTCTCTTAACATATTTATTTGGGCCAAAACGAATGTTGCGTAAAACATCGTTACGACAACCCAAAATCACTAGTATAGGGATTCGAATTTAAAATAGATATATAAATCCCAATACTATACAAAACATTTCCTTTCGGAAATCATTTACTATAACAACAGTGTTATAGTCTACTATTTCCTTCTATTTCTCGAAAACGTCTATTTCAACAATAAATGTTGAAATCTATGGTTTCGAATCTCAACACATTTTAAAACATCGTTAGATCGTTTTAATTCTATTTAAAACATCACATTCAAAACATTTCCTTTAACATATTATTCACTATTTAAAAACGTGAATATTCTTTGTTAACAAATTTCATCCTTTTATTCATTTTATTTCAAAGGATTATTCACAGTCAAAAATGTGAATATAACTCCATAAATAAGTTATAACCATTTACTTATCAAAATAAGTCTTTTGCGAATTTATAAAACAACGTTTATAAATTCCATTTCTATTTATTTATAAAAACTTCCTTTTTATAAATTTCCTTTATTAATCTATTCCAGTTTATAACTCAATTATAACTAAAAGTTCATATTATAAGTTAAATACTTATAAAACGATTATTTTACAAAAATCGTTCCTTAGAATTTCATAATTATAAATCTTATAACTTATAAGGTTCAATTATTTACCCAAGTCTATTCTTTTAATAACTTTACAAATTTTATAAACCTACTGTTTATAAAATTCCATTTATAACTTCACAGTTTATAATTCTATAAATTTCATTCATTTATGAAATTCATTTTCACTTCATTCAAACACTTATAAAAACTCGTTTTAAAATGTCCATATTTCAATTTATAAATATCCATTTATAAATCTCTTAATATAAATCAATTTATATTATTCTTTTTAAACGTCTTTAAATTCCTTTAAAAACTTCTTCCTTTTGATTCATAAAATAATTAAATTTTATAAATCCTATATTTCAACTTTTCATAATAAATTCAAAAATTCCGATTTAACTATTTTATAAAATCATTAGCATCATATTCTCAAAAATCAGTTTTTTAACTATATTTCTCAAAAATCATAATTTTTATAACATTAAAATTTATAACGTTTATTTATTTAAAATGGATCAATTCCAAAAATATTTTATAAAATGTATACTTTTCAAAAATCACTTTAAAATTCATTTTAAAATTCCAAATTTGGTCCAATGATGCTACACACCAAATAGTCAATCACGACTACAACGATATCATATATCAATATGAAAATCCATCAAATATCAATATATCTGAAATCAAATAAAAACTGTTGAGGAATCCAGTTGGATCCCTCCAACCTGTTTTCCTGCATCCAAAAACATTAGCACAATACCAATTTCGCTCCAGTACGAAATTATCGCTGTACATGTTCTTATTAAATATTATCCGCTTAATAACGGCGTAATAGGGTCTCATCCGCTAAACAAAAATGCGGGAAATCAATAACTGCAATATATACATATGCCAATATATATATTGATATTATATATAATACCAATTTCACTGTTTATGAAAATTCGCGGTATATGTTTTTATTAAATAACATCCGCTTACTAACGGCGCATAATGTCTATTTTAACAATCAATAGATATCAATCAACATTCAAACATGCATTCAAATATTTTAAATCTAACTATTTAAAATAAAATCGAAACTGATTCGATTGAGTGAGAAGTTCTCACCTTGATTTAAATTTCGATTTCAGCTTTTATTTCGAATAAAATTAAACGGACGTTTAATTTTACCCAAAATTCTCACTAACTCCAAACGACTCCAAACCAACTCCATCGCGTAGTGCTCGTCCATACGATTCCAACGCAACTGGTTTCGCGCGTTTTCGACCTCGTATGAAAAAGATATAAATTTTTAAAGTTCGTACGATATAATATATATTAATTTACAATAATCTTTTCAATTTTCAACCTAGAATTAATCTGAGCCCTTGATTTCATTTGCCATCAGATCTGGGCCGATAATTTTGTTTCCCCTTCCCATCGTGAAAAACACGAAGCCTCCCAACCCATAGCCGCCGATTCCAACCAATTATCACCACCTCCTTGGTCGCCGAGAAGATGATCAGAATACTTCACTTCAAAGCCAGTGGCCCCACGCACCAGTGCCCCCAGACCGGCCGAGCTCGATCGTGAATTCGCCTCGAGTTTCGTGCTTGAATGCCGTGACTTCTTGTTTGAACTGCAGCCATGATGATCCACTTCACACGATCATCTCCGTATGGATGGAAAGGTCTTGCGAAGCTCTTCGATTTTGCTTCAGAAAGTTTTCGAAAATATTGAGTGGATTGGAAGAGATTGATGAATGAAATTCGACACTTTCTGGCCTTCGATGAAGATAGTGGCGGCCATAGCTGAAACTAGGGTTTCTCTTTATTTATTTTATTTTTTTGTGAATTTTTGGCCTATTTATAGAAAATAAAACAAACACTATTCATCCGATTTTCCAGAACTCCGATTTACGCGCCGAAACTGACGTTCCTAGGGTTTATCCCACGTTCCGGACACAATGGAACAGGTTTCGAAAGCTAATTCGGACATCTGTGCGAGTTATGGCTGTAAACGCTCAATTTGAATTAAACCGATTTAAGTCGATTTCTATGCGTTTTAATTTGTACCGGACAAACGGTAAATCCAATTGACTTGAAATTTGAAACCTTACAATAATATCACATTACGGATCCGATGAAACTGGTTTCGTCGAAATCCGAGACTTTTTGAAAAATGGCTATTTTGACTCGCCAAATTAAAATTAAAAATAAATCGATGCGTTTCGAGCTGCTACGATCAAACGATAACTCCGATTGACACGAAATTTGAAATCCGGTAATAACTAACTATTACGGATCCAATGAAACTGATTTCGTTCAATTCTGAGACTGTTCAAAAATTGGCTATTTTCACTAGTCGATTTAATTATTAAAATATTCAATTTTCACAAATTAACTTCTAAATCGATTTTAAAAGTTCTAAAATATCGTTATAACTCCCATATGATAAAATAAAATTTTACAAATCATTTTCAATCATATTTAACCCAAATTTCAATTATTTCCATAATTTAACGTATTAAATTATCGATTTAATTATCCAATTAAATCCAATAATTCAAATTAAAATTTATTCGACTTATAAATTCGCTTATTAATATTTAAAATTAATTAAATATTCAAATTTTAATTTCTAAAAATTCTGGGTCGTTACAATCTTCCCCACTTAAAAGAATTTCGTCCTCGAAATTATCAAGTAAGAAAAGTTACAGAATCTATTAATTTTCCATAATTCATAGTTAAACTTCTTACAATACTTTACTAAGTTTTCCAAATCATACTTAGTTATCTTTTCAAAAACAATTACTATTGTTTAACTTTCAATTCCAAAATCAAAGTTTAAGTTTTCAAAATTTTCCAATTTTCTCAAATTTTTTTCTAACGCTTTAAATTTTCGGAAAAATTCGCCATAGTCTCCTTTGCGCGGCTCGATCTGAAAAAAAAATGGCAGTATATATATCACAAATATACATCTCATCAAGTAATGAGGCATCCCGCAGGGAAAAAAGTGTAAAAGTACGGTATGTAATCCGAGATATGTACCTTATATTTTATTAGCAAGCATATATGGCTAATATAGCGCAAAAGCGAGCTCCAAATGCGAAGCAAACGCGATCCGCACCTACTAATTACTCAACAAACAACATGAGAACATGCACATATGAAAATAATCTCAATATACAACATATAGCAACATAACTATATATGTCACATAGCAAATGCAACTAAACAACAAATGCAAACATCAACCAACTACCATTCATAATCATAAATATTCATTCATATTCTCATTAATATTCAATGAAATGGTTTTCAATTTAATCACATTTGATTCATATACAGTGGATGTTTTCTAACATTCATTTTCAATTAGTTTATATTCACTAATTCATATTCAAGTTGGTTCACTTCCAAATCAAATTCAATTCCATTTCAAATTTATTTACTTTCATTTACACTTAATGAATTTTATACAATCATCTAACAACCATATATCAACCAATGTATATTAATTACAACCAAATTCCTTTGCTTATATTCATTCTCATTCAATTTATTCAACTTCCAATAACATTAGATTTTAATGAATCAACACTTATATCCATTATTTCATATCAATTTATTCACATTTAATTGATTAACATTTAATCCATTCATTCAATTTAATTACAAAAGTTGAATTTCATTTAAATAACTTAAGTTCATATCCATCACTTAACTTTATTAATTTAGTTTGATACTAATATCAACTTCATTCCATATCACTTAAGTTATATTCATATAGTTTCACTTCTTATATATAAGTTTATTTCATAATTGTAAATTACTTTAATTATAATTCCATTCTTATAATTCTTTTGCTTATACAATTCCTTTATTTAGATTATTCAAACAACCTAACAATCAACTTATATACTTTAATAATTCTGAAAAATTATTTCTCTATATATAAAATATAATCAAGGTAAAATTATTTCATTTACCCAATTTAAAACAATATTGTGTCGAATTGTTCTGTACAAGTGTTTAGAGATCCCTATCAACAACGTTAATTACTCGTATTAACCAGAATCTATATACCACTCAACCAACCAATCATCACAATATAAAACAATTTTATACTCACTAACAAATAAACTCTCATAGCTATTATTACACTCAAACTCATTCTAGAGTACTGCTGACTCTATCTCTAATGAATTATACCCAACAGAGCCATGGTTGTCGCTTAACCATAAGCTCTGATACCAAATGTAACGTCCCGAAAATTTTCGACTTTCGAAAATTCAACATCGACACTCACTTTATCGACTGCCGAGAAATCGAAGGCCGAAAACACG
Organism: Allium cepa; assembly: GCA_030765085.1. Taxonomy (NCBI): domain Eukaryota; kingdom Viridiplantae; phylum Streptophyta; class Magnoliopsida; order Asparagales; family Amaryllidaceae; genus Allium; species Allium cepa. The sequence goes on along the minus strand of CM060945.1, from coordinate 715,673,103 downwards.
GAATGTTATGGGTTTTAGAAAAGAATTTAGGAAAAGAAAGAGAGAGAAGAAGAGAGAAAATAGAGAAAGAAAACAGAATTTTAAAATAGAAGAAAAAGAGAATAGAGAACATAGAACAGAACAGAAAACAACAGAATAATATGGGTTTAAGAAAAAGAATTTAAGAAAAGAGAATAGGAAAAGATAGAAATTAGGGAGGAGAGAAAATAGGAGATAGAACAGAGGATAGAACATTTTATAATAGAAGAAAAAGAGAACAGGACGGAACAGAACACAACACAAGAGAACAACATCAGAATCTCACAATTCGCAGCGGAACAACATATAATAATAAATGAATAATTTTTAAACAAAGAACTATATCAGTTATTGCATTACATCACATTACATTAAATCATATCATCAGAGTGTACAACAACAAACAGTGCAGCGGAAAAGAAATACTATATAAACTAGTAATACGCCATGCCATCCAGCTTGCCTCCAGCAACTCCAGAATATCCAGAATATCCTGATAAACCTTAACTCTTGACTGCCCGTGTGGAAATTGGTGGGCACACAGAGTTTAGGAAGGAAAACAATAAACTCCAAGTCAGTCATGTGACTGGTGTGAGAACTCAAAACAGTTTATTTATCTTTAAAATCAAAATAGAGGAATATTTTTATTTCAATTCGCAATGCTTTTAAAAATGAGACTACCATAAGGCCTCCCGCACACACACACATGCAAACGCAGAATCGGAGGAGATTTCTCCTTATGATAGCCAAAGATGCTTGATACGCATTAAAAATAACATTTGATATTATTACTAGTGCGTAGTGTAGAAGAAATTCATTTCGAAAGTAGAATATAAATCTTAGCCAACATACGACCATTATCGTATGCCTACTATAGCTACCATCCAAACAGTGGTGACCACCATAAGTGAATAGCAGGTTCTACAACTAATACCGTACAAGTTTCGTATTGGGAATTGGATTTCCAACAAATGGTCAGGCCAAGGAACTTCCCATTGCCACATGAGAATGCCTCTGGAAAGACATCCCCGAGAACCAAACCGGAACTCTGCCAACACAAGGCCGGGTTACCCCTAACTGGGTAACTACTGACACGAGCACGCCATTCCCCGATCGTAAACGACCTTTCTCACGGGATCCCGATAGCCAACAACCACAAAGTAATAAATTCGTAGTAACCACATAGGTTAAATATCTGGGCTCCATACCATGATACCACCTCTATCCAGAAGGAAATGTACATACCCTAAAGGGTGCTACCCCTCATAAACTTGCTGCATCTTTCCTGTTTTGACCATTTCCGGGGTGTGAGGTTCGACGAAGTCACGTCCACAAAAACATACTTTATACAAAAGCCATGCTTTGGGTCAACAAATGATCAACACAATGATCACTAAGATAGACGATCAAATAAATGATCCTATCACAATAATCAACACAATGATCATTTCAGCATCACTCAGCGTATCACATTACCAAATTGGGAATATATCGCTGATAACTTCAACTATATAACCTCTGAGCTCATACGTCTCAGAGAAGGGTGTTAAGCTAAAAGAATAAATTCTCCGCCACCATCAGAAATATATTTGAAAGAAATCGGCTTTATATCTCAACTTGTAATGTCAGACATACAATCCATACAAGTTTGTTCCGGGCTCGAACAAAACCGATGGCACTTACAAAGAAGTCCTTGCAATCCGGATATTCACAATCCTGATCGGATTTCCCATCACTTATGGAATCTCTATACCAGGAGCTACCCAGTGCAGAGACAATCGACAGGTCATCCTATCGCTCTCGCAAATACCGGGTCTTCAACACCGATCTTCAATGCAATTATAACGACGTATCACATATTCGGAATGGGTTATACGACCCCATGGTCCTTTCCCGGTTAACCCGAATAGTGAGCGCTTATTCAAAAATAAGTGTAGCATTCACATTCAAACAAATCACATCAATTACCATTCAAAGGGAAATATTGATAGTCGGCTATTGAACTATCAATTGATATGCACATATCACCAGATTCCAAATAATTTTCCAAATTATTTATTTTCCAAAATATCTTTACAAGATATATAATTTCAACGCTTCAAAAATAAATCAATATTTATTTTTAAACAAATTCCACTTTCACATATAAATTCTATAATGAATTTATATTCCAAAATATCTATGCATATACGATTTCAACTATCCATTTTCAATTTATCTTCAAAAAGATAAATTCTAAATATTCACTTCATATTGGAAAAACAATTCCATACTTATTCAATAAGTAATTCACAAATCTTTTTATTTTCAACACTTAGAAAATATTCAATATACTTAAATCGAGATTGAGTATATATTTCATTCTATTAAGGAAATCATTCTCTTAACATATTTATTTGGGCCAAAACGAATGTTGCGTAAAACATCGTTACGACAACCCAAAATCACTAGTATAGGGATTCGAATTTAAAATAGATATATAAATCCCAATACTATACAAAACATTTCCTTTCGGAAATCATTTACTATAACAACAGTGTTATAGTCTACTATTTCCTTCTATTTCTCGAAAACGTCTATTTCAACAATAAATGTTGAAATCTATGGTTTCGAATCTCAACACATTTTAAAACATCGTTAGATCGTTTTAATTCTATTTAAAACATCACATTCAAAACATTTCCTTTAACATATTATTCACTATTTAAAAACGTGAATATTCTTTGTTAACAAATTTCATCCTTTTATTCATTTTATTTCAAAGGATTATTCACAGTCAAAAATGTGAATATAACTCCATAAATAAGTTATAACCATTTACTTATCAAAATAAGTCTTTTGCGAATTTATAAAACAACGTTTATAAATTTCATTTCTATTTATTTATAAAAACTTCCTTTTTATAAATTTCCTTTATTAATCTATTCCAGTTTATAACTCAATTATAACTAAAAGTTCATATTATAAGTTAAATACTTATAAAACGATTATTTTACAAAAATCGTTCCTTAGAATTTCATAATTATAAATCTTATAACTTATAAGGTTCAATTATTTACCCAAGTCTATTCTTTTAATAACTTTACAAATTTTATAAACCTACTGTTTATAAAATTCCATTTATAACTTCACAGTTTATAATTCTATAAATTTCATTCATTTATGAAATTCATTTTCACTTCATTCAAACACTTATAAAAACTCGTTTTAAAATGTCCATATTTCAATTTATAAATATCCATTTATAAATCTCTTAATATAAATCAATTTATATTATTCTTTTTAAACGTCTTTAAATTCCTTTAAAAACTTCTTCCTTTTGATTCATAAAATAATTAAATTTTATAAATCCTATATTTCAACTTTTCATAATAAATTCAAAAATTCCGATTTAACTATTTTATAAAATCATTAGCATCATATTCTCAAAAATCAGTTTTTAACTATATTTGTCAAAAATCATAATTTTTATAACATTAAAATTTATAACGTTTATTTATTTAAAATGGATCAATTCCAAAAATATTTTATAAAACGTATACTTTTCAAAAATCACTTTAAAATTCATTTTAAAATTCCAAATTTGGTCCAATGATGCTACACACCAAATAGTCAATCACGACTACAACGATATCATATATCAATATGAAAATCCATCAAATATCAATATATCTGAAATCAAATAAAAACTGTTGAGGAATCCAGTTGGATCCCTCCAACCTGTTTTCCTGCATCCAAAAACATTAGCACAATACCAATTTCGCTCCAGTACGAAATTATCGCGGTACATGTTCTTATTAAATATTATCCGCTTAATAACGGCGTAATAGGGTCTCATCCGCTAAACAAAAATGCGGAAAATCAATAACTGCAATATATACATATGCCAATATATATATATTGATATTATATATAATACCAATTTCACTGTTTATGAAATATTCGCGGTATATGTTTTTATTAAATAACATCCGCTTACTAACGGCGCATAATATCTATTTTAACAATCAATAGATATCAATCAACATTCAAACATGCATTCAAATATTTTAAATCTAACTATTTAAAATAAAATCGAAACTGATTCGATTGAGTGAGAAGTTCTCACCTTGATTTAAATTTCGATTTCAGCTTTTATTTCGAATAAAATTAAACGGACGTTTAATTTTACCCAAAATTCTCACTAACTCCAAATGACTCCAAACCAACTCCATCGCATAGTGCTCGTCCATACGATTCCAACGCAACTAGTTTCGCGCGTTTTCGACCTCGTATGAAAAAGATATAAATTTTTAAAGTTCGTACGATATAATATATGTTAATTTACAATAATCTTTTCAATTTTCAACCTAGAATTAATCTGAGCCCTTGATTTCATTTGCCATCAGATCTGGGACGATAATTTTGTTTCCCCTTCCCATCGTGAAAAACACGAAGCCTCCCAACCCATAGCCGCCGATTCCAACCAATTATCACCGCCGACTTTGTCGCCGAGAAGATGATCAGAATACTTCACTTCGAAGCAAGTGGCCCCACGCACCAGTGCCCCCAGACCGGCCAAGCTCGATCGTGAATTCGCCTTGAGTTTCGTGCTTGAATGCCGTGACTTCTTGTTCGAACTGCAGCCATGATGATCCACTTCACACGATCATCTCCGTATGGATGGAAAGGTCTTACGAAGCTCTTCGATTTTGCTTCAGAAAGTTTTCGAAAATATTGAGTGGATTGGAAGAGATTGATGAATGAAATTCGACACTTTCTGGCCTTCGATGAAGATAGTGGCGGCCATAGCTGAAACTAGGGTTTCTCTTTATTTATTTTATTTTTTTGTGAATTTTTGGCCTATTTATAGAAAATAAAACAAACACTATTAATCCGATTTTCCAGAACTCCGATTTACGCGCCGAAACTGACGTTTCTAGGGTTTATCCCGTGTTTCGAACACAATGGAACAGGTTTCGAAAGCTAATTCGGACACCTGTGCGAGTTATGGCTGTAAACGCTCAATTTGAATTAAACCGATTTAAGTCGATTTCTAGGCGTTTTAATTTGTACCGGACAAACGGTAAATCCAATTGACTTGAAATTTGAAACCTTACAATAATATCATATTACAGATCCGATGAAACTGGTTTCGTCGAAATCCGAGACTTTTTGAAAAATGGCTATTTTGACTCGCCAAATTAAAATTAAAAATAAATCGATGCGTTTCGAGCTGCTACGATCAAACGATAACTCCGATTGACACGAAATTTGAAATCCGGTAATAACTAACTATTACGGATCCAATGAAACTGGTTTCGTTCAATTCTGAGACTGTTCAAAAATTGGCTATTTTCACTAGTCGATTTAATTATTAAAATATTCAATTTTCACAAATTAACTTCTAAATCGATTTTAAAAGTTCTAAAATATCGTTCTAACTCCCATATGATAAAATAAAATTTTACAAATCATTTTCAATCATATTTAACCCAAATTTCAATTATTTCCATAATTTAACGTATTAAATTATCGATTTAATTATCCAATTAAATCCAATAATTCAAATTAAAATTTATTCGACTTATAAATTCGCTTATTAATATTTAAAATTAATTAAATATTCAAATTTTAATTTCTAAAAATTCTGGGTCGTTACAGCCATGCCGGTCTCCTACTTGTTGGCTTGAGGCCGGTGAGAAGCTGGTTTTAGGTCCAGATTTTGTTCGTGATTCCACAGAAATGATTGACCTTATTCGTCATAGGATGAAAGAAGCCCAAATTAGACAAAGATCCTATGCCGATAACCGAAGAAGAAAATTAGAATTTTCTGTGGGAGATCTTGTGTTCATTCGTGTTTCGCCTATGAAAGGTATTGTACGTTTCAGTCGATCGGGAAAATTAGCACCTCGATATATTGGTCCATTTCCCATCACCGAATGTATTGGTTCCGTGGCTTATCGCCTCTTATTATCGGCTCAGTTTTCTGCAATTCATGACGTATTTCACGTTTCTCAAAACGGAAGTACCTTCGAGATTTCGATTTTATTCTTGAGCCCGGTGTTATGGAAGAAATTGAAGTTTCACCTATTTTAACTTACGAGCAACAACCTATTCGTATTATTGCTTCGGAGGTCAAGCGCCTTCGAAATAAAGATGTTCCGCTTGTTAAGGTCCAATGGTCCTCAAATCCTAAGGATTGCTCTTGGGAATCTAGAGAGTTCATTGAGCGAACACATCCGGACTTACTTTCCCGTGCTCTTTGAGGTGAATTTCTTATTTCAAATTTCTTTTGTGATGAATATGCTCTCATGGTTGTTACTATATATTTTCTTCTTAAATATTGCGAGGACGCAATTTCTTTAAGGAGGGGAGTCTGTAACAACCCGCATATTTATCGATTTTATATTTAAATATTTTATTTAAATATTTTATCGATACTCGGAATTTAGTCCAAAAAGCTACTTTTTGCATACGGTCGAATTAGGACTCAGGACCACTTCCATTGAGTTCACAACGCCGTTTGCGATCTTTTTAAGTATAAACTTTGATATGTTTGGAGATAGTAGAATTTTGCTACTTTTTCACTTAGGGCTTTAGGTTGGGTTTCAGCCCATTGACCTAACATATGAACCCAACTCCACTCCAACTCTTCATTTCTAATTCCTAATACTCAAGCTTTAGCATCAATGGTGGGAGGAGTGGGAAATTAAAACTCCAAGCCCTAATTTTTATTGCAAATTCAAACTTCTACCCCCAAATTCAAGAAGAAGCTTTGGTAAGCCTTCTCTTCATCTTCTCCAACTCTTTCCCCATTCAATTTCAGAAATTTCCTAAACCTAATTTAGGGAATGTTTCTCCTTTAAGCTTAGATTCAAGCTTGTTGGGTTGGAATTGAAGAGTGATTGTTCTTGCCATTGCTCTAAGCTTCTTCTTCATTGATTTTGGAAAGCAGTCTTGGGAATGCTGTCCTCAGCAACACTAAGCTGGTGGAAACTCGTAGCAAGATCAAGCTGAGAAAACACTTTAGCTCCATAGAGGTGATCAAACATATCATTTATGCGAGGCATTGGGTATCGGTTCTTGAGAGTAAGCTTGCTTAACTTTCTATAATCCACACATATTCCAAAAGGACCATCAGATTTGACAAAGACCACTGCAGCTACCGATTCAGAAAAACTTTACCTAATCAAACCTTTAGAGGACAAATCCTCAATCTGCTTCTTCAACTCAACTTTCTCCTTGGGTGCCATCAGTCTGGGAGGGAGCACAACTGATCAAGCACCAGGAATAAGATCAATGCGGAATTCAATCTCCCGCTTAGGAGGAAGAGAAGTGAATTCACCAAAAACAACAGGGTAATCCCTGACTGTCGGGGTGGAGTCCAAATCACTAGGCCGAGCATCAAGCGAGAAGATAAAGCTGCCTGCGATGTCCTGAGGCGTTCGACATTTAATAACCAAAGGTTCGTCTAGTTCACTGACTAAGGAGACAGTTCGGGCCTTACAAGAAATGACAGCATCATAGCGTTTTAACCAGTCTCCTCCAAGTAAAATATCAAATGCGTCGAAACCCAAAATGTAGAAGTCTCTGACGAATCGACGACACTCGTAAAGGAGATTTACTCCTTTACAAATCATACTAAGATTGGCGTGACCGTTGATGGGATTAATCACATATAATGATGAAGTCGCTAGTTGGGGTTGTAAAATATGCTCGAATTTATTACAAAGATCAATAGATATAAAACTATGGGATCCACCAGTGTCAAATAAAACACGACTAGGATAATCATGCAAAGAAAAAGAACTCTGAAGAGTACCTTGGTTATCATTGGCAGGCGGAGGTGGAGGAGAAGTCATGGCGAAGACTCCAGATGTCTTGCCTCTCTGGTGAGTGGGACAGTTATTCTTGAATTGACCCAGTTGGAGACAAAGGTGGCAGAGGTTGTTTCTGGTAGCCTGTGGTGGAGGAACAGCGACACTGGCAGGAGATGGATAGCTATTGGCATAGTGGCCCATCTGGTCGCACTTGAAACAAGTGATGGAAGAAAGATCGAGCGATCGCCTCTGAGGAACAGATCCAATACCATGGTTGTTCTGCCACTTCTTCTTCAACCGCTGGAAGTCGAACTTCCTCTTCTTAGGACCACTTGAAGTATCCTGAGATGCTGAAACAGCCTGCTTACCCTTGGAAGTAGGATTCTCAAATCTGGTGGCCATATCCATCAAAGAAGTGAAAGTGCCGTGAACGTGACTAAACAAGCGATCATAATACTCCGAGCGAGCACCATGGATGAACTTCTCGTTCTTCTTCATCTGAGTGTCAACCAAACTGGGACCAAACTTGGACAGCTCATTGAACTTTCTTTCATACTCAGCAAAAGTCATGTCTCCCTGCTCGAGATCCATAAATGCTTTATACAACTAGGATTTCCCAGCTTCGTGCATCCATTTCGCCACAAAAGCATCCCTGGAAACAAGGGATCCAAGATAAACAAGATAAAGGAAATAAATTTCAAAGAATAGATTCGACATGAATAAGCTAGGAGAGACAACTACGAAACTCACCTAAACTGCAGCCATGACATATTAGTTTCAGCAGTCTGAGCGGTGACAGATTCCCACCAGCAAGTCCTGGGCGGACTCCTTAAACGCCAAGTAGCAAGTTGACGCATATGAGCGTCAGTGATTTCCAATCCAGTAAAGATCTTCTCAAGACTTTTCAGCCATTGTTGCGCCTAGATAATTCTTTCGGCCCCAGCTGAACTTGGTCCCTCCGAGTTGAGAATACTCTTTGCAAAGCTGAGCGAATTTAGCAGGCTACATAGGTGCGACAACAAGAGCAACAACACGCGGTACAAGAGAAACTGGTGGTACAGAAGCATTGCCACGACCCCTGCCACGGACATTCCCATGGATACTAATCTAGAAATATGAATTTTGATTTCAGAACAAGGATATGGTTTCACAATTTCAAAAGAAATCCTAATTAAAGAGAACTCTAACTTAGAATTTGAAGCATGAACGGATATGACTCGGTAATCGATTTAACTCATTCTAGGGTATAACAACCCTATCTCTGATGAGTTTTACTCTATATGCTAAGTTTTCCAAAACCAGAGCTTTGATACCAACTATAACGACCCGCCATTTCAAACCATTCAAATTGACAATGTTAGACTTGAATTGCTCCAAATAACAAATTGTAAATATATTTATTTGCCATAACTTAACGTATACAGTAAATGAATCAATTACAGAATCACAGACACAGTTTACAACACAGAGGAATAAATAATTAGTAGTCCAAAATCTACTATAGAATAACATAGTCTAAAACAGAACACATCAGGAATCCCAGTACACAGAAGTCTCTAGTACAAAGTAGATGATATGTCTGAACATACAACTGGAAATGATAGAAATAGGCTAAAAGTTGAAATGGATAAATAGATAAGCTAGGTCTTCCAATGAACTCCAGCTCCAAAGGACGAATCTCAAACTGTGATACTCAAGCTTACTGGAGCATAAAGCAAAACAAAACACTCGAATCAGGATTAACATTCTTATGCTGATAAATCAAGTTCAAGTGAAATGTCAAGTAAATGCGATATAACTTAAAGGAATGTTGGGATTTCATCCTTTAAGGATCCGTTAAACTATCTACATACATAGTACAATACGCTACATATATAACGTCTATAGTAAAGTAAAGTTATCAAAATAGCGTTAAGGCGTTACCCATATCCCTCTTAACACATTTTTTATATTCTCATAGTCCATATGGTACTGTAATTCCTCCATAAACTGGAGGGCTATCAAAGGGCACTCCATAGGTATGGTACAAAAGAAACTCGTAAAAGGCGCGATAAGGCATGTGACAAGGCACACGAGGCAATGTCAGGGTAGATATACCGTTTGCATATCCGGACTGGTGGTAACGCATAGCAGCTACTACCGACTACTCGTGACACACTCCCAATTCAAAGGTGTGCACATCAAAATCAAATCACAAAAGCAATAAATATGGTTTCGAAGGAATGCGTCCGTAGGAGGAATGATCTCACTTTGCCCAACGTGGCTCTTGTTTTAGCCACATCAAGCTGAGTCACGGGAATCAGAGCTACATAAATACCATATAGAATCGCCGCCAAACCATCCTACTTCATTCTGAAATCTCCACCACGTACACAGTTATTAAAGTGGTTTTCTGTATTGGTAGAAAGTATGACAATATCTGGCCCGGTCTCTTTAACAACCAACTGCTTATTTCACACCGTGGTCATTTATAAAATTTCTTTATAAATATTCAAATCAAACTACAATTTCAAATATCAATTTTAGTCAGAAACGAATATTCAACTTCAATTCTATCTATCTTTTAAGATATTCAATAAATGACCTTTCTTGAAACAAGTTATAAATCTTTTCTAAATCATTAAGTTTTGAATAAACCTTTATTTAAATTGAATTAATAACCAGTTTAAGTTACCATTCAAATTTCATGTCCTTCCCACCTTATTTTTATTTACGTTATAGAAAATCTATTTAAATATAAATCAATTGAACCTTGAAACAAAAATATTATATATTAAATAAAACTACCTTGTATAATATAAATAAATTAAATTTGTTATTTGCCTGCTTAAAATCTTATTTTACAATTTAGAAAATAAAACTATAAGTAAAATTTACAAATTACCCTTTTTATTTTAAGCTCACACTTTTATATCCCAAAATCATTATATTGCATTTCAAAAGTCCAACTCATATATTTACTTTCAAATAATTAGAAATCATTTTCAAAAATAGACCGACGGTGTCCGTATATAATTTTCTATCGTATGGTCAAGTGATACGGATATTGGTTATTTCAATCCGTAATAATTTAAATTTACGGGTTTATATTACTAAACCTGTAATCCCAAAATTTTAATAATAATTGAACCTAGCTTGGGTTTATCATTTCAACCCATAACGAAATTCTCCTATTCTAAAGTCTGTTCGGATATGTATCATTTCAACTCATAGTGATTTCTAAACTAAATGAACTTGCAGAGTGAGAACAATAAACGACATAACATAACATAATAATTACTGGCGGAATAAATTAACATATAACAATGTAAATTCTAGAAGTAATCAAAATAGTTTATCATATTAAACAGTTAATAACTAGCAATTCAGTTTTTAACAATACATTAAATTGCTATTTCCTACGAAATTAATTTAATGAGCATAAGAAATTAATCTTGAGTGATTGTTCATCTTTTATGGCTAGAGAACGATGAAATCGAAGCAACGGACATTGGCATGATATTTAAAATAGCTGCGACAACGCGAAAACAAATTTTCAGCATGATAACTTCTGATGGAAAAATTTTATATATAGGTGGCATATATAATTTTTTTTTTTCACATACAAGAAAGAAAAAAAAAAATCCATCCAAAACCAAAATGCTGCATATGTATATGTGTGTATATATAGCCTTCTTCCCTTATATATTCAGCAAATCGATATATACACGTCACCGAAGTTCTAACAGGCAGCCTACATGTCGATCTAATCCCAGTAATAATACACATTAAAATAACAATGCTTATCTTTGCTACTGCATTTCTATATGCTGCCAATATGTGGGTGTGTGTGTGTGAGTGTGTATATGAAATACATACACGGCACTTGTATGCACAATTCACCGAACACCATGTGTGCATGACACAAAATATCACAAACCAAAATACAAAGGTCAAGTGAACAAATACTCCTTTTCCAACAGGCTTTCAAAATACTTGATTAGAGTTGCAACATATATATGAATTGAAACACATAAATTTTCAAGCCGAAACAATAAGAAGTCAGATATATATAGAGATAGGAAATTTATAGTAGCCAACATAAGTGCAAAAGTATATATACAGGAGCGATAACCAACTCATATATACAGGAGCAAAAGTAAAAGGAATATAACACAATATACGAGTATCGTGCAGAACCAAGATATAAGTCTCGGCACATATATGTATATCTGGCATACATATCAACTGCCCAGACTTCGATGAACACCAGAGGAGACTGTGGCCTCACGTACGCAATAAATACACAGGGGTAAAGTAAGGGATGGGCATGGAGATCCGATGGCTTCGGGTCAGGGTTGGGAAGCACGCGACCAATACTCGGTTTTGGGAGGTTTCGGTTGGGTCGGGCGCTGGCGTAATGTGACTTTGATGCATGTGTGGTCGAAGGAAGATGGGCACCGTTTGATGGCGTATTGGGGAGGAACACAGGGAAGGAGGGAGGACGATGTATTGGTGATGGCGAGCAGAGGTGTGACTCGGCAGCATACTTGAGGATCAGGTTCATTTCGCAAGGAAAAGGAAGAGAAAAAATAAAATAAAATAATATAGAAATAAATGCAAAGAGAGATATAAAAAAAAATTGAATTTCACCAAACAGAGAAGAAAAGAGTGTGATCTGAATGGAGATGAGCAGATGGAAATGAGCAGGTCCAAAGTAACGAATAGAAATCTAAATTGCTTTATATACAAAGAAAATTCCAGACCGTACAAGATGGAATGGTGAAGTACATGCCTCAATTATAACCGAAATAAAACGATGTTGATGGTCAGGCGTTGATTCAGAAATTTATTGATGGAAAAGGAAAAAGCTTGAGAAAAAAATGAAAGTAATTTCGACGGTCAAGCCGCTGTGGTTCAGGGGGAAAAAACATAAGCAGCAATTGTAACAGCAATGGTCACACACTAATTTAGCTGAAAAATGTAATGCAGTTTATTTTGCTTGAGTAGCACATTTAAAATTTGAAAGCAAAAGAAAAATGTAAAGTCACAAATTTACGTATCGTTACAATGAACTGTTTTATCGCTTCCGTCGCGTAGCGGATCTCAAAATACGAAAATAAATATACTGTAGATATCAGTGCGACGAGGCAGATAAAATAGTACTGGGATATCAGCGGTATGATCAAAATTTTGAAAACTCAAATTTTTGTTACCGAAGTGCTGCTTAAACGCAAGTAAATAAGATAAACGGGGCCATAAATGTTCGAATTTTCCAAAACGAATTACGACGTCTTTCTCAAAAAAGAATTACAATTTTTTTATTATATAAAAATATTCATTTTTCGAAAATATTTAAATTTCACAATTAAACTACTTAAATTGATAATTTAAATTTCACAAATAAATTAACTTCAATATCTTCCAATAAAATTTCACCAACTACTATAATATTACCAACTTCAGTATCTTCAGTAACTTCAGTTTTAGAAAACGTTTGTAATATAATAAGATCATGTTTTTACATTTGTAAGATTATAAATACATGTATTAACATTTGTAGCACATCTGTTAGCATAATTAACAAGTGGCAAATTATATTTTCTTTTAATTAAAATTATAAAACGTATTAGAAAAAAGTCAAGTTGTATATATAGCATTATTCCTACTCTTTTCTCATTTTCTTGTCATATGAAAAAAAAATCGAAACACAAACTTGAAGAACAAAACTCAAAGCAAACCAGGAAAATGAAAACAAATCAAATTAAAACAAAAATCAAAAACCAAAGTCCTATAAACTAAAAAGGAAATCAATTCAAGTTTCAACTTGAAAACAAGATCAATTCAGCAAAGTTCAAAATCAATTTTCAACCTGGAAATCAAAAACAGATCAAACTGCATCCCCAACATGAGAAGAAAAAAGCAAGATCATCAAACAAAAAGTAGATTCAAACAAACAACAGTCAGGATAAAGCAAATCAGATTTATTATCAAACAATGCATATTCAGATCAAAATATTCAATTCCAGGTCCTCTGTCTTTCATTTCCAATTGAGTAAACTAACACACTAAAAGCTTGAATCTACTTATATATCTGATGTTTATGATGAATACTTGTATGTTTGTTGAGAAAAGTATATGTATATGCCTGCATGTGATGCGTGTGTGTACAAACATGGTGTGCATGTCTGGAAAATAGGCGAAACATGCCTCTGTTTGCAGGTTCAAAAATTCAATCGAAAATCAAATGCTCTGCATATATTTAATTTTAAGTTACAATATCTAAATGAGAAGTGATTATAACAAGGTGATATCAATTTTAAAAATAGTTTCAATTAAAAAATTTAGTAAATATTTTGAAAATAAGTAATTATGGTAAAAGCTTTGAAAACAGAAAAATCAATGATTTTAAAATTATGATTTGATTACCTAACTAGGTTTGAATTGTAAAACGATGAATTTTAATATTTATTTCAAGTTTTTTAGATTCGTATATATGGGAATTTTCAAGATGAACGGAAAACATGTTATCGTCGATTTCCGACGGATGACGATGTTTGGGAAGTCGTGCCTGACATCGAAGGTAGTTTGGAGGTTGCAGATCATGGGAAAAATGGAGTTTTTTATGAACATCTTTTGTGACGATACGATAGGAAATAGGGTTTTAGGAATGGTTTTGTTCGTCGGGGTTTGCGAAGCAGATTCGTCGTCGTAGGTGGACCATCATCGATCGAACGCGAGGGAATTAATGCATTATGATATGGTGAAACTGTGGACGGGGTAGCATAAGCTCAGATGGTCGCAATTGTCATGATGAGGTGGTTTTTAGTGACTGAGTTCGTTCCAGATTAGGGGTGCTCGAGGTCGACTTCGATTTCAAGTTCGAATCGAATTTCAGGGTGGTCTAAGGGTGTGAGTAGATGGTCGTCGACAAGTTGATGGTGACGAGGTCAACTGGCGTTCATTGGAGCAGTTGTACACATGCACGAGCATCATGGGTATCTGGTTGTTTTGCAAAGTTGTGAAAGAAGAAGGAAACTCGAAGGAGGTCTCGAGTAATTTGGTTGATGGCTCGGGTGGGCATACGGGTCTACTCACGTGTATCTAACTGTTAACAGGTTTTTAAATTTTAAAAAAAATAAACATAGTAAAATAAAAAGGAGGAAGGAATGGCTCGATGCAAAGCCCGTTAAATAGGCAAGTGGCTTGGGCAAAAACCCAAAGTGGTCTCGGGTTGTGTCGAAACAGTTTTGATTTTTTTTTTAAAAAATAAAACAATTTTTTCCTATTTAAACTAAATCAAATTTTAAACACTTTCTTAGTTAGTAATAAATGTTCTATACTAGTTTTGATTAATTAGTTAAAGTTTTGAAAATAATCATTTTAAAATTTATTAAGTTCAGATGTTTTACTTCTTTATTTTAAATAAATTCTTAATTTTATTTTAAATAAACTTAATGTTGAAATTAAGAAGCTAATCGAAAAGATGAAATGTTTTTAGTTGTTAATTAACTTAAAAATCTAAGTTAATTTATGGATTTATAATAATAATTTTTTTTCAAGGATTAAAGGTTTAAAGATTAAATGTTTTAAAGTTACTTGATGAGTGATTACTTTATGTAATTGATTTAAAGCTAATTACTTTGTGTAATTGACTTAAAAGATAATTACTTTGGGTAATTATATTAAAGCTAATTACTTTGTGTAATTAATTTAAATTGACTTAAAAGATAATTACTTTGGGTAATTATATTAAAGCTAATTACTTTGTGTAATTAATTTAAAAGCTAATTACTTTGTGTAATTGATTTAAAAGATAATTACTTTGTGTAATTAAATTAAAGCTAATTACTTTATGTAATTGATTTAAAAGCTAATAACTTTGTGTAATTAAATTAAAGCCAATTACTCTTAAGGCTAATTAATTATTGTGATTAAATGAAAGAATAATTGATGTAATTAATTAAAGGATTTATTAATTAAGATAATGAATTACTTAAAGATAATTTCTTAATGAAATTAATTAAGGATAATTAATTAATAATTAAACGTTGATTAATTTATTGTTAAAGATTAATTAATAAATGATTAAAGGATAATTAATTTAAAATGGTTTGTAATTAATTAATGTTAATTTATTCATAAGTAATTTAATCTCGCGATTAATTAATCTTACATATGGATGTTTGGATTGTATTGAATGTTTGAATTGTTTAATATCATTAATGTGTGAAGTTCTGTGATGTGAATTGTCTTGAATTGAGCTGCAAACTATAAATTAGTTATCTGTGTTGAATTTACATTTTTATATAAACCTGTGAATGAAGATAAGCGTTATAGGATTCTACCGCTTATCAATATTGTTGTGCTTGAATTGATGATGGTTGTGATATGTTGTTGTTGTGTGTAAAACCCCTGGACTACACCACACACACAAATATGGATTTCACGAGAAATCGGTTAAGTCAAAGATATTTTGAATTTAAATATTTTTTTAATAAAAAGTTGAATTTTGAATCCAATTGGTTTGGAAGTGAAACTGAGTTGAATATAAAAAAAATTTGAAAAGGAAGTTTGAAATTTAAATTTAGTTTGAATATATTATGTCTTGTTTTGAAATTATTTTAGGAAATATGGTTTGAAAGGATTATACAAGTTATAATATATATATATATATATATATATATATATATATATATGGATTTTAAACCATTTTGTAGTATATTAAATAAATTAATTTGAAAATTTGAATTTAATTCAAATAGAACCTACCGATGATATGGCAATTCGCTAATTTTTTGGTTTATATTTTTAAAGGCTATAACTTGTGTATATTTGATCGGATTTTTTCGAAATGACAAGTTTTAGTTTTCAAATGATAATTGCTTTCATATAAAGAAAGAACTTCCAGTTTTTGTTGAAAGGATTACGAGTTATGAAGTGGAAATTGTTTTGAAAGCTATGAATGAATCTTTGAGAAAGATTGGTGAAATTTATTTTCAAATTGAAGAGGATCTTAAAGGCGTATCTTTTGTATAAAAGATTAAAGTGGAAATTTGTTTAAACCATTTGAAGAAAAGGTTATGGGCTAAATCTATGACTTAACTAAGCACCTATATATACATATATATATGGTTTTAAAATTAGCACTCATTATTCGGTTTAGTCGAGAGAGGACTTTATGCCATAAAACCCATTCTGAATAGTGATACGACAAAATGGATGGCATTTGAAGACCGATGGTGAAGACCGAGTATTTTCGAGAACGATAGGGTAACCCGTCGAATGACTCTACACTGAGTGGCAACGATATAGAGATCTTCATGTGTGATGGGGAGTTCGATCGGGATTATGGGTACTCGGATTACAAGGGCTTCTTTGAAGTGCATTCGGTTACGTTCGAACCCGGAACGGACTTGTATGGACGTGTGTCTGACGTTACACTTTGAGATGTAAAGTTGGTTTCTATCAAATATATTTTTGTTTGGTGGCGGAGAAATTATTCTCTTAGCTTAACACCCTTCTCTAAGATGCACGAGCTCAAAGGTTATGTAGTTGGTGGTTAATAGTGATACATTCCCAACTTGGTAATGTGGCATGCTAAGCTTCTGATCATTTGTTGATCAAAGCATGGCTTTTGTGAAAAGCATAGCTTTGTGGAAGAGACCTCATCGGACCTCACAACCCGAAAATGATCAAAACAGGAAGAATGCGGCAAGGTTATGAGGGTCGCGCCCTTTAGGATGTGTCCATTTTCTTCTAGAAAAAGGTGGTATCATGGTATGGAGCCTAGATATTTAACCTATGTGGTTATTTGAATTTTATTGGTGTTGAGGATCCTCAGATAAAGGTCGGTAACGACATGGATGATGGCGTACTCATGTCAGTAGTTACCTAGTTACAAAGATAACCGACCTTGTGTTGGCAGAGAGCCGGTTAGGTTCTCGGGGCGTCCCTCTAATGGTGTACCCATGTGGTGGGAAAGTTCCTTAGCCTGACCATTTGTTGGAAATCCAACCATCTAATATGCGACCTATACAGTTTATTTATAGAACCTGCCATTTAACATGATAGCTATAGTAGGCATACTATAATGGTACGTATGCTGGCTAAGATTAATATTATACTTGCGAATGTTTTTTGCACTATACACTAATAATAATATCAAAAAGGATTTTACGTATCAAGTATGTTTGACTATCATAAGAAGAAATCTCCTCCAATTGTGTGCTTGCATTATGTGTGTGCGGGGAGGCCTTATGGTAGTTTCATTTTCTAAAAAGCATAGCGGATTTCAATTTTAAATTCTTTTTGTTTCTTTTTGTTTAAATAAACTGTTTTTGTTTGCTCACACCAGTCCCATGACTGTCCTGGAGTTTATTGTTCTCTTTCTAAACTTTAAGTGCCTACAATTTTCCACATAGGCAGCCTAGAATCAGGTTATCAATAGATAGTAGATATGGATCTTTGGAGACTTTGGTTTGGTGATCGCGTTTGTCTCACTTCACTATTCCGTACAAGGCTTGCTCAAGTTCTGCGTTGATGGTGGTTTGAAATTATTGGATTAGAGTTTTGAAGATTTGGCATTGGAGATGCTGTTTTCTGCTGCCGTTGCTGGTGTTTCCTGCTTTTTTTTCTACTATTGTGTATCTCTGATAGTGTTAAGAAACTTTTGTATCATATTGTATCAGATATTGTATCCATTTTTTTTATCAATGATATACTATTTCTCTTCCGCTGTGTTGTTGTACTTAATGTGTTATAAGCTTTGGTGAACCAGATTCAACGTTTGAATCTGCGGCATTCGAATATGGGTGATGTATTTGGTGCCGATTTTCGAAGGTCGAATCAGGGTCGTCACGATAAGTACTTGGTAAATTCGTTTTCAACACCCAATGCAAATACTTAGAAAACATTTTTGAAAATGTAGAATTTTTTTGGTGAGAATGCTCCGGAAATCATCACCCCCTCCATGGTCGCAGTTAGCCTGATGATTACGTCACCATCCCGACAAAACCATAAAAAACTGTAGGCCTCTGCACTGCTCAATTATACCATGGAACTGCCACAGATCGCGGCTACAGCTAGGGTTACATTGCCGTCACAACAAAAACCATGTAACTATAGGCATCAGCACCCTCGAATTTCGTTGCCAAATGAAACTTCACCACTCAGACCACATGATCGAAGACTAGCCCGATGATTACATCGCCATCCCAACAAAACTATAGAAAACTGTTGGCCTCTGCGTCCCTCGATTACACCATGGAACCGCCACGGATCACGACTACACCCAGGGTTACGTTTCCATCACAGCAAAAACTATGTAACTTAGGCATCAGCACCCTCGAATTTCGCTGCCAAATGAAACTTCACCACTCAGGCCATATAGATCGCCGACTACATCACTCGAGTCCCAATGTAGCATGTAGGCACTCACTACCACATGACTTTCGCTATGTCTTCATAGATCGCAGTCTACTGATGCTATGTCGCTCTTCCAGCAAAATCAAACGTAGACCTTAGGCAATCTTTGCCCCTCAACTTCCGCTATGGCGCGCAGTAGATCGCAATTACATCGAGTTACACTATCGTCACGGCATAATCCTAATGTCACTGTAGGCATCGGCGCCCTCGACTTTCGCTACCCCAACCACATTCCTCAGAAACTTTTGTTTCTCCAGACATCCTCTTAGGATCAAATTTAGAGCCCCTCCTTAGGGCTTAAGGCAGAACCACCCCTTAGATCTCATACTTGAAGTTTCAACTCTAATGGGAGCACCTTTTTCCCCATAGCATTCTCAAAACATTTTATACTATACACATATAGTATCTTTCAAATCTTTCCTTTTATGTGTATCACTTATAAATCTCCTTTTACACAAAATCAATATCTCAAAATCAATAGTTTTCAATCTTGGCTTTCCAAATTCCCAAAATTTTTTTTCCAAAAATCAAAAAGCCTTTCAAAATTCATGGGTTCGAAAAACCTTTTTTTTTCAATTCCATAAAATCAATTATATATATATATATATATATATATATATTTATATACATGTATGTATATAAGTTTATTCTTTTAATTAGAATAAAATATTTTTCAAAGATCACATCTTCTGGTTATAATTCCAAAAAGGGTAGTTTATCATATATAACAAATTTATAAACGTACTTCATTTATGCCAATCAAATATTCAAGTTTGATTTCTTTTATAAAGTTATTTACCATATTACTTACCTTCATAGAGTGAATTTCAATTATAGAGGTATCCAATTCCAATTTTATTTATCATATATTTCTCAAAATATACTTTTCCATTTCAAAAATCATTTTTACATTTATTTACAAAATTTTAAATATCTATTTCATTCAAGAATGTACGATGTACATATACCATCCGTACACAATATCAAATCCGATCGCTCACTCGATCACACAATTTCACTTCCGAACTAGTATCGTCCACCTGACTTTCTATTGTGGACTTAGATTTGGTTCTTGATCAGAAACCATCATTCTCCTTGCATAGCCATAACTATGATAGAAAATTTTTATAATAAATCAAAAAATCCATATCTAGGGTTCACCGTCGAAAATCAAGTGAAAAAAAATCCCAACTCGGATCGATATACTATCTCTAAATTCTGTGCTCGAATATGGATCAAATCATTGTGCGAATAGAATAAAATATGTATATCCTACGTATTTACCTTAATTGATTATCAGCTAAATCAATTTCCTTTTACTTCACATTTATTTTGATTTCTGTTCACTCATTCACAATTACTTCAATTTCCATTTGGGTTATCACTTTAATTACAAACAGTTTGCACTCTGACAACTTGAATTTAGAAAATAGCTTTAAAAAGTTTAAGATAGTTAAGTAGTTGCAAAATAGTTATTATTTGTAAAACAGTTGTAAATAGTTAAGTAGTTATAAAATAGTTATTAGTTGTAGATAGCAGTAGAATAGTTAAGTAGTTATAAAATAGTTGTAAAATAGTTAAATAGTTATAGAATAGTTAGATAGTTATAAAATAGTTGTAAAATAGTAATTAATTTATAAAACAAATGTAAAAATAGTAATTAGTTTTCAAAATAGTTGTAAAATAAGTATAAGATAGTTAGAGTTAAAAAGAAAGGCTATATAGTAAATAACTAGAAAAGATAGATTTAAGATAGTTTATATTAAAATAATTTATTTGAAAATAGTTTCAGAGTCAAACAGGTTCAATTTTCCAATCTCTCACTCCATTCAATTTCCAATTCAAGTTGAATTAACCTTGGTTCCCATTCCAAATTCAAATCAATTCCCATTTGAATTTAAACTTATTCAACTTCGATTGCACTCCCCGTTTATTTAAATCAAATTCCAATTGAACTAATTTCAATTCCAATCTCAACTTTAAAGCATCTCGAATTATATAACTTCGAGTTAAATTTTCAAAATGTTGATTTAATCCCTTAATTCAAATTAACCTTAACTTTTAAATTAACAACCTAAGTCTTTAAACAGTTTAATTCTGAGGCCAAATTTCTAGTATTCATTTAAATTATGTTTACTTAACTTATTTCAAGGTTCCAGTAAGAGTTCAAAACTTTTTAACAATTTAATCTTCGGAATCAAATTTATTACTCAATTTTAACTTTGAAACCAATTCTTAACAATTTCAGTTTACAACTTCATTTTAAACATTCAAACCTTAAGTTCAAAGTGATGCCATTTCCATAGTTTCAATTTTATTTCAAAAAATCCAAAATCATTTAAATAACTTCAAATTAAAATTTTATTTCCATTTAATTTGAGCAATATATATATATATATATATATATATATATATATATAATCTCAATCCACTTCTTGATTCATTTAAAATAATCTTATTCATAGTTTCATAGATTATTAATAACAACTGCAGGATATCAGATTAAGTCAAAGTAAATAAATATCTAAATTATCTAAAACATCCATCAATAGCATCCATTACTAATTCTGGAACTCAAACCTGTTTGAGATCACACATAACTCCTTTTTCAATTCAACCAATTTAACTTCCCTAAGTTAAATTCAATTTAGTTAACTCAGTCAACCTTACTAAATTTGAATTCTCCATTTCAAATTTTAAACTTCTTATCAATATCCTTTCCCACTTATAAGTTTAAAAACTTATTTCTCTTTAGGTTTACATCACATTTCAGGGGAAAATTCAAAACTCAACACTTAGTTTTTACTTCCAATTAACTTTGTTATTATGTATATCTTATATATATACACACATATTTATTTCCTTTGCACACCAAGTCATACTTTAAATTTTAAACCATTCTTGGTTTTTAATTCAAACAAATTCCTTAAAAGATAATTTAAACCACTCTTGTTAAAACAAGATTCCTACATTTAAAAATATTCTGAATAATATTTGTTTATTATATCTTTTAAATTTTGAATCAATTCCAAATTTTCTTGACTTAGATTTTAAACCTTCACAATTTAAATCTTTTTCAATTTATAAATCATACTTATCTAAGTTGTTACTTCCTTAAAACATTTCATTTTACTTTATCATTGTTTATTATTATTAGAAAACAAACATCCCATTGTTAGACACAACGACACTTTTATGATAGTAACCAAGATTATCATGCCTGGAAACCAATTAACTATATATTATCTCATAATTTGCTGGGAAGATAAAGTCAGGGTAACTTAATTCAACATTCTGAAAACAATTCTACAAATTTCAAGATTTTATTTTCTGGTTTGAATCCATTTCTAGTTTATCTTATTTGTACAGTTCATATTATCCAATTCCTATTTGGTTTTATATATATTACTACTTAAATTCTTATTATTATATTTAATTTCAATAATCAACAACCAATTATAATTAGAAAATTTGTTGCCTTATATATCAAAATATAAGCTTACATGAAAACTACTTTTAAAATCGTTTAAAAAATCATTATATAAGAAAATAACAAGTACGCCCTCATATATAATACACTCGACTCATTCTAGGATACTACTGACCCTATCCTTAATGAGTAATCCCCACTAGAGCCAAAGTTCTGCTTAACCACACTCTGATACCCAATGTAACGACCTGAAATTTTCAACCTCAAAAGTTGACAGTAATACGTTCATTGTATAGAGTGCAGAGAAATCGCATGCCAGAAATTCTAGATTGTTAGGGTTAAGAAGAAAAGAGGTAGAAGAAGAAACTAAAACAAAAGCACATAATCTCACAATCGCAGCGGAACAAAATATAATATCAAATAACAGCATTTACATAAAGAAAGCTGTAAACGTCAATTTACATACAATATATCAGAGTACAATCTTCAACAAATAATTCTAACAGTTATAGTAACTTGTCCTTGGATACAATCAATACCAAATCTAATACACATCGAAAAATACTCCATACGCCCCTGCCATCCAGTTCGTCTCCTAAGCTCCAAAACATCCTAACCTAAAAATCTGTAATACTCGGTCTGACCCAAGCATTACAATAAAGTAACGCCTGAGTCAGGCTGGAAACCAGCGTAACCATTTAAATTTGTAATACTTAAGTTACAAACTTCTTTGAAGAGCCAGGGTAACTCGTTCATCACTATGAGTTTTATCTTGCTATATCCCACACAATATGAAATAAGTGAATAGAAATCAATATGAATGTGAAGTAAAAGGAAATTGATTTAGCCGATAATCAACGAAAGTAAATACGTAGGATAACATCCCACCCAAATGGAAATTGAAGCAATTGTGAATAAGTGAATAGAAATCAAAATGAATGTGAAGTAAAAGGAAATTGATTTAGCTGATAATCAATGAAGGTAAATACGTAGGATATACGTATATTATTCTATTCGCATAATGATTTGATCCAGATTCGAGCATAGAATTTAAAGATAGTATATCGATCCGAGTTTCAGTTAAATCAATTTCCTTTTACTTCACATTCATTTTCCCTTGAATCTATTTTTATAAATGAAGTTATACACATACAAATATTTTTCATTCAGAAATCCAAGTCCAAATTGTTTAGGTAGGATGTTTTAGATTTTGATCAGGTTTTAAAACCTGTAAATTATGAACATAACATTTCTTCCCTGTTCCCAGACATGCATTCCTATTTACACACATATATATACAATAACATTTATTTTCATGCAAGAACTTATCGCCACTATACTTCAAATATAATCACAACATCCAGATATCAACAGATTTTAGTTTAAATAGGTTAGTTTTACTCACCTGTATATGTTGAACAGAGAGGCAGACTTAATTTGAAAAAATATGGAAGTTGTCTGGACTTTTAGACTTGATTTGTTCTATTCGAGATGATCTGATACTTGATTTTGATGTTGATCTACTTGCTTCCAAGTTTGATTTTGATCTTTTCTTTGAGTTGAACTGAAACTTTGATTCAGTTGTTAAAATGATCCTGCCTAGATTTGAGATGACTTGCTTGATTCAATTCTGGTTTTGATTCCCTTCTTACAGGCTTTTGTTGAGTTTATTTTTTTTAGGTTTTTGTTTCAATTTTGTGATGCTTTGATTTTTGTTTTGCTAGGTTTTAGTATTGGAAATAGAAGAAGAAAGAAAAAGATTTGAAGAGAGGAAAATTGATCAGCCTGAATTATAAAATATTTTTATAAATTTCCAGATAAAAGATACCATTGCCACTTATCGATTCAAATCATCCATATGTAACAAATGCATTTTTCATAAATTCCTTAATTGACAAGTGTTTTAAATTTGTGTAATATATTAATATTTTATGTTTATATTAATATGTAAAGATTATTCTTATATATATACACACACATTCAATTTATATTTAAGCAAGTTAAAATTAAAACGAAATAATATTAAAAATAAAATAAATAAACCTTTAATTAAATCTTATTTGAGAAAAATATCCTTTTAGACAAAATAAACATTAACCTTAAATGTTTTGTAAATGTATGATTAAATTTTAAACTGCTTTTGAAAGGTATTTAAATTCAAACAAAATTTACCAAATCATAATTTATATATTAAATTTGAAAGCATGGTTTATTTGTTATTCAAACTAAAGCTTTTCTATTTACTATATATATAAATATATAACATGAAGTTCTTTTTTTCCAATTTAGTTTGTTCAACTTCATATATATATATATATATATATATATTTGGATATATATCCAAATATATTCTAATTATCCAAAGTTTTATTTGTTCAAATAAATTAGTTAATTACCAATTTTCAGATGACAAAAATTCGGGTTATCACAGATACGAAATGGAGACTATCGACTGATACGAAATAAGGAATATCAATCGATATGAAATTATTTTGGGTAATCGATACGAACGGGCGTACCATGATCGATACGGATTTCATTTTTTTCAACCGATAAGAATTATATTCCTAGTGGTCGACCCAAGTCCAAATTTCGATGAATATGAAATTCCTATGCACTTGAATATTTGACCCCAACAAACTTCTGCCCTGCATATCAGGACTTGACCTTTTTCATTGCATACTTGACTATCTTCTGAAGCTCGTCGATGGAATTGTAACTTAACAAAATTTTAACAAACTCTAACATGCACCTATCGTCGAAGCCTGGATGTCACGGTTGTGACAGTCAGCGATGACGGTCATTCCAACTGGATTTCAAAGTTTTGTTGTTTGAACACATCTTTTTTATTCCATAGAACCTTTTAAGTGTTATGTAGCACTGCACAACACATCCACACACTTCACACTGGGGAGAACACAGGCTTATTATTGTCTAATGATGGTTTTGGATAAGTAGATTAGCTACGGAATCCATAAGTTCTCAACAGTAGGAAACACGAAGTTCATCTCTTCAAACAATAGAGTTGCCGGCCATCCCAGCCGTGGTCACCGATCCAAGCTCCGGACGAGTTTGCAAGAGCAACTTTTATTGCAAACCCACAAGATTCTATTCCGTCACGTCTTCGAAGATATGTTGGGATGGATATACCTAAGACACAGTTTATCATTGGACAATCTCCTGTTACCGGAGCCAAAAGATAGACCACATGCCCCCTCCCCAGAAGGGTTTACTACAATCAACAGGCATTCATGCACAACCGGGATGCTTCCTCCATTCAATCAATATATTAGAGAAGTGCTAGCTTTCTTTGGAATATCCCCATCACAGTTACATCCAAACGGTTATGATGTGCTAAATAGTCTATTCACTATATTCATGGAGCATTTTTTTCGACTCTCGACTCCGATCGAAATCAGATACCTATTTAATGTTAAGAGTCGGGGAGATAGACCTTCATTCACATTCCTGGAGGCAGTTAGGAACTGTCAAGTGGTGGTGGGCTCTTGGACCAGGCTCAACTATTTTAAGACAGAATGGTCCTATGTCCGACGCCCTCCAAGATTCGCCAGTCGATGGTTAGCCAGAAGTAAGTGTCACAATTCGGTAATTCATGAATTTGTTATAATCAATGCTGAATCTCATGTTTACTTTCCTTTTACAGTTATAATTCCACAAACAGAAGGCACACATTTCAAAGAAATAGTAAATGTCCTTCAAGAAGTGCGAAGCAAAATGAGAGATATAGACTCAGCGCTAACAGATAGAAACTTGAGGACCGTTGGGCTAATTGAGTGAAATCAAGGCACTAGGCTTGAAGGAACGTTGAGGGTGGCTCCATGAAATGGGCTAAATGTAGAGTGCTCGGGTTCGTCATAACCGAAGAGGGTGAGGAAGAAAACACGCCCACCGACGACGAACCCATAGCCGAGCCTTCCGACAACTTTCAAAATCTTGAGGGAAGGAAAAAAGGCAAGGTTATAGCCCACAAGCGTCACAAATCTTTGAAATGGAAATCTGTAATCGTGTGTTTGCCTATTCTCGATATTAGAATTTCGTAGGCTCCTCCCTCCAAGTGGAGAACCTTTTCAAAGGGCTTACCAATATTCCAATCCTGAATTATGTATCAGTTCAACATGACGCCGGATTGGAGGAGCTTCAGAGTGCTTTAGACTTAAGTGAGTCTCTTCCCACAAGCATGGACGACATTTCTGGTTGGTCGGGGGTAGCACATAAATATACACTTGATGGCACTACCCAATTTCTAGTATCGAGTTATTTACTTCTAGAGATCACTAACTCTGTTGTTCTTTCTTCTTTACATATACAATAACTAGAAGAGAATCTATGTTGGGAAGTGTTCACTCTGCGCGACAATCATCTAGCTCGTCTTACGAGTCCCATTGGAGGGAGGACGATAGAAATCATGATCTCGGTTATTCTAGCCAAGAACGTCACGAGAGAGAGAGAGGGGTAGGGATTATAGATATCGATCTCGATCGCGTTCTCCTCCTCGAGCCCCCTCACAACCTACAAACCATAGAAAACTACCGGTAGAGCCTCCTCGCCAAAAATCATCTTCTCAAACCTCGAGGCCTGAATCACAACATCGCGGACATGAGGCAGAAACTCCCATTGATGCTGAACAAGCTATCACTGGGTCTACCGGGGAAGGGGCTATTAGAGTTGCCCGGTTGAAGAAAGATTTTCCAAATATATGCTTTGACGGATTCATCTTTCCCTCATTTAAAGAAGATCCCATCGGAGGCTGAAAACACAATGCATGATTACATTCATGACATTTATACCCCGTACAAGGAATGGGTGAAAGCAGCAGAAAAAGCATCGGCCATGGCCTTTGAGCGGCGAAAATCATAGAGAAATTAGAAGCCGAGCTCGCTTAAAAGGACCAGATTATTCAAGTGCTTAACGACGAGACCGAATCCTCTCGAAAATAAAAAATAGAGGCCACATAGAAGGCCGACGAGAAAACTTAGCAACGGAGAGGATGCGTCAAACACATTTTGCCTTGGTGGAGGAGATGGGCCATCGAAACACCACTGTCACAGCCGAACGAGATGCTGCTCGGAAAGAACCTAACGAGCTCAAGGCCAAATTTTCTGAAATCATCAAGGAGAGGGATGATGCAAATAGTGCAGCCCATGAGGCATGTGAACAGGCCGTAGTGCTGCGGGGCGAACGGGATGCGGCAACAGCTAAAGTCTGGGAGCTGGAGACTAAGGTCGAGGAGAAAGTCCAAATGGCAGAGTCAAGGCAGGAGGCTGACATTGAAGATCTCCTCATTACTTATAATGCTGTTTTGAAGCACAGGAACCTAGCCAGGCTCGATAATTATTCGACATATCTATTCAACGCTTAGGGCCGAATAGTAGAAGATAAAAAGGCTGCCCATCAGGGTGAATCGTTGATGGATTCGAACTTGAGAACCGAGTGTTGAATGGAGACGAATGGAAAGTTCTCCATAATGTCATGATTTCATATGAAAAGGAGAAGCTTGGCGCTCAGCACTCGGAGGTCAGAGAAGATTCTAGTGCCGAGCACCACGACACAAGTCCTAAAACCCTTGTGCCGACTTAGCTTGAACCGACTTATGTGGCTGATTCTCAATCCATTACTGCTTACGATCTGGATCAGCCGCAATTATATCAAGTTAGCAAGCAAATTTCTAACGTCGTTCAATCGCCAACGAGTCGAACTGAGGAAGGTACTCTAAACATTTCGTATGCTTGTTCATGATCGGAAGCTTCACTTGAAATATTTAATAACAGTTTTCCTTTGTCTCTTTCCAGTGATTGGAGCCACATCGGTTGCACCTCATACAACTCAAGAGTCACACCACACGCAGGAGGCGATTATTACAGAAGCGACCACGACATCGACAACTGCACCTACAGATGATGTACAAGGGAGCACACTTTCATTCAATGAACAGATGATGGAGGAACTTCTCATTCATCATAGTGACTTTTTTTGATTTGCCGTTTGTCATGAGTGGAGTAGCGCCAACAACCAGCTCCTCAGCCCCAACTTCAAGCGTTTCTGACTATGCACAAACACTTCATGAGGAAGAAATTGCAGCTGAGATTAACGCGGAAATGGAAGCAGATGCCCGGACCAACAGCTTTGGAGGTGGAATGGTGGGCCCTGGCTCGGCCCATTACAAATGATATATTCTCGTTTCACTATTATCGACCCCAGCATGCCTATTCCACCTCCTATAGTGGACCCGACCCCTTCAACTCCTCCTGTTGGAAGTATTCCCATACACTTTTGTTCGGAGGAAGAAATCGATATAATGCCCTCCAAAGGAGATCAGCCGCCGAAAGGCAAAGGCTCAAAGAGGAAACCCCATGGCAGCTCTAGCGGGTCTACGCCAAGAAATCAAGAAAGAAGGAAGAGTAGATATGCTTCTTTGGCTCATTTTTGGTAGACAGATGGGAATATGCTTTTGTTTTTCTTTCATAGGTCGTGTATACATGTGGGCTGGTCCCTGCTAGTAGGACTTTTGGCATACTTTTGTACTTAGCCTTTTTCTTCCAAAGAATGATTGGAATAAAATTTCATTTTGCCCTCTGTTCAACTTACGTTAATTTACTTAAGTGCTTTAGCATTTGAACTTCTTCCTAGCATGCTTGTGAAGTTTCGATCTTTGGATCGGGTTTGTGTTTATTTACCAAGTCCTAAAATCATGGATACGAGTCATGACTAGACATTACGCTGAACTCCCGTCCTGTACTACTTCAGCTAGCGGTTGACACTTAAGTTTTGCCCCTAATTTCAGGGACGAGTTGTAAAATTCGGTTAGCGATTGCATTTCGCTTTCAACACATCAAGCTTAGCGTCGCTGAATCGATGCTGAAACAAGGACAGTTCGAGTGATCGAATCACACTCACTTTTCTATCGAAGGTTTCATCCACACTCCAGGGATTTTATTTGTAATTTGGCAGTCTATCACGCCTACTTAAGTTTCACGGATATGTCCACGATCCGGGGACTTAAGTCATTGCATAGGTGATCAATCACACTCGCTTGATACTTAGCATTTCGTCCGCACTTTGGGGACTTAAATTGGTTTGTAGATGGTCATTCATACCCGAGTTGTGTCTATATGCTGACAGCACTCTGGAGGACCTAAAGTTAATTGTGGTCGTTAATCCGGTTCACACTCTGGGAATCTAGAGTTAGTGTTTATACTCCAATTCGCATTCTGGGACTTGGAGTTAATGTTTATAGTCCAGTTTGCACTCTGGGAACTTAGAGTTAGTATTTATGCTCTAATTCGCAATCTAGGAATTTGGAGTTGATGTTTATACTCCAATTCGCACTCTGGGAATTTGGAGTTGATGTTTATACTCAGATTCACACTCTGGGAATTGGAGTTGATGTTTATACTCTAGTTCACACTCTGGGAACTTGGAGTTGGCCGACATACAGTCTGTCACGTCAGTTTAGGCGTTTGAATTTCGTTTGCATTTTGGGAATGATAGATTTATCAGGATCGTGGATGGTCGATTCGCATCCACCTTAAGTTAACAAGTGAGGCCGTTAGATAGACAGATCCATCCACCTTGAACTTGGTTCAGAAATGGGCGAGGTCGTTAGGTGGATGGATCCACCCTCCTCGAAACCGCATTTATAAGTTTATACTCTAGCTCGCACTCTGGGAGACTGGAGTTAGTTGAAGGATTGCCGTGTATCAATCCTTTTCTGGCTTTAGTGTGGTTACTTTCCCCCAAGCTCGGGTTTCACTTAGCGAGTAACCGGTTGTATCACAATTACTCCCTATTTGAATAAACCCCATCGTCGGGTGGAATTTAGCTCTCCATGCATAGTGCTAGTTGTATGATGCATTTAATAAATCACAGCATTGGCTCGAAGAGATTGCATTTTATTGTTGAAATAAGAAAATACGGCAAAGTTAGTTGCCTTATTACAAATTCAAATTTCGAAATGCAGAAACAAAATACAGATGAAAAACAGACTAAATAAACAAACCCTGTCATGTATAGTAGCGACGAAGACTCTCGCCGTTCCAAGTTCTTGGCAAAGTAAGACCATCAACGGTCGATAACTTAAACGTGCCATCTTCGAGCTTTCGTTCAATCACATATGGCCCTTCCCACAATGGTTTTATATGCGAAGGAACCGCATAGATTTTATTTAAGGACGAGATCGCCAAGTTCGAACGTTCGAGGTTGGACCATAGCGTTGTATAATCAGGTAACTCGACTTCGGTATGCGACTGCACTCAAGTCAGCCTCCTCATGCTCCTCATCCAATAAATCCAGGGATTCGGCAAGTAATATAACATTTATCTGTGGATCATAGTATGCCACGCGATGAGAAGGTACTTCCATCTCGACTGGAATAATGGCTTCTGAACCATAAGAAAGAGAGAATGGAGTATGGCCGGTAGCGGATTTATGGATTGTTCAGTAAGCCCATGAAGCCATATGAAGTTCGTCGACCTATTTGCCCCAGGCCTTTTCTAGTCGTTTCTTCAGAATAGGCTTGATAACTTTATTAATAGCTTCAACATGTCCTTCCGCTTGAGGGTGTGCAACTGTAGAGAATTTCTTTTGAATGTGGAATTGTTGATAGAAATCCTTGAACTCAATGTTGTCGAATTAGGTTCCGGTGATGATGATATGTGGGAGACCAAATCTACCGATAATGTTGCATACCACGAAGTTGATCACTTTCTTCATCGTGATTGTAGCAAGGGGTTCGGCTTCCGCACACTTAGTAAAGTAATCAATTGCGACGATGGCGTACTTCGCACCACCTTTGGCCAGAGGTAGAGAACCAATAATATCAATGCCCTAGAATGTAAACGGCCATGGACTGACCATATGGGTTATTTCGGTAGAAAGGGCTCTAGGAATCCGAGCGTGTTTTTGACATCTGTCACATTTTATGGCGTAGTCCGACGCATCACAATTCACGACCGACCAATAGTATCCATACCAGAGCACTTTCTTAGCTAAAGATCTCCCACCGGTGTGATCGCCACATTCTCCTTCATGTACATCATGTAAGACTCTTTTAATTTCATCTTGAGTGACACACCGAAGTAGAGGAACAGAGTAACCTCTTCTATACATAACCCGATTCTGAATAGTGAACCATGAGGCTTTTCGAAGAACTTGACTCTTTTCACTCCTATGCTCTGGCAGGATCCCATGCTCGAGATAATTCCTAAATGGAGTCATCCATGACTCCTTATGGGGAACGACCTCAAATACCCAATCTGTTTCCATTCGATCGATGCTTAGGGAAGACAATGTTTCCATAGGAACGAGTCCCATTTGTTGTGCTTCACATGTGTTGGCTAGTTTTGCCAATGAATCATCATTTTGATTTCGCTCTCAGGGGATGCAGTAGATAGCATAATCGAACTTATTCAATATTTTCTAGACCCGAGCTAGGTAAGCAGCCAATCTTCGATCTTTGGCCTGGCACTTCCCCCAAACTTGACACACAACTAATTGCGAATCACAATAAATCTCCACAGCAATGATTTTCAAATCTCGGGCAAGTCTCAATCAGGCAAGTAGGGCTTCATATTAAGCATCGTTGTTGGTTGCACGAAAATCAAATTTTACAGCATATCTTATAGATCGGCCTTTAGGAGTTTCAAATATAACCACGACACCTGAGCAATTGTCATTTGATGCACCATCGGTATGCAGCTTCCAGATATATTTGGGAGATTCACTGGTTTCAGGAATGTCCTCTAGGATGGTAAATTCATCTATGAAATCTATTAGGATTGTCCTTGAATGGCTCGCTTTGGAGTATAGGTAACGTCAAACTAATCAGCTCGATATTCCACTTGAGTAACCTACCAGACGTCTCAGGCCACGTAAGGACCCGTTGTAACGATTGGTCGGTGTAAACTGTGATAGGGTGAGCCTGGAAATATTGATGGAGCTTCCTTGAGGCAATAACAGGACAATAAGCCAACTTCTCTAGCTTCAGATAATTTCTCTCAGCTCCGGTTAGTTGTTACTAATATAGTAGACCAGTTTTGTACTCAGTCTTCCTCCCGAATCAGGGCAGCACTGATCGCGTATTTTCTGATACCGCCAAATAAAGGTATAATTTCTCGTGATCGATAGGCTTTGACAAAATAAGTGGTGCAGAGATGTTCTGAATTAGTGCTCGGAGTGCGCCCTCACATTCTGTTGTCCATTCGAAGTTTTGTTTTCCTTTTCAGATTAAATCGAAGAAGGGAATGCACTTGTCAGTGGAATTTGAAATGAACCTGCTCAGTGCTACTACTTTCCCATTGAGGCTCTAGACTTGCTTTACGGTTCTTCGAATCTTAAGATTTCTGATCACCTAGATCTTTTAGGGATGGGTTTCAATTCCTCGAGCGTTGACGATAAGCCCAAGGAATTTTCCAGATGCGACATCGAAGTGACTTTTTTTCGGATTGAGCTTCATTCTGTATTCTCGGAGTATATTAAACAATTACTCCAGGTCTTTAATATGATCAATGGAGAATCATGATTTCACTAGCATGTCGTCCACGTATAACTCCATGGTTTTTCCAATCTAATTGGCGAACATCCAATTAACCAACCGTTGGTAAGTTGCCCGGCGTTCTTCAATACAAAAGGCATGACTTCGTAGCAGTAGAGCCCCGGATTGGTTACACAGATGGTATGCTCTTGGTTTGGCAAGTGCATGGGTATTTGGTTGTAGCCTGAATATGCGTCCATGAATGATAGGAGTTCATGTCCAGCCATTGAATCTACGAGCTAATCGATTCGAGGAAGTGGAAAACTATCTTCGAGGCAAGCTTTATTCAAGTCTGAATAGTTGACACACGTCCTCCATTTCCCATTTGGATTTCGAACGAGTACAGCGTTGGATACCCATTTCGTATATAATGCATCTCGAACAGATCCATTCGATTTAAGCTTATCTACCTCTTCCTTAAGGGTGGCAAATCTCTCTGGATCCATACCACGCCTTTTTTGTTTGACCGGGATGTACGACGGGCCAATTTTCATTGTCAACACGTATCAGAATGTGTCCAGGAAAACACGTCAAGGTTTTCCCAAAGAAATTCAACCAATTCCTCTTGTATTTGTTGGCTTAACTGAGATCCAATCTTTATCATTCTAGAATCATCGCTATCATCAATCGTGACATCGATCGCCAATTCGGCCGGCGAAGCTTGACTGTCTTTACTTTCATCTTCGCTTTCGTTATCTCTCGGGTCAAGATCTCTTTGGAATTGGTTGGTTTGCCCGGGCCTGGGCTCAGGTGTCAATTGTCAATTTTCAATAAAATGGATGCAGATAGATTCCTCTACGCTCTTTCCTTTCTCCTTTCGCTGCACCTCGCCCAGCTCAGCAATATAACAAGCTCGTCGAACAACCTGATCCCCTTGAATGACCCTAACTCCATGATCAGTGAGGAACTTTAGAGTCAAACACCATGAGGCAATGGTCGCCTTGAACTCATCTTGGGCCAATCGGCCCTTAGAAAGCATTGTACAGTGAGTCTATGTCCAATACAACAAATTGCAATATCCAGACTCTCCAACGTTCTTCGGTTCCTAACTCCACTTGCAATTCCACCACTCTAGTGGGTATGGCTGCACTTCCATTGAAGCCATTAATGCGAGGCTGATATGGTTTCAAATCTTTAGCTTCCATTTTCATTTGGTCATAGGCTCGCTTAAACAATATATTCACAGAACTTCCACTGTCAACTAAGATCCTCTTCATCCAAACATGACCTACTTGAGCTGATATGACAAGTGGATCGATAGTGGGGGCGTCAACCCTGTTAGCATCTCTATCTCGGAACACAATGTCATCATTCATCATCTTCTGTTATTTGGCCGGAGCCCCATCTTCCAAATTACTACAACACTCGAAGCTCACATGCCTAATAGAATTGGCATATGACTCCATTTCCTTCTAGCTTCGGTTTGCTGGATGAGGACCACCGCTAACAGTATTTATCACCAACCTCCCGTCGGTACAGGCGGGTTCCTTCTATCTCGCCTAATTAGTTACACAATTCTGATTTGATGGGCCCGCACCTCCAGACTGCGGCGCCCGCACAAACTGTTCTAACTTTCTTTCTCTTATCAACTTTTTAATGAGATCCTGCAAGTGATGGCACTCATTCGTGTTATGGCCGTAGTTATCGTGGAATCAAAAGAACTTTCCCGTCTGGATTTGTTTCTCTGATAATGGTTTTGGGGCAGGTTTCTTATATTAAATGGTATTACAATTCTGTTGTATACATTCTCCAGCGACGTATTCAAAGGAGTATAATTATCGAACGTGGGAGCCCTACATCGTGGACCACGATTCTGATCCCGTTTCTAATTTCGATCTCCATTACTCCTTTTCTAATTCTGTTTATTTTGAATATTCAATTGCACTTTTCTGGAGCTCTCCCTAGATTGTTTAACAACTACATTACTCTGGATTCCTTCCATACTGGGACCCGCATCATCCTTTTGCCTAGACTGTTTCGCATCCTCCCTTCTCAAGAATTAGGCCGCCTTGGAATAGGAACGGTCTAATGACGTAGGAGGTTTTTCGGCTAACCAGTTGTCGAATTTGGAATCGTGGTCAATCCCCTTAATTAGCGCCATCAGAATTGAGTTATCATTAGGATTGCTAATCTCAGCACATGCATCAAGGAATCTTTTCAAATAACGTCTATGTGTCTCTCCAGGAGCTTGACTGACACTAGACAAAGTGTTAACATCCTTCGGTCTCGTTATATGCATCCAGAAGTGCTCAACAAACTTTATTGCCAACTGGTCGAAACACGAGATGGATCGAGGTGGCAGACGGGTAAACCATATGTTAGCTATGCCCCCGAGAGAAATCGAAAAATTTCGGCATTTAACTGCAACTTCAGCTCGTGCAGCATTCATCAACTGTTCGTACTTTAAAATATGCTGATTAGGATTTGAGCTTCCTTCATAGATGGGTAGAGTTGGTGTCTTGAATTGCTGAGGTGGTTCGACATAGAGTATGTCATCGGTGAAAGGGGTATGACTCTAGGAGATTCCCCGGTCGTCGTTAGTGAGACCCTGACTTTCACGGATCATTTATCTGATCATTATCGGTATATCTGGCATCTGGATATTTTGAGCACACTGGGCCAAGCTGTGGTCAGGTTCCATGATGCGAGGCTAGGCCAGACGCGATCGACAGTCCAGGTCTCGCCTCCTTGATTCTATGTATTTAGGGATATAAGGTTCGGGAGCAGTTGATGTTGGATCGGATCTGTCCAGTTTTAGGCATCCGCTCTTGGTTCCGTAGCAGTGGTGGTAGCATGGTTGTTTGTAACATGATCTGGAATAGTACCTCCTCGGGAGGAGGGTCCAGTCTGATGGCTAGTTGACAGGCCAAATCTTGGTTGCCCATGGCTCGGTGCATGCTGATGTCCAGTAGCTTGGGTATAACTCCCATCTTGTCGTGGGTGCATGGATCTGTGATGATAATCTGAAGAAGTTGAACTCTCAATGGATGAATAGAAAGCCTGATCCCTTTTGAATCTCCTGCATCTTTGGTGATTTAGCTGATTGGTCAATTCTGCGTTGGCACGCAGCTGTTAAGTAAGTTGTTGGCAGCTCTGTGTCAGCTCTTGGATTAGCATCTGAAACTCTTCCCTGGTGATAGGGCCTTGCGGATCTGATGGACCCATAGCATTCTGATCAGTCGGAGATAGTTGCATGGGATTCTATCGATCCCGTCCCTCGGGATATGTAGCAGTAGAAGTGGTTCTCGTGTTAACCACGATGAATAGTGCAACATTTTCCTAGACTTGAAGCAAATCTACACGGGATGGAAGAACATTGAACCTGAGATCTGGATCTTCTCCTTAGATTTATCCAATCCGATATCGATAGTAGATCCAACGAGCAGGAGAAAACTTTGTTTTCTCAGTGAAAGCACCAAAACGTTTGTACCAAAATTGGGCACAATACTCTTCGGAAGTATTTGAAGAGATAAAATGAAGAAAGTAAATGGAAAAGGAGGATTATCTAACAAATACTTCAAAAATAGATAAGAAAAACACGCAAAAACACAGAGATTTAGAGTGGTTCGGCGTATGGCCTACGTCCACAATGAAATTTGTGATTTTATTGATGTTTGTTTGTTAATTACAACTGGATACAGTGGATTACAAAAGTGAATTTGGAGTACAATAGTAATCTTTGAGCACAACAGTGATTTCAGCAGAGTTTGGACGTAAGAGAGCTAAAAAGTCCTTTTTCTATAGACTCCGTGATGCTATTTGTGGGCGTAGGATGCAAATATCTCGCTTAGATCTCAAAAGACCTCTTTTGGCATGTGGATGGGCCCACGCGATTGGTCCCATGCCATTCGCACTCGATCCGTGATCGATACGAACGAATTTTGTACCGATCAAGATTTTATCCAATCGAGTTGAAGTTGAGCATGAACATTCTTTAGGTTGTACATAAGCTCCCATGAAAATTTGATGGCATTTGGATTTGTAGATTGTGAATTATAATCGATGCAAGTTTGGGATTTTTGACTGATATTTCCTTCGTATCGATCCTCTTCTTTTCGATGGTTTTGCGTTGATGGGAGCGTCTGCTTGCTTGTTGATGTGGCGCTTGTTTTTTTGATCGATCAGCATTTTATATCGAACGATCGATTCCTTCCTACGGACGTGCCTTGTTCGTATCAATACGGGTTAGCCTTGTTCGCATCGATCCACTACTTTGTTCGTATCGATCATCACTGCTCTATTTGTATCGATGATAGCAGGCTACTTCATATGGATGACTAGCGGCCACTTTCTATCCATTCTTGTGTAAGCTCTTTGTATCGATCCTCTGGATACAACTTCGTATCGATGGCATTTGTGTATTCCCATCGATCACTATAGACCACTTTGTATCGATGGAAAGCTTTAAGTTCGTATCGTTCCATTAGCTGATCGATACGTAATGGGTTGAAAGGGATCGATACGAAGATGGCAGCAGTTGACCAAGTGAATTAGGAATGATGCTACTGGTTGATGGATACGAAAAGAATGGTTGCACGATGGATGCAAAGTGTTGCACTCGATGGATATGAGACAACATCTGTAGATAGATACGAATAATTGAGGCTTGATGGATATGAACAATAGAAAACCGATGGATACAATGGACACAACTCCCCTGATAGATATGAAACCATGCGCATTTCATGGATTCGAACCAGATCGATACGAAAGAGGGTTTTCTTTGGTAGTTTGAAGGGTACAAACAAGGTGATCGCTAGAATTACATCGATCATATCTTGAGCATACGAGCTTAGATTGACTTGAAATTTGAAACGTTGGCTTTCGTAGCTTTGTTGTCATATCAATTGTAGCTTGATCCGGACTCGGATAAAATTTATCGACATCCATAGTGAACCTGTGTGTAACCGATCTTTGGGACAGGCCGCCTTTGGTTCTTAGTCAATTTCTTGGTTTCATACAAGTCTTGGATAAGAATCTACAACGCACAAGAACGCCCTTGTTGACGATCCTTTACTCCGACAGCATCTAGGGTTCCTCGAACAATGTGATATCCTACACAGGGTAAATCCTTAACCTTTCCTCCTCTTAGTAATACTACAGAATGTTCTTGTAAATTGTGGCCAATACCAGGTATATAAGTAGTGATTTCAAATCCAGAGGTTAATCGTACTCTGGCAACTTTACGTAAGTTAGATTGCCAAAAGGCGTGATAAAAGGATTTTCCTCTCACTAGCATCTTAAAAACTTTATAGAACCATATCCTATGCTACTGCATCCATAATAGTTAAATCAATTCAAAATAATATGACGATATGCAAACAAGCATGTTAATTCTGGATTACACATCCCCATTCGTTCAGACTATCTGTCTTAATTATAGTTTTTCGGATTACTATTAACCTATTAGTTTTCATGGGCTCACTAATAACCGGTTAAATTTTTATGGACTACATGTCCGATTTCATAGTTTTCATAGGGTCACTAAGAATCTATTGGTAACTCCAATATCTTTCTGTTTCATGGGTTCTCCCTAAACCCATTGGTAACGCCAATATCTTTTCCCTTATCCTAGTTTTCATGGGCTAACTAGGAACTTATTGACTTACTGTCAATATCTAAATCCAGATACAGTTTTCATGGGCTAACTATAAGCCTAGTGGCCCTTGCCAATATCCAATCATAGTTTCCATGAGCTGATTATGAACCTAATGGCCACTGCCAATATCTTTTCGGTTACAAAGTTTTTATGGGCTTACTATGAACCTATTGGCCCCTATCAATATATTCAATTAAGCTTTTAACATTTTTCAAGTTATATTCGCTATTGAGTCAACCTAGCTGGTTATTTTGCCCTTTTCCAAAGTACCGTTATGGGTTAATTACAATGTGAATAAATATATGAGAAGCAATCATAAAAGCAACAAAATAATACCAACCCTGTGGTTTAATATCCTTGAAATCAGTTTATATAAAACTTGGTTAATCCTTTCAATCTATTATTCAGGGAAAACTTCTTCAAAAACTACATTTCAAAAATCTTTATTTGTTCATTGGATTACCCTTTAAAATGTGATTGGGTTGTTTGTTTAGCAACCTTGAAACATCACTTTCGAAATCAAATAAACCTTTCGATGGTATTAAAACATTACTCAAAAATCTTTGGAAACATAGTTTCGAAGCCAATGAAAGTACCCCTTTCGAAAGTATTTGTTTTTACTTTTAGAAACATCTTTTGGGCCAAAGTGAATTAAGGAAAAAGCATCTCCTGCGAAACCATTGATAAAATTATTTTTTGATGGTTCAAGACCATATATTCAAAAGCTCAAAACCTTTTAGTAAAATTTATAAGGATAGCTTTGAAACCCTTTTTCGACACCATTTGCTTCGAAACTAATGACCCTTTACAAAGCATTTAGGAAGTGGCTTAGAACATCTTTAAAACAAAACTACCCTTCGAAAGCATTGGTGACTTCAATATAATCGAAAGGAAAAAGAACGGCAGCAGGGCTTCGACAAGGTTGGAACCTCTACTTTCGAAAGCATTATTTTTATTAGTATAGAAACTCATTTGAAAGCTTATTCTTTAAAACATAAAATGACAACACCTTCAAAAGCCTTTAGGAAACCTCTTTCGAAAATGTATGCTTCAACCCCTTTGAAAACCTTAATAAAAAAAGGCAGACTCTTCGCTTTTTAAAACAGACAAAGGTATCACCCCATCGGAAGCGATGCTTTCAACACCATGCCTTCCACCTTTCTTCAATCCACTACGTACGATCTAAGTGATACCTTGTGTATTGGTTTTGGCCTGGGTTGGTTTCGAATAAGATGGAGTAGAAGCGCTGGAGTTGAAAGGTGCTTCTAAAAAGAGGCAGAACCCATTTTATGGGTAAACCTGATTTAATACCAATTAAAGAAAACACTTTCTAACTAACCTGCCACGTATAAACATATGACTAGTTGCCTTAACTTTTCAAATTCTTTACCGAAATAACCGCTGCTCAATTTCAAATCTAAACCAAAGTTAATTTAGCAAATAATCCCTTCCACTAATCAAAACCAATATTGTAAATAAGTCCATCTAAAATAATTTAATTTCCATAACAAATCACTTAGGAAAAATCTTCAAAAATTATAGAAATTCACATCCATCATGTTATCTAACATATTAAAATTTCAGACTCAAATTCTCAATATAACTTCTGAAATAAATTTCTAAACCCAATTAACCATATTTTCCTTTGAAATTTCATAATAATCTTTCAATGGCTTGGAAAATTGTCAAAATTAATACCCAACTCCAAAATCATGTTTTACAT
Source organism: Allium cepa (assembly GCA_030765085.1). NCBI lineage: Eukaryota > Viridiplantae > Streptophyta > Magnoliopsida > Asparagales > Amaryllidaceae > Allium > Allium cepa. The sequence goes on along the minus strand of CM060945.1, from coordinate 715,632,576 downwards.
GACATAAGTTTTTTACATAGCATTCAAAGTTCATTAACAATCGGTTTTTCTCTAAAACCTCATAAATCCTCATTTGAACAATCTTGTTTGAATTAAACAAATTATAGTTCAAGCATATCATCATCTAAATTGTCATAAAAAATGAATTTAATGTTAAATCCAAAAACAAATGGTCACAAAACAAAATAGAGATGGTATAAATTATTATTCACATTGATTAAGATAAGGAGATTGGATTAAGGCTGATATTTATTCCCTTAGTATTAATCCTTAGCTTTACTTTGCTTTCTCTTCTCTTTTCCTCCTAGCAATGGCCGACTCCTCTTTACGTTTGTGTTTTGTTCTTGCACATGAATGGGGAAATGAAACGTGAATGGTGTAGGAACGAGAACATATAAGGTAAGGGGTTATGTGTGGCTAATTCCCGTTATGACCTTATGTAAATTAATTAACTTAAAAACCATTCTTAAGCTCATCTAATTAAATAAATTGAGCATGGCCCCTTAAGTGTTTATTCAGATCTCAATCCCATTTTCGCTTAACATTTACATTATTCTATTTAATTTATCTAATTAAATCTCCTTAAAAATTAGGGGTGTTACACTTATCATTTACAAAACTTAATTTCTTAACATAAATTGGAGAACCACATATCTTAAACCATTTAAGACTATGGTTCCTTCCTAGTTCATATCTTATTCAATATCGTAACCTATGTTTTAGATGAAATTAAATTTAACATATGTACTTACTCTTAAGCATATCCTTATCGAAAGAAGTAACTCAACTTCACTCATCATCAAACACACAGTGTCTAACAAAGTCTGATTAGTCCTTATTGTTACATCATTTTGTAGCAGATGGAGGAGTGACTTTGAGAGTGAATATTATTCGCTTTTAGATACTATTAGAACTCTTATAAAAAAATACTTGCCTAGTCGATCAAATTGAATTGTGTTATTACATTTGCATGTTATATTTTCTACTTCTATGTTATATGAACTTATCATAGATATATAACTTGTATATCAAATACACATACTCATATCAAAGATAATTCATCGGTGAATTTAACAAAGTAGGCGGATTCACTTTTAATATCATTAGAACTTGGTTCATATATATATGTATGTATATCAATTCAAAGAGTTCGTTAACTCTTTTCTCGCTCCCATAAAGTGGGTAATTTGCATTTAATCATTTGAGATACAATTCACAAGTACTATAGGGTTTATAATCGTATGATTAAAGAATTTATTCTCAAAGAAACGGAAATCCATAATTCCAAAACTAATTGTTCAATATTTTAGACGCTTATGCATTTTCTATAGCCAAACATCACTATGTAATGAAAAAGACCATCATCGAAATGCTGATGCACAAATTTAATTTATAATGTATATTTATAATATAGTATAAAAATAAAGCTGCTTCTATTTCGGTTAATGCCAAAAATAATTGTTATTTCATAAATATTACATGGCATATAAGGAAGTAATCTTTCAAAACTTGAAGCGTCTACTTGAAAGCGTCATATATTATGCTCTCATTATTTCCACTATTACAGTGTAAACATTTGGAATAGGACGCTCTATTAAAACACTCACTATGGGCAAATTGTTTCTTATTCTACAGTTAATTTAATGTCGAGAGATTTAGATCAAATATAATGATCTCAAAAAAGCTTTACAGAGAACAACCTTTTTTAAGAAAAATAGGTTTGGAATAGAAATGATATTTCTTGTTTTCTATTAAGAGTCTACTAATATTTTAAACAATTTGTTTTCTTATGTCCCTTCATGAAGCAAAATTGACCGTTCGCTCTCTTCAACTGAATTATGCAAAATTATTATCATTCCTGAACATTTATTTTCTCCTTTAAAAGGTAGAAACGTTCAAAAGAGTGACCTTCGCCACAAGACTGTATAGAATTTTTATAAAAAAGCATTTAGCCATCCTTAACTTTTTAAGGATATTAAATAAGATGCACTTAAGTAATGCAATCAAAATTATTATTTCAGTGATCGAGCTTCAAGGTCTATCTATAGTCCTAGTTCTAGTGTTGTTTCTAACACTCCGAAATCTTTATTGCGTCCAATCGTATCAAACACATAATCTCACACAGTGACTTACTTTCCTATTTTGAAAGAAACATTTCACTTCAACAGAAGACCGATTTTCCGACGTCAAGTCGGTATGGCATCGGAAAATCTTTTTTCGATGCCTTTCCAACGCCATTTTCAGCTTCGGGAAAATTAGCATGGATAAAAATTCCCATGCCTTTTCAATGCCATGAATTAGATGTTTTCCACCGCCACACATTTTATGATTTCTAACGCCTTCCCGATGCTATTTTTCTGATGCCTTTTTGATGGCTTTTCTTCAACGCCTTTCCGATGCCATTTTCCTACGTCGTAGACGACCCACCTTTCTAGACGGTTTAAATCAAAAGCCACACATGTCTAATTCAAGCCATTCAAAAGAAAGGATTGTCAATGGGACTTAATAACAAAATAAGATAAAAGAAGGAAAACAAACACAGAATCTTGCATCAGAATGACAAAATATAATTATCAAATAAACAGTTCATGAAGTTGTTTTACAATATACATTTGCTTACACAATTTTTGCAACATAATCGGAGTACAATCAACAACATACCAAAATAATGCAGCAGAATAACACTAAATATAATATACCAAATTCCGTCTTCATCCTACCAAAATAATGTCTTCAAACATTCAAAAGCTCAAGCTGATCCAAGCAAATGTAAAGACAAAACACTCGAGTCAAAACTATAAGTTCTTATGTAAGTTAAATCAATAACAAGTAAATATGAGTGTAATAGCTTCAGAGATTTTTACGGGCATTCACACCTCCTATCAATTGTACAACATGAGTGCAATAACTTAAGAGATGATACGCGATTTTTCATCTCCTAAAGATTCGTTAAACTATCTATATGTATTAAGATACACTATGTATGTAGTGTCTGTTAGTAAAGTATTAACTAAGCATTAAGGCTTTACATTGATTCCCTTTAACACATTTTTTAGTAGATAGTTTATGCAGGTCCTGTAACACAAATAGTAACGTCGGCAGCCAGTAAGTCCCTAAACGTACCATACTAAAACAAAATCGTAGTGGGTACATATAAGGATAAAAGTATGATATGGCACGTGAGGCAATGTCAAGGTAGGATACTACCAGTTTGGGCCGCAGGGCTGGTGGTAACGCATCATAGTCAAGACCGCCCACCACGTCCAACACCTCCAAAATCAAATCAAGGTGCACTGGTCAAGCCATCATCAAAATAGTAATACGAAGTGGTGTGTCCGCAAGGGTTAGCTAGCCCACTTGGCCCTGGCAAGACGTCATGTTTTAGTCATTTCAAATTGGTACAAGTGTTGGGGTCATCCATTGTAAAGACCCGTAAATCCGTACTCCTTGAATAGACACTAATCTCCATTGATTAATTCAAGATGAACGAAAATACGAACCCTTAGGGGTTTAAGAAAAATTTAGGAAAAGAAAAAGAGAGAAGAAGAGATTAGGAGGTAGAAAATGGAGAGAAAAGAAAACATAAAATAGAACAGAAAGAAAATAGATCACTTTAAAATAGAAAGAAAAGAGAATAGAACGGAACAGAAAAACAAATAAACAACATCAGAATCTCACAATTCGCAGCGGAACAACATATAATAATAAATGAATAATCTTTAAACAAAGAACTATATCAGTTATTACATTTTATACATTACATCACATTTTAATTACATCATATCATCAGAGTGTACAAAAATATTCAACAACATCAAACAGTGCAGCGGAAAAGAAATACTATATAAGTAATACGCCATGCCATCCAGCTTGCCTCCAGCAACTCCAGAATATCCTGATAAACCTTAACTCTTGACTGCCCGTGTGGAAATTGGTGGGCATCCAGAGTTTAGGAAGGAAAACAATAAACTCCGAGTCAGTCGTGTGACTGGTGTGAGAACTCAAAACAGTTTATTTATCTTTAAAATCAAAATAGAGGAATATTTTTAAAGTCAATTCGCAATGCTTTTAAAAATGAGACTACCATAAGACCTCCTGTCACACACACAATGCAAACGCAGACTTGGAGAAGATTTCTCCTTATGATAGCCAAACATGCTTGATACGCATTAAAATCAAATCAATTTTGATATTATTATTAGTGCATAGTGTATAAAACGATTTCGAAAGTAGAATATAAATCTTAGCCAGCATAGGTACCATTATATTATGCCTACTATAGCTACTTCTTGAGGAAGCAGGTTCTACAACTAAAACTGTACAAGTTTCGTATTGTTTCTTTGGATTTCCAACAAATGGTCAGGCCAAGGAACTTCCCATTGCCACATGAGAATGCCTCTGGAAAGACATCCCCGAGAACCAAACCGGAACTCTGCCAACACAAGGCCGGGTTACCCCTAACTGGGTAACTACTGACATGAGCATGCCATTCCCCGATCGTAAACGACCTTTCTCACGGGATCCCGATAACCAACAACCACAAAGTAATAAATTCGTAGTAACCACATAGGTTAAATATCTAGGCTCCATACCATGATACCACCTCTATCCAGAAGGAAATGTACATACCCTAAAGGGATCTACCCCTCATAACCTTGCCGCATCTTTCCTGTTTTGACCATTTCCGGGGTGTGAGGTTCGACGAAGTCACGTCCACAAAAACATACTTTATACAAAAGCCATGCTTTGGGTCAACAAATGATCATAGAAATGATCACCAAGATAGACGATCAAATAAATGATCCTATCACAAATAATCAACACAATGATCATTTACAGCAACACTCAGCATGTCACATTACCAAATTGGGAATATATCGCTGATAACTTCAACTATATAACCTCTGAGCTCGTACGTCTCAGAGAAGGGTGTTAAGCTAAAAGAATAAATTCTCCGCCACCAACAGAAATATATTTGAAAGAAATCTGCTTTATATCTCAATTTGTAACGTCAGACATACAATCCATACAAGTCTGTTTCGGGCTCGAACAAAACCGAAGGCACTTACAAAGAAGTCCTTGCAATCCGGATATTCACAATCCTGATCGGATTTCCCATCACTTAGGGAGTCTCTATACCGCTGCAACTCAGTGCAGAGACAATCGACAGGTCATCCTATCGCTCTCGCAAATACCGGGTCTTCAACACCGATCTTCAATGCAATTATAACGACGTATCACATATTCGGAATGGGTTATACGACCCCATGGTCCTTTCCCGGTTAACCCGAATAGTGAGCGCTTATTCAAAAATAAGTGTAGCATTCACATTCAAACAAATCACATCAATTACCCATTCAAAGGGAAATATTGATAGTCGGTTATTGAACTATCACTGGATATGCACACATCACCAGATTCCAAATAATTTTCCAAATTATTTATTTTCCAAAATATCTTTACAAGATATATTATTTTCAATACTTCAAAAATAAATCAATATTTATTTTTTTAAACAAATTCCACTTTCTTTTATAAATTCCTTAGTGAATTTATATTCCAAAATATTCATGCATATACGTTTTCAATTATTCATTTCAATTTATCTTCAAAAAGATAAATTCTCAAAGTATTCACTTTATATTGGAAAACATTTCCATACTTATTTAATAAGTAATTCACAAATTTTATTTATTTTCAACACTTAGAAAATATTCAATATACTTAAATCGAGATTAAGTATATATTTCATTCTTTAAGGAAATCATTCTCTTAAACATATTTATTTGGGCCAAAACGAATGTTGCGTAAAACATTGTTACGACAACCCAAAATCACTAGTATAGGGATTCGAAATTTCCCAATACTATACAAAACATTTCCTTTCGGAAATCATTTACTATAACCACAGTGTTATAGTCCATCATCTCCTTCTATTTCTCGAAAACGTCTATTTCAACAATAAATGTTGAAATCTATGGTTTCGAATCTCAACACATTTTAAAACATTGTTCGATCGTTTTAATTCTATTTAAAACATCCAAATCCAAAACAATTTCTTTAACGTGTTATTCATTATTCAAAAACGTGAATATACTTCATTAACAATTTCATCCTTTTATTCATTTTAATTCAAAGGATTATTCACTATTCAAAAATGTGAATATAACTCCATTTATAGGTTTCAACAAATTTTCTTGTCAAAATAAGTCATTTGTGAATTTATAAAACAACGCTTATAAATTCCATTTCTATTTATTTATAAAAACTTCCTTTTTATAAATTCTTTTATTAACCTATTCCAGTTTATAACTCAATTATAAACTAAAAGTTTATATTATAAGTTAAATACTTATAAAACGATTATTTTACAAAATCGTTCCTTTAAAGACTTTCCAAACCATAAATCTTATAACTTATAAGATTCATTTTTTTAACCAAATCTATTCTTCAAATAACTTCACAAATTTATAATTCTTACTATTTATAAATTTCATTTAGAACTTCACCGTTTATAATTCTATAAATTTCATTCTTTAATGAAATTCATTTTCACTTCATTCAAACACTTATAAAAACTCGTTTTATAATTTCAATATTTCAATTTATAAATATCCATTTATAAATCTCTTATATAAATCAATTCATATTAATATTTTAAAAACGTCCTTAAACTCCTTTATAATTTCATCATTTTGATTTATAAAATAATCAAATTTTATAAATCCTATATTTAAACTTTTCACAATTATTTCAGAAATCCCAATTTAACTATTTTATAAAGTCATTAATTCCTTATTTTCAAAAAATCAGCTTTTAACTATATTTCTTAAAAATCATAATTTTTATAACTTTAAAAATTATAACGTTTATTTATTTATAATGGATCAATTCCAAAATATAGTATATTCTCAAAAATCAGTTTTTAACTATATTTCTCAAAAATCATAATTTTTATAACTTTAAAAATTATAACGTTTATTTATTTAAAATGGATCAATTCAAAAATTATTTTACAAAATGTATACTTTTCAAAAATCACTTTAAAATCATTTTAAAATTCCAAATTTGGTCCAATGATGCTACACACCAAATAGTCAATCACGACAACAACGATATCATATATCAATATGATAATCCATCAAATATCAAAATATCTGAAATCAAATAAATACTGTTGAGGAATCCAGTTGGATCCCTCCAACCTGTTTTCCTACATCCACAAACATTAACACAATACCAATTTCGCTCCAGTACGAAATTATCGCGGTATATGGGATTTAAATATTATCCGCTTAATAGACGGCGTAATAGGGTCTCATCCGCTAAACAAAAAATGCGGGAAATCAATAACTCCAATATATACATATGCCAATATATATATATTGCTACTATATATAATACCAATTTCACTGTTTATGAAATATTCGCGGTATATGTTTTTAATAAATAACATCCGCTTACTAACGGCGTATAGTGTCTATTTTAACAATCAATAGATATCAATCATCATTCAAACATGCATTCAAATATTTTAAATCTAACTATTTAAAATAAAATCGAAACTGATTCGATTGAGTGAGAAGTTCTCACCTTGATTTAATTTCGTTTTAGCGATTTATTTCGAATAAAATTAAACGGACGTTTAATTTTACCCAAAATTCTCACTAACTCCAAACGATTCCAAACCAACTCCATCGCGTAGTGCTCGACGATACGATTCCAACGCAACTGGTTTCGCGTGTTTTTGACCTCGTATAAAAAGTTATGATAATATGAAGTTACACGATTTTATAATTTAATAATTACAACTAAATTTATAATTTCTTTTAACCTAGCTTATCCCATGCCACAAGATCCCTAGCCTCCAAATCACGACCGTCCACTGCATCTCCTTCCCCTCCGTTGTTCACGCGTGCAGTATAGAGGCCGAACCCATGATTGATTTTTAGGGTTTAGGAAATCGAACACCACGTTGAACTTAAACTCGATCAGCTTGCTCCATGACGTGCGCCTCACCTTCCTCTATGCTCGGCCCATGACCGGCCACGTGCGGCTCCTCCATGAATCTCGAAATGCGTGCGCAGCCGGCCCCCTTCTTCCACGATTTGCCGCCAATCCACTCACCCATTCGCGATCATAGCCGTTGAATCTCTAGCTCTCATCGCCCTCTTCAATACTCTAGTTGAAAGTTTAGCCTAATAGTCGACGGATTTGGAGTAATCGAGGGAGGAAGGTCGAACGTTTCTGGCCATTGATGGGGTGAACGGCGGCTAGGGTTAGAAATTAGGTTTTGTTTTTTTTTTTCTAAATTATGAAGAGGGTGGGTGTATTTATAGGAAAAATTCAAACACTATTCATCCGGAAATTCCGAACTCCGATTTACGCGCCGTAACCAGCGTTTCTAGGGTTTATCCCACGTTCCGGACACAATGGAACAGGTTTCGAAAGCTAATTCGGACATCTGTGCGAGTTATGGCTATAAACGCTCAATTTGAATTAAACCGATTTAAACGATTTTCTAGGCGTTTTAATTTGTACTGGACAAACGGTAAATCCAATCGACTTGAAATTTGAAACCTTACAATAATAACACATTACGGATCCGATGAAACTAGTTTCGTCGAAATCCAAGACTTTTTGAAAAATGGCTATTTTAACTCGCTAGATTAAAATTAAAAATAATTCGATGCGTTTCGAGCTGCTACGATCAAACGATAGCTCCAATTGACATGAAATTTGAAATCCGGTAATAACTAACTATTACGGATCCAATGGAACAGGTTTCGTTCAATTCTGAGACTGTTCAAAAATTGACTATTTTCACTAGTCGATTAAATATTAAAATATTCAATTTTCACAAATTAACTTTTAATTCGATTTTAAAAGTTCTAAAATATCGTTCTAACTTCAATATGATAAAATAAAATCTTACAAATCATTTTCAATCATATTTAACCCGATTTTCAATTATTTCCATAATTTAACATATTAAATTATCGATTTAATAATCCAATTAAATCCAATAATTCAAATAAAAATTTATTCGACTTATAAATTCACTTATAAATATTTAAAATTAATTAAATATTCAAATTTTAATTTATAAAAAATCCTGGGTCGTTACAATCTTCCCCCCTTAAAAGAATTTCGTCCTCGAAATTAACAAGTAAGAAAAGTTATAGAATTTATTAATTTTCCAAAATCCATAGTCAAACTTCTTACAATAACTTACTAAGTTTTCAAATCATACTTAGTTATCTTTTCAAAAACAACTACTATTGTTTAACTTTCAATTCCAAAATCAAAGTTAAAGTTTTCAAAAAAATTTCCAATTTTCTCAAAATTTTTCTAACGCCTTAAATTTTCGAAAAAATTCGCCATAGTCTCCTTTGCGAGGCTCGATCCGAAAAAAAAAATGACAGTATATATATCACAAATATACATCTCATCAAGTAATGAGGCATCCCGAAGGGAAAAAGTGTAAAAGTACGGTATTTAATCCGAGATATGTACCTTATATTTTATTAGCAAGCATATACAGCTAATATAGCGCGAAAGCGAGCTCCAAATGCGAAGCAAACGCGATCCGCACCTACTAATCACTCAACAAACAACATGAGAACATGCATATATGACAATAGTATCGATATACAACATATAGCAACATAATAACTATATATGTCAGCATAGCAAATGAAACAAACAACAAATGCAAACATCAACCAACTAACATTCAACAAATTCATAACCAATATATATTCATTCATATTCTCATTAATATTCAATGAATTGGTTTTTCAATTTAATCACATTCGATTCATATACAGTGGATGTTTTTACTAACATTCATTTTCAATTAGTTTATATTCACTAATTCATATTCAAGTTGGTTCACTTCCAATTCAAATTCAATTCTATTTAAGTTTCACTTAATTTCCAATTGAATTTCAATTACTTTAGCTTCCAATTTTATTAAATCAATTTCATTAACACTTAATGAATTATATACAATCAACTAACAATCATATAACAATCAATGTATATTAATTACAACCAAATCCCTTTGCTTACAATTGGTTTAATTAATTGATTTTCATTCAATTATTCAACTTTCTAATAACATTAGATTTTAATGAATTACACTTATATTCATTATTTCATATCAACTTAATTCATATTTAATTGGTTAATATTCAATCCATTCATTCAATTCAATTATAACAGTTGAATTTTATTTATATAACTCAAATTCATATTTATCACTTAACTTTATTACTTTACTTTGATATCAATATCAACTTCATTCAACATCACTTAAGTTATACTTCCATTTAACTTTAAATTCATTTTTATTTACAACTAAATTCATAAATATATTCATATAGTTTCACTTCTTATATATATAAGTTTATTCACAATTGTAAATCACTTTAATTATAATTCAACTCTTATAATTCTTTTGCTTATACAATTTATTCTTTTATTTAGATTATTCAAACATCTAAACAATCAACTTATATACACTTTAATAATTCTGAAAAATTATTTCTTTATATATAAAATATACTCAAGGTAAAATTATTTCATTTACCCAATTTAAAACAATATTATGTCGGTTTATCTTGTTTAAGAGTTTAGAAACTCCTATCTACGATAGTTAGCAAGACTACATCGACCAGAATCCATAAACAATTAACCGATAAGTCAACACAATATAAAACAATTTTATATTCACTAACAAATACGCTCTCATAGCTATTATTACACTCAAACTCATTCTAGAGTACTGCTGACTCTATCTCTAATGAGTAATACCCAACAGAACCATGGTTGTCGCTTAACCATAAGCTCTGATACCAAATGTAAAGACCCGTAAATCCGTACTCCTTGAATAGACACTAATCTCCATTGATTAATTCAAGATGAACGAAAATACGAACCCTTAGGGGTTTAAGAAAAATTTAGGAAAAGAAAAAGAGAGAAGAAGAGATTAGGAGGTAGAAAATGGAGAGAAAAGAAAACATAAAATAGAACAGAAAGAAAATAGATCACTTTAAAATAGAAAGAAAAGAGAATAGAACGGAACAGAAAAACAACTGAACAACATCAGAATCTCACAATTCGCAGCGGAACAACATATAATAATAAATGAATAATCTTTAAACAAAGAACTATAGCAGTTATTACATTTTATACATTACATCACATTTTAATTACATCATATCATCAGAGTGTACAACAATATTCAACAACATCAAACAGTGCAGCGGAAAAGAAACACTATATAAGTAATACGCCATGCCATCCAGCTTGCCTCCAGCAACTCCAGAATATCCTGATAAACCTTAACTCTTGACTGCCCGCGTGGAAATTGGTGGGCACCCAGAGTTTAGGAAGGAAAACAATAAACTCCGAGTCAGTCATGTGACTGGTGTGAGAACTCAAAACAGTTTATTTATCTTTAAAATCAAAATAGAGGAATATTTTTAAAGTCAATTCGCAATGCTTTTAAAAATGAGACTACCATAAGATCTTCTGCCACACACACAATGCAAACGCAGACTTGGAGAAGATTTCTCCTTATGATAGCCAAACATGCTTGATACGCATTAAAATCAAATCAATTTTGATATTATTATTAGTGCATAGTGTATAAAACGATTTCGAAAGTAGAATATAAATCTTAGCCAGCATAGGTACCATTATATTATTCCTACTATAGCTACTTCCTGAGGAAGCAGGTTCTACAACTAAAATCGTACAAGTTTCGTATTGTTTCTTTGGATTTCCAACAAATGGTCAAGCCAAGGAACTTCCCATTGCCACATGAGAATGCCTCTGGAAAGACATCCCCGAGAACCAAACCGGAACTCTGCCAACACAAGGCCGGGTTACCCCTAACTGGGTAACTACTGACACGAGCACGCCATTCCCCGATCGTAAACGACCTTTCTCACGGGATCCCGATAACCATCAACCACAAAGTAATAAATTCGTAGTAACCACATAGGTTAAATATCTGGGCTCCATACCATGATACCACCTCTATCCAGAAGGAAATGTACATACCCTAAAGGGAGCTACCCCTCATAACCTTGCCGCATCTTTCCTGTTTTGACCATTTCCGGGGTGTGAGGTTCGACGAAGTCACGTCCACAAAAACATACTTTATACAAAAGCCATGCTTTGGGTCAACAAATGATCATAGAAATGATCACCAAGATAGACGATCAAATAAATGATCCTATCACAAATAATCAACACAATGATCATTTACAGCAACACTCAGCATGTCACATTACCAAATTGGGAATATATCGCTGATAACTTCAACTATATAACCTCTGAGCTCGTACGTCTCAGAGAAGGGTGTTAAGCTAAAAGAATAAATTCTCCGCCACCAACAGAAATATATTTGAAAGAAATCTGCTTTATATCTCAATTTGTAACGTCAGACATACAATCCATACAAGTCTGTTCCGGGCTCGAACAAAACCGAAGGCACTTACAAAGAAGTCCTTGCAATCCGGATATTCACAATCCTGATCGGATTTCCCATCACTTAGGGAGTCTCTATACCGCTGCAACTCAGTGCAGAGACAATCGACAGGTCATCCTATCGCTCTCGCAAATACCGGGTCTTCAACACCGATCTTCAATGCAATTATAACGACGTATCACATATTCGGAATGGGTTATACGACCCCATGGTCCTTTCCCGGATAACCCGAATAGTGAGCACTTATTCAAAAATAAGTGTAGCATTCACATTCAAACAAATCACATCAATTACCCATTCAAAGGGAAATATTGATAGTCGGTTATTGAACTATCACTGGATATGCACACATCACCCGATTCCAAATAATTTTCCAAATTATTTATTTTCCAAAATATCTTTACAAGATATATTATTTTCAATACTTCAAAAATAAATCAATATTTATTTTTTTAAACAAATTCCACTTTCTTTTATAAATTCCTTAGTGAATTTATATTCCAAAATATTCATGCATATACGTTTTCAATTATTCATTTCAATTTATCTTCAAAAAGATAAATTCTCAAAGTATTCACTTTATATTGGAAAACATTTCCATACTTATTTAATAAGTAATTCACAAATTTTATTTATTTTCAACACTTAGAAAATATTCAATATACTTAAATCGAGATTAAGTATATATTTCATTCTTTAAGGAAATCATTCTCTTAAACATATTTATTTGGGCCAAAACGAATGTTGCGTAAAACATTGTTACGACAACCCAAAATCACTAGTATAGGGATTCGAAATTAAAATAGATATATAAATCCCAATACTATACAAAACATTTCCTTTCGGAAATCATTTACTATAACCACAGTGTTATAGTCCATCATCTCCTTCTATTTCTCAAAAACGTCTATTTCAACAATAAATGTTGAAATCTATGGTTTCGAATCTCAACACATTTTAAAACATTGTTCGGTCGTTTTAATTCTATTTAAAACATCCAAATCCAAAACAATTTCTTTAACGTGTTATTCATTATTCAAAAACGTGAATATACTTCATTAACAATTTCATCCTTTTATTCATTTTAATTCAAAGGATTATTCACTATTCAAAAATGTGAATATAACTCCATTTATACGTTTCAACAAATTTTCTTGTCAAAATAAGTCATTTGCGAATTTATAAAACAACGTTTATAAATTCCATTTCTATTTATTTATAAAAACTTCCTTTTTATAAATTCTTTTATTAACCTATTCCAGTTTATAACTCAATTATAAACTAAAAGTTTATATTATAAGTTAAATACTTATAAAACGATTATTTTACAAAATCGTTCCTCTAAAGACTTTCCAAACCATAAATCTTATAACTTATAAGATTCATTTATTTAACCAAATCTATTCTTCAAATAACTTCACAAATTTATAATTCTTACTATTTATAAATTTCATTTATAACTTCACCGTTTATAATTCTATAAATTTCATTCTTTAATGAAATTCATTTTCACTTCATTCAAACACTTATAAAAACTCGTTTTATAATTTCAATATTTCAATTTATAAATATCCATTTATAAATCTCTTATATAAATCAATTCATATTAATATTTTAAAAACGTCCTTAAACTCCTTTATAATTTCATCATTTTGATTTATAAAATAATCAAATTTTATAAATCCTATATTTAAACTTTTCACAATTATTTCAGAAATCCCAATTTAACTATTTTATAAAGTCATTAATTCCTTATTTTCAAAAAATCAGCTTTTAACTATATTTCTTAAAAATCATAATTTTTATAACTTTAAAAATTATAACGTTTATTTATTTATAATGGATCAATTCCAAAATATAGTATATTCTCAAAAATCAGTTTTAACTATATTTCTCAAAAATCATAATTTTTTATAACTTTAAAAATTATAACGTTTATTTATTTAAAATGGATCAATTCAAAAATTATTTTATAAAACGTATACTTTTCAAAAATCACTTTAAAATCATTTTAAAATTCCAAATTTGGTCCAATGATGCTACACACCAAATAGTCAATCACGACAACAACGATATCATATATCAATATGATAATCCATCAAATATCAAAATATCTGAAATCAAATAAATACTGTTGAGGAATCTAGTTGGATCCCTCCAACCTGTTTTCCTGCATCCACAAACATTAACACAATACCAATTTCGCTCCAGTACGAAATTATCGCGGTATATGGGATTTAAATATTATCCGCTTAATAGACGGCGTAATAGGGTCTCATCCGCTAAACAAAAAATGCGGGAAATCAATAACTCCAATATATACATATGCCAATATATATATATATTGCTACTATATATAATACCAATTTCACTGTTTATGAAATATTCGCGGTATATGTTTTTAATAAATAACATCCGCTTACTAACGGCGTATATTGTCTATTTTAACAATCAATAGATATCAATCATCATTCAAACATGCATTCAAATATTTTAAATCTAACTATTTAAAATAAAATCGAAACTGATTCGATTGAGTGAGAAGTTCTCACCTTGATTTAATTTCGTTTTAGCGATTTATTTCGAATAAAATTAAACGGACGTTTAATTTTACCCAAAATTCTCACTAACTCCAAATGAATCCAAACCAACTCCATCGCGTAGTGCTCGACGATACGATTCCAACGCAACTAGTTTCGCGCGTTTTTGACCTCGTATGAAAAAGTTATGATAATATGAAGTTACACGATTTTATAATTTAATAATTACAACTAAATTTATAATTTCTTTTAACCTAGCTTATCCCAAGCCACAAGATCCCTAGCCTTCAAATCACGACCGTCCACTGCATCTCCTTCCCCTCCGTTGTTCACGCGTGCAGTATAGAGGCCGAACCCATGATTGATTTTTAGGGTTTAGGAAATCGAACACCACGTTGAACTTAAACTCGATCAGCTTGCTCCATGACGTGCGCCTCACCTTCCTCTATGCTCGGCCCATGACCGGCCACGTGCGGCTCCTCCATGAATCTCAAAATACGTGCGCATCCGGCCCCCTTCTTCCACGATTTGCCGCCAATCCACTCACCCATTCGCGATCATAGCCGTTGAATCTCTAGCTCTCATCGCCCTCTTCAATACTCTAGTTGAAAGTTTAGCCTAATAGTCGACGGATTTGGAGTAATCGAGGGAGGAAGGTCGAACGTTTCTGGCCATTGATGGGGTGAACGGCGGCTAGGGTTAGAAATTAGGTTTTGTTTTATTTTTTTTTTCCTAAATTATGAAGAGGGTGGGTGTATTTATAGGAAAAATTCGAACACTATTCATCCGGAAATTCCAAACTCCGATTTACGTGCCGTAACCAGCGTTTCTAGGGTTTATCCCGTGTTCCGGACACAATGGAACAGGTTTCGAAAGCTAATTCGGACATCTGTGCGAGTTATGGCTATAAACGCTCAATTTGAATTAAACCGATTTAAACGATTTTCTAGGCGTTTTAATTTGTACCGGACAAACGGTAAATCCAATCGACTTGAAATTTGAAACCTTACAATAATAACACATTATGGATCCGATGAAACTAGTTTCGTCGAAATCCGAGACTTTTTGAAAAATGGCTATTTTAACTCGCTAAATTAAAATTAAAAATTATTCGATGCGTTTCGAGCTGCTACGATCAAACGATAGCTCCAATTGACATGAAATTTGAAATCCGGTAATAACTAACTATTACGGATCCAATGGAACTGGTTTCGTTCAATTCTGAGACTGTTCAAAAATTGACTATTTTCACTAGTCGATTAAATATTAAAATATTCAATTTTCACAAATTAACTTTTAATTCGATTTTAAAAGTTCTAAAATATCGTTCTAACTTCAATATGATAAAATAAAATCTTACAAATCATTTTCAATCATATTTAACCCGATTTTCAATTATTTCCATAATTTAACATATTAAATTATCGATTTAATAATCCAATTAAATCCAATAATTCAAATAAAAATTTATTCGACTTATAAATTCACTTATAAATATTTAAAATTAATTAAATATTCAAATTTTAATTTATAAAAATCCTGGGTCGTTACATCCATCATCGTTCTCTTTCTTCAAATCCGTCAAATGCCACCAGTTCAACCATTTCATTCAGGATAACATCCACCGCATACGCAGTTGTTAAAATGATTCCAATATTGACAGAGAGTATGCTACTAAGAATCCCCGGTCTCTTTTATAACCAACGTCATTTTTCACACTGGTTGGTTCTTTTACATTTCAACACCGATTCATATTTGATATCAAAATATCATACTCATTTCAAAAATATCACTTCATTTCAAAGTACCATATTTACTCAAAATATTTCATTTTTACTTGAAAATATCACTCTACATTTCCACTTAGGTTATAACCTCATTTAACCACATTCGCATTTAAAACAACGATTTAAATATAAACATTCGATCTTGTAGAGTTTGAAATTCTTAGAAAATAGTTTGAATAGATAAGGTTTAAAACAGTTTGATATAAAATAGTTTGAGTATTGAAAGTGGTTTACATAGTAAAATAGTTTGGAAAACCAAAATAATTTGAATATTAAAAAGATAGATTTTAAACAGTTTATATTAAAACAATTTATTATGAAAATAGTTTCAAATCAAACTGTTTCTTTCCATTTCAATAAATCTAGGCCCATGTCCAAATTTCAAATCAACAAGCTCAATTTTCAATCTTCCAATTCAATGACTCAATTTTGATTTAGTTCCAAATCAACTTTATTTCAATTTGTTCGAATTAATTTCAACTTTCGAAACATTCATTTTTAACTCTAAATTCGATTCAACAATTCAATGATTTAATTTTCAATACAATTCTTATTTTAAATCATTTCAATTTATATCAATTTCAAGTCCAACTTCAATTTACTGATTTGAATCACTAAAATCAAATTAAACCTCATTGTACAATTTATGATTCAAACTTTAAAATAATTAATTTCCAAA
This sequence comes from Allium cepa, assembly GCA_030765085.1. Classification (NCBI taxonomy): domain Eukaryota; kingdom Viridiplantae; phylum Streptophyta; class Magnoliopsida; order Asparagales; family Amaryllidaceae; genus Allium; species Allium cepa. The sequence continues at coordinate 715,615,068 of CM060945.1, read as the reverse complement.
TTTATCATATATTGATTATACTTCGCATTTCAATTTTAACAATTTCCTTTTAACCAATTTCAGTTTCAACATTTCAAAGCTTGAGGTAGAAGTAATTCAATTCATATAGATCCATAATTTATTTCCTTTAAAACAATATCATTTAATCAAAATCCAAAAATTCAAGATTTTAAAAACCATTGAATTTAACCAATCCTATGTCTGTATATAAATTTCTACCCTATGACCAAGTGATCAGTTATTTCAATTTTAATTTCAAGGACCGATATACATTATTTCAATCCAAATTAAAGTGTCATAGGTATATAACATTTCAATCTATTTCTTAATTTATTCGAAATAATTCAAATAGCAGTTTATATATTGTCACTTAATATACAAAGTGATAATAGGAATATATAAAAATAAATAAAATCCAATCATCCATAGTGTCAACAAATAAACATCCATCATGGTCAACATCCAAATTAACCAATAAATCACAGCAATTAACTAGTTATCAATATCAGGTATTTAACTAGCAATTCAATTTCAAATTTAACTGTCAATTTAAATTCTTTTCAGTTCAAACCAAATGTCAATTTAAATGTCAGTTCAATTTCCAAACAACAGTCAAAAAAAAATAACTTCATGATTTACATTAGCTAATATCAGAATCATTTTAGTATTTGTGAGCGGGTTTATTCTCTCAGCTTTGATTTATAGCCAATTAAAAATCCAATAAAAGCCTAAAAATTTGAACAGTCTCTAAATTCAACAAAACTAGTTTCACGTGGCCCAAAATTTCGGTACGAACCCAATGGAAGAAATGGCGCATGAATTCGAGTTCGTATGCAAAAGTTATTTATATGTTAGAACATATAAATTTTAAAATTAAATAAAAAAATAAAAGAAGGGTAAAATGATAAATTCATTACCATCCAAACCCTACTCCTCTCGTATGTGAGACAACATCCATCAAGCCGCCACATCAATGTTCCAAACGCCGCCGCTGTGGTCATCACCTACCAGATCCGAGACCAACAACGTCCCTCCATGTCACGCCGCCCTACCTAGCGACACACGCGAACAGCCGGCACTGCCCACGCCTGTCCGCCGCTGTTGCCTACTATAGCCGTTTCTGGCGAACACATGCTCCTTCGACAAGATCGAACACCATAGATTGACTCTACTAATCATCCACTACCTCACAACAACCTCCGATCATCGATTGGTCAACGATCCACCATTGATCGCGAAACCTAACAACAGAAGGCTAAGAAAGATCACCAATTTATGGACACCGGAGCCTCCAATCGAAAAACAAATTGCAGACACACATTACGTTTGTCGAGAGCTTCACCATAAATATAAATTATGATAGGGTTTGTGTGATAACCCAGATTTTTGAACATCTGTTAATTGGAATGTAGCAGGATTAAATTTATTAAAATACCGATTTGTAAGTTGAACAAGTAAAATACTGATAAACATCTGGATATGTATATGAATTTGAATCTATAATAAATGTTGAGTTATAAATATTTGGAAATGATATATCTTATGGTAAATAAAAAAATAAAAAATAATATATATATATATATATATATATGTATGTAAATAAGATTTATGCAAACCTTATAATAAAGTGTATATGTGTATTATAATTAAAATTCAATGTAATATATATATATATATATATATATATATTATAATTGGGAGGTTAAGTTTTGAATTTAATATAATAATTTTCAAAAGCTATTTCAAGTTAAATTTTATATATTTTAAAACCATAAAGATAAGTATTTATTAATTAAAGTATGATAGTTCAAATGAGATTTAATAAAAAGAGTTTATTATGCTTTCTTTTTAAATATACATGTACTAATTATGACTTGCATATAAAGATATAAACATAGATTAATAAAAATAAATATGAAAAAATGAGAAATATTGAATAAAGATTTAAAACATTTGTAAGCTTTGTAATGCATGCATTTAGACATTCGTAAACTAAGATAGCATGCAAAATCACAAGTGTCAAATTTCTTGTCTAAATGGTTTTCTTCATTCTCGATTTTTATAAACTGTTAGAAAAGCAAGGCTGTAAAAAAAACAAACAAAAACATTGAAAGCCAAACCAGAGAAGATAAAAATAAAAGTAAAAACTAAGTCAACCTCAAGCTTTCAATCTCAAGCAAACCTAGAACCAGATTCAACTCAACCCAATCAAAGTTCAAATCCAAGCCTGCTATTACAAAGATCAAAACCAGATTTTTAGATTTCCAAACTATTCCTCTGTTCATCAATACGTGAGTAAACACCTTTTAAAATCTAAAATAGGTTTTTATACTTTGATGTTTTTGCTACTATAATATGAACTGCATTGATGTTTTTTAAACTGGTATGTAGTTGAAAATACTCTGTATATTGTGTGCATGTCTGTGCGTATATATACTGGCCTCTGTTGTTTACATAGACTCAAGAACAACATATTAAATTCATATCTTCCTATCTAGATAAATTCAAGCTTTGATCTCTAAAAAGAAAATGTTTGTAACATTTTAATTTCATTTTTAAAAATAGTTCCAAGTGGAAATATTTACAAAATATGTAGAAAATAGGAGATTATAGAGAAATCTTTTCAAATGAGAAAATTAATGATCATAATTTCGAGTTTTGATTTTACAATTTGGTTCATACTTGCAAACGATGATTTTTGATGGTAATATCATGATTTTTAAGTGTGTGAATGTCAAGTTATCTCGAGATGATCACTTTTGGGTTATTCGACGAATTTTGAAAAACGACGTCGAGTTGTAGGTTGTGCTTGTTGCCGAAGGTAGCTTGAAGGTTGGAGATCATTGAAAAAATAGTGGAAGAATTTTAAGGTGGTCGCCGTGGCCAGGCGTCGTCGATTTAGGGTTTAAAGTTGGTCTTGGTCGAGGGTGTTGTCAAGATTCGTGCGCCGACGAGGGTGGATCGGAATCGATCGCATGTGGAGGGATTGGCGCATGGGGTGGTGACATTGCTATGGACAAGGCGGCGTGGGTTTCGGTGGACGAGATCATCGGAGCGAGCAGATTTAGTCGATGGGTTGGGTGCCAGGTAGAGATGGTTTGGCTCGATTTTTGATTTGCTGTCGAATTCGATGAACTGGTTGGTCAAAGTGTTCTTGTAGGGTGTCAACGAATTTGCTGAAGGTTTCAGCGAGGATCGGGGGTGGTCAGCTTGTCGGTGCATGTGCATGCATGCACGTTGTACTTGGAAGTTGTAATGGAGTTTGGGAAGAAGGGTGTTCTCGTTTTTGGCTCGGGTCGACCTCGCAGACGTTTGCGTGTTGACTCGAGGTAAGTGAGAACGCGTGTGTTGCTCGGGGGTGGCTCGGGGTTGTGTTTGCCTTAGCTCGGGTGGTTTTGTTAGTTAACAGGTTTTAAACGTGTAAGTAAATTTTGTAACTGGGTTTTTTTAAAAAAGTAAATAAAAAAATGAATAGTTTTATACAAAGCAAAATGTTTTAAACAAGTTTAAAGTTTTAAAAGTTATTAAAATGATTTAGTTTTCAAAAGAATATTTAGCCAAGTTTTAAAAGTATATTTAAGATGAATATGTTTTCAAAGCAATATAAACCAAGATCCAAAGTGTTTTCAAAGATTTAAAATGTTTAAGATTGTTTTATTTAAAGTAATGGGGAATTTTAACGTAAGGGCCTTGTTTCACCAAACAATATGTTTTAGGACACGGCTTTAAAATAATTATTTTGCAGGACAAAATTACTTCGTACCCTTATCCGTTCCATTTTCTCTTTCGCTTTCTATCATTTTTCACAGCTGCAAACCAAAACCAAAAATAGGTTTTAGAAAATAAACGATTGATTTCCGTTCCCAATATTTGTGCCACAACGATTACAAATCATTTATCAGAGCCGCATTTAGATTTCAACTACTTCAGCTTCATCAATTTCAGCTTTATCGATTTCAGCTTAAACTAAAATACTTTCATCGGGCAATCTCTGCAATCACCTCAAACTTAAATGTGGAACAAGTAAGCTGTATTTTATTTTGATGTAAATGTTTTAGTTAGATGATAAATCATAGATAAGTATTCTTTCTTACTGATGCTAATGATAGATTTTGTAATGGATTTAAGGTATTTTAGTTATTGTTATGATGTAACATAATCGACATATGTTTATTTAAGCGTACCTAAATATTCAATGGCAGACGCTACTAAACCCTAGGTGTTACACTGAACAACTTACTTTTATTTTTTGCTATTTATCAATTGTTTTTTTATCTGAAGTAGTCATTCACGGTTAGATTTTCTTTGCTATTTATGGGTTGTTATTGCTTGTGTTTGAACAATTAAGAAATAAGGTCTATAGATTTGTTTATATGTAACAGTTTTTATAATGCATGTAAGATGTTTGATGTATTTGCACTGATTTAATGTGATGTAAAACAATTCACATTCAACATTTTAAAAAGATAAATCTGTTTATCTTTTAATCTAAATGATTTAATAGAAGAATGTAATGGATTTAACATGTTTGTTTATCTTTGAGTTGCTTTAATGTAATTTTAACTTCAGTACTTGAAAATCGTATGCATTGTGTAAATACAGTTATGTTGTAATGTTCCTATGTTCAACAGTTACCAAAGATAAACATATTTCTCTTTTACTATAATTATTTCAAATCAACTTAACTCTTATTTATCTTAAATAGTGGCTAGTATATGTTATACATGTTTGCCCTTTTTATTATTATTTAAAAGTTATTACAAGAAATATACAGCAAATTTACACCCTGTTTAATAAAGATAAAAGCATTTATGTTTTTTATGTATAGAACAATTTAATTAGATAATGAACTATATATGATTTCATAGTCAGTAATTTATATATGTATAACTCTTCAATCGTACTAACATATTATTACACATGATAATCTTCATGCAGGATACAAATGAAGACAAGATCGCGAAAAACTAAACTTTTTATTGAAAAAGCTACATGTATATTCATCAACAATAGAAAACAGTGTATTAATCAAAGACCTATATCTAGTCCGTTTTGTCATGAACACATTCAGTATAAATCTTTGTCCGTAACACCATTGGCAAGTTTTTTTCCTTAATTATATATAATATAATATTTAATTACATGTTGAATTGTTGCATACCGTATGAACATGTTACTGTATTTAACTGCTGAACAAAGGTAAGCACATTTAGCTTCATTTGTGTAGGACTTAATTAGATGTTTAGCTTTACTTATATTTTAAAAATAGCGATATATGTTTAATAAGCTATACATGTTTAGCATTAATTATATTTAATTACATGCTTAGCATTAGTTATATTTGAAACAAGATGTACATGTTAAACTAGTTTCAAGTTTTATTCATTATTTAAATTTGTATCATACCACATAAACATGTTACTATATTCAACTACTGAAAAAAGATAAACAAATTTAGCTTTATCTGTATGGGATTTAATTAGATGTTTAGATTTACTTACAGTTGAAAAACAGTGATAAATATTAAACAAGTTTGCTATTTTATTCATTATTTACAATTATTACATACCATATGAAGTTGATTTCAAGTTTGCATAAAAATGATAAAAGCATTTATGTTTTTCTAAAAAGAATTTAATTACATAATAAATTATAACAAAATGCTTTTAGTTTTTTTGTGAATATCAAAAAATATGCTACTGTATTTTACATAGTTACTTATTCGGTATATCAATAACTATCAAAGCTTATTGCAAATGTAAATATCTCTATAATCAATATGGTTTAAGGGTACTATTGAATTGGCTGCATATTTTTTTATGGATCATGTTTTTAGCATTTTATTCACTAGCTTCTATATTATTAACACTACTTTATACAAACTACTTAACAATTCCTCATTGACAAAAAATAACTTAATCCCAAGAAAATACAAAATAATTAAAAAGATAAACCATATTATCTTTTCATACAGACTACTGTGCAGTACAATGTTTTTTGATAAAATTGCTTTGATTTATGTGCATTATGATTCTTGAGCAGAATGATATTATCTTCATGAATATGCAAAAATAAACGTAGGATTCCAATTAATGATATTATTTTCAATAATGTAGGACGAAGTTGAATCAACACTGCAAACCTCTCAAATGTCTGAACAAGAACAATTAACAAACTCAAATGAAGAGAAAACAATTTCAGAAAATCTTAGTGAAGCAAATTTTGATTCTCAAGACATGAATATTGAAACAGAAGACTCAAATGATGTTGCTATTTTTGAGATTCAAAATAGACCGAAAAGACAGAAAAAACATCTGTACGGTGGAACATAAGATGTAATTTAGATGATGTGTACAAAGTTTTGATGACTGTTAAGGGAAAAAACATTCTGTCTGCTGAAGCAAAAAGTTATATCAACAAAACACCATTCAAAAACTTTTTTAATATGTTTCTCACCAATGGCATAGAACGGCAAAACATACGGAAAAGCACTGCAAATTTAGACCAAATAATTACTTCTTTCAGTATTAAAGAAAAAGCCTTCAAAATTGGAAACAAACCGCTGAAAATCACACCTGAAGAAGTTAGCCTTATATTTGGACTGCATTTATCTGGAGAGGACTTGTTTCTGATACCAACTTCAAATAAAGCCACAGCAATGGAAAGTTTTTCAGAGTTTTTGACTACAAACTTCGAAGAAAATGACATAATAAGTCAGAAGACAGTCACAAGAAGGATGAAAAAAATGATAGAGGAAGAAAATGGGAATGAAGATTTAGTCAAATTATTGTTGTTGTTGTTGATTATTACATTTTTCTTCCCTAACAATCAGAGCTACATGCAGTGGGGATTCTTATCAAAGTTGTTAAACTTAGGAAAATTGAACTCAATCTCTTGGCCGAGAGCAATATGCGAAAATGTCATGAAAAATGTTCAAAAATACTGTGCTAAGCCAAGAAGCACACCTGGATGTACTATGGTCTTATTGGTATGATTTTAAAACTTCAACTAAATATAAATATATTTATACTAATGATTTGTACAAAAATGTTAAATATTAATGCTTATTTGCATGGTCTTATTGGCAGTATTGGTTTTGTGAAAGGACACAAATCATTAATGAAAAAGAAAATTTGGAAAGAAAAATCCCAAGGACGAGAAAATGGGATTTGTCAAAATTAAAAAATTTGGACCTCGACGAAATTGACAATGATTAGGTATGCTACTTTTATATATATTTCTTGATATATATATATATATATATATATATATATATATGTACATAATCAAAGATATTCAGCACATAATGAAAAGCTATTGACAACGATAAGTTTTAATTTTACCATGCTTAAAAGTTATAAAAGATAAAAACATTTATATTTTGATGTAAATGATTTAATAACAAGTTAGGCCTTAGTTATATTTGACATATAGCCGTACATATTAAATATTTTTCTTGCTTTACTCATATTTTTAATTTATTACAGAAATTACACCACTAAATTAAACCCTAGTTAAAAAAGATAAAAAAAATATATGTTTTTACCGAAAATGATTTAAGTACATAATGAACTATATATATTTGTTGATATACAAAATTATATGAGTACGTATGTGTATATGTGTGTTATTTAATAGAGATAGTGTTCTGAATTTATGTAGTTTGTAGGTTAGTTAATTACAAATCTATATTTATATGTAACGACTATTGTGTGTGCACTAAACTGTGACGACCCGAAATTTTCGAGCATTTAAAATCGGAATATTTAATTGATTTTAAATATTTAATATAATAATTTTAACTTGAATTTCAAATATCACCATTTATTTGATAATTTAAACTATTGAAATAAATAATTCGAAGTTGGGTAACTTGTTGAATCTAGAATTTTAAGTCTGCTAAAAATAATTTGAAGGCTTGAAAAATTTATTTTGATAATACTGAGATAATAGAAATTGTAAAATTGAAATTAGCAGTGGTTTGTTCAATTTTGGAATTTTATCGTTTAAATAGAATTTAAAAATAGCCTTCCGAGGCACAGTCTCGGAATTAGATGAAACCAGTTCCATTGGATCCGTAGTATTGTGTTATTATCGGGTTTCAATTTTCGTAGATTTTGGGTTCGTTGTGTGAACGCACGATATAAAAACGCGTTGATAAATTTACATTGAAAATTCAACTAAAATTATATATTTATATTCGCATGTAAGTAACCTTCATCAGCCGACGTTCGCTCACATCACGTACTCTGTCTTCCCTCATAAGCTAATGTTTTCATTTTTAGGTCGAGCCTTCTTCGAGAATCCATGCGTTCGGTCATATTAACAAAATAGGGCCGAGGTCTTCATTTTTAATTTGATAACCCTAAATTATAAAAAAAATGGCAACTGCTCTCTGATTATAGATCGCGTCTCCCTCCTCCATTCCTTTTCGTTTCCAAAAAAAAAAATCATCTAAACTCAAAATCGAATCCATGGCCGAAGCCGAGTCCCTCATCTCAAATCCCTATTTTCCTCTTTCATAAATCAAAACCAAATTCGATTGTCAACAAAAAAAACTAAAAAAAACAAATATTGGCAAGCTCGAATTCGCGAAGGAGGGAGGCACGAGGCAGCGTCGATGCGAAGTCAAATTTGGGCGCGCGCGAGAAGGTTAGGTTCTGTGAAGCACGGAGGCTCGGTTCGATTAGAATGAAGGGTTCGGTCGCGTAGATCTCGATCGCGACTTCTGGCGTGGTGGTGAATTAATCTGGGGGGGCGCGAGTTTGATGTTGGAGTCGCGAGGTTGTTTTGGGATTGATGATGGCTGCCTTGAGCTCGCGATTTGAATTTTTGTTTCGCTTTGATTTGCGAAGCCGTGGGTTGGGAAGGGGAGGAGTTCCAGAGTAGTTAAGGTATTTGTTTTTTTTTTTAATTTTTTTTTTAATTAATATATATGTATATATGTTAGGAAATAGATTTCTATTTATAAACTTTTATAACTACATGTATATAGTAAAAGAAAATTTACATTTACAGTAAGATGAATAGAAGTTTTTTTTATTTAAGTAAATATAAATTCAGGAAAAAAATTATATACATTACTGTGAGTATAAACCATTTCCGTTTAAATATATATGCGTAGATAGATTAGGAAATTAATTACAGTAAGTTATATGTTAATTCTGTTTTACTAAATAGGATAACGGGAAATTTTAGTTTAGAATTTAATATATGATTCTAAAAAAAATGAGAAAATTTTATATGTCGAAGAGTTTACACAAAATTTGATTTACGATCTATGTAGATATTTTTGTAAGTGTGTATATATAGGCTGAAATGGAATTTTTATTTTCTTAGAATTTAATAAAATATGTTTATAGGTAAACAACGAATAAAATATGTTTTCAAAAGGAAGATAGCTTTGTAATTTACTTGTTTAATTAATTTAGAAATGGTTAAAGAAAAATTATTTTAAACCCAAAGTATCAGTAACTATTTACGATAAGTGATTACTCAATTAGTTTAAATAAAAAATTATTTAATTTAATTAAGTTTAGCAAATGGAAATTACTTGTTCGATTTATTCGAATATTAACAAAAAATTAGTTAATTAAATTTATTGAATGGTAGTTAATTATTCAAATGGATCAAATGTTAATAAACTGTAAATATTTATACAAGGTCTAAAGTTGTAGGGAAAACCAGGCGAGTTTGAAATGGATGGCAAAAGAAAGATCAAAGGAGAGTTAATCCCACTCAGTTGATAATTTAAATTTAAATGTTTAAATTTAAATAATTGATTGTATGGTTGGATTGATTGATGTGATAGAGTATAGTATAATTTTAATTTGGCATATTATGTAATGCTAACGTCTGTGGATGCAGGGAAAACAGGTTGGAGGGATCCAACTGGATCCCTCAACATTTATTTAAATTATTTAAATTACCCTGTTATGATGATTTGATATTTTATGATGGATTATGTTGAAATATTGAATGCTATGGTCTGATTGGATAATTGGGTATAATGAATTTCCAGAAAAAATATATAACTTGGATGTTGGAAAGAAAAGAAAGGAAGTGAATTTGTAAGTAAAATAATTATGGAAATTTGAATAAATTTAAGAATGAAATAAAAATAAAATAAAGTGACATAAGAATTCTAATTAATAAATCTTGAATATAGAAAGGAGATTTTTGAATTATTAGAAAGTTAATGAATTGTAAACTCCAATGCTAATATATATAATAACAGAACATTTATTTTAAATTTTGAAAGGAATAAAGAAGAAAATGGGAAAAGCCTGAAATTTGTATATTTCAGTTAAAATATTTAAAATCAAACAGCAAATAATAATAAAAATAAAGTCCATAATTAATAAATTTTGAAATGAACCTAGCAAGTAAAGAAATTTATTTCAAATAGAATAAACTGGAAATCAATTTGGGAAATTGATTTAAGCGCTTGAAGTTGGAATTTTCTCTGGATGGCCAAGTACACATTTTTAAAAGTAAATTTGTAAATATAAATTAAATGTTTTAATGTTGTTTTTAAAGAAAGCAAGTTTTGTAAAATTTATTATTTCTAATATTTAATTTATAAAGCAAGTATTTCCTTTTAATATATTATAGCATTAATTATTTAAAAGTGACTTAGTATTTGTTTTAAAAGTGAAAACCTGGCTTTATATTTTTTTTAAAGTAACCTTATTTTCTCAAATTCATATAGTATGTATTTTTAACAATTATTTAAGTAGTTTTATCCTAAATGATTTAAAATTTATATTTCAAAGTAAAATGTTTTAAATTATGTTAAAAATCCATTTTTGTGCTTGGTGATTTCAGAGGAGATAAAAAAATATTTGGGAAAGTTGATTCTGAAAAGAAAGATGGTTTTGAAACTGTTTTCAAAGGATTGAAAATAGAAATATATCTTGTGAAGATATTTTTGAGATTAATAAATAATTTGGAAAATTATTTATGGGTTGATGGTTGTTTGTGAATATAATTGATAGTTAAATAACCGACTATCAATATTGGACAAATGCGTTGATCGTTTCGAAGAGACCGGGATCGAGATTTATTTCTCGAAAACTACTTCGATCCGGTTTGTACGTTTCGTGTAAACGATTTTGGATTCGAAGATGGAGCAGTGAAGTGCAAGGGCTAGTCGCTACTAATCCTGAGGATATTTCCAAAATGGATGTAGTAGGAATAGTGCCTTCGGTTCCGTTCGAATCCGGGATGGACTTGTATGGATGAATGCTTGCGAAACAATCGTCAGGTGGATGATGGGCATTTTAAGGGATATGTTCTATAAAGGTAACGCTTAGCCTCAAGCCATGCAGCAAGGCTAGGTGGGTAGCACCCAAGCATGGTGAGGTCATTCCAGTCTAGATGTCCCTTTTTTTATTTCGGCTTAGTGGGCGGTTGTTGATCCCAACCGCGGGGTGATCTCACTCGGGATTATCCAGTAAGGGATGGTTCCGGCCTTGTGTTGCAGGGGAGCGGGCGTACTCCTCGGTACGGTGATCTAGGCCCCGTACTGCGACAGGTGGTACCCCAGTGCCTAGTAATTAGTTGGAAATCCATTCTCCCTACGTGCGTTGTATGAGTTTTGTTTGTATTACCCACTCTGTGGCTAGTAGCTGGAATTTAATGAATGTAACAATTTCGGCTATTTTATAAGTATTGGTATATAGACCCTATTATAATATCAGAGGATTTCTATAAAAATTGTTTTAGCTATCGTAAGGTAAAAACCCGACATGTTTATTTGTTACGTGGTCCTACGAGATGCTTTTGTTTTCAAAGGATTTTTGAAAACTCTGATAATCAATTGGGTGTGATTTTCTCACGCTGGTATTCCAGACTGACTCGGGTGTTATTTAACTGTAATGCCTGGGTCAGACCGAGTATTATAGGATACAGGATATGATGCTATGGAGCTCAGGAGACGAGCTGGATTGACGATGCGTACATTTGTACTTGTATATATATATATATATATATATATATATAGATACATATATATATATATTCCACTGTTTGAGTTGTTGTGTATCCATTGTATGTTATTGATGTGAGCTGTGACTGATGTACTCTGATGATGTAATATATGTAAACAGATATATTTGATTTTGAGTAAAGATTATTTACTATCTATTATATTTATTCCGCTGCGATGGTTAGATTATGTTGTTGATTTAGTTTTCTCTTCTTCTACCTCTTCTTCTTAATCCCAAATGGTTCGTATTTCTATGCAACTTGAGTTGATTGTTGTAGAATAGTGTTGATTCAAGGGGTACGGATTTGCGGGCTGTTACAGTTGGTATCAGAGCTTAGGTTGGAGATAACCTTGGCTCTGGTGGGAATTACTCATTTAAATTTGGGTCCGAAGTACTCTAGAATGAGTTTGAGGGTATTAATAGATATGAGCGCGTATTTGTTAGTGAATATAAATTGTTTTAATATTGTGTTAATTGATTTATTGAGTGGCATACGAACCTTCGTCGACACAGTCTGCGCAACTGTATTGAAGGGGTTTCTAAACACTTGAATAGAGTAATCGACACGGTATTGTTTTAAATATGGGTAAATGAAATAATTTTACCCAAAAACATATCTTGATATAAAGAATAGTTTTTGAAAACTATGTGGCTAATATATGGTTGCTTGGATGTTAGAAATGATGATATTAAAGTATTATCATTGTTAAGGGAAAATTTTAACTAGAAATTGAAAATATAACAAAAGTTTAAGGAAATAAATTCATTATGAAATGAAATTTATAAGTACGAATTATAAATGTAATTTATAAATTCAAAAATAATTAAATGAGAATTTGTATGAGCATAACTGTGCAAATGATTTATATTTAAAATTCATTTAAGTAGGATTTGGAAATTTAAATACCGGAGATTTGGAAGTGTTTTAAGGATAAATGATAGCATTATTGTTTTGGAGATATTTCTGAATGGAAATATGTTTTAAATGGATTTTGGAAGTGCTATAGCATTGAAATCACTTGGATTATTGGAAAATAATTTTGATGATGACGGCCGCATCATCAGTATTCATTTTCGAATTTCTAAGTGATAGATTGCTGCCAAAATTTGATTTGCTCAGAAGAGCTAGTTGTTTTTGAAAATTTTCAAAGAAATATGTTGGGAATAAAACCAGGATTGGTTTAAATTTTGAGAAGTGTGATTTGAAAACCAAAAGTCGGGTGTTTAAAAAAAAATCCTGATGAGATAGGTTGTAAGCTTATAAATTGAGATGATTTTTAAATCAGGAAGGAATTATAAGTTTTGAATGTTGGGAATTTAATTTTAAGTGAAAAGTTAAAAATGAAATAAGCTTGGATTGGAGAATAACATTTAACTGGATTGAAATAAATCGAATAAGCTGAAAATAATCTCCAGTTGTATTCGAATTAAGTTGAAATCAAATTGAGTTAAATAAAACTGAGTTAAAGTAAAATTGAATTGGGATGGGAATTCAATTGAATTATTGAATGGAATTAGATTCTTACCTGAATAAATTAGAATAACTTGTAAAGGAATCAAAATCCATGGAACAAAATATGCTTGGATATAAATAAGCATAAGGCTTGAGTTAAAAATAAAAGAATAGTATATTCAATCCTATGAGGAATGGAATTGTATAAACTAATAAGTTGTGACTTATTAAATTGAAAATGGAATACAATGCCCAAAATCAATATTTTGATGAACTGAAAAATGAAAAGAGAATCCAAACTTGAATTATAAAATAAATTTATACCTAAAAAAAATTAAATGAAGTGATATTTGGAATAAAAATTCAAGTGTTGGATTATAAATAAAGGAAGAACTAATTAGATAATAAATTAGTTAATGAAATTGAACGGTGAGTTTATGATGAAGTTGGAAAATAAAACTCAAGTTATAAATTACATTCGACTTGGATCGATAGTGATGTAAATGTAATTACATTTGGTTAATAAAATTTGATGGTAATTTAAAAGTGAATGGTAGAATCAGAACTTGAGTTATTAATTCAGATTTAACTTGAAGTGTTAACAAATTAGATATAATTGAAATGTATCGAATAAAAAAAGAAGGGAAATGGGTTTAAATAGTAATGGTTTGGATTGAAAATAAAATCCAACTAAGTGGAAATAAATTGGAAATGGCCATGTAATAAATTGGATGGACTGAATCTGGAAGGTTAAATTTGATAATAACAAATCAAATGAAATTGTAAATTTTAAAAGGGAGATTAAACTGAAATAGAATTAAATTGAATGGAAGAGAAAGATTTACTTGAAACGAAATTAGCTTAAGTATAAAATTGGAGTGACTAAATCTAAGCTAAAAGATGGAAAAGAGTTGAATTGAATTCAACTAAAAATTTAGTTAAATAATAGTGGATTAGGTTTAAATCAAATAAAAATAAATTTCAATTGAAATAAAATTCGGTAAGTTGCCGATAATATTTAATGGAATGAAGATACTTAAATAAAAAATTGTAAACCATTTAAATTATTAAGGGATTGAAATAACTTGAGACAATAAGGAAAATAGAATGTTTCGAGTTTGTTAGAATGGTTTAAGTGAATGTGGATAAACTAATTACATTGAATAAATAAATGATGGAATAAATAAGTATCAAATGAAGTGTTGGTTTAAATGGGTTGAGAAATGGTTATTGAATGAAATAGCCTGGATTGCTTTCGAGTAAAAAAAAAGTTTGGAATAAACAAATATGGAAAGAAATGTAAATGAATGGATTGTGGATGAGATTCAAACAGAATGTGTCGAGCTAAATAAATGGTTGTGAATGAATTAAAATAAAAAGGAATTTTAACTGGTAATAAAGTTGAACCTAAGTTGTTAATGGTTTTGAATGGACTAGTTTGGTTAATAAAATTTAAATGCAATGAAACTGAGAATACGTGGATTGTGAATAAATCCGAAATGGAATAGAATTAAGTGTAAGTTGAGTCGGAGTCAATTCAAGTTGATTATAAAACTCAAGTGCTTATTTATCCACATAAATCTCGACAAATTGCAAAGAATAAATTGTTATTGAATGTAAATAGAAGTTATTAAAATGCCTTGGGTGGATAGGAGTAAAATAAATTGGTTTTGAAAGCAATTGAATTAAATATGAGTTCAGTTTGCTTAAAAATAAATTAATATAAGCAATTGAGTTTCAAAACCATTCAAATTGATGAAGTTATATACGAATGGATTGAAAAACATTCACATTGGATGAGAATGATTTATAAATTAATTGAAACAGTTGATTTAGCATAAAAACTATATAAATTTCTTACGGAAAAATGTTTGGTATAAGTTTCTTTTAGAATTCATCTGTTTTAACTACTGAAGTTAAGTGAAATGCTATTAAACTTCATATATTTAGCACTTACATGTTTAAATTGAGTAAGTACAGGTACCTGGAAGCCGTGTGGCTGGATTTGGTTGTGCTATTTGCTAAAAATAATAAGCCGCTTGCTTAAAATGCTAAATAAGGTACGCCTACGCAATGAAAATAGGAAATATGAACTGTTTTTGGTTTTTCCGACCGTGTGGATCGATGTATATATATTTATCTCTTTTGTCAAATTGCAAAAGCTCCTCCGTACAAAGGAGACTCTGCCAAAAAAATTCGGAAATTTTGGGAGTTAGAAAATTTTAGAAAATTATGTTAACAACTAATGAATTCAAATTGGAAACTAAACTAAATTAGTAAAGGAAACCAACTTAAAGTAATGATATGAATTAGTTATTAATAGAAAATAAAATTTAAAGTTTAGAATTGAAAATAAATTGAATTCGTATGGAAATGAAAGAATTAATTTGAATAGGAATGGATATAAACTAATGTGGTAAGATGAAAATGAATATAAGAAACATATGAAATGCTTATGTTAACTTAAGTAAGGAATGGTCAATTCTTAATTGGAAATTGAATATTGATAATATAAATATATTCCAAGTTAATATTTGGATGAATAAATATTGGCATTTTGTGAGAAAGTGGATAAAATGTTTTGGAATGTTGTGAATGGGTATTAGTGCTAAGCAGGATATGCAGGTATTGTAAAAGGGAAAGGAGAATTGGTTTTTGATTTCAAGAAGATAAGTTTGAAATGCTCGACAAAAAGGTATGTATTTAAATTTGGTATGAAATTTGATTGGGATTTGGATTGAGCACTTGTCCTTTTTGTTTTCTTTTTGGATTTGGGAGGCCGTAGAGCCATTTTGTAGTTGTACCGAGCTAGCCGCGCAAAGGAGACGCTGGCGAAATTTTTCGGGAATTTACAGTGTTAGAGAAATTTTGAGCAAATTTTGATAATTCAAATTTGGTTTTAAGTTAAAAATTTGAATTGATAAGTAAGTAATTTTGTTTGAGGCTTATGGGTAAGTTGGAAAGGTTAGGAAGAGGGTTACTGAGTCTTTTGATAAAAAGATTTGTTTGGTAAGTTGTTAAAACCTATTTGGGTTGAGGGAATAGTTAACGGGATATTGATCATTCTTCCTAACTAGTAATTTCGGGGACGAAATTCTTTTAAGGGGGGAGGAATGTGACGACCCGGAATTTTCGAGCATTTAAAATCGTAATATTTAATTGATTTTAAATATTTAATATAATAATTTTAACTTGAATTTCGAATATCACCATTTATTTGATAATTTAAACTATTGAAATAAATAATTCGAAGTTGGGTAACTTGTTGAATCTAGAATTTTAAGTCTGTTAAAAATAATTTGAAGGCTTGAAAATTTTATTTTGATAATACTGAGATAATAGAAATTGTAAAATTGAAATTAGCAGTGGTTTGTTCAGTTTTGGAATTTTATCATTTAAATAGAATATAAAAATAGCCTTTCGAGGCACGGTGTCGGAATTAGACGAAACCAGTTCCATTGGATCCGTAGTATTGTGTTATTATCGGGTTTCAATTTTCGTAGATTTTGGGTTCGTTGTGTGAACGCACGATATAAAAACGCGTTGATAGATTAACATTGAAAATTCAATTAAAATTATATATTTATATTCGCATGTAAGCAACCTTCATCAGCCGACGTTCGCTCACATCACGTACTCTGTCTTCCCTCATAAGCTAATGTTTTCATTTTAAGGTCGAGCCTTCTTCGAGAATCCACGCGTTCGGTCATATTAACAAAATAGGGCCGAGGGCTTCATTTTTAATTCGATAACCCTAAATTATAAAAAAAATGGCGACTTCTCTCGGATTATAGATCGCGTCTCCCTCCTCCATTCCTTTTCGTTTCTAAAAAAAATCATCTAAACTCAAAATCGAATCCATGGCCGAAGCCGAGTCCCTCATCTCAAATCCCTATTTTCCTCTTTCATAAATCAAAACCGAATTCGATTGTCAACAAAAAAAAAAAAAACAAATATTGGCAAGCTCGAATTCGCGAAGGAGGGAGGCACGAGGAAGCGTCGATGCAAAGTCAAATTTGGGCGCGCGCGAGAAGGTTAGGTTCTGTGAAGCACGGAGGCTCGGTTCGATTAGAATGAAGGGGTTCGGTCGCGTAGATCTCGATCGCGACTTATGGCGTGGTGGTGAATTAATCTGGGGGCTCGAGTTTGATGTTGGAGTCGCGAGGTTGTTTTGGGATTGATGATGGCTGCCTTGAGCTCGCGATTTGAATTTCTGTTTCGCTTTGATTTGCAAGGCCGTGGGATGGGAAGGGGAGGAGCTCCAGAGCAGTTAAGGTATTTGTTTTTTTTTAAAAAAAAATTTAAATTAATATATATGTTAGGAAATAGATTTCTATTTATAAACTTTTATAACTACATGTATATAGTAAAAGAAAATTTACATTTACAGTAAGATGAATAGCAGTTTTTTTTATTTAAGTAAATATATATTCAGGGAAAAAATTATATACATTACTGTGAGTATAAACCATTTCCGTTTAAATATATATGCGTAGATAGATTAGGAAATTAATTACAGTAAGTTATATGTTAATTCTGTTTTAGTAAATAGGATAACGGGAAATTTTAGTTTAGAATTTAATATATGATTCTAAAAAAAAAGAGAAAATTTTATATGTCGAAGAGTTTACACAAAATTTGGTTTACGATCTATGTAGATATTTTTATAAGTGTGTATATATAGGCTGAAAAGGAATTTTTATTTTCTTAGAATTTAATAAAATATGTTTATAGGTAAACAACGAATAAAATATGTTTTCAAAAGGAAGATAGCTTTGTAATTTACTTGTTTAATTAATTTAGAAATGGTTAAAGAGAAATTATTTTAAACCCAAAGTATCAGTAATTATTTACGATAAGTGATTACTCAATTAGTTTAAATAAAAAATTATGTAATTTAATTAAGTTTAGCAAATGGAAATTATTTGTTCGATTTATTCGAATATTAACAAAAAATTAGTTAATTAAATTTATCGAATGGTAGTTAATTATTCAAATGGTTCAAATGTTAATAAACTGTAAATATTTATACAAGGTCTAAAGTTGTGGGGAAAACCACGCGAGTTTGAAATGGATGGCAAAACAAAGATCAAAGGTGAGTTAATCTCACTCAGTTGATAATTTAAATTTAAATAATTAAATTTAAATAATTGATTGTATGGTTGGATTGATTGATGTGATAGAGTATGGTATAATTTGAATTTGGCATATTATGTAATGCTAACGTCTGTGGATGTAGGGAAAACAGGTTGGAGGGATCCAACTGGATCCCTCAACATTTATTTAAATTATTTAAACTACCCTGTTATGATGATTTGATATTTTATGATGGATTATGTTGAAATATTGAATGTTGTGGTTTGATTGGATAATTGGGTATAATGAATTTCCAGAAAAATATGTAACTTGGATGTTGGAAAGAAAAGAAAGGAAGTGAATTTGTAAGTAAAATAATTATGGAAATTTGAATAAATTTAAGAACGAAATAAAAATAAAATAAAGTGACATAAGAATTCTAATTAATAAATCTTGAATATAGAAAGGAGATTTTTGAATTAATAGAAAGTTAATGAATTGTAAACTCCAATGCTAATATCTAGAAGAACAGAACATTTATTTTAAATTTAAGATTTTAAATTTTGAAAGGAATAAAGAAGAAAATGGGAAAAGCCTGAAATTTGTATATTTCAGTTAAAAGATTTAAAATCAAACAGCAAATAATAATAAAAATAAAGTCCATAATTAATAAATTTTGAAATGAACCTAGCAAGTAAAGAAATTTATTTCAAATAGAATAAATTGGAAATCAATTTGGGAAATTGATTTAAGTGCTTGAAGTTGGAATTTTCTCTGGATGGCCAAGTACACGTTTTTAAAAGTAAATTTGTAAATATAAATTAAATGTTTTAAAGTTGTTTTTAAAGAAAGCAAGTTTTGTAAAATTTATTATTTCTAATATTTAATTTCTAAAGAAAGTATTTCCTTTTAATATATTATAGCATTAATTATTTAAAAGTGAGTTAGTATTTGTTTTAAAAGTGAAAACCTGGCTTTATATTTTTTTTAAAGTAACCTTATTTTCTCAAATTCATATAGTATGTATTTTTAACAATTATTTAAGTAGTTTTATCCTTAATGTTTTAAAATTTATATTTCAAAGTAAAGTGTTTTAAATTATGTTAAAAATCCATTTTTGTGCTTGGTGATTTCAGAGGAGATAAAAAATATTTGGGAAAGTTGATTCTGAAAAGAAAGATGGTTTTGAAACTGTTTTCAATGGATTGAAAATAGAAATATATCTTGTGAAGATATTTTTGAGATTAATAAATAATTTGGAAAATTATTTATGGGTTGATGGTTGTTTGTGAATATAATTGATAGTTAAATAACCGACTATCAATATTGGACAAATGCGTTGATCGTTTCGAAGAGACCGGGATCGAGATTTATTTCTCGAAAACCACTTCGATCCGGTTTGTACGTTTCGTGTAAACGATTTTGGATTCGAAGATGGAGCAGTGAAGTGCAAGGACTAGTCGCTACTAATCCTGAGGATATTTCCAAAATGGATGTAGTAGGAATAGTGCCTTCGGTTCCGTTCGAACCCGGGACGGACTTGTATGGATGAATGCTTGCGAAACAATCGTCAGGTGGACGATGGGCATTCTAAGGGATATGTTCTATAAAGGTAACGCTTAGCCTCAAACCTCATCAAATGGGAATGATTGAAAATCAGGGGTTATGCAGCAAGGCTAGGTGGGTAGCACCCAAGCAGGGTGAGGTCATTCCAGTCTAGATGTCCCTTTTTTTATTTCGGCTTAGTGGACGGTTGCTGATCCCAACCGCGGGGTGATCTCACTCGGGATTATCCAGTAAGGGATGGTTCCGGCCTTATGTTGCAGGGGAGCGGTCGTACTCCTCGGTACGGTGATCTAGGCCCTGTACTGTGACAGGTGGTACCCCAGTGCCTAGTCATTAGTTGGAAATCCATTCTCCCTACATGCCTTGTACGAGTTTTGTTTGTATTACCCACTCTGTGGCTAGTAGCTGGAATTTAATGAATGTAACAATATCGGCTATTTCATAAGTATTTGTATATAGAACCTATTATAATATCAGAGGATTTCTATAAAAATTGTTTTAGCTATCGTAAGGTAAAAACCCGACATGTTTATTTGTGGCGTGGTCTTACGAGATGCTTTTGTTTTCAAAGGATTTTTGAAAACTCTGATAATCAATTGGGTGTGATTTTCTCACGCTGGTATTCCAGACTGACTCGGGTGTTATTTAACTGTAATGCCCGGGTCAGGCCGAGTATTATAGGATACATGATATGATGCTATGGAGCTCAGGAGATGAGCTGGATTGACGATGCGTACATTCGTACTTGTATATATATATTTCGCTGTTTGAGTTGTTGTGTATCCATTGTATGTTATTAATGTGAGCTGTGACTGATGTACTCTGATGATGTAATATATGTAAACAGATATATTTGATTTTGAGTAAAGATTATTTACTATCTATTATATTTATTCCGCTGCGATGGTTAGATTCTGATGTTGATTTCGTTTTCTCTTTTTCTACCTCTTCTTCTTAAACCCAAATGGTTCGTATTTCTGTGCAACTTGAGTTGATTATTGTAGAATAGTGTTGACTCAAGGGGTACGGATTTGCGTGCTGTTACATAAACAATTTCCTAGTCTTCTATCCTTCCCATATGAATGTGCTTACATGTTGTATCCATTTAGTAAGTGTTTGAATTTTTTTTACCTATACATTTTTATTAATTTCTGATTTTTAAATTCATAGTAATTCATTGATATTACAAGTCCAAATTTACTTTCAAATACCTACCATGCAGATTTTACAAAAAATTTCAAATGTAACTAAAGAGGAAAAAGACTTTCTGTCTAAAAAAAATACTGGGCTGGAAGATGACAAATATGCGGTGGACTGCTCAACTAGCATAAAAGAGTTGGAGATGAAAGTGAACTTTTTATCCCCTGAGATGAAAAGTATGGTAGAATAACTGAATGAGGAACAACATTTAAGATAACTTGCTGAACAAAGACTCCACAATCTTGAAATGAAAGTTCAAAAGCTGGAAAATTTTCAAGAGTATAATGTGGAGAAAAAAAACGATTTCAAAGAAAAAAATGAAGCTGAAAAAGTTACGGAAAAAAGAAAGATAGTTAGTATGATGCACATAAATAGTTCTGCTAACTTTCCATGTTTTGATTTAATGCAAACTCAAGATTTCATTTTAGAAACCGAAGATGCTTTAAAATCTGAAAAAAACAAGTTAGTGAAGAAACTTTAGAAAAACCAATTGTTGTTGAAGATGTCAGTCCTAAAGAACAAAAAAAAAAGGAAGCAATAGAATGTTGAAAAGTGTCCATTGATGAAGCATCTGACAGAAGAACAACAAGATAATGTAAAACTTTTTTTCAAAGTTTTAGGAGGAAACAAGTAAGTAATTAAACTACTTTTGATTCATACAAACTGTATATCAATTATGTGTTAAAATAATAATTACTTCTGTTTTAGTTTGGTCAACTATCAGTATATCTGACAACTACTGTACACTCACATACTTAGTAAAAAAACAAAAACTAAACAAAACTAAAAAAGATAAATTAATTTATCTTTAACTTTTCATACATACTTATATAAAGGCTTCTATTCTGTTTTGGATCTGTTTTAGTTTGGTCAACTATCAGTACTGTCAACTACTGTACACTCACACACTTACTCAAAAATAAACAAAAACTAAACAAAACTAAAAAAGATAAATCAATTTACTTTAACTTTTCATACATACTTCCATAAAGGCTTCTATTTTGTTTTACAACCAAATGCAAAAAACATAGTACGTAGTAAACTTTCTTTTATTAACAACCGTCCAATTTTTCAGCGATGAAGCTTTTATTTGTGATGATAAAAACTTTATCACCATAACAAAATTCATGATAGAAGACCTCCTCTATCAGCAAAGTATTTGTGGTCAAGTAAGTACAAGAAAATTAAATTTCCTTCATTATAAATTATATACTCTATCCATATAAATTTTCAAATGTAGATCATTGATTGGTTTTGGTTTCGAATTACAAAGCGACTAGAAGAAAGCAAAAGCATTATCTATGCTAACACAACTATGACTGTAAGTGAATTATATTCTTAAAATAATAATTTTTTATACAACATAAATTTTCTAAAACAAATTTTTTTAAGAAAAGCACAACGGATGGAAGCTTGGAAAATATCAAGAAACAAATGCTCAATCCTTTTATGAAAAGAACACTTTTAAATCCATTATGTTGCAACATATTATTCCCAATTCATGGCAATGAACGTTGGAGCCTGCTTGAACTAGTTGTTGGACAATGCACTTAGAACCACTACGACTCTTTGCACTTGACCACGAGATCAAAATCCTGCAGAAGTGGACATACAAAATTTGCCATTAATGTTGTTAGTAAAAATATGTAACAGCCCTAGTTTTTAGCTATTTATTTCTTTTAATTTTTTTGTTTTTAGAAATATAATTTATATAAATTGTGTTTACCAATATTGTTTAAATATTTAATTTAGAGAATTAAACTCGTTAATTTAATATGATTTTTGTAACTAAATTTAAGAAGAAGAAAAAAAAAGGAAATTTTTATAATGTATAATGAAGTGAGTGGTAACTAAATGTTTTGGATATTATCATAATATCTGTTGTTATACCCAATCCCTAAAAATAATGAAAAGGAGAAAATTTGTAACATATTAAAGTAGTTAATTAATTATGTTAATTTGGTAGGTTATGACATGCAAATCATGTTGGTGGAATATTCTCAATTTTGACATATTAATTATGTTAGCAGTGAACATTGTTAAGCAATTTAAAACAATGAAACTTACAATCAATTTATTTGATAAATCTACCTTATTCCTAGTTAGCAATTCAAAACTTGAATAAAGGCACATACGGATATTTTAAAATGGAGTTAATGACAATTAATAGATATTTCAAAAAGAAATTTATGACAATTAATAGAGAAATTAATTGTAAAATTTCAGTAGTTGACCAGAATTAATTTATTGAATAATTAATGCAAATAAATAAAATTGATGAAAGATAAATAAGTTAATTCTTTTGGTTAATGGCATGAGGACACGAGGTTAATCCCCATTTTGTAGGAGAAATCTGCCCGTGTAACCAGTCCGGCTACCAGTGCCTACAAAGCGGACGGATTAATGTGAGACGTCGCAGGATTGATAATTAACAAAAAGGGTTAATTAACTAATTAAGTTAGTAACCAAATTTGAGTATGTAATTAAAGGAGGATAATTAATTGGTAATATGGTAATTAATTGAAATCAATTAAGGAGGGTAATTAAAAGGGATAAGGTAATCAATTGAAATCAATTAAAGGCAATTAAAGGGGAATTAATTGATTAGAAGAATATGGAAATCAAATTTGCCTTCCTTTGCGCGTGACACAAAATTTTATTCTTTTAACATTTTGACATTTGCCTCTTACCATTTGTTTCTTGAGCATGTCACTGTATTCATTTATTCACGCAGCCTTATCCACAAAAATATCAACTCTTCCAATTGCCATTTTTCCTCTCACCTAAATTAAATGCATTCAAAATTTAATCTTGCCTATCTTTGCAAATTTTCGCATACCCATTATATCTCTCTGTTTCCACTGCGTTTGTTTTGCAATAAATAAATTTTTCGAACCATTGATCAAGTAAATATTTATGTAAGCATTTATTACTTTTGCCTTTTCAGTTAAAAGCTTTTTCATTGCTTACCATAAATCACGCAAGAGCTCAAGTTTTGCTTCCTCAATCAAATCTGTTCAAATTTGCAGTAACGCATGCTTTAAATTTAGATTATAACTGGTATAAATCACGCAAGCTATCTAAAAAAAAAATCCAAAAGAGTGATATCGTTCAAACATAAAACTGGAAAGAGAAATCAACGCATGCATTTATCACAATTTTCGTATAGCGTTCAAACAAGAAGAACTGGAAATAAATCTCTTGCCTAAACGCATGCACTCAAAAATCAACGCTTGCATTTATTTCTTACGTTTTCAAACCTGCCTATTTATCTCCCCTTTTTATTTCGCAAGTTTATCTATAAATACTTTGCCTCATTCACATAAGTTTTCATATCTCCTTGTCTGTCCCTCTCTGGTACAAGCTTCTATCAGGTAAATAATTTGCATTGTTTATTTCTTTGCTTCTTCCAATTTTCCTTCCTCCTTCTTGTGTTCTCTGATTTCCTTGCTCGGCTACTTCCCCATCATGCCGTGCCATTTATAAATACATATAGAACTTTGTTAGTAGTAGGCTGGAAGAAATGATATAAATTGATTGTAGGAAGCTAGACTATGGAATTAGTGTAGTTATGATGTAGTTAGTGGTATTGTGGATTTGGATAAAGTGCAGTTTGAAGAGGAAGGCATAGAAAGAAAAAAAAAAGAATTACAATTTAATAATGGAGAAGATAAATTGATAAGGAGAAAATGATATGAAATGTTGTTTAATTCAAATAAACAATATTGTATGAATAAATCTTGGGTGAATATAATAAAATGACATTTATTTCAATTTTTAATGGTTGAAATAAATTTAAGATGGTTAAAAATAAATTTAACTACTTATTTGAGAATTTGGGTGGATAAATATCAATGGATTGTATTTATTATGGTTAATAAAAGGATATTGGTGATGTATACCAATAATCACCTTTTAATGTTTAATAATAAAAGTAAAAGAAGAAATAATTATGAATGTGCCTAAACATGATGAACATGTATGTGAAATAAAATATTATTTAATGAATTCGAATGTAGTTAGTGGCTACATTTGATTAAATCGAATAATTTGAACAGTATTGTGTTTGTTGCCAATATTGTCATTTATTTAAATAAATATATATGAGAATGAAAATAATTGATCATGATAAATATGATTAAAAATGTGAGAAATAATTTAATAATGTCTAAACATGTATTTGTTTTATTTGGGTGCATAACATCTTTTTATTCAATCAATTGTATTAAATTTGCAATTTATTTTGCAATTTATTCAATTTATTTTATGCATGCGTACGGTTGAAGTATGGGCCTAGGATATGTTGAGACGGTTAGCGGGTTGTAGTAGTCGAGCAAGTTGAACTAAATTTCTTTTATTCTATTCGTTCCAGTTGTTCTGAAATTTTGCTTTGACCGTAATTTTTAAATTCGCGTACTTGGTATTTGGATCTTATATATTTAAGTCAAGGCTTTGCATCCGCCGAAGTTTGATCGTGCTTTCCGTTTTTTTTCCCGAAGTAGATACCGTGTTTGATTTAGATCCACTGCAGCGTTTAAGGTGAGTATTTCTCACCAGACATATGTACATATATTCTGTAAATTATGGCAAGTGTATATGTAAAATTCTATTTAAATATTATCTGTCTGTAGTATGATGTAGAATAATGAACCCCTTTTTAATTGACATCACATCACTTATTTATCTGTTGTATTATTTCTGCAGTTATATTATATTATTGTTTATTTACTGCTTAAATCACCACTGCAAGTTCCCTGTTAAATTTAGATTGTTATGGGCTGAAATGATAGGCCTAAATGATTATTATTGTTCAATCATTCTGTTAACTGCTTAACTGTTAACTTGGGATTGCGGGTTTGAAATGATAGAACCCGGGGTTTGTAAATTACGGATTGAAATGATATAAATCCGTATCACTTGACCTAGGCTAGAAAACTATATACAGGCCCGTGGTCCTTATAATATTTTCTGAAATATTTGAAATTATTTTGGAAGTTAAATATTTGATTTAATATCTTTAAAGGATTTTTTTATTGTTTTGAATGAGTTATAAATGTTAATAAATAAATAAATAAATATTTGAATAAAAATTTGGAATATAACTTATTTTGAAAATTCTGGATTTTTGAAAGAATAAGATTTCAGTTAATAAATAAATAAATAAATAAGTTATATTTGGAAATATTTATTAGGATAAACAATCTACTACAGCTTTTAAATGCCGTCTTTTGAAATTGGACTAGTTTTACCCGTAACTTTAGGTAGCATTTCCTAAGTGCTACAGAGTCTAGAATTTGATTGTTTTAAAATTTATGGAATTTGATAAATTTTATTTTATGTTTAAGTTTTGGAAAATCCTAAGATATGATATTTATAACTGGATTTTCCTTAATAAATTTAAGATGAATATTCCAGTATTAAGTAAATTTGAAAATATTTAATGGCTAATTTGGAGTTTTATTTATGGAATTTATGGGAATATTCAAGACTAAAAAATAAAACATTGATTTGTTGAAAGAATAAAATCCAACCTTAGTTTTGAATAGTAATACTCCAATTGGATATATATATAGGAATTGTAATGGTTTTGGGAACATGAAGTAATATTTAAATTATGGTTTAAAACTTTAAATAAAGAAATATATTTGTAAAGCTATGTAAATTATCTTCTTTACAAAGTAACCATAAAGTTAAACCATTTATTCTATATACCGTTGAATGTCCAAACCATTGTGTTTGGGAGTTATGGTTTTAAAGTAAAATTTCCAAAATATTATGTTTTGAAGATATAATTTAAATATTTGGTTTCCAGATATTATAAATTTTAAGCAGTATGGTTTTTGGAAAAGAATTATACTTGAATATAACGGTATCATATTGTTTTGGGTTTTGAATGATATCGTGTTTATAGTTTGAAATAGAAATGTTTATTTTGGTTTTAAAGTATAAACTGTTTTAAAAGACCACGGTGTTATAATAACGATGGGTTGGCAAAGAGACCGGGATCGGATATGGACATACTCTCTGTCGATACCGAAAACCACTTTGACTAACCGTGTACGCGGTGGAGATTCCAGAATGAAGTAGGTTGGTGGCGACGTTTCCTGTAAGGTAAATACGTGGACCCGACTCCCGTGAGTTGGCATAAGGTGGCTAAAACAGGAGCGATCGACGGGTTAATGAGGTCATTCCTCTGATCGGACACTCCTCTTCGATATTATACTATGACTTTGGATTGATTCAGTGGCCACTTCTATTTTGATTTGGGGAGTTGTTTCGAGGTGGGCGGTTGCTGCGGCTTCGCGTTACCATCGGCCCGGATGCGTAATTGGTATATCTACCCTGGCATTGCCTAGTTGTGCCGTGTCACCTACCATACCGCGCCTTGTACGAGTTTAGATTTCTCCCGTAGCCCGTGTGGTATCCTCTAGTTGCTTCCCGATCAGGAGGAGCTATGATATTGGATGGACTACTGGGACTATTACGTGTTAAGGTGGAAAATGTAAAGCCTTAACGCTACTTAAAAGTAAGTTTATTTTATAAATAGACACTAGTATAATAGCGCAATATACTACATAGTAAATAGTTTGACGGATCCTTAGAGGATGGGCGGTCCCAAGCATCCTTTAAGTTACTTGCTCTATATTACAGTACACTTGAATTAGCTTACATTATATAAGTATGTATGTCCTGACTCGAGTGTTATGTTTTATTTTTACGCTCGGGTCAGCCTGAGTTGCAGTTTCAGTTTCTCTCCGGAGTTATGTCATCCCGTAGATCATTCATACTGCCGGAAGCCTTTCAGTCTTTATCTTATTTGCAATCAATCAAATTGGAAGACTCTGTTTCTATTTATGTCTACAGCTGTATTGCAGATTCTAAACTATGTAAATTCTATTTGGTTAAAGTTTTATAGTGGCTTCATGAACCACTGTATATTTTATTTCCGCTGTGAGTTCTGATATATGTATGTGATTCTGTGATTTATTTACTACATATTCTGAGTTTTGCCAAATTTATTTTACAACGCAGTTTTTTGAACAATTCAAGTCCGACATGTGCGGATGCGAAGGGTTGAAAATACTGGGTCGTTATATTTGGTATCAGAGCTTTGGTTCTAGGCAAAACTTAGAATGTATGGTAAATTTGATTTACAGAATCACGTTCATTCGAGATTGAACCACTCTCTTTTCGAATTTTGGAACATTCCCTACGGTTCCAAAGCTCATTCGTATCCCTCACTTTTTCATCTGCTTTAGATTCTGGAGTATCTCATAACTCCACTTCGGATGATCTTTATTGTAAATTGGCGGTCTCGCCATTATTCTAATAAAGGGGTGAAACTCCTTTACCATTAGCATTGATTCACCGGAGATTTATATTTATCCTCGGTTTATATGCTAGTATCTTTGGTTATTCCAAATTCTATCTCTTCGGATCAAATGTAGATTTACCCCAACCACATCGATATGGCTCTTTAAGTCACGGATGACTAGGTCAAGGTTGTCCGCGACTTATATAGACTTACCCAGTTTCCTTATTCTGATCTTCTGATTTCAATTTATCTTGAATTCTATTTGATTTGAGTTCATCAAATTTGAGTCTCTATCCTGGTTTGAGAAGTTTATTCCTATATTTGAAATTAAAATCTAATATTATATATATGAGTATAATTTTCAAAATTTTATAATTAATTTAACTATTTGTCAAGAGATAATAGTTTTGATTTATTTTTGATTTTGTAAACCATGTGTTTTGGCTAAAATAAATAATTGAATATAAAACAATGGTTATAAATTAATTTGGAAACAGAAATGAACTTAAAACAAGAACTTGAGAATTCAATTTCTGATGATTTCAAACCTTGTGTTTAAATTTTAAAAGGATGTAATAAGTATTTTTGTATAGAAATTTGTTTCCAAAGAAATTTTAAAATTAGTGCTTTTCTCTTTGTCGCTGGAAAATAATTTCGGTGATGACTGCAGCATCATCGACATTCATTTTCGAGTTTCGAAGTGAAAAGACCATTCTGTAGTCTGGCTACAGTGTTTCCTTGAGATTTTAATTGATTTGAATTTCTAAAGTATGACTTAATATATATAGATATATAATTTAAATTTGATTTGACATATTAGGTATATATATTTAGTTATCTCTAAATGGTTTGAAGGGAATCAGGAATTTAATTCTTAAAGTTTATTTTGAGGAAGGAAAATAAATATAATAACAAAAATTTGAATAAAAAGGTTCCAATTGGAGATAATTAAATTGAAAGTTTTATTTGTATAACACCCAATTTCATTTAATATAACTTACCTTGATTTTCAAAAGTTAACATGTAATTGGATAATATACAATATAAAAGGATTTTATGAATAAAATTTGAGTGGTTATAATAAATATTATACACTTAAATTTTAGTTATAAAAGATTAATGGGGATAAATAAGGAAAAGGAATTTAAGGAATTTTATTCAAATGTCTTAATAGTCAAATTAATTTAATATGGAGCCGTAAATCTAACCAAGAGATTTTAATAAAAGGTTATTTCCTGAAATGAATATGTTTGTGTAATAAACAAGGTATCTTTGAATAAGGAAAATATATTTGAAAGGGATATTTTTGGAGTAAGGATTATATATCTTCAAATCATAGTTTAATTGATGTCTAAATAAATAGTTAAGACGTATTCTAATATCACTAAATTTTGATAATTGAGAATTGGTTTTCAAATGGAAATTCAAGGGTAACTTATTGAAGGAATATCTTATTTATAAGATAAGTATTTTTAATAAAGTGTTAGGTTATTTGTTAAAATTCAGAGTTAAGTACATAATAAACTGATTAGGAATACTATTATATCTACTATAGCATATTATGAGTGCTGCTGTTTCTAAAAATAAAATGTTTTGGAAATTTTTTTTATAAATGAACTTAGGAATATTTCAACCTTGAAATGAATATTGTTTGGCATTGAATTTAAAAGGTATAAATGAAGATTATTTTAAAGGTATTATGATTTTAGTAGCATGATTTCCAAATTTATAAATTTAATGATTTCAAAGCATTATGATTGCAAATTTATTATCTTATTTGTTTTCAAACTATCTTTAAGTGTCCTTGGTTTCCCTATCTGCTACAGAATGAGGAGGCTATTGCTTATACCAGTCTATTTAGAAATCTTTTCTATAATCTTTAAAAATCTTTGTTACTCACCGGAGCCTGAGCACCGCTTACCACCCATAGACCGACGGTCGAACTGAAAAGAGTAAAACCAATTCTAGAAGATCTTCTTCGTGCTTCAAATCCGGAACTATTCGTTTAAAGTTCTTGTTTATCTAGCTTATCTTCCTTTGTTTCTCTTCTTTTGTTCCTTTTCGAGGACGAAAAGTTCTTAAGTGGGGGAGAGTGTAACAGCCCTAGTTTTTAGCTATTTATTTCTTTTAATTTTTTTGTTTTTAGAAATATAATTTATATAAATTGTGTTTACCAATATTGTTTAAATATTTAATTTAGAGAATTAAACTCGTTAATTTAATATGATTTTTGTAACTAAATTTAAGAAGAAGAAAAAAAAAGGAAATTTTTATAATGTATAATGAAGTGAGTGGTAACTAAATGTTTTGGATATTATCATAATATCTGTTGTTATACCCATTCCCTAAAAATAATGAAAAGGATAAAATTTGTAACATATTAAAGTAGTTAATTAATTATGTTAATTTGGTAGGTTATGACATGCAAATCATGTTGGTGGAATATTCTCAATTTTGACATATTAATTATGTTAGCAGTGAACATTGTTAAGCAATTTAAAACAATGAAACTTACAATCAATTTATTTGATAAATCTACCTTATTCCTAGTTAGCAATTCAAAACTTGAATAAAGGCACATACGGATATTTTAAAATGGAGTTAATGACAATTAATAGATATTTCAAAAAGAAATTTATGACAATTAATAGAGAAATTAATTGTAAAATTTCAGTAGTTGACCAGAATTAATTTATTGAATAATTAATGCAAATAAATAAAATTGATGAAAGATAAATAAGTTAATTCTTTTGGTTAATGGCATGAGGACACGAGGTTAATCCCCATTTTGTAGGAGAAATCTGCCCGTGTAACCAGTCCGGCTACCAGTGCCTACAAAGCGGACGGATTAATGTGAGACGTCGCAGGATTGATAATTAACAAAAAGGGTTAATTAACTAATTAAGTTAGTAACCAAATTTGAGTATGTAATTAAAGGAGGATAATTAATTGGTAATATGGTAATTAATTGAAATCAATTAAGGAGGGTAATTAAAAGGGATAAGGTAATCAATTGAAATCAATTAAAGGCAATTAAAGGGGAATTAATTGATTAGAAGAATATGGAAATCAAATTTGCCTTCCTTTGCGCGTGACACAAAATTTTATTCTTTTAACATTTTGACATTTGCCTCTTACCATTTGTTTCTTGAGCATGTCACTGTATTCATTTATTCACGCAGCCTTATCCACAAAAATATCAACTCTTCCAATTGCCATTTTTCCTCTCACCTAAATTAAATGCATTCAAAATTTAATCTTGCCTATCTTTGCAAATTTTCGCATACCCATTATATCTCTCTGTTTCCACTGCGTTTGTTTTGCAATAAATAAATTTTTCGAACCATTGATCAAGTAAATATTTATGTAAGCATTTATTACTTTTGCCTTTTCAGTTAAAAGCTTTTTCATTGCTTACCATAAATCACGCAAGAGCTCAAGTTTTGCTTCCTCAATCAAATCTGTTCAAATTTGCAGTAACGCATGCTTTAAATTTAGATTATAACTGGTATAAATCACGCAAGCTATCTAAAAAAAAAAATCCAAAAGAGTGATATCGTTCAAACATAAAACTGGAAAGAGAAATCAACGCATGCATTTATCACAATTTTCGTATAGCGTTCAAACAAGAAGAACTGGAAATAAATCTCTTGCCTAAACGCATGCACTCAAAAATCAACGCTTGCATTTATTTCTTACGTTTTCAAACCTGCCTATTTATCTCCCCTTTTTATTTCGCAAGTTTATCTATAAATACTTTGCCTCATTCACATAAGTTTTCATATCTCCTTGTCTGTCCCTCTCTGGTACAAGCTTCTATCAGGTAAATAATTTGCATTGTTTATTTCTTTGCTTCTTCCAATTTTCCTTCCTCCTTCTTGTGTTCTCTGATTTCCTTGCTCGGCTACTTCCCCATCATGCCGTGCCATTTATAAATACATATAGAACTTTGTTAGTAGTAGGCTGGAAGAAATGATATAAATTGATTGTAGGAAGCTAGACTATGGAATTAGTGTAGTTATGATGTAGTTAGTGGTATTGTGGATTTGGATAAAGTGCAGTTTGAAGAGGAAGGCATAGAAAGAAAAAAAAGAATTACAATTTAATAATGGAGAAGATAAATTGATAAGGAGAAAATGATATGAAATGTTGTTTAATTCAAATAAACAATATTGTATGAATAAATCTTGGGTGAATATAATAAAATGACATTTATTTCAATTTTTAATGGTTGAAATAAATTTAAGATGGTTAAAAATAAATTTAACTACTTATTTGAGAATTTGGGTGGATAAATATCAATGGATTGTATTTATTATGGTTAATAAAAGGATATTGGTGATGTATACCAATAATCACCTTTTAATGTTTAATAATAAAAGTAAAAGAAGAAATAATTATGAATGTGCCTAAACATGATGAACATGTATGTGAAATAAAATATTATTTAATGAATTCGAATGTAGTTAGTGGCTACATTTGATTAAATCGAATAATTTGAACAGTATTGTGTTTGTTGCCAATATTGTCATTTTATTTAAATAAATATATATGAGAATGAAAATAATTGATCATGATAAATATGATTAAAAATGTGAGAAATAATTTAATAATGTCTAAACATGTATTTGTTTTATTTGGGTGCATAACATCTTTTTATTCAATCAATTGTATTAAATTTGCAATTTATTTTGCAATTTATTCAATTTATTTTATGCATGCGTACGGTTGAAGTATGGGCCTAGGATATGTTGAGACGGTTAGCGGGTTGTAGTAGTCGAGCAAGTTGAACTAAATTTCTTTTATTCTATTCGTTCCAGTTGTTCTGAAATTTTGCTTTGACCGTAATTTTTAAATTCGCGTACTTGGTATTTGGATCTTATATATTTAAGTCAAGGCTTTGCATCCGCCGAAGTTTGATCGTGCTTTCCGTTTTTTTTCCCGAAGTAGATACCGTGTTTGATTTAGATCCACTGCAGCGTTTAAGGTGAGTATTTCTCACCAGACATATGTACATATATTCTGTAAATTATGGCAAGTGTATATGTAAAATTCTATTTAAATATTATCTGTCTGTAGTATGATGTAGAATAATGAACCCCTTTTTAATTGACATCACATCACTTATTTATCTGTTGTATTATTTCTGCAGTTATATTATATTATTGTTTATTTACTGCTTAAATCACCGCTGCAAGTTCCCTGTTAAATTTAGATTGTTATGGGCTGAAATGATAGGCCTAAATGATTATTATTGTTCAATCATTCTGTTAACTGCTTAACTGTTAACTTGG
The DNA here is from genome assembly GCA_030765085.1 of Allium cepa. Classification (NCBI taxonomy): domain Eukaryota; kingdom Viridiplantae; phylum Streptophyta; class Magnoliopsida; order Asparagales; family Amaryllidaceae; genus Allium; species Allium cepa. The sequence continues at coordinate 715,581,174 of CM060945.1, read as the reverse complement.
GATTGCGGGTTTGAAATGATAGAACCCGGGGTTTGTAAATTACGGATTGAAATGATATAAATCCGTATCACTTGACCTAGGCTAGAAAACTATATACAGGCCCGTGGTCCTTATAATATTTTCTGAAATATTTGAAATTATTTTGGAAGTTAAATATTTGATTTAATATCTTTAAAGGATTTTTTTATTGTTTTGAATGAGTTATAAATGTTAATAAATAAATAAATAAATATTTGAATAAAAATTTGGAATATAACTTATTTTGGAAATTCTGGATTTTTGAAAGAATAAGATTTCAGTTAATAAATAAATAAATAAATAAGTTATATTTGGAAATATTTATTAGGATAAACAATCTACTACAGCTTTTAAATGCCGTCTTTTGAAATTGGACTAGTTTTACCCGTAACTTTAGGTAGCATTTCCTAAGTGCTACAGAGTCTAGAATTTGATTGTTTTAAAATTTATGGAATTTGATAAATTTTATTTTATGTTTAAGTTTTGGAAAATCCTAAGATATGATATTTATAACTGGATTTTCCTTAATAAATTTGAGATGAATATTCCAGTATTAAGTAAATTTGAAAATATTTAATGGCTAATTTGGAGTTTTATTTATGGAATTTATGGGAATATTCAAGACTAAAAAATAAAACATTGATTTGTTGAAAGAATAAAATCCAACCTTAGTTTTGAATAGTAATACTCCAATTGGATATATATATAGGAATTGTAATGGTTTTGGGAACATGAAGTAATATTTAAATTATGGTTTAAAACTTTAAATAAAGAAATATATTTGTAAAGCTATGTAAATTATCTTCTTTACAAAGTAACCATAAAGTTAAACCATTTATTCTATATACCGTTGAATGTCCAAACCATTGTGTTTGGGAGTTATGGTTTTAAAGTAAAATTTCCAAAATATTATGTTTTGAAGATATAATTTAAATATTTGGTTTCCAGATATTATAAATTTTAAGCAGTATGGTTTTTGGAAAAGAATTATACTTGAATATAACGGTATCATATTGTTTTGGGTTTTGAATGATATCGTGTTTATAGTTTGAAATAGAAATGTTTATTTTGGTTTTAAAGTATAAACTGTTTTAAAAGACCACGGTGTTATAATAACGATGGGTTGGCAAAGAGACCGGGATCGGATATGGACATACTCTCTGTCGATACCGAAAACCACTTTGACTAACCGTGTACGCGGTGGAGATTCCAGAATGAAGTAGGTTGGTGGCGACGTTTCCTGTAAGGTAAATACGTGGACCCGACTCCCGTGAGTTGGCATAAGGTGGCTAAAACAGGAGCGATCGACGGGTTAATGAGGTCATTCCTCTGATCGGACACTCCTCTTCGATATTATACTATGACTTTGGATTGATTCAGTGGCCACTTCTATTTTGATTTGGGGAGTTGTTTCGAGGTGGGCGGTTGCTGCGGCTTCGCGTTACCATCGGCCCGGATGCGTAATTGGTATATCTACCCTGGCATTGCCTAGTTGTGCCGTGTCACCTACCATACCGCGCCTTGTACGAGTTTAGATTTCTCCCGTAGCCCGTGTGGTATCCTCTAGTTGCTTCCCGATCAGGAGGAGCTATGATATTGGATGGACTACTGGGACTATTACGTGTTAAGGTGGAAAATGTAAAGCCTTAACGCTACTTAAAAGTAAGTTTATTTTATAAATAGACACTAGTATAATAGCGCAATATACTACATAGTAAATAGTTTGACGGATCCTTAGATGATGGGCGGTCCCAAGCATCCTTTAAGTTACTTGCTCTATATTACAGTACACTTGAATTAGCTTACATTATATAAGTATGTATGTCCTGACTCGAGTGTTATGTTTTATTTTTACGCTCGGGTCAGCCTGAGTTGCAGTTTCAGTTTCTCTCCGGAGTTATGTCATCCCGTAGATCATTCATACTGCCGGAAGCCTTTCAGTCTTTATCTTATTTGCAATCAATCAAATTGGAAGACTCTGTTTCTATTTATGTCTACAGCTGTATTGCAGATTCTAAACTATGTAAATTCTATTTGGTTAAAGTTTTATAGTGGCTTCATGAACCACTGTATATTTTATTTCCGCTGTGAGTTCTGATATATGTATGTGATTCTGTGATTTATTTACTACATATTCTGAGTTTTGCCAAATTTATTTTACAACGCAGTATTTTGAACAATTCAAGTCCGACATGTGCGGATGCGAAGGGTTGAAAATACTGGGTCGTTACAAAATACATAAAAAGTAATAATGATAAATGTGTTTATATTTATTCTAATTTTCTTTAACTGTTTGCAGAAATCAGGAGTAAACAACCTAAACAAAGAGCTACAAGAAGAAGGGCACAAAATAATTCTGAGCAAAAATTCAGTGCTTAAAATCTTGACTGTGCTTAACAAAGCAATGGGTAATTCTGAAGATAGATCAGAATTTTATACAAAAATTCATGATAAACAATAACTACCTACACACGCATTACCAATTAGATAATCTTATTTACTCACATACAATTATTTAGATAAACATAATACTAGTTACAATTTATTATCAAAATAAAGAAAAGATAATCTGTTTTATCATTATATTCAAAGTACTAAACTTCAGAAATACAGGTACGAATGTGGAATTTTTGTGATGATGTTCATGAAAAAATAGTATAAGGAATGCAGACTGCATCAAAAATTAGTCTTGAACAAGTTAATGCATTCAGAGCAGAGATAGCTACACAAATACTCTCTGAAGAACCATACTGCTGGCTTGACAAGTTTTGCAGCTCTTCTTCAGCCCATATAAAAGTAATGACTGATGATTGAGATGATGAATTTGTAATGGCTGATGTTAAAAATTAGATAATGATTTTGGTGATGAATTTGGTAATGAATTTGTAATGGCTGATATTATATTGATCATAGATTTTAGGGGTATATTTGAATTTACTGATGAATTACATGATGAATTTGTAGTAAGTGATATTGAAAATTTGATGATTAATTTGATAATGAATTTCTAATGGCTTTGTTGATTTGATGATGTTATTCAGATAAATGTGGACCATGAATTTGTAATCCAAAATATTATTTTACTGCTCTTGTAAGAAAGATAAATCCTTTTATCTTTTATTGATAATTTGTAGTTTTATATTTACTATTATGTTTTCTAATTCCGTTGTTCTATACAGCAAAAGGATGCGGTATGGGCTACTTTTCCTAGACAAGAAGAAGTTGTAAGATTTGTCTATACACGTGCAAAGACTTCTGTTTTTTTCTACCAAGATCATTTGACTGCACAAAGAAGGTTCCTTGTTTCTACATATAATGAGTTTTGGAGAAGGTACAAAACCATGAATCCTAAGTTACGCCACCATTACGAGGTTATTCAGGTCGGACTACCTTGCCACTTGTATTATGATCTGGAGTTCAATAAAAAGATTAACACTGGAAAAAATGCCAATGAAATGGTAGATATTCTGATATCTATCACCTTCAAAGTGCTAAATGACAAATACAAAATCCAGGGAAATCAAGATTGGGTTATAGAGCTTGATTCATCCACTGAAGAAAAGTTCTCTCGACATGTGATCATTCGTATCCCAAATATTGCCTTCAAAGACAACTCACATGTTGGAGCATTCATCTCTGAGGTATGCTCATGTATAGTAAATTTAAGAGTAAGTGATATACAGTTTGAAAAACTGTATATCAAGAAATATTCAAGCTCATCAGATGATACGGAGTGTCTTTTCGTTGATACTGGAGTTTATACCCGTAATCGTTGTTTTTGTCTTCCTTTCTCATCAAAAGCAGGGAAGAATGCTTTACTCCTGCCAAGCGGACGCTTTGCATGTAAGAATCTGAATGAGGAACAAGTGTTTATCAAATCACTTATTTGCAGAATAGATGCTGATTTTGATAAGCTATTAGAGTGCAAAATGGATATGCACTGTTAAAAAATTCTTCATTTTAAATCTAAGAGCAATGATAATGTAACAACCCGCATATTTTACGATTTAATATTTAAATATTTTATTTAGAATAATTCATTGTTAGTCGGACTATTGTCTGAAAAGCTACTTTTTGCAAACGGTCAAATTAGGACTCGAGACCACCGTCATTGAGTTCAAAATGACATTTGCGATCTTTTTGAGTATAAACTTTGATATGTTTGGAGTTAGTGGAATTTTGCTACTTTTTCACTTAGGGCTTTGGTTTTGTTTCAGCACATTAGACCCAAGCTTCACCCGTCTTCTCTTCATTATTTCATTTCTATTTCCTAATACTCAAGCTTTAGCAACAATGGAGAGAGGAATGGGAAATTAAAACTCCAAGCCATAGTTTCCATTTGCAAATCAAGTTCTAGCTCTAAATCCAAAGAGAAGCCATTGGTAAGCATCATCTTCTTCTTCTCCAACTCATTCTCCTTTCAATTTCAGAAATTCTTAAACCTAACTTTGGGAATGTTCTTCTTTTGAGCTTAGATTCAAGCTCATTTGGGTTGTGTTGAAGTGTGGTTGATTCTTCCTTTGCTTTCAAGCTTCTCCTTCCTTATTTTTATGAATATGTGAGATTTTTATCTCACATCTAAGTCTATGATTATCTTTGATTGTTGGGTATGAATTCCTAACATTATTCATGTGCATTTGATTTTTATTTGGATTGGTTTTGTGAATATTCTAATTTTTTTAGTGTTTTGAGTTAAAATCTTCAAAAATCATAACTTTGTTGTTTGAACATGCTTTTGGTGATGCATCGAAGAGCCTATAGGGCCAGGTAGCTGATTCGCGTAAATCCCTAGTGTCGTTGCTCGACTGAGTGCATTTTGGAAGGAATTTGCCTTCATTTTGATAGGCTTGGAAGTGCAGCAAACATGTCCCAGTCGACTGGAATTTTGGTCCTGTCGACTGACCTGCTACCTGAGCACATCTCAGGTTCTGGTCCAGTTGACTGGCGTACTAAGTCCAGTCGACTGATCAACATCCCGTGAATATTCCGAGACTGAGTTCAGTCGACTGAACTCAGTGAACCAGTCGACTGACCTGCTCTTAAATACCTATTATGCCTATTTTGCCTATTTGGGTTGTGATTCCAATTTTTATCGGTTCGTTTTGATTCCTAGTTGATGCTATCAATTATTCGACTTTGATGACTTCTAATATGGAATTTTTGATAATATCCATTTTGGTGGATTTGATATCGATTTCTTTGGAATTAATTCACGTCTTCGTATGTGAATTTTGGTGATTGGTTGTTTCTTCAATCATTTTTGGGCTTTTTCACTTGAAAATTATAAAGGTTTTCTATACTAGTAGTAAATATCAGAACTCTTTTATCAAAATGATTTCAACTCTATTTTAAATATTAAGCTTGTTTATAAAACTGTTTTCCAATCTACTAGCATATACAAACCTTTACCTCACTCGTATGAGAAATTTAATTAAATGGCTTAGTAAAACAAGTGGTATGAAACGCTTGCGTTTACCTCGTCGGTTAATTCTTGGACTTGTTCGATTGAATCTCTTGTGACAATTTTCTAGTGGAGATCTACAATTTGCTCGTAATTATTTAAGTTAAGCTAGTGGTTATGGGACATGAGGCTAAGCTCATATATTTACTAGCTTAGTGTAATTGACACTTCTTGATGATCGATAATGATCATTTTGTGATTTAGACTAGCAATGTGCGATGTCTCTTTGTCTACGAGGGAGACTAAACCCCATTTCTGTGGAGCTTCGGCTCAATTTGGTGGGGTAGCGACCCATGGTCTTCGGGCCGTTTGTGGAGCTTCGGCTCAAAATAAATGGTTAGCAACCATGGAATAACGTTTCGTTTTGTGATACACGTGTTGGTGAGTTTTTGTACTCCCGTTTTGTGATAGGCCTCCCCCTTTTTGTGATTTCTGGATTTCCATTGATGATTTCAAGAATTTGTGTTTCACCAATTTTCGTGATTTACATTGATAAGTTTTTTCGATATTTGTGTATTGGTGAATTTGTGTGTCATTAACTTTTGTGATTGGCATTCATACAATTGTCAATATTTATGGTTTGGTGAATAAAAATAAAGAGCATGACATTCTTTTTGATCTTTGAGAAGATTCTTGTGATATGGATTAATCTCTAGTTGATTTTTAGTTGCATACTTATTACAGTATGGCTTTATGGTTATCATACGGCTTTTGTCATATCTCTTGTTCTATATCATTTTATCTGATATTTATAGCTAGACCGATCCGTTTATTATTTTCTTACTAAATAATACTTGGGTCAGACCGAGATGTTTTAGGTGCTTCTGCTTGACTCCTCATTTGGGAATATTATCTTGACTTTTGGCTAACTACTTAGATTAGTAGTTTTTGGTTGTATATATTTGAGATATAGACTCATTGATGTATACTTATTCTTTTGTGAAGCACTTGTAGCTATTCTTTCGTGATATTGTGGATCTTGTTTGACCACTACTCCGATGCACACTTTTATGTGTAATATTCATATCTATTTCCGCCTTTGTGATATGATCTTCTGTGACTAATTTGTGTTATGATAATTCTATATTTGTTTCCGAAGATATTATTGCCGCCATGTAGTAGCTTTGAGTTTGTATCGGTATGTCGGATTTCCTCTTGAAATCATATGTATATTATACTATCTAACATATCGGTGTTCGCACAAAGCAATTACACGGATGATCGCTCCTCAATAGCCTTATTCTCCGTGCTAGTTGACGGCATTACCCCGTAGTGTCCTTGGCTAGCGTGGGTATAGAGGTGGGGCGTCACAGCTTAGTATCAGAGCCAAATTTCGGCACAATGTAGAATAATTTAATAAGGATCATCGTTCTAAGTCCATCTTAGGAGTCATGCCTTAGGATTTTATTCGGGTCTTCGAACCGTCCTATTATATTTTCTTTTGTGATTCCTTGTTTTATCAATCAATATTTTTTTTTATTCATTTTGTGAATAACCTTTTTCTTCTTCTTCTTTATTTCTTAATGAAGAGAAATGGTTAGACCTGGCCGTCCCAGCGCCGGTCAAACTAGTGCTACTCCCTAGGATGGAGTATTTATGTCTGCCCAGCAGCTTCTTGACCTAGTAAAGAATGCTCAAGAAGCCGGTTCTAATCCGGAGTCTACTCACCCTAAGTCTGGATTTGCACTTTTGTACAACGATTATACCAATTTGTGTGGAAAGCCATTCAAAGTTTCTGAAACCATTATTGAAGTCCAGGCTTGGCTAAGAACATGCGATCGAGTCTTTTCTCGCATGAATCTTATTCGTCTTCACCGTGTCCAAGTGGCTTCAAATATGCTTCAAGAAAGAGCATTAGATTGGTATGAGCTTCTTATTTCTGAAGTTATTGAAGCGGATCTTACTTGGGATAAATTCCGGGAACGATTCGAGTTAAAATTTATGCCAGAAGCTGAAAAGGTGACATTGGCTCGTCGTTTCATAGACCTTGTTCAAGGTGAATCCTCCGTGGCAGACTATGTCGCATCATTCGAGTCACTTTTTAAATACAGAGTCAAATATATAAACAACCCATTGAAGAAGAACCAAAGATTTGTCTATGGCTTGGATAAAAATCTCAAGAAGCCATTACTTCTAAAATTAGAAGTTTCTTTTGATCAACTCATTGATATCACTCTTCGACTTGAAGAGACTGATAGAGTAAGTGATGTTGAGGTTGGGAGTGCTAAACCAAACTTCAAAAACAAGAAAAGGCCTAGTAAGTTTAAGGGTCCTTATCCCAATAAGAAAGGAAAGCAAGCAACTCCGGTGGTGAAGACTTCTTCCTCTAGTAGTGGGCAATGCTACAACTGTGGTTCTAAGGACCATTATGCGAATAAGTGTTCAAAGCCCCGTGCTTATCGCTATTGAAAAAGCTCGGACCATTATATATCTTCGTGTCCCAAACTTCAAGGCAAGAAGGAGGGAAAGCTTAATGTTGCTCAAGCCCCTAGCAACACTTCTCGTGGTCAAGGTATTTCTCATTCTATCCTTGATGGCATTATTGTATTTCGTAATCAACCTATTCGAGTTCTTTTTGATACGGGTGCGTCCCATTCTTTTATATCAAAGGAACTTGTTGATGCTTTTTCTTTAAGTGTAGTTGCTTTAATGACTTCTTTGAGAATTGCGAATCCGGTTGGTGGATCCACAACAATTACTTTACTTTGTAAAGATGTCGAGATTATTTGTGTGATTTTTCTTTCCGAGCCGATTTGCATGTCATGCGTTACTTAGGCTTTGGAATGATTTTGGGAATGAATTGGCTTAACCGTTATGAAGCTCATATCCTATGTCGTGAGCGGACTATTCGTCTTCGACATCCTCAATCTGTTAAGCAGATTTCTGTTGATCTTAAAGATTCGGATTCCAACTTGGTTGCATCTTTATATTCTTTAAATCCTCATGATGACGATAATGATGATGAGGAAGATGTAATTTCTCTTATTCACATTGTTCGTGAATTTTCCGACATATTTGAGCTCATTTTAGGATTGCCACCTAAGCGAGCAATTGAGTTCAGAATTAATCTCATTCCTGGAGCTCAACCTATCTCTCGTCCTCCTTATCGCATGTCCAATAAGGAAAATGGGGAGATGCGCAAACAATAATCCAAATTGGAGACAAAGCAATTTATTCGCTCTAGTTCCTCGCCTTGGGGAGCTTCGGCTATTTTCGTGAACAAATCCGATGGTACACTTAGGCTTTTCTTTGACTACCGCAAGCTTAATGATCTTACTATCAAAAATAAATATCCTTTACCTCGGATTGATGATCTATTCGATCAACTTAGTGGTGCTGGAGTCTTTTCACAATTGGACTTGGCAACCGGTTTTCATCAGCTTCGTATTGCAGAGGATAGCATTCCTTTGACATCGTTCCATACTCGTTATGGATCCTATGAATGACTTGTTATGCCATTTGGTTTAACGAATGCTCCGGCTTATTTTGTTGACCTTATGAATCAAGTTTTCAAAGATTTCCTCGATCGATTTGTTCTCATCTTTATTGATGATATTCTTGTGTATTCTAAAACCGAGGGGGAACATGAAAAGAATCTTCAGATTGTGTTGGAAACTCTTTGGAGCAATCAACTGAAAGAAATTTTTTCTAAATGCCACTTTTGGCAATCTCGTATGAAGTTTCTTGGTCATATTATTTTCAAATCCAGGATTTCCGTGGATCCTTCAAAGATTGAAGCGATTCAAAATTAGAAGAGACCAGAGAGTAAGACGAAGATCCGTAGTTTTCTTGGATTGGCGGTTATTACCGCCGTTTCATAAAAGACTTTTTCAAAATTTCCTTGCCTCTTACTAGCTTGACAATGAAGGGAGTTAAATACATTTGGTCGGACAAATGTGAAGCTTCTTTTCAGAAATTAAAAGAACTCCTTTCCGATGCTCCTATTCTTGTTATTCCGAAGGGAATCAAGATTTTATTGTTTATACCGATGCTAGTCGCGTTGGTTTGGGTGCCGTTCTTATGCAATGGGAACGTATTATTGCTTCTTCTTCTAGGCAATTGAAGCCAGCCGAGACTAGCTATGCCACTCATGATTTAGAGCTCGCGGCTATTATTTTCGCCCTTAGAATTTGGCGTCATTATCTTTTGCGAGAAAAATTTATTCTTTACACTGATCATAAATCTTTGAAGTATCTATTTTCTCAAAAGAAACTTAATTTGCGTCAACAACGTTGGCTCGAATTCCTTGCATCTTATGATCTTGAGATTCTTTATACTCCTGGAAAGGGAAATTGTGTTGCCGATGCACTTAGTCGCAAGAAACAAGCGGTTGTTTCTATGATGATATCTTAATGGAATGATCTCGGGGTTTGTCCACTTATGAGATTTGAGACCGTGTTTCCGATTTATGTTCATCTCTTGTTTTATGTAGCCTTGAGGTTCATCCTTCTCTTTTAGACCGCATTCTTGAAGCTCAAATGCTAGTTCCCGAATTGGCTCTTCTTGGCCAAAATTTTAGGGATAAAATTGATATTGAAGGTTTGAAAGACTTTGATATTGATTCTCGTGGCGGTATTTGAAAATTTGGTAGACTTATCGTGCCAAATATTAGTGACCTTCGTAAACACATTTTAGAAGATTCTCATCGTCCTAAATTTACCATTCATCCCAGAAGTAGTAAAATGTACGCGGATATGAAGCGACTTTATTATTGGAAGGGAATGAAATCTGATATTGCTAACTTTGTTAAGTGTTGCATGACTTGCCAACTTGTCAAGGCCGAGCATCAAAGGCTCGGTGGATTATTGCAACCTTTAGAAATTCCAATTTGGAAGTGGGATCAAATTTCCATGGATTTTATTGACGACCTTCCCCGTTCTCGTTCGGGTCACGATAGCTTATGGGTGATAGTTAATAGACTTACTAAATCCTCCCATTTTATTCCCGTTCAGTCCAATCGAACCGTTCCTCTCTTGGCCAAACTCTTTATTAAAGAAATTGTAAAATTGCATGGAGTTCCTTCTTCTATTGTTAGTGATCATGATCCATTGTTTACTAGTGAATTTTGGAAGAGTCTTCAAAAAGCTTTGGGAACGAAGCTTAATTTTAGCACCGCTTATCATCCTTAGTCTGATGGACAAACCCAGCGTGTGAATCAAACTCTTGAAGATTTTCTTCGTGCATGTGTTCTTGATTTAGGTGGAAGTTGGGAAGATCATATTTCTCTTGTTGAGTTTTCCTATAACAATAGCTTCCAATCTAGTATTGGTATGGCACCTTTTGAGCACTCTATGGAAGGCCATGCCGATCATCTTCTTGTTGGCTTGAGGCCGGTGAGAAGCTGGTTTTAGGTCCAGATTTTATTCGTGATTCCACAGAAAAGATTGACCTTATTCATCATAGGATGAAAGAAGCCCAGAGTAGACAAAAATCCTATGCCGATAACCGAAGAAGGAAATTAGAATTATCTGTGGGAGATTTTGGGTTTATTCGTGTTTCACCCATGAAGGGTGTTGTACGTTTCAGTCGATCGGGAAAGTTAGCACCACGATATATTGGTCCATTTCCTATCACCCAACGTATTGGTTCCGTGGCTTATCGCCTCTTATTACCGGCTCAGTTTTCTGCTATTCATGACGTATTTCACGTTTCTCAATTACGGAAATGCCTTTGAGATTCCGATTCTATTATGGAGCCCGGTGTTGTGGAAGAAATTGAAGTTTCGCCTGATTTGACTTATGAGCAACATCCTATTCGTATTATTGCTTCGGATATTAAACGCCTACGAAATAAAGATGTTCCTCTCGTGAAAGTTCAATGGTCCTCGAGTCCTAGGGATTGTTCTTCGAAAACCAGAGAATTCATCGAGCGAGCACATCCGGACTTACTTTCTCAGGCTCTTTGAGGTGAACTTCTTACTCCAAATTTCTTCTTTTGTGTTGATATGCTTTTATGGTTGTTACTGTTTGATTCATTTATTTCTTAAGATTGCGAGGATGCAATTTCTTTAAGGAGGGGAGTCTGTAACAACCCGCATATTTTACGATTGAATATTTAAATATTTTATTTAGAATAATTCATCGTTTGTCGGACTATTGTCCGAAATGCTACTTTTTACAAATGGTCAAATTAGGACTCGAGACCACCGCCATTGAGTTTAAAATGACATTTGCGATCTTTTTGAGTATAAACTTTGATATGTTTGGAGTTAGTGGAATTTTGCTACTTTTTCACTTAGGGCTTTGGTTTTGTTTCAGCCCATTAGACCCAAGCTTCACCCCTCTTCTCTTTATTACTTCATTTCTATTTCCTAATACTCAAGCTTTAGCAACAATGGAGAGAGGAATGAGAAATTAAAACTCCAAGCCCTAGTTTCCATTTGCAAATCAAGTTCTAGCTCTAAATCCAAAGAGAAGCTATTGGTAAGCATCATCTTCTTCTTCTCCAACTCATTCTCCTTTCAATTTCAGAAATTCCTAAACCTAACTTTGGGAATGTTCTTCTTTTGAGCTTAGATTCAAGCTCATTTGGGTTGTGTTGAAGTGTGGTTGATTCTTCCTTTGCTTTCAAGCTTCTCCTTCCTTATTTTTGTGAAGAGGTGAGATTTCTATCTCACATCTAAGTTTATGATTATCTTTGATTGTTGGGTATGAATTCCTAACACTTATTCATGTGCATTTGATTTTTATTTGGATTGGTTTTGTGAATATTCCAATTTTTTTTAGTGTTTTGAGTTCAAATCTTCAAAAATCATAGCTTTGTTGTTTGAACATGCTTTTGGTGATGCATCGAAGAGCCTATAGGGCCAGGTAGCTGATTCACGTAAATCCCTAGTGCCGTTGCTCGACCGAATTCATTTTGGAAGGACTTTGCCTTCATTTTGATAGGCTTGGAAGTGGAGTAAACAGGTTCCAGTCGACTGGAATTTTGGTCCAGTCGACTGACCTGCTACCTGAGCACATCTCAGGTTCTGGTCCAGTCGACTGGCGTACTGAGTCCAGTCGACTGACCAACATCCCGCGAATACTCTGAGACTGAGTTCAGTCAACTGAACTCGGTGAGCCAGTCGACTGACCTGCTCTTAAATGCCTATTATGCCTATCTTTGCCTATTTGGGTTGTGATTCCAATTTTTATCGATTCGTTTTGATTCCTAGTTGATGCTATCAATTATTCAACTTTGATGGCTTCTAATATGGAATTTTTGGAAATATCCATTTTGATGGATTTGATATCGATTTCTTTGGAATTAATTCACATCTTCGTATGTGAATTTTGGTGATTGATTGTTTCTACAATCATTTTTGTGCTTTGCCACTTTAAAAATATAATGGTTTTCTGTACTAGTAGTAAATATCAGAACTCTTTTATCAAAACGATTTCAACTCTATTTTCAATATTAAGCTTGTTTATAAAACTGTTTTCCAATCTACTAGCATATACAAACTTTTACCTCACTCGTATGAGAAATTTAATTAAACGGCCTAGTAAAACAAGTGGTATGAAACGCTTGCGTTTACTTCGTCGGTTAATTCTTGGACTTGTTCGATTGAATCTCTTGTGACAATTTTCTAGTGGAGATCTACAATTTGCTCGTAAATATTTAAGTTAAGCTAGTGGTTATGGGACATGAGTCTAAGCTCATATATTTACTAGCTTAGTGTAATTGACACTTCTTGATGATCGATGATGATCATTTTGTGATTTAGACTAGCAATGTGCGATGTATCATTGTCTACGAGGGAGACTAAACCCCGTTTCTGTGGAGCTTCGGCTCAATTTGGTGGGGAAGCGACCCATGGTCTTTGGGCCATTTTGTGGAGCTTCGGCTCAAAATAAATGGTTAGCAACCATGGATTAGCGTTCCGTTTTGTGATACACGTGTTGGTGAGTTTTCATACTCCCGTTTTGTGATAGGCCTCCCCCTTTTTGTGATTTTTGGATTTCCATTGATGATTTCTAGAATTTGTATTTCACCAATTTTCGTGATTTACATTGAGCAGTTTTATCAATATTTGTGTATTGGTGAATTTGTGTGTCATTAACTTTTGTGATTGGCATTGATATAATTGTCAATATTTATAGTTTGGTGAATAAAAATAAAGAGTATGACATTATTTTTGATCTTTGAGAAGATTCTTGTGATATTGATTAATCTCTAGTTGATTTTCAATTGCATACTTATTACAGTATGGCTTTATGGTTATCATATGGCTTTTTCATATCTCTTGTTCTATATCATTTTATCTGATATTTATAGCTAGAATGATCCGTTTATTATTTTCTTATTAAATAATACTCGGGTCAGACCGAGATATTTCAGGTGCTTTTGCTTGACTCCTCATCTGGGAATATTATCTTGACTTTTGGCTAACTACTTAGATTAGTAGTTTTTGGTTGTATACATTTGAGATATAGACTCATTGATGTATACTTATTCTTTTATGAAGCACTTGTAGCTATTATTTCATGATATTGTGGATCTTGTTTGACCACTACTCTAATGCACACTTTTATGTGTAATATTCATATCTGTTTCCGCCTTTTTGATATGATCTTCTGCGACTGATTTGTGTTATGATAATTCTATATTTGTTTCCGAAGATATTATTGCCACCATGTAGTAGCTTTGAGTTTGTGTCGGTATGCAGGATTTCCTCTTGAAATCATATGCATATTATACTATCTGACATATCGGTGCTTGCACAAAGCAATTACACGGATGATCGCTCCTCAAAAGCCTTATTCTCCGGGCTAGTTGACGGCATTGCCCCGTAGTGTCCTTGGCTAGCGTGGGTATAGAGGTGAGGCGTCACAGATAATATCACCTAAACCCAGGGAGATGAGTCATTACATGTTTATAGTAGCAATATACTGAAGTCCTATTGTTCAGGAAAATCTCCCTTTCCAGCTTTGCATGATAAAATTTCATCTTTTGCCTCTCATGGAAATGTTTCGGTTAAAATCAGAAGGTGGTACTGGTTTTCTGCACATGGCTACATAATTTATAGCATGTCCAGAAGTCGATATAGTGAACGAATTGGAAGAGAACATAAAAGTAATCATGTTATGTACATTGTTGATTTCCAAAGAGGTGGCTATTATCAGAAATGCTATGACCACGATTGTAGAGGCTATCGATCTCCAGTGCGCCTAGTACCATGGGATGTATTGTTAAATTGTTACGATATTGTGAACCAAGAAGGCAAGACTGTCTACAACCAATGCATCTGTCAAATGAAATATTAAGTACATAATCACTTCAGTCTATGTTGCTTTTTTTGTGTATTGTTAACTAGCAAGTGCTTACACAAATGATTTTACATTTGACAATTAAATTCTGGTAAGTGATAATGAATTTGTAATGGCCAATGTTAGTAATACTCTATTAGAAAGATAAAAGCATTTTTGGTATAGTGACAGTATGTTGTGTCACTTTTATTGACAATTCTGCATATGCTCTGTTAAAATGGCTATACATAACAACATCACTTTTATTGATAGTATGTTTCGGGTAGCAATATGCTAGTCATACGTATCTCCAGTTGTTCTGTTTGATTTGTATTCCTAGCGTTGTGCGTGAAACTCGTGAATTAACAAATGATTTGGTTTCACTGTAAGAGCCCAACTAATTATTTTCTAGGACGCCTGTTCAAAAAAATTAATTTCTAGGGAACAGGTCCAAAACAAACCACTGCTTCTCGATAATCCATATCTGCCGCCAAAACATACGAATGAAAAACAAAAGGGTTTAGGTTTTAGAAACAAAATCGCTATCGATTGGCTGTACAAGCATCATCGATTTCCGCTTCATCGATTTTATCTTAAACTAAAATACTTTCTTCGTGCTATTTCTGCAATCACCTAAAAACTTCAAAGCGGAACAAGTAAGCTATATTTTATTTTGATGTAAATGTTTTAGTTAGATGATAAATCGTAGTTAAATATTCATTCTTACCGATGCTGATAATAGCTCTTATTATAGATTTAAGGTATTTTACTTCTTGTTATAATTTACCATAATCGACATTTGTTTAATTAAGAATACCTAAATATTCAATGACAGATGATACTAAACCCTAGGTGTTGAACTGAAGAAGTTATTGTTTAGCTTTTAAAAAAAGATAAATGTATCTATCTATTAATGTCAAATATTTAGACTACATGCTAAACCCTAGTTGTGTTTGATAATTACAATTACTTATATTAGGTAGGATTTTGTTTTTATCATGATTTAAAGTTATTAGACAAAATATGGAACTAATTTAAATTAAACCCTAGTTGGAAAAGATAAAAGCATTTATGTTTTTATCTAAAAGATTAAAATACAGAATAAATTGTAGTTAAATTTTTATATCAGCTACTACATCTAACATAAATAGTTCTTCACTCTTTCTTACATTTCAATATATATAACAATTTTATGCAGCGTAAAGATGCATACAAGGTCTTCTAAATCAAAGATATTCATTTGAAAAACTACTTGCATATTCATAAATGAAGGTAGAACTCAATGCATAAACATAAGACCTATATCTAGTCCTTTCTGCAAAGAACACAGCCAGAGACCATCATTATCTTCAACACCACTGGTAATTGTTTTCCTACTTATGTTTTCCACAATATTTAGTTCTACTCTTCAATTTGTATATACATATTAAATTGGAATATAGATTCCATATTTTAAATAAAAAAATAGTTAAATTCTTTAGCTTACCTTGGTTAGTCTGCTCTTCTGTCACTACATGTATGTATACATGTGTGTGTGTGTGTGTATACATTTTTGTGCATTCATTTCATGTAGTTTGTACTGGGTTGATGTGCATTGACTTGAGTTGTTGCTTTATATGTAGTCGGTTATTATGTAGCTTGTCTGCACTTGCATTCTCGTCTTGTCGACATGTCTGCATTGGACTCTGGTTTCAATGTGTATGATGTTGCATATTCACTTGATGTTTCACACATGTATATATGTAATGTCTTAACACTTCAGTCAGCTTTGGTTACTCCATTTGCATTGATCTTGAGTTGTTTTCATGTTGCATTTGTTTATGTGTATGTTGTGCACTTGATGTTTGCACTTGTTTGCTTGATTCTCTGACCATATGAGTCTGCACTGTGCACTGCATTCATACATGTTGTACATGTTATTACTTCGAGGCTATTGTGATGATGAAATTCTAATAACTGATCACCAATTTGTAATGGTTAATTTGTTTCTAATGCTCTGTTACAAAAGATAAAAGCATTTATATTTTTTACAATATTTTGATGGCTATTTTGTGTTTCATTCTCTTTAAGTTTTCTGATTTCTAATTGACCATTACTTAAACAACTAAAAAAGATAAAGCAGATTATCTTTCTATACTTTGAAACTTTCTAATTGTAAATTTTCATTTCATCAAATAATTCTTGTTGATTTTCAGTTGTGAATGTTCATTTATCTTTTATTGGTATAAAATAGAAATTTGAAAATGTCAACATTTAAAACTGTGAAAATTGAAATAGGTCTAAAAAACAATTCAAACATTTGATGTTTACAAAAAAACCTGTTGGATTTAATTTGTACATTTTTTAATAAAAAAGAGGTACTTTATATACTAAAAAAGTGCTTTATCTTTTATTTTTTTAAATAGAGGTACTTTATATACTAAAAAAATATCTTAATCTCAAAAAAATATAAAATAATTTAAAAGATAAAACATATTATCTTTTTATTTAAATTTTTGTGTAGTAAGATATTTTTTTGATAAACTTGTTATTTTTACCTCCTAATTGATTTTTTGATTTGCATAACATAGAATCAGAGTGGACCAACTCAAGAATTACCTGATGTGAATGAAAAAGAAGACTTCATATCTGATGATGAAAAAACGGTTTCACAAAAACTAATTGAAGAAAGTACTGATTTGGATGATGTTGATCAGTATGAAATTAAAAAATAGCCAAGAAGCCAAAAAGGAAACAGTACACAGGTACTTATAGATGTAATTTGGATGCAATCTATAAAGAGATGTCAATTATAAAGGAGAAACACATTCTTTCACCTGAAGCAAAAGCTTTTTTAGAAAAAACGCCATTCAAAAACTTCTTCAACGTTTTTCTTAGAGATTCAATAGCACGACAAGATTTAATGAAAAGTGCTTCGAATTTAGATGATATCATTACTTCTTTTGATGAAAAAGAAAATGCTTTCACAATTAGAAACAAATTACTCAAAATTACTCCTGAAGAACTCCGGCTAATTTTTGGAATGCCATTAGCCGGAGAAGACTTATTTTCTATACAAGCTTCTAACAAAGCCTCAGCCATGGAAAGTTTCTCCAATTTTTTAACTGCCAATTTTGAAGAAGAAGACATAATCGGCCAAAAAACAGTAACAAAAAGATTGAATACACTGTTAGAAGGGGAAAAAGGAGATGAAGATTTAGTGAAATTGTTATTATTGTTGCTGCTTATAACTTTCCTTTTTCCAAACAACCAAAGCTATATGCAATGGGGTTTCTTGCCGAAGTTGTTGAATTTAAAAAAATTCAACTCAATTTCTTGGCCACAGGCAATATGTGAAAATGTTTTGAAAAATGTTAAAAAGTATCATGCTGAACCGAGAAGTACACCAGGCTGTACTATGGTGTTATTGGTATGCTTTCATAACTTTAACTAAATATAAATATATTCAAATTTATATTTAATACAAAAAGATAAATGCTTTTATCTTTTTCTTGCAGTACTGGATTTGTGAACGAACACAAATAATTGATGAGAAGGAAAATCTACAAACCAAAATCCCAAGAATGAGAAAATGGGATTTATCGAAACTGAAAGATTTAGACCTCACTGAAGTTGACAATGACAAAGTATGCTTTTTTTAACTGTATATTTTTTTTCATTTCATGGTATTCAATTTTTTGTAATGTTAGTAGCCTAAATAATAGAAAACCAAATGAGTAAAGAAAGTATATGTGCAAGCTTAACTTGTCTAGTACTTCAACGACAATATATGTGCAAGCTTAACTTTAAATTAATTCATTGCAGATTTTAAAAAAATTTGCAGCTGTAACAAAAGAAGAGAAAGAATTTCTTTCCAATAAAATAAAAGCTATTGAGGTGGAAGCAGACCGAAACAACAAAAGAAAATTAGATGAGTGCCAGGAAGACAAAAGTTTGAAAAAATATGCCAAAGAATGTGCTAATAACATAATGAAGCTACAGTCAAAAGTCAATTTTCTGTGTACTGAGATGAAAAATGTTGAAGAAAATTATATGAGGAAAGACGTTTAAGAGAAGTGGCTGAAAAAAGAATGCAAATTCCTGAAATGAAGCTCCAGAATTTGGAAAATTTAGCAAAGCACGATGTGAAGGAAAAAGATAACTTGAACAAAAAAATCAAAGCTGAAAAAGGTAAAAAAAATTGTGGTATGATTCACATAAACAGTTCTGCTAATTTTCCAACTTTTGATATTAGCAAATTCAAGATTTCATACTAGAAAAGCAGACACTAGATAGTTTAAAATCTGACAATCTGAAAGAGCTTGCTCAAGAAAATACTTTTGAAAATCCTATTGTTGTTGAAGATATTGTCCTAAAAGAACCAAAAAAGATGATGAAGCCAAGGAATGTTGACAATTGTCCACTACTCAAATATCTTACCGAAGAACAAAAAGAAATTGTCAAAAAAAATTTCAAAATTCTTGGAGGAAACAAGTAAATAACTAAACTAGTTTTCACTGAATTGACTTAAATATATATATTTATTCCAATAAGATATGCATATAAATTATAGCAAAACTTTTGTCCTGTTGATATGCATATAAATATTATCCATGTTTTTTTGTCATATACAGATCAAATCTGTGTTTTATACTGTAAGTGCCATAAAATCAGGAATGATTTAATACCCATGTTTTTTTGTCATATAGAGATCAAAAAAACCAACTAACGTAAAAAAGATAAATTAATTTATCTTTATCTTTTCATACAAACTACTACAACTATTGTTATTTTCTTTTATTAACAAATATTTCAGTACATACTAATCTTAATTTTTCAGTATACTAATCTTAATTAATTTTCTTTTATACTGTAAGTGCAATACAACACAGTACATACTAATCTTAATTTTTCAGTGATGAAGCATTTACTTGTGATGATGAAAACTTCTTCACCATCACAAAAAGTATGATAGAAGAACTTCTTAATGGAGAATATATTTCTGGTCAAGTAAGTACAAAAAACTATACTTTGCGTCCTTATAAATTCTATTTTTTTCTTCATTATAAAATCAATACTTTATCCATATTTTTTTTTGAAATGTAGGTTATTGATTGGTTTTGGTTCAGAAAAACAAAATTATTAGAACAAAGTTCTAGCATTATATATGTGAACACAACAATGACAGTAAGTGAACTATAATGTAAAATTTAGTTTGTTTCTAAGATAAATTTTCTGAAATTATTTTTTAACAGAAAAGCGCAACAGATGGAAACCTGGATAATATCAAAAGAAATATGTTTAATCCTTTTATTACACAAACACTTCTAAATCCATTATGTTGCAATATATTATTTCCTATACATGGCAACGAATATTGGAGCTTGCTAGGGCTAGTAGTGGAATCATGTACATGGAACCATTATGATTCTCTACACTTGACCACAAGATCTAAGACACTAAGAAGTGGACATTCAAAGTTTGCTATTAATGTGGTAAGTAAAATACACAGAAAGTAAAAAGATAAATAGATTTATCATTATTACAATATATATATATATATATATATATGGCAAAAAGCAGCAGTAAACAAAATCAGTAAAGACTTACAAGATGCAGGCGAGAAAACAATTATGGGAAAGTCTACATTGATTAAAAATGTTAACTGTGCTCAACAAAGCAACGGGTAATTTTCTGGATACTGGAGATTTTTATACAACAATGAATGTTACACAATAACTAAAATTTTAGCAAATGCAGGTTTGACTGTGGAATTTTCCTAATGATGTTTATCCAAAAGATAGCACAAGGAATGGGCACAACATCAAAAATCAGTCTAGAACAAGTAAAGGCATTTAGAGCACAGATGACTGCACAAATTCTCTGTGATGAACCATACTGCTGGACAATTGAAAAATTCTGCAGTACAGCTTCAGCAACAAAAAATTTGAACTGACAATGATAGCAACAAATTCTTTAATGTCTAACAGTCTTTTTATCATACATTTGTTAAAGTTTCATTTGATTAAAGATTTTAGGAAGTATATCTAAATTTACTGATGAATTTGTAATGGTTGACTTAGGCCATATGATTTGGATTGTAAAACCTACGTGCAGATGTTGTAGACTTGAGTTTGTTTATGTGTATGTTGTGCACTTGTTTGCAATGTCACTTTTGAATCTGACTATTCATCCATGTTGTGTTCTAGAAAAAAATTGGGCCGTATACTACGGAGTGTCTTTTCAAATCTGCCAAGCCAATTAATGCATTTGTTGTTAATAATTTGTTGTTTATTCGGTACAGTGTGGAAAGAAACTCATCGGGCAAATTAACAAAGTCTAATTACTGATATTGTTTTTCCACTAGAGCACCACTGGATCTCATTACGATTGTTATATATGTTGTTTCTAATGTAGCCTCTTTCTCATATACATTGCATTCATAGCACTCAGAAGTATTTCAAAGGTACTCTATCCATATTTGTGGTTTACTTGCTGAACAAATAAATGATATACGTTGTTATATAATATGTTTCAAATGCAGTCTCAATAATGTTTATGGCAGAAAATGTTTTCCTATACATGGCAGTATCCATAAACTCATCTGCCATTAAGTAGGGTGTAAATACGCTGAAGTAAATTATATACTCTATCCATATTTGTGGTCAAATATATAAGCTGAAACAGTTACTGTCAGAAGTATTTCCTGCAGCATTAGGAGCATCAACCGACCGCAATTGCACGCAAGTTGAATACTGCTTTCTTGGAAAAAGAACTTATTAGGAATAGATAACTAACTATTGGAGATATATAGGTATTCCGCCGTTATGAAAAATCAACAAATATTTCTGCACGAACAAGATTGAAATCAATGACCGCAAAATAAATCATACATGTTAATGCTAGCAATATACTTTAGTCATAAGCTTGTTCGAGGTCAATGATATATCAATTTATCCTTTTTAACAGAACTAACAACATTGCATTCGAAATAACAGTTAAACACAAACAATTGCATACAACCAAAAGTAATCAAAATCAGATTATATCCAATTCAACATATGCAATAATCCAAATATTCAACTCAAAGTATTTATAGAACAACCAAGTATTTGTACAACAACCAATCAAATACATTGTACTAAAACAATCAACTCAATTATTCAACTGAAAATATTCATAGAACAACCAATCAAATACATTGGACTAAAACAATCAACTCAATTATTTAAAGAACACCCCCTTCTGTTATGTCCTAGTTTTTTACACTTTCCACATCTGTTTTGTTTAGCATGAAAATCAGCCCCTTCAATCCTATTCATCCTAGGCCTACCAGCTCCACGAACAGGCTTAGGAGGAAGAACAATAGATAATTCTTTAGCTTCAATTGCTTCCTTATCAAAAGTTGGAATAGGATTGATCAAATGTGAATACGAAGCTCGATAATACTCGACAGTAAAGTAATTCTCAATATATTCATAAACATAATTTCTGGTTAAAGAAATACACTTCAAAGCATGCGCACAAGGAAAACATGTCACTTTCCATTGATTGCAACTGCAAATGTGATTTTTAAGATCAACCTTTTGAGATGTTAGAGAATGAACTTCAAAAATATACCTACAAAATGTAAAATTAAAAACAGTTAAAATATGTAACCAGATTGCATTTCCAATAAAGGATTATTAGCACTATATACATTCTCTCTAATCTATCTAATTAATAAAACCCAATTCATGTGCATATTATTAAAGAACACAGAATCTATGCTGTAAGGGAAGAAAAAAGACATAATGTATGTTTCCTCATGAATTCTGCATGTAGGCGTTGCTCAATATTTCCATTATATATTTACTGTTAATCTTTAAATTTACAAACTTGAAAATATCTTGTCACAGCTTTCAGTTAGAACAAAAATCATAAACACCAACAAAATGAAATCATAACACAGGCTACATAGCTAGTTGAAAAAAGATAAATGCATTTATCATTTTTCAGAAACTGTTAAAATCATGTAAAACAATAGAAATACATACCTAGATGATTTAGAAACACTCCACCCAAATCCTTCTTCCTTCAATTTCAACAAACGAGCTTCCATTTTTGGACATAGCACACTAGTCCACTTTGATGCCTCTTCTCTACGATTAGACATTTGCATCATCGGTTTTACCCTAATTCCATCAAGACAGGCAGTAACAGGCAAACTTCTTTCATCCAAAATCCAAGAATTAAAACTCTCAGCTACATTGGACTTATTTTCACCATATCGCTTCCTCGGAAAAAACAAATTGGCCCAATGATCATATGGTTTATCATTCAAGTACTCTATAGCTTTGGAACCTCCAATTTCATTGTACTTGGACATGGCTTTTTCAAACTCATGATGATTAGAAGCTATAGCACAACGCTTGTTGGGCGTGTTTCCACCCATGAGTTTCCATCCTTCGTCGGACCAAGCCCATCGAGCAAAACAACACCTCCTTGCTGAACCAAAGGCCATCCGGTCAAGCTCCATCCGGTCGCAGGCCTCACCGGACCAACACATATACACTCCCCCACCGAACCACCCATCACCGGTCCAAGCTCCATGCCGAACCAACACCGCCTTCGTGCCGAACCAACACCTCTAAATCCACTACCGAATGAACCTCCAAACCAACTAACACCGATCCACATCTCATCACCACCGAACCAACTGCCTTAACCCCTATGCCGAACCAACCTACCACCGGACCACATCCCTACCGAGCCCAAACATCTCTTCCCTACCGGACCAAACCCCAACCTTCTCCAAGCACAGCCGAACCAAAGCTTCGCCGAAGCAGAACGCTGCCAGGCCAGATTGCTTCAGCCCAGGCCCACCAGCAGCTATATACATCGAAGACCATGCCTCCAGACTCACTCTATAAATAGAGGGGCAGGGGTACAACAATGGCAGACAAGTTTGAGAGCTCAAGCACGGAAGGAACTTTCAAACAACTTTCATATACTTGTATACAAAGCTTTGTACTTGTAATCTGAAAGAAAAGAGAGAATAACATATAAAGTGGACGTAGGCACGTTCTGGCCGAACCACTATAAATCTGCGTGTCTTTTACAGTTTAGCCCCTGTTTTTATATATTTGCATGAATCACCCAAACCACTAAGAACAACATAAATTCAACTAAATCATACGACTTTGAGGTGTTTGTCCATTTTTTGTGCAAACATTTTTGGTGCTTTCACTGAGAGCAAGAGCTCGAAGCTTCAGCTTCCCACACTCAGCCTTCTTCCTAACAGCATCGCTTGGTGCCTGGACAACATGACTTCCAGGCAGAGAAAGGGAAAGAACATCGCAACTAGCAACATTCCGGATCCGGTAATCACAGATCAAGAGAATCATCCCATTCCAACAACAGTACCAAACGAGGATCAAACAAACTCGACAGCCCCTGCCACAGAACAACCGGCAGCAATTACTAGGGAAGATCTAGACAGAGTTGTGGCTGAAGTAACTAACCGCTTCACATCCCAACAAGAAGCTTTGGTGGACCAACTCATGTCACGCTTAAGGGATGCTGAAGAATCCAACCGCGACACTGAATCATGGGGTGAATCCCAATCCGGAGGATCTGGGGGGCGACAAAGGTCTTCCTTCTTCGAAGAAGCTATCAACAGAAACAATAATGGTAGGAGCCGAGCCCGAACTCAGCTCGAACTCCGAACCGAGGAAACGCTTGGAACCGAACCTCGCAGGGGAGGTACCAAGCAAGGATCGGATGTAGCTGAGCCGGTCATGCTGCCTAGCCAGAGAAACACTAATGAACGGAGCCGAGCTAGAACCCAGCCCGAAGTTGACCCCATGGAAATGCTCGAAACAGAACCCCACAGGGGAAGATCAAGGCAGGGGACAACTGTAGCTGGTCCTAGCATGCACCCGAGCAGCCAAAGACAGCCACTGGATAACGTCAGAAGTGATAGACTATACCATCCCTACAGGTCATCTGGACGAGATCGATCCCGCAGGGAAGAACCAAGCTCATTTTTGTCCGCTCCAAATTCTGATGAAAGAATGGCACGATTATTCAGGGAATGGGTCCGACGGGAGCAAAGGGATCGAGGGATAGGCGCTAGGGTAACCAGCCCTTTCACCCGCGATATTGAAATTACCATCACCCCTCGAGAGTGGAAAATGCCGACAATGGAACCATACAGGGGAACCTCTGACCCCGTTGTACACCTGCAAAGATACACACAACATATGCTCATGAGCGAGGCAACGGAAGGAGTATTATGCAAATGCTTTCCACTATTTTTAGCGGATCTAGCTACCTCCTGGTTCTGCCATCTACCCCAAGGATCCATCAGTTCATTGGAAATGTTGAAGGAGAAGTTTATCAGCCAGTTCCGCATTCATGTGGAACAACCCAAGGATGCTTACTCCCTATCTACTGTCAAACAGAAACCCAGAGAGACGCTGCAGCAATACCTAACCGGTTCAATGCCGCAGTGGCAGTAGTTCAAGATGCCGATGAGAAACTTGTCCTAATGGCTCTCTGTAGTGGTGTGCATCCAGACACCAAGTTTGCTAGAAAACTAACTAAAGAAAAACCAGCTACCTTGCCTGATTTCTTCCATGAAGCTGGGAAGTACATGAGACTCGAAGAGGCTTCCACGGAAAGGCAAACAGGACCACAGGCTAAGACGGCTCATGGAACCGCCCCCGCCGCAGCGAAGGACATTCGGAGAAACGACTCCAGAGACAATGCAGGGGGCAAGAAGGGAGAAAAGCGCTTGTACCGACCAGGACCGAGATTTGACGCTTACACTCCCTTGAATGAAATAGTCGAGAACATCTTCCTGGCCACCCAGGACGAACTTACATACAAGCGTCCCTTATACAAGAAAGAGTCAGATCGTGCAATCCAGTCCAAAAAATTCTGCCGTTTCCACGAGTCTCATGAGCATGATACCAATGAATGCCGCCATCTCCGAGACCTAATTGAAGAACACATTAGGAGAAAGAGGCTGGAACGATATGTAAAGGGCCAGGACAGGACTCCAGCTCCCGCCAAGGAAAACCCAGGGCGGCTCCACCCAGAAACAGGCGGAGGAAACCGCAACACCAGCGGTTCCAGCCAAGAGAAGATAGTGGTTCATACAATATCTGGGGGGCCACACATCACCGACAAAAGCTGGGCAGAAATGGAAAGATATGGAAACTCACTCAAAAGCGAGGGAGACTGCGTCAATTCTGTTATGGAAGAATGCCACCCTAACCGGAAGGTAAATAATGGCATCACATTCAGTGGGCGCGACCTAGAAGGAAGGCACTACCCTCATATAGATCCTATGGTCATCTCTGCCTGGTTCGGCCCAGCTGAAGTTTTTCGAATCCTAATACACACTGGAAGCTCAGTGAATATTCTGTTCAAGCATGCTTTCGACAAAATGAAGCTGTCAATGAAGGACGTATCTCCCTGCAACAAACCGCTACGTGGTTTCACTGGAGATGCAAAGATGCCCCTCGAACAATTGGATCTCTTTGTTGAATTGGGAAGTCATCCCCGCTCCGCCGTTCGGAAACAAACATTCGTGCTAATAGACAACCACTCGGCCTACAATGCCTTTTTAGGAAGACCAGCCTTGTCCGACTTCCAAATTGTCCTTGCCCCATGGTGCCTGAAGATGAAGTTCCCAACGGATAATGGAGTGGGAGAAGTAGAAGGGGATCAAGACGCCGCTCGGGACTGCTATGTAACCGAACTTCGCAATAATCGCAGGAGAGATAAAGGGAAGAATGCAGGGACTGCTCTCTGCAAGAAAAGCTTGGAAGCATAGCAACTAAAGAAGGCCCCTCCACTTCGATATACAAGTGATCCCTTTAATGAATTAGACCCTAGGGACAGAGAGGAGGAGGCCACCGCCGAGCCCGCGGAGGCTATGGAGTTTGTATCTGTAGACAAATGTGACTCGAGTAGACTACTGAGAATCGGGTCTCAGTTAAAAACAGAATTGAAAGACCAACTTATTGATTTCCTTCGCCACAACTTGGATGTGTTTGCATGGACACACGCTGATATGACTGGAATCTCCCCAGACATAGCATGCCACGCACTAAACATCGATCCTACCAAGGTACCGGTAAAGCAAAAGAAGAGAAGTATGGGGGCAGAACGATCGGCAGACCTCGAAGAAGAGGTAAAGAACCTGCTTGCCAATGACTTCATACGTGAAGCCATCTACCCGGAATGGATCGCCATCCCGGTACTGGTAAAGAAAGCTAATGGAAAATGGCGAACATGCATCGATTTCTCCAACTTAAATGACGCTTGCCCGAAAGACTGCTTCCCACTCCTCTGAATCGACCAACTCGTGGACAGCACTGCCGGACACGAACTCTTATCCTTTATGGACGCATACTCGGGATATAACCAGATCCCTATGCACGCCCCCGATCAAGACCACACTAGCTTCATCACTGACCGAGGATTGTACTGCTACAAGGTAATGCCATTTGGACTTAAAAACGCCAGAGCTACTTATCAGCGCCTCGTCAACAAGATGTTTGCAGAACTGATAGGACGAACTATGGAAGTTTGTGTGGATGACATGCTGGTAAAATCGAGGAAATCCAATGACCATATAAACCACCTGGACGAGATGTTTCGAGTACTTCGCCAATATGGAATGAAGCTGAACCCTCTAAAGTGCTCCTTCGGAGTATCATCGGGAAAGTTCTTGGAATTCATCGTTCATGCCAGGGGGATTGAAGCAAACCCCGAACAAGTCCGAGCTTTACAAAATATCAAGACACCATCTACTCGAAGAGAGATGCAAAGCCTAAACGGGAAAGTGGCCTCCCTGAGTAGGTTCATCTCTAAAGCAACCGACAAATGCATCCTTTTCCTCGAAGCTCTAAAGAAAGACAAAGGAAAGTTCGAATGGACTGACGAATGCTCGACAGCCTTCCTTAACTTAATCTGACACCTCCAGAGACCATCGGTACTTTCAACTCCAAATGAAGGCGAGGAACTATACCTATACCTTGCTGTATCATCCCACGCTTTGAGCGCCGCTTTGGTGAGAGAAGACAACCGCGCGTAGCGACCCGTATACTTTGTAAGCAAGAGATTCACAGGGGCAGAAGTCATATACCCTAAACTTGAAAAGCTAGCATACTGTTTGCTTATCACGTCGCGGAAACTGCGACACTATTTCCAGTCTCATTCCATCAAAGTTTTAACCGATCAACCGCTAAGGCAAGTGCTCCATCGCCCCGACACTTCTGGGCGATTACTTAAGTAGTGCATCGAACTAAGTCAATATCATATCACTTACCATCCTCGCACCGCTATCAAGGGGCAAGCCATAGCTAATTTCATTGCCGAATTCACTGCTAGCGAAGGTAAGGACCAATCTGAAATCGCAGAAGATATCAAGTGGAATCTCTTCGTAGATGGAGCGTCAAACGAACAAGGCTCGGGGGCAGGTGTTGTGATAATTACCCCCAGGGGAAAGAAGCTGCACTACGCCCTAAGATTGGAATTCGCTGCCACCAACAATGACGCAGAATACGAAGCAGTGATAGCCGGATTAGAAATTGCACTGGAAATTGGAGTCAGTTCTTTATGTCTCTATAGTGATTCTCAACTTATTGTAAATCAAATACTGGGAGAATTCCAGACTCGAGGAGAACGACTTACAGTGTATCTAAAGAAGACCAGGCTACTGCTTAATCAATTAAATCGCTATTTAATCAAACACATTCTCCGGGAAGAGAATCAAGAGGCCGACGAACTAGCAGAACAAGCTAGCATGAAGAACATCACTATTTTCGGAGCGTTAACCATCTCGAAACAGCTGGCACCAAGTTTCGAGCAAGTAAATCTGATAGCTGCGATTGAAGAAGAAACTTGGATGGCTCCTATCCGGAAATACTTACAAGATGGCGCATTGCCCAGCGAGCGTAGCGAAGTCAGGAAAATCTTAAGGAAAGCTTCCCGCTACACACTGCAAGAAGGAGTCCTCTACCGGCGCGGCTTCTCTAACCCCTTATTACGATGTGTTGCTGGAAGGAAAGCCAAAGAAATCTTATCCAACATCCACCAGGGAAGCTGCGGAGATCACACTGGAGGGCAGACTCCGGCAAAGAAGATACTCCGATATGGATATTTCTGGCCCACCTTGAACAAAGACACCTTAGACTTCGTTAGAAGATGCGATAGATGTCAGAGATTTGCTAAGATTCCTCGACTACCAACCAATGAAATTACTCAGATGACCAGCCCTTGGCCCTTCGCAATATGGGGAATTGACTTAATTGGCGAACTGCCGATGGGCCGAGGCGGGGCCAGACATGCTATAGTGGCAGTTGACTATTTCACCAAATGGGTGGAAGCGGAGCCTCTGAATAAAATATCTTCAACTAAAGTTATTAACTTCTTGATCAAAAACGTTCTGTGCAGGTACGGGGTTCCACTCAGAATCATATCAGACAACGGGCTTCAATTTGACAGCGAGGAATTTGCCGACTGGTGCCAAGAGCACGAAATTCATAAGGGCTTCTCATCCGTAGCTTATCCCCAGGAAAATGGACAAGTCGAAGCTGTCAACAAGATTCTCAAGACTCTAATCAAGAAGAAGCTTGAAAAGTCAAAAGGCGCTTGGGTGGACGAACTTCCTACAGCACTATGGGCCTACCGCACTTCTTTCAGAACATCAACAGGGCATACTCTGTTCTCTTTGGCATACGGATCAGAGGCCATGCTCCCAGTTGAAACTATTGTACCTTCCCATCGTAGGATCCACCACAACCCCGAAGAAAACGAAGAACTCCTCCATATGTCTTTGGATCTAATTGAGGAGAGAAGAAATGATGCAGCACTCAAAGCAGCAGCTCACAGACAAAAAGTGGCAGCACTATACAACTCCAAAGTCAAACATCGCAGCTTACAAGAAGGAGATCTTGTCCTCAAGCGAATCTTTCCACGCCCAGGAGCGCTGGATCCAATCTGGGACGGACCATATGTAATTCATAAAGATCTCCACAACGGAGCTTATATTTTGTCAACAGTGGACGGAGAGGTGTTCCAGAGGGCATGGAACATCTGACACCTCCGTCGGTACTTTTCTTAACTTGTACTACCCATATGAAGTGAATTAACAAAGATAATCAGTGGACGTAGGCATTTTCGTGCCGAACCACTTTTAAAAACTTGGCTCTTGTTAACTTGTTCCTTTATATCTTGGCTACTTGTTAAGCTTTATCCTTTGCTGTTGAACAAAATCCTTTGCAGATGACATTTCAATTCAGAGCTTCACAACACAACTCCACCTGGACAAAATCTAACAGGTACTCTACGATCCTATGCCCTCGCCAATGAGACACTTTGCTCCGGTATCCCTCTACCGCGAGTTAACTCATTGTTTGCCTCGGCCCTTAAAGCCGACTGTAATAAGCCGAGTATAAGCCACCGAGAAGGCCGATTATGCCATGGCAGCTCATTACAGCGATTCGGCTCGCCGACAACTGTGAATCGATCATAAGCCCCTACATAAGGTGTGGCCAGCCACGGGCAGTTCACAGTTGACGATCGGCCCCCACGCTAGCCGGCCACAGTAAATCGAATAATACCCGCGATTACGGGCCATAATGGCCCGGGTAGTTACTGTGCGCGATCGGCTCCGATGTGTCTTAAGTGCGGCTGTGGTAAAAAAGAAAACTCCCCGCAGAGGCGTAAGATGGGTGACAAATGTCTCCAAGACCCACAGCTAGGGAAAGTGACTACAAAACCCGTTTTCCACGAACTTAAGCACATCGACGGCCTTCCGTGACTGGAAGTTTTTCTTTTCCTATAATTCCATTTCATTTAAAACTTTTCTCCTATTCTCCGTAACGGTGCTTGAAAGTACAGGACATGAAATAGGGAACGCTCGCTAATGGGAATAGAAATTTACAATCGGATGACGAGACACTCAACAGCACTCTGTGCTTAGTCTTATAGGGCGCACGAAGTTGCCGTCCACAGCCGAAACATGAAGGGCGGTACCTTCTACTTTTATACATTAATGCATAGCTGCAGTTCATATTCACACATCACATTTACGTTGCAAAATGAGAAAATTATACTTTAAGCAAAAAACTTTGCATCAGGCACAGTCAAGCTACTAGTAACATGAATAGTTACATCACTTACACAGCACAACAAAATAGCGATAACATTCCAACATAAAGGAATCAGCTTATGTTATGAAATTACATAAAGTCATTCATCACAAACAATATTATTACAGTCACATCAATGTTTTAGACTAACATAAACAGAAATAAAAAGAAATCAAAAGGTGGCCAAATCCGGACAAGGAACCAGCTGCGTCCATGCTTCGCCCTCATCCTACCAACTCTCCAAGCCTACTTAGCCGCAGGGTCGGAGCTCCCATCATGTTGATCGGAAGTCCCACCTGTCCAATTCAGAAGAGGAATTCATTAAACAAACAACAAACGATCAAGTTATGAAAAGCTAAAAAAGGAAAACTCACCAACACCCGCTTCTTGGTCCTCATCCCCCAACTGCACACGGCTTCCTCCGCAGCAAGTAGCTGCATCCCCTCCTTCACCGCTACCTTCTCCTCCTTTGAGAACTGGACGGTAACCATATCCATCCTGAATGCCGCTCCACCTTCCTTATCCGCATCGGCCTTGGCCTCCACCAAAGCCCGAAGATATATCCTAGCCATGATCCGGGGATAGTCATCCATCCAGGATAGATTACCCGGCTTCCAGGTACGGAAGTACATATCCTGCAACATCTCATCCATCATCCCCTCGTTCTCCTCAAACTCCCTCACCCGGGCCTCGGAGGACAGCAACTTAGCAACGGCAACATCCCTCTCCGATCGATATATCAAGCGGTCAGCCTGGAGAGACCTCCTCATTTCCTCCATCTCTTCCTTTAGCCTGGCCTGAGCAAGCTCTGCGGCCTTAAGCCTCTCGGATAACTCCTCTACTTGCTCGAGATCCGCCCTCCGAACCTCGTCCACCATAGCAATAGCTATGTTAATCCGCTCCTTGCAGGCGGCCTCCATCTTTCGTAACTCAGCCTTGCTAGCCTCCTCCATGGTTTTCTTTAGTCGTCGGGAGGCCGCCTCGTGCTGGGTTATCTGGATAGCCTGATCGGCAAGCTGTTTGGCCTGATCAGAAACCTGTAGCCGCAACCGGATGTTAGCACTTCCGATTTCCTCCCCAGCCCTGGCCAGTCGAGCATGATGCTCCATTAACCTCTTGGTTTCCTTATCCACCCGATCGATGCTTGCCTTGGCCTCATTCCCCATGGTCACAATCCGAGTAGCAAGCAAATCGAGGTCTAGCGACTTAGCCTCGTCAAGCACCCGTACCATGGGGTTGCGGGGAAGAAGATGCTCACCCGTAACCTCGTCAAAAGAGATATCCTGAAAACTCGGGTCCAGATCCGGGTGGCCGGCAAATGGGTTGCGATCCAAACCAGGACGGTCTATCGGAGTGACGGTTGGATTTTCGAACGGATGGGGGAAAGGCATAAACTCAGTATCCTCTTCAGTAATATCATGGATGGGCTGGACTGGAGGCTGAGGGCCAAGTGAAGGTTCAAACGAAGATCGGCCCCTCTTCCTCCTCTGCATATCTTCTTCAATAACTCCAAGAAGAGGGTGATATCTAACTTCATCCCCAGGACGGCTGGTTGGCGGCTTTGGTTTGGCAGAAGCTTTGAGTAGCTTATACTGTTCGAGGCGGTGCCGGATATCTAATGACTTGGTCGTCTTACCTGCTCCTGGAATAAAAACCAAGTGTTACGAACATGCAATGATCCATAATTCAAGAAATATGTTAAGTTAAAAAGAATGAGAAGGCACGTTTGTTATACAAACCCTGCGGAGGAGTAGGATACTGCAATAAGCCCTGAATCTCAGTCCAGGACGGAAGCGAACCATAAAATATTCCTAAGTCCCTATCATAAATGGAGTCTGCAGAAGTCAAAAGTTCACCTTGAATCGCTGGAATTGCCTTAGCTGACGAACTCTCAGAAAATGGATCGACGCCAGCCCCAGTCTTGTCAACCCCCTTTGCCTTCTCAACCAAAGCCGATCCTTCCTCCGACTCCCCAAAAGCTTGACGGAAAGCATCACCCGTCCACTCATGAATCCCTCCCGCTTGCCCGGAGGTTAAGGCACCAATGCCACTACCGCTCTGTCCATCTCCTCCTCCCCCTTCAGATAGGTAAGGAAGCTGACTATCCATGCATTGATCGGAGGAATGGCCCCACACATACAGTGGTATCTGCTGTAAGCAAAATATCCTTCAGGAGGGTCAAATGGCATAACCCCCTCTCCTGGCAACAGCATGCGAGCCATGTCAATCCCGAAGGAACGAGAGATGACATCAAGCTGCTCCTCCCTGAGGGAGCTAGGAAAACAATCGGGCGGGGAATTCAAGAGCTCCTGGGGGCCATACCCATCTACTAGCGATCTCGGAACAGGCCCAGGACGTTCGGCTCGAACTGGGGGCACTATGGAGGACTCTGCTCTGTCCTTGGACGTCCGTTTATCTGATCAGGTTTCCACTTTGTGAGACATTTATCTACAAACACAAAAGAAAACGCACGTTATTAAAACAAGAAGTATGGAAATATAAGCAAGCAAGTGCATAAGGCGAGCAGGTGAATATAGGTCTAGTGTTCCACTCAAGATTCAAACATGAAAGCTCAATCGGCGTAGCCCATTCGGCATAAAGTCCATCCAGTATTAAAGGTTTAAAATTTCATTCGGCATTCTCAACCCAAAGTTCATTCGGCGCTAGAGACTTAAGCTCATTTGGCGGCAAAAATTGTACCTGATTTGGCACAAGGTCGATTCGGCACTCAATCAATTCGGTTTCTCTCTGAATCGGTAAGGAGTAACTAAAAGGGTGTAGCCCCTATATATAGACGAGCGCAGAAGCACCGGACCAACCGGTTCGGCACACCGGACCAACAGGTTCGGCACCTCAAACCGAATGAAGCTATACCAGGTATCCAACTTAAAGCAAAGTGCAACACATGCAAGCACGTGCCCCACTTTGGGGGGCAAATGTTGGGCGTGTTTCCACCCACGAGTTTCCATCCTTCGTCGAACCAAGCCCGTCGAGCAAAACAACACCTCCTTGCCGAACCAAAGGCCATCCAGTCAAGCTCCATCCGGTCGCAGGCCTCACTGGACCAACACATATACACTCCCCCACCGAGCCACCCATCACCGGTCCAAGCTCCATGCCGAACCAACACCGCCTTCGTGCCGAACCAACACCTCTAAATCCACTACCGAATGAACCTCCAAACCAACTAACACCGATCCACATCTCATCACCACCGAACCAACTGCCTTAACCCCTATGCCGAACCAACCTACCACCGGACCACATCCCTACCGAGCCCAAACATCTCTTCCCTACCGGACCAAACCCCAACCTTCTCCAAGCACGGCCGAACCAAAGCTTCGCCGAACCAGAACGCTGCCAGGCCAGATTGCTTCAGCCCAGGCCCACCAGAAGCTATATACATCCAAGACCCCTGCCCCCAGCCTCACTCTATAAATAGAGGGGCAGGGGTACAGCAATGGCAGACAAGTTTGAGAGCTCAAGCACGGAAGGAACTTTCAAACAACTTTCATATACTTGTATACAAAGCTTTGTACTTGTAATCTGAAAGAAAAGAGAGAATAACATATAAAGTGGATGTAGGCACGTTCTGGCCGAACCACTATAAATCTGCGCGTCTTTTACAGTTTAGCCCCTGTTTTTTATATATTTGCATGAATCACCCAAACCACTAAGAACAACATAAAATCAACTAAATCATACGACTTTGAGGTGTTTGTCCATTTTTTGTGCAAACAACGCTCAAGTAAATGAGCTACCCAAACGTCCCTTCCACTTTTCACAATGCTAGCAATATTATTTTGCATATGATGCAAACAATAAGAATGATGACTATTTGGAAAAAAATTGGAATACTTAACAAAAACCCCGGTGTCTATCACTTAAAAAAGTTAATATTCTATTACAACTGAGAGCATTCTTTTTGTGTTTTAAAAACCAACTCCAACACTCTTCATTTTCTTTGGGAACAAGAGCCATTGCTAATGGGAAAAAACCTGGAAAAAAAAATTCACTGTTTATGCATTACATTTGAAATAACAAAGTGCATTATATTTGAAACAATATTATCTAATCGTAGACAATCACATAAACACTATACCCCCGGCCCAAATAAAAAAGGAAAAATCAATTTCCTAGAGGCAATTCATCCTTTTTTTAAAAAAAAATTGCCATTTGAATGTGTAGTCTACGCAGGAAGGGTAGAAATTGCAAAGATATGGTACATAATTCATGCATATAATACAAAGAATTATATTCGAACTACTAAAACATATATGCTTTTATCTTTTCTACATGTTGTTTAAATCATTTGTATACCTTATGTAAGAACTTCAAATAAAGAGAAAATGATAAATGTTTAATACGTAGTAGTATCTATGATATATAACCATGGCTTAATATGTTATTTAATTCTTTATCTTAAAAGATAAATGCATTTATCTTTTCAAACTCCTGTATACACTAACAGTTTGTACATCAAATTAAAGAACATTAAATTTTTTATAGTATTTGTTTTGGATCAAATTTACAATAAGAAGGAGCACGGCTGTACATTGAACAATT
Organism: Allium cepa; assembly: GCA_030765085.1. Classification (NCBI taxonomy): domain Eukaryota; kingdom Viridiplantae; phylum Streptophyta; class Magnoliopsida; order Asparagales; family Amaryllidaceae; genus Allium; species Allium cepa. Next base: position 715,545,769 of record CM060945.1, on the reverse strand, counting down.
GTACCTACTTTGTAAATAGGGCAACTAGATTGAAGTTGTTAGAGATAAAAACATATATGCATTTATTGTTTGAAATATAACAAATTCTAATAAATCCAGAATAAACAATGGGTATCACGACATTTGGTGGATAAACTGAAAAAATAAAACATTTACATTATGCATCTATCAAAAAAAATTGTGAGTTTGAATTCATTTGTGCAATAATTTCACATGCTAATCTCTAACACAGAAGAAACTATAATGAATTGAACATGATATTACTACATTTGAAACAACCAAATGCACTATATTTGAAACAGTACTATATAACAACAGACTAATCACTTGAAAAAAATGCAGTATGTACCCAACATAATTCACTAGAACAATAACTTAAAGAACCAGTACTATGTTACATAAATTTATAACAAGGAAATAATGCAAACAGTACAAAGTACATACAACAGCAAAAAAAAAAAAAATCAAAATCAGTACCTTGATTCCCATTTTTTGCAGCGGCAGCCATCAAAATACCACTTCGCCCTTTCAAAAAGATAGCATCTAAAAACACCATAGGACGACAATAGTTAAATCCAAATATACATGCCTCATAACATACAAAAACTCTCCCAAATTGATTTGTATCAGAATCCACATCCATACTTGAATAACTATTCGGGTTATTTCTTTCCAATGCCTTCAAATACCAAACTAATTCATTGTAAGATTTCTTTTCATCATCGTAAATATCATTCATAGCCAATTTCTTACCCTTATAAGCAAAGTAATAGCTTAGCTCCACATCATAATCTCTTCGAAAACTTTTAATGATATCCTTGGTTTTTCTTTTTGGCTCATCATGAATTTGATTGACGATTAAAATTTTCACAAGATCACTATTAATAGTTGGACTACGAAGTGAACGAAATCCACCACCACAAGTATGAATCAGGTGAATGTTTTAAACAAACAGTTGGTCCAATTGCTTCAGTTTGCAAGAGGCATGAATCCTAAAAGGACAATTAGCTACAGCACATTGAAATGTCAATCGTTCTTTAAAATTCTTAATATATTGTACTTTAAACCCATTCTTCAAACAATAAGCACTCACGGTTCTACGGAATCCAATAGCAGAATCAAACTGTTGACCAACGCCAGTAAAAAATTCCATATTTGAATTCTTCTTCAACAATTCATGTAAATCCTTTTGTTGAGTAAAACCAGAATCTAGATCATCATTATAACCTAACATATTATTACTTGACTAACCACCAACAACTGAACCAGGCTTGCTACTTTCACCAACAGAACTATCCATTGAATCATTCTTCAACCGTAGAAAAAAACCAAAAATTCTTCCTTTTTAAACCAAGACAAACACAATACAGCTTGAAGATCACTATCCGTTTCAACAAAGGTAGTCTTTGATTCTTGAATTTAAAAAATATCAAAGCATAATGGAGTAAAATTATTCCACTCCTCCCAAATCCTATTCCTAACAGAAGAAATAGAAGCATCCAATCCAAAACGAGTAGTAAAACAATTGTTATTGAAATCAAACACAACTATAACAGATGAATCACACCCGCGAAAAAAATAAAAACAAAAATATAACTATGTGAAACTGATCTTAATTAAAAACCATAACATAAAATACTACGTAACAAATCATTTCTATCCCACTTTTCAAAAAAAGGTAAAACAGTTTATCTTTTACGGATCACAAATCACCAAGAACTGAAGAACAAACAACATCAACTAATATTATTTCAGATCCATGTTCATACCCAAAGTGAGTACAAACAGAATTGACTGACAAAAATAACTGCTTTAATTGCTGAAATGAAATATGAAGTGATAGTCTAAATACTAAAATCATAATCTAAAGTGAATGATCCAACCAGGCAAAATACACAGTGCTTGTGTTATCAGAATAAAGGAATACCATTCAGAAGCCATTATTCAAAATACATCAAACAAAACCTTCCTCCAATAGATGAAAAAGGCCTACTCTGAAAAGAAATAGACAATAACATTATAAACATCATAAAACATTGAATTGACAATGAAAAACAACAAATAAAATCGAGACTCACCAAGTAAAGTAAATCGCCTCATGATTTCCCACAATTAAAGTCGATTTTTATTTGAGAAGAAACTAACGCCTAATTTATTCAAAAAGAAATCAACGACCGCTTCGATTGCACAAGAAACGACCGCTTTGATTGAGAAAGAAACGACCGCCTAATTTCCACGATCGGTAGATTTCAGAACATACGTAGTTGTTTGAGAAGATGAAGGCACACGCCATACATATTTGTCCTGGAAAATAATAATTTCAAACCCGTGTCCTAGAAAAAACTTGGGTCGTATAGTTAGGCCCTTCACACCAATTTCCACTAAAGTAATTATATATTAGGTTAATTTTGTAACTAAATTCCTAAGTGTTTTCAAAAATAATAAGATGATGTTTGAATTAAGATGTGATTAAGGTAAGAGTATTAATTTTGATTAATAAAAATATTCTCAAATGTTTTTGTTTAAATTGTTTTCAAGCATCTAACATAAATAAATATAAATGATAAGTAAGAGTTTAACTAAGGTAAATGGTTTATCTTAATTTATTAAAGGTCTTATTAATAAAAGTGATTAAAGTATATTCACTTAATTACTTAAGATAATTAATTAATGTGATTAATTTAAGATAATTAATTGGTTTAATTAATTAAGGATAATCACTTAATGAAATTGATTAAGTATAATTATTTAATGTAACTAATTAAGTATAATTACTTAATGCAATTAATAAAGTATAATTACTTAGTGTGAGTAATTAATGGATAATTACTAAATGTAACTGATAAAAGGGAAATTACTTAATAAAAGTAATTAAAGGATTATTACTTTATGGAAGTAATTAAGGATTAATTACTTAAGATAAATTAATTAAAGGATTAATTAATTAAAGTAATTAATTAAAGGGTTAACTAATGTAAGTAATTTAAGGATAATTAATGAATGTGATTAATTTTAAAGATAACTAATTAATGTAAGTGATTATGTAATTAATTAATTAAGGATCACTAACTAATGTGAGGAATTAAAGGTTAATTAATTAATTAGTTGTTAAATATTGTTTTGTAATAAGTCATTGATATAACGAGTTAAGAACTCGTAGCAAGATACGAGTTACCTGGTTTTCAAATAAGTTTTATAACTTGATATTTCAAATTATATGGGTTTACTCACGTTGGTTCCCATCCTGACCCGGGTGTTACTTTGTTGTAATGATCGGGTCAGACCAAGTAATACAGATTTTCAGATTGGGACGTTCTGGAGCTCAAGTGGCGAGCTGGATGTTAGGAACGTATGGAGCATATTCCGCTGTATTGGAGTTGTATTGATTATTTTCGAGGTCAAGTTGTTACAACTATCTATTTTGGTTGCACTCTGACATATTGAATGTAAACTGACAATTACATCTTTTCATTGTAAAATGATGATATTTGTATATTATATTTTGATCCGCCGCGAATATGAGATTTGTGTTGTTGTTTTCTGTTTTTTCTTCTACCCCTTTTCTTATTTACCCTAACAATCTGGAATTTTAGGCGTTCGATTGCTTGGCACTTCTATAGTGAACGTATTAGTGTCGAATTTCGAGGTCGAAAATCCTGGGCTGTTACATTTTGGTATCGGAGCTGAAGATTAAGCGAGAATCTTGGCTCTGGTGGGTTTACTCATTAAGGATAGGGTCAGTAGTACCCTAGAATGAGTTGAACGTATGTGTGTGTGTGTTGTGTGTATATGGGAGCGTATTTGTTATTTTCTTATATAATACTTTTAAAAATGATTTTTATATAAGATTATATTTTGATATGTATATATATAAAGCAATAATTTTTCTAATTACTATATATTAAGATAATTGGTTGTTGGTTATAGAAATTGAATTAGATCATTAAGTGGAAATATATTTATTGAAATTAGATAATATGAACTAAATGAACAAGATAAGCTTGAAATGGATTCAAACCAAAGAATAAAACCCTGAAATTTGTAGAAGTGTTTTCAGAATGCTGAATTAAGTTACCTGATTTTAATTTTATTTTCCAATGAAATTATGAGATAATATGTAGTGAATTGGCCTCTAGATATGATAATCTTGGTTATTTTCATAAAATGGTTATGGTGTCTATTAATGGGATGTTGTTTTCTAATAATAATTAACGATAAAGAAAAGTGAAATGTTTTAGGTAAGTAAAAACTTAAATAAGTATGACTTTTAAATTGAAAAGAACTTAAATTATGAAGTTTTAAAATCTAAGTCTAGAAAATTTGAAATTATTTTATAATAATAGAAATGATAAATAACATTATTCATAATTTTTTGGATATAATCTTATTTTAAAACAAGAGTTGTTTGCAAAAAAATTAGAAATTTGTTTTGAATTAAAACCAAAGGTGGTTTAAAATTTAAAGTATAACTTGGTGTGCAAAGGAAACAAATATGTGTATATATATATGGGATATACATAATATCAAAGATGATTTGAAATAAACCCTAAGTGTTGAGTTTTAAATTTTTTCCTTGATGTGTGATATAAAAATCCAAAGTGAAATAAGTCTTTGAACATATAAGTGGGAAAGTTATTGATAAGAAGTTTAAAATTTGAAATAAAGAATTCAAATTGAGTAAAGTTGACTAGGATTGAATTGAGATTTAACTCAGGGAAGTTAAATGGGTTAAAATGTCAGGGAGTTATGTGTGATCTCAAAACGGGTTTGAATTCTAGGAATGTATGAAGAATGCTATTGATGGGTGTTTTAGATAACTTGGATGTTTATTTACTTTGACATATCTTGCTATCATCCTGTTGTTATTAATAATATATGGAACCGTGAATTGAATTGTTTAAAATAAATTAAGAAGTGGATTGAAATGATATACATCCACTACAGATATAAAATGGAAATAAACTCTATTTTGAAATTATTTAAATAATTTTGATTTTAAGAAATAAAGATGGAACATATGAAAAGGAAATCACTTTGAACATTAAGATTTGAATGTTTAAGATGATCTTGCAAATTGAAATTAGTTCAAATTGAAATTTGTTTTTAATAAATTAAAATTGAAACTGAAGTTGAATAAGTTTAAATTCAAATAGGAATTGATTTGAATTTGGGATGGGAATTGAAATTAATTTAATTTGAATTGAAATTGAATCAATTTAAATGGAAGTGGAAATTTAAATTGAATTGATTGGAATGGGAGGTTGGGAAGTTGAACAGTTTGGCTCTGAAACTATTTTCAAATAAATAGTTTAAATATAAACTTTCTTAAATCTATTTTCCTAGCTATTTACAATATAATCTTTCTTTTTAAAAATCCAAACTATCTTATACTTGTTTTACAACTATTTTATAAACTAATTACTATTTTACATCTGTTTTATAAACTAATTACTATTTTACAACTATTTTGCAACTATTAAACTATTCAACTATTTTATAACTATTTTATAACTACTTAGCTATTTTACAGCTATTTTACAACTAATTATTATTTTACAACCACTTAACTATTCTAAACTTTTCAAGCTATTTTCTAAATTCTAGTCAGAGTGCTAACTGTTTATAGTTAAATACCGATTGAGATAAGAGTTGAGTGACAAGCCAAATGGAAATTGAGGCAATTGTGAATAAGTGAATAGAAATCGAAACGAATGTGAATAGAAAAAGAATTGATTTAGCTAATACTCTGTGGAGATTAATACGTAGGATGTACATATGTTTTTCTATTCGCATAATGATTTGATCCAGATTCGAGCACAGAATTTCAAGATAGTTATATCGATCCGAGTAGGGATTTTTCACTCGATGACGGCGAACCCTGGATATGGATTTTTTATTGATTCTGAAAATTCTCTATCATAGTTATGGCTATGCAAAGAGAATGATGGTTTCTGATCAAGAAATCCGATCTGAGTCCGCACTAGGAAGTCGGGTGAACGGTACTAGTTCGAAAATGAAATTGTGTGATCAAGTGAGCGATTAGATTTGATATTGCATACGAATGGTATATGTACATCGTACGTGGTTGATTGTAATAGATATTGAAATTTTGAAAAGAAATGTAAAAATGATTTTTGAAAAGAAAAGCATATTTTGAGAAATATATGATGAATAAAATGGAAGTTAGATATTTCTATGATTGAAATTCTCTTTATGAAGATAAGTAATATGGTAAATAACTTTATAAAAGAAATCAAACTTGAATATTTGATTTGGCATAAATAAAGTATGTATATTTGTTACATACAACAAACTCACCTTGTTGAACCTATAGCCCAAAGAATAGAATTTTGAAAAATATTTGAAGTGTAAAAGGGAATTTATATAAGTATGAAGTAATCCAAAGATATTTTAAGGTTATATATATCTATATATATAAACGATTTTATGAGACTGATTCTGGAAAAAAGGGTTTTGGAACCTATTTATTTTGAAAAGCTTTTGATTTTTGGGGAAAAAAAATCAATTTTGGAAATTTGGAAAGCCAAGTTTGAGAATTATCGATTTTGAGATATCATTTTTGCGTAAAGGGATTTATATGTGATTCATATAAGGGGTATGAATCGAAAGATACTGTATGTGTATAGTATAAATTATTTTGAGATTGGCTCAGGGAAAAAGGCGCTCCCATGAAATAAACTTCTTAGGAGATCCACGGGGTGGTTCTGCCTTGAGCCCTAAGGGGGATTCTAAATTTGATCCTAGAGGAAGTCTGGACAAACTGAAGTTCTTGAGGATTGTGTGTGGGTAGTGAAAGTCGAGGACGCTGATGCCTACAGAGACATTTGGGTTATGCTGTGACGAAAGTGTAACTCGATGTCACTGCGATCTATTGCGGACCATGGCGGAAGTCGTGTGGCAGTGAGTGCCGACAGTCTATTTTTTATTTTGCCGCGATGGCAACGTAACATCGGTAGGCTGCGATCTATGAAGACATGGTGAAAGTCGTGTAGCAGTGAGTACCTACAGGCTACATTAGGACCCGACTGATGTAGTCTGCGATCTATGTAGGAGTGGAGAAGTTTCATTTGGCAGCGAAATTCGAGGGCATTGATACCTCCAGTTACATGGGTTTTTGCCGTGATGGCGATGTAAAACCTGGGTGTAGCTGCGATCTGTGGCGGGTTCCATGGTGTAATCGAGAGGCGTGGAGGGCTATAGTTTTCTATGGATTTTGCCGGGATGGCAACGTAACCATCGGGTTAACTGCGACCATGGAGGGGGTAATGATTTCCAGAGCATTTCACCAAAAAATGTTCTCCATATTTTCATAAAAATATTTTTCAAGTATTTTCACTGGGTGTTGAAAATGGGTCTGCTAAGTACTTATAGATTTTCAATCCTACGCCTGATCAACGTATGACTGAATTTCTGTGAGAATAAGGATGGACTTGTTGAGACATCAAGTTATAAAAAGTATTTTTATAAAGCTATTTTGGCAATGTTATGTAGATTTTAAAGGTGTTTTAAAAATTTTAAATAATGGGAATTGAGAGTTCAAAATGCTTAAAGGATAATTTAACTGATAATTAGCAATATAATTAAAATTCTGGCTTCGTTCCTTTTAAGGGACGAAAAGATTTAAAGGGGGAGGAATGTGATAACCCAAATACTTGGATATATGTTAGTTGGAATTTAACAGGATAGAATTTATTAAAGTACCGATTTGTAAGTTGAACAAATAAAATTCTGATAAATATCTGGATATGTATATGAATTTGAATCTATAATAAATGTTGAATTATAAATATTTGGAAATGATAAATCTTATGGTGAATAAAAAATAATATATATAAATATAAATAAGATTTATGCAAACCTTATAATATTGAAAATTATAAGTGTATATATATATTATAATTAGAATTCAATGTAATATATATATATATATTATAATTGGGAGGTTATGTTTTGAATTTAATATAATAATTTTCAAAAGCTATTTCAAGTTAAATTTTATATATTTTAAAAACCCTAAAGACAAGTATTAATTAATTAAAGTATGATAGTTAAAATGAGATTTAATAAAAAGAGTTTATTATGCTTTCTTTTTAAACATACATGTATTATTTATGATTTGTATATAATGACATAAACATAGGTCAATAAAAGTAAATATAAAAACATGAGAAATATTGAATAAAGATTTAAAACATTTGTAAGCTTTGTAATACATGCATTTAGACATTTGTAAACTAAGATAGCATGCAAAATTACAAGTGTCAAATTTCTTGTTTATATGGTTTTCTTCATTCTCAATTTTTATAAAATATTAGAAAAGTAAGGCTTTAAAAAAAGAAAAAAAAAGAAACAACAAAAAACCTGAAAGCCAAACCAAAGAAGATAAAAATCAAACTAAAAACTAAGTCAACCTCAAGCTTTCAATTTGAAGCAAACCTAGAACCAGATTCAACTCAACCCAATCAATGTTCAAATCCAAGCCTACTGTTTCAAAGATCAAAACCAGATTTTTAGATTTCTAAACTATTCCTCTGTTCATCAATATGTGAGTAAACACCTTTTAAAATCAAAAATATGTGTTTATACTTTTATGTTTTTGCTAAATCTGTGAAGTGATATCGTAAATTTGATCTGCATGGATGTTTTTTAAACTGATATATAGTTGAAAATACTTTGTATATTGTGTGCATGTCTGTGTGTGTATATATATATCTGTTGTTTACACAGATTGAGGAACAACATATAAAATTCATATCTTCCTATCTAGACAAATTCATGCTTTGATCTCTAGAAAGAAAATGTTTGTAACATTATAATTTCATTTTTAAAAATAGTTCCAAGTGGAAATATTTAGAAAATATCAAGAAAGTAGGAGATTATAGAGAAAGTTTTTTAAATGTGAAAAATCAATGATCATAATTTCGAGTTTTTATTTTACAACTTGATTCATACTAGAAAATGATGATTTTTGATGGTAGTGTCACGATTTTTGAGTGCGTAAATGTCAAGTTATCTCGAGATGATCAGTTTTGGGTTATTCGACGAATTCTGACGAACGACGTCGAGTTGTAGGTCATGCTTGTTGTCGAAGGTAGCTTGAAGGTTGGAGATCATCGGAAAAATAGTGGGAGAATTTTACGGTGGACGTGGTTGCCAGGCGTCGTCGATTTCGGGTTTAACAGTTGGTCTTGGTCGAGGGTGTTGTCAAGATTCGTACACCGACGAGGGTGGATCGGAATCGATCGCATGTGGGGGGATTGATGTGTGGGGTGATGACGCTGCTCTAGACGAGGCGGCGTGGGTTCCGGTGGACGAGATCATCGGAGTGAGCGGATTTAGTCGATGGGTTGGGTTCTAGGTAGAAATCATTTGGCTCGATTTTTGATTTGCTATCGAATTCGATGAACTGGGTGGTCGAAGTGTTTGTGTGGGACGTCGACGAACTTGCTGAAGGTTTCGGCAAGGATCGGGGGTGGTATAACAACCCGATATTTTCAGCCATTCACATCCACACATGCCGGACTTGAATTGCTCCAAATACCGCATTGTAAATAAATTTGGAGCAAATGAAATCAAATACACAGAATCACAGACACAGAACATATCAGAATAACTCACAGCGGAAATTAAAATACCATAGTAGTTCATGAAGCTACTATAACAAACTCAAAAAACATAATACATAATATCAGTTTGAAAAAAACATATACAATAGAAATTTCAAATACAAAGAAGTTATAAATACCAAAGCTGAAATAGGACAACTGAAACTGAAAGGGGATAGATAACTAGACAAGTAGAATCTCCAACGATTCCTAGCTCCAGAAAAGTAATCCAAAGCTAAGCTGTAAATACTCAGGCTGACCCGAGCGTAAAGGAAACACAAAACACTCGAGTAAGGACAATATATACTTATATAATGTAAACCAACTCAAATGAACTGTAGCAGTAATGCATAATAACTTAAAGGATGCTTGGGATCATCCATCCTCTAAGGATCAGTTAAACTATAAATTAAATACATCCCATGGTTAAAATTTCAAAATAGTAATTTATACTTTGAAATCAAATATCATTTAAAAATTCAATATCATTTCAAATTCATTCCAAAATATCAAAACATCATATCTTTCCAAAACCATATTCATTTATTTAAAATACCATTTCAACACACATTTCAAAATAATTTATATTTCAAACAAATTACTTCATTTTAAATCAATAAAATGAAGTTATTATATTTAATAATTAAATTATTAAATTTCCAAAATTTAAATCTTTCAAAGTTCATTTATTCACTTAAATTTATTGAAACAATAAAAATTCAACTTTCGCCGCATTTAGAAAATGCTACGGAAAGTTACTTTTAAAACAATTCAATTTAACAAAAGACAGCATTTTTTTTCAAAAATGCTGTAAGAGGGTTACTTTAGTTCAAGTAAAACCTTAGTTAATTTCAGCAACTACAGCACTTATAAAGTGCTATAATAGCCCTTAGTTCATTTTATTCATTTAGTTCGTTTATATCCGTTACATTAGAAATAATAGCATTTCAAAAATGCAGTTAATTAACTTCAAATATTCAATATAATTTCATAAACAATTATATTTTATTTAAATCATTTTAAACTTACAAAATCTTATAATTTCACTTTTAAAACAAGCATTCAAATATATATATATATATATTCATAATTTTATAAAGTTAAATCTCTATTCAAAAATCAACATTTAATAATAATTCATTTATTAAATTCCAACATTAAATTTTAAATTCATTAAATTAAATTTAACTTAACGCTTAAGTTTAAAGTTTTCAAGTATAACTTAATTTCATTTTTATTTACTTAACTTAAAATTCACTTTTAAGCCAAATTCACAATTTCCAATTTTAGTTATATTTCAAAATTTCAACTTAAATTTCCCTTCAATTCACATTTTCACTTTATTCAAAAATCATTAATATATTAAAAAAATCCTTTTAAATTCATTCAAATCCAACATATCATAAATTTATCATATTTTCATATTTAATTTAAATTTCATTTATCAACAAATTATAATTTCATAAATAACTTACATTTCATATTTTCTAACTTTACCATTAATTTATTTCACTTAAAATTTTCAGAAAATCAATAATTCTTTACAAAAATCATTTTTAATCAAATTTAAATCAAAATATTATAACATTTACATTTCTAAAATATTTTAAATTTTTTAGAAAAACATATTTTAACAACGGGTCTGTATTTCATTTTCTAGCCAAGGCAATGTGATACGGGTAATATATCATTTCAACCCGTAATTTGGAAAGAAAACCCGAGTTTGATCATTTTGAACCCGCAATCCCAAGTAAATGAAAATAATTGAAAATCATTCAGGCCTATCATTTCAGCCCATAATGATTTTCTCCTATTCTAAAGTCCGTTCGGGTATGTATCATTTCAACCCATAGTGATTCTAATCTAAAGGGAACTTGCAGCGTTGTAAACTGATAAAAATAACAGAACAACATAATATAACAGTAACAGATGTTATAACAGGTGTTTAAGCATGGGTGAACATCATATAATCATAATATAGCAGGTGTAACATGATAATGCATTTTGCAGATTCAAAAGGGGTCAATTTACTAGTTATATATGTACATATTGTCTGGTGAGAATTACTCACTTGTTCAAAGCTGAAGATCGCTACCAAAGCACACTCACTGACACAACGAAGGCACGATACTACGGACAAGACTTGAGAGTGAAGAGCCAAAGCTATATGACTTAATAACATATACACACAACAATATATACATACATAAGTTACAACACAAATATGACATCAAACAACATAGAATTCAACACCCAAAACAACAACAACTTCTTTGCACTTTCTCTCTACCTCATGTACTTCAGTTATGCAGGTGTTTAGCTCAGCCTAGGGGTGCTATAGGACTGGTTTGGGTATGCAAGTGGTCGGCCAACATTTGTTTTGAAGGTGGGTTTAGTCTAGGTGCATAAAACTAGGTGTAGAAGGCTAAAAACTATGCGACATACATCATTTGTTAGCTCTTGTTTGGTTTGGCCAGAAGTCATGGGTCATAGCCAGTGGCTCCAGGAGGTGGTGTGTCGTATGGCAGAGGGTGAAGGTCAGGTCAGAGGTGGTGGTAGTGGAGGTAGTGGCGGCTAATAGTGGTAGAAGGAGGAGATGATAAACTAGGCTAGGCTAGTGCAATAGGTGATAGGTTGTGATTGTTTTTGGTGGATTTTGTGTTGATCTTGGCCTTGGGTTGGTTCGGCCTGGGGAGGAGGGTTACTAGGATGGGTGATGGTCAGAGGAAGGGGGTATTGGTGGTCGGCCAAAGCCTGGAGCAGGAGGAGTGGGGCCATGAAGTATAGAGCAAGTGTAAAAATCAATAAGAAAAAATAGGAAAAACAAAGAAAAGAGAAGAGATTTTTACCAAATCTTTGATTTGAAATGGCCGTGCTTTATTTTTTTTGTTTGAGAAGCATTTTAGTTCGTAAAAAACAAAAGGAGTATGACTGAAATGAAGGAGGAGATGCACGGCCAAAAAATCATAAAGATCGAGTTGATAAAATGAAGAGTCGGGAGGTAAAAGGACTTTGGAATTCCAATAGTTTAAAACTTTTTATATTTCCTCTATTTTCTTTTTTAAATTTATATATATATATATAATGGCTGAAAATCAGGATAAATAGTCTCATAAAATAAAATAAATAGAAAAATAAATAAATAAAATTTAAATAATATCAATTAAATAAAGAAAAAGTCTATATATATATATATATATATATATATATATATATATATATAACCAGGCCTTGTAAATTGAGATAAGTTCAATTGAACTTTAGAAGAATTTTTATGTACTTGAAAAATATTTATAAATAAAGATAAGAACACAAAATAAAAATGAATTCACAAAAATAAATAAATAAATTTTAATTAAATAAAATTTAATGAACAAAATAGCAGAAAAATGGAAATTGGCTTTAAAAAAATGCAATAAATTTTTGGAAAAGTTTTATTATCACTTTCAAAATATTAAAAGACAAAGTATACATAAAATAACATATTAACACATGTTAAAAATAGAATATGACAAAGAAAATGTAATTTATATAATTTAAAATAGACAATATTGTTAAATAAATCAAATTGCACTTAAAATTGAAATATACATAACTTCCACAATTCAAATCCGTTTTCAACGAAATGAAAAGCACTATTCAAGTTATTAAATCTATTTTCATAATAAAAGATAAAATTTAGGGGTTTAAATTTCTAAATTTAAAATTTTAAAAGTCAAAGTTTGACCAGAAATCCACTTTTCAGTAAAATGTTCGATTTATACCAGTTTGAAATTATGATTCACATAATAATCAAAGTTTATACTTAAAAACAAAATGTTTTGAAATGGAACAAGTTTAAAATAATTTCAGAATGAAATAAAGTCAAAATTAAGATATACATAAAAATCTAGGGTTGTTACACTTTTCCCCACTCAAATCTTTTCGTCTTCGAAAAGGAAGGAAGCGGAGAAACCACAAGAAAGAACAATAGGTTGGAAGACATCCCGAAAGAAGGTAGGAAAAAAGTAGCTAGGAGGGAAAGTAGGTTGAAAGACAAGGATGAACCATTATTTAAACCATTATACATTTCAAGTAAAATTTCATAATAATTTAAACATTTTATAATATGATGAATAGTCATTTGATTCAAATTTGATGGTTCTAAGTAGACAATATTTAAAACATTTTAAATTTTTAGAAGGGAAAATAACTGATCAAAATATTCTTTATATAGTGCTTTATCAAAATACTTTTATCAAAATACTTTTATAACTCGATGTCTTAACAAGTTTATCCACGTTCCTGTAGATTCTGGTAGTGCGTTGATCAGGCGCAAAGCTAGACTTCTCCAGGTACTTAGTAGACTTGTTTCAACACCCAGTGAAAATACTTGAAAAACTCATTTAAAACAGATATGGAAAGTACAATCCAAACAAATCAACCAAAACCTTTTGTCCGACCATGGATCGCAGATATACAAAGGTTACGCCTGGATCCCCTAGGAAACAATCCGTATCCGTAAGTTTTCTCAACCCTGCGAGTTACTCCATGGTGACAAGTAGAATGCAGGATACACAATGGCTACGCCTGGATCCCCCAGGAAACAATCCTACCCCTAGGCCAGCTCAGCCAGGCAGTTGCGCTATGCAGTCGCGATCATAAGACCATGGAGATCGCCATGGAATTCAATGGACACTCAAGTATCATATCCGAAAAACCCAAATCAAAGAGAGAGAATAATATCGATAGAATGAATTCACAGTGTGGCCACAAAGAGGATATCAAGCAGAAGACACTTTCCATATCTTTACTTCGGAAATATGTATCATATAGTGCCTTTCAAAATCACTTTCAAATATCATACTTATATAAAGTCCATTATATATAAGATTTTATTTCAAATCAGATACTTTCCAAAATCAATGATATATCAAATCACACTTATATAGACATCGATGATATAAGATTTCACTTTCAAATTGAGTGCCTTTTCAAATCAACAATTTCAACTCAACTTCGTACCTATGCAAATCCATTTTATATAAGTTCGAGAACTCCCAAATCAAGTATTTAGTAAATCAAGGTTCTCAATTTTAATTCGTTTCAATAACATTTCAGTTTCAAAATTATATATGATTTCACCCAATCATTTCCTTCAAATTATATATATTCAGTTTCAAAGTTTCTTAAAACAATAGATTTAGAAAATAATTCAAATTTCCAAATCAACAAAATTTAAGTCAAAAAAATCAATTTCCATTCCTAACATATATTCACTTCAAAAATCATAATACTTTCAAAGTTATAAATCTTTCGAAACCAAAATACTTGAAACCATTACACTTTGAAAGTCATAACCTTTCGAAATCATACATTTGAAATTATAAAACATTCCTTTAATTCTTTACACTTCACAAAATTATTCAATTAAACCAAAATCTAAAATTTCCAATTTTAATTCAATTCAAACCATCAGTTTTAATTCAATTCAAACCATCAGTTTCAACTCAATTTAGTTTTCCAACAAAACCATTTCAAATATTATCAATTTCAAATATGGATTTGATTCAAAAAATAAACTATTAAATCTTAAATATGTTTCAAGGCTTAAATATACCATATTTCAAAACTAAATTTATAATTTCATATATCTCAAATTTTACTTCATTATTACTTAGTTTTGACATATTCATTTCATAAGTCTATCATTTTTAAAATAAACTCAAAGTACAAGTAAACCAAATATCCTTTCATACTAATATAAGCTTCAACTATTCATTTATCAAAATAAATGGTTTTCAAAATCATCTTATACTTACATAAAGTTTATCTCATATAAGGATCAAAATTTTCAAAAAAATAAATTTCACTACATGGAAAGTCATATGGGATTGAACATCTTTGCTTACTAATAGATTTTTAATTAAGAATAGTTTTGGGTATAAAATAGTTTGTATGAAAAATAGAATAAAACAGTTAGTTTAAAAAGAATAAAAAAAAATAGTTTTGAAAAATGGTTTTAAATTTGATAGTAGTTTTTCATAAAAGAAAAATTCCAATTAAATTACAAAGATATCCAACCCAACAACTTTCATTTTCAGCGTCAAGTATACCAATGATATTAGGATATAAGATGTACATATGTGATCATTTCGCAACATTACATTTGATCGCTCGCTCGATCACACAAGTTTGCTTTCGAACTAGTATTGTCCATTCGACTTCCCTAATGTGGACTTCGATTTGGTTTCTCGACTAGAAGCCATCAGTCTCCTTGCATAGCCATATACTATGATAGAGAATTCTAGAATCAAGCCCAAAATCCATATCAAATATTCACCATCAAGCATCAAATGAAAAATCCTAACACGAAATGGTGTAATTCATCTCGAACTTGTGTACTCGAACTTGGATCAAATTAATAACGCGAATAAAACCGCATACGTACAACTTATGTATCTATTCTAACTTGTTAAATAAATAGTTTCATAAAGATGTTACTAAGTTAAAACGTTTAAAACTAAATTTTTCTCAAACATTTGAAGATTAATTTTTATCCAAAACATTTTAAAACTAAATTTCATATTAGTATAATTCATAATAGTCTTGTTTATTTACTTAACAAAACAGTTTCGACTTATACAAATCATATTATTTCATACTTGAAACATACAAACTAAACTTATATTCTTTATCGAATACCTTATACCTTTCAAAATTTCTTAGCTTTGAAAAGTTAACCTTGATTTGGAAGTGCTCGAACCTTCAAAATAGTCGAAGAAATCATATTTTCAATCCAAGAGTTGGAAATCAACAACAAATCAGTAAATAAAATTTCAAAAGATAGGTTTCAAATCCGAAATTCAGGGATTGAACATCGGCTTACTTTAAATCATTTCAAATATACATACATATATCTTTCGAAAATCAAATCATACCTCGAAATCTGAAATCAAAACTGGTTTAACAAAATCACTCACATAGCAAAGCTACTAGAGTGGCCTCTCCCCTACTCAGAAACTCGAAAATCAATGTCGTTGATGCATGCATTCATCACCGAAATTATTTTCCAGCGACATAAGTGTGTTCTGGACTTTTATTTTCTTGAAAACTTCTTTGAAATCTCTTCGAAATCTTTGGAATTCATTCGAATACATTCGAAACATTTCTTATTCATAAAATATCTTTAAATCATATTATTATTATATGTGATGACCCGCAAATCCGTACTCCTTGAATATACACTAATCTCCATAGATTAACTCAACATGAACAGAAATACGAATTATCAATGTTTAAGAAAAAGAAAGAGAGAGAAGAATAGATAAGAAGATAGAAAATAGAGAGAAAAGAAAATAGAACGAAATAGAAAAACAACAAAACAATATCAGAATCTCACAATCGCAGCGGAACAACATATAGTAAATAAATGAATAATCTTTAAACAAAGAACTATATCAGTTATTACATTTTATACATTACATTTCATTACATCAGAGTGTACAACAAACAACAACAAACAGCGGAAAAGAAATACTATATACTAATAATACGCCATGCCATCCAGCTTGCTTCCAGCAACTCCTGAATTCCAGAATATCCTGATAGACCTTAACTCTTGACTGCCTGTGTGGAAATTGGTGGGCACCCAGAGTTTAGGAAGGAAAACAATAAACTCCGAGTCAATCATGTGACTGGTGCGAGAACTCAAAACAGTTTATTTATCTTTAAAATCAAAATAGAGGAATATTTTTAAAGTCAATTCGCAATGCTTTTTAAAAATGAGACTACCATAAGACCTCCCACCACACACACAATGCAAACGCAGACTTGGAGGAGATTTCTCCTTATGATAGTCAAAGATGCTTGATACGCATTAAAAAGAAACATTTGATATTATTATTAGTGCATAGTGTAGGTAAAATCATTTCGAAAGTAGAATATAAATCTTAGCCAGCATAGGTACCATTATAGTATGCTTACTATAGCTACCATATTAGATGGCAGGTTCTACAACTAATACTGTACAAGGCTCGTATTGTTTCTTTGGATTTCCAACAAATGGTCAGGCCAAGGAACTTCCCATTTCCACATGAGAACGCCTCTGGAAGGACGTCCCCGAGAACCAAACCGGATCTCTGCCAACACAAGGCCGGGTTACCCCTAACTGGGTAACTACTGACACGAGTATCCCATCCCCCGGTCCTTTGGGACCTTTAACCGAGCGCTCGTCGTCAACATCACACAATCATAAATAAAGTGTTTCAACATGAGTAAGTATCCGGGCTCCATACCATGATACCACCCTTTTCCAGAAGGAAATGCACATACCCTAAAGGGAGCTACCCCTCATAACCTTGCCGCATCTTTCCTGTTTTGACCATTCCGAGGTGTGAGGCTCGACGAAGTCACGTCCACAAAAACATACTTTATACAAAAGCCATGCTTTGGGTCAACAAATGATCATAGAAATGATCACCAAGATAAACGATCAAACAAATGATCTTATCACAAATGATCAACACAATGATCATTTCACAGCAACACTCAGCATGTCACATTATCAAATTGGGAATATATCACTGATAACCTTCAACTACATAACCTCTGAGCTCGTACGTCTCAGAGAAGGGTGTTAAGCTAAGAGAATAAATTCTCCGCCACCAACAGAAATATATTTGAAAGAAATCTGCTTTATATCTCAATTTGTAATGTCAGACATACAATCCATACAAGTCTGTTCCGGGCTCGAACAGAACCGAAGGCACTTACAAAGAAGTCCTTGCAATCCGGATATCCACAATCCTGATCGGATTCCCCATCACATATGGAGAACTCTATACTGGAGCAACTCGGTGTAGAGTCAATCGACAGGTCATCCTATCGCTCTCGCAAATACCCGGTCTTCAACACCGATCTTCAATGCTATCCATTACGTCGTATCACTATTCGGAACGGGTAATCCGAATAACGAGCGCAATAATTTAAAAATAAGTGTAGCATTCAAATTCAACAAATCCCAACAAATACCTTTCAAAGGTAAATATTGATAGTCGGTTATTGAACTATCAATGGATATGCACGACATCACCAGATTCCAAATAATTTTCCAAATTATTTATTTCCCAAAAATATTTTTACAAGATATATAATTTCAATATGTCAAAAATAAATCAATATTTATCTTTAAACAAATTCCCCTTTTCATTTATAAATTCCATAGTGAATTTATATTTCACAATATCCATGCATATACGATTTCAATTATTCATTTCAATTTATCTTCAAAAAGATAAATTCTAAAAATGTTTCATTTCACATTGGAAAAACAATTCCATACTTATTTATTCATAAGTAATTCACAAATTTTATTTATTTTCAACCTTTGGAAAATATTCAATATACTTAAATCGAAATTAAGCATATATTTCATTTTTTTAAGGAAATCATTCTCTTAAACATATTTATTTGGTCCAAAACGAATGTTGCGTAAAACATCGTTACGACAACCCAAAATCACTAGTATAGGGATTCGAAATTAAAATAGATATATAAATCCCAATACTATACAAAACATTTCCTTTCGGAAATCATTTACTATAACAATAGTGTTATAGTCCACCATTTCCTTCTATTTCTCGAAAACGTCTATTTCAACAATAAATGTTGAGTTCTATGGTTTCGAATCTCAACACATTTAAAAACATCGTTAGATCGTTTTAATTCTGTTTAAAAACATCAAATCCAAAACATTTTCTTTAACGTATTATTCACTATTCAAAAACGTGAATATACTTCGTTAACAATTTCATCACTTCTATACATTTTATTTTAAAGGATTATTCACTGTATAAAACGTGAATATAACTCCATAAATAAGTTATAACAATTTACAAATCAAAATAAGTCATTTGCGAATTTATAAAACAACGTTTATAAATTCCATTTCTATTTATTTTATAACTACTTCCTTTTTATAAATCTCCTTATTAACCTATTCACTTTATAACTCAATTATAAACCAAAAGTTCACATTATAAGTTAAACGCTTATAAAACGATTATTTTACAAAATCATTCTTTTAAAGACTTTCTAAATTATAAATCTTATAACTTGTAAGATTCATTTATTTAACCAAATTTATTCTTCAAATAAATTTTCAAATTTTATAAACCTACTGCTTATAAAATTTCATTTATAACTCCACCGTTTATAATTCTATAAATTTCATTCATTTATGAAATTCATTAACAATTCATTCTAACACTTATAAAAACTCGTTTTATAATTCCAATACTTTAATTTATAAATATCAATTTATAAATTTCTTATATAAATCAATTTGTACTATTATTTTAAAACATCTTTAAAGTCCTTTATAATTTCATCATTTTGATTTCTAAAGTAATCAAATTTTATAAATCCTATATTTTCAACTTTTCATAATAAATTCAATTTATCGCAATTTAAACTATTTTATAAAGTCATTAGCCTCATATTTTCAAAAATCAACCTTTAACTGTATTTATCAAAAATCATAATTTTTTTAACATTAAAATTATAACGTTATTTATTTATAATGGATCAATTCCAAAAATATAGTATATTTTCAAAAATCACTTTAAAAATCATTTTTAAAGTTCCAAAATTTGGTCCAATGATGCTACATACCAAATAGTCAATCACGACAACAACGATATCATATATCGATATGATAATCCATCAAATATCGAAATATCTGAAATCAAATAAAAACTGTTGAGGAATCCAGTTGGATCCCTCCAACCTGTTTTCCTACATCCAAAGATGTTAGCACAATACCAATTCCGTTCCAGTACGAAATTATCGCGGTATATGGGATTTAAAATATTATCCGCTTAATAGACGGCGCAATAGGGTCTCATCCGCTATACAATGCGGGAAATCAATCAACTGCAATATATACATATGCCAATATATATATTGCTATTATATATAATACCAATTTCACTGTTTATGAAATATTCGCGGTATATGTTTTTAATAAATAACATCCGTTTAGTAACGGCGCATAATGTCTATTTTAACAATCAATAGATAACAATCATCATTCAAACATGCATTCAAATATTTTAAATATAACTATTTAAAATTAAAATCGAAACTGATTCGATTGAGTGAGAAGTTCTCACCTTGATTTCAATTTCGTTTTAGCGATTTATTTCGAATAAAATTAAACGGACGTTTAATTTTACCCGAAATTTTCACTAACTCCAAACGACTCCAATATAATTTCATAGCGTAGTGCTCGTCCATACGATTCCAACGCCACTGGTTTCGCGCGTTTTCGACCTCGTATGAAAATGTTATGATTTTTTAAAGATACATGAATTTTTAATAAACTAATTTACAACAATATTTTAAATTTTAACCTACACTAAAACACAGCCACTGGATCCTTGCCCCTTGCAATCACCACCGTCCCCTTCCATCTTCCCCACACGCGTAACATTCTACAGGCTACAAGCCGAACTAAACCCATCAACGTTCAAAACTAGGGTTAATTCTCGCGCCACCTACACCACGCTAAAACTCGATCAACCACTGTCATCTTGAAGCTTGTCGCCTACTCCATGCTCGGCTCCAGTATCCCCAAGCTCGGTCAAGCCTTTTGCCCAGAATAACGTGCGCAACCGAGCACCTTTCGGCCATGATTTCTCCCTCCACGCGACGCTAAACCCCATCTCGACCGTATGGATCCAAAGCTCGTTGCGTGCTCTCCATCTTTCATTAAGAAAGTTTTTGATAATATGGCATGGATTTGAAGATATTAACGAAGGAAGAAAGGAGCAATTTCGGCCATTGGTATAAACTACTGGCGGCTAGGTTTTTTTTGTGTGAAAAGAGGGGGCTATTTATAGAAGTTTGAACGACACTATTCATTCCGGAATTTCCCAACTCCGATCTACGCGCGGTGACCGACGTTTCTAGGGTTTACCCCGCGTTCCGGACACTATGCACGACATCACCAGATTCCAAATAATTTTCCAAATTATTTATTTCCCAAAAATATTTTTACAAGATATATAATTTCAATATGTCAAAAATAAATCAATATTTATCTTTAAACAAATTCCCCTTTTCATTTATAAATTCCATAGTGAATTTATATTTCACAATATCCATGCATATACGATTTCAATTATTCATTTCAATTTATCTTCAAAAAGATAAATTCTCAAAATGTTTCATTTCACATTGGAAAAACATTTCCATACTTATTTATTCATAAGTAATTCACAAATTTTATTTATTTTCAACCTTTGGAAAATATTCAATATACTTAAATCGAAATTAAGCATATATTTCATTTTTTTAAGGAAATCATTCTCCTAAACATATTTATTCGGGCCAAAACGAATGTTGCGTAAAACATCGTTACGACAATCCAAAATCACTAGTATAGGGATTCGAAATTAAAATAGATATATAAATCCCAATACTATACAAAACATTTCCTTTCGGAAATCATTTACTATAACAACAGTGTTATAGTCCACCATTTCTTCTATTTCTCGAAAACGTCTATTTCAACAATAAATGTTGAAATCTATGGTTTTGAATCTCAACACATTTAAAAACATCGTTAGATCGTTTTAATTCTGTTTAAAAACATCAAATCCAAAACATTTTCTTTAACATATTATTCACTATTCAAAAACGTGAATATACTTCGTTAACAATTTCAACACTTCTATACATTTTATTTTAAAGGATTATTCACTGTATAAAACGTGAATATAACTCCATAAATAAGTTATAACAATTTACATATCAAAATAAGTCATTTGCGAATTTATAAAACAACGTTTATAAATTCCATTTCTATTTATTTTATAACTACTTCCTTTTTATAAATCTCCTTTATTAACCTATTCACTTTATAACTCAATTATAAACCAAAAGTTCACATTATAAGTTAAACGCTTATAAAACGATTATTCTACAAAATCGTTCTTTTAAAGACTTTC
Source organism: Allium cepa (assembly GCA_030765085.1). Taxonomy (NCBI): domain Eukaryota; kingdom Viridiplantae; phylum Streptophyta; class Magnoliopsida; order Asparagales; family Amaryllidaceae; genus Allium; species Allium cepa. The sequence continues at coordinate 715,523,151 of CM060945.1, read as the reverse complement.
TAAATTATAAATCTTATAACTTGTAAGATTCATTTATTTAACCAAATTTATTCTTCAAATAACTTTTCAAATTTTATAAACCTACTGCTTATAAAATTTCATTTATAACTCCACCGTTTATAATTCTATAAATTTCATTCATTTATGAAATTCATTCACAATTCATTCTAACACTTATAAAAACTCGTTTTATAATTCCAATACTTTAATTTATAAATATCAATTTATAAATTTCTTATATAAATCAATTTATACTATTATTTTAAAACATCTTTAAAGTCTTTTATAATTTCATCATTTTGATTTCTAAAATAATCAAATTTTATAAATCCTATATTTTCAACTTTTCATAATAAATTCAATTTATCGCAATTTAAACTATTTTATAAAGTCATTAGCCTCATATTTTCAAAAATCAACCTTTAACTGTATTTCTCAAAAATCATAATTTTTATAACATTAAAATTATAACGTTATTTATTTATAATGGATCAATTCCAAAAATATAGTATATTTTCAAAAATCACTTTAAAAATCATTTTTAAAGTTCCAAAATTTGGTCCAATGATGCTACATACCAAATAGTCAATCACGACAACAACGATATCATATATCGATTTGATAATCCATCAAATATCAAAATATCTGAAATCAAATAAAAACTGTTGAGGAATCCAGTTGGATCCCTCCAACCTGTTTTCCTGCATCCAAAGTTGTTAGCACAATACCAATTCCGTTCCAGTACGAAATTATCGCGGTATATGGGATTTAAAATATTATCCGCTTAATAGACGGCGCAATAGGGTCTCATCCGCTATACAATGCGGGAAATCAATCAACTGCAATATATACATATGCCAATATATATATATATTGCTATTATATATAATACCAATTTCACTGTTTATGAAATATTCGCGGTATATGTTTTTAATAAATAACATCCGTTTACTAACGGCGCATAATGTCTATTTTAACAATCAATAGATAACAATCATCATTCAAACATGCATTCAAATATTTTAAATATAACTATTTAAAATTAAAATCGAAACTGATTCGATTGAGTGAGAAGTTCTCACCTTGATTTCAATTTCGTTTTAGCGATTTATTTCGAATAAAATTAAACGGACGTTTAATTTTATCCGAAATTTTCACTAACTCCAATCCAATTCCATAGCGTAGTGCTCGTCCATACGATTCCAACGCAACTGGTTTCGCGCGTTTTCGACCTCGTACGAAAAAGTTATGATTTTTTAAAGATACATGAATTTTTAATAAACTAATTTACAACAATATTTTAAATTTTAACCTACACTAAAACACAGCCACTGGATCCTTGCCCCTTGCAATCACCACCGTCCCCTTCCATCTTCCCCACGTGCGTAACATTCTACAGGTTACAAGCCGAACTAAACCCATCAACGTTCAAAACTAGGGTTAATTCTCGCGCCGCCTACACCATGCTAAAACTCGATCAACCACTGTCATCTTGAAGCTTGTCGCCTGCTCCATGCTCGGCTCCAATATCCCCAAGCTCGGTCAAGCCTTTTAACCAGAAAAACGTGCGCAACCGAGCACCTTTCGGCCATGATTTCTCCCTCCACGCGACGCTAAACCCCATCTCGAGCGTATGGATCCAAAGCTCGTTGCGTGCTCTCCATCTTTCATTAAGAAAGTTTTTGATAATATGGCATGGATTTGAAGATATTAACGAAGGAAGAAAGGAGCAATTTCGTCCATTGGTATAAACTACTGGCGGCTAGGGTTTTTTTTTTATTTGTGTGAAGAGAGGGGGCTATTTATAGAAGTTTGAACGACACTATTCATTCCGGAATTTCCAAACTCCGATTTACGCGCGGTGACCGACGTTTCTAGGGTTTACCCCGCGTTTCGGACACAATGCAACAGGTTTCGAAAGCTAATTCGGTCATCTGTGCGAGTTATGGCAATAAACGTTCAATTTAAAATAAACCGATATAAACGATTTTGTAGGCGTTTTAGCTTGCACGGACAAACGTAAATCCGATTGACACGAAATTTGAAACCATACAATAATATCACATTACGGATCTGATGAAACTGGTTTCATCGAAATCCGTGACTTTTTGAAAAATGGTATTTTAACTCGCCAAATTAATATTAAAACAATTTCGACGCGTTTCGAGCTGCCACAATCAAACGATAACTCCGATTGCTACGAAAATTTAAATCCAGTAATAACTAACTATTACGGATCCAATGGAACTGGTTTCGTCCAATTCTGAGACTGTTCGAAAATTGACTATTTTCACTAGTCGATTTAATATTAAAATATTCAATTTTCACAAATAAACTTTAAATTCGATTTTAAAAGTTCTAAAATATCGTTCTAACTCCAATATGATAAAATAAAATTTTACAAATCATTTTCAATCATATTTTACCCTATTTTCAATTATTTCCATAATTTAACATATTAAATTATCGATTTAATCATTCAGTTAAATCCAATTATTCGAAATAAAATTTACTCGACTTATAAATTTCACTTATTAATATTTAAAATTAATTAAATATACAATTTTAAATTAATTAAAATTCTGGGTCGTTACATTATATATTTTCCAAAATCTTAAAACCGATTTCAAAACACCGGAGTTCGATTCCTCAAAATTCAAAATTCAAAACCCTTCAGTTATAAATCATTTTATATAAGTCAAATTCTTATAACTTTCAAAATTTGAAATCCTTTCAAAGATTCAAATTTTCATTTTAAAGGTATATAATCCTTATCGAAAACATTTCACTTTTATATACAAAATATGGTCATCCTTAATAATTTCGATGTATGCACAATTTCAAAATGCAACCAAACACAAATTTCCAAAGGATGATTCAAGGATAGATTTTAAACAAACATAAATTCAAAGTTAGAGGACTCTAATCAAATAGAATTGTGGTTCGAAGATAAGCTCGGACGAAGATGAGATAATTTAATTACCAAATAGAAAATGGATAAGCCTATATAAATCGCGGGCAACCTTAACCGGTCAATCGTGACTTCAGGAATATAACCAATGTGGAAATCTAAGGCAAATCGACATTCGATCGCCAGAGATAGAATCCGAGTAGAGCAGGAGATAGATAGCATCGTAAACTGAGGATACAGAAATCTTTGGTGAATCAATGTTAATTGTAAAGGAGTTTTACCCCTTTACAAATCATTCGAAGACCTACGGAATACCAATCTTATAGAGGTCATTCCAAAGTGGAGTTATGGAATGCTCCAAAATCAAAGGAATAAAATTGGACAAGACTGGATTTCAGAACAAGTGGGAGTGTTACAAAGTTCAAGGAATCTTAATTGATAAGAATCCTAACCAAGAGATTACTAAACAAGGTGGATTCAGAAGGGATGAAGTTTAGAAAATCTTGATTTCAAAATAAGAAAAAAAAATTACCAAAATAATCCTTGAAAATCCTTTAAAAATTCGTTTAGAAATCATTTTATAGTTCGAAAATACGTTCTCTCACAAAGAAAGGATTCTGAGATTGATTTCACTCATTATAGGTTATTTCTACCCTATCTCTAATGATTTTTTGCTCCGCCGGCTAAGGTTTGCCTAAAACCAAAGCTCTGATACCAACTATAACAACCCGATATTTTCAGCCATTCACATCCACACATGTCGGACTTGAATTGCTCAAAATACCGCATTGTAAATAAATTTGGAGCAAATGAAATCAAATACACAGAATCACAGACACAGGACATGTCAGAATAACTCGCAGCGGAAATTAAAATACCATAGTAGTTCATGAAGCTACTATAACAAACTCTCAAAAACATAATACATAATATCAGTTTGAAAAAAACATATACAATAGAAATCTCAAATACATAGAAGTTATAAATACCAGAGCTGAAATAGGACAACTGAAACTGAAAGGGGATAGATAACTAAACAAGTAGAATCTCCAGCGATTCCTAGCTCCAGAAAAGTAATCCAAAGCTAAGCTGTAAATACTCAGGCTGAATCGAGCGTAAAGGAAACACAAAACACTCGAGTCAGGACAATATATACTTATATAATGTAAACCAACTCAAGTGAACTGTAGTAGTAATGCATAATAACTTAAAGGATGCTTGGGATCGTCCATCCTCTAAGGATCAGTTAAACTATAAATTAAATACATCCTGTGGTTAAAATTTCAAGATAGTAATTTATACTTTGAAATCAAATATCATTTAAAAATTCAATATCATTTCAAATTCATTTCGAAATATCATATCTTTCCAAAACCACATTCATTTTATTTAAAATACCATTTCAACACACATTTCAAAATAATTTATATTTCAAACAAATTACTTCATTTTAAATCAATAAAATGAAGTTATTATATTTAATAATTAAATTATTAAATTTCTAAAATTTAAATCTTTCAAAGTTCATTTATTCACTTAAATTTATTGAAACAATGAAAATTCAACTTTCGCAGCATTTAGAAAATGCTACGGAAAGTTACTTTTAAAACAATTCAATTTGACAAAAGACAACATTTTTAAAAAAAAAATGTTGTAAGAGGGTTACTTTAGTTCAAATAAAACCTTAGTTAATTTCAGCAACTACAGCACTTACAAAGTGCTATAATAGCCCTTAGTTCATTTTATTCATTTAGTTCGTTTATATCCATTACATTAGAAATAATCGCATTTCAAAATGCAGTTAATTAACTTCAAATATTCAATATAATTTCACAAACAATTATATTTTTATTTAAATCATTTTTAACTTACAAAATCATATAATTTCACTTTTAAAACAATCATTTAAATATATATATATATATATATTCATGATTTTATAAAGTTAAATCTCTATTCAAAAATCAACATTCAATAATAATTCATTTATTAAATTCCAACATTAAATTTTAAATTCATTAAAATAAATTAAACTTAACACTAAAGTATAAAGTTTTCAAATATAACTTAATTTCATTTTTATTTACTTAACTTAAAATTCACTTTTAAGCCAAATTCGCAAATTTCCAATTTTAGTTATATTTCAAAATTTCAACTTAAATATCCATTCAATTCACATTTTCACTTTATTCAAAAATCATTAATATATTAAAAAAATCATTTTAAATTCATTTAAATCAAAAATATCATAAATTTATCATATTTTCATATTTAATTTAAATTTCATTTATCAACAAATTATAATATCATAAATAACTTACATTTCATATTTTCTAACTTTACCATTAATTTATGTAACAACCCGATATTTTCAGCCGTTCGTATACATTGTAAGTGCATAGGTAGACACACACGCCGGACTTGAATTGCCCAAAATACCGCATTGTAAATAAATTTGGAGCAAATGAAATACAATCACAGAATCACAGACACAGAAATATTAGAATAACTCGCAGCGGAATATAAAATACATAGTAGTTCATGAAGCTACTACGGCAAAGTCTCAAACCAAATACATAATACAGTCTGAAAACAACATAATAGAAATCCCAAATACATAAAAGTTCACCGATACATGAGATAAACTAAAACAACTGAAATAGAAAGTAGATATAAATGTAGATAAGCAGAAACTCCAACAAAGACCAGCTCCAGAAAGAGAATCCAAAGCTGTGAATACTCAGGCTGACCCGAGTGTAAAGTAAAACACAAAACACTCGAGTCAGGACAATATATACTTATATAATGTAAACCAACTCAAGTGAACTGTAGTAGAAATGCACAATGAATTAAAGGATGCTTGGGATCGCCCATCTTTAAGAATCAGTTAAACTATAAATTAAATACATCCCGTGGTTAAAATTTCAAAATGGTATTTTATACTTCAAAATCAAATATCATTTCAAAATTCAATATCATTCAAAATCCGTGACAAAATATCATATCTTCCAAACCACATTCATATTTATTTAATTTAAATACCATTACAAAACACATTTCAAAATAGTTTATATTTTGAAACAAATTACTTCATTTTAGATCGTTAGAATGAAGTTATTAAATTTAATAATTAAATTATTAAATTTCCAAAATTTTAATCTTTCAAAGTTCATTCATTCACTTAAATTAATTAAAACAACGAAAATTTAACTTTCGCAGCATTTAGAAAATGCTACAGAAAGTCACATTCAAAACAGTTCAATTTAACAAAAGATGGCATTTAAAAATGCTGTAATAGTGTTACATTAGTTTCAAATAAACTTAGTTAAATTCAACAATTATAACATTTACAAAATGCTATAATAGCCTCTAATTAAATTTATCCATTTGGTTCATTTTTATCAACTACAACATTTACTAATGTTGTATTATCATTTACATTAGAATTAATAGCATCTCAAAATGTTGTTAATTAAAATTCAGGGTTTTCAATATAGATTCACAAACAATTAGGACCCGTTTGGTTTCGTTCTGAGTTTTGTGCTTTGTGTTTTTAACATACATTACAAAATACAAGAAATTGTGGGAAATTTTTTACAATTCTTAGCCATCGCCACGATGGACGGGAAATGAAGAAGATGAATTGTTTTCCATCCTTTTGTTATGCCTCAAAACACGAAAAATCAAATAAACTTGTTTTCTATTTTCTATGTTAGTTTCATTTTTCAAAATTATGTGTTTTTCAATCATATATAATAAATGCTAATTTTTGTTTAGACGAAAACACAAAACTAAAAATAGCAAACCAAACATGGCCTTATATTTTAATATAAATCATTTTTAACTTATAAAATCATAATTTCTCACTTTTAAACAATCATTTAAATACCCGTATATTCATGATTTTATAACGTTAAATTTCTATTCAAAAGTCAAGATTTAATAATAATTCATATATTAAATTTCAGTTCTTTATAACTAAATTTTAACTTAATACTTAAGTTTAAATCTCCCATATACTTATTTTCATTTTATTTACTTACCTTCGAAAATTCACTTTTAAATAAAATTCATAAATTCCAATTTAAGTTATATTTCAAAATTTAACTTAAATATTCATTCTTTTCACATTTTAGCTTTATTCAAAATCATTAATATAATGTGAAATCATTTTAAATTCATTTTAATTCAAAATATCATAAATTTATCATATTTCATATTTAATTTAAATTCCATTTCATCACCGAATTAGAATTTCCAAAATAACTTACATTTCAGATTTTCTAACTTTACCATTTATTTATTTCACTGATAAATTTTCAGAAAATCAATAATGCTTTACAAAAATCATTTTTAATCAAATTTAAATAAAAATATTATAATATTTACATTTCTAAAATATTTTAAAAATTTTAGAAAAACATATTTTAACAACGGTTCTGTATTTCATTTTCTAGCCTAGGTAAAGTGATATAGGTAATATATCATTTCAACCCGTAATTTACAAAGAAAACCCGGATTTGATAATTTCAAACCCGTGATCCCAAGTAAATGAAAATAATTGAAAATCGTTCAGGCCTATCATTTCAGCCCATAATGATTTTCTCCTATTCTAATGTCCGTTCGAGTATGTATCATTTCAACACATAGTAATTCTAATCTAAAGGGAACTTGCAGTGTGATAAACTGATAAGAATAACAGAACACCATAATATAACAGTAACAGATGTTATAACAGGTGTTTAAGCATGGTTGAATATCATATAATCATAATATAGACATGATAATGCATTTTACAGATTCAAAAGGGGTCAATTTACAAGTTATATATGTACATATTGTCTGGTGAGAATAACTCACCTGTTTAAGCTGGAGATGGCAAACAACTACACTCAATAGAGATCCACAAAAGCATGAGAGCACGATAATGATTTGAGTGTGAGAGAGACAAGACTAAATGCCTTGAATACATGAGACAAAACAATTCAAATAAAATGAATAACACTTCACAAAAATTTAGACAACACATAAATTCATGCACAAAACATCTCCAAACCACTTGCACTTGCCTTCAACCTCATATGCTTCAACAATGGGCTGGAAAAGCACTGTAATGGGATGGTTTTGGATCAGGTTTGGATCAGGTTTTGGGTTCAACAAGTCGGCCATACATAGGAAAAGATGATGCAAAGGTATGTGGTGATGGAAACTACACTAACAAGGCAACATACATGGATTCAAGGCCATAGTTAGGCTCGGTCAAGGCCACTAGGGTCACGGCCTTCACTATAGCAGCAAAGATGATTATGTGGCCGAGAGTCCAGGTGGTGCTGGAGGTGGTGGAGGTGGTGTTTGGTGGCGACCATGGTGTATGAAAGTGGATGTATGCATGGTAGTGCTCGGTTAAGGACAAAAGGTGGAGTTTTGTTGGATTTTGTTGATGGATCAATCAACTAGGAGGCATGGCTTGGGGTTTGGCCAGAGAGGAGGTGATGACGGAGGTGTTCTCAGGTGATGGTGGAGGCGGCAGGGCATGGAGAGGAGCATGGTCGAACCTATGATGAAGAAGAACAAGTGCAAAGCTCAAATCAAAGGAGAATAAAAGTAAAAAAAAAGAAAAGAAAACGAGTTTACCAAAAATTTCTCAAAGGCAATGGCCAAAATTTTCTCTTCAGGAAATGAGAAAAATGAATGTACGTGAATGAGAAAGGAGGTGGTCGGTTGAAGATGTGAGAAATTATGGCTAATTGAATGAAAAGTTATATTAAATTTGAAAAGGTGGAAGATAAAAAGCCATAGGAAAGTCAAAAGTCATACCCTTTTCAAATTACCTTTTAATTTATTCAGGTAAATAGGCACAAGGAAGAAGTTGCAAAAAAATTTAGTCTCAGGGACAACAGGTTTGCTTTTTAGTCTGAAGGATACATTGTAGTGTAAACTGAAAATGATAGTTAGAACTATCATTTGGTGATTTACACTGAAAAGTGTCCTTCAGCCTAAAAAACAAACTTCTTGTTCTTGAAACTAAAATTTTCGCTAACTTTTTCCTTGAGCCTAAAAACCTCTAATTTATTTATATAAGTTTAAATTACTGAAAATAGTAATAATTTCAGTCACAAATTCGAAAATATAACAAAATATAAAAGGGGTTTTTAGGCTAAAGGACAAAGTTAGAAAAAAATTTGGTTCCAGGGACAAGAAGTTTGTTTTTTAGGATGAACGGCACTTTTTAGTGTAAATCACACAATGATAGTTGTAACTATCATTTTCAGTTTACACTAAAAAGTGTCCTTCAGGCTAAAAAGCAAACTTGTTGTCCCTTAGACTAAATATTTTTGCAACTTCTTCCTTGTTCCTATTTACCTGAATATAAAATATATATAAATATTTATTAATTATATAAGGTTAAAATAAGAAAATAGCACAAAATTGCAAACTAGTCTAGAAAAATGAAAAATAAACGGAATGAACTTTGGAAAATTTATATGGACTTGTAAAAATATTTATAACAAAGATAATAAAATAAAATAAAAATGCATTCACAAAATAAACATATAAATTTCAATTAAATATAATTTAAATGAAGAAAATAGCAGAAAAATAGAAAACAGCCTTTAAAAATAGGAAATAAATACAGTAAATTTTGGAAAAATTATAACATCACTTTAAAATGTTTTAAAATAAAATATATACCCATCATGTCATATAACACATATTAGAACATGACTTGACAAATAAAATATTATTATATAAAATAAAATAGATAATTTTATTAAATAAACCAATTTACGTATAATATTGTTGTAACATCCCGCCTTTTTGCACGATTTAAACAGACACACGTGCCAATTCAAACCATACGTAAGGGCGGATTGTTATGGGATAAATAAGAAAACAAAGAAAGAAACAGAATCTCATAGCGGAAGGATAAAATATAATAATCAAATATACGGTTCATAAATCTGTTTACAAAAACCTTTGATTTATTTATACAATACATATCAGAGTACACATACCATATAACAATGCAGCGGAACAATATGAGTGTAGTGAAACCATATTATCTATAGTAATAATAATAAAATCTTCGTCTTCTTCCTCCGAAAATAAAATCTTCAATCCTGAAACGCTCGGACTGACCCGAGCGAATTTGGAAAGACAAAAACACTCAAGTCAGAACTAAAAGATCTTATATGAGTTACATTAACAGAAATAAATATGAGTGCAGTAACTCAATAGATGCTCGAGATTTACATCTCCTAAGGATCTGTTAAACTATTTACTATGTAGTATATTGCGCTATTATAATAGTGTCTAATTCTAAAATAAACTTACTTTTAAATAGCCTTATGGCTTTACATTTTCCACCTTAACACATTTATATATTCCCATAGTCTATACAGTATCGTAATCTCCCCCGTACTGGGCGTCGTCAGAGGGCACTCCATAGGTATGGTACAAAACAAAATCGTATAAGGCGCGCTAGGGTAGGTGACACGGCACAACTAGGCAATGCCAGGGTAGATATACCAATTACGCTTCCGGGCCGATGGAAACGCGCAGCGCGCAGCTGCCGCCCACCTCGAACAAACTCCCCACATCAAAGAAATCAAAAGTGAAGGTGGCCACCGAAAAATCCAAAGTCTGAGTATAGTATCGAAGGGAAGTGTCCGATCAGAGGTGCTACCTCAATAACCCGTAAATCGCTCCTGATTTAGCCACCTTATGCCAACTCACGGGAGTTGGGTCCACGTATTTACCTTACAGAAAACGCCGCCACTAACCTACTTCATTCTGGAATCTCCACCACGTACACGGTTCGTCAAAGTGGTTTTCGGTATCGACAGAGAGTATGTCCATATCCGATCCCGGTCTCTTTGCCAACCAATCGTTATTATAACACCGCGGTCATTTAAAATAATTATACTTTAATACCAGAATAAAATATCCATTTCAAAACCCTATAAATATGATATCATTTCCTTTTAAAACTCGAATTAATACGATATCATTTTATTCCAATATATATACTTTCCAAAATCATAGGGTTTTCAAAGTAAATATTTAGAGGTCAAAACTCTTGAATATAAAGTTTCAAATTATACTACCTTGAAAATCATAACTTTGAAACAAGTTTCCATCTCTTAAATGGTCAAATATAAGATTACTTTTATAAAACAAAATAGCTTCTTTACATTTCAGAAATCAATTCCAAATATCGATTTAAACTTCCAAATACCATTTTAATTCTTATGTTTCAAAGCTTTAAATATTTCATCGTTTCAAAAACAACTCATTTGACAAACCCATATATATCAAATTCAATTACTTATTATTTAGACTTGAAATGTTTACTTAATGAATTCAATATAATCTAAGTAAAACCTTTATCTTCACATAACTGGATATTCTTTCAATTTATTATATATTCATTTAAATCAACCTGATATTCATTTAAATCACTCTACACAAAATCAAGTTGTAAATCATATCCTTTAAAAATTCTAACTTTTCATTAAATTCCAATTTAACTTAATATTCATCTTCAACCTTATTCTCTTTTAAGTCATTAAAGCTCTAGAATTTAAATTTCAAATAAATGCTTGATCTCAAAAAACCAAACTTTATTTTATACTTCAAATCCATTTTATACAAAGTTTAAAACCGGAAATTACTATATATAAATAACCTTTATTAATAACCAAATCAAAAACCCATAAACCATATATATATATATATATATATATATATATAGCTTTGCAAAAACCATAGAAAAACATTTCAAAAACATAATTTTATATATATACCGCGGTGCCTGTATAAAATTTTCTACCCTATGGTCAAGTGATGTGGATGTTTATCATTTCAATCCGCAATTTAAAATAAAAATGCGGTTGTATATCATTTCAAACCACAATCCTGAATGAATGGAATGCATGATAACTTGCAGTTTATACAATATAAAACATAGCATCCATTCATCCAAATATCAATCATCAACCATTATTTGCAATCATCATCCAATTTAAACAATCACCGATATAGAGCATATAAATTATACAGGTAATAAATAACAGGTATTAACTAACAGTTTATATTCAATAATAAATTTAATAACTGTTACTAGCAGTTTATATGCAAAAATAAATTCAAATTTAACTGTCAGTTGATATGAAATAAAAATTTAACATAACTATGACTGGCAGTTAATATGCAAATAAATAAATTCTAACTGTCAAATTTATATGCAATAAAAAAATAAATTAACAGTTACATTAAATAAATGCAATTTAACAGAGATAATGAATAAAACACACCAACAGTCATAAACAAATTTCTACTCATATCTAAAATTAATTTAACAGACATAAGAAGTTTTAGAAGTTGTGAGTGGGTTAAAACACTCACCTTTTGAACTTAAATCGAATTTAAATTCGATTTAAACCCAAAAATTCGACGGTCTCCAAATCTGTCCAAACCAGCATCAACAGATCCGAAATTTTATTACGATCCTAACAAAAAAAATTCGTGTGAAACGGAGGTCGTATGAAAAAGTTATTCGATTTACACGATTTGAAACACAAATTTTAATTAAAATAAAACTTACCCAACATTCAACGCCACGTCAGCCCCCCACCCTCTCTCTCCCACTCGTTCTCCTTCATTCCCCAACACGCAAGAACCCGCAACCCTAAATTTCATGAATAACCCTACGGCCGCCACCCAAAAGCCCACCGTGCCAAGCGACTACGCCTCGATCCAACACCACCTCGGGCCTACCAAGCTTCGGCCGACCAGACCCTCCCCTTGCGCGACGAAACCGAGGCCGAGACCCCCCTCCGCCGCCGCTCTAAACGCGGCCAAAACTGGGTGGTTCTGATGCCCATCTAGCCGAACTAATCGTACCGATGTGCCCTACTCAAGAATCTCTACGCGATGGTGCCACCCGATCGTCGCCAGGACGAAGATCCACCGTCGAAACATCAAACCCTAATATGGACGGTCTGAGTTGATTCGAAAATTCCGGAAAAACGGTGAATCGGATTGAAAAACGAATACCACCAGCAGATTACGTTCGTCGAGAACATCAACATATATTTTTTTGAGAATTTTCTGATGTGTTTGAAATTTTAGCTTTGATTTGTATTTGAAATTAGATCGGCAATTTGCATCCATTGAGGAAGAGAAAGAATTGAAGAAATGAACGTACAGCAAATGAGCATAGAATGGAGGCCAGGGTTTATCACAGACTATTTATAGACAAACAGCAATAGAATATGTGGGCACGAATTTTAAACGTGATAAACGGTAGTTGGCCCAAAAAACCCGTTCTGACCCCGGAACGAAATTGGTTAAACCCATATATCGAAATAGATATTTTAAAATATTCTGAACGCGATGGAAAAAGTTTCACGTCCAAATTCGATCGTATGGAGAAGTTATGCTGAAAACAAAATTTCCAAATCGATTTCAAATTGATTTCAATTAAATCGATTTCAAGGCGTTTCGCGTTTGTACGATCAAACGACAAGTCCGATCGCTACGAAACTTGAAACCCTACAATAATTCACTGATACGGATCCGATGAAACTGGTTTCGTCGAAATCCGAGTTCGTGACAGAAATGGCTATTTTTAATATAAATAAATAAATTAAAAATTAGTCAATTTAATCAAATTTCCCATTTCTCTTTGATAATTGAATATTCTTATTATTATAAATTTTCCAATCACCTATACTAATTTAAACAAAATTTTACTCGTCGAATTAAAATTTTGAAATTCCCAAATTTCGTTAATTTCACCAAATTGTAAATTAAATTTCCAATAGTTAAATTAAATTTACTTTCCATTTATTATTGTTAAATAGGTGAATTTATCATTGGATTCATAACTTCATTATGTAAATACCTCCAATTTCATCTAAATTTATATTCGCATAATTTCTAAATATTAAATTTCAAATATTACTTCATTATCGTAAATGTAATAAATATATTTTTAATTATTGCAATTGATTATCCTTTATAACTGAATAGATGATTGATCTTAAAAACTTGTTCTCATTAACGTTTTATTTCTGCTTTCAAATTAATGCAATTATTACATATTCTCCCTTAATTAATGACCTTCCTATTTCCATTTATTATTTCTTAGCAAATTATATCTATTAATTACGATTAACTATTCTAAATAAATTGGTTCACTTGGTTTCACGCCCTTTTTATTTCATCAATCATCCTATTATGAATGGAATTTTACCTTGGTTACATCTTATTGAATCTAACATTTATCACTTACCACATTAACTGCCATAGTTTAGTGAATTAGTTGAAATTGATTACGAATTAACTTAATAACCAAATAAAATAAGTAACGTACGGCAAATATTACCACTACTCTTAATTATACCTTTAGAGATTCAATATTTACACCCTCAATATTGCAGTTACTTACATAACCTTGATTTTACTCAATTCACATTTATTTCAAACTATTCCAAATTTTATTCAATATTTATTAGTTCTCTTTATATTAAATTTTTAATCAAGTGAAATCCTTAACTTGAATCGGTTGGATTTCCTTTCCAGTTATTAAAAATTAACTTATACAAACATACTTCTTAATTCATTCCAATTACCGTTTACAACGTTTTTTTTGTTTTTTTTATTACCTAATCAATTTAAATAATTTCCTCTCTCATACTAAAGTATACCCCTGTATAATCCTTTCCACTATTCATTATTAGAATGTTATCTAAATTTCAAATCTCTTGTAATAACTCATTCATTATACCTTTGCGTATCAATAAACAAGGTTCCAAATAAATAGGGTTTATTAAATTCCATCTTTATAATTACGTCTATTACAACCAATGAAATATTTTCATAGGTTAATTATAAACTTTAATTATTGCAATTCATTGTCTAACATAAATTTTGAATCTATTTCCAAATTTTCATATTTCAATCAATTAACACCTTACAATAGTTTACACATAAAAAGGGATTGTACTAAATACATTATTTATTGTCATGCATTACTCTATTTCCTCCATTTACATTCAGATTTCATAAATCAATATTTTACTTCATTGAAAAATTCAATTCTTGCCTTAATTTACTTATTCAAACTTTATATCAAATGCAACAATTTCCAATATTTCTATTAATTGCAATATATAATTTAATTTGTAAATTATTAATTACCCTTGATAACATCAAATTTCAGCATTCTCTTTCATATAAATAAAGAAGATTTCTGTTTCTTTCTAGATTTAAATTAAAAATCCTATTAATTATATTCATTTTAAACATCGAATTTACACGGGTCGTTACACTCTCCCCCACTCAAAACTTTTCGTCCCCGGAAAGGAAAAGAAGGGAAAAGAAGAATTAAATACAATACATCTTCTTCAAAATATTTAACTTATAAACAATTAAATTTACAAAATTAATCACTAACAACAAATAAATACAACAACCATCAATTTCAACAAACAACATACACAACAAGACAAGCACTCAATCAACAAGCAAATAGTTGTTCGGGTTCAAAACTTGAAATTATACGGAATGAAAAAAAATAACTATCAAGTGCATCATTTACTCAACAGTCTTAGATGGGACAAAAATAGAATATTTATTCATCCAACAACTTCAAATTTCCTTACCCAACCAGCCATAAATCAAACAATAACGATTCAAACCAACAATCAAATTAACTTATATAAATCCATTTCATACTTTAGTTGTTGGATTATCTTTTTATTTATACAGTGATTCATCGTTTTAATTTACATTTACCAATTAAAGGTTTGCTTCATTTATTTTCTTATTACTTACAATCTTTCATTTCCATTAACTCAGGTCATGTAAGTTTCTTTTATTTGTATTATACTTAATGCACTTCTTAATTTCAATCATTTATTTAATGTTTACATTTCTATTATATTTAATTATGGTAACTCTTTTTAATTACACTTAAATTCTTAACCTTATAACATCCATTCTTATAGGTAAAGGGTTTTATTAATTCTTTGACTAGGGTTTGCAGTCATTTATTTATATTTCCTACTTTCCATTATATTCAACTAGTAGCATTTAAATCATACTTAAGTTTTTTTTTAATCCTACACATCAATCCTTATTTATTAAAGAATTTCATTTTATTTACTTAAGTTTAAAATCCTCTATTTATAATACTTACCTTTAATTTTAGTAAAATTTTAATTATATCTTAAGTTATTGAATACAGCAAATTCATTGAATGCTTCATTACCTACTATTACTTGTACAAATTTCTACGACATTTCTTATTAAACATTTCAACTTTTTATATTTGATAAGTTATATATGTTAAAGAAAATGCAAATGAACTTATACAAGTTTTATCTCATCTTTTAATTAAATTTAAAGTTCTATAATATTACTCTTGTTTCATGTGTTACAAATTTCCATTTATAACTTAGCATTTAAATCTCTTATTTTATTTAGGGTTTCAATTATTTGTTAAATTAAATTTCACTACAATAATTGAAACAATTAATTAACGGGAATTTAAGAATTTAATATCGGGTTAAATTTCAAATTATTTTA
This sequence comes from Allium cepa, assembly GCA_030765085.1. Lineage (NCBI taxonomy): Eukaryota > Viridiplantae > Streptophyta > Magnoliopsida > Asparagales > Amaryllidaceae > Allium > Allium cepa. The sequence continues at coordinate 715,506,644 of CM060945.1, read as the reverse complement.
AATAATAGATAAATATTTTTTTTTTCTTATATATCTCTAATTATATTTAAAACAATTCCAAATTTATATATTTTTCAAAAATGAATCTGCAGTAAAACTACTACAGTGACCCTTTCCCTTCGAAACTCGAAAATGAAAGTCGATGATGCGGCCGCCATCATCGAATTTATTTTCCAGCGACAGAGAGGAAAGTACAACTTATTTTATCAAAAATCTTCTTTAAAACAATTCTTCCGAATTATAATAAAATATTTGTATCAGAAAACACTTATACACAATATTATTATATTCCAAAATATATTCGAAAGAAATTTCAAAACCCCGGATCTTAAGTCCTAAATTCCCAAATTTCATTTTTTTTTCAATCTTATTTCTATTATTATTTATACTCTTTATTACCTAACAACCAATCCATTACAGCCAAATATAGATATCAATTGAAATTTTTTATTTTATATACAGAAAATATAGTAGGCAAAATTATTTCATTCACCTATATAAAACAAATATCATGTCGGTCTGTCCTATTAAGTGTCTAGAAATCCCTGTTGATGTCACAGCGTCCCATGCATCAACCAGAATTTATAAATACAAAACGGAACATAATAACACAATATTAAAGTCTTTTTATAACACTAACAAGTACGCTCTCTCATATATACACTCAGCGACTCCTATAGGGTATTACTACCTTGTTAGTAAAGAGTCAAACCCCACAAAGCTAAGGTTTATCGCTAAACCAAAGCTCTGATACCAACTGTAACATCCCGCCTTTTTGCACGATTTAAACAGACACATGTGCCAATTCAAACCATACGTAAGGGCAGATTGTTATGGGATAAATAAGAAAACAGAGAAAGAAACAAAATCTCACAGCGGAAGGATAAAATATAATAATCAAATATACAGTTCATAAATCTGTTTACAAATCCTTTGATTTATTTATACAATACATATTAGAGTACACATACCATATAATAATGCAGCGGAACAATATGAGTGTAGTCAAACCATATTATCTACAGTAATAATAATAAAATCTTCGTCTTCTTCCTCCGGAAATAAAATCTTCAATCTTGAAACGCTCGGACTGACCCGAGCGAATTTGGAAAGACAAAAACACTCGAGTCAGAACTAAAAGATCTTATGTGAGTTACATTAACAGAAATAAATATGAGTGCAGTAACTCAAGAGATGCTCGGGATTTACATCTCCTAAGGATCTGTTAAACTATTTACTATGTAGTATATTGCGCTATTATAATAGTGTCTAATTGTAAAATAAACTTACTTTTAAATAGCGTTAAGGCTTGACATTTTTCACCTTAACACATTTATATATTCCCATAGTCTATACAGTACCGTAATCTCCCCCATACTGGGCGTCGTCAGAGGGCACTCCATAGGTATGGTACAAAACAAAATCGTATAAGGCGCGCTAGGGTAGGTGACACGGCACAACTAGGCAATGCCAGGGTAGATATACCAATTACGCTTTCGGGCCGATGGAAACGTGCAGCGTGCAGCTGCCGCCCACCTCGAACAAACTCCCCACATCAAAGAAATCAAAAGTTAAGGTGGCCACCGAAAAATCCAAAGTCAGAGTATAGTATCGAAGGGAAGTGTCCGATCAGAGGTGCTACCTCATTAACTCGTCAATCGCTCCTGTTTTAGCCACCTTATGCCAACTCACGGGAGTTGGGTCCACGTACCTTATAGGAAACGCCGCCACTAACCTACTTCATTATGGAATCTCCACCGTGTACACGGTTAGTCAAAGTGGTTTTCGATATCGACAGAGAGTATGTCATATCCGATCCCGGTCTCTTTGCCAACCAATCGTTATTATAACACCGCGGTCATTTAAAATAATTATACTTTAAAATCAGAATAAAATATCCATTTCAAAAACCTATAAATATGATATCATTTCCTTTTAAAACCCGAATTAACACGATATCATCTTATTCCAATATATATACTTTCCAAAATCATAGGTTTTCAAAGTAAATATTTAGAGGTCAAAACTCTTGAATATAAAATTCCAAATTATACTACCTTGAAAATCATAACTTTGAAACAAGTTTCCATCTCTTAAATGGTCAAATATTAGATTACTTTTATAAAACAAAATAGCTTCTTTACATTTCACAAATCAATTCCAAATATCGATTTAAACTTCCAAATACCATTTTAATTCTTATTTTTCAAAGCTTTAAATATTTCATCATTTCAAAAACAACTCATTTGACAAACCCATATATATCAAATTCAATTACTTATTATTTAGACTTGAAATGTTTACTTAATGAATTCAATATAATCTAAGTAAAACCTTTATCTTCACATAACTGGATATTCTTTCAATTTATTATATATTCATTTAAATCAACCTAATATTCATTTAAATCACTCTACACAAAATCAAGTTGTTAATCATATCCTTTAAAAATTCTAACTTTTTATTAAATTCCAATTTAACTTAATATTCATCTTCAACCTTATTCTCTTTTAAGTCATTAAAACTCTAGAATTTAAATTTCAAATAAATGCTTGATCTAAAAAAATCAAACTTTATTTTATACTTCAAATCCATTTTATACAAAGTTTAAAACCGGAAATTACTATATATAAATAACCTTTATTAATAACCAAATCAAAAACCCATAAACCATATATATAGCTTTGCAAAAACCATAGAAAAACATTTCAAAAAAATAATTTTATATATATATCGCGGTGCCTGTATAAAATTTTCTACCCTATGGTCAAGTGATGCGGATGTTTATCATTTCAATCCGCAATTTAAAATAAAAATGCGGTTGTATATCATTTCAAACCGCAATCCCAAATGAATGGAATGCATGATAACTTGCAGTTTATACAATATAAAATATAGCATCCATTCATCCAAATATCAATCATCAACCATTATTTGCAATCATCATCCAATTTAAACAATCATCGATATAGAGCATATAAATTATACAGGTAATAAATAACAGGTATTAACTAACAGTTTATATTTAATAATAAGTTTAATAACTGTTACTAGCAGTTTATATGCAAAAATAAATTCAAATTTAACTGTCAGTTGATATGAAATAAAAATTTAACATAACTATGACTGGCAATTAATATGCAAACAAATTAATTCTAACTGTCAAATTTACATGCAATAAATAAAATAAATTAACAGTTACACTAAATAAATGCAATTTAACAGAGATAATGAATAAAACACACCAACAGTCATAAACAAATTTCTACTCATATCTAAAATTAATTTAACAGACATAAGAAGTTTTAGAAGTTGTGAGTGGGTTAAAACACTCACCTTTTGAATTTAAATCGAATTTAAATTCAATTTAAACCCAAAAATTCGACGGTCTCCAAATCTGTCCAAACCAGCATCAACAGATCCGAAATTTTATTACGATCCTAACAAAAAAAATTCGTGTTAAACGGAGGTCGTATGAAAAATTTATTCGATTTACACGATTTGAAACACAAATTTTAATTAAAATAAAACTTACCCAACATTCAACGCCACGTCAGCCCCTCACCCTCTCTCTCCCACTCGTTCTCCTTCATTCCCCAGCACGCAAGAACCCGTAACCCTAAATTTCACGAGTAACCCTACGGCCGCCACCCAAAAGCCCACCGTGCCAAGCGACTACGCCTCGATCCAACATCACCTCTGGCCTACCAAGCTTCGGTCGACTATACCCTCCCCTAAATTTCACGAATAACCCTACGGCCGCCACCCAAAAGCCCACCGTGCCGAGCGACTACGCCTCGATCCAACATCACCTCTGGCCTACCAAGCTTCGGTCGACCATACCCTCCCCATGCGCGCCGAAACCGAGCCGAGGCCCCCCTCCGCCGCCGCTCTAAATGCGGCCAAAACTAGGTGGTTCTGATGCCCATCTAGCCGAACTAACTGTACCGATGTGCCCTACTCAAGAATCTCTACGCGATGGTGGCCCCCGATCGTCGCCAGGACGAAGATCCACCGTCGAAACCCTAATATGGACGGTCTGAGTTGATTCGAACATTCTGGAAAAACGGTGAATCGGACTGAAAAACGAATACCACCAGCAGATTACGTTCGTCGAGAACATCAACATATATTTTTTTAAGAATTTTCTGAGGTGTTTGAAATTTTAGCTTTGATTTGTATTTGAAATTAGATCTGCAATTTGCATCCACTGAGGAAGAGAAAGAATTGAAGAACTGAACGTACAGCAAATGAGCATAGAATGGAGGCCAGGATTTATCATAGCTTATTTATAGACAAACAGCAATAGAATATGTGGGCACGAATTTTAAACGTGATAAACGGTAGTTGGCCCAAAAAGCCCGTTCTGACCCCGGAACAAAATTGGTTAAACCCAAATATCGAAATAGATATTTTAAAATATTCTGAATGCGATGGAAAAAGTTTCACGTCCAAATTCGATCATATGGAGAAGTTATGCTGAAAACAAAATTTCCAAATCGATTTCAGATTGATTTCAATTAAATCGATTTCAAGGCGTTTCGCGTTTGTACAATCAAACGACAAGTCCGATCGCTACGAAATTTGAAACCCTACAGTAATTCACTGATACGGATCCGATGAAACTGGTTTCGTCGAAATCCGAGTTCGTGACAGAAATGGCTATTTTTAATATAAATAAATAAATTAAAAATTAGTCAATTTAATCAAATTCCCATTTCTCTTTAATAATTGACGATTCTTATTATTTCCAATCACCTATACTAATTTAAACAAAATTTTAATCGTCGAATTAAAATTTTGAAATTCCCAAATTTCGTTAATTTCACCAAATTGTAAATTAAATTTCCAATAGTTAAATTAAATTTACTTTCCATTTATTATTGTTAAATAGGTGAATTTATCATTGGATTCATAACTTCATTATGTAAATACCTCCAATTTCATCTGAATTTATATTCGCATAATTTCTAAATATTAAATTTCAAATATTACTTCATTATCGTAAATGTAATAAATATATTTTTAATTATTGCAATTGATTATCCGTTATAACTGAATAGACGATTGATCTTAAAAACTTGTTCTCATTAACGTTTTATTTCTGCTTTCAAATTAATGCAATTATTACATATTCTCCCTTAATTAATGACCTTCCTATTTCCATTTATTATTTCTTAGAAAATTATATCTATTAATTACGATTAACTATTCTAAATAAATTGGTTCACTTGGTTTTACGCCCTTTTTATTTCATCAATCATCCTATTATGAATGGAATTTTACCTTGGTTACATCTTATTGAATCTAACATTTATCACTTACCACATTAACTGCCATAGTTTAGTGAATTAGTTGAAATTGATTACGAATTAACTTAATAACCAAATAAAATAAGTAACGTACGGCAAATATTACCACTACTCTTAATTATACCTTTAGAGATTCAATATTTACACCCTCAATATTGCAGTTACTTACATAACCTTGATTTTACTCAATTCACATTTATTTCAAACTATTCCAAATTTTATTCAATATTTATTAGTTCTCTTTATATTAAATTTTTAATCAAGTGAAATCCTTAACTTGAATCGGTTGGATTTCCTTTCCAGTTATTAAAAATTAACTTATACAGACATACTTCTTAATTCATTCCAATTACCGTTTACAATGTTTTTTTTTGTTTTTGTTTTTTTTATTACCTAATCAATTTAAATAATTTCCTCTCTCATACTAAAGTATACCCCTGTATAATCCTTTCCACTATTCATTGTTAGAATGTTATCTAAATTTCAAATCTCTTGTAATAACTCATTCATTATACCTTTGCGTATCAATAAACAAGGTTCCAAATAAATAGGGTTTATTAAATTCCATCTTTATAATTACGTCTATTACAACCAATGAAATATTTTCATAGGTTAATTATTAACTATAATTATTGCAATTCATTGTCTAACATAAATTTTGAATCTATTTCCAAATTTTCATATTTCAATCAATTAACACCTTACAATAGTTTACACATAAAAAGGGATTGTACTAAATACATTATTTATTGTCATGCATTACTCTATTTCCTCCATTTACATTCAAATTCCATAAATCAATATTTTACTTCATTGATAAATTCAATTCTTGCCTTAATTTACTTATTCAAACTTTATATCAAATGCAACAATTTTCACTATTTCTATTAATTGCAATATATAATTTAATTTGTAAATTATTAATTACCCTTGATAACATCAAATTTCAACATTCTCTTTCATATAAATAAATAAATAAGATTTATGTTTCTTTATAGATTTAAATTAAAAATCCTATTAATTATATTCATTTTAAACATCGAATTTACACGGGTCGTTACAATTGTAAAAAGCATAACTTTCACAATATAAATCGGATTTCAACGAAACGAAAAGCAGTATTCTTGAAATTTAATATATTTTCATACTAAAGGATAAAAATCAAAAATTAAAATATTTAAATTTTAAATTTAAAAGTCAAAGTTTGACCAGATTGACCAGAAATCAACATTTCAGGAAAATATTCAATTTATACCAGTTGGAATTATAATTCACATAATAATCAAAGTTTATATTTAAAAAATGAAATGTTTGAAATAAAACAAGTTTGAAAATAATTTCAAAATGAAATGAATTCAAAATTAAAATACATCAAAATCTAGGGTTGTTACACTCTCCCCCACTCAAATCTTTTCGTCCTCGAAAAGGAAGGAAGCGGAGAAACAGCTAGAAAGAACAATAGGTTGGAAGAAATCCCGAAAGAAGGTAGGGAGAAAGTAGCTAGGAGGGAAAGTAGGTTGAAAGATAAGGATGAACCATTATTTAAAATTACTTTTTATATTTAACATGTTAAACATTTAATATGATAAATAGTTATTTGATTCAAATTTGATAGTTCTAAGTAAACAATATTTAAAACATTTTACATAAATGATCAAAATATCCTTTATAAAAGACTTTACCAAAATACTTTTATAACTTGATGTCTCAACAAGTTTACTTTCGTTCCTGCAGACTCTGGCCATACATTGATCAGGTGCAAAGCTAGAATTCTCCAGGTATTTAATAGACTTGTTTCAACACCCAGTGAAAATACTTGAAAAACTCATTTAAAATAGATATGGAAAGTAAAATCCAAACAAATCAACCAAACCGAAACAGTTATCTAACCATGGATCGCGGATACAAAATGGTTACACCTGGATCCCCCAGGAAACAATCTGTATCCGTAAGCTTTCTCAGCCCTGCGAGTTACGCCATGATGACTAGTAGAGTGCAGGATACACAATGGTTACGCCTGGATCCCCCAGGAAGTAATCCGTACCCCTAGGCCATCTCAGCCGGGCAGTTTTGCTACTAATGCAACCTACATAGAGTGCAGGATACACAATGGTTACGCCTGAATCCCCAAGGAAACAATCCGTACCCCCAGGCCAGCTCAGCCAGGCAGTTGCGCTATGCAGTCGCGATCATAAGACCATGGAGATCGCCATGGAATTCGATGGACACTCGAGTATCATATCCGGAAAACCTAAATCAAAGAGAGAGAGAGAATAATATCGATAGAATGAATCCACAGTGTGGCCACAAAGCGGATATCAAGCAGAAGGCACTTTCCATATCTTTACTTCGAAAATATGTATCATATAGTACCTTTCAAATCATTTTCAAATATCATGCTTATATAAAGTCCATTATACATAAGATTTCATTTTCAAGTCAAATACTTTCCAAAATCTATAATATATCAAATCATACTTATATTGACTTCGATTATATGAGATTTCAATTTACAAGTTGAGTACCTTTACAAATCAATCGTTTTCAAATCACTTCATACTTATACAAATCAATTTTATATAAGTTCGATAACTCCCAAATCAAGTATTTAGTAAATCAAGGTTCTCAATTTTAATTCGTTTCAATAACATTTCAGTTTCAAAATCATGTATGATTTCGCCAAATCATTTGTTCCAAATTACATATATTCAGTTTTAAAGTTTCTCAAAACAATAGATTTAGAAAATAAATCCAAATTACCAAATCAATAAAATTTAGGTCAAACAATTTCATTTCCATTTCAAACATATATTCTCTTCAAAAGTCATAATACTTTCAAAGTTATAAATCTTTCGAAACCAGAATACTTGAAATCATTACACATTGAAAATCATAACATTTAGAAATCATACATTTGAAATCATTATACATTCCTTTAGTTCTTTACATTTCACATATTTATTCAATTAAACCCAAATCTAAAATTTCCAATTTTAATTCAATTCAAACAATCAGTTTCAATTTAATTTAGTTTTCCAACAAAACCATTTCAAATATTATCAAATTTCAAATAAAGATTTGATCCATAAAATAAACTATTCATTCTTTAATATATTCAGAGCTTAAATGTACCATATTCCAAAATTAAATTTCATAATTTCATATATCTCAAATTTTACTTCATTATTACTTAGATTTGATATATTCATTTCATAACTCCATCATTTTTAAATAAACTCAAATTACAAGTAAACCAGATATCCTTCCATACTAACATAAGCTTCAATTATTCATTTATCAAAATCAATGGTTTTCAAAATCAGCTTATACTTACATAAAGTTTATCTTATATAAGGATCAAAATTTTCAAAAAAAATAAATAAATTTCGCAGCATGAAAGCCATATGAGATTTAACATCTTTGCTTACTAAAAGATTTTTAATTAAGAATAGTTTTGTATATAAAGTAGTTTGTATGAAAAATAGATTAAAATAGTTAGTTTAAGAAGAATAGAAGAAAATAGTTTTTGAAAAATGGTTTTAAATTTAATAGTAGTTTTTCATGAAAGAAAAATTCCAATTAAATTACAAAGATATCCAACCCAACAACTTTCAATTTCAGCGTCAAGTATACCAATGATATTAGGATATAAGATGTACATATGTCATCATTTCGCAACATTACATTCAATCGCTCGCTCGATCACACAAGCTCGCTTTCGAACTAGTATTGTCCATTCGACATCCCTAATGCGGACTTTGATATGGTTTCTCGACTAGAAGCCATCAGTCTCCTTGCATAGCCATATACTATGATAGAGAATTCTAGAATCAAGCCCAAAATCCATATCAAATATTCGCCATCAAGAATCAAATGAAAAATCCTAACACGATATAGTGTAATTCACCTCGAACTTGTGTACTCAAACTTGGATCAAAATAATAACGCGAATAAAACAGCATACGTACAACTTATGTCTCTATTCTAACTTGTTGAATAAATAGTTTCATAAAGATGTTACTAAGTTAAAACATTTAAAACTAAATTTTTCTCAAACATTTGAAGACTAATTTTTATCCAAAACATTTCAAAACTAAATTTCATATTAGTATAATTCAAAGTAGTCTTATTTATTTACTTAACAAAACAGTTTCAACTTATACAAATCATATTATTTCATACTTGAAACATACAAATTAAACTTATATTCTTTATCAAATACCTTCTACCTTTCAAAATTTCTTAGCTTTGAAAAGTTAACCTTGATTTGGAAGTGCTCGAACCTTCAAAATAGTCGAAGAAATCATATTTTCAATCCAAGAGTTGGAAATCAACAACAAATCAGTAAATAAAATTTCAAAAGATAGGTTTCAAATCCGAAATTCGAGGACTGAACACCAGTTTACTTTAAATCATTTTAAACATACATACATATATCTTTCGAAAATCAAATCATACCTCGAAATTTGAAATCAAAACTGGTTTCATAAAATCAGTCACATAGCAAAGCTACAAGAGTGGCCTCTCCCCCACTCAGAAACTCGAAATCAATGTCGATGATGTATGCATTCATCACCGAAATTATTTTCCAGCGACATACGTGAGTTCTGGACTTCAATTAACTTTGAAAAACTTCTTTGAAATCTCTTCGAAATCATTGGAATTCATTCGAATACATTTGAAACATTTCTTATTCGAAAAAATGTCTTTAAATCATATTATTATTATATATTTTCCAAAATCTTAAAAGCGATTTCAAAACGCCGGAGTTCGATTCCTCGAAATTCAAAATTCGAAACTCTTCAGTTATAAATCATTTTATATAAGTCAAATTCTTATAAATTTCAAAATTTCAAATCCTTTCAAAGATTCGAATTTTCATTTTAAAAGGTATATAATCCTTATCGAAAACATTTCACTTTTATATACAAAATATGGTCATCCTTAATAATTTCGATGTATGCACAAATTCAAAATACAACCAAACACAAATTTCCAAGGGATGATTCAAGGATGAATTTCCAACAAACAGGTACTCAAATTTAGAGAAACTCTAATCAAACAGAATTCTGATTCGAAGATAAGCTCGAACAAAGATGAGATAATTTAATTACCACTTAGAAGATGGATAAGGCTATATAAGTCTCGGGCGACCTTAACCGGTCAACCGTGATTTCAGGAATATAACCAATGCGGAAATCTAAGGCAAATCGACATTCGATTGCCAGAGATAGAATCCGGGTATAGCAGAAGGTAGATAGCATCGTAAACCGAGGAAACAGAAATCTCCGATTAATCAATGCCAATTGCAAATGTGTTTCACCCCTTTACCAATCATTCAAAGATTTACGGAACCACCGATCTTTAGAGAGGTCGTTCCAAAGTGGGGTTATGGAATGTCCCAGAAATCAAAAGGATAAAATAGGGAAGACAAGACTGGATTTCAGAACAAGTGGAAGCGTTCCAAAGTTCAAGGAATCCAAACCGATAAGAATCCTAACCAAGAGATATCTAACAAGGTGGATTCAGAAGGGATGAAGTTCAGAAAATCTTGGTTTCAAAATAAGAAATTTTTTATACCAAAATAATCTTTGAAAATACTATAAAATCATTTGGAAATCATTTTATACTTTGAAAATACGTTCTCTCACGAAGAAATGATTCTGAGATTGATTTCACTCATTCTAGGGTATTTCTACCCTATCTCTAATGAGTTTTTGCTCCGCAGGCTATGATTTGCCTAAAACCTGGCTCTGATACCAACTGTAACAACTTGATATTTACGGCCATTCGCATCCATTGTAAGTGCATAGGTAGACACACACGCCGGACTTGAATTGCCCAAAACACCGCATTTTAAATAAATTTGGAGCAAATGAAATACAATCACAGAATCACAGACACAGAAATACTATAATAACTCGTAGCGGAATATAAAATACATAGTAGTTCATGAAGCTACTAGGCAGAGTCTCAAACCAAATACATAATACAGTCTGAAAACAACATAATAGAAGTCCCAAATACATAAAAGTTCACTAATACATTAGATAAACTAGAACAGCTGAAACAGAAAGTAGATATAAATGTAGATAAGCAGAAACTCCAGCAAAGACCAGCTCCAGAAAGAGAATCCAAAGCTGTGAATACTCAGGCTGACCCGAGCGCAAAGTGAAACACAAAACACTCAAGTCAGGAAAATATATACTTATACAATATAAACCAACTCAAGTGAACTGTAGTAGAAATGCACAATGACTTAAAGGATGCTTGGGATCACCCATCCTTTAAGAATCAGTTAAACTATAAATCAAATACATCCCGTGGTTAAAATTTCAAAATGGTATTTTATACTTCTAAATCAAATATCATTTCAAAATTCAATATCATTCAAAATCCATTTCAAAATATCAAAATATCATATCTTCCAAACCACATTCATTTTTATATAATTTAAATACCATTACAAAACACATTTCGAAATAGTTTACATTTTGAAACAAATTACTTCATTTTAAATCGTTAGAATGAAGTTATTAAATTTAATAATTAAATTATCAAATTTCCAAAATTTTAATCTTTCAGAGTTCATTCATTCACTTAAATTTATTAAAACAATGAAAATTCAACTTTCGCAGCATTTAGAAAATGCTACAGAAAGTCACATTCAAAACTGTTCAATTTAACAAAAGACTGCATTTAAAAATGTTGTAATAGGGTTACATTAATTTCAAATAAACTTAGTTAAATTCAACAATTATAACATTTACAAAATGCTATAATAGCCTTTAATTAAATTTAGCCATTTGGTTCATTTTTATCAACTACAGCATTTACAAATGTTGTATTATCATTTACATTAGAATTAATAGCATTTCAAAATGCTGTTAATTAAAATTCAAGGTTTTCAATACGGATTCACAAACAATTATATTTTAATATAAATCATTTTTAACTTATAAAATCATAATTTCTCACTTTTAAACAATCATTTAAATACCCGTATATTCATGATTTTATAACGTTAAATTTCTATTTAAAAGTCAAGATTTAATAATAATTCACATATTAAATTTCAAACATTAAATTTCAATTCTTTATAATTAAATTTTAACTTAATACTTAAGTTTAAATCTCCCATATATTTGTTTTCATTTTATTTACTTACCTTCGAAAATTCACTTTTAAATAAAATTTATAAATTCCAATTTAAGTTATGTTTCAAAATTCAACTTAAGTATTCATTCATTTCACATTTTAACTTTATTCAAAACCATTAATATAATATGAAATCATTTTAAATTCATTTTAATTCAAAATATCCTAAATTTATCATATTCATATTTAATTTAAATTCCATTTCATCACCAAATTAGAATTTCCAAAATAACTTACATTTTAGATTTTCTAACTTTACCATTTATTTATTTCACTGATAAATTTTCAAAAAACCAATAATGCTTTACAAAAATCATTTTTAATCAAAGTTAAATCAAAATATTATAATATTTACATTTCTAAAATATTTTAAAATTTTTAAAAAAACATATTTTAACAACGGGTCTGTATTTCATTTTTTAGCCTAGGTAAAGTGATACTGATAATATAACATTTCAACCCGTAATTTACAAAGAAAACCCGGGTTTGATAATTTCAAACCCGCAATCCCAAGTAAATGAAAATAATTGAAAATCATTCAGGCCTATCATTTCAGCCCATAATGATTTTCTCCTATTCTAAAGTCTGTTCGGGTATGTATCATTTTAACCCATGGTGATTCTAATCTAAAGGGAACTTGCAGTGTGATAAACTAATAAAAATAACAGAACATCATAATATAATAGCAAAAGATGTTATAACAGGTGTTTAAGCATGGCTGAACATCATATAATCATAATATAGCAGGTGTAACATGATAATGCATTTTACAGATTCAAAACGGGTCAATTTACTAGTTATATATGTACATATTGCCTGGTGAGAATAACTCACATGTTTAAGCTGGAGATGGCAAACAACTACACTCAACAGAGATCCATAAAAGCATGAGAGCACGATAATGATTTGAGTATAAGAGAGACAAGACTAAATGCCTTGAATACATGAGACAAAACAATTCAAATAAAATGAATAACACTTCACAAAAATTTAGACAACACATAAATTCATGCACAAAACATCTCCAAATCACTTGCACTTGCCTTCAACCTCATATGCTTCAGCAATGGGCTGGAAAAGCACTGTAATGGGATGGTGTTGGATCAGGTTTTAGGTTCAACAAGTTGGCCATACATAGGAAAAGATGATGCAAAGGTATGTGGTGATGGAAACTACACTAACAAGGCTAAATACGTGGATTCAAGGCCATAGTTAGGCTCGGTCAAGGCCACTAGGGTCACGGCCTTCACTGTAGCAGCAAAGATGATGGTGTGGCCGAGAGTCTAGGTGGTGCTGGAGGTGGTGTTGGTGGCGGCCATGGGGTATGGAAGTGGATGTATGCATGGTAGTGCTCGGCCAAGGACAAAAAGTGGAGTTTTGTTGGATTTTGGTGATGGATCAATCAACTAGGAGGCATGGCTTGGGGTTTGGCCTAAGAGGAGGTGGTGGTGGAGGTGTTCTCAGGTGATGGTGGAGGTGGCAGGGCATGGAGAGGAGCATGGCCGAACTTATGATGAAGAAGAACGAGTGCAAAGCTCAAATCAAAGGAGAATAAAAGTAAAAACAAAAGAAAAGAAAATGAGTTTACCAAAAATTTCTCAAAATGCAATGGCCAAAATTTTCTCTTTAGGAAATGAGAAAAATGAATGTACGTGAATGAGAAAGGAAGTGGTCGGCTGAAGATGTGAGAAATTATGGCTAATTGAATGAAAAGTTATGTTAAATTTGAAAAGGTGGAAGATAAAAAGCCATAGGAAAGTCAAAAGTCATAACCTTTTAAAATTACCTTTAATTTATTTATATAAGTTTAAATTACTGAAAATAACAATAATTTCAGTCACAAATTCGAAAATATAACAAAATATAAAATATATATAAATATTTATTAATTATATAAGGTTAAAATAAGAAAATAGCACAAAATTGCAAACTAGTCTAGAAAAATGGAAAATAAACAGAATGAACTTTGGAAGATTTATATGGACTTGTAAAAATATTTATAACAAAGATAATAACATAAAATAAAAATGCATTCAAAAAATAAATATATAAATTTTAATTAAATATAATTTAAATGCAGAAAATAGCAGAAAAATAGAAAACAGCCTTTAAGAATAGGAAATAAATACAGTAAATTTTGGAAAAATTATAACATCACTTAAAATATTTTAAAATAAAATATATACCCAACATGTCATATAACACATATTAGAACATGACTTGACAGATAAAATATTATTATATAAATTAAAATAGATAATTTTATTAAATAAACCAATTTGCGTACAATATTATAAAAAGCATAACTTTCACAATATAAATCGGATTTCAACGAAACGAAAAGCAGTATTCTTGAAATTTAATATATTTTCATAATAAAAGATAAAAGTCAAAAATTCAAATATTTAAATTTTAAATTTAAAAGTCAAAGTTTGACCAGATTAACCAAAAATCAACATTTTAGGAAAATATTCAATTTATACCAATTGGAATTATAATTCACATAATAATCAAAGTTCATATTTAAAAAATGAAATGTTTGAAATGAAACAAGTTTTAAAATAATTTCAAAATGAAATGAAGTCAAAATTAAAATATACATCAAAATCTAGGGTTGTTACAATTTATTTCACTTAAAATTTTCAGAAAATCAATAATTCTTTACAAAAATCATTTTTAATCAAATTTAAATCAAAATATTATAATATTTACATTTCTAAAATATTTTAAATTTTTTAGAAAAACATATTTTAACAACGGGTATGTATTTCATATTCTAGCCAAGGTAATGTGATACGGGTAATATATCATTTCAACCCGTAATTTGCAAAGAAAACCCGAGTTTGATCATTTCAAACCCGCAATCCCGAGTAAATGAAAATAATTGAAAATCATTCAGGCCCATCATTTCAGTCCATAACGATTTTCTCCTATTCTAAAGTCCGTTCGGGTATGTATCATTTCAACCCATAGTGATTCTAATCTAAAGGGATCTTGCAGTGTGATAAACTGATAAAAATAACAGAACAGCATAATATAACAGTAACAGATGTTATAACAGGTGATTAAGCATAGGTGATGTAACGTCCCGCCTTTTCGCACGCTTTAAATCGACACACGTGCCAATTCAAACCATACGAAAGGGCGGATTGTTATGGGGTAAATAAGAAAAACAAGAAAGAAGTAAATCAAAACAGAATCTCACAGCGGAAGGATAAAATATAATAATAAATATACAGTTCATAAAACTGTTTACAAAACATTTGATTCTTCCTTATACAATAGATATCAGAGTTCACATACCAATAAATACCAATGCAGCGGAATTAAATAGTGTAGTGGAATAATATAGTGGATAGTAATACTGCAAATCTTCGTCTTCGCCCTCCAGAATAAAGTCTTCAAATCCTGAAACGCTCGAACTAACCCGAGCGAATTGAAAAGACAAAACACTCGAGTCAGAACTAAAAGATCTTATGTAAGTTAAATTTATAGAAATAAATATGAGTGCAGTAACTCAAGAGATGCTCGAGATTCACATCTCTTAAGGATCCGTTAAACTATTTACTATGTAGTATATTTCGCTATTGTAATAGTGTCTATTTATAAAATAAACTTACTTTTTTGTTAGCATTAAGGGGTTACCCATATAGCCCTTAACACGTAATTGTCCCAGTAGTCCATCCAATATCATAATACCTCTTGATCGGGAAGCCACCAGAGGATACCACACGGGCTACGGGAGAAATCCAAACTCGTACCAGGTGCGATAGGGTAGGTGACACGGCACAACTAGGCAATGCCAGGGTAGATATACCAATTACGCTTCCGGGTAGGTGGTAACGCGTAGCGCGCAGCTACCGCCCACCTCGAGCCACACCCCCAATAAAAATCAAAAGTGGCCACCGAATCAATCCAAAAGTCAAAGTATAATATCGAAGGGATGTGTCCGATCAAAGATGCTACCTTATTAACCCGTCGATCGCTCATGTTTTAGCCACCTTATGCCAACTCACGGGAGTCGGGTTCATATATTTACCTTAAAGGAAACGCCGCCACCATCTTACTTCATTCTGGAATCTCCACCGCGTACACGATTGTTAAAGTGTTTTTCGGGGTTGGCAGAGAGTATGACAACTTCCGATCCTGGTCTCTTCAACAACCAAACGTTATTATAACATCGCGGTCTTTAAAATAGTTTATACTTTAAAACTAGAAAATAATTATCCATTTGAAAACTCATAAATATGATATCATTCCCATTTCGAAAACAACTCATTTCGATATTATTTTTATAAAACCCAAATCAATAATATCATTTTTATTTCAAATATATTTCTTTTCCAAAATCATACTGCTTAAAATTTATAATATCTGAAAACCAAACTTTTGGATTATACCTTTCAAAACATAATACTTCGAAATTCATATCTTTAAAACCATAACTTCTAAACTTGAATGGTTTTGGATATTCAACAGTATATAGAATAAAATAGTTGATTTTATATTACTTTATAAAATAAAATAATTTCCGCGACTTACCATTTATTTCATTTAAGATTAAGTCAAAATGCATAAATTTAAAATCTCTTTCAGTTTCAATAAACCACTTCAGTTTCAATATATTTCAAACTTTGAATATTAAGCAATTGGAACTAAGGTTAGAGATTTCTATTCGACAATTTAAAGTCCTATTATTTATTTTGAAATATTGGCATAATAAATCCGAAATCATTTTAAATAAAACTCAAATTGCTTTTAACTATCAAAATTTCCTCCAATTTATTTATACTAGAAATATTCATTTAATCCATCTTGAATAAAAATCCAGTTATAAATGTCATACCTTTAAAATTTCAAGTTATTCTTAATTAAGCTCGATTCCAAATGAATTTTCAACTTAACTCCCAATATAAATTGATTTAAAACATTGAAAACTCTATATATTCTCAATATCTTAACATGTACTTAACCATATAATATAAATAATCAAACTTCATTATTCATCTTATTTATTTTATTTAACAAATTTATACACAGCTTAAATTCAATAATTTAACCATATATGTACCTAAAATAAGATTTTATATAAGGTCAAAAATTAATATTTATTAAACCGTATCCTATCCAAAACCAAAAAATCCTTTCAAAAATATTTATATATATATATTGTGGTGCCTGTATATAATTTTCTATCCTATGGTCAAGTGATACAGATATTTATCATTTCAATCCGCATTTAAAAATAAAATGCGGTTGTATATCATTTCAAACCGCAATCCCGAATGAAATGAGAATGCATGATAACTTGCAGTTTATACGATGTAAAATATAGCATCCATTCATCCAATTATCAATCATCAACCATTTATTACAATCATCATCCAATTTAAACAAACATCAATATAGAGCATATAAAATATAACAGGAAATAAATAACAGCTATTAACTAACAGTTTGTATTCAATAATAAATTTAATAACTGTTTAACTATCAGTTTATATGCAAAAATAAATAAATTTGACTGTCAAATTTTTATGCAATAATAAAATTAATTCACAGTTAATTTAAATAAATGCGATTTAACTGAGATAATGAATAAAGCATGCCAAACAGTCATAAATAAATTTCTACTCATATCTAAAATCAATTTAACAAGCATAAGAAATTTTAGAAGTTGTGAGTGGGTTAAAACACTCACCTTTTGAATTTAAATTGAATTTAAATCCAATTTAAATCCAAAAATTCGATGGTCTCCAAATCTGTCCAAACCAGCTTTAAAGTGACCTGAATTTTATTACGATCATAACAAAAAAAATCTCGTGTGAAACGGAGTTCGTATGAAGAAGTTATTGCAATTAATGCGGTTGAAAACAATTAAAAATAAATAAACAGAAAGAACACATATTACCGCCACGTCATCAATTGCAAGCGCTACTCCTTCTTCTTGATGAACCCAGTACGCACGCAAACAGCACGCAACCCATACACGGTCGAACTTTGACCGAGACAAACGACCGCCTCTGACCATCGTTTGACGTGTCGCAGCCACCATCCTACTCGTCTCATCACCCTCTACCCGTGGCCAATTTTCGGCCCTCTCTAGTTCACGCCGCCGCCGCCCAAATTTGGGTTTGCCGAAACCCTAATCCTCCATTTGACGATGATAAAGCCGTCGAAACCCCCAGCGAACTACACAGATGAACTGCGCGTGACGATCTCAACAAAACCCAGAAAGGAATTTTTGATCCGACGAAGTTCGTCGTCGAGCGATGAACGGCCGAAAATAAACCATTAAATTCTGGACACACGGAAACTCGAATCAAAAAACAAATTACACCATTAAATTTCGCTCGTCGAGAGCATCAACATATATTTTTTTGATATTTTTCTGAGGACTTTAAATTTTAGGCTTTGGATTTGATTTTTGAAATTTGAATTTAGATCTAGGGTTTGCAGCCATTGAAGAAGAAGAGGAGTTGATGAAATGAACGCACAAACAAATGAGAATAGATGGAGGCTAGGGTTTATAATTGGGTTTATATAGGTAGGTTAGAAATTTGAATAGATTGATCGGATAAACAAACGTGCTAACGCTAATGTGGCCCAAAAGCCCGTTCTAACCCCGGAACGAAATTGGGACAACCCATATATCAAAATACGTGTTTTAAAATATTCCGAACGCGATGAAAAAAGTTTCGCGTCCAAATTCCATCGTATGAAGAAGTTATGCTGAAATCAATATTTCAAACTGATTCCAAATTGATTTCAATTAAATCGATTTCAAGGCGTTTCGCGTTCGTACAATCAAACGACAAGTCCGATCGCTACGAAACTTGAAACTCTACAATAATTCACTGTTACGGATTCGATGAAACTGGTTTCATCGAAATCCGAGTCCATGACCAAAATGGTTATTTTTATATTAATTAATAAATTAAGAATTAGTAATTAAATCCAATTTTTATATTTCAGTTTTAGAATTTGAAATTTTTGTCACTTAATAATTCTCAAACATTTAAAATGATTCAACAAATTTTTAAATGTTAATTTATTAAAGATTAAATCAATATAAATCTTCGATTTCATAAAATTCAAAATTATAGATAAATTTCCAAAATTTCCTTTTAATTGAATTAACATATATTTATTCCATTCATTAATTTCAAATATATAGGTTTACCATTGGATTTAAAATTATCACATAAATATTTCCAGTTTTCAACTTAATTTTTAAATTAACGTAATAATTACATATTTGATTTTTATTCAATTGCAATAAATCCAACTATTATAAATATTAAATAAATTAACTCACTATAAAATTCAAATTCTATAATTCATATATTTCATCATCTTGATTTACTTATTAATTTATAATACTTTAAACCAATTCCCGTCTCAATTTTAAATGTAAATTATTTTACCAATTATAGTATTTATTTCACTTTCTTAAAATAATCCCTTTATTACACTCTGAATCCAATTTATTTCAATAAGTTTCAGTTTAATCGAATTAGATTCAATTTTAACCTTTTACTTACACTTAAGTTTAGGTCATATTTAATTTATAACATATTACTTCCCTAGTTATTTCTTTACATCTTTTCGTATTAATTTCACAATAAATCATAATTATTAAAGTAACGCTTACAATAAATACGACCTTATAATTACTCACATTTTAAACGAACGTTATTTCGTTTTCCATTAGTGTAACATTCATTTATTTTATTATCACTTATTTTAAATTCAAATGCTATTAACCAATAAGCGGGTAATTTATGATATATGTTACAAATTTTGAATTAATCACTATTAATTATCATTGACTTTAATTTAGCATTACTTACCTTGCATTAACATTGTTACTTAAAATCCCTATCCAATTGCAATTAATATTTTAATGAATACATTTACTCCTTTCCGTTATGTTATTAATTATCATCAAGGCACAATCTAATTATCTTTATTGGAAAATGAGTGAATTTACTAGTAACCGACTATTATACCTTTTATATAGTTGTATATGATTATTTTACCCTTTTATATTCCATTATAAATATATGCACACATACAAATTAAGATTCTAAATCCAATTAATCATTCCATCTAGGTTCCATTCCTTTTTACATCAACCATCACTTTGTGAATAATTAGCATTTCCTATTCATTTTGTTACAATCACTTATATTCACTTATGAATAAATTGGTATTCCATTTAACCCATTAATTACTAACTTTAATTATCGCAATTCCTTATCTAACCTAAATTTTGAATCTATTTCCTAATTTTCATATTTCAATTAATTAACACCTTACAATAGTTTACAAATAAAAGGGATTGTACTAAATAAATTATTTATTGTCCTGCATTACTTTATTACCTCCATTTACATTCAATTTCCATAACCAATATTTTATTACATTGATAAATCCAATACTTGCCTTAATTTACTTATTTTAACTTTATATCCAAAGGCGACAATTTCCACCATTACAATTAATTGCAATATATAATTTAATTTGTAAATTTTAATTAACCTTGATACATCAAATTCCAACATTCGCTTTCATATAAATAAATAAGATTTTTATTTCTTTCTAAATTTAAATTAAAATCTTATTAATTTAATTCATTTTAAACATCGAATTTATATGGGTCGTTAAAGGTGAACATCATATAATCATAATATAGCAGGTGTAACATGATAATGCATTTTACAGATTCAAAAGGGGTCAATTTACTAGTTATATATGTACATATTGTCTGGTGAGAATTACTCACATGTTCTAAGCTGAAGATCGCTACCAAAGCACACACACTGACACAACGAAGGCACGATGCGACAGACAAGACTTGAGAGTGGAGAGCCAAAGCTATATGACTTGATAACGTATACACACAACAATATATACATACATAAGTTACAACACAAATATGACATCAAACAACATAGAATTCAACACCCAAAACAACAACAACTTCTTTGCACTTGCTCTCTACCTCATGTACTGCAGTTATGCAGGTGTTTAGCTCGGCCAAGGGGTGCTATAGGTCTGGTTTGGGTATGCAAGTGGTCGGCCAACATTTGTTTTGAAGGTGGGTTTAATCTAGGTGCACAAAACTAGGTGTACAAGGCTAAAAACTATGCGACATACATCATTTGTTTGCTCTTGTTTGGTTTGGCCAGAAGTCATGGGTCACGGCCAGTGGCTCCAGGAGGTGGTGGGTGGTATGGCAAAGGGTGAAGGTCAGGTCAGAGGTGGTGGTGGTGTAGGTATTGGCGGCTAATGGTGGTAGAAGGAGGAGATGATAAACTAGGCTAGGCTAGTGCAATAGGTGATAGGTTGTGATTGTTTTTGGTGGATTTTGTGTAGATCTTGGCCTTGGGTTTGTAACGTCCCGCCTTTTCGCACGATTTAAACCGACACACGTGCCAATTCAAACCATACGTAAGGGCGGAATGTTATGGGGTAAATAAGAAAAAACAGAGAAGAAATAAACAAAATAGAATCTCACAGCGGAAGGATAAAATATAATAATAAAATATACAGTTATAAAACTGTTTCCAAAACATTTGATTCTTCTTTATACAATTAAATATCAGAGTTCACATACCAATAATATCAACGCAGCGGAATACAGTGTAGTGGAATAAAATAGTAGATAGTAATACTACAAATCTTCATCTTCGTCCTCTAGAGCTAAAACTTCAAATCCTGAAACGCTCGGACTGACCCGAGCGAATTTGAAAAGACAAAAACACTCGAGTCAGAACTAAAAGATCTTATGTGAGTTAAATTAACAGAAATAAATATGAGTGCAGTAACTCAAGAGATGCTCGGGATTTACATCTTCTAAGGATCCGTTAAACTATTTACTATGTAGTATATTGCGCTATTATAATAGTGTCTATTCATAAAATAAACTTACTTTTAAATAGCGTTAAGGGGTTACCCATATAGCCCTTAACACAGAATATATTCCCATAGTCTATACAGTACCGTAATCTCCCCCGTACTGGGCGTCGTCAGAGGGCACTCCATAGGTATGGTACAAAACAAAATCGTATAAGGCGCTAGGGTAGGTGACACGGCACAACTAGGCAATGCCAGGGTAGATATACCAATTACGCTTCCGGGCCGATGGTAACGCGTAGCCGCAGCTACAGCCCACCTCGAACAAACTCCCCAAAATCAAAGTAAAAGTGGCCACTGAATCAATCCAAAGTCAGAGTATAATATCGAAGAGGAGTGTCCGATCAGAGGAATGACCTCATTAACCCGTCGATCGCTCCTGTTTTAGCCACCTTATGCCAACTCACGGGAGTTGGGTCCACGTATTTACCTTACAGGAAACGTCGCCACCATCCTACTTTATTCTAGAATCTCCACCGCGTACACGGTTAGTCAAAGTGGTTTTCGGTATCGACAGAGAGTATGTCCATATCCGATCCCGGTCTCTTTGCCAACCCATCGTTATTATAACACCGCGGTCATTTAAAAATAGTTTATACTTAAAACCAGAATAAAAGTTTCCATTTCAAAACTATGAATACGATATCAATTTAAACCCAAAACAATATGATATCACTTTATCTCAAATATAATCCTTTTCCAAAATCATACTACTTTAAAATTTATAATATCTGGAAACCAAACATTTGAATTATACTTTCAAACATAATATTTCGGAATTCATACTTTTTTTTAAAAACCATAACTTCTAAAACTTGAATGGTTTGGATATTCAACGGTATATAAAAATAAATGGTTTGACTTTAAGGTTACTTTGTAAAGAAAATAATTTCCATGGCATTACAAATATATTTCTTTATTTTAAATTCTAAACCGTAAATGTTATATCACTTTCCAGTTACCAAACCACTTCAATTTCTATATATATATATATATATATATATATATATATATATATATATATATATATCCACTTGGAGTATTAATATTTCAAAACTAAAGTTGGATTTTTATTCTTTCAACAATTTAATGTTCTATCATTTAGTCTTGAATATTCACATAAATTCCTTTAATAAAACTCCAATTTCTAGCAATTAAATATTTTCTCAAATTTACTTTATACTAGAATATTCATTTTTAAATTTATCTTGGAAAATCCAGTTATAAATATCATACCTTAAAATTTCCAAACTTAACACATAAGATAAATTTCAAAATTTCATTTTCTCAATTTTTTTCATTTTTATTCAACAGGTTTATACACAGCTTAAATTTAAAAATTTTAACTTCATATGTATATATATCGAAGAATAATATTTTATAAAATATCAAAATTAAATTTTTATAAACCGTATCCCATCCAAACCATAGAAATCACTTTAAAATAATTTATATATAGACCACGGTGTCTGTATATAATTTTCTATCCTATGGTCAAGTGATACGGATATTTATCATTTCAATCCGCAATTTAAAAATAAAATTTGTGGTTGTATATCATTTCAAACCACAATCCCGAATGAAATGAAAAATGCATGATAACTTGCAGTTTAATGATATACAATAAAACATCCATTCACCCATCATCAATCAAAATTATTTCAAACATCATCAGTTTAACAACCATCAATATATATACAATATAACAAGAAATAATTGACAGTTATTAACTAACATTTTATATTCAATTAAATTTATAACTGTTTAACTAGTAGTTTATATGCAAATAAATAAATTCTAACTGTCAATTAATATGCAATAAATGAATTAAATTGATAGTTAAATTAAATAAATGCGAATTAACCGATATGCTGAATAAAACATGCCAAACAATCATAAATAAGTTTCTACTCATCTCTAAAATAAATTTAACAAACATAAAAACTTTTAGAAGTTGTGAGTGGATTAAAACACTCACCTTTTGAATTTAAATCGAATTTAAATCCGATTTAAACTCAAAAATTCGACGTTCTCCAAATCTGTCCAAACCAGGGTCAAAAGATCTGGAATTAAATTACGATCCTAACAAAAAAAATTGCGCGCGAAATGGATAAGGTGTGAGAAAGTTATGTTGAAAATTCGATTGAAAACAAAAATTAAAATAAATGAAAATGGAACACAAAACAACTCACCTATCTCTCCACTCAAGCCACGTCACGCACTACCTCTTCCATCCAACAGAGAACGCACCTTCTCCCATGCCCAGGAACCACGCACTGGACAGAACACGCACCCAAAAAAATTGCTGCCCCATCGCGTTCATACGCCGCTGCTTCGCCTCCCACGCCCTCTCATCCCCATCCGCCCCTCTCGGACATGTGCGCACGCCACTGGTGGCTGCCGCCGCCGCCTCTAAGCCTAGGGCCGAAACCCTAATTCAATTTTTGCCACAAATCCCACCGTTGATTCGACCCAAAAACTATACTGATGCAAACCCCTCGGTTATCTCCACAATACCCAGAAACAGTTTTCCGATCGGGCGAGTTTTTTTGCGACGATGATGAGTGGCCGAAAATGGTTTGAATTTTACTGGACGAGCGATAGCTCTAATCGAAAAAAAAAATGACACCAGCAGATTACGCATCTCGAGAACTATGACATATATTTTTGTGGAATTTTTCTGAGAACTTTAAATTTTGACTTTTGATTTGAACTGTAGATAGATCTAGGTTTTTTTTGCAACCATTGAGGAAGAGAAAGAGATGAAGAAAATGAACGTACAGATAAATGATAGAAGATGGAGGCTAGGGTTTATAATTGTCTATTTATAGACAAACTGTAGTAGGCTAGGTAGGTACGAATTTACGAACGTGCTAAACGGTAGTTGGCCCAAAAAGCCCGTTCTGACCCCGAAACGAAATTTATTAAACCCATATATCCAAATAGGTATTTTAAAATATTCTGAACGTGATGGAAAAAGTTTCACATCCAAATTCGATCGTATGAAGAAGTTATGCTGAAAATAAAATTTCCAAATTGATTTCAAATTGATTTTTAATTAAATTGATTTCAAGGCGTTTCGCGTCCGTACGATCAAACGACAGGTCCGATCGATACGAAACTTGAAACCCTACAATAATTCACCGATACGGATCCGATGAAACTGGTTTCGTCGAAATCCGAGTCCGTGGCCAAAATGGCTATTTTTATATTAATTAAATAAATTAAAATAAATCATAAAATCAAATTTTATATTTAAATTCTAAAATTTGACCAAATTTTATCGCTTTTATATTTCTTAATCAATTTAAATGGTTTAACAAGTTTAGGTGTGAATTAAAAGTTGATAAGTCTATCAAATTTCAGTGTTAATTTCTCCACTTCCTTATATTTAGGAATTATAAATTAAATTCCCAAAAACCCATTTATTTGATTTTCAACCTTTATGTTCTCACCCTTTATCCAAAATAAGGATGCCACTAACATTGGTTCATGTTTTCACATTATTATCCTCAAAGTCCATATTAATTTCAATAACGTAATATTTAATCGTTATATTCCATTTTATTATGTAATAAATGAAATTGTTGAATTTGATACTCAAATAAATTTATAAATCCTGCTTTCTAAAATCTATATCAACAAAAGGTCCAATTATAAATAAAATTAGCATTAACTTCATCTTATAGAATTAACTATTGCAATTACAAAACAACCTACGCTAACAGCACAATTTAAATCAATTAATTAATTGAGTCTACATTAAATGTTATATATTATAAATTGGAACCTCAATAAATTCGTTTATCGATTTAGACTCTTTCTATTCAGTAAATAGACATTTTATGTGTATAAATAACATTTGAATTATAATACACTTTATTAGTGCAGGCTTCATTTCTTATAAATTCCCTTTTATTAACTAGAACATATCAACAAAACAAAATAAATAAATTTAGATTTATTTCAATCTATTTCCATTCTTACTTAATATACTAAATGAATGGTTAACCTAAATAATTGTTACCCTTTTACATTCAAAATCACTTACAACCATTAATAACAAAAATGTTGCCATAGATTTAGATTCAATTAAATAAATTAGATGAATGGGTAAAACTTTGTAATTATCCCAAATGCCAAATATATTTATGCATTAATTACTACTTATTATTATGAATTCATTTATAAATTTACTAGTTGCCTTTGTTATCTTATTTCCTATTTACTACCAAACTTCCTACTTAGCTATAGTTTATCAATATATACATACCTAGGCAACTCAAGTTCTTGTCCTTTCTGTTAATTAAATCGGGTATGCGCAAATAAATTGTTTATTAACTTATTCTTACAAAATTATTTACATACATTCAGTTCCAAATTTTATAGAATTAAATTCTAATTACTTACCACTTAATCCATCAATTATATATTCTATCCAAACATGCATTTAAATCTTTTTATTTTAAATAAATTTATTCAATGTTGACATCCACTAAATAAAATTTACTTTCATTTATATAGTTGCAATTCAATTCAGTTATTATTTCATTAATACTATTTCCGATTTATATTTTCCAGTATAAATTTCACAAACCAATTTAATCAACAAATTATAACTTATAACCACAAATGCCAATTTACGTTATTTAAATCTAATGCCATATAAACATTTAAATTGTTAACCTTTAATTACAGTTACTATATCTAATTCCTACATTTACTCAAATAAAATCTTAAGACTTCTATCTCTTTCTAAATTAGATTAGAAATCATATTAAATTAACTCATTTAATATCATTGAATTTAACGGGTCATTACACTCTCCCCCACTCAAAACTTTTCGTCCCCGAAAAGGAAAAAGAAGGGAGAAGGAAGAATAAAACAGTACATCTTATTTCAAATATTAACTTATAAACAAAAATTTACTAAATTAATTTCCTTAAATTAAATATACCCGTTTTATAATCATTATATCCTTTTATACTTAAATAATTAAAGTTGGAAAACATTTTCAACATAATTCTAAGTCCAAAATTTTCGGAAAATTTTGGCAGAGTCTCCTTTGTACGGAGAGGTTCGGGAGAAGATATAATATTAAATATAACAAAATATCATATATAATATTCAAAATAATATATCCCAACACGGGAAAAATATACAAAATAACGCTACAAAACGTAATCCGAAAACGTACCTATTTGTTGGCCAATATTATGCTTATTATTATGGAACCAAAAGCAGTAGCAATTGCTTCCATAACCTGCATTTCACTTGTAAAATCCAAAGGGTTAACTATTTATATAAAGTGAAATATTTCATGGTTTCAAACACTAACAACAATCAATACAACAACCATCAATTTTAACAAACAGCACACACTACAAACAACAATCATTAAATCAAACAAACAAATAGTTGTTCAGATTAAAAACTTGAAATGGTACGGAGTGAAAAATAACTATCCAGTGCATCATTTACTCAACAGTCTTAGATGGGACAAAAATAGATTATTTATTCATCCAACAACTTCAAATTTCCTTACCCAACCAACCATAGATCAAACAATAACAATTCAAACCAACAAATCAAATTACCTTATATAAATTCTTTACATACTCTAGTTGTTTGATTTCCTTTCTTTTATTCATACCACATAAATTTTCCTTTTTATAATTTACGTTTATTTCTAACAAACTTCAAATTTTATTTCTCATTAAATGATCATTTCCTTATTTCTATTTATTACTTACAATTATCCATTTATATCTATTCAGGTTATGTAAGTTTCTGTTATTTGTATTACATTTAATGCACTTCTCAATTTCAATCATTCATTAAATGCTTACATTTTATTATATTTAATTACAGTAACCCTTTTTAATTACACTAAATTCTTGACCTTATAACATTCATTCTTATAAGTAAAGGATTTTATTAATTTATTACCTAAGGTTTACAGTCATTTATTTATATTACCTACTTTCCATTTTATTCAACTAGTAGCATTTAAATCATACTAAATTTTATAACCATACACATCAATCCTTATTTATTAAAGAGTTTCGTTTTATTTACTTAAGTTTAAAATCACCTATTTATAATACTTACCTTTAATTTTAGTAAAATTTCAATTATAACTTAAGTTTATGCCATTAAATTCTCATTTATAATAGCAATTCATTGAATACTTCATTATTTTCAAAATTTCTACTTGTATAATATTCTATTCCAATCTCTTATTTAACATTTCAACTTTTCATATTTGGTAAGTTATATATGTTAAAGAAAATGCAAAAGAACTTATACAAGTTTTATCTCATCTTTTAATTAAATTTAATGTTCGACAATATTACTCTTCGTTTCATATGTTACATATTTCAAATTTCCTTTAATTCCCATTTATAACTTTGCATTAAATTTCTTGCCTAAATTAGAGATTTCAATTCTTTAATTACTTACCTTTTATTCCACTAAAATAATCTAAACAATTAATTAATGGAAATTTAAGAATTAAATACCGGGTCAAATTTCAAATTATTTTAAAAATAATAGATAGATATATTCCTATAACTTATATACCTCTAATTATACTTAAAACAATTAAAATTTAGATATTTTCAAAATAAATCTGCAGTAGAATTTACTACAGTGGCCTTTCCCTTCGAAACTCGAAAATGAAAGTCGATGATGTGGCCGCCATCACCGAAATTATTTTCCAGCGACAGAGAGGAAAGTACAAAATTTATTTTCTCCAAAATCTTCTTTAAAACAATTCTTCCAAATTATACTAAATGTTTATATAAGTTATAAACCAAATTATTATATTTCATAAATCCTTTGAAAGCAGATTTTCAAAATCCCGGACTTAAGTTCTAAAATTTCCAAATTTCATTGATTCTAATTTCAACCTTATTTTACCTATTATTTAAAAAAATTATTCGTAACAACCAATCTATTGCAACCAAATATAGATATCATTTGAAAATTTTATTTTATATATAGAAAATACAGTAGGCAAAATTATTTCATTCACCTATATTAAAAACAATATTATGTCGGTCAGTCCTATTAAGTGTTTAGAAATCCCTATTGATGACATAGCGTCCCATGCACCAACCAGAATTTACAAATACAAAACGGAACAGATTAACACAATATCAAAATCTTTTTATAACACTAACAAATACGCTCTCTCGTATATATATACTCAGCGACTCCCATAGGGTATTACTACCCTATTAACAAAGAGTCAAACCCCACAAAGCCAAGGTTTATCGCTAAACCAAAGCTCTGATACCAACTGTAAAATCCCGCCTTTTCGCACGATTTAAACCGACACACGTGCCAATTCAAACCATACGGAAGGGCGGATTGTTATGGGGTAAATAAGAAAAAGCAGAGAAGAAATAAACAAAATAGAATCTCACAGCGGAAGGATAAAATATAATAATAAAATATACAGTTATAAAACTGTTTCTAAAACATTTGATTCTTCTTTATACAATTAAATATCAGAGTTCACATACCAATAATATCAATGCAGCGGAATACAGTGTAGTGGAATAAAATAGTAGATAGTAATACTACAAATCTTCATCTTCGTCCTCTAGAGCTAAAACTTCAAATCCTGAAACGCTCGGACTAACCCGAGCGAATTTGAAAAGACAAAAACACTCGAGTCAGAACTAAAAGATCTTATGTGAGTTAAATTAAAAGAAATAAATATGAGTGCAGTAACTCAAGAGATGCTCGGGATTTACATCTCCTAAGAATCCGTTAAACTATTTACTATGTAGTATATTGCGCTATTATAATAGTGTCTATTCATAAAATAAACTTACTTTTAAATAGCGTTAAGGGGTTACCCATATAGCCCTTAACACAGAATATATTCCCATAGTCTATACAGTACCGCAATCTCCCCCGTACTGGTCGTCGTCAGAGGGCACTCCATAGGTATGGTACAAAACAAAATCGTATAAGGCGCGCTAGGGTAGGTGACACGGCACAACTAGGCAATGCCAGGGTAGATATACCAATTACGCTTCCAGGCCGATGGTAACGCGTAGCCGCAGCTACCGCCCACCTCGAGCAAACTCCCCAAAATCAAAGTAAAAGTGGCCACTGAATCAATCCAAAGTCAGTATAATATCGAAGAGGAGTGTCCGATCAGAGGAATGACCTCATTAACCCGTCGATCGCTCCTTTTTTAGCCACCTTATGCCAACTCACGGGAGTTGGGTCCACGTATTTACCTTACAAGAAACGTCGCCACCATCCTACTTCATTCTGGAATCTCCACCGCGTACACGGTTAGTCAAAGTGGTTTTCGGTATCGACAGAGAGTATGTCCATATCCGATCCTGGTCTCTTTGCCAACCCATCGTTATTATAACACCGCGGTCATTTAAAAATAGTTTATACTTTAAAACCAGAATAAAATTTTCCATTTCAAAACTATGAATACGATATCAATTTAAACCCAAAACAATATGATATCACTTTATCTCAAATATAATCCTTTTCCAAAATCATACTGCTTTAAAATTTATAATATCTGAAAACCAAACATTTTAATTATACTTTCAAACATAATATTTCGGAATTCATACTTTTTTTTCAAAACCATAACTTCTAAAACTTGAATGGTTTGGATATTCAATGGTATATAAAAATAAATGGTTTGACCTTAAGGTTACTTTGTAAAGAAAATAATTTTCATGGCTTTACAAATATATTTCTTTATTTTAAAGTCTAAACCGTAAATTTTATATCACTTTCCAGTTACCAAACCACTTCAATTTCTATATATATATATATATATATATATATATATATCCATTTGGAGTATTAATATTTCAAAACTAAAGTTGGATTTTTATTCTTTCAACAATTTAATGTTCTATCATTTAGTCTTGAATATTCACACAAATTCCTTTAATAAAACTCCAATTTCTAGCAATTAAATATTTTCTCAAATTTACTTTATACTAGAATATTCATTTTTAAATTTATCTTGGAAAATCCAGTTATAAATATCATACCTTAAAATTTCCAAACTTAACACATAAGATAAATTTCAAAATTTCATTTTCTCAATTTTTTTCATTTTTATTCAACAGGTTTATACACAGTTTAAATTTAAAATTTTTAACTTCATATGTATATATATCAAAGAATAAAATTTTATAAAATATCAAAATTAAATTTTTATAAACCGTATCCCATCCAAACCATAGAAATCACTTTAAAATAATTTATATATAGACCACGGAGCCTGTATATAATTTTCTATCCTATGGTCAAGTGATACGGATATTTATCATTTCAATCCGCAATTTAAAAATAAAATTTGCGGTTGTATATCATTTCAAACCACAATCCCGAATGAAATGAAAAATGCATGATAACTTGTAGTTTAATGATATACAATAAAACATCCATTCACCCATCATCAATCAAAATTATTTCAAACATCATCAGTTTAACAACCATCAATATATATACAATATAACAAGAAATAATTGACAGTTATTAACTAACATTTTATATTCAATTAAATTTATAACTGTTTAACTAGTAGTTTATATGCAAATAAATAAATTCTAACTGTCAATTAATATGCAATAAATGAATTAAATTGACAGTTAAATTAAATAAATGCGAATTAATCGATATGCTGAATAAAACATGTCAAACAATCATAAATAAATTTGTACTCATATCTAAAATAAATTTAACAAACATAAAAACTTTTAGAAGTTGTGAGTGGGTTAAAACACTTACCTTTTGAATTTAAATCGAATTTAAATCCAATTTAAACTCAAAAATTCGACGTTCTCCAAATCTGTCCAAACCAGCGTCAAAAGATCTGGAATTAAATTACGATCCTAACAAAAAAAATTGCGTGCGAAACGGATAATGCGTGAGAAAGTTATGTTGAAAATTCGATTGAAAACAAAAATTAAAATAAATGAAAATGGAACACAAAACAACTCACCTATCTCTCCACTCAAGCCACGTCACGCACTACCTCTTCCATCCAACAGAGAACGCACCTTCTCCCATGCCCAGGAACCACGCACTGGACAGAACACGCACCCAAAAAAAATGCTGCCCCATCGCGTTCGTACGCCGCTGCTTCGCCTCTCACGCCCTCTCATCCCCAGCCGCCCCTCTCGGACACGTGCGCACGCCCCTGGTGGCCGCCGCCGCCGCCTCTAAGCCTAGGGCCGAAACCCTAATTCAATTTTTGCCGCAAATCCCACCGTTGATTCGACCCAAAAACTATACTGATGCAAACCCCTCGGTTATCTCCACAATACCCAGATACAGTTTTCCGATCGGGCGAGCTTTGTTGCGACGATGATGAGTGGCCGAAAATGGTTTGAATTTTACTAGGCGAACGATAGCTCCAATCGAAAAACAAATCACACCAGCAAATTACGCATCTCGAGAACTATGACATATATTTTTGTGGAATTTTTCTGAGAACTTTAAATTTTGACTTTTGATTTGAACTATAGATAGATCTAGGTTTTTTTTGCAACCATTGAGGAAGAGAAAGTGATGAAGAAAATGAACGTACAGACAAATGATAGAAGATGGAGGCTAGGGTTTATAATTGTCTATTTATAGGCAAACTATAGTAGGCTAGGTGGGTACGAATTTACGAACGTGTTAAACGGTAGTTGGCCCAAAAAGCCCGTTCTGACCCCGAAACGAAATTTATTAAACCCATATATCCAAATAGGTATTTTAAAATATTCTGAACGCGATGGAAAAAGTTTCACGTCCAAATTCGATCGTATGAAGAAGTTATGCTGAAAACAAAATTTCCAAATTGATTTCAAATTGATTTTTAATTAAATTGATTTCAAGGCGTTTCGCGTCCGTACGATCAAACGACAGGTCCGATCGATACGAAACTTGAAACCCTACAATAATTCACCGATACGGATCCGATGAAACTGGTTTCGTCGAAATCCAAGTCCGTGGCCAAAATGGCTATTTTTATATTAATTAAATAAATTAAAATAAATCATAAAATCAAATTTTATATTTAAATTCTAAAATGTGACCAAATTTTATCGCTTTTATATTTCTTAATCAATTTAAATGGTTTAACAAGTTTAGGTGTGAATTAAAAGTTGATAAGTCTATCAAATTTCAGTGTTAATTTCTCCACTTCCTTATATTTAGGAATTATAAATTAAATTCCCAAAAACTCATTTATTTGATTTTCAACCTTTATGTTCTCACCCTTTATCCAAAATAAGGATGCCACTAACATTGGTTCATGTTTTCACATTATTATCCTCAAAGTCCATATTAATTTCAATAACGTAATATTTAATCGTTATATTCCATTTTATTATGCAATAAATGAAATTGTTGAATTCGATACTCAAATAAATTTATAAATCCTGCTTTCTAAAATCTATATCAACAAAAGGTCCAATTATAAATAAAATTAGCATTAACTTCATCTTATAGAATTAACTATTGCAATTACAAAACAACCTACGCTAACAGCACAATTTAAATCAATTAATTAATTGAGTCTACATTAAATGTTATAAATTATAAATTGGAACCTCAATAAATTCGTTTATCGATTTAGACTCTTTCTATTCGGTAAATAGACATTTTATGTGTATAAATAACATTTGAATTATAATACACTTTATTAGTGCAGGCTTCATTTCTTATAAATTCCCTTTTATTAACTAGAACATATTAACAAAACAAAATAAATAAATTTAGATTTATTTCATTCTATTTCCATTCTTACTTAATATACTAAATGAATGGTTAACCTAAATAATTGTTACCCTTTTACATTCAAAATCACTTACAACCATTAATAACAAAAATGTTGCCATAGATTTAGATTCAATTAAATAAATTAGATGAATGGGTAAAACTTTGTAATTATCCCAAATGCTAAATATATTTATGCATTAATTACTACTTATTATTATGAATTCATTTATAAATTTACTAGTTGCCTTTGTCATCTTATTTCCTATTTACTACCAAACTTCCTACTTAGTTATAGTTTATCAATATATACATACCTAGGCAACTCAAGTTCTTGTCCTTTCTGTTAATTAAATCGGGTATGCACAACTAAATTGTTTATTAACTTATTCTTACAAAATTATTTACATACATTCAGTTCCAAATTTTATAGAATTAAATTCTAATTACTTACCACTTAATCCATCAATTATATATTCTATCCAAACATGCATTTAAATCTTTTTATTTTAAATAAATTTATTCAATGTTGACATCCACGAAATAAAATTTACTTTCATTTATATAGTTGCAATTCAATTCAGTTATTATTTCATTAATACTATTTCCGATTTATATTTTCCAGTATAAATTTCACAAACCAATTTAATCAACAAATTATAACTTATAACCACAAACGCCAATTTACGTTATTTAAATCTAATGCCATATAAACATTTAAATTGTTAACCCTTAATTACAGTTACTATATCTAATTCCTACATTTACTCAAATAAAATCTTAAGACTTCTATCTCTTTCTAAATTAGATTAGAAATCATATTAAATTAACTCATTTAATATCATCGAATTTAACGGGTCGTTACAGGGTTGGTTCGGCCAAGGGAGGAGGGTTACTAGAATGGGTGATGGTCAGAGGAAGGGGTGGTGGTGGTCGTCCAAAGCCTGGAGCAGGAGGAGTGGGGCCATGAAGTATATAGCAAGTGTAAAAATCAATAAGAAAAAATAGGAAAAACAAAGAAAAGAGAAGAGATTTTTACGAAATCTTTGATTATGGCCGTGCTTTATTTTTTTTATTTGAGAAGCATTATAGTTCGTGAAAAACAAAAGGAGTGTGGCTGAAATGAAGGAGGAGATACACGGCCAAAAAATCACAAAGACGGAGTTAAGAAAATGAAGAGTCGGGAGATAAAAGGACTTTGGAATTCCAATATTTTAAAACTTTTCATATTTCCTCTATTTTCTTTTTTAAATTTATATATATATAAAATGGCTGAAAACCAAGATAAATAATCTCAGAAAATAAAATAAATAGAAAAAGAAATAAATAAAATTTAAATAATATCAATTAAATAAAGAAAAATTCAATATATATATATATATATATATATATATAACTAGGCCTTGTAAATTGAGATAAGTTCAATTGAACTTTAGAAGAATTTTCACGTACTTGAAAAATATTTATAAATAAAGATAAGAACAAAAAATAAAAATGAACTCACAAAAATAAATAAATAAATTTTAATTAAGTAAAATTTGATGAAGAAAATAGCAGAAAATGGAAACTAGCCTTTAAAAAACTGCAATAAATTTTGGAAAATTTTTATTATCACTTTTAAAATATTAAAAGACAAAGTATACATAAAATAACATATTAACACATGTTAAAAATAGGATATGACAAAGAAAATGTAATTTATATAATTTAAAATAGACAAAATTGTTAAATAAATCAAATTGCACTTAAAATTGAAATATACATAACTTTGACAATTCAAATCCGTTTTCAATGAAACGGAAAGCAGTATTCAAGTTATTAAATCTATTTTCATAATAAAAGATAAAATTTAGGAGTTTAAATTTTTAAATTTAAAATTTTAAAAGTCAAAGTTTGACCAGAAATCCACTTTTCAGTAAAATGTTGAATTTATACCATTTTGAAATTATAATTCACATAATAATCAATGTTTATATTTAAAAATGAAATGTTTTGTAATGGAACAAGTTTAAAATAATTTCAGAATGAAATAAAGTCAAAATTAAGATATACATAAAAATCTAAGGTTGTTACAGGTGGTCAGATTGTCGGTGCATGTGCACGCGTGCACGTCGTATCTGGAAGTTGTAGTGGAGTTTGGGGAAGAAGGGTGTTCTCGTGTTTGGCTTGGGTTGATCTCGGAGACATTTGCATGTTGACTCGAGGTAAGTGAGAACGCATGTGTTGCTCGGGGGTGGCTCGGGGTATTGTTTGCCTTGGCTCCGGTGGTTTTGTTGGTTAACAGGTATTAAATGTGTAACTCAATTTTGTAATCATGTTTTAAAAAAAGTTAAATAAAAAAACATGAACAGTTTAATAAAAAGCTAAATGTTTTAAACAAGTTTAAAGTTTTAAAAGTTATTAAAATAATTTAGTTTTCAAAAGAATGTTTAGCCAAGTTTTAAAGTATATTTAAAATGAATATGTTTCTAAAGCAATATAAACCAAGATCCAAAGTGAATTTATTAAACAAAGTTTTAAACAAGTTTTCAAAGATTTAAAATGTTTAAGATTGTTTTGTTTAAAGTAATTATATATTAGGTTAATTTTGTAACTAAATTCCTAAGTGTTTTCAAAAGTAATAAGATGATGTTTGAATTAAGATGTAACGAGCCATAAATTTTCGATAACTAAAATAGTTAATTTAATAAGATTTCACGGTTTAATGTGGGAAGAATTAAAATTTGTAATTTATTTATGATAATAATAACTAGAATGAATTGCAACAAATTTATCTAAGTTAATTATGTATGAATTGAATGAAATCCCAAATCAATTGAAATAATATATAGTCAATGGTAATGGAATGAAGTTGTATTATATAGGAAATTGTGACACTTGTTTGTAAGTAATAAACTTTTAAGTGTAATTAAAAGTTAACGGTGACAATTATTTAAGTTATCTATTCATTTATTTAGTCGAATTGAATTTAGGAACCAATTGCAATTGAAATGAAAGTATACATTAGTTGGGTGCATTATCTCTAACTGAAGTTAAATAATAATGTGGAATTCATTTGATGTAATAAAGTAATCGACTGATAACGAAAATTTATTTAAAATCCAATATTGAAATCCGTTAAATATTGAACAAATAAATTGTTAAAATTTAATATTTAGAATTTATTGAATAATTGAATAACGGGAATCGAATAACTGTTTAATGGAAATGGTTGTTCTATGATTTGAATTTGTTTCAAAAGTTAATTTGATAAGTTCATTTTGAATATTTCAAAAGATAGTGATTTAAGAATAAATCAAATTTGTTTAAATTTAATATTACAAATTTTTGAATAATTAAATTCAGACTTTGATATGATTAATTTGATATCGAAATTTTAATGTATGAAGTTAGAGTGAATACCTGAAATTTGATTTAATATGATTCAAATTGGTTTCCAAAGTGAATATAAGTTATATTTGGATTATAATAGAGTTAATAAGATTTTAAAATTGGAATCTTAAGCAATTCTGTAAATTTTGAGAAGTCGTCCATTTAACCAACGAGTTAAAAATAGCCTTCCAAGGCACAGTCTCGGAATTCGACGAAACCAGTTCTATTAGATCCATAATAGTTATATTTTGTCGGGTTTAAATTTCCATAGCAATTAGAGTTGTCGTTCGACCGTGGCAACTCAAAACGCTTAGAAATTATTTAATCGATTTAATGTAAAATTGATCGTTTATTTCCGTAACTCGCACATACGATCGAATTAGGCCCTGAAGCATGTTCCATTATGTTCAGAATGTGGATAAAACATTATAAACGCCTAGTGGCACGCCTCGATAAGGTTTCAAGATTTTGAGTTACGTAATAAAGACGGTTTGAAAATTTAATTAATATATATATATATATATAGTTGATTTGACCATACCCTTCACATCTGTCTGTTTCTTCTTATCAGCCGACACCCTAGTACCTCTTTCCTATTCAAACATGCATACTCTCCTTCTTCTTTATTTGCACGCAAGCTTCAGGCAGTAAGAAAATAATAAATCAAAACTTCAAAAATTTCGTTCTCTTCAAATACTCGATTAAAAATCACGAAACCTTCTCTAAAAATCCTATTTCATCGTTTGCTTCGATCCTGTAAGCTTTTGGCCTGGTGCGATTTGGAGTTTGGGAGTGTGACAGTGAAGACGCGATAGATTTTGAAGCTAGGCTTAAACTTCACTTCATTTTCATTCATCGATTCGAGAAATAAAGCTCGTAATTCGATTCTCCTCGTAGAATGGCATCTAGGCACGCGTTTTGGTGAAGCTCGGTGGCGTATTGGGTCGTGCGACCTGGCCTTGGCCGAAGAGGAGTGGTTCGCATGCGTTTTGATTGGTAGGTGCGAGCTTCGAGGTGAGGGGTCCGGGAGATGGAGATCGAGAGGAGAAGCTTGGCGGCGCGATCGGTTTCGATTTTCATCGCCTGTGGCTCCGTATCACTGGAGATTGGTGCACGGCTTGGTGGGTTCATCCTCGTGCAGGCTGAAGCTTTGGGGAAGATGGAGTTTAGTGGGTGTGCTTCATTGCTTTGGGTATGGATTAATTTAGATATAATATAAATTGTTTTATAAATTCAAATGCCGATATCTTATAAAATGTATAACTCTCACATACGAGGTCCGATTGGAACGAAACTTTTTGCGTTGCAATCGCGATGACAAGAGCTTCGAAATGAAACTAGTTTGGACGAATTTGGAGACAGTTGGAATTTGGGGTAAAATCGGGAGTCGTCCGGTTTAGTTCCAAACCGGAACGCCTCGGTGACAACAGGATATCAAGGTGAGTGTTTTCTAACGCTCACAACATACTAGAATATATTTATGCTAATTAAATTTGACAGTATGAAGTGATACAATTTTACTTGTTGTTGTTTGATAAACTAAAATCGTCATCTAGATTTGTCATCGAATTTAATGCTAGGAAATTAAAATTGACAGTCAAATTGAAACTAAAAATTTAATTGCGATTAAATTACCTGATATCGATAACTATGAAATTGTCGTGAATCGTATTTTCTATTGGATGATGTATTTCGATGGATGCTATTGGTTGATATTTAAATGTTTGGATGTTTATTTGCTTATATATATCCTGTTATGCATACATATGACACTGTGATTTGATTTAAATGATATTCATCCCTGACATTTAATTGAAATAACCAATCACTTGGCCATAGGATAGAAAATTATATACGGACACCGGTTTGGTTAAATTAATAATTTTTAAAATAGTTGATTTGAAATGTATTTAAATGTTTGATTTAAAAGGTATAAATAAAATCAATTTATAGAAATCGAATTTATCGCAAATTGAGTTTGGAATGTTGAAATAAATTTTGGTTAAAAGAAATTTTAAATAATTAAGTTGAGACTTTGAAATTTAAAATTTGGATATGATTGAATTTTGAAAATTATTTGTTTTAAGCATTGAACATTATTTCGAGCTTTGAGTGTTACTAAGTAAAAGTGATATAAAAATGATATTTTGAAATTGAGCTTGGAATTGAATCATATTTGAAATTTGGATTTAAACTTGAATATTGAAGGATAAATTTTGTTAAGTGTTATAAATTGATATTTTGAAAAATCAAGCTCCAAATCGATATAAATTGAAATTGAATTAATTGAAGGTGAATGTAGAATTGAATTAATTTGAAGTCAAAGTTGATATTGATTTGAATTGAATCGAAATTGGATTGGTAGAATGGAAATTGAAATCAATTTGAATTGGGAAGTTATAATTGAAATGGTTTGGTTTTGAAGCTGTTTCATTTTGTTTTCCAAATTTCTCTGTTATATAAACCATTTTAAATACTTAAACTATTTTAACCTACATCAACTATATTAAATTAATTTATCTATTTGAAACCCATTTAAATATTTTAAGTATTTTAAGTATTTTAATTATTTAAAACTACTTTTAAACTACTTAAAACTATTTTCTAAAATTTCAAGCTGGTCAATAAGGTGAAATGTTTATGTTTAAATCTTGAACTTAAATACGAATTGGGTTAAATGAAGGTGCAACCTAAATTGAAATTCAAAATGATTTTGAAATCGAAATGAGATATTGAGGCGAAAAATGATTTTTGAAACGGAATCTTACATTTTGAATAGATATGATGATATTAGAAATGGATTTGATTTTTTTTGAAGCGAATATGATATTTTGATATCAATTATGAATCGATTTGAAATGTAAAAGAGCCATCGGTGTAATAATACGTAGTTATTAAAGAGACCGGGATCGTATATGAACATACTCTCTGTCGATACCGAAAACCACTTTAATAACTATTATACGCGGAATGTTGATCCAGAATGAAGTGGATGGTTTGGTGAACGCGTTGACTGAAGAAAGAGAACGATATTGGATGACCCCTGACATGACTAAAACAGGAGCCGCGTCGGGCCATTGAGGTTCGCCATCTCTAGCGGACACACTTCTTCGATACCATATATATAACTTTTATGATTCGATTTGAGTGCATCTCTCGATTTTGGAGTGTTGTTTCGCAGTGTTGAGGTAGCTACTGGCTGTGCTCAACATCAGTCCGGATCACGCAACTACTAGTATCCTAGTTGGTATCGCCTCATGTACCTTGTCATACTGATTATCCTATTCGCAACCACTATGTTTTGTTTTGTGTTATACCTATGGGGTACCCTCAGATAACCACTAGTTGCAGTGGGGTTTACGATGCTGTATAGACTATGGCATCATAAAATGTATTAAGGGGAACTATGGTAACGCCTTAACGCTATTTTAATACTTTTACTTTATTGCAGACATATTATAATAGCGTATTGTACTGCATAGTAGATAGTTTAATGGATCCTTGAGAGATGGAAAATACCGTAACATCTCTTAAGTTATTACACTCACGTTGACACTGGATAGGAGATGCCCAACCCCGTAAACATCTCTGACGTCATTGCACTCATATTATTTACGAGTGATTTAACTTACATGAGGATATTTTAGTCCTGACTCGAGTGTTTTGTCTTTTCATTACGCTCGAGTCAGACCTGAGTTTTCAGCTTATTGAAGATCTATTCTGGAGGACGAAGACGAAGATTTGGTATATTATTTCTATTATTATCTTTGCATCATGTTGTCTGTTGCATTGTTTTATTTGTTCAGGTGTATAAATATATAACTCTAATAAATGTTGTATATATAATGATCAAAGTATAGTAAACAGCTTCATGAACTGTTTATTTGGCTATTATATTTATCGTTCCGCTGCAAGATTCTGTGTTGTTTCATTTCCTCTATTTCCCTATCTTTTCTTTTCTTATTTACCCCAATAACCATCCGCCCTTTTGAATGGTTTGGAATCGGCATGTGTATTTGATCATCGGTTTAAACTGTCCAACAAGGTGGCTCGTTACAGTTGGTATCAGAGCTTAGGTTTAGCGATAACCTTTGCTTTGTGGGGTATGACTCTTTATAAATAGGGTAGTAATACCCTGTGATGAGTCGCTGAGTGTATACATATGAGAGAGCGTATTTGTTAGTGAGATAAAATGTTTTATATTGTGTTGGTTGATTTGTTGAGTGGCTTATGGATTTTGGTCAACACGAGTAATTAACGTCATTGGTAGGGATCTCTAAATACTTAAATAGAATAATTCGACATAGTATTGTTTTGAAATTGGGTAAATGAAATAATTTTGCTCTAATTATATTTTGTATATAAAGAAAATTTTCAGAAATTATTGTGACTTATCTAGCTTACCTGGTTGTTAGAAATGATAATATTGGTAATTATCATTAATTGGATATTGTAATTTAATAAATAAGGTGAATTACAAAATGAACAATGATAAGACACTTATGGAATGTTTTAAGAAAGAAAATCCTATAATAATGTTTTATAAAGGTGACTTATAAATTAAAATAGATTTAAATTAGAAAATATTGAATTTAAGACCCAGAGGTTTTGACAATGGTTCTCAAAGCTTTG
Organism: Allium cepa; assembly: GCA_030765085.1. NCBI lineage: Eukaryota > Viridiplantae > Streptophyta > Magnoliopsida > Asparagales > Amaryllidaceae > Allium > Allium cepa. The sequence goes on along the minus strand of CM060945.1, from coordinate 715,464,483 downwards.
AAGAAAATATATTGTGATATTAGTTGGAAAATATTTATGAGAAATATTTTCAAAGGATTTTTAAGAAGGAATGAATTCAGTACTCCTCTCTTTTGTCGCTGGAAAATAATTTCGGTGACGACTGCGCAGCATCATCGACGTTCATTTTCGAGTCTCAAAGTGGGGGAGACTTCTAAGAAGCTTTGCTTTTCTTCGAAATTATTTTGGGTAAATGGGTTTTGGTTTAAACTCCAAAGGTATGATTTGATATATTAAAGATATAAGTGTATATGTTTATTTCAACGATTTGAAAAGAACCGGGCATTTAAATTTCTAAGTTATGTTAATTAGTACTTTTCAAATTATTTGAATGAAAGGTGAATAACCAGAATTTATAAAATAAGAGGATTAAGATATCTAAGCTTATGTTTTGGGAAAACTTTAGAGTTGTAGTGTACCTTTAAAGTAAAAGGTAAAGAGGAATTAAATAAATTAAATTTGTGAATATTCTAATTAAGTAAAATGAAATTCTATAAATTTGTATAATACCAAATTTGCATTCTAATAACATATAATATGACTTACCAAATATTAAGAAGTTGAAATGATGTTTTGGATATGTAGTGAGATGTTGTTCAAATAAACAGAACTTGGAAATAATTGAAGTATACAAGTAAGGAAAACTCAAGAGGAATTAAAATGTATATAAATGGAAATTTGGTTGTTATAAAAATTATAAATACTTAAATATAACATGAAATGATGAATGGATAAATAGAACAAGTAAGTGAACTTAAGAAAGAAGATAAATGAATCGTATTATATCTTTGTAAATTGGTTATAGAAAATAAATAAAAATTGCAAAGGGATTGTAAAAAAAAATTGAATTTGTAACCTTTAAGATAACTGTAAACTAAGAAAAGTCATTTACGAGAGGTTAGACTTTTTTAGGAAGATTAATAAACTAAAGTGTTGGTTAATAAAATGCTCCCTAAATAAATTTGTCGTTAACTAAAATTATGAAATTGGAGTAGATGTAAAAAAAGAATTTGGTATAGCTAAGAATCAATTGGAAAATTGAATTTGAATTTAATTAAATTATATAGAATGTTTAAAATGAACTTGAGTATGCAAATTCTATGATATGATGTTTAAGAAAAGATAATGTTAAAGAACATGCTATGTAAAGAAATGAATATACTAACTGAATAATGGATTGTGAATAATTAATTGTAAATAAAAAAATAAAAGTCGATAAAATAATTTAGTATAGATAAATTGGATAAAAATACATTGGAAGGTAATACGTGAGTTGTACGTATATTATTTGTTCGCATAACGATTTGATCCAAATTCGAGCACAAAATTTCGAGATGATTTATATCAATCCAAGTTAGGATTTTTCACTCGATTCTATCATAGTATATAGCTATGCAAGGAGAGTAACAGTTTCCAATCAAGGAAGCAAATCTGAGTCTGCACTAGAGAGTCGTGTGAACGATACTAGTTGGAAGTGAAATTGTGTGATCGAATAAGCGATTAGATTTGATATTGCTCACGGATGATATATGTACGGCTTACGGACTTAATTAAAGCTAATATTGAAAATTGAAGATGCCAAATATAAAATGATTCTTTTAAATTGTATAATTGGATATCATTGATAAATATTTAAAATCAAGAAAATGTGGATTGCCCGACAAAAGGTACATGTTTATTTTGTCGTTGGATTTGGTGATTTTTGATGAGCCACTTGGCTTTTGATTTTCTTTTGTTGGTTTGGGGCCCGTAGAGGCGTTTTGTAGCTGTACCGATCGAGCCACGCAAAGGAGACTCTGCCGAAATTTTTCGTAAATCTGGGTGTTATAAAAATTTTCAAGTTTAAATTTTATAACTTGTTTTGATAACTAACTCGTAAACTTCATAGGCTAATCAGAGTAGCGTAGTGGAAGTGTAGTAACGATTTTATAAATGGAATTTCATTGTTTTATAAGTTGATAATTTGAATAAAATATATCAAATGTTAAATTCTTTACTTGGCTCCTTTTTCTTCTTTTCCTTTTCGAGGACGAAAAGTTTTGAGTGGGGGAGAGTGTAACGACCCGTAAAATTTTGATAATTAAAATAGTTAATTTAATAAGATTTCTTGGTTTAATGTGGGAAGAATTAAAAATTTGTAATTTATTTATGATAATAATAACTAGAATGAATTGCAACAAATTTATCTAAGTTAATTATTCCTGAATTGAATGAAATCCCAAATCAATTGAAGTAATATATAGTCAATAGTAATGGAATGAAGTTGTATTATATAGGAAATTGTGACACTTGTTTGTAAATAATAAACTTATAAGTGTAATTAAAAGTTAACGGTGACAATTATTTAAGCTATTTATTCATTTAGTTAGCCGAATTGAATTTGGGAACCAATTGCAATTGAAATGAAAGTATATATTAGTTGGGTGCATTATCTCTAACTGAAGTTAAATAATAACGTGGAATTCATTTTATGTAATAAAGTAACGAAAATTTATTTAAAATCCAATATTGAAATCCGTCAAATATTGAACAATTAAATTGTTAAAATTTAATATTTGGAATTTATTGAATAAATGAATAACGGGAATCGAATAACTGTTTAATGGAAATGCTTGTTCTATGATTTGAATTTGTTTCAAAAGTTAATTTGATAAGTTCATTTTAAATATTTCAAAAGATAGTGATTTAAGAATAAATCAAATTTGTTTAAATTTAATATTACAAATTTTTGAATAATTAAATTCAGACATTGATGTGATTAATTTGATATTGAAATTTTAATGTATGAAGTTAGAGTGAATAACTGAAATTTGATTTAACATGATTCAAATTGGTTTCCAAAGTGAATATAAGTTATATTTGGATTATATTAGAGTTAATAAGATTTAAAAATTGGAATCTTAAGCAATTCTGTAAATTTTCAAATGTCGTCGATTTAACCGACGAGTTAAAAATAGCCTTCCGGGGCACAGTCTCGGAATTCGACAAAACCAGTTCTATTAGATCCGTAATAGTTATATTTTATCGGGTTTAAATTTCCATAGCAATCAGAGTTGTCGTTTGACCGTGGCAACTCAAAACGCTTAGAAATTAATTTAATCGTTTTAATGTAAAATTGATCGTTTATCTCCGTAACTCACACATACGATCGAATTAGGCCCTGAAGCATGTTCCATTATGTTCAGAATGTGGGGTAAAACATTATAAACGCCTAGCGGCATGCCTCGATAGGGTTTCAAGATTTTGAGTTACGTAATAAAGACGGTTTGAAAATTGAATTAATATTTATATAAAGTCGATTTGACCATACCCTTCACATCTATCTGTTTCTTCTTATCAGCCGACACCCTATTACCTATTTCCTATTCAAACACGCATACTCTCCTTCTTCTTTATTTGCACGCAAGCTTCAAGCAGTAAGAAAATAATAAATCAAAACTTCAAAAATTTCTTTCTCTTCAAATACACGATTTAAAATCACGCAACCTTCTCTAAAAATCCTATTTCATCGTTTGCTTCGATCCTGTATGCTTTTGGCCTGGTGCGACTTGGAGTTTGGGAGTACGACAGTGAAGACACGAGAGAATTTGAAGCTGGGGTTAAGCTTCACCTCGTTTTCATTCATCGATTCGAGAAATAAAGCTCGTAATTGGATTCTCCTCGTCGAAAGGCATCTAGGCACGCGTTTTGATGAAGCTCGGTAGCGTATTGGGTCGTGCGACCTGGCCTTGGCCGAAGAGGAGTGGTTCGCACGCGTTTTGATTGGTAGGTACGAGCTTCGAGGTGAGGGGTCCGGGAGATGGAGATCGAGAGGAGAAGCTTGGCGGTGCTGTAACGTCCCGAAGATTTTCGACTTTCGAAAATTCAACATCGATACTCTCTTTATCGACTGCCGAGAAATCGAAGGCCGGAATCCCGAAATGTTATGGTTTAAGAAAAAGAAAGAGAGAAAAAGAGAGAAGAAGATAGGACGGAACAGAAAACAACAGAACAATAACAGAATCTCACAATTCGCAGCGGAACAACATATAATAATAAATGGATAATCTTTAAACAAAGAACTATATCAGTTATTACATTACATCACATTTCATTACATCATATCATCAGAGTGTACAACAACAATCAACAACAAACAATGCAGCGGAAAAAAAAATACTATATACTAATAATTACGCCATGCCATCCAGCTTGCCTCCTGCAACTCCAGAATATACTGATAAACCTTAACTCTTGACTGCCCGTGTGGAAATTGGTGGGCACCCAGAGTTTAGGAAGGAAAGCAATAAACTCCGAGTCAGTCATGTGACTGGTGTGGGAACTCAAAACAGTTTATTTATCTTTAAAATCAAAATAGAGGAATATTTTTAAAGTCAATTCGCAATGCTTTTAAAAATGAGACTACCATAAGACCTCCCGCCACACACACAATGCAAACGCAGACTTGAAGGAGATTTCTTCTTATGTTAGTCAAAGATGCTTGATACGCATTAAAAAGAAACATTTGATATTATTACTAGTGCATAGTGTAGAAAACAATTTCGAAAGTAGAATATAAATCTTAGCCAGCATAGGTACCATTATAGTATGCTTACTATAGCTACCATATTAAATGGCAGGTTCTACAACTAAAACCGTACAAGTCTCGTATTGTTTCTTTGGATTTCCAACGAATGATCAGGCCAAGGAACTTCCCATTGCCATATGAGAATGCCTCTGGATGGACATTCCCGAGAACCAAACCGGATCTCTGCCAACACAAGGCCGGGTTACCCCTAACCGAGTAACAACTGACCGAATATGCCATCCCCCGGTCCTTTGGGACCTTTCACCGAGCGCTCGTAATCAATTCACACAATCATAAAGTGTTTTCAACATGAGTAAGTATCTGGGCTCCATACCATGATACCACCCTTTTCCAGAAGGAAATGCACATATCCTAAAGGGCGCTACCCCTCATAACCTTGCCGCATCTTTCCTGTTTTGACCATTCCCGAGGTGTGAGGCTCGACGAAGTCACGTCCACAAAAACATACTTTATACAAAAGCCATGCTTTGGGTCAACAAATGATCATAGAAATGATCACCAGGATAGACAATCAAATAAATGATCCTATCACTAATAATCAACACAATGATCATTTATAGCAACACTCAGCATGTCACATTACCAAATTGGGAATATATCGCTGATAACATTCAACTACATAACCTCTGAGCTCGTACGTCTCAAAGAAGGGTGTTAAGCTAAAAGAATAAATTCTCCGCCACCAACAGAAATATATTTGAAAGAAATCTGCTTTATATCTCAATTTGTAATGTCAGACATACAATCCATACAAGTCTGTTTCGGGCTCGAACAGAACCGAAGGCACTTACAAAGAAGTCCTTGCAATCCGGATATCCACAATCCTGATCGGATTTCCCATCACTTAGGGAGTCTCTATACCGTTGCAACTCAGTGCAGAGACAATCGACAGGTCATCCTATCGCTCTCACAAATATCCGGTCTTCAACACCGGTCATCAATGCTATCCATTACGTCGTATCACTATTCGGAATGGGTAATCCGAATAACGAGCGCAATAATTTAAAAATAAGTGTAGCATTCAAATTCAACAAATCACAACAAATACCTTTCAAAGGTAAATATTGATAGTCGGTTATTGAACTATCAATGGATATGCACACATCACCAGATTCCAAATAATTTTCCAAATTATTTATTTCCCAAAGATATCTTTACTAGATATATAATTTTCACACTTCAAAAATAAATCAATATTTATTTTTTAAACAAATTCCACTTTCTTTTATAAATTCCTTAGTGAATTTATAATCCAAAATATCTATGAATATTCGATTTCAATTATTCATTTCAATTTATCTTCAAAAAGATAAATTCTCAAATATTCACTTTATATTGGAAAACATTTCCATACTTATTTAAAAATAAGTAATTCTCAAATCCATCTATTTTCAACACTTGGAAAATATTCAATATACTTAAATCGAGATTAAGTATATATTTCATTCTTTAAGGAAATCATTCTCTTAAACATATTTATTTGGGCCAAAAAGAATGTTGCGTAAAACATTGTTACGACAACCCAAAATCACTAGTATAGGGATTCGAAATTAAAATAGATATATAAATCCCAATACTATACAAAACATTTCCTTTCGGAAATCATTTACTATAACAATAGTGTTATAGTCCACCATTTCCTTCTATTTCTCGAAAACGTCTATTTCAACAATGAATGTTGAAATCTATGGTTTCGAATCTCAACACATTTAAAACATCGTTAGATCGTTTTAATTCAATTTAAAACATCACATCCTAAACATTTTCTTTAACATATTATTCACTATTCAAAAACGTGAATATACCACGTTAACAATTTCATCATTTCTATACATTTCATTTTAAAGGATTATTCACAGTTCAAAACGTGAATATAACTCCATGAATAAGTTATAACAATTTACTTATCAAAATAAGTCGTTTGCGAATTTATAAAACAATGTTTATAAATTCCTTTATTAACCTATTCAATTCATAACTCAATTATAAACCAAAGGTCTATATTTTAAGTTAAACACTTATAATTTATTTGTTTACTAAATCGTTCCTTTAAACATCCCCATATATAAATCTTATAACTTATAAGATTCATTTATTTATCAAGAAATCCATTCTTCAAATAACTTTTCAAATTTTATAAACCTACTGCTTATAAAATTCCATTTATAACTTCACCGTTTATAATTCCATAAATTTCATTCATTTATGAAATTCATTCACAATTCATTCTAACTCTTATAAAAACTCGTTTTATAACTCAAATATTTTTAATTTATAAATTATCAATTTATAAATCTCTTTTATACAAATCAATTTATATTATTATTTTAAAAATGCTTTAAACTCCTTTATAATCTCATCATTTTGATTTATAAAATAATCAAATTTTATAAATCCTATATTTAAACTTTTTATAATAAATTCAAAAATCCCGATTAAACTCTTTTATAAAATCATTAATCCCATATTTTCAAAAATCAACCTTTAACTATATTTCTCAAAAACCATAATTTTTATAACATTAAAAATTATAACGTTATTCATTTATAATGGATCAATTCCAAACATATAGTATATTTTCAAAAATCACTTTAAAAATCATTTTAAAGTTCCAAAATTTGGTCCAATGATGCTACATACCAAATAGTCAATCACGACAACTACGATATCATATATCGATATGATAATCAACGAATATCAAAATATTCTGAAATCAAATAAATACTGTTGAGGAATCCAGTTGGATCCCTCCAACCTGTTTCCTGCATCCAAAAACATTAGCACAATACCAATTCCGCTCCAGTACGGAATTATCGCGGTATATGGGATTTAAAATATTATCCGCTTAATAGACGGCGCAATAGGGTCTCATCCGCTATACAAATGCGAAAAATCAATAACTGCAATATATACATATGCCAATATATATATATATTGCTATTATATATAATACCAATTTCACTGTTTATGAAATATTCGCGGTATATGTTTTTAATAAATAACATCCGCTTACTAACGACGCATAATGTCTATTTTAACAATCAATAGATAACAATCATCATTCAAACATGCATTCAAGTATTTTAAATCTAACTATTTAAAATAAAATCGAAACTGATTCGATTGAGTGAGAAGTTCTCACCTTGATTTCAATTTCGTTTTAGCGATTTATTTCGAATAAAATTAAACGGACGTTTAATTTTACCCAAAATTCTCACTAACTCCAAACGACTCCAATCCAACTCCATCGTGTAGTGCTCGTCCATACGATTCCAACGCTTCCTGTTTCGCGCGTTTTCGACCTCGTATGAAAAAGTTATACAGTTTTAAAGATTACACGAATTTTATAATTAAAATTTACAACAATTTCTTTTTTAATTATAACCTAACTATTATCTGCCGTTCGATCCAACATCTTGCAAATCCAGGCCCTTGCGTTCTTCATCTTCCCTCTCCAGTTAAACCACACGCCCAAAGAACCCATACGCACGCCCAACTAGGGTTTGGAACGTACCCTCCATGCATCGACGAAAACCCATCATACCACCGCCAAACGAACCGCCTTCGCAAGAGCCACACTCGGCCCAAAGAGCCTGAAGCTCGGCCTTCATCTGTGCACGCATTTCAAGGCCGACCCTATGGCCTTTGAATGCAAATATCTGTTGATCCATAACACCATTCGCGATCTTAACCGTTGAAGTTGTAGATCTTCATATGCTCTTGAATTCTCTAGTTGAAGACGAGGCTTGAAAGTGAATGGATCGAGAGAGATTGAGGGGAGAAGATGAACAATTTTCGGCCTTCCATTGAAGGGGTGGCGGCCGGCTAGGGTTTTAGTTATATATTTTTTTTGTGAGGGGTTAAGGGTTATTTATAGGAAATTATTCAAAACACTATTCATTCCGGAATTTTCGGATTCCGATTTACGCGCCGTAACCAGCGTTTCTAGGGTTTACCCCGCGTTCCGGACACAATGGAACAGGTTTCGAAAGCTAATTCGGACATCTGTGCAAGTTATGGCAATAAACGTTCAATTTAAATTAAACCGATTTAAACGATTTTCTAGGCGTTTTAATTTGTACCGGACAAACGGTAAATCCAATTGACACGAAATTTGAAACCTTACAATAATATCATATTACGGATCCGATGAAACTGGTTTCGTCGAAATCTGAGACTTTTTGAAAAATGGCTATTTTAACTCGCCAAATTAATATTAAAAATAATTCGATGCGTTTCGAGCTGCTACGATCAAACGACAACTCCGATTGCTACGAAAATTAAAATACGGTAATAACTAACTATTACGGATCCAATGGAACTGGTTTTGTCCAATTCTGAGACTGTTCAAAAATTGGCTATTTTCACTAGTCGATTTAATATTAAATATTCAATTTTCACAAATAAACTTCTAATTCGATTTTAAAAGTTCTATAATATCGTTCTAACTTCAATATGATAAAATAAAATTTTACAAATCATTTACAATCATATTTAACTCAATTTTCAATTATTTCTATAATTTAACATATTAAATTATCGATTTAATTATCCAATTAAATCCAATTATTCAAAATAAAATTTATTCGACTTATAAATTCACTTATTAATATTTAAAATTAATTAAATATTCAAATTTTAATTACTAAAAATCCTGGGTCGTTACAATCTTCCCCCCTTAAAAGAATTTCGTCCTCGAAATTATTAAGTAAGAAAAGTTACAGAATTGATTAACTTTCCATAAACCCATAGTTAAACTTCTTACAATAACTTTACTAAGTTTTCAAATCATACTTAGTTATCTTTTCAAAAACAACTACTATTGTTTAACTTTCAATTCCAAATCAAAGTTATAGTTTCCAAAATTTTCCAATTTTCTCAAAAAAAATTCTAACGCCTTAAATTTTCGGAAAAATTCGCCATAATCTCCTTTGCGCGGCTCGATCCGAAAAAAAATTGACAGTATATATATCACAAATATACATCTCATCAAGTAATGAGGCATCCCGAAGGGAAAAAAGTATAAAAGTACGATATTTAATCCGAGATATGTACCTTATATTTTATTAGCGAGCATATACGGCTAATATAGCGTGAAAGCGAGCTCCAAATGCGAAGCAAACGCGATCCGCACCTACTAAACACTCGACAACCAAATGAGAATCATGTATATATGAAAATAGTATCAATACACAACATATAGCAACATAATAACTATATATGCCAACATAGCAAATGCAATAAAAGCAATATATATTCAACCATCAACCAACTAGCATTCATAACCAATAAATATTCATTTATATTCTCATTAATATTCAATGAAATAGGTTTTCAATTTAAATCACATTTGATTCATTAATAGTGGATGTTTTTACTAACATTCATTCAATTCAATTTCTAAAGTTGAATTTCATTTTCATAACTTAAGTTCATATCCATCACTTAACTTTATTAATTTACTTCGATACCAATATCAACTTCATTCAACATCTCTTAAGTTATATTCCATTTAATAAGCATTACTTGGTTTTACTTAACTTAAATTCCAACTTATAAATTTATTCAGATTCTCAATTCTAAAGTAAATTTTTATTTAACTTTAACCAAGGTCAAATTTCATTACTTATTCAAACTCATTTTTTATTTATAACTCATATTCATAAATATATTCATTAGTTTCACTTCTTATATATATAAGTTTATTTCACAATTGTAAATCACTTCAATTATAATTCAATTCTTATAATTCTTTTGCTTATACAATTATTTTTTTATTTAGATTATTCAAACAACTAAACATTCAACTTATATACACTTTTAATAATTCTGAAAAATTATTCCTTTATATATAAAATATAATCAAGGTAAATTATTTCATTTACCCAATTTAAAACAATACTGTGTCGAATTGTTCTATTCAAGTGTTTATAAACCCCTTCGGCATAGTTGTACAGACCGTGGTGACGAAGGTTCATATGCCACTCAATAAACCAATCATCACAATATAAAACAATTTTATATATTTATTAACAAATACGCTCTCATAGCTATTATTACACTCAACTCATTCTATAGTACTACTGACTCTATCTCTAATGAGTAATACCCAACAGAACCATGGTTGTCGCTTTACCATATGCTCTGATACCAAATGTAACGTCCCGAAGATTTTCGACTTTCGAAAATTCAACATCGACACTCACTTTATCGACTGCCGAGAAATCGAAGGCCGGAAACCCGAAATGTTATGGTTTAAGAAAAAGAAAGAGAGAAAAAGAGAGAAGAAGATAGGACGGAACAGTAAACAACAGAACAATAACAGAATCTCACAATTCGCAGCGGAACAACATATAATAATAAATGGATAATCTTTAAACAAAGAACTATATCAGTTATTACATTACATCATATCATCAGAGTGTACAACAACAATCAACAACAAACAATGCAGCGGAAAAAAAAATACTATATACTAATAATTACGCCATGTCATCCAGCTTGCCTCCTGCAACTCCAGAATATCCAGAATATCCTGATAAACCTTAACTCTTGACTGCCCGTGTGGAAATTGGTGGACATCCAGAGTTTAGGAAGGAAAACAATAAACTCCGAGTCAGTCATGTGACTGGTGTGGGAACTCAAAACAGTTTATTTATCTTTAAAATCAAAATAGAGGAATATTTTTAAAGTCAATTCGCAATGCTTTTAAAAATGAGACTACCATAAGACCTCCCGCCACACACACAATGCAAACGCAGACTTGGAGGAGATTTCTTCTTATGTTAGTCAAAGATGCTTGATACACATTAAAAAGAAACATTTGATATTATTACTAGTGCATAGTGTAGAAAACAATTTCGAAAGTAGAATATAAATCTTAGCCAGCATAGGTACCATTATAGTATGCTTACTATAGCTACCATATTAAATGGCAGGTTCTACAACTAAAACCGTACAAGTCTCGTATTGTTTCTTTGGATTTCCAACGAATGATCAGGCCAAGGAACTTCCCATTGCCACATGAGAATGCCTCTGGATGGACATTCCCGAGAACCAAACCGGATCTCTGCCAACACAAGGCCGGGTTACCCCTAACCGAGTAACAACAGACCGAATATGCCATCTCCCGGTCCTTTGGGACCTTTCACCGAGCGCTCGTAATCAATTCACACAATCATAAAGTGTTTTCAACATGAGTAAGTATCTGGGCTCCATACCATGATACCACCCTTTTCCAGAAGGAAATGCACATATCCTAAAGGGCGCTACCCCTCATAACCTTGCCGCATCTTTCCTGTTTTGACCATTCCTGAGGTGTGACGCTCGACGAAGTCACGTCCACAAAAACATACTTTATACAAAAGCCATGCTTTGGGTCAACAAATGATCATAGAAATGATCACCAGGATAGATGATCAAATAAATGATCCTATCACAAATAATCAACACAATGATCACTTACAGCAACACTCAGCATGTCACATTACCAAATTGGGAATATATCGCTGATAACATTCAACTACATAACCTCTGAGCTCGTACGTCTCAGAGAAGGGTGTTAAGCTAAAAGAATAAATTCTCCGCCACCAACAGAAATATATTTGAAATAAATCTGCATTATATCTCAATTTGTAATGTCAGACATACAATCCATACAAGCCTGTTCCGGGCTCGAACAGAACCGAAGGCACTTACAAAGAAGTCCTTGCAATCCGGATATCCACAATCCTGATCGGATTTCCCATCACTTAGGGAGTCTCTATACCGTTGCAACTCAGTGCAGAGACAATCGACAGGTCATCCTATCGCTCTCACAAATATCCGGTCTTCAACACCGGTCATCAATGCTATCCATTATGTCGTATCACTATTCGGAATGGGTAATCCGAATAACGAGCGCAATAATTTAAAAATAAGTGTAGCATTCAAATTCAACAAATCACAACAAATACCTTTCAAAGGTAAATATTGATAGTCGGTTATTGAACTATCAATGGATATGCACACATCACCAGATTCCAAATAATTTTCCAAATTATTTATTTCCCAAAGATATCTTTACTAGATATATAATTTTCACACTTCAAAAATAAATCAATATTTATTTTTTAAACAAATTCCACTTTCTTTTATAAATTCCTTAGTGAATTTATAATCCAAAATATCTATGAATATTCGATTTCAATTATTCATTTCAATTTATCTTCAAAAAGATAAATTCTCAAATATTCACTTTATATTGGAAAACATTTCCATACTTATTTAAAAATAAGTAATTCTCAAATCCATCTATTTTCAACACTTGGAAAATATTCAATATACTTAAATCGAGATTAAGTATATATTTCATTCTTTAAGGAAATCATTCTCTTAAACATATTTATTTGGGCCAAAAACGAATGTTGCGTAAAACATCGTTACGACAACCCAAAATCACTAGTATAGGGATTCGAAATTAAAATAGATATATAAATCCCAATACTATACAAAACATTTCCTTTCGAAAATCATTTGCTATAACGATAGTGTTATAGTCCACCATTTCCTTCTATTTCTCGAAAATGTCTATTTCAACAATGAATGTTGAAATCTATGGTTTCGAATCTCAACACATTTAAAACATCGTTAGATCGTTTTAATTCAATTTAAAACATCACATCCTAAACATTTTCTTTAACATATTATTCACTATTCAAAAACGTGAATATACCACGTTAACAATTTCATCATTTCTATACATTTCATTTTAAAGGATTATTCACAGTTCAAAACGTGAATATAACTCCATGAATAAGTTATAACAATTTACTTAACAAAATAAGTCGTTTGCGAATTTATAAAACAATGTTTATAAATTCCTTTATTAACCTATTCAATTCATAACTCAATTATAAACCAAAGGTCTATATTTTAAGTTAAACACTTATAATTTATTTGTTTACTAAATCGTTCCTTTAAACATCCCCATATATAAATCTTATAACTTATAAGATTCATTTATTTATCAAGAAATCCATTCTTCAAATAACTTTTCAAATTTTATAAACCTACTGCTTATAAAATTCCATTTATAACTTCACCGTTTATAATTCCATAAATTTCATTCATTTATGAAATTCATTCACAATTCATTCTAACTCTTATAAAAACTCGTTTTATAACTCAAATATTTTTAATTTATAAATTATCAATTTATAAATCTCTTTTATACAAATCAATTTATATTATTATTTTAAAAATGCCTTTAAACTCCTTTATAATCTCATCATTTTGATTTATAAAATAATCAAATTTTATAAATCCTATATTTAAACTTTTTATAATAAATTCAAAAATCCCGATTAAACTCTTTTATAAAATCATTAATCCCATATTTTCAAAAATCAACCTTTAACTATATTTCTCAAAAACCTTAATTTTTATAACATTAAAAATTATAACGTTATTCATTTATAATGGATCAATTCCAAACATATAGTATATTTTCAAAAATCACTTTAAAAATCATTTTAAAGTTCCAAAATTTGGTCCAATGATGCTACATACCAAATAGTCAATCACGACAACAACGATATCATATATCGATATGATAATCAACGAATATCAAAATATTCTGAAATCAAATAAATACTGTTGAGGAATCCAGTTGGATCCCTCCAACCTGTTTCCTGCATCCAAAAACATTAGCACAATACCAATTCCGCTCCAGTACGGAATTTTCGCGGTATATGGGATTTAAAATATTATCCGCTTAATAGACGGCGCAATAGGGTCTCATCCGCTATACAAATGTGGGAAATCAATAACTGCAATATATACATATGCCAATATATATATATTGCTATTATATATAATACCAATTTCACTGTTTATGAAATATTCGCGGTATATGTTTTTAATAAATAACATCCGCTTACTAACGGCGAATAATGTCTATTTTAACAATCAATAGATAACAATCATCATTCAAACATGCATTCAAGTATTTTAAATCTAACTATTTAAAATAAAATCGAAACTGATTCGATTGAGTGAGAAGTTCTCACCTTGATTTCAATTTCGTTTTAGCGATTTATTTCGAATAAAATTAAACGGACGTTTAATTTTACCCGAATTTCTCACTAACTCCAAACGACTCCAATCTAACTCCATCGCGTAGTGCTCGTCCATACGATTCCAACGCTTCCTGTTTCGCACGTTTTCGACCTCGTATGAAAAAGTTATACAGTTTTAAAGATTACACGAATTTTATAATTAAAATTTACAACAATTTCTTTTTTAATTATAACCTAACTATTATCTGCCGTTCGATCCAACATCTTGCAAATCCAGGCCCTTGCATTCTTCATCTTCCCTCTCCAGTTAAACCACGCGCCCAAAGAACCCATACGCACGCCCAACTAGGGTTTCGAACGTACCCTCCATGCATCGACGAAAACCCATCATACCACCGCCAAACGAACCGCCTTCGCAAGAGCCACACTCGGCCCAAAGAGCATGAAGCTCGGCCTTCATCTGTGCACGCGTTTCAAGGCCGACCCTATGGCCTTTGAACGCAAATATCCGTTGATCCATAACACCATTCGCGATCTTAACCGTTGAAGTTGTAGATCTTCATATGCTCTTGAATTCTCTAGTTGAAGACGAGGCTTGAAAGTGAATGGATCGAGAGAGATTGAGGGGAGAAGATTGTGACGACCGCCCATGACTCCCGCACCAAATCAGGGAAATAACGCGCTGAAAGGCGTGCCAGGCAGCCATGGGTGACCGTCAAGGGTAGAATAAACATCGCATAACTCACAGCGCATGGATAAAATACAATAGAGAAATATATGTATAGTGAAGCTTCGTAACAGAATATCATCAAATAAGCATCTTAGAAGTTTGATACAATCATCAGAACAGTCAATACATCAAAACCTCACTACAAAGCACTCAAAGTATATACAGCGGAACACCCAGTACATAATATGAAATAATATGCAAAAGCCTCATGCTCGTCTTCGTCATCATCAACGTAGATCTCCAAGAACAGCGCCTGTCACCTGCTACCTAGTCTGCCCATCCCAACATGGATGAACAGCCCAAGGTAAATAAGAGGAGACATAAAACCTTGAGTCAGACAAAGTCTTAGTGAGTAGTAAATCAACTATCAAACATACCAAAAGAGCATAAGGGATAAAAGGAATAGGAACCAAACCATCCCACTCCACCTCGTTCTACAGTGATAGCCCCCAGACACACATTAAGGAGAAGCAAGCATAACATAGCAAGCAATTAAAGTAAAGCAATAATCACTCGAGTCAAGGTCGATGTTTTCCAAATACAAACCCCCAAGGCCTAGACCAAGATCAGATAAGCACCCAGAAAACACCGCTCTTGAGATCGAATGATGATACAATCAAACGTCCAAACATCCATGACTCTGGCTATCACTGTTATCATTGCCTTGATTTCACCGTTAGTTGAACGACCATCTGTCAAGGGCTAATGGTAACCCCGGTTCTAGACATAACTCCGCACGTCGTCGCAGCCCGTGCCTAGGAATTTTCGCAACTACCCAGAGTACTAGCACGTCGTCGCAGCCCGTGCTTGGAACGTCGTCGCAGCCCGTTCCAACGTACTCTTGCTTTGAGCATGCTAGAACCTTCAACAACGATGAGATCTCAGCCTCCTAGTC
This sequence comes from Allium cepa, assembly GCA_030765085.1. NCBI lineage: Eukaryota > Viridiplantae > Streptophyta > Magnoliopsida > Asparagales > Amaryllidaceae > Allium > Allium cepa. Next base: position 715,448,194 of record CM060945.1, on the reverse strand, counting down.
ATCCTCCTCGACGACTATTTCCATACTAGCTCAAGCGCCTCTCAAGCTAACCATTATCAACCAACTCGCGTCGCATCATCGAGTTATCAACATGCTTGGGATGATCCCGTCTGGATTAAACCAAGGCTATCTCACATCATGCTTCGCTTTATCGCATCATAGCAAAGTCTCATCTCAACATCATGGCTTGCCTCATCGCATCATGGCAAAGTCCCATCTCAACATCATCTAATCCATACATATGAGCTTCAACATCCGCTTCATATGCCACAAGCAGCTTTCCTTATTCAAGAGCCTTTCCACTTAGCTTTTGAATCATCATCAACCAACTTGATCAAATCAAGCTATATATCAGCTAATCAATCAAATCAAACATTAATCCAAGCAATCAATCATTCAAACAAGATCTAAATAAACAATTACAATGATAATGGCAATTTCGTAAATAAATGAGCATAGATCTAACATACATGAATCATGGGTTTTTAGCATAGATCTAACATACATGAATCATGGGTTTTTAGCATAGATCTAACAAATATAAATCATGGGTTTTGTCTCTTCAACTTGATAAATGAACTTGTATAAGTAAACATCTTCATAAGTAATGGATCTACACTTGGATCTAAGGAAAAATACATAAAATCAATATCTACAACACTCCAACAAACCACCAATCCAATATACTCCTTTGGGTCCGCGTGAGAGATAACCACCACTCACCAAATCACCCAAACACTTCATAAACTATCAACTTCAGATCTGGACAGCGAAGATTCAAGCTTGATTCGTCGAAATCCCGCTTGAAACGATGAAATCTAGCTTCGTTGGATGAAGATCTTCAACTTTGGCTCTTGGATCTTCAATCTCGATCTTCGATCTTGGATGGATGTTAGAACTAGATTGGAGTGGAGAAAAGAAGATGAAGAAATGTTGTAGTCGAGCTCTCAAAATGGCAGCACTTCGTCGCTTCAAAAACCGGTGCCAAAAAGTGAGCCAAACCCCTCTATTTATAGGCTGAAATCACCCTTAGGTCGTAACTCGTAGGTTCGGTTTTAGGTCGTTGCCGACCTAAGAAATCTCCGGCCTAACTAAGTCGTCTACGACTCATAGAATCCCTACAGCTTACGACCTACCCACTTCACGACCTAACAACCCCAGGGTCACACGAGTTAACACACGGCCGACCTAACTCCTATACGACCTAAGAACCTACCGAGTCAACGACCTACGACTCATCACTAAGTCATTCATACGACTTAGCACTCAACAGCTTAACATCATCACGAGTTAACAACCTTGCGACCTAACTGTGTTACGACTTACGACCTAAAACAAACACGACTCAAGCTGTGACGACTTAACAGCCTTGCGAGTTACGACTTAATTCTAATACGACCTAAGACCCACAGCATCCCAACTAAGGTCGTCTACGACCTAACACACTCACGACTCATCAGGGTTAACGACATACGACTTATCGTTAAGTCGTTCCAAACGACTCACGACCAAAGCACCTTAACCCGCTAACCTTTAGGTCGGTCCAAACCTTAACTCGGTCAAACTCTATAAGTCGGTCATCCTATAGGTCGTTAACTCCACTAACTCGCTCACGACCTAACTCCTCAAGGTCGCTGCAACACTTTAGGTCGTAACCCAATAACTCGTAACTCGTGCACCCTCCTAAGTCGGTTACGACTTAAAACTCCACTATCTCGTTAACTCATACACGACTCATCTCTTAACCCGTTAACTCCTCTAATCCAACCTAACTTCCACACGGGTCAATCCCTTACGAGTTAAAAACGTACGACTTAAGCTATAGATGCCATAAACAACACTAACGACCTAGAATTCTACGATATATCGACACGTAAAATATGGGTCGTTACATTCTCTCCCCCTTAGGAATTTCGCCCCCGAAATTCCAAGCAAACAAGAGCAATCAAAATTATTCCGCATGCCTACCATCCATAGCAATCAACAAACCGTGCATCCAATTCTAGCCTAGCATGCAGAATTCTATGATTAGAACAAGTTACAAATTCATGAGATGTCACGACAACTTAGGGCCATACCTTGAAGAGTTCAGGATGAGCTGCCTTCATCCTCTCTTCCTCCTCCCACGTACAGTCGTTAACATCATCACTCCATTGTACCTTGAGCAACGTAATCGTCTTCCTCCTAAGCTGTTTCGTGTCGGTTTCAACAACACGAAGCGGCTTACGAGGTCTCGTAGCCACTGGATCAACCTCCAAGTCTTCACAGCTATCAGCAGAAACCACCGTATTCGAGTCATGCACATACTTCCGTAGGTAAGATACATGAAAGACATTGTGCACACCCGCCATCTTCTCCGGTAACTCCAATCTATAAGCGAGCTTTCCAATTCGCTCGATAATCGGGAATGGTCCAACAAATCTCGGAGTTAACTTTCCTTTCTTCCCGAATCTAATAACATTCTTCAGTGGAGAAATCTTCACAAAAACCATATCACCTACGTCGAATTCCAAATCCTTACGACGATTATCGGCATAACTTTTCTGACGATCTTGGGCTGCCTTCATTCGTTGCCGAATGATCTCTATACAATCCGTAGTCTGTCGAATCATCTCTGGCCCAAGTATCAGCTTTTCTCCAGTTTCCAACCAACATGTCGGAGAGTTACACAGTCTTCCATACAATGCCTCATATGGTGCCATACCAATACTCGACTGATAACTGTTATTGTATGCGAATTCCACCAAATGAAGATGATCTTCCCATGATCCTCCGAAGTCCAAAACACAAGCTCTGAGAAGATCTTCCAAAACTCGGTTGACTCTCTCAGTCTGACCATCTGTTTGGGGATGATAAGCTGTACTCAAACACAACTCGGTTCCCAAAACTTCCTGGAAGCTCTTCCAAAATCCACTAGTGAACAATGGGTCTCGATCGCTCACTATACTCTTCGGAATACCATGAAATCGAACTATCCACTTAACATACAACTCAGCCAACTTCGATGCAGTCCTAGTCAATCGAACAGGAATGAATCTTGCACTCTTGGTCAACCGATCTACTATGACCCAAATCCCTTCATTTCCTGCTCTTGTTCTAGGTAGACCATCGATAAAATCCATCGATATCTGTTCCCACTTTCACATAGGAACTTCTAATGGATGAAGCAATCCACTTGGCTTCTTCTGCTCTGCCTTAACCAACTGGCAACTCATACACTTGGAAATAAAATTTCCAACATCCTTCTTCATACCTTCCCAGTAATAAGTTCTCTTCATATCCCGATACATCTTATTTCCACCTGGATGAATTGTCAACTTCGAGTGATGACTTTCCTTCAGAACTTCATCTCTCAATTCATCTATGTCGGGAACAACCAATCGTCCTTGCTTCCGAAGCCAACCCTCTCGATCGACTTCGAATCCCTTATCCTTCTCTGGGTCCAATCCAGATTCCAAATCACGGATAATCTTGACAAGCTTATCGTCTCGCTTTTGACTCTCGCCAATTCTCTCCACCAGAGTAGGCCTTATTGATAAGTTTGCCAACATCTCAGGTTCCAATTCACATCTGGGCCTGAAATCAAATCCAGCCAAATACTCAAGACTCTTCCATTCCGAAAACATGGCTCCCAATCCTGCATGTCTTCGACTCAATGCATCAACTACTGCGTTACCTTTTCCCGGAGTATAGGCTATACCAAAATCATACGATGCCAAGAACTCTAGCCACCGTTGCTGTCGAAGATTCAAATCCTTTTGAGAGAACAGATACTTCAACGACTTATGATCTGTAAACAACTCGAATCTAACTCCCAATAGATAATGTCTCCACGTCTTCAAAGCAAAAACAATTGCCGCTAACTCCAAATCATGAGTCGGGTAATTCCTTTCATGCGGCTTCAGTTGTCGACTTGCATATGCAACAACTTTATTCTTCTGCATTAGTACTGCTCCAAGTCCAGTACCACATGCATCGGTGTAAACTACCATCTCATCATTCCCACTTGGAATAGTCAAGACAGGAGTACTCGTCAATCGCTCTTTTAGGATTACGAAAGCTTGCTCACACTTATCATCCCATCTGAACACTTGGTTCTTTTTCGTCAATCCTGTTAACGGTGCAGCTATCTTGGAAAAGTCTTTGATAAACCGTCGATAATATCCAGCTAATCCAAGAAAACTTCTCACATCAGATACATTCTTAGGTCTACCCCAATCCTGGATCGCGGCCACCTTAGCGGGATCAACCGCTATTCCATTTCCAGAGATAACATGGCCTAATAATCTCACTTCACTCTTCCAGAAGTGACACTTCGAAAACTTAGCCTTCAGCTGATGTTTCCGTAAGATTTCCAAAACAATACGCAAGTGCGTCTTGTGCTCTTTCTCAGTTCTGGAATAAATCAGAATATCATCCACGAACACAAGCACGAACTTATTCAACTGATCTCTGAATACTCTATTCATAAGATCCACAAAATATGCTGGTGCGTTAGTCAATCCAAACGGCATTACCAGCCACTCATAAAAACCGGATGGTGTCCTAAAAGCAGTCTTCGGCACACTATCCTTTGCCACTCTCAACTGGTGAAATCCCGTTGCCAAATCCATCTGAGAAAACACCTTAGCATCGTGAAGCTGATCAAACAAGTCATCTATTCTCGGCAATGGATACTTGTTCTTCTTAGTCACTTTATTCAGCTCACGATAATCCACACACAACCTCAACGATCCATCCGCTTTGGTTGCAAACACAACTGGTGCACCCCATTCGGACACACTTCTCCGAATGAATCCTTTCCGTAAAAGGTCATCAACTTGCACCTTCAACTCTAGCTGCTCCTTAGGCGTCATCCGCCTAAGAGGCATCACAACAGGTCTGGCTCCCTCAACTAGATCGATACGAAACTCGATCTCCCTATGCGGCGGTAACCCTTTGACTTCGTCAAAGACATCTTCAAATCCATTCACAATAGGCACCGATGACAGTCCATCCCGTGGAACAACTAGCGAATACATGAAGCTCATGAAGATGCCTTCCTCATGCTTACATCGTATCACAACCTTTCGCCCTTCCACATTTCCGACTGTAACCTCCAGCCTCTCACAATCAATCCTTGCCGCATACTTCCTAAGCCAGTCCATACCCAAAATAATTCCGAACCCCGCAAAGTTCAGAACAAAGCAATCACAAACAAACGAGCAATCATGACTCGATACGACTAGACCACGGCATACCATACACAAACAAGACGAACCCCCAACTGGATTTGTCACAACCAATGGTCTATCAACAATATCTGGTTTCAAACCTAACCGGCCTACAAGATCATCACAAACAAAAGAATGCGACGTTCCAGTATCAAACAACACTCTAACTGGAACACCACAAATGGAAAGAGTACCTTGAACCACCACACTCTTCCCTTTCTCTTCAGCAGTAAGAGCTTTTGAAAACGACGGCACAGCTCCCAAAGCATAAGCTTGCACAATCTGCCTGTCCTTCCTCGGTTCTGGACAATCTTTCCTGAAATGCCCTGGCTTGTCACAGTTGTGGCATTTCGCCGGCGCCTTTGGATTCCTACAATCCTTGGAGAGATGGCCCTTCTGCTGGCAATTATAGCAAGTCATTTCGCCCCTCGGCTTCTTCTGGCCATCCTTACCCTTCTGTTGCTGTTGCTTCCTCTTCTTGTTTCCACCCTTCTGTGGCTTAAACCCTTCCTTGGTTACAGCAACAACAAAACTCTCCCTAGGAAACAAATTCTCATGCCTGAGAGCTTTCTCCACAAGCTTCTCAAATGGATCGTCCAGATGATCCACCAACTGTCTTCCAAGATAAGCATCCAAACCGGTCACAAACTTCTCATTCTTCTGATAGGGAGAATCAATATACGATCTGGCATACTTGGACAAAGCTTCAAACTCAGAAACATACTCAAGAACGGGTCTTCCACCTTGCTTGAGCTCCACAAACTTTTTGAACAAGACAGATTTCTGAGCCGTAGAGACGAACTTAGCTTCAAATCTAGCTTGGAATTGCTCCCAAGTAATCTCCTCCTCCGGAGTATCAATGGTGATAGAATTCCACCAATCCGAAGCTCTCCCTTGAAGTTGCCTTGATGCAAGCTTCCTCTTAGTTGCATCCTCAACTCCCAAGTCACCAAAGATCCTTCTACAAGCATCAATCCATCTTTGCACTTCAATGGTTGATTCCGTTCCCAAGAAAACCTTTCCTCCAAGAGAAGTATAGTCCTTGCAAAGCTTAGCAAAATCCACTGGTCTTGGAGCTTGAACTTGAACTCCAACATCTACTGATGGCCCCGAGGCTGGTATCCTTCTCATGATCGAAGTCATCATGGCCTCAAACATAGGAGCATAATCAACAGCTTCCCTAGCAGCACGGCCTTCCCTAGCAGCTGGTCTCCCCCTTCGACTCATCCTTAATATCTACAAAAAGGAATGACTTAGAACACCTTGAGAAACAACTGCAAAAGGAGTTCAAATCCTTCTAAACTACTATATTATATATAGTAATCATTCATCAAAATACAATTACGTCTCTCATACGTAGTTACGTCAGCGAGCGTTGGCTAAAATCGATTAACCAAAGCTCTGATATCAAATGTGACGACCTCCCATGACTCCCGCACCAAATCAGGGAAATAACGCGCTGAAAGGCGTGCCAGGCAGCCATGGGTGACCGTCAAGGGTAGAATAAACATCGCATAACTCACAGCGCATGGATAAAATACAATAGAGAAATATATGTATAGTGAAGCTTCGTAACAGAATATCATCAAATAAGCATCTTAGAAGTTTGATACAATCATCAGAACAGTCAATACATCAAAACCTCACTACAAAGCACTCAAAGTATATACAGCGGAACACCCAGTACATAATATGAAATAATATGCAAAAGCCTCCTGCTCGTCTTCGTCATCATCAACGTAGATCTCCAAGAACAGCACCTGTCACCTGCTACCTAGTCTGTCCATCCCAACATGGATGAACAGCCCAAGGTAATAAGAGGAGACATAAAACCTTGAGTCAGACAAAGTCTTAGTGAGCAGTAAATCAACTATCAAACATACCAAAAGAGCATAAGGGATAAAAGGAATAGGAACCAAACCATCCCACTCCACCTCGTTCTACAGTGATAGCCCCCAGACACACATTAAGGAGAAGCAAGCATAACATAGCAAGCAATTAAAGTAAAGCAATAATCACTCGAGTCAAGGTCGATGTTTTCCAAATACAAACCCCTAAGGCCTAGACCAAGATCAGATAAGCACCCAGAAAACACCGCTCTTGAGATCGAATGATGATACAATCAAACGTCCAAACATCCATGACTCTGGCTATCACTGTTATCATTGCCTTGATTTCACCGTTAGTTGAACGACCATCTGTCAAGGGCTAATGGTAACCCCGGTTCTAGACATAACTCCGCACGTCGTCGCAGCCCGTGCCTAGGAATTTTCGCAACTACCCAGAGTACTAGCACGTCGTCGCAGCCCGTGCTTGGAACGTCGTCGCAGCCCGTTCCAACGTACTCTTGCTTTGAGCATGCTAGAACCTTCAACAACGATGAGATCTCAGCCTCCTAGTCATCCTCCTCGACGACTATTTCCATACTAGCTCAAGCGCCTCTCAAGCTAACCATTATCAACCAACTCGCATCGCATCATCGAGTTATCAATATGCTTGGGATGATCCCGTCTGGATTAAACCAAGGCTATCTCACATCATGCTTCGCTTTATCGCATCATAGCAAAGTCTCATCTCAACATCATGGCTTGCCTCATCGCATCATGGCAAAGTCCCATCTCAACATCATCTAATCCATACATATGAGCTTCAACATCCGCTTCATATGCCACAAGCAGCTTTCCTTATTCAAGAGCCTTTCCACTTAGCTTTTGAATCATCATCAACCAACTTGATCAAATCAAGCTATATATCAGCTAATCAATCAAATCAAACATTAATCCAAGCAATCAATCATTCAAACAAGATCTAAATAAACAATTACAATGATAATGGCAATTTCGTAAATAAATGAGCATAGATCTAACATACATGAATCATGGGTTTTTAGCATAGATCTAACATACATGAATCATGGGTTTTTAGCATAGATCTAACAAATATAAATCATGGGTTTTGTCTCTTCAACTTGATAAATGAACTTGTATAAGTAAACATCTTCATAAGTAATGGATCTACACTTGGATCTAAGGAAAAATGCATAAAATCAATATCTACAACACTCCAACAAACCACCAATCCAATATACTCCTTTGGGTCCGCGTGAGAGATAACCACCACTCACCAAATCACCCAAACACTTCAAAAACTATCAACTTCAGATCTGGACAGCGAAGATTCAAGCTTGATTCGTCGAAATCCCGCTTGAAACGATGAAATCTAGCTTCGTTGGATGAAGATCTTCAACTTTGGCTCTTGGATCTTCAATCTCGATCTTCGATCTTGGATGGATGTTAGAACTAGATTGGAGTGGAGAAAAGAAGATGAAGAAATGTTGTAGTCGAGCTCTCAAAATGGCAGCACTTCGTCGCTTCAAAAACCGGTGCTAAAAAGTGAGCCAAACTCCTCTATTTATAGGCTGAAATCACCCTTAGGTCGTAACTCGTAGGTTCGGTTTTAGGTCGTTGCCGACCTAAGAAATCTCCGACCTAACTAAGTCGTCTACGACTCATAGAATCCCTACAGCTTACGACCTACCCACTTCACGACCTAACAACCCCAGGGTCACACGAGTTAACACACGGCCGACCTAACTCCTATACGACCTAAGAACCTACCGAGTCAACGACCTACGACTCATCACTAAGTCGTTCATACGACTTAGCACTCAACAGCTTAACATCATCACGAGTTAACAACCTTACGACCTAACTGTGTTACGACTTACGACCTAAAACAAACACGACTCAAGCTCTGACGACTTAACAGCCTTACGAGTTACGACTTAATTCTAATACGACCTAAGACCCACAGCATCCTAACTAAGGTCGTCTACGACCTAACACACTCACGACTCATCAGGGTTAACGACATACGACTTATCTTTAAGTCGTTCCAAACGACTCACGACCAAAGCACCTTAACCCGCTAACCTTTAGGTCGGTCCAAACCTTAACTCGGTCAAACTCTATAAGTCAGTCATCCTATAGGTCGTTAACTCCACTAACTCGCTCACGACCTAACTCCTCAAGGTCGCTGCAACACTTTAGGTCGTAACCCAATAACTCGTAACTCGTGCACCCTCCTAAGTCGGTTACGACTTAAAACTCCACTATCTCGTTAACTCGTACACGACTCATCTCTTAACCCGTTAACTCCTCTAATCCAACCTAACTTCCACACGGGTCAATCCATTACGAGTTAAAAACGTACGACTTAAGCTATAGATGCCATAAACAACACTAACGACCTAGAATTCTACGATATATCGACACGTAAAATACGGGTCGTTACAAAGATGAACAATTTTCGGCCTTCCATTGAAGGGGTGGCGGCCGGCTAGGGTTTTAGTTATATATATATTTTTTTTATTTGTGAGGGGTTAAGGGTTATTTATAGGAAATTATTCAAAACACTATTCATTCCGGAATTTCCGGACTCCGATTTACGCGCCGTAACCAGCGTTTCTAGGGTTTACCCCGCGTTCCGGACACAATGGAACAGGTTTCGAAAGCTAATTCGGACATCTGTGCAAATTGTGGCAATAAACGTTCAATTTAAATTAAACCGATTTAAACGATTTTCTAGGCGTTTTAATTTGTACCGGACAAACGGTAAATCCAATTGACACGAAATTTGAAACCTTACAATAATATCACATTACGGATCCGATGAAACTGGTTTCGTCGAAATCCGAGACTTTTTGAAAAATGGCTATTTTAACTCGCCAAATTAATATTAAAAATAATTCGATGCGTTTCGAGCTGCTACGATCAAACGACAACTCCGATTGCTACGAAAATTGAAATCCGGTAATAACTAACTATTACGGATCTAATGGAACTGGTTTCGTCCAATTCTGAGACTGTTCAAAAATTGGCTATTTTCACTAGTCGATTTAATATTAAAATATTCAATTTTCACAAATAAAGTTCTAATTCGATTTTAAAAGTTCTATAATATCGTTCTAACTTCAATATGATAAAATAAAATTTTACAAATCATTTACAATCATATTTAACACAATTTTCAATTATTTCTATAATTTAACATATTAAATTATCGATTTAATTATCCAATTAAATCCAATTATTCAAAATAAAATTTATTCGACTTATAAATTCACTAATTAATATTTAAAATTAATTAAATATTCAAATTTTAATTACTAAAAATCCTGGGTCGTTACAGGTGCGATCGGTTTCGATTTTCATCGCCTGTAGCTCCGTATCACTGGAGATTGGTGCACGGCTTGGTGGGTTCATCCTCGTGCAGGTTGAAGCTTTGGGGAAGATGGAGTTTAGTGGGCTGGGATTCATTGCTTTAGGTATGGATTAATTTAGATATAATATAAATTGTTTTATAAATTCAAATGTCGATATCTTATAAAATCTATAACTCTCACATACGAGGTCCGATTGGAACGAAACTTTTTGCGTTGCGATCGCGATGATGAGAGCTTCGAAATGAAACTAGTTTGGACGAATTTGGAGACAGTTGGAATTTGGGCCAAAATCGGGAGTCGTCCGGTTTAGTTCCAAACCGGAACGTCTCGGTGACAACAGGATATCAAGGTGAGTGTTTTCTAACGCTCACAACGTACTAGAATATCTTTATGCTAGTTAAATTTGACAGTATGAAGTAATACAATTTTACTTGTTGTTGTTTGATAAACTAAAATCGTCATCTAGATTTGTCATCGAATTTAATGCTAGGAAATTAAAACTAACAGTCAAATTGAAATTAAAATTTTAATTGCGATTAAATTACCTAATATCGATAACTAAGAAATTGCCGTGAATTGTATTGTCTATTGGATGATGTATTTCATGGATGCTATTGGTTGATATTTAAATGTTTGGATGTTTATTTGCTTATATATATATCCTGTTATGCATACATATGACACTGTGATTTGATTTAAATGATATTCATCCCTGACATTTAATTGAAATAACCAATTACTTGGCCATAGGATAGAAAATTATATACGGACACCGGTTTGGTTAAATTAATAATTTTTAAAATCGTTGATTTGAAATGTATTTAAATGTTTTGATTTAAAAGTTATAAATAAAATCAATTTATAGAAATCGAATTAACCGCAAATTGAGTTTGGAATGTTGAAATAAATTTTGGTTAAAAGAAATTGTTAAATAATTTAAGTTGAGACTTTGAAATTTAAAATTTGGATATGATTGAATTTCGAAAGTTATTTGTTTTAAAGATTGAACATTATTTCGAGCTTTGAGTGTTACTAAGTAAAAGTGATATAAAAATGATATTTTGAAATTGAGCTTGGAATTGAATCATATTTGAAATTTGGATTTAAATTTGAATATTGAAGGATAATTTTTGTTAAGTGTTATAAATTGATATTTTGAAAAATCAAGCTCCAAATCGATATAAATTGAAATTGAATTAATTGAAGGTGAATGTAGAATTGAATTAATTTGAAGTCAAAGTTGACATTGATTTGAATCGAATTGAAATTGAATCGGTAGAATGGAAATTGAAATCGATTTGAATCGGGAAGTTATAATTGAAATGGTTCGATTTTGAAGCTGTTTCATTTTGTTTTCCAAATTTCTCTGTCATATAACCATTTTAAATACTTAAACTATTTTAATCTACATTAACTATATTAAATTAATTTATCTATTTGAAACCCATTTAAATATTTTAAGTATTTTAATTATTTAAAACTACTTTTAAACTACTTAAAACTATTTTCTAAATTTCAAGCTGGTCAATAAGGTGAAATGTTTATGTTTAAATCTTGAACTTAAATACGAATTGGGTTAAATGAAGTTGCAACCTAAATTGAAATTCAAAATGATTTTGAAATCGAAATGAGATATTGAGGTGAAAAATGATTTTTGAAATGGAATCTTACATTTTGAATAAGTATGATGATATTTGAAATGGATTTGATTTTTTTGAAGCGAATATGATATTTTGATATCAATTATGAATCAATTTGAAATGTAAAAGAGCCATCGATGTAATAATACGTAGTTATTAAAGAGACCGGGATCGGATATGGACATACTCTCTGTCGATACCGAAAACCACTTTAATAACTATTATACGCGGAGTGTTGATCCAGAATGAAGTGGATGGTTTGGTGAACGCGTTGACTGAAGAAAGAGAACGATATTTGATGACTCCTGACATGACTAAAACAGGAGCCGTGCCGGGCCACTGAGATTCGCCATCTCTAGCGGACACACTTCTTCGATACCATATCTATTACTTTTGTGATTCGATTTGGGTGCACCCCTCGATTTGGGAGTGTTGTTTCGCGGTGTTGATGTAGCTGCTGGCTATGCTCAACGTCAGTCCGGATCACGCAACTACTAGTATCCTAGTTGGTATCGCCTCATGTAGCTTGTCATACTGATTACCCTATTCACGACCACTACGTTTTGTTTTGTGTTATACCTATGGGGTGCCCTCTGATAACCACTAGTTTACGGTGGGGTTTACGGTGCTGTATAGACTATGGCATTATAAAATGTGTTAAGAGGAATTATGGTAACGCCTTAACGCTATTTTAATACTTTTACTTTACTGTAGACATATTATAATAGCGTATTGTACTACATAGTAGAGAGTTTAATGGATCCTTGAGAGATGGAAAATCCCATAACATCTCTTAAGTTATTACACTCACGTTGACACTGGATAGGAGATGTCCAACCCCGTAAACATCTCTGACGCCGTTGCACTCATATTACTTACGATTGATTTAACTTACATGAGGATATTTTAGTCCTGACTCGAGTCTTTTGACTTTTCATTACGCTCGGGTCAGACCTGAGGTTTCAACTTATTGAAGATCTATTCTGGAGGACGAAGACGAAGATTTGGTATACTATTTCTATTATTATCTTTGTATCATGCTGTCTGTTGCATTACTTTATTTGTTCAGGTGTATATATATATAACTCTGATAAATGTTGTATAAATAATGATCAAAGTATAGTAAACAGCCTCATGAACTGTTTATTTGACTATTATATTTTATCGTTCCGCTGCAAGATTCTGTGTTGTTTCATTTCCTTTATTTTCCTTTCTTTTCTTTCTTATTTACCCCAATAACCATCCGCCCTTTTGAATGGTTTGGAATCGGCATGTGTATTTGATCGTCAGTTTAAACTGTCCAAAAAGGTGGGTCGTTACATAAGATGTGATTAAGGTAAGAGTATTAATTTTAATTAATAAAAATATTTTTAAATGTTTTTGTATAAATTGTTTTCAAGCATCTAATTTAAATAAATATAAATGATAAGTAAGAGTTTAATTAAGGTAAATGATTTATCTTGATTTATTAAAGGTCTTATTAATAAAAGTGATTAGAGTATAATCACTTAATTAATTAAGATAATTAATGTAATTAATTTAAGATAATTAATTGGTTTAATTAATTAAGGATAATCACTTAAAGAAATTGATTAAGTATAATTACTTAATGTAACTAATTAAGTATCATTACTTAATGTAATTACTAAAGTGCAATTACTTAGTGTAAGTAATTAATGGATAATTGTTGAATGTAATTAATAAAAGGGAAATTACTTAATAAAAGTAATTAAAGGATAATTACTTAATCGAAGTAATTAAGGATTAATTAATTAAGGTAAATTAACTAAATGATTAATTAATAAAAGTAATTAATTAAAGGGTTAGCTAATTTAAGTAATTTACGGATAATTAATGAATGTGATTAATTTAAAAGATAATTAATTAATGTAAGTGATTATGGGATAATTAATTATTTAAGGATCATTAATTAGTGTAAGGAATTAAAGTTTAATTAATTAATTAGTTCTTAGACATTATTTTGTAATAAGTCATTGACTATAATGAGTTAAGAACTCATAGCAAGATACAAGTTACCCTGGCTTTCGAATAAGTTTTATAACTTGGTATTTCAAATTATATGAGTTTACTCACGCTGGTTTCCAGCCTGACCGGGGTGTTACTTTGTTGTAATGCTTGGGTCAGATCGAGTATTACAGATTTTCAGGTTAGGATGTTTTGGAGCTCAGGTGGCGGGCTGGATGGCAGGAACGTATGGAGTATATTCCGGTGTATTGGAGTTGTATTGATTATTTTCGGGGTCAAGTTGTTACAACTATTTATTTTGGTTGTACTCTGATATATTGAATGTAACTGACAATTACAATTTTTCATTGTAAAATGTTGATATTTGTATATTATATTTTGATCTGCTACGAATGTGAGATTCTATGTTGTTGTTTTTTGTTTCTTCTTCTACCACTATTCTTCTTTCCCCTAAAAACCTGGAATTTCCGGCGTTCGATTGCTCGGCACTTCTACAGTAAATGTATTAGTGTCGAATTTCGAGGTCGAAAATCTCAGGCTGTTACAGTTTGAGCAGTTTAGATTTTTCGATTTGATTTGGAATTTAAATTAGGGTTTGAGATATCCATCATTGAGAAGGAACGGATGAGTAGAAATTGAACTTATAGAAAATAAAAATAGATTATAAGCCACTAGGGTTTTAGAGAAAATCTATTTGTATAGACGGAGATGGAAAGGGAATGGATGGACAGAACGATATGGGTCGGAGCAAAAACAAAGATGCAAAAAGCCCATTTCATTCCCGAAGCGAAAGTAGGTCATCCAATAATCGAAATATATATTTTCAATATTTTTAAACTCAATGAGAAACATTTCAACCCCTAATTATATTGTATACAGAAGCTAGCTTTTAAACTCAAGTTATATTCATTTAAATTCCATTAATTGATTTCTACGCGTTTTGAGATCGCACAATCAAATGTTAAATCCAATCGCTGCAAAACTTGAAACACTATAATAATTCACTATTACGGACCCGATGAAACCGGTTTCATCGAAATCCGAGTCAGTGGCCAAAAAGACTGATTTTACACGTTATTTAAATGGATTATTATTTTAAAATCAATTTAATCACCTTTAAATTCAGATTTAAAGGTTAATAATTTTCATCATTCTTGATTACACAGAAACTCAATGATCTTTTGAAATTCAATTTTCCATGAAAATTTCAGGATTTAAATATCCATTTAATTACAACGTTAAATTACAACACTTATAAAACCTCAGTTTATTATATTTTAAATTTCAATAAATTATATTATTTTGATTTACAAGTGATTATATTAAATCAGTAGTCCCTTATGTAATTTATTCATCACCATAAGTTTTCATTTTATTTCACTCACCTCCACAGTTAACATCTTTTCCTAAATTAACTCCAATATTTAATTACATTTAATTTTGATTTCCAAAGTAATTTCCTACGGATTAAATAATAAGGTGATAAATAAAACAATTGTTATACATTAGTAATCCAACACATTCTAAATCAATTGTTTACAAACAAAATCTAATAAATTTATGTACTAAATGTTGATTTCTTCTTCCATATTAAACCAATTTCAATTAATTACATATAAATTTTCTTTTCAACCTTTTTTTTTACCATTAATTGAAATTACATTAATAGTTGTCAATTACATTCAATCAACATTACCAAATTATATTCTATTTATTTTTTTTATTTATAAAGCATAAATTTTAGTTTCTCATAATATTAAATTACAAAAATCTTATTAAATCTAATATTTTTAATTATCAAAAATACGAGTCGTTACACCGACGCCATGGTGACACTAAATTTAGAATATAATTTTCAGTTTTTCCATATCATATCGACGTCTTTCCGATGTCATTTCTGAAGTAATTTTCAACATTTTTATTGTATTTCTAACTCTCAAACTCAACACCAAATGTATTCATTCCGACAATATCAAACATGTTATGAAATATATATATATATATATATATATATATATATATATATATATATATCTTAACTAAATAAAATAATATCAATAACATTATAAAACAACAAAAAACAATTATATAGTCGATGAAATATTCATATCACATAAAATTGGTAGTATTATCCGACATAACTAATATCACATACATGCATGTCCAAACAAAAATCATATCCATATAGTAGACACACACACACACATCACAATGTTTAAAGTACAAAAAACCATAATTGCATATCAAACAAAAAGTTTCACGCGTCTTCTTTATGGTCTTGGTCCTGACGAGGCAACTTCAACCAAACGGCTAAGCCTCTCGTAATTTGACAGAAATACTTCGACTTTGGCCTCCGTTAGTACCAAATTCTACTCCATGTAAGTGATTTACTATGCTGTCAAAAATATTGCTATTGTCTCTACCTCTATACTTCTGCGTTTATTTGATTATTTAAAATGTCAAATAATAATCTAAAATTTATTTTACTTAAGTAATGTAATTATCCAATTGAATTTTAAAATTACCACATGAATGTTCCCATAATTGGGTCTACGGTCTAGCCTTTTGACCATAGAAGTGATGTAGGCGTGAAAGACTTCTTCCTCAATCTCATATGCGATGTCCATGCTTTTACTTTTTAGCTCGTTAATTTGAGCCTTATATTTTGTCTGTTTTTTATATTCCATACTAATTAACATCGCAAAGATGTGCATATATTGTTTAAATCACGTTTTCTAAGTGGCTTTATGCAAACTGCTTCGCGGCGCCGTCAATCCATCCAATGGTGGTCGAACCTTCGTTGTTTGAGTCGTCTTGCGAGTCTTGTGATAAACCTCCCAAATGTCAGTTCCCTGTAAAGATCCCCCATCTCCCCCCCCCCCCCCCCAAACAATATTTAATCAAAATACTAAACACTTTAGCATTCAATATTAACCAATTATTTCCTCCATAAATCACCGATTCATTTCTCTACAAATAGTTATGGTGCTTAAAATTTGTACAATAAATAAGATGTGGACGTTAACTCCAAATAAAAATGCACTCGTTAAGTTTTTCTATAAAATGATCATATTTGGTCTATTTTCAATGTGGTTGCATACCTATGCATCACGAATTTCCAAATAAACTCGGTTAAAAAATTACACTATATAAAATATTATAATCATCTAGAAAAAACGCATTATAACAGCATGATGAGGATCATGGGAAAAAGAATGATATTGATGCTTCAAATGACGCATCAAAAAGGTTTATCGCTAGAATGTGTATTTTAGATTTTGCAATTAATTATAAGTCTACATTCATAATAGATAACGTAAACATGAAAATGAGACAATGCACAAAGTATTTATTCTAACTCTCTCAATTTGTGTAACGACCCTGACTCTGCCTTCGAAAATCGGCACCGAATACGACACTCGTATTCAAATGCCGCAGATCCAAACGTCGAATCTGGTTCGCCGGAGCTTATAACACATTAAGTACAACACAGCGGAAGAAAAGAATATACATTGATATATAACATTTGATACAATAACCAGATACAACAGAATGATACAATGAATATCAATATACATCAGAGGTATGATACAAGACAATAGCAGCGGAAAAGAAAAGATAACACCAGTAGCGGAACAATATCTTCAATAGAGAAAGTAGTCTTCAAAAGAGAACTCCAACCTCCTCCCAGTTTTTTTCCCGAGCTCCTCCTTCATCCCCTTTTTTTTCCATTGCTTTAGTTAAAAAAAAAATCTTGTTATATAGCTAACATCTGAACTACGCGGTAAAAAAAACTCGAGTCAATTCTTAAATTTCACGTACTTGAACCCGAGTATGACTTCGAGACCTTTGCAAGGTTCACTGCTTTGAGTCAAACACTGCACCATTTCGAGTTCGACTCCGAGTACAACTTCATCTTCTACAACCTAAATTCGCCTGAGAACAGATATGCACGTGTGAACGTGCACACGTGATCGGAGTGTCTCCGATCATGGTCGACGATACCCATCCATCACCGAAGATCCCCCATCTCGCCTGAGCACCCAATAACAGCATTAATCAAAATCGAGCTCTTCGACCTGACCGGGACCAAAATTGGCCGACAAAAACTCCTTCGCCCCAACAACCTAGCTCACCAGAGCCTCCACACTTTCGTCCAAAGCAACGTCACACCACCGTGCTACCATCCCCCCACGTGCGATGAAGTCCGATACCATTCTGATGACGCGACAATCAATTTCTTGACGTTAACTAAAACATGGCTTATACCCTAGTTTAATCCAAATTTCAAACCATGGTGAATTTAAAAATCTTCTTGTATTTTTCCAACAATCTATGATCACCCTAGTATCACCATGCAAAAATTCGATTTTCAAAAGTTAGCCGATCATCAGAAATCGACCAGAAATCAAGTTTCAGTCAAACCCAAAATTCACATTCAATACTTCACTTAAAATTGTGATTTTGATTTCAAAAATCATGATTTCCCAAGCTACTTCAAGTTATGTATTTGAATCAGAGGATTGTATCAATTGTGTTTTAACGTATTCATAAGTTTTTACTGTTATTTTTATTTTTCCAGAATATTACTGATATTTATGCATGAAAATTATTTTTAAAATTTAGTTTACAATGTTCTAAACATTTTTTTTTTAGAGATCAAAGCCTAATTTGGATTGTATTGGGATGATATACATTTCTGAACAGGTTTATCAACCCTGTGATGAAAAAATCAGAGGCACATTTGCCTGGAACCAACATGCATACCTTACGTCAAATGTACAGACATGTTTTCAATCATCACAAAACATTATCAAAGCATCACACCAAGTATAAGAGGGTAAAAGGGATTAGTTTACTCCCAAACAACAGTAACAGATTCAAGGTAGAAGGTTTGCTCACCTTATTTTCCAGAAAACAGAGATGTTTTCCCGATAGTTTTCAAAGATGGAAGAAGGCCTGCCATCTTTTTTTCTTCTTTAAATTTTGGAGTTTTAGATCTGTAAATTGTAAATACAGATTTTTATTTACTCTTTGTTGTACTTAATTTATTAAATACAAACAATTTTAGTTACTTATAGAATGAATCTCTGCTATACAAAGAGGAGCTTCTTTTTTTTGGAGTTGAAATCCAGAATTTACTTTAGCCTTTAACTTGATTTGTTTCCTGCAACTGCTTGATTGACAAAGTTGTTTAAATCTTTGTTTTACTTACTAATTACTAACATCAAATTCAAATTTTTTAAAAAGAAATTTACTTGCCTTCCATTATTCCCAGGTTTTCATTTTTTTTCCAAATTTCTGAAGTTGCTTCTTGGTTTTGAATCTAAACTTGCTGGAAACAAATTTGAACTGAAGCTTGATTTGTTTTTGAATTTGCTGAGTTGCTGAAACTGTTTTAGCTTGCTTCAAATATGAGTTTTGCTTGACTGCTTTAGTTTGATCTGTTTTCTGGTTTTATCATTTTTTTCTCTTTGGTGTTTGGATTTGTGTAATACTCAAATCTTTGCTTCACTGTTCTTCAGATTTGGTGAGAAGTTTAATAATGGTATATGGGGAGATGGAAAGGTTTTTGAAATTTTTTATTTAATTATTTTATTTACTTAATGATGTCTTCATTCCATTTGTAACCAAAGATAATCATGAGATAAAATTTTGTTAATCTCTTTACTCCAAACCCATGTGCATGTATATTTCTTTACTTCCTCATGTATATGTTTACATTTAAATTTTTAAAGACAAAAGAATGTTTATAAATTTCTTTATATCATATTTATTTTATAAATGAACACACCTTTTATTTCATTAGCATATATATCTATACAATGTTGAAAGAAAATTGTTTTTAACCAATATTTATATATATACACATTACGTCTTAATTCTTTTTTTTAAAATGCTACTTATATTTTTTAACATTTATTTTAAATTTAATTTCAAATTCCCATTCACTTGAATAAAAATTCATTTATGTCTATTACTTCAATTTATACCAATTTAAAGAAAGAAATGATTTTAAAAAAAACTAATTTTATTAACAAGTGTTTTTTTCCTTCTCAAAGGAAAGTTCGTATTATATATATATATACATATATACATACATACATATATATATATATATATATATATATATAATTTGAATTCAAATGATTTTTTTTCTTTTAAAATATTTATTATTTCAAGATTTTGAAACTCGAAATAAAATTGGAATTTATCCATATATTATTGCTTATTTTATTTGTCTGAGATTTTTCTTAATTTATTTTTAAATTAAATTTTCAAAAGTTTAAAATATATTATAAATTTAAATTGATAAATTTTCGGGATATTACTTTTTATTTATAAGATTTTAAATATACGGATTCAAAACCCCAATTAAATTTTAAAATCAATGTCTAAATAAACAAGTACCCGATTAAATTTGAAAAATTCAAATTAATCTACAATTTTATTCCAAAATTCATTTTAATTATCAATTTTAAATTTAATTAAAAATCGGGATCGTTACAGATTCCCCTCCTTAAATAATTTTCGTCCTCGAAATTTGCAAAGGGGACAACAAAGGAAAGATGAAAGATAGAGAAATATCTTTCCAAATAAAATTGCATATCAATTCTGTATTTGGCTTACCAAATTAGAATATCGACAATATAAGAACAAACTCATACAATTATTACACAAGATATTTGGGTCCACCGGTCTACGAATATGCAAGGGCATTGATTAGTTCGAAGGGATAACTAATCGTTCGTAGAATATATCGGATCCCAGAGAATAGATAGATAGATTCAATCTTCTATAATTCTCAAACACTAGAAATGGGTTCCAAATTCAGGTCGGAATACCTCAAAGTATATACCAACTTGTCCCTCCTCGGACTTTGATCAACACAAGAAATTACAATAGAATTTCAAATTTGTTTTAAACCGATATCGTTTTATCGATATAATTCAAATTTACCTTATATTTGTTAATCCATTTAACTCAATTTAAAATTTCCAGTTTATTTAAAATTTTCATTTTCAAATTCAAATTCATTGAAGTTTAGAACGAAAAGCCAATAAGAAACCGATGAAGATACGAGATAAGAATCTTCTACAACGATCCGTAGGGTCATCATCACACCGAACTTCTTCTTGGAGCTGCTACGAAGCAATCAAAAGAATTTGGAAACGAATCAAAAGAGATTGAGAAGAAAATTGTTTCCACTGTTGCAGGGTATTGACCATTTATAATGGTATTCCCCTGTCCTCTATCTCGTCCTCTTCTCGCACTCATACTTACTATCAGTGGATAGTAAGAAAATTTACTGAGGCATTCGAACGGATATCTTAGGGATATACTCATTCTAGGGTATACTTCACCCTATCTCTAATGAGCTACTTAATGTGTTATACTCCTAAGCTAAAGTTTTAACCCTCAGCTCTGATACCAAATGTAACGACCCTGACTCGGCCTTCGAAAATCGACACCGAGTACGACACTCGTATTCAAATGCCGCAGATCCAAACTCGAATCTGGTTCGCCGAAGCTTATAAAAAATAAATACAACACAGCGAAAGAAAAGAATATACATTGATATATAACATTTGATACAATAACCAGATACAACAGAATGATACAATGAATATCAATATACATCAGAGGTATGATACAAGACAATAGCAGCGGAAAAGAAAAGATAACACCGGCAGCGGAACAATGTCTTCAATAGAGAAAGTAGTCTTCAAAAGAGAACTCCAACCTCCTCCCAGTATTTTTTCCCGAGCTCCACCTTCGATCTCCCAATAACGATGCATAAAGATAAACAAGTACAGTCGTGATCCAAAGACTGAACTAGCTCCAGATAATCTACTAAACCTGACTGGGACCAAAATTGGCTGACGAAAACTCCTTCGCCCCAACAACCTGGCTCACCAGGGCCTCCACACTTTCGTCCAAAGCAACGTCACACCACCGTGCCACCATCCCCCCACGTGCGATGAAGTCCGATACCATTCTCATGACGCGGCAATCAATTTCCTGACGCTAACTAAAGCATGGCTTAAACCCTAGTTTAATTCAAATCTCAAACTATGGTGAATTTAAAAATCTTCTTGTATCTTTCCAACAATCTATGATCACCCTAGTATCACCATGCAAAAATTCGATTTTCAAAAGTTAGCCGATCATCAGAAATCGACCAGCAATCAAGTTTCAGTCAAACCCAAAATTCACATTCAATACTCACTTAAAATTGTGATTTTGATTTCAAAAATCATGATTTCCCAAGCTACTTCAAGTTATGTATTTGAATCAGAGGATTGTATCAATTGTGTTTTAACATATTTATAAGTTTTTACTGTTATTTTTATTTTTCCAGAATATTACTGATATTTTTGCTTGAAAATTATTTTTAAATTTTAATTTACAATGTTATAAACATTTTGTTTTTAGACATCAGAGCCTAATTTGGGTTGTATTGGGATGATATACATTTCTAAACAGGTTTATCAACCCCGTGATGACAAAATCAGAGGCACATTTGCCTGGAACCAACATGCATACCTTACTTCAAATGTACGGACATGTTTTCAATCATCACAAACATTATCAAAGCATCAAACCAAGTATAAGAGGGTAAAAGGGATTAGTTTACTCCCAAACAACAGTAACAGATTCAAAGTAGAAGGTTTGCTCACCTTATTTTCCAGAAAACAGAGATGTTTTCCTGACAGTTTTCAAAGATAGAAGAAGGCCTGCATCTTTTTTTCTTCTTTAAATCTTGGAGTTTTAGATCTGTAAATTGTAAATACATATTTTTATTTACCTTAATTTATTAAATAAAAACAATTTTAATTACTTACAGTATGGATCTCTGCTATACACAGAGGAGCTTCTTCTTTTTCTGCAGTTGAAATCCAGAATTTACTTTAGCCTTTAACTTGATTTGTTTCCTGCAACTGTTTGATTGACAAAGTTGTTTAAATCTTTGTTTTACTTACTACTTACAAACATCAAATTCAAAATTTTAAAAAAGAAATTTACTTGCCTTCCATTATTCCTAGGTTTTCATTTTTTTTTCCAGATTTCTGAAGTCGCTTCTTGGTTTTGAATCTAAACTTGCTGGAAACAAATTTGAACTGAAGCTTGATTTGTTTTTGAATTTGCGGAGTTGCTGAGAGTGTTTTAGCTTGCTTCAGATCTGAGTTTTGCTTGTTTGCTTTAGTTTGTTCTGTTTTCTGGTTTTATCATTTTTTTCTCTTTGGTGTTTGGATTTGTGTGATACTCACTGTTCTTTAGATTTTGTGAGAAGTTTAATAATGGTATATGGGGAGATGGAAAGGTTTTTGTAATTTTTATTTAATTATTTTATTTACTTAATGATGTCTTCATGCCATTTGTAACCAAAGATAATCATGAGATAAAATTTTGTTGATCTCTTTACTCCAAACCCATGTGTATGCATATTTCTTTACTTCCTCGTGTATATGTTTACATTCAAATTTTTAAAGACAAAAGAATGTTTATAAATTTCTTTATATCATATTTATTTTATAAATGAACACACCTTTTATTTCATTAGCATATAAATCTATACAATGTTGAAAGAAAATTGTTTTTAACCAACATTTACACACACACACACACACACACACACATTACATCTTAATTATTTTTTTAAATGCTACTTATATTTTCTAACATTTATTTTAAATTTAATTTCAAATTCCCATTCACTTGAATAAAAATTCATTTATGTCTGTTACTTCAATTTATACCAATTTACAGAAAGAAATGATTTAAAAAAAAAGGGAATTAATTTGAAGGACAAAGATTTGTATATTTTTTGCCTCAAGGACACGACCTCAATATTTTTGCCACAAGGACAAGCATTCTTCTAAAAATTATTCATAAGGACAAACATTTTTCAAAAGTATCCATAAGGACAACAAAACTGCTACCGAACTAAAAACTGATACCTAAAAACTGCTACTGATAACTATAAACTGATACCTAAAAACTGTTATCAATAACTAAAAACTGATACCTACAGAAAATTGTCCTTCAGGATAAAATATTGAAGGTCTGTCCTTGAGGCTAAAAAACTGTGAAACTTTGTCCTTGACAACAATTTCCTGTAAAAAAAACTAATTTTATGAACAAGTGATTTTTTTTTTCTTCTCAAAAGAAAGTACGTGTTATATATATATATATATATATATATATATATATATATATATATATATATATATGGGGCATTTTACTATAAGGACAAATTTTGCGGTCCAATTAGTTTCTAGGACACACATCCATAGAAATTAATTTCAAGGCCAAAATTGAAAGAATAATTAATTTTAAGGCCAAAGTCAGCTGTCCAATTACTTTCAAGGACATAATTTCAAAGTTTTTTTGGCCTTAGAAACTAATTGCATTTTGTCCTTAAAAGTAATTATTTCAGTTGTGTGTCCTAAAAACTAATTTCACTTGGCCCTTGTGGCTAATTTCCACTATATGCATATATATATATATAATTTGAATTCAAATGATTTTTTTTTTCTTTTAAAATATTTATTATTTCAAGATTTTGAAACTCAAAATAAAATTGGAATTTATCCATATATTATTACTTATTTTATTTGTCTGGGATTTTTCTCAATTTATTTTTAATTAAATTTTCAAAAATTTAAAATATATTATAAATTTAAATTGATAATTTTTCGGGATATTACTTTTTATTTATAAGATTTTAAATATACAAAATCAAAACCCCAATTAAATTTTAAAATCAATGTCTAAATAAACAAATACCCAACTAAATTTGAAAAATTCAAATTAATCTACAATTTTATTCCAAAATTCATTTTAATTATCAATTTTAAATTTAATAAAAAATCGGCATCGTTAAAATTTGATTTTTTTCTAATTCTCTCAATTTGATATAACACAGCTATAGATATTTGATTTTTTAATACTAAAGACTTCACTTGATTTACTAAGTAATTCCACTGTTATAACTAGTGTTACGGCACGCGCTTCACGTCTGATGATGGCATGCGCTTTATACATGAATTGTTTTTCTACAAAGTGAATATGTTTAACATATTCAAAAAGTTTATTTGTTGTTAATTTGAATTTTTGTTCTTCTGATTCTATTTTAGTTGCAACATCTATATTGGTGGTGATTTGAATTTTTGTTTCTATTAATTTGTTAAAGAAGTTAATTTGTTAGATCTTACTTTAAGTGGTATTAAGATTTGGTAATAGTTTAAAGAGAAGTTTTGAATTTTAAAGAAAATTAATTTGTTGCATACAATATTTAAGCTAAACTAAGTTTTAGCGATATTTATAGAGGTTTGTTTATTAGATCCTCTATTTTTAAAGGGTATTAAGATTTAGTAATATTTATAGAGAAGAATTTTGAATCTACAAAAGAAGTTGAATTCAATTTCTAAGTGATATTAAGATAAATGAGCATTTTTGTTGTAGTTTACGCTGATACCAAAAGAATGTGCCATCAAAGGTAGCACATTTATTATTAAAGGTGTGCTCAATTATCTAGAAGAATCTTTTATTACCTGATGTGCGCATTTGACCTATTACAGTTTCAGTGAATGTGCAAACCTAAAACTACATTCATTGAAATATTCAATTTTTATTATTTGATTGTAACGGGAATAACATAGACAATACTTGAATTACATAAATGTGAAGGGTATTTTGGAAAGTTCACGGTCGGACCAAAAGATTGCACTTTTCAATCAAACTATTAATAAAGATTTAATGAGCATACTTCTATATGAAACAAATAACACATTTATTATAGAAACTCAAGTTCGTTTATTAATACTCTTGATTTAAGCTCAAAATTATTCCTTTTCTTTTTACTAAAAATATATAAATTGAAACTCATTTAAATTTTTCATCCACTTGCGAAAACTTCATTAATTATCATTCTTATATATATAGACAAAAGTGTATAGTCCAAATTTGAATCAACATCGCTAGTTCATGAAAATACTAATTAATTCAATCTGGACGATCTGGAATGATTGAATTATCAGCTTTTATCGATTACCATATTATTTTGTCTCATAAGTATTGTTTTCTTCTATCTATTTTTATTCCATCACACTAACTCTGTCCAGTTTTCAATTTCACCTTCTTTCATATTATTGTGTTATTTACTAGGCCACATTTATCATATGATTGTGTTATTTACTAGGCCACATTTATCATCTTTATTAATAGTTGTCTTGGAAGTGCAATATTTTGGTCCGACCGTGAACTTCCTAAAATTTCCTTCACTGATGTATAATTCAAATATTATATATATATATATATATATATATATATATATATATATCATTTCCTTTATGAGCACCTAAAACAAAAACTAATTTATGTTATTTCTAACATATTATTTCTACATTGGACTGGAACAATTCAAACCAAGTTAAAACTTGAATATTTTAATGAATATATTTCTAGGTTTTCATGTTCACTAAAATGAGAATGGAAGTGCAATATTTTGGTCCGACCGTGAACTTCCCAAAATTCCCTTCACTAATGTATAATTCAAATATTATCTATATATCATTTCCTTTAAAAGCACCTAAAGCAAAAACTAATTTATGTTATTTCTAACATATTATTTCTACATTGGACTGGAACAATTCAAACCAAGTTAAAACTTGAATATTTTAATGAATATATTTCTAGGTTTGCATGTTCACTAAAATGAGGATAGGTCAAATACGCACATCTAAATAATAAAAGATTCTTCTAGATAATTCAACACATTTTTAATGATAGCTATAATATCTTTGATGTCACATTTTTGTGGTATCAGCCTAAACTAAAAAAAAATGCTCATTTATCTTAATACCACTTAAAAATGGGATCCTACTTCTTCTATAAATTCAAAACTCCTCTCTATAAATATTATCGAATCCTAATATCCCTTAAATATAGGACCTAACAAATAAACCAACATAAATATTACAAAACCTTAGCGTCGCTTAAATGTAGTATGCAACAAATCAATTTTCTTTACATATTCAAAACTTTTCTTTACAAATATTACCAAATCTTAATACCACTTCAAATAAGATCTAACAAACTAACTTCTTTTACAAATTAATAAAAACAAAAATTCAAACTGCCATTAATATAGATGTTGTAACTAAAATAGAATCAAAAGAACAAAAATTCAAACTAACAACAAATAAACTTTTTAAATATGTTAAAACATATTCACTTAATAGAAAAAAATTCAAGCGTAAAACACAATTTTTTGGTCCGACTGCAAAGCTCCAAAAATACCCTAATATGTATTTCTTTATTAATAGTTGTAATATATTTGTCACCATGCTCTTTTGGTATCAGCATGAAATACCAAAAATGTCTCTCTATAGATATTATTATTAAATTTAACATCAATTTAAAATAGGATCTGACAATTAAGCTGCCTTTACAAATTTCAAAATTTCATCTACAAATATTTACCAAGTCTTAATATTACTTAAAA
Organism: Allium cepa; assembly: GCA_030765085.1. Classification (NCBI taxonomy): domain Eukaryota; kingdom Viridiplantae; phylum Streptophyta; class Magnoliopsida; order Asparagales; family Amaryllidaceae; genus Allium; species Allium cepa. The sequence goes on along the minus strand of CM060945.1, from coordinate 715,420,621 downwards.
ATTGTATCTAACAAATAAATTACTTTACAAGTTTATTTTATATTATTAATAATACAAATAAAAATTTAAACCAAAAAAATAGAACTGGAACTTAGAAATAAAAATTCAAATTAAGTACGTATGATTCAACATAAAAATATAATCAAATATTTGTGGAAACCATTTCCTTTTGAACGTATTAAACAAATACATTTTGTAAGAAAACAATTCAGTTGTCTTCGTAACGCGCGAAGCGTGTGCCGTAACGCTCATATTTATAATACGGCTTTGGCTAGTGGTGCATGCTAATTTTAGATTTTTTTTCTTTGGTTAAAATCTAACAACGGAAACGAGAACAAAGTTTATTACAATAACTCGGTATTTTTGGCTTAATTAATTTGTAGATATCTCGCTTTCAATATGTATTAAGCAATTCCATTATTGCTAAGGTCTGACTGCTATGGTAGCCAGTTTGATAGGTAATCTTCAAAAATAAGTCATTCTTATCAATAATATCAAGCAGTGAGCCGTTTTCCGTTACATGGTCTACAAATCTATCAAAACCATTCCAACCTAAATATTTCATTTCATGTATAAATCACCATCCCAAAGCATGTTTGGATACATACATCTTGATTTTAACTCAGACATAGCAAACTTTCTTCTTGTTACAAGCAATACTTTTACCACTACTTGGGATTACTTGCATAATTGATAAGAACAATTAAGTAGAATTTAGAAATTATATACATCAGATTCATATTATCAACGACTGCTTCCAAACCTCACGTAACCATTTATGAATTAATAGCTATAACTTATGTTTAGTAACTGCAGTCGTTCTCTTATCAACTGTTTTAAGGAATTCCAATCTACTGAATCATATATGATATAAATAACTAAACCCAAACATGTCATTCATGTATGATAAATCACGTGCCCAATTTCCTAAAAAGGTGTAAAGCAGACCAACGATAATACGAAAACGAGATCAAAATAACATTAAAAAATCAGAAAAGTTATATACCTTGCCGGAGTTGAAGCTACGTCAGTTGCGCGATTATCGGGGCAGAGACCGGCACTAAGGAGGTTGCGGTCAGAAGGTGGGCATCTTGAGATTTGGCCGGGCGGAGGCCATGGCGACTACGGTAGTGGAGGTTAGAAATTTAGGGATTTTGATTGTGGGATCTATTTTGATCTGGAGGAAAGGTTATGGACACAAAGGCGTCACGCTGTTTCGACGCCTTCTATATTTGATGATGTTTTGCAAATTTTGAAGCATCAAACAAATATATTTTTTGTTCTTTTAAAATTTATTGAATTGAAATTATAGAGTTTCGTATCTTTAAATTTGTCATAAAAATTACAGTTAAAATTAATCGTTTTCTATAGAACTTACATAACCTGTAGTGAAAGCGACTAGTTTGAACCAACAAACCCACGTACAATAAAAAATTTTGAAATCCGACAATTAAGAAACGTCATTGTTGCCCTTAATGCTTTCGTATAAAATTTCATGCTATTGCGAGTCGGTTTAATCTACTATCACTAAGTTAATCGGTTATTTTAAGTAATTGATTGACATCCATTAATATTTACATCTGATAAGATGGATGATCAAAACGATTCACAATTACGTGAAAACGTATATTTGAACTTCTCGTACAGTATGAACGAATGTTTATGGTTAGATTCCATGAATATCAAATGTAGAATTTCTGTTACAATTGGGTCGTTTCCAATAGATCCGTGATTCCATAATTTAATCCATTATTTTCAGTAATAAATTTATACCTACAAGTATTTACATATGACAAAATGGATGGTCAATTCGACATATAATTGCATGAAATTGTAACTTTAAATTTCCCATGTAATACTAACAAATGTGTATGGTCTGATTTCATAAATTTGAATATATATAGTATGAACTGAATAGTAATATTTAAATTAAATAACGCATATTATTAAAATAAAATATATATAAATTTGAAATAATTGAAATATATATAATTTGAAAACTATGCAATGTTGCTTAGTAAAATTATATAATATATGTAAATTAGTATGGAAAAATAAAGGAAGAGAGGGTAAACAAAAAAAAAAAGCATTGAAATGGCGTCGAAAAATACCGACACCTTTTCGATGCCATTTATTTACACGTCAAACATAAAAAAGGCGTCGGAATGGAGTTGGTATTTTCCAATGCCTTTCTGACCCCATTGTTATCTTTGTCGGGTGAATAAATGACGGTGGTGTTATCCGATGACATTTTTCTTTTTTACGACTTCCGACGCCATTCCGGCACCACGCCTTTTTGGCGTCGCAATGGTGTCGAAAATCTTCATCGCTATTTTACATCTTTCCTAGTAGTGTTTTCACCGATTTTTCATATAATATGTACGTGACTGTTCGGCATACAGCTTTCTTATGTGATCAAACATGTATACTCTTGTATTGCTTCAAATTTCAAAACATGTAGAAGACAATGTACAATGTCCGGCAAATTAAACATAAGTGATAAAGGCAAAAATGTTTTTAGTGGTTGTATGACTTTGACTTTTGCATAGTGACAACATGCCAAAATATTTATCAATAAGAATTTTTTGGATCATTTATCAATCTTTAATTTATTTTTTATAGTATCTTTTAATTGACAAATAATTTTATCGATTATATTAACTGTACAAAATTATTTTAGTACATTATTTTAATAACAAGTGTGTTTTTATACATATTAGATTGGTGTATTATATTTATCTAACAAGGCATCCACTGAATTTTGCATCTTTTAAAAACCCCAAAAGAGATGCAGGAATTTCATGAATTCGTTTAGTGGCAATTAGGATACATTTATCATGTTACTGTCAATTTGAATTACAAATTGTGGTCCTCGTAATTGGTTAAGTAACTTTTTACTAATTATATCTCATATATAACTCTTAATTGTACCTTTACTTTCCCTAGGCATCTCAATGATCTTGAGGGGTGCTCAACAAATTCTAAAGAACATTAGATCCTTAAACCGATCATTTCACGATATCCAAAGGCTAGTTTATGTAATCCTTGAGGGTTCTCAACAAAGTTGCATAATATTCTTACTTATCTAGGGATAATATAGACTTCGCCTTATATATTAAAGGCTCAACAACTACAGGAATGAAGGTACTCTGTTTATATTATAGATGATGTAGAACATTATTATTTTAAATTCCTAACAAAATAAATTTTGCAGAGTTTTATTTACCATTTAAAGGAGATGAATATAACCCATGATATCATATATCTTGCACGCATCCAATGCATACTCCTTTATGTCTCAGGATTTTAGTTTATCTAACCTCTCGTTTTCTTTATATATATAGTGTGTGTATATGTGTAGAAATTTATTACAATTCGTTAAGTTATACATACATACATACATACATATATATATATATATAGTCAAATGTATATTTCGTTCATTAAAAAATTAATTAACCATAAATATAACATTTATATTTATATATAATTTAAAATAATTTCAATTAGTTATTTATAACATTTAGGAATGCAAGCATAAAACAATTTTAGATTATATTCATAACCCTTATAAATTTTAATTTTAATTTTAAATAATTTTAAATTTGCAATTTATAAATTTTATAAAATTTTATAATACTTTATTCAAATTTAAAACAATTTAAATTCATTTTTTTAATGTTCATATATGCTTATTTGCGTAATCTTAAGGCTTAAAACACTTATAGGCCTTCCACAAATGCATAGCCTTGGAAGAGACCACTTTGACGAGGCAAGAAAAGGTTGAGAGATTGAGAAGTTTTATATTCATAAGAACGTTTTTTAGTTAGGGTAACCTTCTCTTTGGTTTAAGCATTTTTCTCTTAAACGCTCATCTAATTATTTCTTTCCAAACAAATAGCCATACATGTTAGTTAATTGACACATTGCGAGGTCAAGTACCATTGTTGCATCAAGTGCGTTGGTAGCAAGATAAAAGTGTGCATTTTTAAATAATCCTTTCATCAATTTGCACAAGATTGTATTTTTGTTTATATGAATAATAAATTTATACTAAATCATACTTAATGTTTGTAAATGAATTTTTTTGGAAACATTTAATTTTTTTTAATTTTCTTTAAAATATATATTTATTTGTTATTATTTAATAAGAATATTTTATTATCAATTTACTTTAAGTTTAATTTATTAATTTAATTTGAATTTAATTTTACGCTGTTATTTTTTAGTATGTTCGTATTCGTAATTGAAAATATTACAACAATATTAAAAGGTATAACCTAACATATGTGTAATTAACCGTTGTGATTATAGTTAACGAATGTAAATGATATAATCATATTTCAATGATGATGTCAATGATATATATATGTATGTATGTATGTATGTATATATGTATATGTATATATGTATACCCTACAGTTAAGTTCATAAAAACTAAGTTTTTCGACCATTTTATTTAAATCGATAATTATATGTGTGTGTGTGTTTGTTTGTATTTATAGTATGATATAATTAAAAATACAATTTAGTGCAAATGTTTTAATTCATGTTCATACAAAACTATTTATATTTAACTATATTATTCATTAACATTAAGACTTCAAAATTGTATAATAAATTTGAAATTCAAGTTTAAATAGGTTTGACCTACAAAACAAATATCTGTTAATATATATGTATGTATATACACATGTTATTAATATAAAAAATTAATTTAAATTGGTCGTATATAGATATATGTAATAATTTTAATTGAAAATCCGATCAAAATTTTATATTTGAAATTTTCAAACGTTTAAAATTAGTTTGACTCATAACAATAAAAACTGGTTTTTATATTATCGAAATCTCAAAACTTATAAAATAAAACAAATTTCTATTATAAATCCGTGTTGAGGAATTTATGTGCATACATATATAATTCAATAGTATTTATTTATATTACCAAAAAATCAAGGCAGCAATTTTTTAGTTTTAATTGACAACCATTTAGTGATTTAAATGAGTATGAGTATATACATAGTACCATTTTTTGATTTATTTATTAAAAATGAAAGTTATATACACACATACATATATACATATACAATATATGTACATACGTACATATGCACATATGCATATCTATGTATGTATTTAAAATAATTTTTTAGTTAAATTTTGAAATTTTAGTTTTCCAAATTTTTGTTAGTCATAGCCAAATAATTAAGGCGTATACAAGCATAGATATGTGGATAATATACACAAGTATATGTAACTAAATAATTAAAATATGGAATTACCTCCTCCTTGTGATCTTGGTGATTGTCGAACACATCAATTTTTTAGTTTTGTCCTCTGTCTTCATTACAACATGTTTAATGTCGTCAGCTCAACTTTACCAATATCAGTTAGAGGTTATTGTTTGTGTTGATTTGGTGTGTGAATAATGAGGAAGGTTGCCTACTTATAACCAATAAAATATGAAATATCTATCCTTTTGTCTTTAAATCCTTGGAGGCTGAATCCGCATAGCATCCCCTCTTGATATGGTCGACTTATGTTATGACCCTTGTGTGGTCAAATTACCCAATTGATTTCTTTTAATCGATTAATTAATTATATTTAATCATATATTTTGATTGAGTTGACGTACAACTTTAATACACTGTTATTATTTATTTTTATGCTTTAAATAAATAATTAAAATGCCATAAATAATAAATACAACATTTGTTATTAATTTTATTATTAATTCATGGAAATTTTAAATTAATTTCACATTGGTTAAATTCGAAAATAACTAGTAACTCGGTTCTATTGGCATTACGGTGTGTACTATATCCTTGGTTAATATTTAAATTACTGAAATACTGTAACCTATACTAACTTCGCTAAATTACGATATCGGGGACTAGTTAAATGCTTGTAGACCATTTAGGTGGTATCAAATTTCTAATCTATAATAAGCTTATCTAGTAGTGACATTTTTGTACATATATTCTTTTCGACATCACTGCATCACTTAAATGTCTGAAGTTTAATCTAAGATCAAAAAACTATATACATATCTGTATTCAGTTGCATTAACCTTTCAGATACCTTGGTTTAATTCGATAACATTAATCAATTAATCGTTTACTTTTGCTAGAGATTTTGAATTTAAGTTAACTATCAATTACGATGATACTAACCTTTTACAATAACGGAGACAAATCCTCTCATGGCAGTGCTCAACTTCAAGTGGTTCAATGTATATCCAACCAGGGTCATAATGTGATCATGATTCCATGTGATTTACTATAATCAAAGTATACTAATTAGATAAGATCAATAGCACCCTCAAGTCTTGTAACGACCTATAAATTTATCAATTTGATTAATTATATTCATTTTTAAAATATTCAAATATAAAGTTTTTTAACATAGATTATAATGCCTTGAATAATAAATAATAATAGTAATCTTATTTTAAATAAATTTGCAAAATTATATACACTTTGAAAAAATATTGATAAAATGACCTAAAACCGTTTTATCAATAAACAGCTCTATAATTGTCAAGAGTCGGGCATGGAGCTAGATACTACTTATTTATCCGTTTAAACAAGATTACGAAATAAAAAAATTTATTTTATTTTTGGGCATAAAATGTATTTATGACATCATCAATAATGACATCATATTTAATACTTGATTTATGAATTTAAATTGAGATTTAGTAATTATTATAATTAATTAAATATTTTTTTAAATAATATGTAACGACCCTAGATTTTTTATTTAATTTAAATTGATAATTAAATGAAATTTTGAATAAAAATTTATAAAATTAATTATAAAGGGCAGCGAGTTTCCCCGATTCAAATAGAAATTTTATTAAGTCGTATGAATTTGTAAATTTGTATATATGTGAATATATATGTATATATTGGATTTTAAATAAATTCTTAAATAAATGATTTTTGAAAAATAAATAATATACTTTAGACATAAGTATAGAAAATAAATAAATAAATTGATTTAAATTTTTATAAATGATGATAATTTGAGTTATATAAAATATATGTGTACAAAGAAAAATGTAAAACAATAATTTTTAAAGTAAAATTTATGATAAATATTTAAACTAAAAATAGAAGTAAAATAAATATTTGAGTTATAAATAAAGATAAATAAAAGTTAAGTATCGAACCAAATAAACAAAATAACAAACAAATACATGAGTATTAGCAATAAATGTTTGAGTAAATTTGAATTTAATATATAGAAAATATGAACTACAAACAAAGTATATTTATAATGTAAATCTATGTATAACAAGACATGCAAGTCAATGAAATATTTAAGTTAGAAGTGTAAATAAATCCATACAAGATAAATTATAAAATATAAATTAAACACATTGAACAAAATATAATAACATTTAATGTCATATTACAAAACAAGTAAAATAATATTTTTAGTTAACAATAGAAAATTATTCATATTCCAAAGTATAAGTTAAATATAAAATGAATTAAACTATAAAATAAATACTTAAGTTAAAAAGTATATGTTTTTACATAAGTAATAAAGCAAAGTTGTATAAATAATGTAGGCTGTAAAGAAAATCAAATATGAACAAAACAAAGAAAATGATTTGCAGCCACCAAACTGCATAATCAACAAGTTAAAAAGCAATATATGTTAAATTATAAAGCAAGTACAAATATAAGCATGGAATGAAACAAGTAAACAATTAATATCTTAGGCTAGTACATAGACAATTAATGTTTGCATCTTTAGCATATCAAAGAAGAATTTTCAGCCGACATAAATAATGTAAAGATACCTTTAGTACAAGGAAAATATAATATTACCCTGTACAAGATATTGTATACCATACCCATTGTAATATATATATAATATACATATATAACATACTGTAAACACTCTCCCCTATATATATCATTCAACTCAACCAAGAAAAATATATATGTAAGTACAAAGCAAATTGACTTGCTGTAAACAAAATGAGGAACACATATGCAATAGGCAAGCAAGAAAATAATAAGTAACCCAAGTGTTAACATAAGCATGAAGTATAAAGTGAGTAACTATAGCAAAACAAAGAAGTACAAGCAAAGAAAAGATAAGTATATAGGCTGTAGCTTATAAAACCAATACATAATATCATCTCAGCAACTAAAATATTGAGCATATCAGCCGTAATAAAGAAAAGTAAGGCAAAAGAATGTTGCCTGTAAAAATGCAAAGCAAAATCATCTCAGCCCGTAACTATTGTACAAACAAACATTAATAATCCCTGTACAAACATTTTTCTCTACATGTATACCTCTATCCTATTTCATTCATTCACTAAAAGTTAAGCAAAACCAGAGAGAAAGAAAAAAAAAATATAAGAAGAAGAAGCTTTAGCCTGCAAAATTTCAAACTGCTGTTTCAACATAAATACAAATCAGTTCTTCTTTCCTGGAAATCAAGTGAGTAACCTCACTCTTAAATGATCAAGCATATATATATATCTGTTGAATATGCATCTTGAGTAAGTATGGACTGTGTAAATTTACTTATGTGTTCATTTTCGGGAAACACAAGTGAGTAGCATATATTTTTTTTATAAAACTTAAAGGTATAAATATGTTGGTTATATATATCTTTGAATAAGTTGTGTATATATATATGGTTTTCTGGACAAATTTAAAAGCTGGAAGTATTTATACAGGCTATTGTCGTACAGGTTCTCTGTGTTGTGGTTTTAAACTCAAAATTCTTATTTAAGAAAATAAATTATTTACCCTCGTTCTATGTATTGTTTGGGCTTAAGTTTCAAACAAAAATCGGTTGTTATATCATAAATTAAAGATAAAAACAAATTTTAAAGAAGAACACACAGGTTAATAGCTCTGGAAAGCAAGAATACTGAGCAAGCTTGAAATATGTTGAGATACAAATGTTTTAATTCACAATTTCAAGCATATAAACTGAATTCTCTTACTTAAACTTGATTTTTAAAACAAACATCATGATTTTTAGGGCTAAGATAAAAGAGCAGTTGCGAGATGAACGAGATATGGTTTTGGGGGAAAATCTGATGATCGGCGTGTTAATTTTTGGCAAAATTTGGCATGGAGGTACTAGTATGATCGTAGAATCTAGGAAAAATACTAAAAAAATTTCGAATGAGTAAATTTTTGGGTTGGATCGAAACTAGGGTTTAAGAGGGGTAATGGGTTTGGCTCGGTTGTCGAGGCAATGCGAGGGCATCAGGGAATTAGAGGCGATCGGACTAGGTGGGTTAGAGGCGTTGGGTGGTGGCGAAGCTTCGGACCAAGTTTCGAGGTGGCCGGTGGTCGTGGTGATGGTACGATGGGCTTTTGGGGGGTCGAGTTTTTGGGTCAGTGGGTTCGAATGGTCAATTTTGATCTGATCGAAATTTCTTCGATCTGGTTGATGCTTTGGGGTCTCGCGTGTTCGTGTGTGTGTGTGGGATGGACGCGGTGCTCATCGGTGGCCGGAGGAGCGTGGGTAGGTGCACGGTGCACGTGTGTGCACTGGGGAGGAAGGAAGGTAAATGACGTGATGAACTCGAAGAAAAAGAAAGAAGAGCAGAGGAAGGAGATTCACGCGAGAAGATTTTAGGGTTGTCTCGTGTTTCACCCATGTAAATCGCGTTGCTGTCTTCGGTTTTTAAGTGCTGATATTTGCTACCTGTAGCACTAAGTTGAAGGATATATTTAAGTTAAGCATTAATCAAGTTGAGGATGTTAACAGATTAATTTAAACTAAGATCTACTTAAATATTACTAAGCAAGTTTTACAGAAAATAAAACGAGTAAATGATTTAAACTCAAAGTTAATTATGATTGAAATAAATTTATAATTGTGATGTAATAGTAGTTCAAAATGTAATCGAATTTGTAATTAGGGAATTTAATGATGATCGTGTATAAAATCATCTGAAATCAAGATTTTAATCAATTATTTGAAATTGGTTAATTAACAAATCATAGATAACTGATTAAATAAATAATTAATGGTGGAACGATTAAGTTAATTAATAATAAAGGATTAATTAAGCAAATAATAATAATAAATTGTCTAATTAAGTTTTATAAATCAATAATTAAGGTTATTGATTAGTAATTAAGAATTAATTCATTAATTAAGTGTATACTTAATAGGTAATTAATGAATTGAAATAAGTTAATTTATTAGTAATTGATTAGTTATCGTAATTAATTAAGAATAATTGATTAAGATGATTTGTAATTGAATAACATTAATTAACTAAGATTATTGACTAATCTGTTTTGGAATAATCAGATGATTAATTGATATTGCTTAGAGATGTTTGGATTCTATTTGATGATTGAACTGTTGATATTTCTGATTGAGATGTCCTGTTTTAATTTGAGCAATGTTTACTGTAATTTATTATCTGTGATATGTACATCTGTGATTATGAATATGGGATAAGCGTTACAATTGGTTGTACCGCTTGTCAAAATATAAGCATTATAGTTTATACCGCTTATTAAATAGATTGTTGTATTTGAATCTGTGCTGAATGATGTTGCACGATTGTGTTGAACCCCTAGACCACACCATACACACACAAATATGGATTTCACGAGGAAATCGTTTAAGTCACAGATGTTTGAAATAGTTTTAAATTTGAATTTTTAAATTCAAATGTTTTGGAAATGGAATCGGAATAAATGTGAAAAGCTTTTGGAATGTATTTCAAAATAAAAATTTATTTTTAAATTACTTGATTAAGTTTTGGAATTTAAATAATTTGATTTAAATTTAAATTCAATACTTGAAATTGAATTCTATGATTTGAAATTAAGGATTAAAGATGTTATATTGGTTATATAGGGATTAAACCACTTTTAAGTATTGTTTTTGGGAATTTGAATTTAACCCAAGGATTTAAACTCGTATAAATGAATCAGATTTCCAAAATGAAAACTGTTGTTTTCAAATGATAAACACTTTTAGATAAGAACTGAGATTCCAGTTAATTAGGGGAATTTCAAGATTGAATAGAGAAATGATTTTCCTAAGTTATGAATGAATTCTTTTTGAAAGCTATGAATTAAATCTGTTTATTTTTAACAGATTTAAATTGATGATTTGTTTAAATCAAATTGAAATGAAATTGTTTTGAAGGTTATAAGTTAAATCTTTGATTTAAAGATTTAACGAGTTAATCGGATTGAAATGAAAATTGATTTGGAAAATCTGTAAATGAATCTTTTGTTTAAAAGATTAAATTGTGAAAATTGTTTAAACCGTTAAAGGTTGTGAAAATGAATCTTTTTGTTTAAAAATGGAAAATGGTAATTTATTAAAACCATTTGAAAGAAAGTTTTGAATTATTAAGTTGTGACTTAATTGAAATCCCATTATCCATTTGTTTTTGAAATATCGTGCTCACTATTCGGGTTAGCCGGGAAAGGACCTTTGGGTCGTATAACCCATTCCGAATATGTGATTCGACGTTATGGATAGCATTTGAAGACCGGTGATGAAGACCGGGTATTTGCGAAAGCGATAGGATGACCTATCGATTGTTTCTGCACCGAGTCGCGCCGGTATAGAAACTCCCTAAGTGATGGGAAATCCGATCGGGATCGTGAATATCTGGATTTGCAAGGACTTCTTTGTAAGTGCCTTCGGTTCTGTTCGAACCCAGAACAGACTTGTATGGATAGTATGTCTGACATTACAAATTGAGATATAAAGCCGATTTCTTTCAAATATATTTCTGTTGGTGGCGGAGAATTTATTCTTTTAGCTTAACACCCTTCTCTGAGACGTACGAGCTCAGAGGTTATATAGTTGAAGTTATCAGCAATATATTCCCAATTTGGTAATGTGACATGCTAAGTGTAGCTGTGAAATGATCATTGTGTTGATTATTTGTGATAGGATCATTTATTTGATCGTCTATCTTGGTGATCATTTCTATGATCATTTGTTGACCCAAAGCATGGCTTTTGTATAAAGTATGTTTTTGTGGACGTGACTTCGTCGAGCCTCACACCTCGTGAATGGTCAAAACAGGAAAGATGCGGCAAGGTTATGAGGGGTAGCTCCCTTTAGGGTATGTGCATTTCCTTCTGGAAAAGGGTGGTATCATGGTATGGAGCCCAGATACTTACTCATGTTGAAAACACTTTGTTATGATTGTGTGAATTGATTACGAGCGCTCGGTTAAAGGTCCTAAAGGACCGGGGGATGGCATACTCGTGTAGTAGTTACCTAGTGATAAAGGTAACCCGGCCTTGTGTTGGCAGAGAGCTGGTTAAGTTCTCGGGGACGTCCAGCCAGAGGCGTTTCCATGTGGCAATGGGAAGTTCCTTGGCCTGACCATTCGTTGGAAATCCAAAGAAACAATACGTGACTTGTACGGTTTTAGTTGTATAACCTGCTATGGAATGTGGCGGTAACCTGCTATTGAACATAGTTAGCTATAGTAGGCATACGATAATGGTCGTATGTTGGCTAAGATTTATATTCTACTTTCGAAATGAATTTTTCCTACACTATGCACTAGTAATAATATCAAATGTTTCTTTTAATGCGTATCAAGCATCTTTGACTATCATAAGGAGAAATCTCCTCCGATTCTGCGTTTGCATTGTGTGTGTGTGTGGGAGGCCTTATGGTAGTCTTATTTTTAAAAAGCATTGCGAATTGACTTTGAAAATCTTTTGTAGAATGTTTTAAAAGATAAACTGTTTTTGTTGCTCACGCCAGTCCCACGACTGATCCGGAGTTTATTGTTTTCTTTCCTAAACTCTGGGTGCTCATTATTTTCTACACGAGCAGTCTAGAGTTGGGTTTTACAGATAGTTAGATATAGTGGATTATCTGGAGTTAGTTCAGTCTTTGGATCGCACCAGTCTTGGTTATCTAGGTGCATTGTTATGGGGAGTTCGAGCTTCTGCTGGATTGATTCTTGGAAATGGAGTTGCAGTTTTTGGAGTTCTTCATTGAAGACTATCTCAGAGTTATATTGTTGCACTGCTAGATGTTATCTATCGTTTTCTTTCCGCTGCTATTTTATTGTATCATATCTCTGATGTATATTGATATTCATTGTATCGTTCTGTTGTATCAGATATTGTATATCAGTGTATTATTCTTTTTATTCCGCTGTGTTGTATACTTAATGTTGTTATAAGCTCCGGCGAATCGGGTTTGAACGGTCGAATCTATGGCATTCGAATACAATTTGAAGTATGGATGTTGATTTTCGAGCGGGTAAAATCCGTCTCGTTACACTTGGTATCAGAGCTAAGGGTTGAACTTTAGCTCAGGAGTGTAACACATTAAGTAACTCATTAGAGATAGGGTGAAGTATATCCTAGAATGAGTAATCCTTAAGATATCCGTTTGAATGCCTCAGTAAATTCTCTTACTATCTACTAATAGTGAGTATGAGTGCAAGAAAAGAACGAGATAGGGGACAAGTAAATACGACTATAATTAGTCAAAACTCTATAACAACGGTGGAAATAACTTTCTCTATCAATTTTCTTTGATTCGTTTCCAAATTCTTTTGATTGATTCATGACGGTTACAGAAAGAAGTTTCGGTGTAATGAAGGCCTACGAATCGTTGTAGGAAATTCTTACTTCGTATCTTCATCGGTTTCCTATCAGTTTTGATTTTAAACTTTAATGAATAAATTTGAAATTTGAATTTGAAATTTGAGTAAATTGGAAATTTTGAATGAATTAGAAATTTTAAATTGAGTTAAATTGATTAATAGAATATGAAGAATGATTAGAATTGTATTGATAAAATGATTTTGTTTAAAACCAAAATTTGAAATTTTATTATAATTTCTTGTATCTATTGTTGATATTCTGATTTGGTAAGCCAAACGCAGAATTGATATCCAGTTTGATCTGAAAAGATATTTCTCTATCTTTCATCTATCTGTGTTGTTTTCGTGCCTGCGAATTTCGAGGACGAAATTTTTTTAAGAGGGGAAGTCTGTAACGACCCTAGATTTTTTTATTTAATTTAAATTGATAATTAAATGAAATTTTGAATAAAAATTTATAAAATTAATTATAAAGGGCAGCGAGTTTCCCCGATTCAAATAGAAATTTTATTAAGTCGTATGAATTTGTAAATTTGTATATATGTGAATATATATGTATATATTGGATTTTAAATAAATTCTTAAATAAATGATTTTTGAAAAATAAATAATATACTTTAGACATAAGTATAGAAAATAAATAAATAAATTGATTTAAATTTTTATAAATGATGATAATTTGAGTTATATAAAATATATGTGTACAAAGAAAAATGTAAAACAATAATTTTTAAAGTAAAATTTATGATAAATATTTAAACTAAAAATAGAAGTAAAATAAATATTTGAGTTATAAATAAAGATAAATAAAAGTTAAGTATCGAACCAAATAAATAAAATAACAAACAAATACATGAGTATTAGCAATAAATGTTTGAGTAAATTTGAATTTAATATATAGAAAATATGAACTACAAACAAAGTATATTTATAATGTAAATCTATGTATAACAAGACATGCAAGTCAATGAAATATTTAAGTTAGAAGTGTAAATAAATCCATACAAGATAAATTATAAAATATAAATTAAACACATTGAACAAAATATAATAACATTTAATGTCATATTACAAAACAAGTAAAATAATATTTTTAGTTAACAATAGAAAATTATTCATATTCCAAAGTATAAGTTAAATATAAAATGAATTAAACTATAAAATAAATACTTAAGTTAAAAAGTATATGTTTTTACATAAGTAATAAAGCAAAGTTGTATAAATAATGTAGGCTGTAAAGAAAATCAAATATGAACAAAACAAAGAAAATGATTTGCAGCCACCAAACTGCATAATCAACAAGTTAAAAAGCAATATATGTTAAATTATAAAGCAAGTACAAATATAAGCATGGAATGAAACAAGTAAACAATTAATATCTTAGGCTAGTACATAGACAATTAATGTTTGCATCTTTAGCATATCAAAGAAGAATTTTCAGCCGACATAAATAATGTAAAGATACCTTTAGTACAAGGAAAATATAATATTACCCTGTACAAGATATTGTATACCATACCCATTGTAATATATATATAATATACATATATAACATACTGTAAACACTCTCCCCTATATATATCATTCAACTCAACCAAGAAAAATATATATGTAAGTACAAAGCAAATTGACTTGCTGTAAACAAAATGAGGAACACATATGCAATAGGCAAGCAAGAAAATAATAAGTAACCCAAGTGTTAACATAAGCATGAAGTATAAAGTAAGTAACTATAGCAAAACAAAGAAGTACAAGCAAAGAAAAGATAAGTATATAGGCTGTAGCTTATAAAACCAATACATAATATCATCTCAGCAACTAAAATATTGAGCATATCAGCCGTAATAAAGAAAAGTAAGGCAAAAGAATGTTGCCTGTAAAAATGCAAAGCAAAATCATCTCAGCCCGTAACTATTGTACAAACAAACATTAATAATCCCTGTACAAACATTTTTCTCTACATGTATACCTCTATCCTATTTCATTCATTCACTAAAAGTTAAGCAAAACCAGAGAGAAAGAAAAAAAAAATATAAGAAGAAGAAGCTTTAGCCTGCAAAATTTCAAACTGCTGTTTCAACATAAATACAAATCAGTTCTTCTTTCCTGGAAATCAAGTGAGTAACCTCACTCTTAAATGATCAAGCATATATATATATCTGTTGAATATGCATCTTGAGTAAGTATGGACTGTGTAAATTTACTTATGTGTTCATTTTCGGGAAACACAAGTGAGTAGCATATTTTTTTTTTATAAAACTTAAAGGTATAAATATGTTGGTTATATATATCTTTGAATAAGTTGTGTATATATATATGGTTTTCTGGACAAATTTAAAAGCTGGAAGTATCTATACAGGCTATTGTCGTACAGGTTCTCTGTGTTGTGGTTTTAAACTCAAAATTCTTATTTAAGAAAATAAATTATTTACCCTCGTTCTATGTATTGTTTGGGCTTAAGTTTCAAACAAAAATCGGTTGTTATATCATAAATTAAAGATAAAAACAAATTTTAAAGAAGAACACACAGGTTAATAGCTCTGGAAAGCAAGAATACTGAGCAAGCTTGAAATATGTTGAGATACAAATGTTTTAATTCACAATTTCAAGCATATAAACTGAATTCTCTTACTTAAACTTGATTTTTAAAACAAACATCATGATTTTTAGGGCTAAGATAAAAGAGCAGTTGCGAGATGAACGAGATATGGTTTTGGGGGAAAATCTGATGATCGGCGTGTTAATTTTTGGCAAAATTTGGCATGGAGGTACTAGTATGATCGTAGAATCTAGGAAAAATACTGAAAAAAAATTCGAATGAGTAAATTTTTGGGTTGGATCGAAACTAGGGTTTAAGAGGGGTAATGGGTTTGGCTAGGTTGTCGAGGCAATGCGAGGGCATCAGGGAATTAGAGGCGATCGGACTAGGTGGGTTAGAGGCGTTGGGTGGTGGCGAAGCTTCAAAGACCAAGTTTCGAGGTGGCCGGTGGTCGTGGGTGATGGTACGATGGGTTTTTGGGGGGTCGAGTTTTTGGGTCAGTGGGTTCGAATGGTCAATTTTGATCTGATCGAAATTTCTTCGATCTGGTTGATGCTTTGGGGTCTCGCGTGTTCGTGTGTGTGTGTGGGATGGACGCGGTGCTCATCGGTGGCCGGAGGAGCGTGGGTAGGTGCACGGTGCACGTGTGTGCACTGGGGAGGAAGGAAGGCAAATGACGTGATGAACTCGAAGAAAAAGAAAGAAGAGCAGAGGAAGGAGATTCACGCGAGAAGATTTTAGGGTTGTCTCGTGTTTCACCCGTGTAAATCGCGTTGCTGTCTTCGGTTTTTAAGTGCTGATATTTGCTACCTGTAGCACTAAGTTGAAGGATATATTTAAGTTAAGCATTAATCAAGTTGAGGATGTTAACAGATTAATTTAAACTAAGATCTACTTAAATATTACTAAGCAAGTTTTACAGAAAATAAAACGAGTAAATGATTTAAACTCAAAGTTAATTATGATTGAAATAAATTTATAATTGTGATGTAATAGTAGTTCAAAATGTAATCGAATTTGTAATTAGGGAATTTAATGATGATCGTGTATAAAATCATCTGAAATCAAGATTTTAATCAATTATTTGAAATTGGTTAATTAACAAATCATAGATAACTGATTAAATAAATAATTAATGGTGGAACGATTAAGTTAATTAATAATAAAGGATTAATTAAGCAAATAATAATAATAAATTGTCTAATTAAGTTTTATAAATCAATAATTAAGGTTATTGATTAGTAATTAAGAATTAATTCATTAATTAAGTGTATACTTAATAGGTAATTAATGAATTGAAATAAGTTAATTTATTAGTAATTGATTAGTTATCGTAATTAATTAAGAATAATTGATTAAGATGATTTGTAATTGAATAACATTAATTAACTAAGATTATTGACTAATCTGTTTTGGAATAATCAGATGATTAATTGATATTGCTTAGAGATGTTTGGATTCTATTTGATGATTGAACTGTTGATATTTCTGATTGAGATGTCCTGTTTTAATTTGAGCAATGTTTACTGTAATTTATTATCTGTGATATGTACATCTGTGATTATGAATATGGGATAAGCGTTACAATTGGTTGTACCGCTTGTCAAAATATAAGCATTATAGTTTATACCGCTTATTAAATAGATTGTTGTATTTGAATCTGTGCTGAATGATGTTGCACGATTGTGTTGAACCCCTAGACCACACCATACACACACAAATATGGATTTCACGAGGAAATCGTTTAAGTCACGGATGTTTGAAATAGTTTTAAATTTGAATTTTTAAATTCAAATGTTTTGGAAATGGAATCGGAATAAATGTGAAAAGCTTTTGGAATGTATTTCGAAATAAAAATTTATTTTTAAATTACTTGATTAAGTTTTGGAATTTAAATAATTTGATTTAAATTTAAATTCAATACTTGAAATTGAATTCTATGATTTGAAATTAAGGATTAAAGATGTTATATTGGTTATATAGGGATTAAACCACTTTTAAGTATTGTTTTTGGGAATTTGAATTTAACCCAAGGATTTAAACTCGTATAAATGAATCAGATTTCCAAAATGAAAACTGTTGTTTTCAAATGATAAACACTTTTAGATAAGAACTGAGATTCCAGTTAATTAGGGGAATTTCAAGATTGAATAGAGAAATGATTTTCCTAAGTTATAAATGAATTCTTTTTGAAAGCTATGAATTAAATCTGTTTATTTTTAACAGATTTAAATTGATGATTTGTTTAAATCAAATTAAAATGAAATTGTTTTGAAGGTTATAAGTTAAATCTTTGATTTAAAGATTTAACGAGTTAATCGGATTGAAATGAAAATTGATTTGGAAAATCTGTAAATGAATCTTTTGTTTAAAAGATTAAATTGTGAAAATTGTTTAAACCGTTAAAGGTTGTGAAAATGAATCTTTTTGTTTAAAAATGGAAAATGGTAATTTATTAAAACCATTTGAAAGAAAGTTTTGAATTATTAAGTTGTGACTTAATTGAAATCCCATTATCCATTTGCTTTTGAAATATCGTGCTCACTATTCGGGTTAGCCGGGAAAGGACCTTTGGGTCGTATAACCCATTCCGAATATGTGATTCGACGTTATGGATAGCATTTGAAGACCGGTGATGAAGACCGGGTATTTGCGAAAGCAATAGGATGACCTATCGATTGTTTCTGCACCGAGTCGCGTCGGTATAGAAACTCCCTAAGTGATGGGAAATCCGATCGGGATCGTGAATATCCGGATTTGCAAGGACTTCTTTGTAAGTGCCTTCGGTTCTGTTCGAACCCAGAACAGACTTGTATGGATAGTATGTCTGACATTACAAATTGAGATATAAAGCCGATTTCTTTCAAATATATTTCTGTTGGTGGCGGAGAATTTATTCTTTTAGCTTAACACCCTTCTCTGAGACGTACGAGCTCAGAGGTTATATAGTTGAAGTTATCAGCAATATATTCCCAATTTGGTAATGTGACATGCTAAGTGTAGCTGCGAAATGATCATTGTGTTGATTATTTGTGATAGGATCATTTATTTGATCGTCTATCTTGGTGATCATTTCTATGATCATTTGTTGACCCAAAGCATGGCTTTTGTATAAAGTATGTTTTTGTGGACGTGACTTCGTCGAGCCTCACACCCCGTGAATGGTCAAAACAGGAAAGATGCGACAAGGTTATGAGGGGTAGCTCCCTTTAGGGTATGTGCATTTCCTTCTGGAAAAGGGTGGTATCATGGTATGGAGCCCAGATACTTACTCATGTTGAAAACACTTTGTTATGATTGTGTGAATTGATTACGAGCGCTCGGTTAAAGGTCCTAAAGGACCGGGGGATGGCATACTCGTGTAGTAGTTACCTAGTGATAAAGGTAACCCGGCCTTGTGTTGGCAGAGAGCTGGTTAAGTTCTCGGGGACGTCCAGCCAGAGGCGTTTCCATGTGGCAATGGGAAGTTCCTTGGCCTGACCATTCGTTGGAAATCCAAAGAAACAATACGTGACTTGTACGGTTTTAGTTGTATAACCTGCTATGGAATGTGGCGGTAACCTGCTATTGAACATAGTTAGCTATAGTAGGCATACGATAATGGTCGTATGTTGGCTTAGATTTATATTCTACTTTCGAAATGAATTTTTCCTACACTATGCACTAGTAATAATATCAAATGTTTCTTTTAATGCGTATCAAGCATCTTTGACTATCATAAGGAGAAATCTCCTCCGATTCTGCGTTTGCATTGTGTGTGTGTGCGGGAGGCCTTATGGTAGTCTCATTTTTAAAAAAGCATTGCGAATTGACTTTGAAAATCTTTTGTAGAATGTTTTAAAAGATAAACTGTTTTTGTTGCTCACGCCAGTCCCACGACTGATCCGGAGTTTATTGTTTTCTTTCCTAAACTCTGGGTGCTCATTATTTTCTACACGAGCAGTCTAGAGTTGGGTTTTACAGATAGTTAGATATAGTGGATTATCTGGAGTTAGTTCAGTCTTTGGATCGCACCAGTCTTGGTTATCTAGGTGCATTGTTATGGGGAGTTCGAGCTTCTGCTGGATTGATTCTTGGAAATGGAGTTGCAGTTTTTGGAGTTCTTCATTGAAGACTATCTCAGAGTTATATTGTTGCACTGCTAGATGTTATCTATCGTTTTCTTTCCGCTGCTATTTTATTGTATCATATCTCTGATGTATATTGATATTCATTGTATCGTTCTGTTGTATCAGATATTGTATATCAGTGTATTATTCTTTTTATTCCGCTGTGTTGTATACTTAATGTTGTTATAAGCTCCGGCGAATCGGGTTTGAACGGTCGAATCTATGGCATTCGAATACAATTTAAAGTATGGATGTTGATTTTCGAGCGGGTAAAATCCGTCTCGTTACATAATAATAATTTATTTTAATTAGTTATATAGTGATAGTAAATCACTTATAATAATTTTATAAAGATATATAATTTATTTGAAAATGTAAGAAAATTCATATCGCCTTAAACAATAATTTTTGTAAACAATTGTTTAATATTAATTTATATAATTTTATAAATCAAATATGATCATTTTAATTAATTCAAAATGATAAGAAATTAGTTTTCAATTTTTTTTATATTTATATGTAATTTAGTTAAAAGTGAAAATGTGAACGGAAATCGCCTTTCCGATTTTCAACGGTTTAACTAACGAAAGTTGTCCAAAGTTGTTTCAATCTTGTTTATATGTCTTATGCACATATATAATGTAACATCCCGCCTTTTCGCACGCTTTAAATCGACACACGTGTCAATTCAAACCATACGGAAGGACGGATTGTTATGGGGTAAATAAGATAAACACGGAGAAGATTAAGAAAGAAGAAAAAAAACAAAATAGAATCTTGCAGCAGAACGATAAAATATAATAATAAATATACAGTTCATAAACTGTTTACAAAACATTTGATTTTTATTTATACAATAAATATCAGAGTTCACATACCAATAAATATCAATGCAGCGGAATCGAATGGTATAGTGGAATAATATAATAGATAGTAATACTACAAATCTTCGTCTTCGTCCTCCAGAATAAAATCTTCAAATTCTGAAACGCTCGGACTGACCCGAGCGAATTGAAAAGACAAAACACTCGAGTCAGAACTAAGAGATCTTATGTAAGTTAAATCAACAGAGATAAATATGAGTGCAGTAACTTAAGAGATGCTCGGGATTTACATCTCCTAAGGATCCGTTAAACTATCTACTATGTAGTATATTTCGCTATTATACTAGTGTCTGTTATCCTATTTTTTGGTCAAAACTGGAATATCAATGTTGTGTGCATTTCCACCACGACCGGAGCAAGAAGAAGCAAGCAAGCATACATAAGTCAGGGATTTCACTCAAGGTTCAAATATAAAAGTTCATTCGGTGAAGCCATGCGAGAGTCCATTCGGTGGTCAAGTTTCGAGTTTCACTCGACATTAGAGGTTAAGGCTTCATTCGGCAGCTTCATCCGGCATTCCCAATGCCAAAGTCCATTCGGCATTCCCAACCCCCCAAGCCAAGCCGAACCAACTCACCTCTCATCTACCACCGAATCACCACAACTCCATGCACTACCGGACTAACTACTACCGGACCAACTCCATGCCAAGCCAATCCACTCACCACCGAATCATGTCCCACCGAACCAAACCAAGACCGAACCATCCAACTCCGAACCAGGTGACCACCAAACTAAGGCTTCTCCATCCTTCTCTCCAAGCACGACCGAACCAAGCTCCGCCGAACCAGATGTGCCAGTCCAGATTGCATCAGCCCAGGCCCGCCAGCAGCTATAAACATCCAAGACCCCTGCCCCCGGCCTCACTCTATAAATAGAGGGGCAGGGGTACAACAATGGCAGACAAGTTTGAGAGTTCAAGCTTGGAAGGAACTCTCAAACAACTTTAGATACTTGTAATCAAAGCTTTGTACTTGTAATCTGAAGAGAAAAAGGAGAATAACATATAAAGTGGACGTAGGCACGTTCTGGCCGAACCACTATAAATCTGTGTGTCTTTTACAGTTTAGTCCCTGCTTTTTATATATTTGCATAAATCACCCAAATCACTAAATACAACATAAAATCAACCAACTCATACGACTTTGGGTGTTTGCGACCATTTTTTACGCAAACATTTTGGTGCTTTAACTGAGAAGAACCAGCTCCCGCTACATCGGATAGAAGTTGAATTTGAAAATCTAAGAGTTCAGATCTAAGAGTTATGACGAGACAAACAAGTAGAAGGCAAAGGCCAGAGAGAAGTGAACACCAAGGAAGTCAAGAGGCCTCCTCAGGAGGGAATCAAGCGTCAATCTTCATCACTAGGGATGAGATGGAGGTCATGATGAGAAGACAAGAAGAGATGATCCAGAACTTACTTCAACAAATTGGGCAAATTGGAGCACAAATCCAAGGAGCAACTGGGGTTCAGAACGGGGCAGGACCATCTGGCGCAGCACCAGAGCTAGGGGGCACTCACGCAGAGCATGTTGATCCGACCCCGGGAAGTGAGATGGGGGCATCCGAACCACCTGGTAGCAATAGAGGAATGAACGTTCAGCCAGGGAGGCATACACATGAAAACTCCCGCGGACTTGGGGGGCAGGTCGAAGACAGTGAACGAGAACTACAGCTTGGAGACAATGACAGATTAGCAGAGATGGTTAGAAGAGCTATGAGAGGCGGTTTAGTAAACAGAGACTTGGAAGATGTAAACAGGAGTCCTTTTTCTTCTGCGATTAGGATGGCTAGGAACCCACCAGAATTCAAGCTACCATCATTGGACATGTACAACGGGAAAACGGACCCCACGGTCCACCTAACGAAGTATATGAGACATATGGAAGTGCTGGGGGCATCAGAGGAGGTTATGGCCCGGTGCTTTCCACTGTATTTGACGGACATTGCAGCGTTATGGTTTAGGCAACTGGAGAGCGGCTCCATAGGAACATGGGCAGACTTAACTGAGAGATTCATGAGGCAATTCAGGGTTCATATTGCGAGACCCAAGAATGTGATGACTTTGGCAACCTTGAAACAGAAAACTGGAGAGACTTTGAGGAGCTTTCTAACGCGATTTAATGCGGCGGCAGCATCAGTGGATCGACCAGATCCATCTATGGTCATGATGGTAGCTGTATCTGGAATAGCTGGTAATACAGAGTTCAAGAATTCATTAACCAAGGACCCGCCTATGAATCTGGGAGAGTTCTATCATGAGGCTGAAAAGTTTCTGCGTTTGGAAGATGCTAGTGCAGAAAGAGAGGAAGAAGATGACGTTTACGTAATCAAGAGCGGAAACCCACCTGGAAAGGGTGCGGAGACTAGCAAAGGAAAAAGAAAGGCTGAGGATAATGATGACAGGACAAAGTGGCTACGAAGAGAACCACGCTTCACCACCTATTCAGAGCTGAATGAGAGTTTGAAATGGATTTACCAGGATACCAAGGGGTAGGTTCTGTATCGTAGACCAATGCGAAGGGATCCAACCTCTGACGAAAGAAAATCAGATAAGTTTTGTGTATTTCATGAACTGAATGGTCATAACACTAATGATTGTAGGCATTTGAAGGACGAGGTAGAAGGGCATATCAGGAACGGTATGCTCCTTCAGTATGTGAGGAGGCGAACTCCAGCGGTGGAGCCAGAGCGACCGCCCCCTACGTCAGCTAGAGGTGACCCTGGATCAAGGCACCATTTGATTATCCATTGATTGCTTGATTAAAATAACGATGAACAGGTCGTAAGCTTCCACTAACGCAATTAAATCGTTTACACATGTACGAGATCGCGAACGATCTCCAGGCATGCTCTGAATGATCATTGACTGCTTCGGAGTGGGAACTTACACTTTGACATCCTTGCTTTGCTTTTGTTTCGATTTGAACATTTGAATTCTTCCTGTTTGGACATTTCTGCTGTAAGGTACTATTGCTTTAACATTTACAATTCTATGAAAAAATTATTTACTTGTATGCCCGTTGGATCGCGAGCGGTCCACGAGCACCTATTGCATGGCAACGAACTGCCGAAGTCTTTGATTCGAAAAATTCCCCCAAACAATGACTCCAACACTGATAATATTAAGTCCCCCCGGGCACATTCATTCGCCTCGAACGGCACCCGACTTCGAACAGTCACAACTCGCCTCGAACGGCACTCGACTTCGAACAGTCACAATTCGCCTCGAACGGCACCCGACTTTGAACAGTCACAACTCGCCTCGAACGGCACCCGACCGCGAACGGTCACAAACTCGCCTCGAACGGCACAACTCGCCTCGAACGGCACAACTCGCCTTACCTCAAATGGCTCGATCGCGAACGGTCGTCATTTGAGGTCCGCCACCTGATCACTGACTGTTACGCCTTACCTCAAATGGCTTGATCGTGTACGGTCATCATTTGAGGACCACCACTTGACCGCGCACTGTCGCACTTTACCTCGAATGACTCGATCCCGAATGGTCGTCATTTGAAGTTGAGCGCTTGACCTTGAACGGTCACATTTCACCGAAGATGACTCGATCCCGAACGATCGACGCATGGATTTACACGCTTGACCGCGCAAGGTCGCACTTCACCTCAAATGACTCGATCACGAACGATCGTCATTTGAAGTTAGGCGCTTGACCATGAACGGCCGCGCTTCATCCCAAATAGCTCGATTCCGAATGATCGTCATTTGAGGACATGTAAAACTACCAAGCTCTTTACAGGACATCAACGGAATATGAACATCCAGCTCATGGCATTACAAAACACGCCTTCCTATAGCAAGGCATATTTTGGGGGGTAAAGTGTTATCCATTTTTTGGTCAAAACTGGAATATCAATGTTGTGTGCATTTCCACCACGACCGGAGCAAGAAGAAGCAAGCAAGCATACATAAGTCAAGGATTTCACTCAAGGTTCAAATATAAAAGTTCATTCGGTGAAGCCATGCGAGAGTCCATTCGGTGGTCAAGTTTCGAGTTTCATTCGGCATTAGAGGTTAAGGCTTCATTCGGCAGCTTCATCCGGCATTCCCAATGCCAAAGTCCATTCGGCATTCCCAACCCCCCAAGCCAAGCCGAACCAACTCACCTCTCATCTACCACCGAATCACCACAACTCCATGCACTACCGGACTAACTACTACCGGACCAACTCCATGCCATGCCAATCCACTCACCACCGAATCATGTCCCACCGAACCAAACCAAGACCGAACCATCCAACTCCGAACCAGGTGACCACCAAACTAAGGCTTCTCCATCCTTCTCTCCAAGCACGACCGAACCAAGCTCCGTCGAACCAGATGTGCCAGTCCAGATTGCATAAGCCCAGGCCCGCCAGCAGCTATAAACATCCAAGACCCCTGCCCCCAGCCTCACTCTATAAATAGAGGGGCAGGGGTACAACAATGGCAGACAAGTTTGAGAGTTCAAGCTTGGAAGGAACTCTCAAACAACTTTAGATACTTGTAATCAAAGCTTTGTACTTGTAATCTGAAGAGAAAAAGGAGAATAACATATAAAGTGGACGTAGGCACGTTCTGGCCGAACCACTATAAATCTGTGTGTCTTTTACAGTTTAGTCCCTGCTTTTTATATATTTGCATAAATCACCCAAATCACTAAATACAACATAAAATCAACCAACTCATACGACTTTGGGTGTTTGCGACCATTTTTTACGCAAACAGTGTCTAATTGTAAAATAAACTTACTCTTAAATGGTTGTTAAGTGGTTTTCGGAGTTGGCAGAGAGTATGACAACTTCCGATCCCGGTCTCTTCAACAACCAAACATTATTATAACACCGCGGTCTTATCAAAATAGTTTTACTTTCAAAACCAGAATATATACACATTTCAAAACCATATAATACGATACCATTTTTCGTTTTCAAAACCAAATAAATTTGATATCATTTATAAACCCAAATCAGTATAATATCATCTTTATTTCACATATATCTTTTCCAAAATCATACTACTTTAAAATTTATAATATCTGAAACCCAAACATTTGATTATAACTTTCAAAACATAATACTTCGAAATTCATAGCTTTAAAACCATAACTTTCAAAACTTAAATGGTTTGGATATTCAACAGTATATAAAATAAAACAGTTGAATTTAAAATTTCTTTATAAAGTAAATAATTTCCGTGCCTTTACAATTTTATTTACTTTAAATTCAGTCTAAACCCATAACCTTTAAATTCACTTTCAGTTTGAATAAAAACACTTCGATTTCAATATTTTCAAACTTTGAGTATTTAATAAATTTCAAAACTAAGGTTGGGAATTTCTATTGAACAATTCATTGTCGTATTATTTAGTATTGAAACGTTTACATAACAGATCCATAACCATTTAAAATAAAACCCAATTTATTAACACTAATTATTTCCTTCCATTTATTTATACTTGAATTATTCATTTAATTTATCTTGAATAAAAATCCAGTTATAAATATCATACCTTTAAAATTTCCAAGATTAATAAGTTTACACCAACCTGTGGAGTTTAATTTTTAAATGAGCCCAATTCCAAATAAATTTCCAATTTAATTTCCAATCTTAATTGATTTGAACTATTTAAAACTCTATATATATACAATATCTTAAACCTGTACTTAATCATAAATATAAATTATCACACTCCATTTTTCAACTTATTTATTTCCATTTAATAAATTCATACATAGCTTAAATTCAATAATTTAACTATATATGCATATATAAAATAAGATTTTATATAAGATCAAAATTAATATTTATTAAACTGCATCCTATCCAAACCATAGAAATCATTTCAACAATAATTTTATATATATACCGTGGTGTCTGTATATAATTTTCTATCCTATAGTCAAGTGATACGGATATTTATCATTTCAATCCGCAAATTTAAAAATAAAAAAAATGAGGTTGTATATCATTTCAAACCGCAATACCGAATGAAATGAGAATGCATAATACCTTACAGTTTATATAATATAGAACACACCATCCATTCACCCAATATCAATCATCAACCAATTTTATTTCAATCATCATCAATTTAAACAAACATCAATAGAGCATATAAAATATAACACGTATCAGCGAACAATTTATATTCAAAATAAATAAATAACTATTTAACTAGCAGTTTATATGCGAAATAAATAAATTTTAACTGTCAATTTATATGCAATAATAAAATTAATTAACAGTTAAATTAAATAAATGCGATTTAACCGAGATAATGAAAAAATAATATGAAAAACAGTCATAAATAAATTTATACTCATATCTTAAATCAGTTTAACAAACATAAGAAAACTTAGAAGCTGTGAGTGGGTAAACACACTCACATTTTGAATTTAAATTGAATTAAAATTCAATTTAAACCCAAAAATTGGACAGTCTCCAAATTCGTCTAAGCCAGCGTCAAAAGATCCGGAATTTTATTACGATCCTAACAAAAAAATCGCGTGTGAAATGGAGTTCGTATGAGAAAGTTACACGCGTTAAATCGCTTGAAAACAAAATTAATTTAAACAAACAAATAAACATACCTAACAAAAATATAAGCCACGTCAACAAATGCTTTAGCACGCTACAGGACCTCGTTCTTCTCCAGTACGAAAAATGAAAAAAAATCATTTTTATAAAAGAATGCTTTTGGAGTTGCAAGAATAAGAGCTTTTGAATATGAGGTGTTAGGAGAAACAAAATGTAGAAGAAGAAATAAGATGTAGGTTATTTATAATTAGGAAATGAATGTGGAGGAACAAAAATAAATATCACGTTTTATTATTAAAGTTTCAGGCATTAATAAAAGATAAGGGAATGTACGTAGGAATGGAAAAGTTTGCAAATGAAAGTAGAATTTTGTACGCATTTAGGTTTTTATCTACGCAAAATAAAATATTTATACTTACCTTAAAAATGAGAACGTTCAATTTTGTTTTCTCAAAATGATCTTTTATTTCCATTAAAAAACCTTTTTTGTTTAACACAAAACGCGCGTTTCTTTTATTAAATCTATTAATTGCAATCAACGTTTCCTTTCTTTCTAATTGAAAATTTTGAATTACATTAATTGCAGTTACTTACACAGTTAGATTTTAAAACAGACAACTAAAATGGATAAAGAAATAGAACAATTGTTTATTTAAACATGTTTATAAATTTATTGTTTATACACAAGCGTAATAAATAGATTATTTTCCTATTCTTGTAATCAGTCTATAAGCTAAAACACAGTTCAAATAAATATATATTTCTTTCTTTAAAATCAATCTTTCTGTTCTTATTATAATGAAATTAAACGTACATTCACAGATGAAACATTCAATTTATTTGATGTAGAATTTTCTTTTTATTAAATCAAACTTTTCCTCTATTTTCACAAAACATATGCTGCTTTTATTTGCACCTATTAATTTACAAGTAGTATTCTCTCTCCTATTAATTGGAAATTTTCAATTACATTAATTTCACTTGATTAGGTTTTAAAATGGACTAAATGAATGTAATGAGAAGTATAACAATTATTTCCTATCTAATAGTAATTTAAACATATTAATACACTATTCGCTAGAAACAGTAATTATATACATTTCTTACTAAATAATAGTTTCTCATCTTTACTAAATGAATGTTTACTCTTTTACTAAACTTATTCATTCTTATTCTTTATTAACATTTATTATTATAATCACCGTTATTAATTACATTCAAACAATGTCATTAAATATACCCGATGTATGTTATCATTTTTTTTATCTTACTGTAATACATGTTATTAGTAGAAGTTCAAATTAAGATCATAAACATATTCTTAACATATGTTAACAAAAATAAAATCATAAATTTTTATTATTTTACCACTTACATTCCTTACTACAATTAGCCTTTGATATTCCTATCCATTAATTACACAAATAACATAGTTAATATTTGTTTGTCTTTCACTACATTAATACTTCTATATACATCTTAGATTTGTATCAACGGTTATTTTTTTAAATGTGAATATTGTCAATTACGCGTATTAATTAAGGTTTTAAACTCAATTAACAAAGTTTCCTAAGTCCAATCCCTTTTTACCAAATTTGACAATCCCTAACCATTCGTACTACATTCCCTGTAAATGTAATATGTTTGCGTAAAAAATGGCCGCAAACACCCAAAGTCGTGAAAGCACCAGTGTATGAATATAATTCAGCGATATTCAAACACAAATTACAGATCTCAGCAAATAACCCAAATATGTTTGCACAAAAGATGATCAAACAACTCCAAGTCGTATGAATTAGTTGATTTTATGTTGTTCGTATTGATTTAGGTGGTGTATGCAAATACGTAAAAAGTAGGGGCTAAACTGTAAAAGACACACAGATTTATAGTGGTTCGGCCAAAGTGTGCCTACGTCCACTTTATATGTTATTCTCCTTTTCCAATCCGATTACAAGTACAAAGCTTGTAGTACAAGTGTATGAAAGTTGTTTGAAAGTTCCTTCCAGGTTTGAGCTCTCAAACTTGTCTGCCATTGTTGTACCCCTGCCCCTCTATTTATAGAGTGAGGCTGGGGGCAGGGGTCTTGGATGTTTATAGCTGCTGGTGGGCCTGGGCTGATGCGATCTGGACCGGCAGCGTTCTGGTTCGGCAGCGAGTGGTAACATGGGTGATTCGGCAGGTAGTGGAGATAGGGGTTCGGTGGTAGGTTGGATCGGTGGTAACATGGTTCGGTGGGAGCATGGTTCGGTGGTAGCATGGTTCGGTGGTTGGTTGGATCGGTGGTAACATGGGAGTTGGTTCGGTAGTGGCATGGTTCGGTGGTTGGTTGGATCGGTGGTAACATGGGAGTTGGTTCGGTAGTGGCATGGTCCGGTCATGAATGGTCCGGTAGGGTATTGGAGAGGTGAAGTATGGTGGACCGGTATGGCTGGTCCGGCTACCGAATGATATATGCCGAATGGCTTGCCTTTGCCGAATGGGGCTCTATTTGCCGAATGAACTCGGGGACTCCGAGTGTTGAATGCACTTCTGCCTTGCTTCCAATCGATTTTCAATCCCGACCTCCATCATTCCTTGCCAATTTGTCGATATTCCAGTTTTGACCAAAAAAATGGGATAACACTTTGCCCCCCAAAACATGCCTTGTGATAACAAGGCGTGTTTTGAATAGTTCCGAATCCAATATCCAAAGTTCATAGCCACATTGCCAGAGTAGATCATCCTTGACTGCTCCGAGTCGATATCCAGTTCCAAATCCAACAACCAAAGCTTGAGCCAATTCCATGTCCATCCGAACTCGACAACCGAGTCCCAAACCATCCTTATCCAATAGCCAACAACCGAATCCAGGACCTCTTTGGGTCGATGTCCAAATTTATAACCTCTCCGGGCTCTTGCCAAGCGCAATCCACACTTGACGGTCGTGATCCAGTGTCCCTGGGCGTTGAGCTAACCTCCTTGTGTTCTTGTCGAGCGTAATTCACACTTGACGATCTTGGTCCAGTGTCCCTGGACGTTGAGCTAACCTCCTTGTGTTCTTGTCGAGCGTAATTCACACTTGACGATCTTGGTCCAGTGTCCCTGGACGTTGAGCTAACCTCTCCGGGTTCTTGCCAAGCGCAATTCGCACTTGACGATCTTGGTCCAGTGTCCCTGGACGTTGAGCTAACCTCTCCGGGTTCTTGCCAAGCGCAATCCACACTTGACGACCTTGGCCCAGTGTCCCTGGGCGCTGTACAATGCCATGGCTTAAGTCCTAAGCCGAATCCCGGTCTCTCCGGACCCTTGCCGAGCATAGTCCATACTCAACGACCTGAAAATAACGATTGATAATATAGGGCCTAAGTCCTAGGCCGAATCCTGGTCACTCCGGACCCTTGCCGAGCATAGTCCATACTCGACGACCTGAATGAGTCAATTTACCACGTTCGGGCAAAGCGACTCACCCCTTGTCAGGCATAATCCATACCTGACGACCGTTTATCAAAAGTCAGATAAAAATCCAATCAAAATCCAATTCAACATCCAAATCCAAAATCCAAATCCAAAATCCAAATCCAAAATCCAAATCCAAAATCCGAATCCAAAACCAGAAAACCAGAAATCCAACCCAGCATCCAAAACCGAAAACGATCATCCAAAGGAAAATCCAAATCAAAAAGCAAGAAAAACCAGGAGCTCAATCGAAGCTCCAAAATCGAAAACCAAAAAGAAAAGCAGTGTCCAATCCAAAAGCAAAAGATAAATTTCACAAACCACAGCATCGCAATTTATTATCATTCAGAGCATGCCTAGGGGCTATCTCCGTCCCCGTACATGTGTAAATGACTTGGTTGCTTGCCAATAGTTTGCTACTTATTTCATATTAACCTGGTCAAGGGATGATCAACCGACCATCATTCCTGGGCCTCCCACCATCGTAGCTTGAGGTAGGCGGCAGTTGCTCCTGCCTCGCCGTTGCATCCCGAGGTCCAACATATTGTGGCAGTTGTCCATTCCTTACATGTTCCTCAATTATGTCCTTTAAGTGCCTGCAGCTGTTGGTGTCGTGTCCATCCAAATCATGGAAGAGGCAGTGCCTTCCTGATGTCCTTTCCCGTTCTGTTGGTTCTCTCCTAGCCGGCCTCCGGTAGTGAAGGCGATTTCGAGTATCCAGGTATATCCGTTCCAGTGTTTCGTTCAATCCTGTGTATGTGGAAAACTTTGGATCCTTCCATTGCTTCCTAGCATTTCCAGAATCATCGTCCAACTTCCTTTTTCCTTTGTTTTTATCCGAACCATTGCTGGATGGTCCTCCCCCTTCAACTGCATTAACCTTTTTCAATTTTAAATCCGTACTCGCATCTTCTTGTCGAAGGAACCTTTCTGCCTCATGAAAGAATTCGTCGAGATTCCGTGGGGGATCTCGTATCAGAGATACCTTGAAATCCGAGTTCTCCCTGACTCCTGATACTGCTGCCATTAAAACCATCGATGGATCGGGCCGATCCACCGAAGCAACTGCGGCACTGAATCGAGTTAGAAAAGCTCTAAGCGATTCATCCATCCTTTGCCTTACCGATGTCAATGTCATCACGTTCTTCGGTCTCTTGACATGAACCCGAAACTGTCCCAGAAACCTTTCCACCAATTCCCTCCAAGTCCCGATAGATCCTTCTTCCAGCTGCCTGAACCACATCGCAGCTAAGTCCGTCAAGTACAAAGGGAAGCATCGGGCCATCACCTCCTCTGATGCCCCCAGCACCTCCATGTGTCTAGTGTATCTCATCAAGTGATCCGTAGGGTCTTCCTTGCCATTGTATACCTCCACGCTAGGTAGCTTGAACTTAGGTGGGTTCTGAGCCATCCTTATTTCCCGAGTGAACGGACTCCTGTTTACTCCTTCCAAGTCTCCGTTGGTCAAACCACCTCGCACAGTCTTCCTGATTATATCTACCAATCCACCGTTGTCTGTCGGGGGTTGCCCCCGAGGGAACTCCGGTACATACTCTTCGTGTGGCTCGTTAGCAGCAACGTTGGTTCTAGCCTGTTGAACTCCTTCCAAAGGTTCTCCTGTGTTGAATCCCGTGGGCCTGCCCCCAAGCCCTTGTTGATTGCTACCTGGCTCCGTATCTTGTCCTTCGTTGGGTTCCATAACCCTAGCTTCTTGTCCTGCATCCATAGCCGTTGTAGCTGCTCCTAAATTCTGCATCCCTGCAGCTCTCATTTGCTCCAAGAAAGTTTGCATCATTTCCTGTTGACTTTTCAGCAACCTCTCTTGCAGTGAATTTGTTATGGCTTCCATTTCATCCCGGGTTATGTAGATCGAAGCCGGTCCTTCCTCACCTCCGGAGGATGCTTGTTGACTTCCTCCTTGTTGGCTTCTCTCAGCCCTTAGCCTTCTACTGTTTTGCCTAGTCATCGTCTTCCAAATCTAAACCTCTATCCGATGTAGCGGGAGCTGGTTCCTCTCAATGAAAGCACCAAAATGTTTGCGTAAAAAATGGCCGCAAACACCCAAAGTCGTGAAAGCACCAGTGTATGAATATAATTCAGCGATATTCAAACACAAATTACAGATCTCAGCAAATAACCCAAATATGTTTGCACAAAAGATGATCAAACAACTCCAAGTCGTATGAATTAGTTGATTTTATGTTGTTCGTATTGATTTAGGTGGTGTATGCAAATACGTAAAAAGTAGGGGCTAAACTGTAAAAGACACACAGATTTATAGTGGTTCGGCCAAAGTGTGCCTACGTCCACTTTATATGTTATTCTCCTTTTCCAATCCGATTACAAGTACAAAGCTTGTAGTACAAGTGTATGAAAGTTGTTTGAAAGTTCCTTCCAGGTTTGAGCTCTCAAACTTGTCTGCCATTGTTGTACCCCTGCCCCTCTATTTATAGAGTGAGGCTGGGGGCAGGGGTCTTGGATGTTTATAGCTGCTGGTGGGCCTGGGCTGATGCGATCTGGACCGGCAGCGTTCTGGTTCGGCAGCGAGTGGTAACATGGGTGATTCGGCAGGTAGTGGAGATAGGGGTTCGGTGGTAGGTTGGATCGGTGGTAACATGGTTCGGTGGGAGCATGGTTCGGTGGTAGCATGGTTCGGTGGTTGGTTGGATCGGTGGTAACATGGGAGTTGGTTCGGTAGTGGCATGGTTCGGTGGTTGGTTGGATCGGTGGTAACATGGGAGTTGGTTCGGTAGTGGCATGGTCCGGTCATGAATGGTCCGGTAGGGTATTGGAGAGGTGAAGTATGGTGGACCGGTATGGCTGGTCCGGCTACCGAATGATATATGCCGAATGGCTTGCCTTTGCCGAATGGGGCTCTATTTGCCGAATGAACTCGGGGACTCCGAGTGTTGAATGCACTTCTGCCTTGCTTCCAATCGATTTTCAATCCCGACCTCCATCATTCCTTGCCAATTTGTCGATATTCCAGTTTTGACCAAAAAAATGGGATAACATAATATTTAATAGATTTTATTTCAAACTAACGTACAACTTAACTTCCCTTAATTGAGATCTGATTCCCAAATTTTTAATTAACATACTAAATGAATAAATAACCTAAATAAAGGGTCACCTACTCACTTTCTTTCATTAATAAGTTTACTACTTGCCCACCCAGGTATAAATCCCATATATAACACTAATTAATTTCCAATAATACTGCATTATCCAATTATCATAAATTTGTTCAATATATACTCCTTTTTACTTATAAATAACTTATGTTCTCTGTGAATTCTCATTCACTCTTCCGTTACTAAAATTAAAAATCATTAAGTAACGTTTCCTCCATAACAGTATTAAAATTACTTAACATTCAAGAGGACTTTATTTCAAATAAATTGATTGACCAATAAATTAGGTAATATATAATAATTGTTATTATACCCTTAAGATTTACGCTTGTTCTTTTCTATTTGGTTTATAGCCTAAGGTAATATAACCAATCTAACTCCATAAATAAACCTATTTTATTACCCAAATTATACATAAATTTATTACCTTTTACATCCCACTATAAATCAGTGTAACCATTAATACCGCCCATATTATCATTCCTTACACAATACTGATCTTATTTAATTACATTAACTATCTATTTTGTACAATAACTAAATGTTTACACTTGTTACTTATATTTAGTTTTATAACCAAACGTATCATGCTTAAATAAAATGAATTGGAGTTTCATTTAGATTGTTGACAATTGACTTGTATTAAAATTGTTTCAGTCTAAATTTAGTTATCATTCCATTATAAAATTGCAATATTTTATTTCTTTCAATATTAACTCATAAAATATTATTAAAATTACAAAAATTTAACATCGAAAATTTATGGGTCGTTGCACTCTCCCCACTCAAAACTTTTCGTCCCCGAAAAGGAAAAAAAAAGGGAAAAAGAAGAACTAAAAACAATACATCTTATCAAAACATTAAATTTATAAACAATTAAATTTACAAAATTACTTACTTTAAATAAGATATCCTAATTTATAACTATTTAATCTTTTTATATTTAAATTATTAAAGTTTGGAAAAGAAAATTCTAAGTCCGAAATTATCGGAAAATTTCGGTAGAGTCTCCTTTGTACGGAGAGGCTCGGAAGAAAAATAAAATATTAATTATAACAATATATATCATATATTTTCAAAATAATATATATCCCAACACGGGAAAAAAACAAAATAATAACGCTAAAACCCGTAACCCGAAAATGTACCTACTTGTCGGGCAATAACGCTTATTTTATGGAACCAAAAGCAGTAGCAATTGCTTCCATAACTTGCATTTTACTTATATAATCCAAAGGGTTAACAATTTATAAAAAATGAAATATTTAGGTCGTTTCAATCACTAACAACAAATCAATACAACAACCATCAATTTTAACAAACAGCATACACAATACAAAACAACCATTCAATCAAACAAACAAATAGTTGTTCGGGTTCAAAACTTTTAAATTGCACGGAATGAAGAATAAACTACTAGCGCATCATTTACTCAACAGCCTTAGATAAAACTAAATAGATTATTCATTCATCCAAATCCAAATTTAAAGCATCTTACCCCAAACAACCATAAACCAAACAAGCAACAATTCCAAATAATAAATCAAGCTCATTCTTATAAATTTCATTTATTACTTTACATTTATTTCTTACAACTTTTATCTCCTTTCATTAATTTAGTGTAATAAACACTTGTTTGCACTTATACTTATATATATAAAATTCATTTTTCTCTTTTCATTTCATATTGCATAACTTCATTTGTTTATAGTATTCATGTGCAAATAGATTTCTTACCACACTAATACATTAATTTAAGTCTACACTTATATATTTACTGCATTCATCTTTTCTTCTTATTTTATTAATAAATAGCTTCAATCCTTTACTTAAATTTATTATCTTCCATATATACTACTTAATTTTATTTATTTTCTTCCATTTATAATACCGACCTTTCTATTTCAATTAGTAGTCTTTTCGATTACACTTAAGATTATAGTATTACAACATCAAATTCCTATTTATTAAGGAATTTTATTAATTACTTTCATTACCTCAAATTTATTACTTGTACAATATCTATTACATTTTCTTATTAACATTTCAACTTTTAATATTTGGTAAGTTATATATATGCTTTTAAAGAACGTAATTGAAAATTATACAAGTTTTCTCATTTCTTTTAATTAATTCATTGTTCAATAAATTTTTACCTTTTCCTTATAAGTTACAATTTCAACTTCCTTTTTATTTCCTTTATAACTTAGCCTTAAATCTCTTACCTAAATTAGAGGTTTCAATTATTAATTACTTACCTTTCATGTCACTACAATAATTGAAACAATTAATTAATGGAAATTTAAGAATTTAATACCGGGTTAAAATTTCAATTTATTTTAAAATAATAGATAAAAATATTCTTACAACTTATATATCTCTAATTATATTTAAAACAATTCAAAATTTATATATTTTTCAAAAATGAATCTGCAGTAGAACTACTACAGTGGCCTTCCCCTTTGAAACTCGAAAATGAAAGTCGATGATGCGCCCGCCATCACCGAAATTATTTTCCAACGAAAGAGAGGAAAGTACACAACTTATTTTCTCCAAAATCTTCTTTAAAACAATTCTTCCGAATTATAATAAATATTTATATCGGAAAGTACTTATAAACAATATTATTATATTCCAAAATTTATTCGAAAGAAATTTCAAAACCCCGGATCTTAAGTTCTAAATTTCCCAAATTTCATTTATTTTATTTTTCAATCTTATTTCTATTATTATTTATACACTTTATTACCTAACAACCAATCTATTGCAGCCAAATACAGATATCATTTGAAATTTTTTATTTTATATAGAAAATATAATAGGCAAAATTATTTCATTCACCTATATTAAAAACAAATATTATGTCGATCTATCCTATTAAGTGTTTAGAAATCCATATTGATGTCATAGCGTCCCATGCACCAACCAGAATTTATAAATACAAAACGAAACAGATTAACAATATTAAAACCTTTTTATAACACTAACAAATACACTCTCTCATATATATACACTCAGCGACTCCCATAGGGTATTACTACCCAATTAGTAAAGAGTCAAACCCCACAAAGCTAAGGTTTACCGCTAAACCAAAGCTCTGATACCAAATGTAACATCCCGCCTTTACGCACGCTTTAAATCGACACATGTGAAGGGCAGATTGTTATGGGGTAAATAAGATAAACACAGAGAAGATGAAGAAAGAAGAAAAAAACAAAATAGAATCATGCAGCGGAACGATAAAATATAATAATAAATATACAGTTCATAAAACTGTTTACAAAACATTTGATTTTTCTTTATACAATAAATATCAGAGTTCACATACCAATAAATATCAATGCAGCGGAATCAAATGGTGTAGTGGAATAATATAATAGATAGTAATACTACAAATCTTCGTCTCCATCCTCCAGAATAAAATCTTCAAATCCTGAAACGCTCGGACTGACCCGAGCGAATTGAAAAGACAAAACACTCGAGTCAGAACTAAAAGATCTTATGTAAGTTAAATCAACAGAGATAAATATGAGTGCAGTAACTTAAAAGATGCTCGGGATTTACATCTCCTAAGGATCCATTAAACTATCTACTATGTAGTATATTTCGCTATTATACTAGTGTCTAATTGTAAAATAAACTTACTCTTAAATAGTGTTAAGGCTTTACATTTTCCACCTTAACACAATTATATATTCGCATAGTCTATACAGTACCGTAATCTCCCCCGTACTGAGCATCGTCAGAGGGCACTCCATAGGTATGGTATAAAACCAAAATCGTATAAGGCGCGCTAGGGTAGGTGACACGGCACAACTAGGCAATGCCAGAGTAGATATACCAATTGCTATCCGAACTGGTGGTAACGCATAGCCGCAGCTACCGCCCACCTCGAACAAACACTCCCAAAATCAAAAAAATAAAGGTGGCCATCGAATCAATCCAAAGTCAGAGTATAGTATCGAAGGGATGTGTCCGATAAAAGGCACTAAACCCCTTGGGCCGAGAATCGCTCCTGTTTTAGCCACCTTATGCCAACTCACGGGAGTTGGGTCCACGTATTTACCTCAAAGGAAACGCCGCCGCCATCCTACTTCATTCTGGAATCTCCACCGCGTAAACGGTTGTTAAGTGGTTTTCGGAGTTGGCAGAGAGTATGACAAGTTGACAACTTCCGATCCCAGTCTCTTCAACAACCAAACGTTATTATAACACCGCGGTCTTATGAAAATAGTTTTACTTTCAAAACCAGAATATATACCCATTTCAAAACCATATAATACGATACCATTTTTCGTTTTAAAAACCAAATAAATTTGATATCATTTATAAACCCAAATCAGTATAATATCATCTTTATTTCACATATATCTTTTCCAAAATCATACTACTTTAAAGTTTATAATATCTGAAACTCAAACATTTGAATTATAACTTTCAAAACATAATACTTCGAAATTCATTGCTTTAAAACCATAACTTTCAAAACTTAAATGGTTTGGATATTCAACAGTATATAAAATAAACAATTGAATTTAGAATTTCTTTATAAAGTAAATAATTTCCATGCCTTTACAATTTTATTTACTTTAAATTCAGTCTAAACCCATAACCTTTAGATTCACTTTCAGTTTGAATAAAAACACTTCGATTTCAATATTTTCAAACTTTGAGTATTTAATAAATTTCAAAACTAAGGTTGGGAATTTCTATTCAACAATTCATTGTCCTATTATTTAGTTTTGAAACGTTTACATAATAGATCCATAACCATTTAAAATAAAACCCAATTTATTAACACTAAATATTTCCTTCCATTTATTTATACTTGAATTATTCATTTAATTTATCTTGAATAAAAATCCAGTTATAAATATCATACCTTTAAAATTTCCAAGATTAATAAGTTTACACCAACTTGTGGAGTTTAATTTTTAAATGAACCCAATTCCAAATAAATTTCCAATTTAATTTCCAATCTTAATTGATTTGAACTATTTAAAACTCTATATATATACAATATCTTAAACCTGTACTTAATCATAAACATAAATTATCACACTCCATTTTTCAACTTATTTATTTCCATTTAATAAATTCATACATAGCTTAAATTCAATAATTTAACTATATATGCATATATAAAATAAGATTTTATATAAGATCAAAATTAATATTTATTAAACTGCATCTTATCCAAACCATAGAAATCATTTCAACAATAATTTTATATATATACCGTGGTGCCTGTATATAATTTTCTATCCTATAGTCAAGTGATACGGATATTTATCATTTCAAACCGCAAATTTAAAAATAAGAAAAATGAGGTTGTATATCATTTCAAACCGCAATACCGAATGAAATGAGAATGCATAATACCTTGCAGTTTATATAATATAGAACACACCATCCATTCACCCAATATCAATCATCAACCAATTTTATTTCAATCATCATCAATTTAAACAAACATCAATAGAGCATATAAAATATAATAGGTATCAACGAACAGTTTATATTCAAAATAAATAAATAAATAACTATTTAACTAGCAGTTTATATGCAAAATAAATAAATTTTAACTGTCAATTTATATGCAATAATAAAATTAATTAACAGTTAAATTAAATAAATGCGATTTAACCGAGATGATGGAAAAAAATATGAAAAACAGTCATAAATAAATTTCTACTCACATCTTAAATCGGTTTAACAAACATAAGAAAACTTAGAAGCTGTGAGTGGGTTAACACACCCACCTTTTGAATTTAAATTGAACTAAAATTCAATTTAAACCCAAAAATTGGACAGTCTCCAAATACGTCCAAGCCAGCGTCAAAAGATCCGGAATTTTATTACGATCCTAACAAAAAAAATCGCGTGTGAAACAGAGTTCGTATGAGAAAGTTACACGCGTTAAGTCGCTTGAAAATAAAATTAATTTAAACAAACAAATAAACATACCTAACAAAAATATAAGCCACGTCAGCAAAAGCTTTAGCACACAACAGGACTTCGTTCTTCTCTAGTACGAAAAATGAAAAAAAATCATTTTTATAAAAGAATGCTTTTGGAGTTGCAAGAATAAGAGCTTTTGAATATGAGGTGTGAGGAGAAACAAAATGTAGAAGAAGAAATAAGATGTAGGTTATTTATAATTAGAAAATGAATGTGGTGGAACAAAAATAAATATCACGTTTTATTATTAAAGCTTCAGGCATTAATAATAGATAAGGGAATGACGTAGGAATGGAAAAGTTTGCAAACGAAAGTAGAATTTTGTACGCATTTAGGTTTTTATCTACGCAAAATAAAATATTTATACTTACCTTAAAAATGAGAACATTCAATTTTGTTTTGTCAAAATGATCTTTTATTTCCATTAAAACACCCTTTTTGTTTAACACAAAACGTGCGTTTCTTTTATTAAATCTATTAATTGCAATCAACGGTTCCTTTCTTTTTAATAGAAAATTTTGAATTACATTAATTGCAGTTACTTGCGCAGTTAGATTTTAAAACAGACAACTAAAATGGATAAAGAAATAGAACAATTGTTTATTTAAACACGTTTATAAATTTATTGTTTATACACAAGCGTAATAAATAGATTATTTTCCTATTCTTGTAATCAGTTTGTAAACTAAAACACAGTTCAAATAAACATATATTTCTTTCATTAAAATCAATCTTTCTGTTCTTATTTTAATGAAATTAAACGTACATTCACAGATGAAATATTCATTTTATTTGATGTAAAATTTCTTTTTATTAAATCAAACTTTCCCTATATTTTCACAAAACATATGCTGTTTTTATTTACACCTATTAATTTACAATTAGTATTCTCTCTCCTATTAATTGGAAATTTTCAATTACATTAATTTCAGTTGATTAAGTTTCAAAATGGACTAAATGAATGTAATGAGAAGTATAACAATTATTTCCTATCTAATAGTAATTTTAACATAATAATACACTATTCGCTACAAACAGTAATTATATATATTTCTTACTAAATAATAGTTTCTCATCTCTACAATCAATCTTTCAGTTGCCAAACATTTTTACTAAATGAATGTTTACTCTTTTACTAAACTTATTCATTCTTATTCTTTATTAACATTTATTATTACAATCACCGTTATTAATTACATTCAAACAATGTCATTAAATACACCTGACGTATGTTATCATTTTTTTATCTTACTATAATACATGTTATTATTAGAAGTTCAAATTAAGATCATAAACATATCTCTTCACATATGTTAACAAAAATTAAATCATAAATTTTTATTATTCTACCACTTATATTCCTTACTACAATTAGCCTTTGACATTCCTATCCATTAATTACACAAATAACATAGTTAATATTTGTTTGTCTTTCACTACATTAATACTTCTATATACATCTTAGATTTGTATCAACGGTTATTTTTTTAAAATGTGAATCTTGTCAATTACGCATATTAATTAAGGTTTTAAACTCAATTAACAAAGTTTCCTAAGTCCAATCCCTTTTTACCAAATTTGACAATCCCTAACCATTCGTACTACATTCCCTATAAACGTAATATTAATAGATTTTATTTCAAATTAACTTAATTTCCCTTAATTGAGATCTGATTCCCAAATTTTTATTTAACATACTAAATGAATAAATAACATAAATAAAGGGTCACCTACTCACTTTCTTTCATTTATAAGTTTACTACTTGCCCACCCAAGTATAAATCCCATATATAACACTAATTAGTTTCCAATAACACTGCATTATCCAATTATCATAAATTTATTTAATATATACTCCTTTTTACTTATAAATAATTTATGTTCTATGTAAATTCTCATTCACTCTTCCGTTACTAAAATTAAAAATCATTAAGTAACGTTTCCTCCATAGCAGTATTAAAATTACTTAACATTCAAGAGGACTTTTTTCAAATAAATTGATTGACCAATAAATTAGGTAATATATAATAATAGTTATTATACCCTTAAGATTTACGCTTGTTCACTTCTATTTCGTTTATAGCCTAAGATAATATAACCAATCTAACTCCATAAATAAACTTATTTTATTATCCAAATTATACATAAATTTATTACCTTTACATCCCACTATAAATCAGTGTAACCATTAATACCACCCATATTATCATTCCTTACACAATACTGATCTTATTTAATTACCATTAACAATCTATTTTGTACAATAACTAAATGTTTACATTTGTTACTTATATTTAGTTTTATAACCAAATGTATCATGCTTAAATAAAATGAATTGGAGTTTCATTTATATTGTTGACTATTGACTTGTATTAACATTGTTATAGTCTAAATTTAGTTATCATTCCATTATAAAATTGCAATATTTTATTTCTTTCAATATTAACTCATAAAATATTATAAAATAACAAAAATTTAACATCGAAAATTTATGGGTCGTTACATATAACATACACATGTGCATCCCAACATATACATATACATATACATACATATATATATATATATATATATATATATTAGAAATTTTCTATGATATTTTCCTAAAATTTAACTCTTAAATAAGTCCAAAGTCAAACTCCTATGCACTAAGTACAAGCACATAGGACATACACATTTGCGGGTGGGGTACACGGACGAAATAGATGAGGTAGGAGGGGAAAGGTGTGGTGATGAAATAGTGGTGTATTTGTATTGAAATATCATGATATTTTCTCCACTTTTCTCTAATAAATACCCACCATTCTCTTCATAATTTTACAACAATTCTCTTCTTCTTTCACCTTTTGAAGCTCATTAACGGTTTTTAGTTCATAGAAAAAAATGTAGCAAACCTATATTCCAAAATAAAGTAAAATATATACGCATGTATATACAATGTCAATCCACTTCAAAACCAAGTCAAACACCTCCTATATATATTTATACATACATACATACATACATACTTACATACATACATACATACATACATACATACATATATATATATATATGTATGTGTGTATATAT
This sequence comes from Allium cepa, assembly GCA_030765085.1. Taxonomy (NCBI): domain Eukaryota; kingdom Viridiplantae; phylum Streptophyta; class Magnoliopsida; order Asparagales; family Amaryllidaceae; genus Allium; species Allium cepa. The sequence continues at coordinate 715,377,335 of CM060945.1, read as the reverse complement.
ATGATAATGATGATGTGATATGATTTTTATGTATGTTTACTATGCTTTGATCATCAAGTTTGGTTGCTTTAATATAGCTATTTAATTGTGCAAACAAGTCACGTCAAATACATGTCGGCATTACACAAGGAAATCACTTTCTGAATCAAGATGTAAAAGTGATATAAAATCATTAAACCCCTTTGAAATGATCTAAAATGATTTATAAATGTTTTATAAATACTAAAATCTATTTTGGTGAAGTTTTGACAAGATAAGAATTGAGTCAAAAATAGGCGCGTTACATAACGGTAGTTCACGATTTAGCGCAGTGAAAAGTTAAATCCATTTGTACGATGAATTTGGAGTCAAAATTCTGTGTAACAAGAATTTTACGAACTCTTCTAGTTATAGTTTCTAGATAAAAGAAAACGATCGAGACTTCATTTAGCATATTTTGAAATAATAGCTAATTAAGTTTTTAAAATAGTCGCGATTTGGTAGTTCGAAAACCAAAGCGACATATTCTTAAAAAATAATATTTTTAATTATTTAAAAATATGGGATAAGTTCTATAAATATTTTAAAATTTATTAAAAGATATTTAAGTTATAAAAAATCAATTTCTAAATAAACAAAAAGTTGTTTTAATCAAATAAGTTTAAACTATTCGCAGCGCTTTTAATAACTTTTGAAATATGGTTTTAAACTTAAGTGTCCTTCCCCAAATCTTTTATAAATGTTGTCAAATAAATATTAAGGATATAAAGATGATTTAATGGCTTTGTAATTTATTTTAAAAAGATTTAAAAAAGATTTAAAGAAAAACAATTATAATCAAGTGATTTAATCTTGGCTCTAAAAGCCAATGAGTAGATTGAATTTTTCTATTCGTGAGATTCAGATGTGAGATGCTTAAACTATGGAGATGTTTAGGAGCAACTAGTTCCCCGGCTCATCTGGCCTTTCCTTGGGCAAGGAATAGATAATGTCGAAATGTCAGAAACAAGGCAAGTATAAAAGATTAAAATTTTCAAATTTAATACAACTTGGATGGTATAGAAATAATCTTCTTATACTTGGTATTGAATTCCGATGAGAGAACCCATACTATCTGTGCAAATTTAAAGGGTGATTTCACCGTTATTCGACGAATGGTAAAGGTTGAATACTAGACATTAATGTCGAGTAAAGTTAGTATAATTTTTATGGATCCGTTTTACTCGAATACTGACTAATTTGGATCTACCATCTTAGACAACATGGTTTCAAACTATTAAAAAGTTATGATTTGATAATCAAAAATCTTTTTTCAAGATCTAAATAAATGAATTAGAATTAATTTAATTGCTAGACTTAAAATTAATTATTTTGGGTTTACAGTAAACGATGTCTTAAATAACATTGTTTTTGGCCCATTTAAAATTTATGATTTGGAAATATTTGTTAAGATCTAAATAAATGATTTGAAAATATTTTCCCAAGTAAAGTGTGAAATGATTTAGAATTACTCCAAGATTTAAAAAGGTTTTAATTAAAATACATTTTATAAAGGGGGTTTAATGATTCCATATATACCGAAAAGAAAGGTTTTAAAGATATATATCTCTACAAGATATTTTTAATAAAGAGAAAGGTAATAAATCAAATGACAACACTTATTTACTTAAACATAATTTTATCGATGAATGGTTCGAAGGGACCGGGGTCGGATTTGAGTAATTCTTATCTGAAAACCACTTCGAACTAATTGACGAGTTCGAATGTGATATGTTTAAGACAATGAAGTTAAAGGTGGTGTAATGATCCATATTTTTAGCTATTTTAAATTATTAAATTTAATATGATTATTGAACAAAATGGTTAGAAAAAAATTAATGATTTAGTAATGTAGTTAATTGAATATGAACTTGAATAAAATTTTGAAAAAGGTAATTTCGAAGCTTTAGGCAATAACAAGTATTGAAATGAGATTTTATATATTGAATGTGTTTATAATCAATAGCTCAGATTGAATAATAAATGTTGAATTACTGTAAAATAGAAGTAGTTGTCTTATTATTTGAATTCGTTTCAAATGTTAAATAACTTATACTTAAAAATATGGTTATTTATCGAATAATTAAATTGTTTAAATTTAATATTGAATTATTTAAATAATTGAATCTTGAATTTAATATGAATGAAAGTGATGTCGAAAATTAACCTAAATTTTATTTAAATAAGAATGACAATTTTTAATTTAAAATTTGAATTTAAAATGATTAGTTGGTTTTTGGAAATTACTCGTTTTAATAAACATGTAAAAACAGTCTTTTTGGGCGCTGTCTTAGATTTCGACGAAACTAGTTTCTTCGGATCCGTAATTGTGAATTATTATAGGATTCTAAGTTACGAAGCGTTTGGACTTATCGTTGGCAGTGCGAGCTTGAAACAGGTAGAATTCATTTTTAGAACTTTAATTAAAATAATCTGATTTTGAAATGCTATCTTATGAATATGATGGAAGTGGCTCTCGAAACTAGTTCCATTATGCTCGAAATAGGGGTATAAGATCTAGAACGCTAGGCAGCATGCTTCGTTTGGGGTTCGAAAATTTTATATGTAAATAGTGTCGGGGACTTATATATAAGGCCACATCTCGTTCATTTTCGTCAAACCCTAATCAAATCGCGCAGCCGTTCCTTTTGTACATTTAATAGCCGAAATGCCTCATCTTTATTCCTTGACTTCTCCAAATCCATTCAACGAAATCAAAACATTCCAAAAGCAAAAGTGGAGAGCACGTTAAGATCTACAATCTAGACGGTCGACTCGTCCAATTTCACGATGAGGTTGCCTAGATTCTATCGCGTTCGTCATCAGGTTTTGGAGCTTTTGGCACGTGGATTCGCGTGCGCATGGGTAGCTGTGGTCGGTAGTGCCTTGCTGGAGGTTGACACGCAATGGAGGCTTGCGTTGCAGGCATGATTCGATCATTCATACAAAAAAGAGGAAGCAGCGAAGTTGCATGTGGCTGGGATGATGAACATAGTGCTTGGAACGAGAAACAGTGAGAAGGTTTTGTTTTAGTCAATTAATTTGTTAATTATAGTATTAATTATATCGTATAACTTTCTCGTACAATGTTCGATTCAAGTGAAGCGACTCGCGTTGCGATCATATCGACGAAGGCTATGACATGAAGTGGAATTGAATTTATTTGAAGTTGGAAAAGTTTTCAGTTTCAAATAAAGGTGAGTGTTCTAAACTGCTCACGAAGACTAAAATATTTTATGCTCATTAGATTGATATCATGAAGTAATTTAATTTTATTGACTGTTGTTTAGTAATTTAATTGACATTTGAATTGACATATCATTTGAACTGGTAGAAATTTAAATCGACGGTTAAATTTGAAATTGAAACTAAATTACTAGTTAGACACTCGATATTGATACCTAGTTAATTATTGTGATATTTTGACTATTTGGATGTTGATTATGATGGATGCATATTGGTTGATGTATTGGATAATTTGGGTGTTTATTTATTTTATATTTTCTTGTTATCACCCTCTATATTATTGATAGTATATAACTGTTATTTGAATTATTTCGAATAAATTAAGAAATAGGTTGAACTGATATATACATATGACATTTATTGTAATGCCTCTACTTTTTTGTAACGTTATTAAGGAGATCTAATTAGACAAATTAAATATAATAATGATAATAAGGGGATTGAGATTTGAATAAAATTATAAGAAGGTCGAGCTTAAGTAATTAATTAAATGGGCTAAGAATTGCTTATACGTTATTAATTAAAGACATGGGCATCACTACACCAAAACAGGCAAATTCTAACATTTATAAGTGTTATAAATAATTTCAGTAACACTTTTTAAGTGTTACTAATGAACTGTGAGGAATGGAGTGGCCAAATTTGTAACACTTATAAGTGTTACAAACGTACGTATTACTAACACTTATAAGTGTTGGTACCTAAATATACGATAATGCTTATAAGTGTTGGTAACGAAATATACGGTAACGCTTATAAGTGTTGGTACAGAAATATATGGTAACACTTATAAGTGTTGGTAACGAAATATACGGTAACACTTATAAGTGTTGGTACAGAAATATACGGTAACGCTTATAAGTGTTGGAAAATGATTATTTAGTGACACACATATATATACCAAAACTTAAACGCAAAGTTTAAATATAAACACTCTGCAAATAATGGTTTGCATATCACAAATAATTCATCATACATATCCAATGCAAAGTTTAAACGCTCTGCAAATGTAGTATAATATATCATAAACAATTATTTACATACCTAAAATGCCACAAGGTCATATATTCATATATTATTACAACATAAAATTCAATTTTTTTTTCAAAATACACCTAAAGTTTAACTTACGGTTAACCTAACCATTCCTAAAATACACTTAAAGTTTAACTTACGGTTAACCTAACCATTCCTGATCATCCACTCCAAACTCTAATGGTTTTGAACATTCTTGAACGTCCAATACAACAATCCAAAGCGTCCTTATTCAAGTTCCTACATTTAATATAAACACTCGATAAAAACTTATACCTTCAAAATCAAAAGGTTAAAGACTAAAACACAAGGAGGAAGAAGAAGAAAATAAACTTTCCAGTTCATGATTGAAAATAATGTATATGCACTAAATCACTTGTCTGAAGAAAGAGTAAGATAATGCAGTTGAAAAATCAAAAAGCAAACCTGTCACAAGAAGGAAGGTTCTCAAAAGGTATTCTCATTCGAAGATCTGAACATTGAAGTCTAATAAAACGTCCGACCGCTAGCACAAATGTTATGTAAATACCCCAAATGCTGAACTTGCGCAATGTCTCACCAAGAATACCCTCTGAAAAAGGCATCACGTTTTATTAAAAGTTCGATGATATGGCCAAATACTATTAAAACAGATTCTTCAATTATGTTCAATACTTACAACAGAAAACCGAGTGATCATATGTACAATAAGCACATATATGTTAACGATTTATCCTTTTGTGGTCAATGCTAATTTTCACCAAACCATGAAGGTTAAAACCATTACCATTGTAACGACCCGCTATTTTGGACCATTCAAATCGACAGTAAAACCATACATATCCAACTTGAATAATTCAAAATACCGAATTGTTAATTAAAATTTGGCAAAACTTAAAATATACAGTAAATAAATCAATCACAGATCACAGAGTAATATAACGCAACAGAATAGATAAAGAATAGTAGTTCATGAAGCTACTATATACATCAGAGTTAGAAAAATACAACCGAATAGTTCAAATGCAGTGAAGTCTCCAATGCAACAGATGACTTCTCTGAACCAATCAAGTGGAAAGGCTGGAATCTGAATCGATAGTTGGATTTCCAAATGAAGCTCCGAACTTCAAAGATGAGTCTCAAATGCTGTATCACTCAGTCCGACCCGAGCGTAAAGCGAAACACAAAACACTCGAGTCAGGATTAACATTATTATATCAATAAATCCAACTCAAGTGAAATATCAACTGAAATACAAATAACTTAAAGGATGTTTGGGATAACCATCCTCTAAGGGTCCATGGAACTTTCTACAAGGTAGAAATATACACTGTAACACCATGGTCATTTCAGCTTAATTTATACTTCAAAACCAAATTTCATTTTCACTTCAAATATCTCTGTATTTCCCAAAATAGTATTTATATATATTAAATAATTTATACAGTAAAGTATTTTCAATTTCCTCAACTTAACAAATCGTTCCAACATCAACCCGACCTTCCCATTTAAATTAAATTCAATCTCAATTTATCAATTTAAATTCAACTCAATTTCTAAAATAACCACTTAAATTTTATCGATCTCAAATTCGGATTTATAATCACAAATACCCCTTTATATTTCCATATATTTCAAAACTTTAAGTATTCAACGTTTCATCTAAATTTTCATTCAATTTAGTTTTCTAAATAATAAATTCAAATTTAGTTCAACCTAAATTTTCATTTTCATTCAATTTAGTTGCTAAATAACAAATTCAACTACGTTGATTTCAAATACAGATCCGAATCTCAACATAAACCATTTAAATTCCAATATAGTTCAAGGCTTTAATATTTAAATGTTCAATATAACAGTTTCATATAGATCTCGATTTAACCTCATTATTATTTAGTCTTGAAATACTCCCTTATTAGATTCAATATCATTTAAGTAACCTTAAATTACATTTTACTCAATATTTTCTTTAATTTATTTAAACGTGAAATATTCATTAAATCACTTAAATAAAAAATCCAGTTATAAAATCATACCCTTTAAATTTCCCATTCAAAAATTTCAAATCGATTTAAATAAATCCTTATTTAAATACCATTTTTATAAACCTAAATTTATCTCCCAATCTTAATTATTCGATTTATTACAAGAGAATCTATTTGAAATACAGATTTACATAAATACTTAACCATATTATATGTATTAAATCAATCTAGTTTAAATCAAATATTACTACTAAATCTATATATACAATTTTCATTTATATAATATCTTAAGAATCAAATTTATTAAACCATATATTTCTTTCCAAAATTATAGAAATTATTTTCTAAATATTTATATGGACCAACAGTGTCTGTATGTATTTCCTATCATATAGTCAAGTGCTACGGATATTTATCATTTCAATCCGTATACTAAATATATACGGGTGGATATCATTTCAACCCGTAATCCCAAATTCAATTAAATGAAAATCGCTTGGGTTTATCATTTCAACCCATAACGATTTTCTCCTATTCTAAAGTCTGTTCGGGTATGTATCATTCCAACCCATAGTGATTTCTAAACTACAGGGAACTTGCAGAGTGATAACAGAAAATACAATAAAATAACAGGAATATATCATCAACAACAATATAATATAAACAACAGGATACGGTGTCATATCCCGCAAGTGTACAGTTACAGATAATAGCATATATAACAAATTTAAATAACTACAGCAGCATATTTCAATTGTCGTTTCAATTGAAATCAAATTTAATGAATAAAAAAATGTTAATCGTGAGTGATTGCTCACCTTTCGAGGCTAAAGAATATAGAAGGAGACATGGATACGCACACTGATACGGAAACTGAAATAAAATTTCAAATCCAAGAAAAGAAAAATTGGCACGAATTCAACGATCAAAGCTGATTGGCTCGAATTGATGAAACAGATCAGATCAGAACTGAACGATGAAGATAAATGGTATAAGCGAACTTTTATAACCACCTATAACTATATATACACATATGAAATTTATATTCTATGTTCAAACATCACAAATTTAATTTACATGTTTTTCAAACATATAAATAAATAAATAGATCAAGCTTACATTTTTTTTAAAATCAACATACACTTAAAAAAATATACTAACACCTTTATACTAAACTTATATAACTAGTATATATATATTGTCAAACAGGTAAAATAAATGTTTAAATATGAATACCTAAAAGAAAACCTTTATATATATATATATATATATATATATATATATATAACTATTTCTATATATATTAAATGTTATATATATATATATATATAATTTAAATCCATCCATATTTCTACATTCAATAACATATTATATTCAACCTATATAAATTTCCAAGTTATATATATGTATTAAAATAATTTATAAAGTAGAGTATTTATAGAATCATCTTAAATCCAAAATAGTATAAATATAATACTGTAACAAAATATATACAATCATCAACTAAATAAGTCAGTACCACATAGAAACCCACATGGTAACAAACCACATAATATACATATATTAAAGTATTTTATATAGTCTGTAACAAAACAAATATATGACTTACATAAACGAATAACCATATTATAGGAAACCTGATATCAACAAATAGAAGCTGACCCATATTAAAATATAAAACACAATATATATATATATATATATATTCTTATTAGAAATGAAAGATACTTATTTTATAGTATGTTCCCTTCAAAATGTCGCATTAATAATTCAAAATATTAACATGACTTATAAACTGTGAGGAAGATCAAATAGAAACTATATATAAATATACACTGTTAGGTTATGAAAATAAACTTTTGAAAAAATAGTATTCAATACTTATATAAATAGTATGTATATCACAACTAACAAAAAACAAAAAAAAAAACATGTAATTACGAATATAAATCAAAACATATATGTGCTTACACGCCTATACCTCACTGATCAAACAGAAGCAACCAGAAGGCGAGGTGATGGGTTTCATTTGACGAGGAGGTTTGGAAGAAAGGTGAAGTGGAGGATGCAAATAATGGTGATAGCCGCATGCATCAGTCTGCTTTTTTTTCAAAGAAAAGTAGGGAGGGGATCGAACAGATCTAGAGAAAAGAGAGGTGAAAGCGAAAATAAATAGGGATGAACCGCATGTTTTCAGGAAAATATAACGGAAGAAAATGAATAGGCAACCAAATTTTAAGTGAATAAATAAATAAAAGTGATTGTAACGGTCAACCCTTGATTTGGTGAAAATAATTGTAGCAATTAATAAAAAAAATAGCAACGGTTGCGTTGTTTGATTCAGCTGACCCATAAAAGAAAATTATTTAAAATTTAAACGGTAGGAAACATAAAAAAAAGTACCACCATAAATGAAATTGATAACGTTTGTGCATTGATTCTGCAATATTTATTAAAGTAGTTGATTGATGCGCGTTTATATTTGAACGGAAGGAAAGAGAAAAGTCGCAATTAAAGGCAAGCTTTAAATTTTTAATAAATACAAAATGTTTCTAAGTTTATACATTTATAACTTTCCAGCTGTAGTGTATATATATAATGAATGATCATAAAGAAAGATGTGGAAACAGGGAGCGTAGGAAAGGAAATGTTAGAAAAATAAAATTTTGTTGAGAAATGAATATTTGCGTGAGTTATATAGGTTTGATCAGAGAGGTAGCATGATTTAAGGAGAAGAAAGATGGAAGGCACTGATGGGTCTGGAGTGTTTGCCATGGAGATTTGATGTGTTTTCAGTGAAAAAAGAAGGTGTTCGATAGAATTGGGAAGGTGTTTGATAAATTTCTTGGAGAAGAAGGAGCAGATAAACGTGCACAGTTATGTCATGCACACAGGGGAAAGTACTGAGGGTTTCTTGTATCTCAAGCAAGCAAAAATTAGTTAAAGAATTGATTCAAGAATTGATTCAAATGAAGAAGGTTTGTAGCAGCAGTTTCACATAAGTTCAAATGAAGAACTGCCTTCATGATCAAGATTCAAGAACATGTATACTACTTATCAGCAGAGAATTGGAAGACAACAAGAAAGATACAAGTGTAGATTCAAGAATACAAATATAGCTATATTATTAAACTAAGACTGAATCAAGTACAAGGAACAAGAAAAGTGAATAATGAAGGATAGTATTAACAGGAAAAAAAATGACAATATGATCAAACTAAGTAACAGATGAAGATGAAGGAAATCACAAACTGAAATGAAATTCTCAAAGAAATAAAGACCGAAACAAGTTTGAGCATCAAGAACTGGGAAAGTAATGGCATACAAAATGAAAAGAAGAACTATAACTAAGCTAAGATAAAAGATAACAAAAGATTAAAACTAAGTACCAAATTGAAAATAACAAGAAGACATACCAACAGAGATTGAAAAGCAGTAAATAAAAGATCAAACTGGTTATACCAAGTACCAACAATGCAAGAAACAAGCAGATGAGTAACTGGAAGATGAAAATCAGTAGGCTACAGCACAGTACAACACAAAAATGAATTTTTATTGCTTTCAAATTTCTTCACGCTCTTTACAACTGTTACACCCCTGCTTATATAGGTGCAGTTTATCAAAATGGACCCAAATTATACAACAATCTTCAATAATGGCCCAATTAACTCACAAATCAATTATAAAACAATATTACGCAGAAATTCAATGCTATAAGTCCTGCAAACTTGCACACACATGCACAGCTTCAGGTCTTGTACTCTTGCACCCACATGCACAGCCAACCATTCTTTCCACATCACATTTTCATCTACTCAGTCTTTTACCACCTGTCTGCAGTCGATACTGATGAGGCTAGCTCCGATGAACATGACTGGAGCTTGTCATTTTCTTCCTTTTCTGTCTTGGAGCAGCAGCCTCCTTTCTCCACAATCATGGCTACCAAGTTTTGCTTGTTACATCTCCATTCCCCTTAAAACGGACCTTGTCCTCAAGGTCAATTGACAACCTGATACTCTAACTTCTCGCACCTTCCAATGGAGCACCGCCTGGATCGAATATGAAAATAGTTTCTTCATTATAAGGCTTTCTGCAATACACATGCCAGTCGAAAGCATAACGAGTATTGATAATCCCGTTTATGGTTGAATCTGAACCAAAAATGCATTCGTTTACAAACTTAGTTGCAAATTCCTTAGTAGCATTCTTATCCTCCTTCTTTGGTTTTGATCTATTTTCATTAGTTTTAATCTGCCTATCCACTTTCTCACAATTAAATTGGCTTTCATTTGATACATTAACAATTTCTAGAACACCATGCTTATCTTCTATTTCATTGCTTGTACCATGTTCTGTCTCGAATTTGGGCTTCTCATTCTCATCATTAAATTCAATAGCTGAAAGAACAGAAATTCTTGGCTCTGAATGATGAACTGTTGGCATACGATCTGGATTGACAGTGGTATATGGGTTCGATAGCAGAGATTCTAGTTCATGATCAGCTGCAGTCTCGTTATCTTTGGATTTGCTAACACCCTCTTCTTCATTTCCAATCAAGTTTCCTATGTCAACAGCCCCGCCAAGTGTATATATGCCTGGTTTTTACATTGATGCCCAATACGCATCTTTTCATTACAGCCGCAACTTAGGTCATCTCTTCTCCTTTCCATCTCCTCAGGGTTGTTGACTGTTTCTTGAGGGTACAGAGGAAGATTCATGAGGCCTGGAGCATTTCTTGGTTGTGGTTCAACATTTCTTGGTTGAGAAGTAGGTGGGTAGTGATGGAAACGAGATGGCTTTGCTGGTCTATTTTTAAATTGTTGCATCTTTTGGGTTAAAGAAGTGAGAATATTGCAAGCTTCTTTGAAACTGGTGTGGAGTTCTTTGGTTGCGTGCGCTAGCATCCTCAAATCTTCTTGCTTCTGCCATTGTTGATCTGCTTCTTGATCAGGGACGTTAAGGGTATTGACAGCAGCAGTTCTTGGGCTTGGGAAATAGTTTCTTGAATTACTGGAAAGAATGGGTTCTTGCTGATTTGGAGCAAAGGTTATTGGAACTGGTTGATAGGGCGCTGGTTGAGAGAATGCTGGCATATGAAGGGTGGTGTATGGGTTTGGAAGATGAGAATCTTGATAGTACATAGGTGGTGGAATAGACGGTCTGGTTGAAGGAGTTTGGTTTCTTGGTAGTTGATGGGGTATAGGGATAATAGGAGTGGAAAAATACTGAAAATATGGGTGAGGTTGCGGTGGTGGTTGCGGTGGTACGTAATTGGAATTAATGGGTGCAGATTTATTATGCATCGGAGGTGGAGCAGCAACTGGAGGAGGAGGAGGTGGCATTGATGATGAGGTTCGCTCTCGAGGGTGTTGTCTTGACAAAGCATTCAAAACATTACCAAATCCCTCCATTTTCTGCATGAGACTATTCAAGAGAGCGTTATTTTTGTTGTTATACTCGAGTTGCCGCTGCCATTGATGATCAATATCTTGATCTTGGATGATTTCTTGTACATGGTTTCCAGAATTTCCAGGATTGTTCTGAGGATTTGAGTTGGAATTAAACTCAGCGGCAGGCTTTGATACCAATTTGGAAGGCACTAATGGGTCTGGAGTGTTTGCCATGGAGATTTGATGTGTTTTCAGTGAAAAAAGAAGGTTTTCGATAGAATTGGGAAGGTGTTTGATAAATTGCTTGGAGAAGAAGGAGCAGATAAACGTGCACAGTTATGTCATGCACACAGGGGAAAGTACTGAGGGTTTCTTGTATCTCAAGCAAGCAAAAATTAGTTAAAGAATTGATTCAAGAATTGATTCAAATGAAGAAGGTTTGTAGCAGCAGTTTCACATAAGTTCAAATGAAGAACTGCCTTCATGATCAAGATTCAAGAACATGTATACTACTTATCAGCAGAGAATTGGAAGACAACAAGAAAGATACAAGTGTAGATTCAAGAATACAAATATAGCTATATTATTAAACTAAGACTGAATCAAGTACAAGGAACAAGAAAAGTGAATAATGAAGGACAGTATTAACAGGAAAAAAAACGAAAATACGATCAAACTAAGTAACAGACGAAGATGAAGGAAATTACAAACTGAAATGAAATTCTTAAAGAAATAAAGACCGAAACAAGTTTGAGCATCAAGAACTGGGAAAGTAATGGCATACAAAATGAAAAGAAGAACTGTAACTAAGCTAAGATAAAAGATAACAAAAGATTAAAACTAAGTACCAAATTGAAAATAACAAGAAGACATACCAACAGAGATTGAAATGCAGTAAATAAAAGATCAAACTGGTTATACGAAGTACCAAAAATGCAAGAAACAAGCAGACGAGTAACTGGAAGATGAAAATCAGTAGGCTACAGCACAGTACAACACAAAAATGAATTTTTATTGCTTTCAAATTTCTTCACGCTATTTACAACTGTTACACCCTTGCTTATATAGGTGCAGTTTATCAAAATGGACCCAAATTATACAACAATCTTCAATAATGGCCCAATTAACTCACAAATCAATTATACAACAATATTACGCAGAAATTCAATGCTATAAGTCCTGCAAACTTGCACACACATGCACAGCTTCAGGTCTTGTACTCTTGCACCCACATGCACAGCCAACCATTCTTACCACATCACATTTTCATCTACTCAGTCTTTTACCACCTGTCTGCAGTCGATACTGATGAGGCTAGCTCTGATGAACCTGGCTGGAGCTTGTCATTTTCTTCCTTTTCTGTCTTGGAGCAGCAGCCTCCTTTCTCCACAATCATGGCTACCAAGTTTTGGTTGTTACAAAAGAACGGCAATAAATCAACTTGCTTTGAAATAGAAAGGAAATTAAACTAGCGTTGATTTTTAATGAGCAGTTATAGGCAAGAAATAAGATATTGATTTTTTTTAAAAGGTCACGATTTTGATTGAGCACTGATTTTTCTTGTTATACACGGTTACTAGATTTTTAACAAATTTTAAGCAAATGGGTTTCGAAATTAAAGCAGAAGAAACGGTCAACTAAGATTAGATTTTGGAATAAGATTTTTAAACAATATTGAATGCGTTTAAAATTTAAAGCTCGCGTTGATGGGAACAATGGCAAGAAATTAAAAAGGCGAACGGTTACAAAATTTGTAAATAACGTTCCTATTAAATTAGGAGAGTAAAAGGAAAGTGAATAAAATTAGAATGCGTACAATAGACGCAGTGATTTTTGTCCAAAAAAATGAAAATAACGGATTTAAATTTTATACATTTTCTTGTATGTGTATATACATTATTTATTCCATCAAATAACGCGCCTTTTAAACGCGAAATATAACAGTTTATTTGTACACAAAGTTTTGGAAATTTATTACTTATATAAAAATATGATTTGTTTACACATTTACTAAGAAATTTATATTCAAAAATGTATATAAGTAAAATATAAAATATTTAATTTTTAAAAGTATAAAATCAATTTTTTTTAAAGAACAAAAGGTGAAATAAACATTGTTACGAATATATTAAATTAAACCAAAAGATTAAAAATTAAAAATTAAAAATTCAAAGATTTATAACTTCAAAAAAAATGTTAAGTTTTAAGCAAAATAAGAATTTTAGAATTTTCACACTAATAAAAATCTTGGGTGATTATTTATAATTAAATTTAGACAATCAAATTTTCGAAAAATAAAACCCCAGAGTTATAAATAAAGAATAAAATATTGCTAAAATTTGGGCTGTTACAACCATCCAGTCTTATATATTCATTACATTTTGATTTTTTTGACAATGTGATCAGTGTACCCACAATTAATTATTCCTTTACCTTTATCAATTCCACACCGAATCAACCCTTTGTTCGACAAGATATATATGTGAGAGAAAATAGATTTATCATCCTTCTACCAAATGTGCCAACTGAATGGATTTGCCATCTTGTAAAACAAGACCTAAAGCAAAAAACTGCTGGGCTAGTTTTTATTTTCCACAGGCATACTAGCCTCTAAAATTATGAACCTTCTTCTTTCTATTATATACCATCAATACAACTCACACAAGACACTAGTAGACATTATAACTTAAACCTATGCTTGGTAGTAAAATAATAACAACCTTTTTTTTCATAAATATAATAGCTAACATGAGTTTCAACAAGTTTAAAATCATACGTGGTGTTTCTTCAGATACAACAACAGCCAATGGTCAGGTTAATCCATCACACCCAAAAGAATCTGATCCATTGACATGAAAAGACCACCAAGGTGGAAAATCACGACTCAGAGAAAGGTTGCCACTCACAAAATCTACCTGCAAAGGGATTTAATTTATTATTGAACAATTTGTTATCTGTAGGATGAACTTAGAAGTTTGAAACCAAATTTAGCTACAATTTGACATCAAACACATGATCATATGAAGACATAATAACTTGAAAAGGAAGGGAAAACACAATTCAACAAAAGAATAATCATGTACTTAAAAGACTTCTGTTTTATGTATAATCACAATATTTAAAATCTGAAACTAATACTTTGAACACAAAATAGAGATTATAATAAACTGCTTGGGTACTATGGTCAGAATGAAAAGAATAGTATCATTTTTTAGTTCAAACTGCTTGGGTAGCCAAATGATAGAAAAGATAGTTCAAGTAATGATTATAATAAACTGACATGTTATAGATATGATGTATATGCACATAAAATAGAGAAACACCTTATTTCAATTTATAATGCACCAAATGTACCTTTAATTAAAAATGCTTACTCCATGAATAGAATTTAGATCTCAATGGGCTAATTTGAAAATAGGATAATAGTTAGTAATAGATGAGGGTTGAAATGGTCAAACATCTCATCCTTTACTTAAATTTAATCCATTTCTTACCCAAAAAATTAAATTGTTTCCAAATTCAACTACTTTTTTAAGACTATTATCAAGATAATAAGAGCATGCTATAATTGACTGTAAAGATTAAGCAAAGGCTAAATTAAAGAAAATTCCATTGGAAATTTATGTAAAGTGCACCACACACGATTTCGAGCTTTGAATTGATTTATTATTATTATTTACATTAGCTATCAACAAGAAGATTAAGACTCTCAAATCTAATGTTTATGGCATAGTTTTATTCATTCTACAAGTACATTCATATTTAATTTGATTATGCTGCTTGGTTGAAGTTGCATGTCACTCAAAACATTTTTTATCCATTGGCACATGACAAAGCAAAAGCATAGAGTTGCAGTTTTGCATGCAAAGAGATTCCCTAAAGATACATAACATCTATTGCAACGTCTTCTCATTGTCTGGTAAGTAGTTACATTGTTTTTAGTTATATCCTTTCTTTTTTTGGAAAGAATTGTTTCTACTGTCAAGCATTCATCTAGCAAAATCATTTTTTTGGCCTGGAGTTTCTCTTCTGAAAAGGCTATATTTGATTAAAGAAAATATATGAAGAAGAAAAAAAAAATCTAAATGCTCAATTTTATTACATGCATTCAACAAAACATGCTACACTTAAGCCCAGTTCTGGATCAGTTCTAGCGCACCCTTTTCAGCAACACACAAGCCCTATGTTTGGAATAATAAAGATAAATTGGATGTAAGGTTTGCGTCTATATTGAGAATAGGTGCATCCTAGCATTAGAATGTTATGGAAACTTAGATTCGACAACCAATATAAAATCAAATCTAACACAATTAAAACAAGCCATGAAAGCAATAAGATCGACACAAAAGTTTCAAAACACTGAACACATATTTTCCAAACAAGCTAGCAACTAAGTTATCTAATCAAACGATCACAATAATAAGAAAATAATAAAGTACAATAAATAAATAACACGAGTTTTATAGTGGTTCCTTTAGAAATCATGTTAGTGGTGTACATCCACTAAAACAAATTAATCTAGGTTCAATCAACAACAAATTTTGGTGTTCTCGTGAATTTAAACATCATTTTGAAATCATGTTGAATAGATTTATTTTGTATTCACTTAGTGCAAGGATCCTAATGTTAACTAGGATCATTCTGACAAGATGACTTGAACAATTTATTCACCATAGAAAATATGTTGGCCTAATTAAAGCAGCATGGATTTATCCTTTTAAGTATTGTATCTTGCTAGCAAATCTACTCGTCAACGAATTTGGACTAAAAATCAAAGGAATACTACTTAATCAATTAACCGGGCAAAAATCAATCGATGAATAAAGTAATAAATTACTCATGGAAACTTGGTATTGAATCAAACAGTAAATAAACTAAAAAAATACCAGAAATCGAAAAGCTCAATATCGCGATTCCCTGAAGTCAAAATGGAATGATATCGCAATTCTTTGAACTCGTGATTCCTTGAAGTCTGAAGTCGCGAATGATATCGTGATTCCCTGAAGTCAAAATCGAATGATATGGCTCGCGATTCCCTGGAGTAAACTGAGTCGTCTCAAAATCGATTTCTTTTTCTTTTAAGAGCTGCTAGATAGTTGAAGGAATAAGCGTTGAGAAGGAGATTTAGGGCTACGGATAAAAATAATAGCTCATTTACTTTCTTACCCCAGCAACATTTGTTAATTTCAATTTAACCGGATTTTCCAACTCAAGTAAGTGTTAGCAATAAAAATATTGTAAATATATATTTTTGGTCACACATTTCTAGCGTAGCAACACTTATTGTTGTCGTTAATCTACAACACAAATAAATGTTGGCAATTGAAAAAAAGTAAGTGTTACGAAATGACAGTTATGGTCTTGTGCATATTAGTAAATAGAGGCATCATTCACAGCTATACCCATTCATGTTTCATTTTCTCATATTTCAAGTTCATTCTAAAACCTAAAATGCAAATCAAACCCTAAGAGAAGCCGACCGTTAATAAAGGAAAAGAGGAAGAAAAATTAAATCAAAGCTAAGGATCAAAGATAGAGGAATCAATCTTCTACAAATCTCATGTAACGACTCGGAAATTTTAGAGATTTTTAAATAACGTAATTAACTAAATTTTTCTTGAAATTAAACAATTAAAATTTTACAAATGAAATTTTGATATTTGGTATGCGTCTATTGAAGCATAGAAAGTGACAGATTTTCGTTTGAAAATTTGTAAGTTTGTTCTGTTGTGTAACTTCAGTTTTTGAAATCTAAAATCAACTAAATTGAAAAAAAAATACTTTTGAAATCCGAATATTTTTACATAAGAAAATTGTTTATAATTTTCTAAGTGGGACATCATATTTCATTTCGCCAAATTTGGACCACTCTAACACCGTTTATATTATTTACGGCATTTTACCAGCTTTTTTGGTAGTGAGTATAGTGTTTTGATAGCATAGCCGTATCGCTCATATAAAAAATATTTACTTATAATTTTATGATTTCTAAAATATACAAAATAGATTTAAAATAGTTTTTAATAATAATATTTAATTTAATAAATTTTTTGTATAATAAATGTAATTTAATAAAATTTAATTTAAATAATATATTTAAAATATGTTTAAAATATTTATTTAGATTTATGTTATTATTTTAATAATATATAATTTGTAATAACTTTTATAAATAGAGGTTAGAAAGGTATATTGAAATTGAACTGAGATTTGATTATTCAGAATTGAATTTAAATAGGAATTGATTTGAACTTATTGATTTTGGGATTTTAAGAATATGATATTACAACTTTATAACTTTATTTTCAGTAAAGTGATTAAATGAATATTTTCAAATTTGAATAAAAATAGAAATTGAATATTTAATTTTGATTTAAATTTTGGATTTTTTTAAATGTTTATAAAATGTGATTAAGTGAATATTTCAGAATTAAATAAATTGAAGTTAGATAATTCATGTTTTAATTTTGATTTAAATTTGTAAGCTGGGATCTTATTTAAATGGTTATTAAAAAAAGGTTAAGTAAATATTTTCAAATTTAATGAAAATTAAAATTGGATTTTGAAATATAAATGAAATTTATCAAATTGAGTTATTGCATAATGTTTGAATATTTAAACTTTGAAACCTATTGAATTATAGCTGGTTTAAAATTGTAGTTCAAACATGGATTTGAAATCGATATAAATATAAAATGGTTTTGACGAGAATTTGAATTGAACCTGCAACCTTTTGATTGAAATTGTTGAACTGAGATTGATTTAAATTGAATTTTGGAACTAAAGTTGATTTGAATTGATTTGTGAAATTGGAAGAAACAATTCTAACTTAAAACTATTTTCGATATATAAATTTTAGTATATTAACTATTTTAATCTGTAACATATTATTAAATATTAAACTATTTTTAGTTTATAACTATTTCAATATATAAAGTATTTTAATGTATAAAGTATTTTAATATATAAAGTATTTTAATATATAAAGTATTTTAATTATAACCAATTTTTAAATATATAAACTATTTTTAATTTATAACTATTTCAATATATAAACTATTTTCAATATTTAAACTGCTTAAACTTGGAACTGTTATGATTTAGATTTAATGGATTTAAATGTTAATACTTTGATATGATGGTTGAGCCTATTTTGTGGTATGATTTTAGAAGTAATTTATAATTCAAAGCGAATTATAATCGAAAGTAATATGATTTCGAAAGTGATGATTTTGAAATGAATATGAAATTTTGATATAAAGTATGAACTGTTTGAAATAAAATCGCCGCGGTTTGAAATAAGCGTTTGGTTGTTAAAGAGACTGGGATCGGGTATTGCCATACTCTCTACCAATATAAAAAAACACTTTAATAATTGTGTACGTGGTGGAGAATTCAAAACGAAGTAGGATGGTTTGGCGACATCTATATGAGGTATGAACGCAGCATCGACTCCTGCGAGTCAGCTTGATGTGACTAAAACAGAAGCTATACCTGTGCCAAGTGAGGTTGCACCTCCGATCGAGCATGCTTCTTCGATCCCACTCTATTACTTTGTGATATGATTAGGTGCACCTTTGATTATTGGAGTGTGTCTCGAGGTGGGCAATAGTAGCTACTATGCGTTACCACCAGCCCAGTTCTGCAAAACGGTGGAATCCTACCCTAGGCATTGCCTCGATGCCCTGTCACATGCCTTATGGCACCCATTATGACTTTAGTTCTTAACGTAACTATGGAGTACTCCCTGAGTAAACCACTGGTTTGGTGGAGCCTATAGTATCTATATAGACTACAAGAATATATAAAAATGTGTTAAGGGGGATATGGGTAACGCCTTAATGCTATTTTAATATTTTACTTTACTGCAGACATTATCTATGTAGCGTATTGTACTATGTATGTAGATATTTTAGCATGTCCTTTAAGGAGGGGAATCCCAAACATCCTTTAAATTATTTGCAATTCATTTAGACCTTTCACCTGAGTTGATTTACTGGCATAATAATGTTAATCCCGACTCGAGTATTTTGTGTTTTGCTTTATGCTCGGGTCAGACTAAGTGCCATAGCATTTGAGACTCACCTTTGGAGCTTAGAGCTTTGCTTGGAGATTCTATCTTTATCTAATCAATTATTTCCAGTTGTTTATGTTCAGACTTGTCAGTTTCTTTTGTATTAGTGACTTCTTTGTACTTGGGATATTCTGTTGTATTTATTTCAGACTTTGATGTTTTGTAGTAGCTTCATGAACTACTATTTATCTATTTCCACTGCTTATTGTTGTATTACTCTGTATCTGTGATTCTATTATGGATTTATTTACTGTATATTCTAAGTTTTGCCAAAAAATAAATTAACATTCTATTGTTTTGAGCAATTCAAGTCTGATATGTGTGGATGATTGTCGATATGAATGGTTTGAAATGCCAAGTCGTTACAAGTGGTATCAGAGCTCTGATTTAGGCAAACTTAGCATATGAAGTAAAACTCATTAGAGATAGGTTAGTAATACCCTAGGATACTTGGAATTGATTATAGAATCATATTCGTTCAAGCTTTAATTTCTTCATTAGGACCCTCTTGGATTAAGATTTCTTTTGAATTTTGAAACTCTACCTTTGTCCTAAATCCATTCATGTATTTTTTCTGTTCGTGTTCTTTTTATACTAGAGCATCCTATAGCTTTATTTTAGTTGATCTCTATAATAAATTTGAGCACATCTTGCAACCTCAACTAACAACTTCATCCTTATGTGTGACTAATCCCATCGACGGTCCCTCCCACCTTAGTATGATTTGTAAAGGGGTGAAACTCCTTTACAACAGGCGTCGGTTCAGCGGGGATTTCTATATCCTCGGTTTTGATGCTGTTATTTCTTGCGAAACCCGTACCGTTTCTCCAGTAGACGACCCTGGTGAATCTCTTGTGATCGAATGTCGATGCCTTAGGATTTTGCAGGCAATTTTATCTTTTTGCTGGATGCTCAGCCTAGCGATCTTGACTCCACGCCGATAGTCAGGGATTATCCTGATGTTTTGGTGAAGTCGCTTCTCTTCCTCACAAGCGAGAAATTGAATTTCGCATCGATCTTATACCTGAATCTCGACCTGTTGTCCTTCCTCCCGAATAAATGGTTTCTATAAATGGTTAGTCATGCCCTCTGGATTAACCAATGCTCCTGCCTTCTTCATCGATCTCATGAATCGTATTTTCTGCGATGTTCCCAACAAATTTATCCTAGTTTTCATTGTTGATATTCTCATCTTTTCTAAGTCTGAGAAGGAGCATGAATCTCATTTAGGCTTGGTGCTGGTAACTCTCAGGAGTCATCAAATGAAAGCCAAACTTTATCTAATGCCATTTCTATAGGGATGAAGTCCAATTTCTTGGGGAGCATTGATCTTGAAATAAAGTCTCGGTTGACCCAGATAAGGTCACCGTGGATAACATAAGTTTATCCATCTTTCCCAGTTTGTAATTTAATTTTCTTATCTTCCTTTCAAGCCTATCTTCTTAGTTAGAATTTTCTTTGATTGGGGTCTCTCTAAATTTGAATCTTTATCCTTATTCTAAAATCCATCCTTGAATCATCCTACAAGAGATCATATTTGTAATTGATATAAAAATGTTTTATATTGTGTTATTGTGATAACCCGGATTTTAGAATATCTGTCAATTGAATAATTAACTGGTTTTATTCAGTTGAACAGATAAAAATTCTGATAATTTTAAAATATCTGAATATATATATATATAAATGGATTTAAAACTATAAATTATATATATATAGTTTTCTGTAAGTAGTAAACTTTATGGTGAATAAAAAAAAATATAAATAGACATATGCAAACTTTATAGTATTGAAGTTTTTAAGTGTGTTCATATAATTAAGAGTATACACACACACACAAATATATATGTGTGTCTATACACACACACACACACACACACACACACATTATGATTACGAAACTATTGATTTGAGTTCGACATGATGATTTTCAAAGGCTATTTAACTAAATTCTATTTTCAAACATCAAAGAATAATATCTATGTATATTTATATTATTATGTCTTAAATTTGAAATAAAAGTAAATAATGGGATTTAACGTATTTTCCTTTATAAAATTTTATCCATAAATTAATCCTAGTTGTATATATATAACATAAAGTAATTTCTCAAAAACATAGAATAAAAAAAATGGAATATAATGAATAAATAAATATAAAAGAAAATAAAACATAAGAAATAAATAAATATAAATACATGAAGACATTTGTAAGCTTGGTAACCATATTTTTTAACAATTGTAATTTGTGTTATCATGCAAATTTACATGTGGCACCTTTATTCTTTTATTTTTATTTTTATGAAATTAAATATCAAGAATTAAACAAGGCATTATACAAAATTCAAAGCATCCTCATCTTCCTTCATTTTTTCTCAAAATAAAAACTTAAAATTTAATCAAAAGAGGAAAAAAAGGAATCAAAGCTGGAAAAGGAAAGCCGGAAGCAAATCATTTCAGATTCACCCAAAATGCAAAACAGTTTCATCAAGTGGCAACTCTAGATCAAAAACAAGCTGAATCAAAGCAGGGGACTATTCTCTGCTTTATAAACCGAGTGATTTATGTTGCATGCATAAAAAAAATGGAAAGAAGAAAACCTGGGAATCAGAGAACAACTAAATTCAACAGTTCAAAAAAAAAAATAGATCAAGCATATCTCTCTGTTTTGAAACTAAAACATCCTCACATAAATTTCAATAGCATGCATGCAAGATTCAGTGACAAGCACATTCCAGATTCAAGTTTTTAAATCAAGTAAGCAAAGACACTCAGGTTTTAAAAATTAAAGCAAAAGCTATTCAAATTAAAATTGCTCTGCCCATCAAGTTTCAGGTGAGTAAACAATTAAGTTTGTTTTAAATTTATGCATGTAATGTTTTAGTTAGTTGACGATGTGATAATTATTTGCATGTGAGAAAATTTCATCAGAAAATTTAACCTTCTTAGATACATTCAGATCTATATATATATACGAAAATCATGGAAGTAGTTATTGTGAAAATGTTTCAAATGGGGTGTTCTGTTCTTTATTTTCAAAACAAGTAATTAGGCCTTCCTAGAATTTGGATTTTTACTTGTTGTTGGCAATCATGCTTGAAGAAAAATGATTTAAGTGTTAAATATATAAAAATGTGTATCTTTATATTTGGTTGTTGCTGTGAATATTTGGAAAACAGACATTTGAATCTCTGTTCTAAACATTTCAGGTTTCAAACCTGTAGAAAACAAAACATCATCATGTGATCATTTATAGAATTTAATATCTAAATGAAACAAGTTCAAATGGGAAAGATCAAAATTTTAAAAATATTTTGAAGAAGTAAAAATGCGTGGGGTTACTGGAAGTTAGAAACACAGTAAATTAAATTCTTTCTTCAAAATTTGATTTATTAAAGTTGGAGATTTGATTGCAAAATCTTGTTCGTTTTATAAGCCGTGAATTTTAAGGTTTGAGTTAGGATTTTTAGTTGAATAAATTGTGGGAAATTCGAGATGACCGAAATTTACAAATTGGTCAATTACTGGTGATCGGAATAGGTTTGGACTTCGGGGTTATGTCAGGTGTGGGATCGTAGGACAATGGTCACGGGAAAATTAATTGCTGGTCCTATAGACCACTGTGGTGATGGCAAAGGGAAGATATAGGGTTTAAGCCCAGTTTTATTTGCCATGGTTCCAGGGAAGGATACGACGTCGATAGGGTATCGGAAGTGATCGAACCAAGTGCAAGAGTAGCGTGGGTCAACGAAGCCTCTCTGTTCAGAAATTCGGGGTCACTGGTGGTTTGTTTCGGCGGCGCGTGGCGATTGTATGATAAGGGGTAGGTATCAGGTTGAAGCCTGATGGGTTTGAGTTTGTTCGAATTTGATTTCGAGTTAGGTTGTTTGATCGCGGGGTCGAAGTTGTATGAGATGGTCATGGGCGACTCATTAACGACATTAGTGATGATCGGAGCTCTGGCAAGGTTGCGTGCATGTGCACGGAGCATGTTCGTTTCCGTCATCATCTGTAGAGTGGAGATGTAGAAATGCATCGGGTTACTCTCGGAATATTTGGAATGGTGCTTGGGAAAAAATAGTAGCGTGAGTATCATGTATGTTTTGTCTCAAGCAGGTTCAAAATTTTTAGTAGTAAGTATTCCAGGTTGAGTAGAAGGATGGATCGGGATGATCGAGAGAATTGCTCGGGTTATGCACGTGATTTTGGGATTTGGGCTCGAAGTAATTAAGATGTTTTTTTACTTCAGTTATTAGGTCCTGAATCAAATAATAATGAACTAACAAAGTTTTTTTTTAAAATGTGTGGGTTTAAACTAAGTTGTTTTTATTTAGGGTAATTATATAAGAAAATTTATTTAATTAGTTTCCAAATTCAAATTATTAAAATTAAGTGGATGGTTGAGACAATATGTTTTAAAACCTTAATTAATCAAGGTCTCTATGAATTTTGTATAAATTAATTTCAATCTTTTAATTAAGTAAGTTTTATATGATTTAGTTAAGAAATTAAGATAATGGTTACCTTGGATTAGTTAAGGACTTAAGTAATTACTTAAGGTAAGTAATTAGGTATTAATTACTTAGAGTAATTAATTGAATAGACTGATTAATTAAGGCTTAGTTAATTAATGAGTGCGAACTAATTTATCAATGTAAGTGATTGTCGAATAATTAATTCGGGAAGTTAATTTAGAAGGTAATTAAAGGTTAATCAATGAGATGGGTCTGAGAATAATTAAATGGTGTTATTAATTAAAGGCAATGTACTTAAGGTAATTAAAGAATGATTAATCAAGGATGGTTAATCAAGTTGTAATTAAGGAGTGATTATGTAATTGGGCATAATGGATTATTGATGAGTAAGCAAGATTTTTAAGTAATAAATTTATTAATTTATTTCTTTTATAGTTAATTAAATTAATTAGAATTGGTGTGACTACATATCTTGTTTATGAACGATTGAAGGATATTTGAATTCCTTTGACTGTTTGTTATCTCTAGTATGTGATTGTGATATTTTGTGATATGATATGTTTTGTTGGGTTTAAACTGAGATAATGTGGTTATCTATAATGAATTGCTATGAAAAAGTGAAATCTTGTATTTAAATTTAATCACTTGAAACTTGAGTTAAGATGGCATCGGATTCGAAGAGACCGGGGTCGGGTATTAGTAATATCTGAAACCACTTCGATTTGTATTCTACATAATTCTATTTGGATTTAATATGTAGGATAAATATACTGAAATGGAATAATATGGAACTTTGAACTAAGTAAGAAGATTTAGAATTTGATTTATGGAATATGTTTTGAGCATAACAAGTAATGAACTCGTAGTGAAGTACGAGTTACCTGGGTTTTCTTTTATGATTTGAATTTAGTATTTCAAATTTTATGGGTTTACTCACGCTGTTTTCCAGCCTGACCCGGGTGTTACTTTGATGTAATGCTCGGGTCAGACCGAGTATTACAGATTTTCAGGTAGGGACGTTCTGGAGCTCAGGAGGCGAGCTGGATGGCTGGAACGTATGGAGTGTTTACCGCTGTGTTATATTATTGTATATATCTGAGACATGTTAAATTGTATATGTCCAATGTTGTATAAAATTGTTGTAACTCTGATACATCGATGGAAACTGATAGATACAGTTTTCTTTGGTATAACTATTATTATTGATATTATATTTTATCCGCTGCGAATGTGAATTGTGTGTTTCTTTTCTGTTCTTCTTCTATCTCTTTCTTCTTTTCTCTAACTATCTGGAATTTTTGGGATCGAAAATTTCGGGTCGTTACATTTGGTATCAGAGCTGAAGGTTAAGCGAGAACCTTGGCTCTGCTGGGATTACTCATTAATGATAGGGTAAGTGGTACCCTAGAATGAGTTGAGTGTGTATATATATGAGAGAGTGTACTTGTTATTTTCTTATATAAAGATTTTAAATGGTTTTATATAAGATTATATTTTGATATATAAAGCAATATATCTTTCTAAAAAATAGTAAGGGAATTGGTTGTTAAATTATTGAATTAAGAAGTAATAGAAATACAACCAAACTGAAATTAAATCTTGAATTTGGGAAAGGTTTCAGGATAAGGATAATCAATTAATTTATGTAATTAATTAAACTTTATTTAATGAGATTAATTAATGGATAATAATTGGAAATGATAAATAAAGAGGGAGTTACTTAATAAAGTAACTAGAGGTAAGTAATTTAAAGGACAATTACTTAATGAAGGTAATTAAGAAATAAGTTAATTACCAAATGTGATTAATTGAAATTAATTAATGACGTAATTAATTTAAAGAAACAATAAATAATATTATTTAATGCAATTGAATGAAATGGTCCTATTTCAAACAAGAGTTGTTTGAAAATTTAAAAGAAATTTGTTTTGAATTAAAAATCAAAGGTAGTTTAAAATTTTAAAGTATAACTTGGTATGTAAAAGAAGTTAATATGTATATATGTGGATATACATAATATCAAAGATGGTTTGGAATAAACTCTAAATATTGAGTTTTAAATCTGAAATGAGATATGATACCCAAAGTAATAAGTCTTTGAACTTAATATGTGAGAAGTTCAAAATTTGAAATGGAAGTTCAAATTGGGTAAGGTAGACTGGATTAAGTGAATTGAGCTTAACTTGGGGAAAAATTAAATAAGTTGGAATGATCAACCTGATTTGGGAATTTCAAGATGGGATTGGAATTTAACTTGGGAAGTTAAATGGTTAATCTGAATTGGGAGTTTGTGTGATCTCAAAATGTGTTTGAGATCTGGAAATTGGAAATTGATGGATGTTTTAAAATAAATTAGTTGATATCATCCTATTGTTGTTAAAAATCTTTAAGTAGTGAATTGGATTTGTTTAAATGAATAAGAAGTGAAGTGTGGCAATATATATCCATTATAGAGATAAATAAAATTTAACTTAAATTTAAAAAATTAGATATGGAATTCCTTTGAACTTAAGATTTGAAAAATTGTTTGAAACTCTTACTTGAACCTTGTAATGAGTTAAGTAAAGATAATTTAAAATGGAATTTTAAATTTTTTACTCCGAATTGAATTGTTTAAAAACTTTAAAGGTAAGTTGATTTAAAGGAATTAAATCAACATTTGAAGTATTAACTCGAATTTATATAATTCGAGATAATTTAAATTTGAATTAATTCAAATTGAATTTGATTTTAATTAATTGAAATGGTGATTGAAGATGTATGAGTATAAGATTCAAATGGAAAATTTGAATTGGATTGATTTGAATAATTTGGAATTGTAATTAAAATTGGATAGTTTTAAATTCAAATGGAATTTGAATTAAATTTGGGAGAAAATCAAGAATAATTAAACCTGATTTGGAAATGGAGTTGAAATGAATTGAAATTAGAACTAGTTCAATTGAAATTTATTTGAATTAGTAGAATTTGAGATCAAGGTTGAATAAAGTTAAATTTTGAAAGAAACTGAGGTTAATTCAACTTGAATTGGGGTTGAATCAATTTCAATGGAAATTGAAGTTATCTAAATTGGAATTGGGTCAATTTAAATGGAAGTGAAAATTTAAATTAAATTGATGAGGATGGAGATTGGGAAGTGAACAGTTTTGACTCTGGACTATTTTTAATATAAATTGTTTTAATATAAACCTATTTTTCCAAGTTATTCATTATATATATGCAACCTTTCTTTTAAAAGCCAAACTATCTTATACTTGTTTTACAATTATTTTTGAAACTGTTTAACAATTTTTCAACTGTTTTATAAAATCACCACCTTACTATGTTTTTGCAATTATCTAAAATTTCTATAATTATTTTAACTATTTTCTAACTATTTTACACCTATTTTACAAACTAGTAATTATTTTCCAACTACTTATCTATTTTTAAATATTTCAAGCTATCTACTAAATAAATTGGTCGGAGTTCAAATTGTTATTGGTCAAATACCCAATCGAGATAAGAATAGAGATGATAATCCAAATGGATTGAAGCAATTGTGAGTTAGTGAATAAAAGTCAAAGTGAATATGAATAGAAATGGAATTGATTTGGCTAATAACCAATAAAGATAAATACGTAGGGTGTACGTATGTTATTCTATTCGCATAGTGATTTGATCCATATTTGAGCACAGAATTTCGAGATAGTTATTTCGATCCGAGTGGGATTTTTCACTCGATTTTCAACGGCGAACCTGGATATGTATTGTTGATTGGTTCTGGATATTCTCTATCATAGATATTACTATGCAAGGAGAATGACGGTTTCTGATCAAGAAACCATATCCGAGTCCGCACTAGGAAGTCGGGTGGACGATACTAGTTCGAAGTGAAATGTGTGATCGAGGGAGCGATCAGATTGGTATAGCATATGGATGATGTGTGTACATCGTACGGATTTGAATAAAAATGATATTAGAAAGAGTAATCAAATTTGAATATTTGATTTTGAGTAAACAAAGTTAAATATCTTTGTTTTATAAAATGAAACTCCCCTTATTGAATCTTTTGCCAGAAGGAAAGGGTCTTTGAAAATGTTTGAAGTATAAAAGGAGTTTTATACAAGTTTGAAATGATCCAAAGTTTTGGAAATTATATATATATATATATATATATATATATATATATATATATATAAAGGATCTTATGAGGATTTTAGAAAAGGTTTTGGAAACCTTTGGATTTGGAAAGGCTTTTGATTTTTGGGTAAAATCAATATGAAGATCTGAAAAGCCTAGTTTGAGAATTATCGATTTTGGAATAATCGATTTTGTAAAGGAGCTTTGTATGAGATCATACTAGGTGTATGATTTGAAGATACTATATGTGAATAGTATAAAATGTTTGGATGATGGCTCTGAGGGAAAAAGGCGCTTCCTTGAAATGAACTTCTCAGGAGTACCACCGGGTGGTGCTGCCTTGTGCCCTAGGGGAGGCTCTAAAGTTGATCCTGTGAGGAGTCCGGACAAAACTAGTTCCTGGGGATTATGAGTAGAGTATACCATAGCGAAAGTCGTGTGTGTCGCTGAGAGCCAATAGTCTGCGTTTGATTTTATATCGGTAGACTGCGACCTATGGTATAACATAGCGAAAGTCGTGTGTGCCGCTGAGAGCCAACAGTCTGCATTTGATTTTATATCGGTAGACTGCGACCTGTGTATGAGTGGAGAAGTTTCATTTCGACAGCGAAAATCAGAGGCCGTTGAGAGCCTGCAGTTACATGGACTTCTGCTGTGACGGCAACGCAACCCTGGAATGTAACTGTGATCTGTTGTGTGGGTTCCATGGCGTAATCGAGAGGCCGCGGAGAGCCTGCAGTTACATGGACTTTTGCTGCGATGGCAACGTAACCTTGGAATGTAACTGTGATCATGGATGGGGGTGATGATTTCCAGAGCATTCTCACCTAACATATTTCTTCTATTTTCAAAAATGTTTTCTATATTTTTGATAAAACTATTTTTCAAGTATTTTCACTGGGTGTTGAAACAGGTTTACCAAGTACTTGTAGATTTTCAGTCTTACGCCTGATCAACGTATGACTGAATTTCTGTGAGAACAAGGATGGACTGGTTGAAATATCTGAATATATATATATATATATATATATATAAATGGATTTAAAACTATATAAAAAAATAGTTTTCTGTAAGTAGTAAACTTTACGGTGAATAAAATATATATATATATATATATATATATATAAATAGACATATGCAAACTTTATAGTATTGTAGTTTTTAAGTGTGTTCATATAATCAAGAGTATACACACACACACACACATATATATATATATATTTATATTTATATTATATTATGATTACGAAACTATTGATTTGAGTTCAACGTGATGATTTTCAAAGGCTATTTAACTAAATTCTATTTTCAAACATCAAAGAATAATATCTATGTATATTTATATTATTATGTCTTAAATTTGAAATAAAAGTAAATAATGGGATTTAACGTATTTTCCTTTATAAAATTTTATCCATAAACTAATTCTAGTTGTATATATATAACATAAAGTAATTTCTCAAAAACATAAAACAAAAAAATGGAATATAATGAATAAATAAGTATAAAAGAAAAGAAAACATAAGAAATAAATAAATATAAATACATGAAGACATTTGTAAGCTTAGTAACCATATATTTTAACAATTGTAATTTGTGTTATCATGCAAATTTACATGTGGCACCTTTATTCTTTTATTTTTATTTTTATGAAATTAAATATCAAGAATTAAACAAGGCATTATACAAAATTCAAAGCATCCTCATCTTCTTTCATTTTTTCGCAAAATAAAAACTTAAAATTTAATCAAAAGAGAAAAAAAAGGAATCAAAGCTAGAAAAGGAAAGCCTGAAGCAAATCATTTCAGATTCACCCAAAATGCAAAACAGTTTCATCAAGTGGCAACTCTAGATAAAAAACAAGCTGAATCAAAGAAAGAGACTGTTCTCTGCTTTATAAACCGAGTGATTTATGTTGCATGCATAAAAAAAATGGAAAGAAGAAAACCTGGGAATCAGAGAACAACTAAATTCAAAAGTTCAAAAAAAATATAGATCAAGCATATCTCTCTGTTTTGAAACTGAAACATCCTCACATAAATTTCTATAGCATGCATGCAAGATTCAGTGACAAGCACATTCCAGATTCAAGTTTTTAAATCAAGAAAGAAAATACACTCAGGTTTTAAAAATCAAAGCAAAAGCTGTTCAAATTAAAATTGCTCTGCCCATCAAGTTTCAGGTGAGTAAACAATTAAGTTTGTTTTAAATTTATGCATGTAATGTTTTAGTTAGTTGATGATATGATAATTATTTGCCTGTGAGAAAATTTCATCAGAAAATTTAACCTTCTTAGATACATTCAGATATATATATATATATATATATATATATATATATGAAAATCATGGAAGTAGTTATTGTAAAAATGTTTCAAATGGGGTGTTCTGTTCTTTATTTTCAAGACAAGTAATTAGGCCTTTCTGGAATTTGGATTTTTACTTGTTGTTGGCAATAATGCTTGAAGAAAAATGATTTAAGTGTTAAATATATAAAAATGTGTATATTTATATTTGGTTGTTGCTGTGAATGTCTGGAAAATAGACATTTGAATCTCTGTTCTAAACATTTCAGGTTTCAAACCTGTAGAAAACAAAACATCATCATATGATCATTTATATAATTTAATATCTAAATGAAACAAGTTCAAATAGGAAAGATCAAAATTTTAAAAATATTTTGAAGAAGTAAAAATGCATGGGGTTACTGGAAGTTAGAAACACAGTAAATTAAATTCTTTCTTCAAAATTTGATTTATTAAAGTTGGAGATTTGATTGCAAAATCTTGTTCGTTTTATAAGCCGTGAATTTTAAGGTTTGAGTTAGGATTTTTAGTTGAATAAATTATGGGAAATTCGAGATGACCGGAATTTACAAATTGGTCAATCACTGGTGATCGGAATAGGTTTGGACTTCGGGGTTATGTCAGGTGTGGGATCGTAGGACAGTGGTCACGGGAAAATTAATTGCTGGTCCTATAGACCACTGTGGTGATGGCAAGGGGAAGATCTAGGGTTTAAGCCCAGTTTTGTTTGCCATGGTTCCAGGGAAGGATACGACGTCGATAGGGTATCGGAAGTGACCTGACCAAGTGCAAGAGTAGCGTGGGTCAACGAAGCCTCTCTGGTCAGAAATTCTGGGTCACGGGTGGTTTGTTTCGGCGGCGCGTGGCGATTGTATGATGAGGGGTAGGTATCAGGTTGAAGCCTGATGGGTTTGAGTTTGTTCGAATTTGATTTCGAGTTAGGTTGTTTGATCGCGAGGTCGAAGTTGTATGAGATGGTCATGGGCGACTCATCAACGACATTAGTGATGATCGAAGCTCTGGCAAGGTTGCGTGCATGTGCACGGAGCATGTTCGTTTCCGTCATCATCTGTAGAGTGGAGATGTAGAAATGCATCGGGTTACTCTTGAATATTTGGAATGGTGCTTCGGGAAATAATAGTAGCGTGAGTATCATGTATGTTTTGTCTCAAGCAGGTTCAAAAATTTTAGTACTAAGTATTCCAGGTTGAGTAGAAGGATGGATCGGGATGATCGAGAGAATTGCTCGGGTTATGCATGTGATTTTGGGATTTGGGCTTGAAGTATTTAAGATGTTTTTCTTACTTCAGTTATCAGGTCCTGAACAATGTTTTTAAAAAAAATGTGTGGGTTTAAACTAAGTTGTTTTTATTTAGGGTAATTATATAAGAAAATTTATTTAATTAGTTTCCAAATTCAAATTATTAAAGTTAAGTGGATGGTTGAGACGATATGTTTTAAAACTTAATTAATCAAGGTCTCTACAAATTTTGTACAAATTAATTTCAATCTTTTAATTAAGTAAGTTTTATATGATTTAGTTAAGAAATTAAGGTAATGGTTACCTTGGATTAGTTAAGGACTTAAGTAATTACTTAAGGGAAGTAATTAGGTATTAATTACTTAGAGTAATTAATTAAATAGACCGATTAATTAAGGCTTAGTTAATTAATGAGTGTTCACTAATTTATCAATGTAAGTGATTGTCGAATAATTAATTCGGGAAGTTAATTTAGAAGGTAATTAAAGGTTAATCAATGAGATGGGTCTGAGAATAATTAAATGGTGTTATTAATTAAAGGCAAAGTACTTAAGGTAATTAAAAAATGATTAATCAAGGATGGTTAATCAAGTTGTAATTAAGGAGTGATTATGTAATTGGGCATAATGGATTAATGATGAGTAAGCAAGATTTTTAAGTAATAAAGTTATTAATTTATTTATTTAATAGTTAATTAAATTAATTAGAATTGGTATGACTAATTATCTTGTTTACGAACGATTGAAGGATATTTGAATTCCTTTGACTGTTTGTTATCTCTAGTATGTGATTGTGATACTTTGTGATATGATATGTTTTGTTGGGTTTAAACTGAGATAATGTGGTTATCTACAATGAATTGCTATGAAAAAGTGAAATCTTGTATTTAAATTTAATCACTTGAAACTTGAGTTAAGATGGCATCGGATTCGAAGAGACCGAGGTCGGGTATTGGAATATCCGAAACCACTTCGATTTGTATTCTACATAATTCTATTTGGATTTAATATGTAGGATAAATATACCGAAATGGAATAATACGCACCTTTGAACTATGTAAGAAGACTTAGAATTTGATTTGAGGAATATGTTTTGAGCATAACAAGTAATGAACTCGTAGTGAAGTACGAGTTACCCGGGTTTTCTTTTATGATTTGAATTTAGTATTTCAAATTTTATGGGTTTACTCACGCTGGTTTCCAGCCTGACCCGGGTGTTACTTTGATGTAATGCTCGGGTCAGATAGAGTATTACAGATTTTCAGGTAGGGACGTTCTGGAGCTCAGGAGGCGAGCTGGATGGCTGGAACGTATGGTGTGTTTGCCGCTGTGTTATATTATTGTATATATCTGAGACATGTTAAATTGTATATGTCCAATGTTGTATAAAATTGTTGTAACTTTAATGCATCGATGGAAACTGATAGATACAGTTTTCTTTGGTATAACTATTATTATTGATATTATATTTTACCCGCTGCGAATGTGAGATTGTGTGTTTCTTTTCTCTTCTTCTTCTATCTCTTTCTTCATTTCTCTAACTATCTAGAAATTTTAGGATCGAAAATTTCGGGTCGTTACAATTATTTGAGTTGTCAAGTTTTAATTTTGGGTTTCGATCGATTCGTCTGGCTAACGCGAACGACAGGAATTTCAAAATACTTGAACAGAGCAAACTAACACAATATTGTTTCGAAATTGGTAAATGAAATAATTTTGTGTATGATTATTTTATATATATAAAGGTATAATTTTCTGAAAGTAGATAGTTAAATGAATTGGTTGTTAGAAATAATAATACTAGGTTATCATTTATTGATTTGTCAACATTCCCAAACCATTAACTATCGTTATATGCTATAATGAGATGAAACTTTATAAACATGGTTATAAATCTGATTTGCAAATGAAATGAATTTAAATTAAGGATTTGAGAATTAATTTTCGGTGCTTTTCAAAATTTGGGTTACAAAGTTTTGAGGAAAAATATATTATTTGAAAGTATTTTCGAGTGGAAGCTATTTCCAAATAATTTTAGAAGAAGTAAGTTGGCACTCTCCTTTTTTGTCACTGGAAAATAATTTCGATGATGATTGTAGCATCATCGACATTCAATTTCGAGTCTTAAAGTGGGAGACCACTTAGTAGCTTTGCTACACATTTGTTTTGGAAAATGGATTTGATTTGAATTCCTTAAGTATGATTTGATGTATAATATACATACACACACAGAGAGATATATATATGCTTATTTAATTATTTTAAAATGGTTTGAAGTGAAATCGAAAATTTAATTCTTAAATTCATTATTGAATAATTGTTTTCAATTATCGAAATGGAGCAATCTTTTTGAATAATTGGAATGTTAAAATGAGAAATGGAATTCAAACAACATGAAACAGTTGAATTAATATAAAATATATTTGTATAATACTCAATTGCATTCTAAAATATGTATAATTTGCCTGAAATATTCAAAAAGTTAAATTGTTGATGTGATATGTAATTGAAGATTATACAAGAGTAAACTTGAGTAAAAAATTGTTCAAATTAAATTTTGATTAATAGAAACGTTGTGAATAAAAGGTAAGTTTGTATAGTGCGCAATTACATTCAGATCATTAATAAAACTTTCCTGGAAAAGTTTGAATGTAATGAGAATATGTAGTTGAATAGTATATAATATAAATATAGGTAATAAGATGTCCAAAAATGAAATTTATATGGTTTTAATTTAATTGTTGTATCTGGTGTTATGCATTTCAAATCTACCATTCATTTCTATTGCTTCTATTATTCTATCTCGTTCCTTTTCGGAGACGAAAAGTTTTGAGTGGGGTAGAGTGTAACGACCCAGAAATTTTAGCGATTTAAAATAATGTAATTAATTAAATTTTTCTTGAAATTAAACAATTAAAATTTTAGGTATTTTCAACCATTCGCATCCATTATAAGTGTATAGGTAGACACTCATGCCGGAATTGAATTGCTCAAAATACCGCGTTGTAAATAAAAATTTGGCAAATCTCAGAATATACAGTAAATAAAAAATCACAGATCACAAACACAGAGTAATAATAATGCAGCGGAAGTAAAAGATATAGTAGTTCATGAAGCTACTATATAAATATATCAGAGTTACATAAGATACAATAGAAGAAATAAAGTATAACAGAAGTTTAAATATGATAACCAAGTACAAGCTGAATAGAATAACCGAACTGAAAAGATGAAACTTGACAAGTAGATAATCTCCAGCGATTCCAATCTCCAGAAAGTGAAAATCCAAATCTGTGAATAACTCAGGCTGACCCGAGCGTAAATAAAAATACAAACACTCGAGTCAGGACATACATACTTATACAATGTAAACCAACTCAAGTGAACTGTAGCAAAGGTACAAGTAACTTAGAAGATGCATGGGACCGCCCATCCTCTAAGGATCCGTTAAACTATTTACTATGTAGTAATATACGCTATATACAGTAGTGTCTAATCGGTAAAGTATAATCATATAGAAAATAGCGTTAAGGGGATGGTGAACCTTAACGCGGTCGGATCTTTAAAACCAAAATCGTAGTGGGCTCGATATAAGGATATGACACGACACGCGAGGCAATGCCAGGGTGGATACACCGTTTGCACTCCCGGACCGGTGGTGACGGCAAGCCAGCAGCTTCCGCCCACCTCAAACAATACCCCCGAATCAAAGTGGCGTCACATATCGAATCACAAAAGTAATAGAATGGTTTCCGATGGAGCATGCTCGATGAAAGGGTGCGACCCTTTGTGTAGCCCGGTATAGCTCCTGTTTTAGTCATTTATGCCAATTCATGGGAGTTGGGTCCACGTAATATACCTCGAGAACGTCGCCACCATCCTACTTCATTCTGGAGTCTCCACCGTGTACACAGTTGTTAAAATGGTTTTCGGTATTGGCCGGCTATAAGACAATATCCGATCCCGGTCTCTTTAACAACCAATCGTTATTATAACCGTAGTTATAACTTTTAAAACAATATCTTATACTTCAAAATAAAATATCATTTCAACCCAAATCTTTATCAAAATATAGATTAAATCATTTCCAAACCATTTCAATATATCATCATACCATATCTTTCAATTCAAATATTTATCAAAATAAATATCAAGTCATTTCTAACCATTTCAATATATTAAATTATCATATCCTTTCAAAACTTCCTTTCGAATCATTTTAATATATCAAAATATCATAACCTTTCAAAACTTCGTTCAAAATATCTTATCTTTCAGCACTTCCTTTCAAATTATTTTAATATCAAAATGTTATGTCTTTCAAAACTCCATTTTTAAATCATTTTAATATATCAAAATATCATATCTTTTCAAAACCACATTTCAATCATTTAATATATCAAAATATCATCTCTTTTCAAAACCACATTCATTTCAAATCATTATTCATTTTATTCAATTTAAAATACCATTTCAATTCACATTTCAAAACAGTTTATATTCAAAAAAAATTAAAATGAAGTTATTATGTTCAATAATTAAATTATAAAATTTCCAAAATTTTCAACTTCCAAAGTTCATTTATCCACTTAAGTTTATCAAAATAGTGAAAATTCACTTTTCGTGGCATTTAGAAAAAGCTACGGAAAGATACATTCAAAACAGTTCAATTTAACAAAATACAACATTTTAAAATGTTGTAATAGGGTTTACTTAAATTTCAAATAAACTTCGTTAAATTCAAAAATTATAGCACTTACAAAAATTGCTATAATAGCTTTTAATTCAATTTAGCTTTTTAGTTCATTATTATCAACTACAGCATTTACAAATGCTGTAATATCATTTACATTGTAATTAATAGCATTTCAAAAATGCAGTCAATTAACTTCAAATATTCAATATAATTTCTCAACCAATTATATTTTTTTATTTAAAATATTTTTAACTCATAAAATCATACATTTTCACATTTATAAACATCATTTACTTTTCCTCAAGTTCATGATTTTATAAAGTTAAATTTCCATTCAAAAATCAAGATTTAATAACAATTCACTTATTAAATTACAATGTTCAATTTTAAATTCATTGCATTAAATTTCAACTTAACACTTAAGTTCAAATTCTCAAATACAACTTAGTTTTATTTTTATTTACTTAACTAAAAGTTCACTTTTAAGTCAATTTTATAAATTTCCAATTTTAGTTTTATTTCAAAATTTCAACTTAAATATTCATTCATTTCACATTTCAACTTTATTAAAAATCATTAATATGATATAAAATCACTTTAAATTCATTTAAATTCAAATTATCATAAATTTATTATAATTTCATATTCAATTTGATTTCTAATTATAATTAAATCGAATTTCCAAAATAACTTACATTCAAAATTTTCTAACTTTTCATTAATTCATTTTACTTACAATTATTCAGAAAATCAATAATATTTTACAAAATCCTTTTTAATTAGATTTAAATCAAAATGTTTTAATATTTACATTTCTAAAATAATTTTAAATTTTTTAGAAAACATATATTAACTACGGGTCTGTATATAATTTTCTACACTAGGAAAAGTGATACGGCTAATATATCATTTCAACCCGTAATTTACAAAGAAAATCCGGGTTTTATCATTTCAAACCTGCAGTCCCAAGTAAATGAAAT
The DNA here is from genome assembly GCA_030765085.1 of Allium cepa. Lineage (NCBI taxonomy): Eukaryota > Viridiplantae > Streptophyta > Magnoliopsida > Asparagales > Amaryllidaceae > Allium > Allium cepa. The sequence goes on along the minus strand of CM060945.1, from coordinate 715,339,771 downwards.
AAATTGAAAATCATTCAAGCCTATCATTTCAGCCCATAACAATTTTTCCTTATTCTAAAGTCCGTTCGGGTATGTATCATTTCAACCCATAGTGATTTCTAATTTACAAGGAACTTGCAGTGTGATAAACTGATAAAATATACAGAATAACTTAAAATAACAGTAACATATGATATAACAGGTGTAATAACAGGTGTGAACATCATATGATAATAATATAAGCAGTTATAACATGTTAATATAGTTCTACAGATTCACAGGGTGTCAATTTACTACTTATATAAGTACATAATGTCTGGTGAGAAATACTCACTTTTTTTGCTGGCGATATCAATTAGAATGACACAACGGATCCAGAAGGCACGACCTTTGATTTGAGTGGAGAGAAATAGCCAAGATATCATCTTGTAAACAACCCCAAAACAAGACAATATAACTTATGAATATTCAACCAAAATATATTGAAATAAATTGAAATTGAAAGGCAACAAAGACAAGATAACTTGACCTTGCTACAACCATTCAAAAGCTCGACTAAGGGGTTAGTTTTCTTAGCCATGATGATGATATGAGTGTGGGAGAGACAAGGCTAATAGCCTTGCAAACATTCAAACAAAACAAACAAATAACATAAGTTTACAAACCCAAATTCAATAAAACAATGTTAGAATTAAATGCATAAAACAAAGCCAAAGTTTTTGCACTTGCTTTCTACCGCCTATGCTTCAGCTATAGATCTGAAATACATGTCTAAGGAGTGGGTTAGGATCAGGTCTTGGGCTCATAAGGGTCAGCCATAGCTTGGAAGTAATGGTGCAAAGGTGGATGGACATAGGTGCAACAAAACAACAACTACAAGGCAAATCCATCACTTCTATGCTATAAATGGGTTCGGCCAAAGGCTCTAGGGGCCTGGCTAGTGGGTCCAGGTGGTGGTGGGTGATGTGGCAGAGGGTGGAGGTCAGGTCAGAGGTGGTGGTGGTGGAAGTGGCGGCAAAAGGTGGATGAAGGGGATGGTACCAAAACTAGGTCAGCTTGAGTGCATAGGTGATGGATTTGTGGATTTTGGTCGTGGTGTTTTCCTTGGGGTTGCTTGGCCTGCCATGGTGGTGATCAAGGGTGGATGATGATCAGAGAATAAAATGGTGGAGGTTGGCCTAGATCAGGTTGAGGAGGAGTGGAGCCATGAAGTTGAGAACAAGTTGCAAAATCACATAGAAAAACTAGAAAACAAGAGAAGAGATGAAGATTTTACCAAATTTTTGCAAGATGGAGGCCATGATTTTTTTTTAGGGTTGAGAAGCTTTGAAAATACGTGAAACAGATGAGAGAATGCAGCTGAAAAGAATAGAGAAAAGTACGGCCAAAATAAATGGTGTATTGATTGAAAAAGAAACGGTAAAAGAAACGGTGAAACGACTTTACGTTTCTTAGCTTTTAAAACCTTCCATGCTTCCTTTTTTTTAAATCAAGTAAAACAAAATAAACTTCAGCAAGTACATCTAAAACCGAAACAAAGTGAAAAAAAATAAAAATATATAATTAAATTTAAAGAAAATATATAAAGAATTAAGGAAATTGCTTAAAAATTGAAAACAGGGTTCAAAAATTACAATTAAAACATCAATGGCTTTGGAAAAATATCTACTTCATTTTAAAAATATTCTAAAGCAAAAAATTTGAAATATAAATAATTTATTTATCATTTCTAAAATAAAATAAATAATTAAATTGGAGAAAAATAGAAAAGAACTAAAGAAAATGTTTAAAAATTGAAAACAGGGAATGGAAATTACAAGAAAAATACTACTGGCTCTAGAAAAATTCCTACCTCACTTCAAAAATATTATAAGACAAAAATATACATAAAATAACATATCAATACATATTACAATAAAATATGACAAAGAAAAATAAAATTTATACTATTTAAAATAACAAAATTGCAGAATAAACAAATTGCACTCAATATTGAAATATACATAACTTTCACAATTTAAATTCGTTTCCAACGAAACAAAAAGCAGTGTTTCTAAAAATTTCATGTACTTTCAAAATAAAAGAAAAAAAAATTAAATTTTCAAACTTTTAAAATTTTAAAATAAAATTCAAAGTTTGACTATTTTGACCAAAAATTCACTTTTTGGAAAATATTCTTTTTAGTCATGCTTTGGAATGATAATTCATATCAAAACTAAAGTTTATCATTCAAAATAAATAAAATAAATTTTTAAATCAAAAATTCAATTAAAATAATTAAAATATACAAAAAAAATAAATCACAAAATACAGGGTTGTTATAATAAAAATGTTTATTATTTTCTGAGTGAGACATTATATTTCGTTACGCCAAATTTGGACTGCTCTAGCACTATTTATATTGTTTTCAGCGTTTTAGCAGCATTTTTGGTAGCAAATATAAAGTTTTGATAGCTTGGTCGTATCGATCATATTTGTCAACCATTCTTCTCGCCTCGTCTTGCTGATCTCCACAGTATATTCATTTGTACATTTCAGCGTCTTTTACGCGGCGAAATCTACGAAATGGTTAGCCGTAACAGTACCTGTTTTAGAACCTTTTGGTGTTCTATGTCCTTTCATAATCCACCGTGAAAATGAATGGCCACTACCTTTAACGTTTACAAAAATTTAGTCGTGGCTTTCTATTCCCTCGGATTGCTTTTATTGATGGTTATCTTTATTCTCTTCTCTCCCTACTATTCATTCAAAACCTTAATTCTAAAAAAAAATTCAAGCTTGCATTCTTCTTCATTGGCTCGTGAATTACCTACTCACCTTATAGTTTTTCCCGAAGCAAGGCTCGTTGCGTCATGCTTCATCTTGCCTTCAACCTAAACGCTAGTACTTGTTCCTTTTCCCATAATACTGAAACCTACAACTGCACCTTCCCTATCACCTCTGCATGACCAGATCCACCTAAGCCTCATATGCTTCGCAGCCTCCTTTATCCGACCCATCCCTCACCGTGTGCCATCTCTCCTCGCCTCATCACCAAGCAGTGGCCACTGCCGAACTACACCACCAACCCATCAACCCTCCGTCTACTACCGCATCGGCTCTTCCACCACCCACGAACTGCTCATCTCTTTCCACATAACCGAATTCATCACCCTTCGCCCATAGTTAGCAGCCGCTTCCCAGAACACAGCAAATTGGCCACCTTATCCACTACTCCAACCCAACTCCGCCTGCAGCCTACCCTTGGCCACCAGCACCTACCGCATGACCCAGACCTACCTACCCGCTACAGCCTGCTCCGCTCCTACCCTTCATCCACCTCCAACCTTCACGAACCATCCTCCGTAGCCGTCCTCCAATTCTCCACCACCTGAAACCGCTTGATCCACATCAAAGCCACCTTCCCCTCCTTGTAAAGCCGAACACCACAGAGCTATCCAAGCAGCTTTGCTCCCATCGTAGCCGCCACAAACCCCTTGCACGCCCGGCTACAACTGGTCATGCTACTACTGCTGCACATCATCAAGTGTCGGTGAAACCATTACATTGGGTGAAAGTAATTAAATCTATGCAAGGAAGCTTATGGGCGGGTCGCAATAGATGCGATGATGATCCTGTAAGTGCTTCAGTTTTGATGTCTGGGAATTGAAAGTCTATTCCCTATAGTAGTTCCAAAATGTGAAAGGTATATATTACATATATATCGATCTTGGAATTCTGTCCATATTAATTTGTTTTCCCACTGTCTAATTGTTGCAGCGGTTTTCTAGCTTGCTACTAGCCAAATCCGCATTACCACAGCAGTTTTCCAACTTTGTCAATTATCTATACTAATCCTTATCCGTTTTTATCTTTTTCCCGTGTTTCCATAGCCTCGAAAAGTGAGCGATCACTCATGATATGCATTCTTGTATTTAGTAAACTAATTTCATATGAAATGACAATTGAAATATATTGTTAAATTTGAATTGATTAGAGATTAAATTGTTAAATGTTAATTTGTTCACCAATGATTGATATATGACTCCATAACTTGTTGAATATATATTATATTTAAATTGTTAATTTTGATCATATTTGCCATTGATATGTTGTCATTTTACGCTATTATTATTTTTTGTTCTCACTCTGTAAGTTTCTTGTTAGTTTAGAAAATCCCAATGGGTTGAAATGATATATACTCGAATGATCTTATAGATTAGGGAAAATCATTATGGGTTGAAATGATAAACTTAAATGATTTTCTTGATTTTGAAATTTGGGATTGCGGGTAAAAATGATATATACCCGTAAATTTAAATTATTGTAGATTGACATGATAAATATCCATATCACTTGACCATATGGTAGAAAATTATATACGGACACCGTTTTTCTATTTTGAAAATGATTTCCAAAGTTTTGAAAGGAAAATATATGGGTTTTAATAAAAATTGATTTAAAAAAATATAATATAGAGTTATATTTTAATATATGTAAAATTTAGATTTTAAATTATATGTTTTGGAAATTTTAAATTTATAAGTCAAGTTTTAAAAATATAAATTATAAAAACAATTCCTATAATTTTATGATTTTTAAGATATATAAAATAAGATTGAATTTTATTTAATAAAATTTCTATGTGGTAAATGCAATTAATAAAATTTAATTTAAATAACATATATAACATGCTTAAAATATTTATTTAGATTTATGTTATTATTTTAAAAATATATAATTTGTAATAATTTTTATAAAATAGAGGTTGGAAAGATAAATTGAAATTGATTTGAGATTCAATTATTGAGAATTGAATTCAAATAGGAATCAATTTGAACTTATTGATTTTGAGATTTTAAGAATATGATTTTACAACTTTATAACTTTATTTTGAGTAAGGTGATTAAATGAATGTTTTCAATTTTGTAAAAAATTGAAATTGAATATTTAATTTTGATTTAAACTGGAATTTGAGATTTCATTTAAATGTTTATAAAAGGCGATTAAGTGAATATTTCAGAATTAAATAAATTGAAGTTAGATATTTAATATTTTGATTTTGATTTAAATTTGTAATCTAGGATCTTATTTAAATGGTTATTAAAAAATGATTAAGTGGATATTTTAATTTTGAATTTAAATAAAATTTATCAAATTGAGTGATTACAAAATGTTTGAATATTTAAACTTTGAAACCTATTGAATCATTTGTGGTTTAAATTTGAGTTCAAACTGGATTTGAAATCAATATAAATTTAAAATGGTTTTAATGAGAATTTCAATTGAACCTGTAACCTTTTAATTGAACTTGTTGAACTGAGATTAATTTAAATTGAATTTTGGAACTAAAGTTGGCTTGAATTGATTTGTGAAAATGGAAGAAACAATTCTAACTTGAAACTATTTTCGATATATAAAAAAAATTAATATATAAACTATTTTAATTTATAACCTATTTTTAAATATATAAACTATTTTTAATTTAAAACTATTTCAATATATAAACTATTTTAATATATAAACTATTTTGATCTATAACCTATTTTTTAATATATAAACTATTTTTAATTTATAACTATTTCAATATAAGCTGTTTTCAATATTGAACTGTTTAAAGTTGGAACTGTTATGATTTAGATTAATGGATTTAAATGTGAATACTTTGAGATGATGGTTTAACCTATTTTTTAGATATGATTTTGGAAATGAATTATAATTCAGAGTGAAGTTTTCTATGCTTTAGAAAGGTATATACTTAGTGTTTTGAAAAGATGTTTTCTATGCTTTTTGAAGAAGGTTATCTAGGGGTTTCAAAAGAGATGTTTTAAGGTTTCAAAAACAAATAACCCAATCTCATTTTAAAAGGAAAAAACCATGGCATAAAAATGAAAGATTTTTGAAATAGAAGTAGTTTTCCTCGATTAACAGGCTGAATGGATTAACTAAGTTTTATATAAATGATTTCAAGGATATTTAACCACAAGTGTTGGAATTATTATGTTGATTGCTTCTTCATATATTTATTCTGAACCCGTAATGGTACTTTAGCGAAGGACAGAGTAAGCAGTTAGGTTGACCCGGTAGTGAATATAAGTTAAGGATGCTAAAATATTAATTAAAGATATAGGCAGGGGCCAATAGGTTCACTGTAAGGCCATGAAATCTATGTACAAAATAGATAATTGCAGGGGCCAAAAGATTCATTGTCAGCCCATGAAAACTATTTTTTAATATTGGAAGGGGACAATAGGTTCATAGTGAGCCCATGAATACTATGATTTGATAATGGAAGGGCCAATAGGTTTGTAGTGAGCCCATGAAAACTATACCGAGATTAAGATATTGACAGTTAGTCAGTAGGTTCGTTGTCAGCCCATGAAAACTAGGATAAGGGAAAGGATATTGGAGTTACCAATGGGATGGGGGATAACCCATGAAACATAAAGTTATTGGAGTTGTCGGTAGGTTCTTAGTGAACCTGTGAAAACTATGAAATCGGACAGGTAATCCATAAGAATTTAACAGGCATTTAGTAAGCCCATGAAAACTAATAAGTTAATAGTAACCCTAGAAACTATAATTGAGACAGATAGTCGGAATGAATGAGTATGGGTAATCTAGAATTAACTTATTTGTTTTCATATCATCATATTATTTTGATTTGTCTTAACCATTGTTGATGTAGGAACACAAAATATGGTTTTATAAAGTTTTTAAGATACTAGTAAGGAAAACCCGTCCACTAAGTGGCGTGGTCTCACTAGATATCTAAATGATTTGAGATGGTCGATTAGTATTCATACCATAAGTATATATATTATTTCAAATGATTTGAAATGAACTTAATATTTGAATTATTAAGTTCCTGTTAATTAATGATTTTCAATTATAGGAATAAGTGATTTTTTTTTGAATAGTTGGAAACTTCTAAAATAAGAAATAAGAAATTAAAGCTGAGTGTTTAAATGAAATATGAGAGGTCAAATTATAGCCCCAAATTTCAATATAATGGAAATTTAAACTTGTGTAAATTATTGAACATTCTTGTTAACTAAAATGAATAAGATAAAATTCTATAACACTCAGTTACATTCTAAAAACATATATAAAAATTACCAGAAATGTTTAAAAAGTTGAAATATTAAATATGAATATGTAATAGAATATTATACAAGTTTGAACTTAAGTAATAAAATGTTTCAAATTGGAATTGTGTTCAATGAAATGTTTATTAAAAAATGAAAATTAAATTAAGCTGTTATGAGAAATGTTATACACTTAGTTAATGTTATAAGAAATGGTAAATGAATAATTTGAGTAGTAAAAAGAAAATACTATATAGATAAGAACTTAAGAGAATGTAAAATAATAATAAATTAAATCATATCTTTGTAAATTTTTTGTAAATAAAAAATAAACTTGCAAAGTATTTTTTAAGAATTAGTTGTAGCTTTTTGAGATAATTATAATTTGAGTAATATTGTGTAAAAAGAAAAATCTGTATAAAATAATTATAAACTTAAGAAATGATTAATGAAATAAGAAAATTGAAGTTTGTATTATGAAATGAAGTTTTTCTTAATTCAAGTTGAATGGACGAATTAATGAAACAAATTAATGAAATGAATTATAAGATGAAAGTTAACTTAAGAAATTTGAATGAAATTGATTATGATAAAAAAATTACTAATATGAATTTGAGTTATAGAATAAATTTTACTTAAGTAAAGTTAATGATATGAATTAATGAACTGAACTAATAAAGTGAATCAATGAATTAATATGAACTTAAGTTATGACGTAATAATAAACACGATTTGTGTTATATAATATGTTTATAACAAACTTAAATGGTTTATAAATGATATTAGTATTAAAGAGAATATACTAAGCGATGAGGAAATAAAATATAACTTAAATAAGACTAAACGAAAAGATTTAAAAAATGGTCCATAAAAGAATTTGGTATGAAATTTTTAGACATAAAAGTGGAACAATTGAAATTTAACAAATTGAATTTAAATAAATTGAATGTAAGTGAAATTGATGTAAATAAATTTGAAGCAAACCAATTAAATGTTAATAAGAATGAATATTAATAAGAAATGATAGTGTATAAATTAACTATTGGCATTGGAAAAATGTAAACTGTGGTTGTTATTAATTAAATTGATGAATATTATTTTTCGAATGGTTTCTTTTGTTGTAAATCATTGTTATTACTGCTTTTGGCTGCATATGACTATTATGTTGTGTATTCGTGCTCATGCCTATGATTTGGATTCATAATTTATGTTATGTAGTTTTATTAAACTCATACACGCTTCAATATCTTTTTATAAGTGACTAATATTTTATTTTAAGTTGAGATAGGTACATACGAAGGCCGTTTGGATGTATACGCGAATTTGATTTGCTTTTGTTTGCTTAATATGAGCGAACTCGCTTATATTAATAATAATATGGTACATATCTTAGATTACATACCGTACTTTTATATTTTTCCTTATGCAATGCCTCATCATCGAGGTGAGATTCATATTTGGTTATATATCTATATTGTAAAATTTTACGATCGAGTCGCGCAAAGGAGACGCTGCCGAAATTCTTCATAAATTTAGGTGTTAGAAAATTTTTGAGAATTTTAAAACTTTTATTATTTGTTTTTATAATAATGTAATTTTTGTAAAGCCATTATCAGAGTGGTAGTGGAAGCATAATAAAGGTTTTCAAATAGATTTTATGTTTATAAATTGATTATTTTGAGTAGAATATAGCGTATGTTAAATTCCTTATTTTCCCCTTTCCGAGGACGAAAAGTTTTGAGTAGGGGAGACTATTTTTTTAACTATTTTAAATTATTGAATTTAATATCATTATTGAACAAAATGGTTAAAAAAAATTTAATGATCTATTAATGTAGTTTTTTGAATATGAACTTAAATGAAATTTTGAAATGACCAATTTTGAAGATTTAGGTAATAACAAGTAATGAAATGAGATTTTATGTATTGAATGTGTTTATAATCAATAGCTGGGATTGAATAATGAGTTACTGTAAAATGGAAGTAGTTGTTTTGTTATTTGGATACGTTTTAAAAGTTAAATAACTTATACTTAAAAATATGGTGATTTATCGAATAATTAAATTGTTTGAATTTAATATTGAATTATTTAAATAATTGAATCTTGAATTTAATATAAATGAAAATAATGTTGAAGTTGGTTTAAATTTTATTTAAACAAGAATGAAAATTGTTAACTTTTAAAATTTGAATATAAATGATTAAATTGATTTTTGGAAATTACTTGTTTGATTAACATGTAAAAATAGTCTTTTCAGGCACTATCTCGAATTTGGACGAACCAGTTTCAACGTATCCATAATGGTGAATTATTATAGGATTTCAAGTTTCATAGCGATCAGACTTATCGTTTGTCCATGCGAGCTTGAAACGCGTAGAATTTATTTTTCAAACTTTAATTAAAATAATTTGATTTTGAAATGCGATCATCTGAATATAATGGAAGTGGCTCCCGAAACTAGTTCCATTGTATTTTGAATAGGGCTATAACATATAGAATGCCAAGCGGGACACTTCGATTGGAATTCGAAAATTTTATGTGTGAATAGTGTCGGAGATTTATATATAAGGCCACGTCTCGTTCATTTTCGTCAAACCCTAACTAAATCGTGCAGTTGTTCCTTTTATTCGTTTAATGGCCGAAAACACCTCGTCTTTTTTCCTTGATTTCTCCAAATCCACTTTACGAAATTAAACTGTTCCAAAAGCAAAAGTGGAGAGCACGTTAAGATCTACAATTTGTATAGTCTCATTACCAAATTTCGCGACGAGGTGGCCTGGATTCTGTCGTGTTCGTCATAAGATTTTGTGGCTTTAGGCACTTGGAATCGCGTGCGTGCTCATGGGTGGCTGTGGTTGTTGGCGACCCGCTGAAGGTTAGCGCATGATGGAGGCTCGGCGATGCAGGCACCACTCGATCGTTTATATAAAAAAAAAGAGGAAGTAGCGAAGTCGCGTGTGGCTGGGAGATTAAAGCAGTGCTTGGAACGAGAAACAATGAGAAGGTTTAGTTTTAGTAATTGGTTTGTTAATTGTAGTATTAAGTATATCGTTTTATTAATTATCGTATATCTTTCTCATACGTGGTCCGATTCGAGTGAAATGAGTCGTGTTGCGATTGTATCAACGAAGGCTACGACATGGAGTGGAAATGTATTTAATTTGTAGCTGGAAAAATTTTCAGTTTCAAATAAAGGTGAGTGTTTTAAATCGCTCACGACGACTAAAATATTTTTACGCTTATTTAATTGATATCGTGAAGTAATTTAATTTTATTGACTGTTATTTGGTATTTTAATTAACATTTGAATTAACATATGATTTGAACTAATATAAATTTAAATTGACAGTTAAATTTGAAATTGAATCAAATTTCTAGTTAGACACCCGATATTGATAACTAGCTAATTATTGCGATATTTTGATTTTTTGGATGTTGATTGTGATGGATGCCCATTGGTTAATGTACTGGACGATTTGGGTATTTATTTATTTTATATTTTCCTATTATCATCCTGTATATTATTGATAGCATATTACTTTTATTTGAATTATGATAAATTAAGAAATATGTTGCAATGATATATACCTATGACATTTATTTTGGATTGAAATGATTTATATCCATCCCCGAAATTAAAATCAAAATAAATGATCACTTGGCATAGGATAGAAAATTATATACGGACACCAGATTGATTAAATTCTTGGTTTTGAAATTATTTAAATGATTTTGTTTTAAAGAACTAATGTTCGAATTTATAAAGATTGAATTGATTTTGAATTTGAGTTGAAATGTTGAAATTGAAATTTGTTTATAGAAACATTTAAAGAACTAAATTTGGAAGTTTGAAATTATAATTGAAATATGAATTGAATTGTGGGAATTGATTAGTTTTAAATGATTTGAACATTAAATTGAATATTGAAGTTTAAACTGATTTAAATCGGTATTTTGACATCGAACTCGAAATCCATATGAATTGAAATGGTTTAAAATAAGAATTGGATTGAAATTTAAACCACTGAATCGAGTTGTTGAATCGAATTTGATGTTAAATATGAAACATTTCAAAATGGAAGTTAATTTGAATTGAAATTGAAATTGGAGTTGATTTTAATTTAAATCAAAATTGCATCGATTTAAATTGATTTGAGATCAAAGATAATTTGATTTGGAAATTTTAAAATTGAATCGATTTGACTAAAATTTGAACCGGAATCAAGATTTATTGGAAATGGGAAGATGCAGCTTTGAATTTGAAATTATTTTCATTATAAATTATTATTTTATAAACCGTTTGAAAATTCATAATTTTAAATTTCGAAATTATTGAAATTTTCACATCATTTAATACATAATCTATTTTAATATCTAAACTATTTTAAATTTAAAAAAAAAACTAATTAGACCTACTCGAACTATTTTCTATAAATTCAAACTAGTCAGAGTGGGAACTTTTTATATTTAAATCATGGATTTAAATGAGAATTGGGTTAAAATGAAGTTATTACCTAAATGGAAATTCGAAACTATTTTAGAAGTGAAATTAAGACATTGAGGAAAAAATGATTTTCAAGTGAAATTGATATATTTAAGTGAACATGTTGATTTTGGTATGAATATGATATTTTGATATCAGGTATGAATCGTATTCGAAATGTAAAGGAACCAACCGATGTGTAAAACGACATCTGGTTGTTAAAGAGATCAGAGCCTCTTAATGGCATACTCTCTGTCAATATTGGAACTAATTTAATAACCGTGTACGTGGAGGAGACTCTAGAATGAAGTGGTTGGATTTGGTGTACGTTTGTTGCATTTGAAGAAAGAGAACAATGATGGACAGACCCCTGTACTTGTATTAATTTGAAATGACTAAAACTGGATGGCTTAACAGGGCCAATGAGGCTAATTACTCTAGGGGACATCTATTCTTAAATTCTCTTCTTGGACTTGGTCCATACTATTACTCTTGATGCTGACTTCGATTGGTGCACCTTGATTTGGGATAACCTCCCTTTGACTCGATATGGGATGCACGGACACAGTAGGTGATCATGGCTATGATGCGTTACCATCAGCCCTGCGACCCGAACTAGTAGTATCCTACCTTGGGCATTGCCTCACGTGCCTTGTCATACTTTGATCCTTATACAAGACCACTACCAATTTGGTTTAGTGTTGTCGTATCACAGCGCCTCCCTATCCCCCGATGTGCTACTAAGGCGTTATGTGCATACTGTACAAAAATGCTTAAAATGCATTAAGGAGGATTAATGTACAACATTAATGCTAAGAAAAATATTTATTTTACTGGTTAGACCTTACATATATAGCGTATTCTACTATATATAAATATTTTGATGGATCCTTAAGAGATGGAAAATCCTGTAACATCTCTTGGGTTATTGCATACACGTTATACACTAGATAGGAGATGTAAAACCCCATAAACATCTCTAATGCTATTACAATCCTGTTATATGTGATATTGATTTGACTCAGATAAGGATATTTTAGTCCTGACTCGAGTGTATTATTTTACTTTATGCTACAGTCAGCCTTGAGTATTTAAGCGTATTAAAGATTATTTTCTAGAGAGCGAAGACAAAGATTTGGTATATTATAGTATTATTCCCTGCATCATGTTGTCTGCTGCATTGTTTTATTTGTTTTGTTTAATATATAACGCTGATAGATGTTGTAAAATTATAATCAAATGTATTGTATACACAGCTTCATGAACTGTTTATTTGATTATTATATTTTTTCATTCCACTATGATATTTTTAATTTGTTTTTTCTTTTCTTAATTAATCGCATTAATTATCTGTGTTTAAGATTGTTTGCGTTGGACATGTATGGATTATTATCGATTTAAGCCTTCTGAAATGTGGGTCATCGCGGGCAAGGATCTTTATAATGGAAGGATTGCTTAATCATAATTTCAAAGAGATAAATAAATAACAATGGTCCCTTCATTCTAGGATCTTCGTATGCAAGAACTATTCGCTATAATCCTAAGGGTAATGCCTGATAAGATGCGGTAGGAGAGTGCCTTTAGTTTTTCTTGTTCCTAGACAACTTGTATGGATGAATGTCTGACATTGCATTTCTAAGATCACACTGTATTAAGGTAAGTGGTTTATCTTAATTTATTAAAGGTCTTATTAATAAAAGTGATTAAAGTATAATCACTTAATTATTTAAGATAATTAATTAATGTAATTAATTTAAGATAATTAATTAAGGATAATCACTTAATGAAATTGATTAAGTATAATTACTTAATGTAACTAATTAAGTATAATTACTTAATGCAATTAATAAAGTATAATTACTTAGTGTGAGTAATTAATGGATAATTACAAAATGTAACTGATAAAAGGTAAATTACTTAATAAAAGTAATTAAAGGATTATTACTTTATGGAAGTAATTAAGGATTAATTACTTAAGGTAAATTAATTAAAGGATTAATTAATTAAAGTAATTAATTAAAGGGTTAACTAATGTAAGTAATTTAAGGATAATTAATGAATGTGATTAATTTTAAAGATAATTAATTAATGTAAGTTATTATGGGATAATTAATTAATTAAGGATCATTAATTAATGTAAGGACTTAAAGGTTAATTAATTAATTAGTTGTTAAATATTGTTTTGTAATAAGTCATTGACTATAATGAGTTAAGAACTCATAACAAGATACGAGTTACCTGGTTTTCAAATAAGTTTTATAACTTGATATTTCAAATTATATGGGTTTACTCACGTTGGTTCTCATCCTGACCTGGGTGTTACTTTGTTGTAATGATCGGGTCAGACCAAGTAATGCAGATTTTCAGGTTGGGACGTTCCGGAGCTCAAGTGGCGAGCTGGATGGCAGGAATGTATGGAGTATATTCCGCTGTATTGGAGTTGTATTTATTATTTTCGAGGTCAAGTTGTTACAACTATCTATTTTGGTTGCACTCTGACATATTGAATGTAAAATGACAATTACATCTTTTCATTGTAAAATGCTGATATTTGTATATTAATATTTTGATCCGCCGCGAATATGAGATTTGTGCTGTTGTTTTCTGTTTCTTCCTCTACCCATTTTCTTCTTTACCCTAACAATCTGGAATTTTCGGCGTCCGATTGCTCAGCACTTCTATAGTGAACGTATTAGTGTCGAATTTCGAGGTCAAAAATCCCGGGCTGTTACAATTTGGTATCGGAGCTGAAGATTAAGCGAGAACCTTGGCTCTGGTGGGTTTACTCATTAAGGATAGGGTCAGTAGTACCCTAGAATGAGTTGAACGTATGTGTGTATATATATATGAGAGCGTATTTGTTATTTTCTTATATAATACTTTTAAAAATGATTTTTATATAAGCTTATATTTTGATATATATATATATATATATATATATAAAGTAATAATTTTTCTAATTAGTATATATTAAGATGATTGGTTGTTGGTTATAGAAATTGAATTAGACCATAAGAATTTAAGTGGAAAAATATTTATTGAAATTAGATAATATGAACTAAATGAACAAGATAAGCTTGAAATGGATTCAAACCAGAGAATAAAACCCTGAAATTTGTAGAAATGTTTTCAGAATGCTGAATTAAGTTACCAAATTTTAATTTTATTTTCCAACAAAATTATGAGATAATATGTAGTGAATTGGCCTCTAGATATGATAATCTTGGTTATTATCGTAAAATGGTTATGGTGTCTATTAATGGGATGTTGTTTTCTAATAATAATTAATGATAAAGAAATGTGAAATGTTTTAGGTAAGTAAAAACTTAAATAAGTATGACTTGTAAATTGAAAAGAACTTAAATTGTGAAGTTTTAAAATCTAAGTCTAGAAAATTTGAAATTATTTTATAATAATAGAAATGATAAATAACATTATTCATAATTTTTTAGATATAATCTTATTTTAAAACAAGAGTTGTTTGAAAAAAATTAGAAATTTTGTTTTGAATTAAAACCAAAGGTGGTTTAAAAGTTAAAGCATAACTTGGTGTGCAAAGGAAATAAATATGCATATATGTGGGATATACATAATATCAAAAATGATTTGAAATAAACCCTAAGTGTTGAGTTTTAAATTTTTTCCTTGATATGTGACATAAAAACCCAAAGTCAAATAAGTCTTTGAACATATAAGTGGGAAAGTTATTGATAGGAAGCTTAAAATTTGGAAAAAAGAATTCGAATTGAGTAAAGTTGACTAGGATTGAATTGAGATTTAACTCAGGGAAGTTAAATGGGTTAAAATGTCAGGGAGTTATGTGTGATCTCAAAATGGGTTTGAATTCTAGGAATGTATGAAGAATGCTACTGATGGATGTTTTAGATAACTTGGATGTTTATTTACTTTGACATCCTGTTGTTATTAATAATATATAGAATCGTGAATTGAATTGTTTAAAATAAATTAAGAAGTGGATTGAAATGATATACATCCACTACAGATATAAAATGGAAATAAACTCTAATTTGAAATTATTAAATAATTTTGATTTTAAGAAATAAAGATGGAACATATGAAAAGGAAATCACTTTGAACATTAAGATTTGAATGTTTAAGATGATCTTGCAAATTGAAATTAGTTCAAATTGAAATTTGTTTTTAATTAATTGAAATCGAAATTGAAGTTGAATAAGTTTAAATTCAAATAGGAATTGATTTGAATTTGGGATGGGAATTGAAGTTAATTTAATTTGAATTGAAATTGAATCAATTTAAATGAAAGTGGAAATTTAAATTGAATTGATTGGAATGGGAGGTTGGGAAGTTGAACGGTTTGGCTCTGAAACTATTTTCAAATAAATAGTTTAAATACAAACTTTCTTAAATATAATTTTCCTAGCTATTTACAATATAATCTTTCTTTTTAAAAATCCAAACTATCTTATACTTGTTTTACAACTATTTTAAAAACTAATTACTATTTTACATCTGTTTTATAAACTAATTACTATTTTGCAACTATCAAACTATTCAACTATTTTATAACTATTTTATAACTACTTAACTATTTTACAGCTATTTTACAACTAATTATTATTTTACAACCACTTAACTATTCTAAACTTTTCAAGCTATTTTCTAAATTCGAGTTAGTCAGAGTGCTAACTGTTTATAGTTAAATACCGTTTGAGATAAGAGTTGAGTGACAACCCAAATGGAAATTGAGGCAATTGTGAATAAGTGAATAGAAATCAAAACGAATGTGAATAGAAAAAGAATTGATTTAGCTAATACTCAGTGGAGATTAATACGTAGGATGTGCATATGTTATTCTATTCGCATAATGATTTGATCCAGATTCGAGCACAGAATTTCGAGATAGTTATATCGATCCGAGTAGGGATTTTTCACTCGATCTTCGACGGCTAACCCTGGATATGGATTTTTGATTGATTCTAGAAATTCTCCATCATAGTTATGGCTATGCAAAGAGAATGACGGTTTCTGATCAAGAAATCAGATCTGAGTCCGCACTAGGAAGTCTGATGAACGATACTAGTTCGAAAATGAAATTGTGTGATCGAGTGAGCGATCAGATTTGATATTGCGTACGAATGGTATATGTACATCATACATGCTTGATTGTAATAGATACTGAAATTTTGAAAAGAGATGTAAAAATGATTTTTGAGAAGAAAATCATATTTTAAGAAATATATGATGAATAAAAATGGAAGTTGGATATTTCTTATGAAGAATAAGTAATATGGTAAATAACTTTATAAAAGAAATCAAACTTGAATATTTGATTTGGCATAAATAAAGTTATGTATATTTGTTACATACAATAAACTCCCCTTGTTGAACCTATAGCCAAAAGAATAGATTATTGAAAAATATTTGAAGTGTAAAAGGGAATTTATATAAGTATGAAGTAATCCAAAGATTTTTCAAGGTTATATATATATATATGTATATATATATATAAACGATTTTATGAGAATGATTCTGGAAAAAAGGTTTTTGGAACCCATTTATTTTGAAAAGCTTTTGATTTTTGGGGGAAAAAATCAATTTTGGAAATTTGGAAAGCCAAGTTTGAGAATTATCGATTTTGAGATATCAGTTTTGCGTAAAGGGGGTTTATATGTGATTCATATAAAGGGTATGAATTGAAAGATACTGTATGTGTATAGTATAAAGTATTTTGAGATTGGCTCAGTGAAAAAGGCACTCCCATGAAATAAACTTCTCAGGAGATCCACGGGGTGGTTCTGCCTTGAGCCCTAAGGGGGGTTCTAAATTTGATTCTGGAGGAAGTCTGGACAAACTGAAGTTCTTGAGGATTGTGTGTGGGTAGCGAAAGTCGAGGACGCTGATGCCAACAGAGACATTTGGGTTATGCTGTGACGAAAGTGTAACTCGATGTCACTGCAATCTACTATGGACCATGGCGGAAGTCGTGTGGCAGTGAGTGCCAACGGTCTATTTTTTATTTTGCCGCGATGGCAACATAAGATCGGTTGACTGCGATCTATGAAGACATGGCGAAAGTCGTGTAATAGTGAGTACCTACAGGCTACATTGGGACCCGACTGATGTAGTCTGCGATCTATGTAGGAGTGGAGAAGTTTCATTTGGCAGCGAAATTCGAGGGCATTGATACCTATAGTTACATGGGTTTTTGCCGTGATGACGACGTAAAACCTAGGTGTAGCTGCGATCTGTGGCGGGTTCCATGTTGTAATCCAGGGCATGGAGGGCTATAATTTTCTATGGATTTTGTTGGGATGGCAACGTAACCATCGGGTTAACTGCGACCATCGAGGGGGTGATGATTTCCAAAGCATTTCACCAAAAATGTTCTCCATATTTTCACAAAAATATTTTTCAAGTATTTTCACTGGGTGTTGAAAATGGGTCTGCTAAGTACTTATAGATTTTCAATCCTATGCCTGATCAACGTATGACCGAATTTCTGTGAGAATAAGGATGGACTTGTTGAGACATCAAGTTATAAAAAGTATTTTTATAAAGCTATTTTGGCAATATTATGTAGATTTTAAAGGTGTTTTAAAAATTTTAAATAATGGGAATTGAGAGTTCAAAATGCTAAAAGGATAATTTAACTGATAATTAGCAATATAATTAAAATCTAGCTTCGTTCCTTTTAAGGGACGAAAAGATTTAAAGGGGGAGGAATGCGATAACCCAAATATTTGGATATATGTTAGTTGGAATTTAACAGGATTGAATTTATTAAAATACTGATTTGTAAGTTGAACAAATAAAATTCTGATAAATATCTGGATATGTATATGAATTTGAATCTATAATAAATGTTGAATTATAAATATTTGGAAATGATAAATCTTATGGTAAATAAAAAATAATATATATATATATATATATAAATAAAATTTATGCAAACCTTATAATATTGAAAATTATAAGTGTATATATATATATATTATAATTAGAATTCAATGTAATATATATATATATATATATATTATAATTGGGAGGTTATGTTTTGAATTTAATATAATAATTTTCAAAATCTATTTCAAATTAAATTTTATATAATTTAAAAACCCTAAAGACAAGTATTAATTAATTAAAGTATGATAGTTAAAATGAGAATTAATAAAAAGTGTTTATTATGCTTTCTTTTTAAATATACATGTATTAATTATGATTTGTATATAATGATATAAACATAGATTAATAAATATAAATATAAAAACATGAGAAATATTGAATAAAGATTTAAAACATTTGTAAGCTTTGTAATACATGCATTTAGACATTTGTAAACTAAGTTAGCATGCAAAATTACAAGTGTCAAATTTCTTGTTTATATGGTTTTCTTCATTCTCAATTTTTATAAAATGTTAGAAAAGCAAGGCTTCAAAAAAAAAAAAAAAAAGGAAACAACAAAAAATCTGAAAGCCAAAACCAGAGAAGATAAAAATCAAACTAAAAACTAAGTCAACCTCAACCTTTCAATCTGAAGCAAACCTAGAACCAGATTCAACTCAACCCAATCAATGTTCAAATCCAAGCCTGTTGTTTCAAAGATCAAAACCAGATTTTCAAATTTCCAAACTATTCCTCTGTTCATCAATATGTGAGTAAATACCTTTTAAAATCTAAAATATGTGTTTATACTTTGATGTTTTTGCTAAATCTGGGAAGTGATATTGTAAATATGATCTGCATGGATGTTTTTTAAACTGATATATAGTTGAAAATACTCTGCATATTGTGTGCATGTCTGTGTGTATATATATATATATATCTGTTGTTTACACAGCTTGAGCAACAACATATAAAATTCATATCTAGACAGATTCATGCTTTGATCTCTGGAAAGAAAATGTTTGTAACATTATAATTTCATTTTTAAAAATAGTTCCTAGTGAAAATATTTAGAAAATATTTAAAAAGTAGGAGATTACAGAGAAATTTTTTTAAATGAGAAAAATCAATGATCATAATTTCGAGTTTTCACTTTACAACTTGATTCATACTAGCAAATGATGATTTTTGATGGTAGTATCACGATTTTTAAGTGCGTAAATGTCAAGTTATCTCGAGATGATCAGTTTTTGGTTATTCGACGAATTCCGACGAACGACGTTGAGTTGTAGGTCGTGCTCGTTGTCGAATGTAGCTTGAAGGTTGGAGTTCATCGGAAAAATAGTGGGAGAATTTCAAGGTGGACGTGGTAGACGTGGTGGCCAGGCGTCGTCGATTTAGGGTTTAACAGTTGGTCTTGGTCGAGGGTGTTGTCAAGATTCGTACGCCGACGAGGGTGGATCGGAATCGATCGCATGTGGTGGGGATTGACGTATGGGGTGATGACGCTGCTCTGGACGAGGCAGCATAGGTTCCGGTGGACGAGATCATCGGAGTGAGCGGATTTAGTCGATGGGTTGGGTTCTAGGTAGAGATCGTTTGGCTCGATTTTTGATTTGCTGTCGAATTCGATGAACTGGGTGGCGAAGTGTTTGTGTGGGGCGTCGGCGAACTTGCTGAAGGTTTCGGCAAGGATCGGGGGTGGTTAGATTGTCGGTGCATGTGCACGCATGCACGTTGTATCTGGAAGTTGTAGTGGAGTTTGGGGAAAAAGGGTGTTCTCGTGTTTTGCTCAGGTTGATCTCGAAGACGTTTGCATGTTGACTCGAGGTAAGTGAGAATGCATGTGTTGCTTGAGGGTGGCTCGGGGTATTGTTTGCCTTGGCTCAGGTGGTTTTGTTAGTTAACAGGTTTTAAATGTGTAACTAAATTTTGTAACCATGTTTTAAGAAAAGTTAAATAAAAAAACATGAACAGTTTAATAAACAGCTAAATGTTTTAAACAAGTTTAAAGTTTTAAAAGTTATTAAAATAATTTAATTTTCAAAAGAATGTTTAGCCAAGTTTTAAAAGTATATTTAAAATGAATATGTTTCTAAAGCAATATAAACCAAGATCCAAGTGAATTTATTAAACAAAGTTTCAAACAAGTTTTCAAAGATTTAAAATGTTTAAGATTATTTTGTTTAAAGTAATTATATATTAGGTTAATTTTGTAACTAAATTCCTAAGTGTTTTCAAAAGTAATAAGATGATGTTTGAATTAAGATGTGATTAAGGTAAGAGTATTAATTTTAATTAATAAAAATATTCTTAAATGTTTTTGTATAAATTGTTTTCAAGCATCTAATTTAAATAAATATAAATGATAAGTAAGAGTTTAATTAAGGTAAACGATTTATCTTAATTTATTAAAGGTCTTATTAATAAAAGTGATTAGAGTATAATCACTTAATTAATTAAGATAATTAATTAATGTAATTAATTTAAGATAATTAATTGGTTTAATTAATTAAGGATAATCACTTAAAGAAATTGATTAAGTATAATTACTTAATGTAACTAATTAAGTATCATTGCTTAATGTAATTAATAAAGTGTAATTACTTAGTGTAAGTAATTAATGGGTAATTACTGAATGTAATTAATAAAAGGGAAATTACTTAATAAAAGTAATTAAAGGATAATTACTTAATGGAAGTAATTAACGATTAATTACTTAAGGTAAATTAACTAAAGGATTAATTAATAAAAGTAACTAATTAAAGGGTTAACTAATTTAAGTAATTTACGGATAATTAATGAATGTGATTAATTTAAAAGATAATTAATTAATGTAAGTGATTATGGGATAATTAATTTTTTAAGGATCATTAATTAGTGTAAGGAATTAAAGGTTAATTAATTAATTAGTTCTTAGATATTATTTTGTAATAAGTCATTAACTATAATGAGTTAAGAACTCATAGCAAGATACGAGTTACCCTGGCTTTCAAATAAGTTTTATAACTTGGTATTTCAAATTATATGGGTTTACTCACGCTGGTTTCCAGCCTGACCGGGGTGTTACTTTGTTGTAATGCTCGGGTCAGACCGAGTATTACAGATTTTCAGGTTAGGATGTTTTGGAGCTCAGGTGGCGAGCTGGATGGCAGGAACGTATGGAGTATATTCCGGTGTATTGGAGTTGTATTGATTATTTTCGGGGTCAAGTTGTTACAACTATCTATTTTGGTTGTACTCTGATATATTGAATGTAACTGACAATTACAACTTTTCATTGTAAAATGTTGATATTTGTATATTATATTTTGAACCGCTGCGAATGTGAGATTCTTGTTGTTGTTTTCTGTTCCTTCTTCTACCTCTTTTCTTCTTTACCCTAAAAATCTGGAATTTCCAGCGTACGATTGCTCGGCACTTCTACAGTAAATGTATTATTGTCGAATTTCGAGATCGAAAATCCCGGGCTGTTACAGTTTGAGCAGTTTAGATTTTTCGATTTGATTTGGAATTTAAATTATGGTTTGAGATATCCGTCATTGAGAAGGAACGGATGAGTAGAAATTGAACATATAGAAAATAAAAATAGATTATAAGCCACTAGGGTTTTAGAGAAAATCTATTTGTATAGACAGAGATGGAAAAGGAATGGATGGACATAACAATTTGGGTCGGAGCAATAACAAAGATGCAAAAGGCCCATTTCATTCCCGAAGCGAAAGTAGGTCATCCAATAATCGAAATATATATTTTCAATATTTTTAAACTCAATGAAAAACATTTCAACCCCTAATTATATTATATACAGAAGTTAGCTTTTAAACTAAGTTATATTCATTTAAATTCCATTAATTGATTTCTAAGCGTTTTGAGATCGCACGATCAAATGTTAAATCCAATCGCCGCAAAACTTGAAACATTATAATAATTCACTATTACGAATCCGATGAAACTGGTTTCGTCGAAATCCGAGCCAATGGCCAAAAAGACTGATTTTACATGTTATTTAAATGGATTATTATTTTAAAATCAATTTAATCACCTTTAAATTCAAATTTAAAGGTTAATAATTTTCATCATTCTTGATTACACAGAAACTCAATGATCTCAATTTTCCATGAAAATTTCAAGATTTAAATATCCATTTAATTACAACGTTAAATTACAACAGTTATAAAACCTCGGTTTGTTATATTTTAAATTTCAATAAATTCTATTATTTTGATTTACGATTTATTATATTAAATCAATAGTCCCTTAAGTAATTTATTCATCACCATAAGTTTTCATTTTATTTCACTAACCTCCACAGTTAACATCTTTTCCTAAATTAACTACAATATTTAATTACATTTAATTTTGATTTCCAAACTAATTTCATACGGATAAAATAATAAGGTGATAAATAAAACAATTGTTATACATTAGTAATCCAACACATTTCTAAATCAATTGTTTACAAACAAAAGCTAATAAATTTATGTACTAAATGTTGATTTCTTATTCCATATTAAACCAATTTCAATTAATTACATATAAATTTTCTTTTCAACCTTTACTTTTACCATTAATTGAAATTACATTAATAGTTTTCAATTACATCCAATCAACATTACCAAATTATATTCTAATAATTTTTTTTCATTTATAAATCATAAATTTTAGTTTCTCACAATATTAAATTTCAAAAATCTTATTAAATCTAATATTTTTAATTATCTAAAATACGAGTCGTTACACCGACGCCATGGTGATAGTAAATTTAGAATATAATTTTCAGTTTTTCCATATCATATCGACGTCTTTCCGATGCCATTTCTGAAGTAATTTTCAACGTTTTTATTGTATTTCTAACTCTCAAACCCAACACCAAATATATTCATTCCGACAATATCAAACATGTTATGAAATATATATATATATATATATATATATATATATATATATATATCTTATATATAAAGCAAATACTTCCCCAAGTGAAGCCTTTTTGGGACTGACGAAATTGACCTTTTTCGTATCATTTTATAATATAGGGCGTCAAGGACATATTCGGTTTCTCCACTGCGCTTCAGTTCCTAAACACGTCTTCTAAAAACGCCCCATTTCAGCCCTACCACAATCCTCCAAACCGTAACCACTCTCTCCTCAACCTAACTCGATTTCTTCAGCTTTAACCGATTGAGGGGCTAGAACATTGCGGCGCCGAGTTTGGAAAATGAGACGGCTTCGACTGCAAGAAGTTGCAAAGATAGCGACTGTATTCTGATAATTGAATAGCGGAGGGATGAAGGTAATGTTCGTTTGTAAATTATGTATTTATGTAAATTAATATTAGTACTTTTCCATTGATGTTTGATGGTATGCTACCTTTGTTAAATTGATTTGTTCTCCTTTAACCCCTGTTCGAGTCATTAATTTACATGAAATTCAACGACATCATGTTGCAGGTTGCAGTTAGGGTTTACTCATCGATTCAAGGTTAAAAATCTAATTTTGAATGTCATTATGCTTTACTTCCCCACTGAAGCCTTTTTCCAATTAACAAAACTGCACTTCATATACTCTGATAAGTTGTTTCGTTGAGATTTGTGGTTTTTAGAGCTTAATTTTGTTGCGTATTAAGTGAAAGTTTTGTTTTTTAAACCTTTTTTTAGTTTACAGTACCATTGCTTAGGTAATCAATTGTTATGTCTGATGTTTGAATAAATTCAGAGTTGGAAGGGAAATCCAAAATCAACATTCATCCCCTCCAATTCAATTAGACAATCTCTTAAAATAATACTTACTTCTCTTTCGTTTACTATGTTTGTTTATTAAATTCACCATTTCACACAATTTTTTTAATCCTATTTTTGCTGTAATTTGCGCAAATTTTTATAACATTGTTTCTGCCCTACTTATAAATATATTGATTATGTTTAGGTTATCCAAATAGCAACATATATACTTCAAGAACGCGGTATAATTTCTGTAATATGCAGCAGATATACAACAAATATTTGAATTAAAATCTATTTCCTTAGTAGTGTTGTTATCTGCTCTGCTTTAGCAAGCAGAATATTATTGCTTAAAAGAGCTTTGGGATTTCATTACTGTATCCCCACATTACTGCCCCACGATCTCAATCCATTTGTTAGTCACCTCAACCCGATCACTATCCTTTACCTACGGTGGTTTCTTATAATCATATGTCTATGGTGGTTTGGGTCAATGTGCTCTGTTTTGTTTACTATAAGTGGGTGGTGCATGAATGGTAGATATAGTTTCCCATATGCCTTTGTATATTATTAATCTTTGTTTTAGATTACATTATTTAAAAAAAATGGTAGGCGAGATGGCTGATCAAGTCCAATAGATGAATATTGGTTTGAGGATTCAGAATCTGGCATATGAGACTATTGGTGTATGGAAACTGGGCATGTGAGTGCGATTGTTAACGAATAAATATGAATTGATAATATCCTTTCCGTATTTTGTTTAAAAGATATATATTGATTTATTATAACTGTCGTGCAGGCATACACTATTTCCCACATGGGTTCTAAATCAATTTGCATTGAAGTACGGCAAAGTGTTTATGTATGAATTCTCATCTTCGTTTTCTTTTTTAATTCCAAAGTTTAACTGTATTATATACCATTTCTCTGTTACCTTAATTCTATCACTACCAAGCAGGCATAGGCTATTTCCTACTTGGGTTCTAAAGCAATTTGCACCGAAGTACGACAAAGTGGTTATGTACGGATTCTCATCTCCCTTTTCCTTTTAATTTCAAAACTATGTTTTTTCGTTCATATCGTAAGTATATTATGTGGATTTATGTTCTCATTTTGTTATCCATTAGAAATTTCATGGTTTTATGCCTAATCTTTTTTAATGATTTAATGAGACAGTTATCTAGTGAGCCTGAATTGATGTTTTTCTGCAGCTGGGTTGAAGAATAGAGGCAGAGAGTTTGCATAAGGTGTCTTCTCTCCTTTTCATTCAATTTGAGATTTCTTTTGTTTAAATATTGAATACAATATGTACACATACACAAACATCTATTAGAATATTACATGTATTTGAACATTAATAACAAATTAATTAACTATGAGTGAATATAGTAGGATAAAATGAAAATTTATGTCAAATATGTGTTGAACTTGATATTATGTAACTACGTAGGAGAGTGTTATTTCCTTATTTTATGATGATATAAGTTCAGTCAAAATTTTGAATTATGTTAATTTTCCTATGTGCCTAAATGTCCAAAACAAAGGTTTTTGGTCTTAGTGCTGACTTGCTATTAGCAGTTATCCATAGGTTTAGCAGGTGGGCATATTCTACTACTTTCTATAATGATTGAAACAATGTTTTTTACCATAAAAGGTTTACTCCTAGACTTTATATTCGCAGTTCGGATTTTTTATATCCATTGGTATTAATGATGCATGTGTGTTGTTTTCTTGCACTTACATCTCTACCTTAGTGAATTGACATAAATTATACTTTAATAACATACTGACATTTTATTAGTTAAAGTTCCTGCATAATCACAATATACTATTAATAAACTTGAATGTATAAAATTTAAGCAATGCTTTAAAATATGTTAGCCTATGATTTTACCCTACAAAGCTTAACAAATACTTTAGCTATAAAAAAAACTAAAATCACAATGCGGTAAAGTTGAGTCATTCTCATGAAATATAGTTCGTCCACTGCGGTAAAGTAGAGTCATTCTCATGAAATATAGTTTGTCCAAAGTTTACTGAATAAAGAATAAGATTTCTGGATAACGACAGACTTTTAGAAGTAAATATCAAACTGAAGTCAAGTTTTGAAAGTCTGAAATTTCAATAAAATTCTTTGGTTTTTAAGAATTATAGAGTTTTGATCATTTCCACATTGTCGCGGTATTCAAAATGTTAGATAATTTGAATGGGAGTTAATGATAATTGATATCATATGTTGTTAACTTATGCACCTTAACCTCTTCTTACATTGGCAACTTGATCTTTCTTATTGTTTGCCATTATGCAATCCAGCTGATATAAGATTATATCTAAAATTATGTTGCTACCTTATAAACGCATAGTGGACTGTCTACTAAGTTGTGATGTTGAAGTATGAATGTTAATTGTTAATCAATATTTGAATTTCATGGGTTTCAAATGCAATATTCATTTATTTGCCAAGCATGAAGCATGTAAAAACATTTGCACTGTATGGAAGCATTATAATGCATGCTATATGTAATATATTTTATGTAATTTTTCCATTGCCAAAACCAGTTGTAGCATCCCCCAAAATTTATTCTTTCCTATATGTTAGGATCTAAAGATTTTATATATTGCTTATACAGTCCCAACAAAATAATTACAGGTTATTAATTTATTACTATATTTTGATGAAGATTGTTGGTTCTTCTTACTTTTATTGAAATATATTATGTACAAATTAATTGTGCAATCCATTGTATCCATTTTCCCCCGTTTTATGCAATTAATATTTTTTTATCTCAGTACTAATAATATGAGATTGATGGTTATTTTTAGACTATATGTAAGAATTATATCTCTTACTATATTTGTTAAATCTATTGCTAAAATTTATATCATATTATTACTTCAATAGTACAAGGTTGCTAATTTTTTATGCCTTGCTTTTTATTTCGATAAATTAATAACTAACATTTAATTTAACTTCTATTATGTTGAAATTTGTTTAATTTTGTTGCCGAGAATAAGTATGTTTGTCATTTATCCCTAAAGCAAAGCAGTGCTTCATTTTTTTAACGAACTAAATGATTTTGAAGGTAATGTGCCATGTAATATTTTGGAGTTAATTAGCTTAGTGAATAATGAAAATTATCTTATTCGGTGTCTCAAACTTGCATTTTCATACTTCAATTATCAATATCCATTTAATTTTGTGTAACAGCTTAGAAAAATGTGTTGTCTAATGTATTCATTTTCATTTTCTATCTGTAACACATAGTGTTTTTAGGGACGAAGAGGATAAGGGTTGGAGAGGAGGCTATGTCATAGGTATATACTTGATGAAGGAAAAGACGATGGAGGAGTTTTTCAACTTAACTATGAGGTAATGTTTTGTCGATCTATCCTTTTTGCATTATTTTCTATATGGTATTAATGTACATTTTTCGTACTATATTCATAAAATGAACTTTTAGACGTAGACTGTTCGCATTATCAGCTTTATATTGTTTGAATATTTACATATGAAGATGTATACATGCTTTAATTTAATTTGTCTTGATTAATAATAAGCATGCGTTTTGTTTACATTAAGTTAAAAGGTTCTAGCTATCTGTATAAATTAAATATATTGTCCTGTTTACTATATTAGTATTTAGTATTTGTCTATTTAGTATAAATATCTTAGTTTTTCAGATGCTTAATGCTTAAATGGCTTTACCCAAATGGTGTTATTATGTTTGGTAATAAACAAAAGCTGCTAACATATTTAACCTACTACTACTATATTAGTAAAGGTTCATCAATTGCTTCGTTACCTAATATGAATATACGTTAAGTGTGCATTAATATATTAATGGTAATAAAGCAATTTTCATTTTTTTTACCTGGTGGATCATTTATTTGTTTTTAAACTTTCATGATCATAGTACAGTAACTTTTAATGATGGAAATACATGGCATGACTTTTCAGCAAAAATATAAACTTTAATAAACCTTAAAGATACCAAATAATCAAATAATATGAAGTTTTAGTTGTTTCTAACTTACAAAAATAAATAATAATACAAGAAAAGGAAATTTGTTTTTAATAGTAATTGCCACCAATATTACACAAGCTTAACCAGAATAGGAAACGACACAATGAAGCAAGTGCCCAAATGAAGTACTTACAGATCAATATATGTTAAAGCACTAATGTTAATTGTTAACCAATATAATACATTTTGAATTTCACGGGTTTCAAATGCAGTATTCATTTATTTACCAAGCATGAAGTATGTATAAAATTTTCACTGTATGGAAGCACTATTATGCATGTTATATGTAAATTAAAAGGTTTAGTTGTTTGTATAAATTAAATATATTATCCTATTTACTATATTAGTATTTAACTGTTGTCTATTTGTGTAAATATCTTAATTTTTTAGATACTAAATGCTTTTATGGCTTTACCCAAATGGTGTTATTATGTTTGGTAATAAATAAAAGCTGCTAGCATATTTAATCAACTACTACTATATTTATAAAGATAAAGATTTATATCAATTGCTTTGTTACCTATAATGAATATACATTAGTGTGCATTAATTAATATACTAATGGTAATAAAGAAAATTTCTTTTTACTTGGTGGAGCATTTACTTTATGATTTGTCCACTTTGGCAAGTCATGCATACAATTTAATAATTTGCCTGGCTACAAAAATCATGTTGTTACAGTTCAATTTGATGTTTTCAATTATATTGTTCTACTTTCACTATATTTATACAACTGGTTATGAAAATCATAAGCTGGATAGGAAATAAACAAGCTTTGGTGACAAAGCTGGAAAACTAGATAATTAGCGTTGTGTTGTATGTTGTTGCAAAGTTGTGCTCATTGAAATGTGCAACCTAAAGAGCAAATAACTAGAAAGTTGATAAAGTAGTTTTATGTATGCATTACTTGCCACAGTGGACAAATCACGAAAGCAGATGAAGGAAAGAAAGAACAGGGCGAAGAAAATTCGAGTAGTGAAAAAGTACTCCAATGCCTCAGAAGCTGCCAAGAAGAAATGACTAAACATATCTCTATCATTTTGGTTGACAAAGGTTCTACTTGATTTTGTTTTGAGTTCAAATGTCGAAGTCTTTTTTTGTTTCAAGACTTATTTTGTGACTGATATTTGTATGCCTAAGTCGGTTTGGGTCAGTGTGCTTTGTTTTGTTTATTATTAGTTGATGGTACATGAATGATAGATATAGTTTCCTATATGCATTTGTATATGATTAATCTTTGTTTTCGACTACATTATTTAAAAACAAAAAAAGGTTAAGGGAGATGGTTGATGAAGTCCAGTAGATGGATATTGGTTTCAGGATTAAGAATCTGGCACATGAGGCTATTGGTGTATTGAAACTGAGAATGTGAATGCGATTGTTAATGAATAAATATGAATTGACAATATCCTTTGCGTGTTTTGTTTAAAAAGATGTATATTGATTTCTTATAATCATTTGCACGTGAAGTTTTCAAGTATGATTTTCATGAAGTTGTAAATTTTCTTTGTACTTTCTTGGTTTTATGATTGTGTGATAATATGGAAGCTAATAGAAGAATATTTGGCACTGGCTCTTTTCTTCTTCTCTGGATGTATTATAAATATGATTACATCCTTTTTACCTTCGAAAAAAGACTCATTTTTGTTTGTATTTAACAAGATTCACATTATAGTGGTACAGGGCAACAAATTCACATTCAACAACCCTCACAGACATTGTTTCTTAACACCAGTTTCTTCTACGCACGTGCATCGCACGTGCCAACCTACTCGTATATATATATATATATATATATATATATATATATATATATATATATATATATATATATATATATATATATCTTAACTAAATAAAATAATATCAATAACATTATAAAACAACAAAAAATAATTATATAGTCGATGAACTATTCATATCACATAAAAGTGGTAGTATTATCCGACATAACGAATATCACATGCATGCATGTCCAAACAAAAATCATATCCATATAGTAGATACACACACACATCACAATGTTTAAAGTACAAAAAACCATAATTGCATATCAAACAAAAAGCTTCACGCGTCTTCTGTGTGGTCTTGGTCCTGACGAGGCAACTTCAACCAAAGGGCTAAGCCTCTCGTAATTTGACTGAAGCACTTCGACTTTGGCCTCCATTAGTACCAAATTCTACTCCATGTAAGTGATTTACTATGCTGTCAAAAATATTGCTATTGTCTCTACCTCTATACTCTGCATTTATTTGATTATTTAAAATGTCAAATAATAATCTAAAATTTATTTTAAGTGATGTAATTATCCAATTGAATTTTAAAATTATCACATGAATGTTCCCATAATTGGGTCTACGGTCTAGCCTTTTGACCATAGAAATGTTGTAGGCGTGAAAGACTTCTTCCTCAATCTCATATGCGATGTCCATGCTTTTACTTTTTAGCTCGTTAATTTGAGCCTTATATTTTGTCTGTTTTTTATATTCCATACTAATTAACATCGCAAAGATGTGTATATATTGTTTAAATCATGTTTTTGGGTGGCTTTATGCGAACTGCTTCGCGGCGCCGTCAATCCATCCAATGGTGGTTGAACCTTCATTGTTTGAGTCGTCTTGCGAGTCTTGTGATAAACCTCTCAAATGTCGGTTCCCTGTGAAGATCCCCCTCTCCCCCTCCCCCCCCCCCCCCCCCAAACAATATTTAATCAAAATACTAAACACTTTAGTATTCAATATTAACCAATTATTTCCTCCATAAATCACCAATTCATTTCTCTACAAATAGTTATGGTGCTTAAAATTTGTACAATAAATAAGATGGGGGCGTTAACTCCAAATAAAAATGCACTCGTTAAGTTTTTTCTATAAAATGATCATATTTGGTCTATTTCAATGTGGTTGCATATCTATGCATCACGAATTTCCAAATAAACTCAGTTAAAAAATCACACTGTATAAAATATTATAATCATCTAGAAAAAACCCATTATAACAGCACGATGAGGATCATGGGAAAAAGAATGATATTGATGCTTCAGATGATGCGTCAAAAGGTTTATCGCTAGAATGTGTATTTTAGAATTTGCAATTAATTATAAGTCTATATTCATAATAGATAACGTAAACATGAAAATGAGACAATGCACAAAGTATTTATTCTAACTCTCTCAATTTCTGTAACGACCCTGACTCGGCCTTCGAAAATCCGCACCGAATACGACACTCGTATCCAAATGCCGCAGATCCAAACATCGAATCTGCTTCGCCGGAGCTTATAACACATTAAGTACAACACAGCGGAAGAAAAGAATATACATTGATATATAACATTTGATACAATAACCAGATACAATGAATATCAATATACATCAGAGGTATGATACAAGACAATAGCAGCGGAAAAGAAAAGATAAAACACCAGTAGCGGAACAATGTCTTCAATAGAGAAAGTAGTCTTCAAAAGAGAACTCCAACCTCCTCCCAGTTTTTTTCCCGAGCTCCTCCTTCATCCCCCTTTTTTTTCCATTGCTTTAGTTAAAAAAAATTCTGTTATATAGTTAACATCTAAACTACGCGGTAAAAAAAACTCGAGTCAATTCTTAAATTTCACATACTTGAACCCCAGTACGACTTCGAGACCTTTGCAAGGTTCACTGCTTCGAGTCAAACACTGCATCATTTCGAGTTCGACTCCGAGTACAACTTCATCTTCTCCAACCTAAATTCGCCCGAGAACAGATATGCACGCTTGAACGTGCACATGTGATCGGAGTGTCTCCGATCATGGTCGACGATACCTATCCATCACCGAAGATCCCCCCATCTCGCCTGAGCACCCAATAAAGGCGTTAATCAAAATCGAGCTCTTCGACCTGACCGGGACCAAAATTGGCCGACGAAAACTCCTTCGCCCCAACAACCTAGCTCACCAGAGCCTCCACACTTTCGTCCAAAGCAACGTCATACCACCGTGCTACCATCCCCCCACGTGCGATGAAGTCCGATACCATTCTGATGACGCGACAATCAATTTCCTGACGTTAACTAAAACATGGCTTAAACCCTAGTTTAATCCAAATTTCAAACCATGGTGAATTTAAAAATCTTCTTATATTTTTCCAACAATCTATGATCACCCTAGTATCACCATGCAAGAATTCGATTTTCAAAAGGTAGCCAATCATTATAAATCGGCCAGAAATCAAGTTTCAGTCATACCCAAAATTCACATTCAATACTTCACTTCAAACTGTGATTTTGATTTCAAAAATCATGATTTCCCAAGCTACTTCAAGTTATGTATTTGAATCAGAGGATTGTATCAATTGTGTTTTAACATATTCATAAGTTTTTACTGTTATTTTTATTTTTCCAGAATATTACTGATATTAATGCATGAAAATTATTTTTAAAATTTAATTTACAATGTTCTAAACATTTTGTTTTTAGAGATCAGAGCCTAATTTGGATTGTATTGGGATGATATACATTTCTGAACAAGTTTATCAACCCTGTGATGAAAAAATCAGAGGCACATTTGCCTGGAACTAACATGCATACCTTACGACAAATGTACAGACATGTTTTCAATCATCACAAACATTATCAAAACATCACACAAGTATAAGAGGGTAAAAGCGATTAGTTTACTCCCAAACAACAGTAACAGATTCAAAGTAGAAGGTTTGTTCACCTTATTTTCCAGAAAACAGAGATGTTTTCCTGACAGTTTTCAAAGATGGAAGAAGGCCTACCATCTTTTCTTCTTCTTTAAATCTTGGAGTTTTAGATCTGTAAATTGTAAATACAGATTTTTATTTACTCTTTGTTGTACTTAATTTATTAAATACAAACAATTTTAGCTACTTACAGAATGAATCTCTACTATACACAGAGGAGCTTCTTTTTTTTCTACAGTTGAAATCCAGAATTTACTTTAGCCTTTAACTTGATTTGTTTCCTGCAACTGTTTGATTGACAAAGTTGTCTAAATCTTTGTTTTACTTACTGATTACTAACATCAAATTCAAATTTTTAAAAAAGAAATTTACTTGCCTTCCATTATTCCCAGGTTTTCATTTTTTTCTTCTATATTTCTGAAGTTGCTTCTTGGTTTTAAATCTAAACTTGCTGGAAACAAATTTGAACTGAAGTTTGATTTGTTTTTGAATTTGCTGAGTTGCTGAGAGTGTTTTAGCTTGCTTCAGATCTGAGTTTTGCTTGATTGCTTTAGTTTGATCTGTTTTCTGGTTTTATCATTTTTTTCTCTTTGGTGTTTGGATTTGTGTGATACCCAAATCTTTGCTTCACTGTTCTTCAGATTTGGTGAGAAGTTTAATAATGGTATATTTGGGTGATGGAAAGGTTTTTGTAATTTTTTATTTAATTATTTTATTTACTTAATGATGTCTTCATGCCATTTGTAACCAAAGATAATCATGAGATAAAATTTTGTTAATCTCTTTACTCCAAACTCATGTGCACGTATATTTCTTTACTTCCTCATGTATATGTTTACATTTAAATTTTTAAAGACAAAAGAATGTTTATAAATTTCTTTATATCATATTCATTTTATAAATGAACACACCTTTTATTTCATTAGCATATATATCTATACAATGTTGAAAGAAAATTGTTTTAAACCAATACACACACACACACACACACACACACACACACACACACACATTACATCTTAATTTTTTTTTAAATGCTACTTATATTTTTTAACATTTATTTTAAATTTAATTTCAAATTCCCATTCACTTGAATAAAAATTCATTTATGTCTATTACTTCAATTTATACCAATTTAAAGAAAGAAATGATTTTTTTTTTTAAAAACTAATTCTATTAACAAGTGATTTTTTTTTCTTCCCAAAAAAAAGCATGTATTTTATATATATATATATATATATATATATATATATATATATATATATATATATATATATATATATATATATATAATTTGAATTCAAATGATTTTTTTCTTTTAAAATATTTATTATTTCAAGATTTTGAAACTCAAAATAAAATTGGAATTTATCCATATATTATTACTTATTTTATTTGTCTGAGATTTTTGTCAATTTATTTTTAAATTAAATTTTCAAAAGTTTAAAATATATTATAAATTTAAATTGATAAATTTTCGGGATATTACTTTTTATTTATAAGAATTTAAATATACAGATTCAAAACCCCAATTAAATTTTAAAATCAATGTCTAAATAAACAAATGCCCTATTAAATTTGAAAAATTCAAATTAATCTACAATTTTATTCCAAAATTCATTTTAACAAAATTAATCGTTACAGATTCCCCCCCTTAAATAAATTTCGTCCTCGAAATTTGCAAAGGGGACAACAAAGAAAAGATTGAAGATAGAGAGATATCTTTCCAAATCAAATTGGATATCAATTCTGTATTTGGCTTACCAAATCAGAATATCGACAATATGAGAACAAACTCATACAATTATTACACAAGATATTTGGGTCCACCGGTCTACGAATATGCAAGGGCGTCGATTAGTTCGAAGGGATAACTAATCGTTCGTAGAATATATCGGATCCCAGAGAATAGATAGATAGATCAATCTTCTGTAATTCTCAAACGCTAGAAATGGGTTCCAAATTCAGGTCGGAATACCTCAAAGTATATACCAACTTGTCCCTCCTCGAACTTTGATCAACACAAGAAATTACAATAGAATTTCAAATTTGTTTTTAACCGATATCGTTTTATCGATATAACTCAAATTTATCCTTATATTTGTTAACCCATTTAACTCAATTTAAAATTTTCAATTTATTTAAAATTTTCAATTTCAAATTCAAATTCATTGAAGTTTAGAATGAAAAGCTGATAAGAAACCAATGAAGATACGAAATAAGAATCTTCTACAATGATTCGTAGGGCCATTATCTCACCGAACTTCTTCTTGGAGCTGCTACGAAGCAATCAAAAGAATTTGGAGACGAATCAAAAGAGATTGAGAAGAAAATTGTTTCCACTGTTGCAGGGTATTGACCATTTATAGCGGTATTCCCCTGTCCTTTATCTCGTCCTCTTCTCGCACTCATACTTACTATCAGTGGATGGTAAGAGAATTTACTGAGGCATTCGAACGAATATCTTAGTATACTCATTCTAGGGTGTACTTCACCCTATCTCTAATAAGCTACTTAATGTGTTATACTCCTGAGCTGAAGTTTTAACCCTCAGCTCTGATACCAAATGTAACGACCCTGACTCGGCCTTCGAAAATCGGCACCGAATACGACACTCGTCTTCAAATGCCGCAGATCCAAACGTCGAATCTGGTTCGCCGGAGCTTATATCATATTAAGTACAACACAGCGGAAGAAAAGAATATACATTGATATATAACATTTGATACAATAACCAGATACAACGGAATGAAACAATGAATATCAATATACATCAGAGGTATGATACAAGACAATAGCAGCGGAAAAGAAAAGATAACACCAGCAGTGGAACAATGTCTTCAATAGAGAAAGTAGTCTTCAAAAGAGAACTCCAACCTCCTCCCAGTTTTTTTCCCGAGCTCCACCTTCGATCTCCCAATAACGATGCACAAAGATAAACAAGTACAGTCGTGATCCAAAGACTAAACTAGCGCCAGATAATCTACTAAACCTGACTGGGACCAAAATTGGCCGACGAAAAATCCTTCGCCCCAACAACCTAGCTCACCAGAGCCTCCACACTTTCGTCCAAAGCAACGTCACACCACCGTGCCACCATCCCCCCACGTGCGATGAAGTCTGATACCATTCTGATGACGTGGCAATCAATTTCCTAACGCTAACTAAAACATGGCTTAAACCCTAGTTTAATTCAAATCTCAAACTATGGTGAATTTAAAAATCTTCTTGTATTTTTCCAACAATCTATGATCACCCTAGTATCACCATGCAAAAATTCGATTTTCAAAAGTTAGGCGATCATCAGAAATCGACCAGAAATCAAGTTTCAGTCAAACCCAAAATTCACATTCAATACTTCACTTAATATTGTGATTTTGATTTCAAAAATCATGATTTCCCAAGCTACTTCAAGTTATGTATTTGAATAAGAGGATTGTATCAATTGTGTTTTAACATAATTATAAGTTTTTACTGTTATTTTTATTTTTCCAGAATATTATTGATATTTTTGCTTGAAAATTATTTTTAAAATTTAATTTACAATGTTCTAAACATTTTGTTTTTAGAGATCAGAGCCTAATTTGGGTTGTATTGGGATGATATACATTTCTAAACAGGTTTATCAACCCTGTGATGAAAAAATCAGAGGCACATTTGCCTGGAACCAACATGCACACCTTACTTCAAATGTACGGACATGTTTTCAATCATCACAAACATTAT
The DNA here is from genome assembly GCA_030765085.1 of Allium cepa. NCBI lineage: Eukaryota > Viridiplantae > Streptophyta > Magnoliopsida > Asparagales > Amaryllidaceae > Allium > Allium cepa. The sequence goes on along the minus strand of CM060945.1, from coordinate 715,303,219 downwards.
CAAAGCATCACACCAAGTATAAAAGGGTAAAAGGGATTAGTTTACTCCCAAACAACAGTAACAGATTCAAAGTAGAAGGTTTGCTCACCATATTTTCCAGAAAACAGAGATGTTTTCCTGACAGTTTTCAAAGATGGAAGAAGGCCTGCATCTTTTTTTCTTCTTTAAATCTTGGAGTTTTAGATCTGTAAATTGTAAATACAGATTTTTATTTACTCTTTGTTGTACTTAATTTATTAAATACAAACAATTTTAGCTACTTACAGAATGAATCTCTACTATACACAGAGGAGCTTCTTCTTTTTTCTACAGTTGAAATCCAGAATTTACTTTAGCCTTTAACTTGATTTGTTTCCTGCAACTATTTGATTGACAAAGTTGTCTAAATCTTTGTTTTACTTACTGATTACTAACATCAAATTCAAATTTTTAAAAAAGAAATTTACTTGCCTTCCATTATTCCCAGGTTTTCATTTTTTTTTCCAGATTTCTGAAGTTGCTTCTTGGTTTTGAATCTAAACTTGCTGGAAACAAATTTGAGCTGAAGCTTGATTTGTTTTTGAATTTGCTGAGTTGCTGAGAGTGTTTTAGCTTGCTTCAGATCTGAGTTTTGCTTGTTTGCTTTAGTTTGATCTGTTTTCTGGTTTTATCATTTTTTTCTCTTTGGTGTTTGGATTTGTGTGATACTCAAATCTCTGCTTCATTGTTATTCAGATTTAGTGAGAAGTTTAATAATGGTATATGGGGAGATGGAAAGGTTTTTGTAATTTTTTATTTAATTATTTTATTTACTTAATGATGTCTTCATGCCATTTGTAACCAAAGATAATCATGAGATAAAATTTTGTTAATCTCTTTACTCCAAACCCATGTGCATGTATATTTCTTTACTTCCTCATGTATATGTTTGCATTTAAATTTTTAAAGACAAAAGAATGTTTATAAATTTCTTTATATCATATTTATTTTATGAATGAACACACCTTTTATTTCATTAGCATATATATATCTATACAATGTTGAAAGAAAATTGTTTTTAACCAATATTCATATATATAGACACACACACACACACACATTACATCTTAATTTTTTTTAAATGCTACTTATATTTTCTAACATTTATTTTAAATTTAATTTCAAATTCCCATTCACTTGAATAAAAATTCATTTATGTCTATTACTTCAATTTATACCAATTTAAAGAAAGAAATGATTTTAAAAAAAACTAATTTTATTAACAAGTGATTTTTTTTCTTCTCAAAAGAAAGTACGTATTATATATATTATATATATATATATAATTTGAATTCAAATGATTTTTTTTTCTATTAAAATATTTATTTATTTCAAGATTTTGAAATTCAAAATAAAATTGGAATTTATCCATATATTATTACTTATTTTATTTGTCTGAGATTTTTCTCAATTTATTTTTAAATTAAATTTTCAAAAGTTTAAAATATATTATAAATTTAAATTGATAAATTTTCGGGATATTACTTTTTATTTATAAGAATTTAAATATACAGATTCAAAACCCCAATTAAATTTTAAAATCAATGTCTAAGTAAACAAATGCCCTATTAAATTTGAAAAATTCAAATTAATCTACAATTTTATTCCAAAATTCATTTTAATTATCAATTTTAAATTTAATTAAAAATCGGGATCGTTACAATTTGATTTTTTCTAATTCTCTCAATTTGATAACACAGCTATAGATATTTGATTCTTTAATACTAAAGACTTCACCTGATTTACTGAGTAATTCCACTGTTATAACTAGTGTTACGGCAAACGCTTCACGTCTGATGATGACATGCGCTTTATACATGAATCGTTTTTCTATAAAGTGAATAAGTTTAACATATTCAAAAAGTTTATTTGTTGTTAATTTGAATTTTTGTTCTTCTGATTCTATTTTAGTTGCAACATCTATATTGGTGGTAATTTGAATTTTTGTTTCTATTAATTTGTTAAAGAAGTTAATTTGTTAGATCTTACTTTAAGTGGTATTAAGATTTGGTAATAGTTTAAAGAGAAGTTTTGAATTTTAAAGAAAATTAATTTGTTGCATACTATATTTAAGCTAAACTAAGTTTTAGCGATATTTATAGAGGTTTATTTATTAGATCGTATATTTAAAGGCTATTAAGATTTAGTAATATTTATAGAGAAGAATTTTGAATCTATAAAAGAAGTTGAATTCAATTTTTAAGTGATATTAAGATAAATGAGCATTTTTGTTGTAGTTTACGCTGATACCAAAAGAATGTGCCATCAAAGGTACTAAACTATTATTAAAGATGCGCTCAATTATCTAGAAGAATCTTTTATTATCTGATGTGCGCATTTGACTTATTCCAGTTTCAGTGAATGTGCAAACCTAAAAATATATTCATTGAAATATTCAATTTTTATTATTTGATTGTAACGGGAATAACATGGACAATACTTGAATTACATAAATGTGAAGGGTATTTTGGGAAGTTCACGGTCGGACCAAAAGATTGCACTTTCAAGCAAACTATTAATAAAGATTTAAGTAGCATACTTCTATATGAAACAAATAACCCATTTATTATAGAAACTCAAGTTCGTTTATTAATACTCTTGATTTAAGCTCAAAATTATTCCTTTTCTTTTTACTAAAAATATATAAATTGAAACTCATTTAAATTTTTCATCCACTTGCGAAAAATTCATTAATTATCATTCTTATATCTATAGACAGAAGTGTATAGTCCAAATCTGAATCAGCGTCGCTAGTTCATGAAAATACTAATTAATTCAATCTGGACGATCTGGAATGATTGAATTATAAGCTTTTATCGATTACCATATTATTTTGTCTCATAAGTATCTGTTTTCTTCTATCTATTTTTATTCCATCACACTAACTCCGTCCAGTTTTCAATTTCACCTTCTTTCATATTATTGTGTTATTTACTAGGCCACGTTTATCATATGATTGTGTTATTTACTAGGCCACATTTATCATCTTTATTAATAGTTGTCTTGGAAGTGCAATATTTTGGTCCGACTGTGAACTTTCCAAAATTCCCTTCACTGATGTATAATTCAAATATTATCTATAAATCATTTCCTTTACAAGCACCTAAAACAAAAACTAATTTATGTTATTTCTAACATATTATTTCTACATTGGACTGGAACAATTCAAACCAAGTTAAAACTTGAATATTTTAATGAATATATTTCTAGGTTTGCATGTTCACTAAAATAAGAATGGAAGTGCAATATTTTGGTCCGACCGTGAACTTCCCAAAATTCCATTCACTGATGTATAATTCAAATATTATCTATATATCATTTCCTTTAAAAGCACCTAAAGCAAAAACTAATTTATGTTATTTCTAACATATTATTTCTACATTGGACTGGAACAATTCAAACCAAGTTAAAACTTGAATATTTTAATGAATATATTTCTAGGTTTGCATGTTCACTAAAATGAGGATAGGTCAAATACGCACATCTAAATAATAAAAGATTCTTCTAGATAATTCAACACATTTTTAATGATAGCTATAATATCTTTGATGTCACATTTTATGGTATTAGCCTAAACTACAAAAAAAAAGCTCATTTATCTTAATATCACTTAAAAATGGGATCCTACTTCTTCTATAAATTCAAAACTCCTCTCTACAAATATTATCAAATCCTAATATCCCTTAAACATAGGACCTAATAAATAAACCAACATAAGTATTACAAAATCTTAGCGTCGCTTAAATATAGTATGCAACAAATCAATTTTCTTTACAAATTCTAAACTTTTCTTTACAAATATTATCAAATCTTAATACCACTTCAAATAAGATCTAACAAACTAACTTCTTTTACAAATTAATGAAAACAAAAATTCAAACTGCCATTAACATAGACGTTGTAACTAAAATAGAATCAAAAGAACAAAAATTCAAACTAACAACAAATAAACTTTTTAAATATGTTAAAACATATTCATTTAATAGAAAAAAAATTCAAGCGTAAAACACAATTTTTTGGTCCGATTGCAAAGCTCCAAAAATACCCTAATATGTATTTCTTTATTAATAGTTGTAATATATCTGTCACCATGCTCTTTTGGTATCAGCATGAAATACCAAAAATGTCTCTCTATAGATATTATTATTAAAATTTAACATCAATTAAAAATAGGATCTGACAATTAAGCTGCCTTTACAAATTTCAAATTTTCATCTACAAATATTTACCAAGTCTTAATATTACTTAAAAATTGTATCTAACAAATAAATTACTTTACAAGTTTTTTTATATTATTAATAATACAAATAAAAATTTAAACCAAAAAAATAGAACTGGAACTTAGAAATAAAAATTCAAATTAAGTACGTATGATTCAACATAAAAATATAGTCAAATATTTGTGGAAACCATTTCCTTTTGAACGTATTAAACAAATACATTTTGTAAGAAAACAATTCAGTTGTCTTCGTAACGCGCGAAGCGTGTGCCGTAACGCTCATATTTATAATACGGCTTTGGCTAGTGGTGCATGCTAATTTTAGATTTTTTTCTTTGGTTAAAATCTAACAATGGAAACGAGAACAAAGTTTATTACAATAACTCGGTATTTTTGGCTTAATTAATTTGTAGATATCTCGCTTTCAATATGTATTAAGCAATTCCATTATTGCTAAGGTCTGACTGCTATGGTAGCCAGTTTGATAGGTAATCTTCAAAAATAAGTCATTCTTATCAATAATATCAAGCAGTGAGCCGTTTTCCGTTACATGGTCTACAAATCTATCAAAACCATTCCAACTTAAATATTTCATTTCATGTATAAATCACCATCCCAAAGCATGTTTGGATACATACATCTTGATTTTAACTCAGACATAGCAAACTTTCTTCTTGTTACAAGCAATACTTTTACCACTACTTGGGATTACTTGCATAATTGATAAGAACAATTAAGTAGAATTTAGAAATTATATACATCAGATTCATATTATCAACGACTGCTTCCAAACCTCACGTAACCATTTATGAATTAATAGCTATAACTTATGTTTAGTAACTGCAGTCGTTCTCTTATCAACTGTTTTAAGGAATTCCAATCTACTGAATCATATATGATATAAATAACTAAACCCAAACATGTCATTCATGTATGATAAATCACGTGCCCAATTTCCTAAAAAGGTGTAAAGCAGACCAACGATAATACGAAAACGAGATCAAAATAACATTAAAAAATCAGAAAAGTTATATACCTTGCCGGAGTTGAAGCTACGTCAGTTGCGCGATTATCGGGGCAGAGACCGGCACTAAGGAGGTTGCGGTCAGAAGGTGGGCATCTTGAGATTTGGCCGGGCGGAGGCCATGGCGACTACGGTAGTGGAGGTTAGAAATTTAGGGATTTTGATTGTGGGATCTATTTTGATCTGGAGGAAAGGTTATGGACACAAAGGCGTCACGCTGTTTCGACGCCTTCTATATTTGATGATGTTTTGCAAATTTTGAAGCATCAAACAAATATATTTTTTGTTCTTTTAAAATTTATTGAATTGAAATTATAGAGTTTCGTATCTTTAATTTGTCATAAAAATTACAGTTAAAATTAATCGTTTTCTATAGAACTTACATAACCTGAAGTGAAAGCGACTAGTTTGAACCAACAAACTCATCTACAATTAAAAAAATTGAAATCCAACAATTGAGAAACGTCATTTTTAACGTCCCGCTTTTTCGCATGTTTTAAATCGACACACGTGCCAATTCAAACCATACGAAATGGCGGATTGTTATGAGGTAAATCAGAAAACAAGAAAGAAATAAAACAAAATAGAATCTCACAGCAGAAGGATAAAATATAATAATCAAATATACAGTTTATAAAGCTGTTTTACAAAATATTCGACTATACTTACAACATTTATCAGAGTTACACATATCAATAACAATGCAGCAGAACAGTATGAGTATAGTGCACTAATAATAATAATAATAATAATAATAATAATATAAATCTTCATCTTCGTCCTCCAGAGCTAAGCCCTTCGAAATTCTGAAATGCTCGGACTGACCCGAGCAAATTGAAAAGAAAAAACACTCGAGGCAGAACTAAATGATCTTATGTAAGTTAAATCAACAGAAATAAATATGAGTGCGGTAACTCAAGAGATGTTCGGGATTTACATCTTCTAAGGATCCGTTAAACTATTTACTATGTAGTATATTTCGCTATTATAATAATGTCTAATTGTAAAATAAACTTACTTTTAAATAGCGTTAAGGGTTACCCATATAGCCCTTAACACAATATATATTCCCATAGTCTATACAGTGTCGTAATCTTCCCGTACTGGGCGTCGTCAGAGGGCACTCCATAGGTATGATACAAAACAAAATCGTATAAGGCGCGCCAAGGTAGATGACACGGTACAACTAGGCACTGCCAGGGTAGATATATCAATTACGCTTTCGGGTCGGTGGTAACGCGTAGCCGCAGCTACCGTCCACCTCGAGCCACACCCCCAAATAAAAAAAATCAAAAGTGGCCACCGAATCAATCCAAAAGTCAAAGTGTAATATCGAAGGGGTGTGTCCAATCAAAGGTGCTACTCAATTAACTCGTCGATCGCTCCTGTTTTAGCCACTTTATGCCAACTCACGGGAGTTGGGTCCACGTATTTACCTTAAAGGAAACGCCGCCACCATCCTACTTCATTCTGGAATCTCCACAGCGTACACGGTTGTTAAAGTGGTTTTCGAAGTTGGCAGAGAGTATGACAACTTCCGATCCCGGTCTCTTCAACAACCAAACGTTATTATAACACCGCGGTTATTTCAAAATAATTTATACCTTAAAACCAAAATATAAAAATCCCTTTCAAAACCATATAAATACGATATCATTTATAATTTTTTAAAATCCCAAATCAATATGATATCATTTTTATTTCAAATATATCTTTTCCAAGAAATCATAGCATTTTCAAATCTATATACCTTGAAACCATATCTTTGAAACATAACTTTAATACTTAATGGTTTGAATACTATATTACTTTATATAATAAAATAGCTTCTTTAAATTTCACAATAAATTCCCAATATCAATTTGAACCTTCAAATAAACCATTTTAATTCTCATATATTTCAAAGGTTAAATATTCTATATTTCAAAACTTAAATTTTTATAGTTTGTATATTTCAATCTTTAAATATTCCACTATTTCAAAATAGATTCTTTGATAATTTAATATATCAAATCCAATTCCTATTATTTAAATTTGAAATGTTTACTTAATAAAACAAATATTATTTAAGTAAAACACTTAAACTTTAATAACAGGATATTCTTTTAATTAAATTTACTTGATAATATTCTTTAAATCAATTTGATATTCATTTAAATCCTCGAATCAAAATCAAGTTATAAAATCATACCTTTTAAATCTTAATTTATTTACATTTCAAAACAAATTGTTCGAGGATAATTCTTAATTACTTTAATTCAATCATATTCACATTTATCTTCAACCTTACTTTTATTTGAGTTATTATAAACTCTATATAAAATAGAATTTCAAATATATTCTTAACCATATTATATAAACGAAATCAACTTCATTATTTAGCTTATTTTAAAATTCGAAACAAATTTATACATAGCTAAATTCAAGAATTTTTACTATATATATATCAAAATTTAATATTTATTAAACCGTATTCTTTCCAAAACCATAGAAAATCATTTTAAAAATAATTTTTTTATATATACCGCGGTGCCTGTATATAATTTTCTATCATATGGTCAAGCGATACAGATATTTATCATTTCAATCCGCAATTTAAAAATAAAAATACGGTTGTATATAATTTCAAACCGCAATCCCGAATGAAATGAAAATGCATAATAACTTACAGTTTATACAATATAGATACAGTATCCATTCATCCATCATATCAATCATCAAACATTTATCAATTTATGATCCAATCCAAACAATCACATCAATAAATAATACTTAATTACTGACAGTTAATTTTTCAATAATGAATAAAATAACTGTTTAACTGTAGTTTATATGCAAAAATAAATAAATTTAACTAGCATTTTATATGCAATAATAAATTTAACTAAAATTTTAAATGGCAGTTTATATGCAAAAATGAATTAAATAACAAGTAAATTATATGAATGCAAATTAACTGAGATAATGATGAAATATATGTCAAACGGCTATAAATAAATTTCTAAACACATCATAAATCAATTAACAAACATAAGAAACCTTAGAAGTTGTGAGTGGATTAAAACACTCACCTTTTGAATTTAAATTGAATTTAAATTCAATTTAAACCCAAAAATTTGACAGTCTTCAAATCTGTCCAAACTAGTGCCAAAATGTCTGAAATTTCAATATGATCCTGACGCAAGATACCGCGCTTGAATCGGATTTCGTATGTGAAAGATATGACAATTAAACGAATTGAAATTAAAAATTAGAATAAAGAAAATAAATAAATAAAACCAACCGAACATCTCCATCCACGTCACGGCTACGCACGCGTCTTCCACCCAGTTATGCGCTCGCACCCAGTCAAACCCATCTCCACCAACGTTTGACCTACCCTCGCCGCCGCTAGGGGTCACTATCGACCAAGCCGCTACCACCATTGAAATCTCCTGCTCCTGCCGCACGTTCCCATGCCAACGTGTCCCCATCGGCTGCCGCCGCCTCAATTTCTTCCATAATCGAAATTTTGCAGCGAATCAGGCCGTTGAATCGACAAACAAATTATGCGATGAACTCCCATGGTCAATCTCTACCAAACTCAGAAAGGGTTTCTCGATCCGACGAATTTTATCGCGGCGATGATGAACGGCCGTGGATAAACCTTAAATTTTAGAGCAAGTGATAACTCGAATTGAAAAACGAATTGCAGCAGCAGATTATGCATTTCGAGAGCTTCAACATATATTTTTCCTGAATTTTTCTGAGGACTTTGAATTTTTGACTTTGATTTTGAATTGTAATTGGATCTAGGGTTTGCATCCATTGAGGAAGAGGAGGGGCTGATGAAAATTTACGCGCAGACAAAAGAGAATAGGCGGAGGCTAGGGTTTAGTAGGGTATTTTTAGATAAAGTTGAGAAATAGATGGATCGAGTTGATAGATATACGTGCTACCGCTAACATGGCCCAAAAAACCCGTTCTGACTATGGAACGAAATTGGGTCAAACCATATATCAAAATAGATATTTTAAAATATTTTGAACGCGGTGGAAAAAGTTTCAAGTCCAAATTCCATCGTATGAAGAAGTTATGCTGAAATCAATATTTTCACATTGATTTCAATTGATTTCAATTAAATCGATTTCAAGGCGTTTCAGGCCCATACGATCAAACGACAAGTCCGACTGATACGAAACTTGAAATCCTACAATAATTCACTGTTACGGATCGATGAAACTTGTTTCGTCGAAATCCGAGTCAGTGGCCAAAATGGCTATTTTTATATTAATTAAATAAATTTAAAATAAATAATTAAATCAAATTTAAATTATGAAATTTGCAATCTTTATCACTTTATAATTCTCAAACATTTACAATGATTTAACAATTTTTATATGTCAATTTATTAAAGATTAATCAATTTAAATTTTCAATTTCCTAAAATTCAAAATTATAGATAAAATTTCCATTAAATTGAATTAATTCATAATTATTCCATTCATTAATTTCAAATAGAAAGGTTTACCATTGGATTTAAAATTATTACATAAATATTTCCTAATTTCAACTTAATTTTTAAATTAACGTAATAATTAAATATTTGATTTCATCCATTTGCAATAAATCCAACTATTATAAATTAAATAAATTAACTCACTATTAAAAATTCAAATTCTATAATTCATAAATTTTATCATCTTGATTTACTTATTAATTTATAATTCTTTAAACCAATTCCCATCTCAATTTAAAGTAAGTTAATTCACAATTATAGTATTTATTTCAATTTCTTAAAAAACCCCATTATTATAAATTGAATCTAATTTATTTTAATAAGTTTCTAATTAAACGGATTAGATTCAATTTCAACCTTTAACTTACACTTAATTTTAGGTTATCATCAATTTATAACGTATTACTTTTTTAGTTATTACTTTACATAATTCTCGTATTAATTTCTCAATTAATCATAATTATTAAAGTAATGCTTATAATCAATAACGACATTATAATTACTCAACGTTTAAATGAACGTTATTTCAAATAAATTCATTGACCAATTAATTAGGTAATTTATAATAGTTTCTATCCTACCCTTAAATTTACTACTAAATAACATACTTCCTAATTGCATCCACTTATGTTCTATCCAAACCTACATTTAGATTTTATTTCCAGTAATTAATTAATATTTACATCCATTTATTACAATTTACTTCCATTCATACAGTTGCAATTCATTTTAGTTATTATTTTATTAATACTATTTCCACTTTTATTTCTTTCAGTATCAATTACACAATCATATTTAATTAACAAATTATAATGTTTTACACTATTTCTATTTACACTCCATTATAACCTAAACAGTCGTTCCAATCACATTTGAAATGCGTTTTTACCTCTTACGACCTTTTCTTTTATTCATTGGTTAAATATTTATTTTAATTATTCATTTATTACTTACAAATCTTATTTCATTCATTAATTCCATCATTTAACAATTTATTGCATAAATTTCATTCACTAATATTCATGTTATTCATGCTGTTCATGTTTAATTCAATACCTTTGCACATTAATTCATTTACTAAAGTTTACGGTCATTTATTTATATTACTTACCTTCTTATTATATTAAATTAGTAGCATTTCAATTTTTACTTAAGTTTATATTTCTAACCAATTACTAAAATATCTTACATAATATTGAATTCGTTCAACTACCTCTGATTATAACATTTTATTAGTTAATCCAATATTCCTATTTGTTTCCTAAATTAAACTTATAACCAAGTATGACAAATTTCATAAATTTAATTAATTGCCATTTCATTTTTGAATTTGTAAATCTTAATTTCAGTCGCTATGTTTAAATTTCTAACATTTGCTTCGTTATAACTTTTAGAATTTTTATTTCTTCCTAAATTAAATTGAAAAATTGAAAATAAACTAACAAATCTATTAACCAAAATTTACAGTTCGTTACACTCTCCCCCACTAAAAACTATTCGTCCCCGAAAAGGAAAAAGAAGGGAAAAAAATAAAAAAAATCAATATATCTTATTCAAACATTAACTTTATAACCATTAAATTTAAAAAATTAATTAAAATAAAATAAAATATAACAATTTATAACAATTAAATCTTTTTATACTCAAATTTAATAAAGTTTGGAAAATATTTTTTTCAAAATTTTCTAAGTTCAAAATTTACGGAAAATTTTGGCAGAGTCTCGTTTGTACTGGGAGGCTCGGGAGAAAATATAATATCAACAATACAATATACAACATATATTTTCCAAAATATATATATATCCCATCATGGGAAAAATATAAATATAATAGCGCTATAAACCGTAATCCGAAACGTACCTATTTGTCGGACAATTTACGCTTATTTTATGAAACCAAAAGCAGTAGCAATTGCTTCCATAACCTGTATTCCACTAATATAATCTAAAAGGTTAACAATTATATAAAATGAAATATATTTTTTTCTAACAACAAAGCAATGTCAACACAGCAATCACTTGCAATCACGACATACATCCATCACAAAGAAAACAACACAAATCAATCGTTCATTCATCGAACAAAAAAATAGTTGTTCGGGTTCAAACTTTAAATTGTACGGAACGAAAAATAAACTACTGAGTGTACCCTTCACTCAACAGTCTTAGGTGAAACTAAATAGATTATTCATTCATCCAAACAATTTTAAATTTCCTTACCCAAACAACCATAACCAAAACAACAACAACGATTAGTTTATTCTTATTAATTCCATTCATTTTCATTTATTGCCCACAATGATTCATTTTCATTTATTCTGGTCATGTAAGTTTCTTTTTATTTCATTACATTTATGCATTTCACAATTCCATTCATTTATTACTTAATTTCATTTACTTATAGCATTCATCTTTCCATTTATCATAAATAACTTCAACACTTCTTAAACCTATTTTCATTTCTTTACAACTTTTCCATTATATTTAATTTGTGGCTTTTCAGTCATAACTTAAGTTTACAACAATTATAACATTAAATTATTATTTATAAAAGCAAATTCATTGGATACTTTCATTACTCTACTTTTACTTATACAATTTCCATTACATTTTCTTATTAAATGTTTCAACTTTTTATATTTGTTAAGTTATATATATATGCTTTTTAAGAATGTAATTAAAAGTTATACAAGTTTGTTCTATTTCCATTAATTAATTTAATATTCAATAATAATAACCTTGGTTTCATAGGTTACAAATTTCAAATTTCTTTAAATTCATTTATAACTTAGATTAAATTTCTTATTTCATTTAGCGGTTTCAATTATTAATTACTTAGATTCCATTTCACTAGAATAATTGAAACTATTAATTTATGGAACTTAAGAACTAAATACCGGGTTAAATTTCAATTTATTCTAAAAATAATAATAAGCAAATACATATACTTGCAACTTATAAATCCAATTATATTTATAACAAATAAAAAAATTCACTTTTGTTTATCAAAATCAATTTGCAGTAAAACTACTACAGTGGCCTTCCCACCTCGAAACTCGAAAATGAATGTCGATGATGCGTGCACTCATCACCGAAATTATTTTCCAGCGACAAAGAGGGTAGTACGGAAATTTTTCTTTTCAACATTTCTTTTAAAACAATTCTTTCAAATTATAACCAAATATTTATATCTGAACATACTTCTAAAATATTATTATCATATTCCAAAATCATTCAAAAGAAAATTTCAAAACCCCCGGAACTTAAGTCCGAAATTCCCAATTTGATTTATTCTTATTTTTATTTAAAATTCATTACCTAGCAACCAATATATTGCACCCAAGCATATATATATATATATATATATATATATATATTTATATATTTATAAAAATTTGTTTTATATATAGGAAACATAATAGGCAAAATTATTTCATTCACCTATATAAAACAAATATTATGTCTGTATGTCCTATTAAGTGTTTAGAAATCCCTATTGATGTCATAGCGTCCCATGCATCAACCAGAATTTATAAATACAAAATGTAACAAATTAACACAATATTAAAACCTTTTTATAACACCAACAAATACGCTCTCTCATATATATACACTCAACGACTCCCATAGGGTATTACTACCCTATTAATAAAGAGTCAGACCCCACAAAGCTAAGGTTTACCGCCAAACCTCGCTCTGATACCAGATGTAACGTCCCGTCTTTTCGCATGCTTTACATTGACACACGTGCCAATTCAAAACCATACGAAAGGGCGGATTGTTATGGGGTAAATCGAAAAACAAGGAAGAAATAAAACAAAATAGAATCTCACAGCGGAAGGATAAAATATAATAATCAAATATACAGTTTATAAAACTGTTTTACAAAATATTCGATTATACTTACAACATTTATCAGAGTTACACATACCAATAACAATGCAGCGGAACAGTATGAGTATAGTGGACTAATAATAATAATAACAACATAAATCTCCGTCTTCGTCCTCCAGAGCTAAGGTCTTCGAAATCCTGAAACGCTCGGACTGACCCGAGCGAATTGAAAAGACAAAACACTCCAGTCAGAATAAAAGGTCTTATGTAAGTTAAATCAATAGAAATAAATATGAGTGCAGTAACTCAAGAGATGCTGGGGATTTACATCTCCTAAGGATCCGTTAAACTATTTACTATGTAGTACATTTTGCTATTATAATAATGTCTAATTGTAAAATAAACTTACTTTTAAATAGCGTTAAGGGGCCATATAGCCCTTAACACAAAACATATTCCCATAGTCTATGCAGTACTGTAATCTCCCCCGTACTGGGCGTCGTCAGAGGGCACTCCATAGGTATAATACAAAACAAAATCGTATAAAGCGCGCTAGGGTAGGTGACACGGCACAATTAGGCAATGCTAGGGTAGATATACCAATTACGCTTCCGGGTCGGTGGTAACGCGTAGCCGCAGCTACCGCCCACCTCAAGCCACACCCCCAAATAAAAAAAATCAAAAGTGGCCACCGAATCAATCCAAAAGTCAAAGTATAATATCGAAGGGATGTGTCCGATCAAAGGTGCTACCTCAATTAACCCGTCAACCGCTCCTGCTTTAGCCACCTTATGCCAACTCACGGGAGTTGAGTCCACGTACTTACCTTAAAGGAAACGCTGCCACCATCCTACTTCATTCTGCAATCTCCACCGTGTACATGGTTGTTAAAGTGGTTTTAGGGGTTGGCAGAAAGTATGACAACTTCAGATCCCGGTCTCTTCCACAACCAAACGTTATTATAACACCGCGGTTATTTCAAAATAATTTATACCGTAAAACCAAAATATAAAATCCCTTTCAAAACCATATAAATACGATATCATTTATAATTTTTTATACCCCAAATCAATATGAAATCATATTTGTTTCAAGTATATCTTTTCCAAGAAATCATAGCGTTTTCAAATCTATATACCTTGAAACCATATCTTTGAAACATAACTTTAATACTTAATGGTTTAAATACTATATTACTTTATATAATAAAATAGCTTCTTTAAATTTCACAATAAATTCCCAATATCAATTTGAACCTCCAAATAAACTATTTTAATTCCCATATATTTCAAAGCTTAAATATTCTATATTCCAAACTTAAAGTTTTATAGTTTGTATATTTCAATCTTTAAATATTCCACTATTTCAAAATAGATTCTTTGATAATTTAATATATCAAATCCAATTCCTATTATTTAAATTTGAAACATTTACTTAATAAAACAAATATTATTTAAGTAAAACACTTAAATTTCAATAAAAGGATATTCTTTTAATTAAATTTACTTGATAATATTCTTTAAATCAATTTGATATTCATTTAAATCCTCTAATCAAAATGAAGTTATAAAATCATACTTTTTAAATCTTAATTTATTTACATTTTAAAACAAACTATTCGAGGATAATTCTTAATTACTTTAATTCAATCATATTCACATTTATCTTCAACCTTACTTTTATTTGAATTATTATAAACTCTATATAAAATAGAATTTCAAATATATTCTTAACCATATTATATAAACGAAATCAACTTCATTATTTAGCTTATTTTAAAATTCGAAACAAATTTATACATAGCTAAATTCAAGAATTTTTACTATATATATATATATATTATAATTTTATATTTGTTAAACCGTATTCTTTCCAAAACCAAAGAAAATTATTTCAAAAATAATTTTTTTACATATACCGCGTTGCCTGTATATAATTTTCTATCCTATGTTCAAGTGATACGGATATTTATCATTTCAATCCGTAATTTAAAAATAAAAATGCGGTTGTATATCATTTCAAACCGCAATCCCGAATGAAATGAAAATGCATAATAACTTGCAGTTTATACAATATAGATACAGCATCCATTCATCTATCATATCAATCATCAAACATTTATCAATTTATCATCTAATTCAAACAATCACATTAATAAATAATACTTAATTACTAACAGTTAATTTTTCAATAATGAATTAAATAACTGTTTAACTATAGCTTATATGCAAAAATAAATAAATTTAACTAGCATTTTATATGCAATAATAAATTTAACTAAAATTTTAACTGGCAGTTTATATGCAAAAATGAATTAAATAACAAGTAAATTATATGGACGCAAATTAACTGAGATAATGATGAAATATATGCCAAACAGCTATAAATAAATTTCTAAACACATCATAAATAAATCTAACAAATATAAGAAACCTTAGAAGTTGTGAGTAGGTTAAAACACTCACCTTTTGAATTTAAATTCAATTTAAACTCAAAAATTTGACAGTCTTCAAATCCATCCAAAACAGCGCCAAAATGTCCGAAATTGCAATAAGATCCTAAAGCAAGAAACCGCGCGTGAATCGGATGTTGTATGTGAAAGATATGACAATTAAACGAATTGAAATTAAAAATTAGAATAAAGAAAAATAAATAAATAAAACCAACCGAACATCTCCATCCACATCACGGCTACGCATGCGTCATCCACCCAGTTACGCGCTCGCACCCAGTCAAACCCATCTACACCAACGTTTGACCTACCCTTGCCGCCGCTAGGGGTCACTATCGACCAAGCCGCTACCAACATTGAAATCTCCTGCTCCGGCCGCACGTTCCCATGCCAACGTGTCCCCCATCGGCTGCCGCCGCCGCTGCCTCAATTGATGCCCTAATCGAAATTTTGCAGTGAATCAGGCCGTTGAATCGACAAATTATGACGATGAACTCCCCTAGTCAATCTCTATCAAACCCAGAATGGGTTTCTCGATCCGACGAATTTTATCGCGGCGATGATGACGACCGTGGATAGACCTTAAATTTCAGAGCAAACGATAACTCGAATTGAAAAACGAATTGCACCAGCAGATTACACATTCGAGAGCTTCAACATATATTTTTTCTAAATTTTTCTGAGGACTTTGAATTTTTTACTTTGATTTTGAATTATAATTGGATCTAGGATTTGCATCCATTGAGGAAGAGGAGGAGCTGATGAAATTTTACGCGTAGACAAAAGAGAATAGGAGGAGGCTAGGATTTAGTAGGGTATTTATAGATAAAGTTGAAAAATAGATGGATCGGGTTGATAGATATACGTGTTACCGCTAACGTGGCCCAAAAAGCCCGTTCTGACTCCGGAACGAAATTGGATCAAACCATATATCAAAATAGATATTTTAAAATATTATGAATGCGATGGAAAAAGTTTCACGTTCAAATTCCATCGTATGAACAAGTTATGCTGAAATCAATATTTTCACATTGATTTCAATTAAATCGATTTCAAAGTGTTTCAAGCCCATACGATCAAATGACAAGTCCGATTGATACGAAACTTGAAATCCTACATAACTCACTGTTACGGATCCGATGAAACTTGTTCGTCGAAATCCGAGTCAGTGGCCAAAATGGCTATTTTTGTATTAATTAAATAAATTTGATTTAGATTCTGAAATTTGCAATCTTTATCACTTTATAATTCTCAAATATTTACAATGATTTAACAATTTTTAAATGTCAATTTATTAAAGATTAATCAATATAAATTTTCAATTTCTTAAAATTCAAAATTATAGATAAAATTTCCATTAAATTGAATAAATTCATAGTTATTCCATTCATTAATTTCAAATGGAAGGTTTTACCATTGGATTTAAAATTATTACATAAATATTTCCCAATTTCAACTTAATTTTTAAATTAACGTAATAATTAAATATTTGATTTCATCCATTTGCAATAAATCCAACTATTATAAATTAAATAAATTAACTCACTATTAAAAATTCAAATTCTATAATTCATAAATTTCATCATCTTGATTTACTTATTAATTTATAATTCTTTAAACCAATTCCCATCTCAATTTAAAGTAACTTAATTCACTAATTATAGTACTTATTTCAATTTCTTAAAATAACCCCTTTATTACAAATTGAATCCAATTTATTTTAAAAAGTTTCCAATTAAACGGATTAGATTCAATTTCAACCTTTAACTTACACTTAAGTTTAGGTTATCATCAATTTATAACGTATTACTTTTTTAGTTATTACTTTACATACTTCTCGTATTAATTTCTCAATTAATCATAATTATTAAAGTAACGCTTATAATCAATAACGACATTATAATTATTCAACATTTAAATGAACGTTATTTCAAATAAATTCATTGACCAACTAATTAGGTAATTTATAATAGTTTCTATCCTATCCTTAAATTTACTACCAAATAACATACTTCCTAATTGCATCCACTTATGTTCTATCCATACCTACATTTAGATTTTATTTCCAGTAATTAATTAATATTTACATCCATTTATTACAATTTACATCCATTCATACAGTTGCAGTTCATTTTAGTTATTATTTTATTAATACTATTTCCACTTTTATTTCTTTTAGCACTAATTACACAATCACATTTAATTAACAAATTATAATGTTTTACACTATTTCTATTTACACTCCATTATAACCTAAACAGTACTTCCAATCACATTTAAAATGCGTTTTTACCTCTTACGACCTTTTCTTTTATTCATTGGTTAAATGTTTATTTAATTATTCCTTTATTACTTACAAATCTTATTTCATTCATTAATGCCATCATTTAACAATTTATTGCATAAATTTCATTCAGTAATATTCATGTTATTCATGTTATTCATGTTTCATTCAATACTTTTGCACACTAATTCACTTACCAAAGTTTACGATCATTTATTTATACTACTTACCTTCTTATTATATTAAATTAGAAGCATTTCAATTTTTACTTAAGTTTATATTTCCAACCAATTACTAAAATATCTTACATAATATTGAATTCATTCAACTATCTCTGATTATAACATTTCATTAGTTAATTCAATATTCCTGTTTGTTTCCTAAATTAAACTTATAACCAAGTATGAAATATTTCATAAATTTAATTAATTGCCATTTAATTTTTGAATTTGTAAATCTTAATTTCAATCGCTATATTTAAGTTTCTAACATTTACTTCGTTATAACTTCTAGAATTTTTATTTCTTCATAAATTAAATTGCAAAATTTAAATTAAACTAACAAATCTATTAATCAAAATTTACAAGTCGTTACATCATTGTTGCCCTTAATGCTTTCGTATAAAATTTCATGCTATTGCGAGTCGGTTTAATCTACTATCACGTAAGTTAATCGGTTGTTTAAGTAATTGATTGACATCGATTAATATTTACATCTGATAAGATGGATGATCAAAACGATTCACAATTACGTGAAAACGTATGTTTTAACTTCTCGTACGGTATGAACGAATGTTTATGGTTAGATTCCATAAATATCAAATGTAAGTAGGAATTTCTGTTACAACTGGGTCGTTTCCTATAGATCCATGATTCCATAATTTAATCCATTATTTTCAGTAATAAACTTATACCTACAAGTATTTACATATGACAAAATGGATGGTCAATTCGGCATAGAAATTGTAACTTTAAATTTCCCATGTAATACTAACAAATGTGTATGGTCTGATTTCATAAATTTGAACATATATAGCATGAATTGAATAGTAATATTTAAATTAAATAACGCATATTATTAAAATAAAAAATATATAAATTTGAAATAATTGAAATATATATAATTTGAAAACTATGCAATGTTGCTTAGTAAAATTATATAATATATGTAAATTAGTACGGAAAAGTAAAGGAAGAGAGGGTAAACAAAAAAAAGCATTGAAATGGCGTCGAAAAATACCGACACCTTTTTGATGCCATTTATTTACACGTCAGAAATAAAAAAGGCGTCGGAATGGAGTTGGTATTTTCCAATGCGTTTCTGACCCCATTGTTATCTTTTCGGGTAAATAAATGGCGGTGGTGTTATCCGATGACATTTTTCTTTTTTTACGACTTCCAACGCCATTCCAGCACCCTGCCTTTTTGGCGTCGCAATGGTGTCGAAAATCTTCATCGCTTGCATCTTTCCTTGTAGTGTTTTCACTGATATTTCATATAATATGTACGTGACTATTCGGCATACAGCTTTCTTATGTGATCAAACATTTATACTCTTGTATTGCTTCAAATTTCAAAACATGTAGAAGAAAATGTACAATGTCCGGCAAATTAAACATAAGCGATAAAGGCAAAAATGTTTTTAATGGTTGCATGACTTTGACTTTTGCATAGTGACAACATGCCAAAATATTTATCAGTAAGAATTTTTTGGATCTTTTATCAATCTTTAATTTATTTTTTATAATATCTTTTAATTGACAAATAATTTTATCAATTATATTAACTGTACAAATTTATTTTAGTACATTATTTTAATAACAAGTGTGTTTTTATACATATTAGATTGGTGTATTATATTTATCTAACAAGGCATCCACTAAATTTTGCATCTTTTAAAAACCCCAAAAGAGATGCAGGAATTTCATGAATTCGTTTAGTGGCAATTAGGATACATTTATCATGTTACTGTCAATTTGAATTATAAATTATAGTCCTCGTAATTGGTTAAGTAACTTTTACTAATTATATCTCATATATAACTCTTAATTGTGCCTTTACTTTCCCTAGGCATCTCAATGATCTTGAAGGGTGCTCAACAAATTATAAAGAACATTAGATCCTTAAACTGATCATTTCACGGTATCCAAAGGCCAGTTTATGTAATCCTTGACGGTTTTCAACAAAGTTGCATAATATTCTTACTTATCTAGGGATAATATAGACTTCGCCTTATATATTAATGGCTCAACAACTATAGGAATGAAGGTACTCTGTTTATATTATAGATGATGTAGAACATTATTATTTTAAATTCCTAACAAAATAAATTTTGCAGAGTTTTATTTACTATTTAAAGGAGATGAATATAACCCATGATATCATATATCTTGCACGCATCCAATGCATACTCCTTTATGTCTCAGGATTTTAGTTTATTTAACCTCTTGTTTTCTTTATACATCTAGTGTGTGTATATGTGTAGAAATTTATTACAATTCGTTAAGTTATACATACATACATACATACATACATACATACATATATATATTCAAATGTATACTTTCGTTAATTAAAAAATTAATTAACCATAAATATAACATTTATATTTATATATAATTTAAAATAATTTCAAATTAGTTATTTATAACATTTAGGAATGCAAGCATAAAACAATTTTAGATTATATTCATAACCCTTATAAATTTTAATTTTAATTTTAAATAATTTTAAATTTGCAATTTATAAATTTTATAAAATTATATAATACTTTATTCAAATTTAAAACAATTTAAATTCATTTTTTAATGTTCATATATGCTTATTTGCGTAACCTTAAGGCTTAAACCACTTCTAGGCCTTCCACAAATGCATAGCTTTGGAAGAGACCACTTTGACGAGGCAAGAAAAGGTTGAGAGATTGAGAAGTTTATATTCATAAGAACGTTTTTTAGTTAGGGTAACCTTCTCTTTAGTTTAAGCATTTTTCTCTTAGACGCTCATCTAATTATTTCTTTCCAAACAAATAGCCATACATGTTAGTTAATTGACACATTGCGGAGTCAAGTACCATTGTTACATCTAGTGCGTTGGTAGCAAGATAAACGTGTGTATTTTTAAATAATCCTTTCATCAATTTGCACAAGATTGTATTTTTGTTTATATGAATAATAAATTTATACTAAATCATATTTAATGTTTATAAATGAAATTTTTTGGAAATATTTAATTTTTTTAATTTTCTTTATAATATATATTTGTTTGTTATTATTTAATAAGAATATTTTATTATCAACTTACTTTAAGTTTAATTTATTAATTTAATTTGAATTTAATTTTACGCTTTTATTTTTTTAATATGTACATATTCGTAATTGAAAATATTACAACAATATTAAAAGGTATAACTTAACATATGTGTAATTAATCATTTGATTATAGTTAACAAATGTAAATGATATAATCATATTTCAATGATGATGTCAATGATATATATATGTATGTATGTATGTATGTATGTATGTGTGTATATATATATGCATATATATGTATACACTACAATTAAGTTCATAAAAACTAAGCTTTTCCGACCATTTTATTTAAATCGATAATTATATTTGTATGTGTGTGTGTGTGTGTGTGTTTGTATTTACAGTATGATATTATTAAAAATACAATTTAGTGTTTTATATATAAATGTTTTAATTCATGTTCATACAAAACTATTTATGTTTAACTATATTATTCATTAACATTAAGACTTCAAAATTGTATAATAAATTTGAAATTCAAGTTTAAATAGGTTTGACCTACAAAACAAATATCTGTTAATATATATGTATGTATATGCATATGTTTATTAATATAAAAGATTAATTTAAACAGGTCATCTGTAGATATATGTAATAATTTTAATTGAAAATTCGATCAAAATTTTATATTTGAAATTTTCAAACGCTTAAAATTAGTTTGACTCATAACAATAAAAACTGGTTTTTATATTATGGAAATCTCAAAATTAGAAAATAAAACAATTTTTTTTATAAATCTGTGTTGAGGAATTTATATGCATACATATATAATTCAATAGTATTTATTTATATTATCAAAAAATCAAGGCAGCAAATTTTAGTTTAAATTGACAACCATTTAGTGATTTAAATGAGTGTGAGTATATACATATACCATTTTTTGATTTATTTATTAAAAATGAAAGTTATACACACACATACATATATACATATACAATATATGTACGTACATACGTACGTATGCATATCTATGTATGTATTTAAAATAATTTTTTAGTTAAATTTTAAAATTTTAGTTTTCCAAATTTTTGTTAGTCATAGCCAAATAATTAAGGTGTATACAAGCATAGATATGAGGATAATATACACAAGCATATGTAACTAAATAATTAAAATATGGAATTACCTCCTCCTTGCGATCTTGGTGATTGTCGAACACATCAATTTTTTAGTTTTGTCCTCTGTCTTCATTACAACATGTTGTAATGTCGTCAGCTCAACTTTACCAATATCAGTTAGAGGTTAGTGTTTGTGTTGATTTGGTGTGTGAATAATGAGGAAGGGTTGCCTACTTATAACCAATAAAATATGAAATATCTATCCTTTTGTCCTTAAATCCTTGGAGGCCGAATCCGCATAGCATCCCCTCTTGATATGGTCGACTTATGTTATGACCCTTGCTTGGTCAAATTACTCAATTGATTTCTTTTAGCCGATTAATTAATTATATTTAATCATATATTTTGATTGAGTTGACGTACAACTTTAATACACTGTTATTATTTATTTTTTTGCTTTAAATAAATAATTAAAATGCCATAAGTAATAAATACAATATTTGTTATTAAATTTATTATTAATTCATGGAAATTTTAAATTAATTTCACATTGGTCAAATTCGGAAATAATTAGTAACTCGGTTCTATTGCATTACGTTGTGTACTCTATCCTTGGTTAATATTTAAATTACTGAAATATTGTAGCCTATACTAACTTCGCTAAATTATGATATTGGGCACTAGTTAAATGCTTGTAGATCATTTAGATGGTATCAAATTTCTAATCTATAATAAGCTTATCTAGTAGTGACATTTTTGTACATATATTCTTTTCGACATCACTGCATCACTTAAATGTTTGAAGTTTAATCTAAGATCAAAAAACTATATTCATATCTGTATTCAGTTGCATTAACCTTTCAGATACCTTGGTTTAATTCGATAACATTAATCAATTAATTGTTTACTTTCGCTAGAGATTTTGAATTTAAGTTAACTATCAATTACGATGATACTAACCTTTTACAATAATGAAGACAAATCCTCTCATGGGTAGTGCTCAACTTCAAGTGGTTCAATGTATATCCAACCAGGGTCATAATGTGATCATGATTCCATGTGATTTACTATAATCAAAGTATAGTCTAATTAGACAAGATCAATAGCACCCTCAAGTCTTGTAACGACCTGTAAATTTATCAATTTGATTAATTATATTCATTTTTAAAATATTCAAATATAAAGTTTTTTAACATAGATTATGATGCCTTGAATAATAAATAATAAAGTAATTTTATTTTAAATAAATTTGCATAATTATATACACTTTGAAAAAATATCGATAAAATGACCTAAAACCGTTTTATCAATAAACAACTCTATAATTATCAGGAGTCGGGCATGGAGCTAGATACTATACTTATTTATCCGTTTAAACAAGGTTATGAAATAAAAATATTTCTTTTATTTTTGGGCATAAAATGTATTTATGGCATCATCAATAATGGCATCATATTTAATAATTGATTTATGAATTTAAATTGAGATTTAATAATTATTATAATTAATCAATTTTTTTAAATGATAACAATTTATTTTAATTAGTTAATAGTGATAGTAAATCACTTATAATAATTTTATAAAGATATATAATTTATTTGAAAATGTAAGGAAATTCGTATCGCCTTAAACAACACTTTATGTAAACAATTGTTTAATATTAATTTATATAGTTTTGTAAATCAAATATGATCATTTTAATTAATTTAAAATGATAAGAAATTAGTTTTCAAATTTTTTTATATTTATATGTAATTTAGTTAAAAGTGAAAATGTGAACGGAAATCACCTTTCAGATTTTCAACAGTTTAACAAACAAAAGTTGTTCAAAGTTGTTTCAATCTTGTTTATATGTCTTATGCACATATATAACATACACATGTGCATCCCAACATATACATACATACATACATACATACATACATACATATATATATATATATATATATATATATTAGAAATTTTCTATGATATTTTCCTAAAATTTAACTCTTAAATAAGTCCAAAGTCAAACTCTTATACACTAGGTACAAACACATAGGTACATACACATTTGCGGGTGGGGTACACGGACGAAATAGATGAGGTAGGAGGGGAATGGTGTGGTGATGAAATAGTGATGTATTTGTATTGAAATGTCATGATATTTTCTCCACCTTTTTATAATAAATACCCACCATTCCCTTCATAATTTTACAACAATTCTCTTCTTCTTTCACCTTTTGAAGCTCATTAACGATTTTTAGTTCATAGAAAAAAAAATTGTAGCAAATCTATATTCCAAAATAAAGTAAAATATATACGCATGTATGTACAATGTCAATCCACTTCAAAACCAAGTCAAACACCTCATATATATATACATATATATATATTTATGTGTATATGTGTATATATATGATAATGATGATGTGATATGATTTTTATGGATGTTTACTATGCTTTGATCATCAAGTTTGGTTGCTTTAATATAGTTATTTAATTGTGCAAATAAGTCACGTCAAATAAATGTCGATATTACATGAGGAAATCACTTTCTAAATCAAGATGTAAAAGTGATATAGAATCATTAAAACCCTTTTAAATGATCTAAAATGATTTATAAATGTTTTATAAATACTAAAATCTATTTTGGTGAAGTTTTGACAAGATAAGAATTGAGTCAAAAATAGGCGCGTTGCGTAACGGTAGTTCACGATTTAGCACGGTAAAAAGTTAAATCCATTAGTACGATCAATTTGGAGTCAAAATACTTTGTAACAATAATTTTACGAACTCTTATAATTATAGTTTCCAGATAAAAGAAAACGATCGAGACTTCATTTAGTATATTTTGAAATAATAGCTAATTAAGTTTTCAAAATAGTCGCGATTTGGTAGTTCGAAAACCAAAGCGACATATTCTTAAAAAATAATATTTTTAATTATTTAAAAATATGGGATAAGTTCTATAAATATTTTAAAATTTATCAAAAGATATTTAGGTTATAAAAAAGCAATTTCTAAATAAACAAAAAGTTGTTTTAATCAAATAAGCTTAAACTATTCGCAGCGCTTTTAATAACTTTTGAAATATGGTTTTAAACTTAAGTGTCCTTCCCCAAATCTTTTATAAATGTTGTCAAATAAATAATTAAGGATAAAAAGATGATCTAATGGCTTTGTAATTTATTATAAAAAGTTTTAAAGAAAAAAAGTTATAATCAAGTGATTTAATCTAGGCTCTAAAAGCCAATGAGTAGATTGAATTTTTCTATTCGTGAGATTCAGATGTGATGTGCTTAAACTATGGAGATGTTTAGGAGCAACTAGTTCCCTGGCTCACCTGGCCTTCCTTTGGGCAAGGAATAGATAAGGTAAAAATATCATAAACAAGGCAAGTATAAAAGATTAAAATTTTCAAATTTAATACAACTTGGATGGTATAGATATAATCTTCTTATACTTGGTATTGAATTCCGATGAGGGAACCCATACCATGTGTGAAAATTTAAATGGTGATTTCACCGTTATTTGACGAATGGTAAAGGTTGAATACTAGACATTAATGTCGAGTAAAGTTAGTATAATTTTTATGGATCCGTTTTACTTGAATATTGACTAATTTGGATCTACCATCTTAGACAACATGGTTTCAAACTATTAAAAAGTTATGATTTTAAAATGAGAAATTTATTTTCAAGATCTAAATAAATGAATTAGAATTAATCTAATTGCTAGACTTAAAATTAATTATTTTGGGTTTACAGTAAATGATGTCTTAAATAACATTGTTTCTGGCCCATTTAAAAGTTATAATTTGGAAATATTTGTTAAGATTTAAACAAATGATTTGAAAATATTTTCCCAAGTAAAGTGTGAAATGATTTAGAATTACTCCAAGATTTAAAAAAATTTTAATTAAAAAAACATTTTATAAAGGGGGGGTTTAATGATTCTGTATATAGCAGAAAGAAAGGTTTTAAAGATATATATCTCTAGAAGATATTTCTGATAAAGAGAAAGGTAATAAATCAAATGACAACACTTATTTACTTAAACATAATTTTATCGATGATTGGTTCGAAGGGACCGGGGTCGGATTTGAGTAATTCTTATCCGAAAACCACTTCGAACTAATTGACGAGTTCGAATGTGATATGTTTAAGACAATGAAGTTAAAGGTGGTGTAATGATCCATATTTTTAGCTATTTTAAATTATTAAATTTAATCCGATTATTGAACAAAATGGTTAGAAAAAATTAATGATTTAGTAATGTAGTTAATTGAATATGAACTTGAATAAAATTTTGAAAAAGGTAATTTCGAAGCTTTAGGCAATAACAAGTATTGAAATGAAATTTTATATATTGAATGTGTTTATAATCAATAGCTCGGATTGAACAGTAAATGTTGAATTACTGTAAAATAGAAGTAGTTGTTTTATTATTTGAATTCGTTTCAAATGTTAAATAACTTATACTTAAAAATATGGTTATTTATCGAATAATTAAATTGTTTAAATTTAATATTGAATTATTTAAATAATTGAATCTTGAATTTAATATGAATGAAAGTGACGTCGGAAGTTAATTTAAATTTTATTTAAATAAGAATGAAAATTGTTAATTTAAAATTTGAATTTAAAGTGATTAATTGATTTTTGGAAATTACTCGTTTTAATAAACATGTAAAAACAGTCTTTTTGGGCACTGTCTCGGATTTCGACGAAACAAGTTTCTTCGGATCCGTAGTAGTAAATTATTATAGGATTCTAAGTTACGTAGCGTTTGGACTTATCGTTTGGCAGTGCGAGCTTGAAACAGGTAGAATCCATTTTTAGAACTTTAATTAAAATAATATGATTTTGAAATGCTATCTTATGAATATGATGGAAGTGGCTCTTGAAACTAGTTCCATTATGCTCGAAATAGGGGTATAAGATATAGAACGCCAGGCAGCATGCTTCGTTTGGGGTTCGAAAAATTTATATGTGAATAGTGTCGGGGATTTATATATAAAGCCACGTCGCATTCATTTTCGTCAAACCCTAATTAAATCGCGCAGCCGTTCCTTTTATTCATTTAATAGCCGAAATGCCTCATCTTTATTCCTTGATTTCTCCAAATCCACTCAATGAAATCAAAACATTCCAAAAGCAAAGTGGAGAGCACGTTAAGATCTACAATCTGGACGGTCGAATCGTCTAATTTCACGATGAGGTTGCCTAGATTCTATCGCGTTCGTCATCAGGTTTTGGAGCTTTTGGCACGTGGATTCGCGGGCGCATGGGTAGCTGTGGTCGGCAGCGCCTTGTTGGAGGTTGACACGCAATGGAGGATTGCGTTGCTGGCACGATTCGATCATTTATATAAAAAAAAGGAAGCAGCGAAGTCGCATGTGGCTGGGATGATGTACGCATTGCTTGGAACAAGAAACAGTGAGAAGGTTTAGTTTTAGTCAATTAATTTGTTATTATAGTATTAATTATATCGTATAACTTTCCCTACAAGGTCCGATTCAAGTGAAGCGACCCGCGTTGCGATCATATCGACGAAGGCTATGACATGAAGTGGAATTGAATTTATTTGAAGTTGGAAAAGTTTTCAGTTTCAAATAAAGGTGAGTGTTCTAAACCGCTCATGAAGACTGAAATATTTTTATGCTCATTAAAAATTGATATCATGAAGTAATTTAATTTTATTGACTGTTGTTTAGTAATTTAATTGACATTTGAATTGGCATATTATTTGAACTGGTAGAAATTTAAATCGACAGTTAAATTTGAAATTGAAATTAAATTGCTAGTTAGACACTCGATATTGATAACTAGTTAATTATTGTGATATTTTGACTA
Source organism: Allium cepa (assembly GCA_030765085.1). Classification (NCBI taxonomy): domain Eukaryota; kingdom Viridiplantae; phylum Streptophyta; class Magnoliopsida; order Asparagales; family Amaryllidaceae; genus Allium; species Allium cepa. Next base: position 715,274,686 of record CM060945.1, on the reverse strand, counting down.
TTTGGATGTTGATTGTGATGGATGCATATTGGTTGATGTATTGGATGATTTGGGTGTTTATTTATTTTATATTTTCTTGTTATCACCCTCTATATTATTGATAGTATATAACTGTTATTTGAATTATTTCGATTAAATTAAGAAATAGGTTGAACTGATATATACATATGACATTTATTGTAATGCCTCTAATTTTTTATAACATTATTATGGAGATTTAATTAGACAAATTAAGTAGAATAATGATAATAAGGGGACTGAGATTTGAATAAAATTATAAGAAGGCCGAGCTTAAGTAATTAATTAAATGGGCTAAGAATTGCTTATACGTTATTAATCAAAGACATGTGCATATGAGTAAATAGAGGCATCATTCACGGCTATACCCATTCATGTTTCATTTTCTCATTTTTCAAGTTCATTCTAAAACCTAAAATGCAAATCAAACCCTAAGAGAAGCCGACCGTTAATAAGGGAAAAGAGGAAGAAAAATTAAATCAAAGCTAAGGATCAAAGATAGAGGAATCAATCTTCTACAAATCTCATGTAACGACTCGAAAATTTTAGAGATTTTTTAATAACGTAATTAACTAAATTTTTCTTGAAATTAAATAATTAAAATTTTATAAATGAAATTTTGATATTTGGTATACGTCTATTGAAGCATAGCAAGTGACAGATTTTCGTTTGAAAATTTGTAAGTTTGTTCTGTTGTGAAATTTCAATTTTTGAAATCTAAAATCGACTAAATTGAAAAAAATAAAATACTTTTGAAATCTGAATATTTTTACATAATAAAATTGTTTATAATTTTCTAAGTAGGACATCATATTTCGTTTCGCCAAATTTGGACTACTCTAACACCGTTAATATTATTTACGGCATTTTACCAGCTTTTTTGGCAACAAATATAGTGTTTTGATAGCATGGTTGTATCGCTCATACAAAAAATATTTACTTATAATTTTATGATTTTTAAAATATATAAAATATGATTTAAAATAGTTTTTAATAATAAGATTTAATTTAATAAAATTTTTGTATAATAAATGTAATCTAATAAAATTTAATTTAAATAATATATTTAAAATATGTTTAAAATATTTATTTAGATTTATGTTATTATTTTAATAACATATAATTTGTAATAACTTTTATAAATTGAGGTTGGAAAGATATATTGAAATTGAACTGAGATTTGATTATTCGGAATTGAATTTAAATAGGATTTGATTTGAACTTATTGATTTTGGGATTTTAAGAATATGATATTACAAGTTTATAACTTTATTTTCAGTAAGGCGATTAAATGAATATTTTCAAATTCGAATAAAAATTGAAATTGAATACTTAATTTTGATTTAAATTTGAATTTTAGATTTTTTTTAAATGTTTATAAAATGTGATTAAGTGAATATTTCAGAATTAAATAAATTGAAGTTAGATAATTCATATTTTAATTTTGATTTAAATTTGTAATCTGGGATCTTATTTAAATGGTTAAGTACATATTTTCTGTAACAACCCTGTATTTTGTAATTATTTTATTGTATATTTTAGTTATTTTTAATGTAAGATTTGATTTAAAAACTTATTTTTCTTATTTGAAATGATTAAATTTATTATTTAAATATAATTTTGATTTTTTATGAGTTATAATTCCAAACTTGTGTAAGTTGAATATTTGCCTGAAATGCTGATTTTGGTCAAATTAGTCAGACTGTGACTTTCAACTTAAAATTTTAAAAGTTTAAAATTTTAATTTTTTTCTTTTATTATGAAAGTACATAAGATTCTAAGAACACCACTTTTCGTTTCGTTGAAATCGGATGTAAATTGTGAAAGTTATACCCTTTACAATATTGTGCGTATATAGGGTTATTTAACAATGACTATTTTAAATTGTATAAATTGCTTCTTCTTGGTTTAATTTTATGTTAATATGTGATAATATGTTATATTATGTATATTTTGACTTTTAAGTATTTTTAAAATGATAATATAATTTTTCTAAAGTTTATTTGAATTTATTTCAATTTATAAAGCCTAGTTTGCAATTTTAAGCCATTTTTCTTAATTTAATTATATATAATTAAAATTTATTGATTTATTTTATACATTCACTTTTATTGCTGTGTTTTACTTTATTTTATTCATTTTACATGTATTTAAATTTAAGAAATTTTTTCCAAAGTGTATTGAAGTTATTTCTAATTCCTAGTCTAGTTTTCATTTTCTGTGCCATTTTTCTTATTTTAATCATATCTAATTAATAATTAATTATTAATATTTTGTTTATCTATTATATTTTCGAATTCTAACTGAAATTTATAAGTATTTTCAGTTATTTAAAATGTATATGAATATATATAGGAAGTTTAAAAGGTTTGAAAGCAAAGAAAACGTAAAACCGTTTTAACGTTTCTTCTTCCGTTTCTTTTCCAATTAATAGATTTAATTTCCTTTGACCGTTCCTTTCTTTATTGTAGCTGTGCATTTCTTACCTCATTTTCACGTGAAAACATTCCTCTCCACTTCATTTTTCACGGCTAGAAAGGTTTGGTAATGGCTCCTTTTTTCCTCTTCTTTTTGCTCTTCTTTTTCCATTGTTTTCTTATATTTTGCCTTGTTTTCTCATGTGTATTGCTTGGCCTCTCCTCCATAGCCACGGCCACCACCTCCTACACCTCTTCCCTGCCATCATCACCAGCTACCCCTCTGGTCTTGACCAAGGCCGAGCCCACCATGGTGCCAAAAGTCCAAAAAAATGCAACAATGCCCTTGAACAATGCTAGTTTGACCACCTTTGCCTCATCTCCTTCAACCACAACCTTAGCCACCACCATAGCCACCTCCACCACCTCTGACCTAACCTCCACCCTCTGCCACATCACCCACCACCCTCTGGAAATCAGACCATGACCAAGACGTGCCCATCCATTGAAGCTAGCACCACAAAACTTCCACAAAACTCCTTAAAACATTGCCTAGACCACACATATCATCACCTACCCTCCATATCTTGCTTTGGCCACCCCTTAGACACCACCACCAGCCACTCCACCACATTTGGCCGCTGCTCCAGCTACTGTCCAGACCTGTACAAGCATGGCCAAGCCACCACATGCCCATGGCCGAGCCAAGAATGTCACAAAAACTCAACTTATCTAAGCTTGACCCTATATATGCTTTATGTTGCACCACTACACCTTCATCTCCACTTGTTGCCTTGCCTATATGATGTTAAACCTGACATATATGATGTCATACCTGAGCCAAAGCATCATCATATCCAAGCATAAGTGTCCCTTAGGCCAAGCATTGAAGTGGTTGAAGCAAGGTCCAATCTATCTTGTTCATTTGGCTTTGTATTTCAAAATTATCTCAATGTTATTTTATGTTGAATGTTTATATATTGTCTTGTTTGTTTTGTTTTGGGTTGTTGATACAAAATCATATCTTGGCTATCTTTCACCTCAAATCAAAAGTCGTGCAATTGTGCTTGTCGTGCCTTTGGAGTCGTGCTTGTATGTTGTTTTTGTCTCTAGCTTTGAAAAAGGTGAGTCTTTCTCACTCTGACATTTATACTTATGAAAAGTGAATTGATGACAAGTGTTTAGTAATAAAAAATGTTTTTGCAAGTTAATGATGATCATATGATATGTTATGCCATGTTATTACCATATTATTACCATGTTAAAACTGTTAATTTTCACCTGACATCTGATGTATGACTGTATATTTTGATATTGACCTTCTTTATATTATTTCTGCATATGATCACACTACAAGTTCCCTGTTAGAAAAAAAAAATGTTATGGGCTGAAATGGTATGCCTGAATGGTTTTAAATTATTCATTTTGACTTGGGATTGCGGGTTTGAAATGATAAAACCCGGATTTTCTTTATAAATTATGGGTTGAAATGATATATTACCCGTATCACTTTACCCAGCGTAGAAAATTATATACAGGCCCGTAGTTAAAATATGTTTTTCTAAAATTTTTAAATATTTTAGAAATTTAATTATTATAATATTTTGATTTTTAATTTAATAAAAAAAAGGATTTTTGTAAAATATTATTGATTTTCTGAATAATTGCAAGTGACATGAATTAATGAAAAATTTAGAAAATTTGAACGTAAGTTATTTTGGAAATTTTGATTTAATTTTAATTGGAAATTTAATTGAATATGAAGTTATGATAAATTTATGATAATTTGAATTGAAATAAATTTAAAGCGATTTTTATATCATATTAATGAATTTAATAATTTAATGTGAAATGAATGCATATCGTAAGTTGAAATTTTGAAATATAACTAAAATTGGAAATTTATGAAATTGACGTAAAAGTGAACTTTTAGTTAAGGAAATAAAAATAAAACTAAGTTATATTTGAGAATTTGAACTTAAGTGTTAAGTTGAAATTTAATGTAATGGATTTTAAAATTGAACATTGCATTTTAATAAGTGGATTATTATTAAATCTTGATTTTTGAATGGAAATTTAAGTTTATAAAGTCATGAACTTGAGACAAATTAAATGATGTTTATAAAAAAATATATATGATTTTGTAAGTTAAAAATGTTTTAAATAAAATATAATTGGTTGAGAAATTTTATTGAATATTTGAAGTTAATTGACTGCATTTTTGAAATCCTTTTAATTAAAATGTAAATGATATTACAGCATTTGTGAATACTGTAGTTGATGATAATGAACTAAAAAGCTATTGAATTAAAAGCTATTATAGCAATTTTTGTAAGTGCTATAATTTTTGAATTTAACTAAGTTTATTTGAAATTTAAGTAAACCCTATTACAACATTTTAAAATGTTGTCTTTTGTTAAATTGAACTGTTTTGAATGCAACTTTCCGTAGAAGTTTTCTAAATGATGCGAAAAGTGAATTTTCACAGTTTTGATAAACTTAAGTGAATAAATAAACTTTGGAAATTGAAATTTTTGAAAATTTAATAATTTAATTATTAAACATAATAACTTCATTGAAATGATAAAAAAAGGAATTTTTGGAATATAAACTGTTTTGAAATGAATGAAGTTTTGAAAAGATACGATATTTTGATATATTAAAATGATTTGAAAGGTAGTGTTAAAGGGTATGAAAATTTAATATATTGGAGTGATTAGAAATGACTTGATATTTATTTTGATAAATATTTGAATTGAAAGATATTTTACGATGATATATTGAAATGGTTTTGGAAATGATGTAATCTTTATTTTGATAAAGATTTGGATTGAAAAGGATATTTTATTTTGAAGTATAAAATATTGTTTTAAAGTTATAACTACGGGTTATAATAACGATTGATTGTTAAAGAGACCGGGATCAGATATTGTCTTATAGCCGGCCAATACCGAAAACCACTTTAACAACTGTGTACGCGGTGGAGATTCCAGAATGAAGTAGGATGGTGGCGACGTTCTCGAGGTATATTACGTGGACCCAACTCCCGTGAGTTGGCATATATGACTAAAACAGGAGCTATACCGGGCTACACAAAGGGTCGCACCCTTTCATCGAGCATGCTCTATCGGAAACCATTCTATTGCTGTTGTGATTCGATTCGGTGGCGCCACTTTGATTCGGGGGTATTGTTCGAGGTGGGCGGAAGCTGCTGGCTTGCCGTCACCACCGGTCCGGGAGTGCAAACGGTGTATCCACCCTGGCATTGCCTCGCGTGCTGTGTCATATCCTTATATCGAGCCCACTATGATTTTGGTTTTAAAGATCCGACCGCGTTAAGGTTCACCATCCCCTTAACGCTATTTTCTATATGATTATACTTTACTGATTAGACACTACCGTATATAGCGTATATTACTACATAGTAAATAGTTTAACGGATCCTTAGAGGATGGGCGGTCCCAAGCATCCTTTAAGTTACTGATGCATTTTGTTACTGTTCACTTGAGTTGATTTACAGTTCATAAGTATTTATGTCCTGACTCGAGGGTTTTGTGTTTTTCTTTACGCTCGGGTCAGATTGATTGAGTTAGCATTCAACATTCACCTTCGGAGTTGGAGCTTTCCTTGAAGATCCAGCTATCTATTTTGTTTCAGTATCCAGTGTTTCAGTGATGTATATGATTTGTACTAGATGTAACTTGTTACTCTTCTATTGTATCCTATTTAACCCTGATGTATCTTATATTTTATATAGTAGCTTCATGAACTACTATCTCCTCTTTTACTTCCGCTGCATTATCATATACTCTGTGTCTGTGATCTGTGATTTTTATTTACTGTATATTCTGAGGTTTGCCAAATTTTTATTTACAACGCGGTATTTTGAGCAATTCAATTCCGGCATGAGTGTCTACCCATACACTTACAATGGATGCGAATGGTTGAAAATATCGGGTCATTACAGTTGGTACCAGAGCTTTGGTAGCTCTAGGCAAAGCTCAGCATATGGAGTAAATGTATTTACAGAACCGCTTGCATTCAAGTTTGAATCTCTTCCTTTTTGACTCAATTCCTTTGAATTTTGGAACGTTCCCTACGATTCCAAAATCCATTCGTATCCTTCACTATTCATCTTCTTTTGACTCTGGAGTATTTCATAATTCCGCTTCGAATGATCTTTCTAGTAAGTCGGCAGTCACGCCAATTTCAAATTGAATTAAAAAAAAGAAGGGGGAAAACTCCTTTACAAATTAGCATCGATTCACTAGAGATTTATATCTATCCTTGGTTTAGATGCTAATATCTTTTGTTATTCCAAACTCTAACTCTCGAGATCGAATGTAGATTTACCCTAGAAAATCCACATTGATCTTATTCTTTAAGTCAAGGTTGACCCGGTTAAGATTGCCCGTGATTTATTTAAGTTAATCCCCTCCCTATTTTGTTATTTAATCATCTTGTCTTTTGTTTCCAATCTATTCTTCTAAACATTTTGAATTGTACTTGTATATCTATGTTTTATTTTATATATTGTGTTGTTTGGGTTGTTGATGTTGATTTGGATTTTCGATCGATTCGTCTGATCAACGCTATCGATAGGATTTCTAAAACACTTTGACAGAACAAACTGACACAATATTATTTTAAAAATTGGTTAATGAAATAAATTTTGATATATAAGTAAATTTATGGAACTTAATGAAATGATTTAAATTGATAATTTGAAATGATAATACTTGATTTATCATTTATTGTTCTACAAATAGATTTATAAATATTTGTTTATAAATTTATTTGGGAGCTGAAACGAATTTAAAATACGAATTTGAGGATTTAAATTCCGATTATTTCGAACTTTGGTTTAAAGTTTTAAAAGGTTATATTATTTAAATTATTTTGAATAGAATTTGTTTTCAAAGAATTTTGAAGGTTTAAAATTAGTGCTCTTCTCTTTGTCGCTGGAAAATAACTTCGGTGATGATCGCGACATTATCGACGTTCATTTTCGAGTTTCGAAGTTAAGAGACTGTTCTGTAGTCTTGCTACAGCTTTGTTTTGGGAAATTAAATTGATTTGAATTTCTAAAATATGACTTGATTTATAATATATATATATATATATATAGATATATGATTGAAATTTGATCTGACATATTATATATGTATATATATTATTTCTTATCTCTAAATGGTCTGAAGAAATCAGAAATTTAATTCTTAAATTCTATTTTTAAAGAATAATTTCAATTATAAAAAGATTTTTTTTTTGAATAAATGATTTAAGCTTGAAATGATTGAATTGGAAATTTTATTTGTATAATACAATTACATTCAAATATAACTTACCAAAATTTTAGAAGTTAAAAATGTAATTGGATAATATACGATATAAAAAGATTTTATAAATGAAATTTGAGTGGTTATAAAAAAATGTTATACACTTAAATTTTAATTATAAAATGATTAACAGAGGTAAATATAATAAAGGGTAATTGAATAACTTACAATAAAATGATGTTAAAAGAACTAAGAACGAAAGAAAGCAGTTATAATAAATGTAAGTATGTTTAACATAAGTGATAAATATAGTGAGAGGAATAAATTTAAGTTTAATTAGGAATAAAGAAGAATTAAATTTATTAAGTACAATGTGAGTGCATTAAATGATTATTTTTCAAACCCATGGTTTTAAAAATTGTTAATTTATGATGATTGGATAATAAGATAATGAAATTTGAGATAGTTAAGATTTATTTAACTTGTGTAAAGATTTATTCTCTGTTTAAGTTGAAATCTCCATGCTTTCAAATTCATTTCCTTATTTTGTTTTTCAAATTATCTTTTGGTTGTCCTTATCATTCTTATCTTGCTATAGACCGGTATAGGCATCTTTCTATAATATTTCTGTTTAGAAATCTTTCTATAATCTTTGATAGACCTTTGGTAATCATTTTGAATCCACCTTTTTCGTGCTTGTGTTCTTGATTCTGGAGGATCTTGGAAAGATCACCTCCACCTTGTTAAACTTACCTATAACAACAGTTATCAGGTATAACTTCAATCTTCTTGTCATCTTATCTTAATCCTATTTCACTCTATCTTTTCTGTGCCCTTCCATACCTCATTCCTTTTCGGGGATGAAAAGTTTTGAGTGGGGGAGAGTGTAACAACCCTGCATTTTGTAATTATTTTATTGTATATTTTAATTATTTTTAATGTAAGATTTTGATTTAAAAGCTTATTTTTATTATTTGAAATGATTAAATTTATTATTTAAATATAATCTTGATTTTTTATGAGTTATAATTCCAAACTTGTGTAAGTTGAATATTTGCCTGAAATGCTGATTTTGGTCAAATTAGTCAGACTGTGACTTTCAACTTAAAATTTTAAAAGTTTAAAAATTTAATTTTTTTCTTTTATTATGAAAGTACATAAAATTCTAAGAACACCACTTTTCGTTTCGTTGAAATCGGATGTAAATTGTGAAAGTTATACCCTTTACAATATTGTGCGTATATAGGGTTATTTAACAATGACTATTTTAAATTGTATAAATTACTTCTTCTTGGTTTTATTTTATGTTAATATGTGATAATATGTTATATTATGTATATTTTGACTTTTAAGTATTTTTAAAATGATAATATAATTTTTCTAAAGTTTATTTGAATTTATTTCAATTTATAAAGCCTAGTCTGCAATTTTAAGCCATTTTTCTTAATTTAATTATATATAATTAAAATTTATTGATTTATTTCATACATTCACTTTTATTGCTGTGTTTTACTTTATTTTATTCATTTTACATGTATTTAAATTTAAAAATTTTTTCCAAAGTGTATTGAAGTTATTTCTAATTCCTAGTCTAGTTTTCATTTTCTGCGCCATTTTTCTTATTTTAATCATATCTAATTAATAATTAATTATTAATATTTTGTTTATCTGTTATATTTTCGAATTCTAACTGAAATTTATAAGTGTTTTCAGTTATTTAAGATGTATATGAATATATATAGGAAGTTTAAAAGGTTTGAAAGCAAAAAAAACGTAAAACCGTTTTAACGTTTCTTCTTCCGTTTCTTTTCCAATTAATAGATTTAATTTCCTTTGACGGCTCCTCTTTTCCTCTTCTTTTTTCTCTTCTTTTTCCATTGTTTTCTTATATTTTGCCTTGTTTTCTCATGTGTATTGTTTGGCCTCTCCTCCATAGCCACGGCCACCACCTCCTACACCTCTTCCCTGCCATCATCACCAGCTACCCCTCTGGTCTTGACGAAGGCCGAGCCCACCATGGTGCCAAAACTCCAAAAAAATGCAACAATGCCCTTGAACAATGCTAGTTTGACCACCTTTGCCTCATCTCCTTCAACCACCACCTTAACCACCACCTTAACCAGCACCATAGCTACCTCCACCACCTCTGACCTGACCTCCACCCTCTGCCACATCACCCACCACCCTCTGGAAATCAGACCATGACCAAGCCGTGCCCATCCATTGAAGCTAGCACCACAAAAGTTCCACAAAACTCCTTGAAACATTGCCTAGACCACACATATCATCACCTACCCTCCATATCTTGCTTTGGCCACCCCTTAGACACCACCACCAGCCACTCCACCACCTTTGGCCGCTGCTCCAGCTACTGTACAGACCTGTACAAGCATGGCCAAGCCACCACATGCCCATGGCCGAGCCAAGAATGTCACAAAAACTCAACTTATTTAACCTTGACCCTATATATGCTTTATGTTGCACCACTACACCTTCATCTCCACTTGTTGCCTTGCCTACATGATGTTAAACCTGACCTATATGATGTCATAACTGAGCCAAAGAATCATCATAGCCAAGCATAAGTGTCCCTTAGGCCAAGCATTGAAGTGGTTGAAGCAAGGTCCAATCTATCTTGTTCATTTTGCTTTGTATATCAAAATTGTCTCAATGTTATTTTATGTTGAATGTTTATATATTGTCTTGTTTGTTTTGTTTTGGGTTGTTGATACAAAATCATATCTTGGCTATCTTTCAACTCAAATCAAAAGTCGTGCAATTGTGCTTGTCGTGCCTTTGGAGTCGTGCCTGTATGTTGTTTTGGTCTCTAGCTTTGAAAAAGGTGAGTCTTTCTCACTCTGACATTTATACTTATGAAAAGTGAATTGATGACAAGTGTTTAGTGATAAAAAATGTTTTTGCAAGTTAATGATGATCATATGATATGCTATGCCATGTTATTACCATATTATTACCATGTTAAAACTGTTAATTTTCACCTAACATCTGATGTATGACTGTAAATTTTGATATTGACCTTGTTTATATTATTTCTGCATGTGACACACTACAAGTTCCCTGTTAGAATATGGGCTGAAATGACAGGCCTGAATGGTTTTAAATTATTCATTTTGACTTGGGATTGCGGGTTTGAAATGATAAAACCCGGATTTTCTTTGTAAATTATGGGTTGAAATGATATATTACCGGTATCACTTTACCTAGCGTAGAAAATTATATACAGGCCCGTAGTTAAAATATGTTTTTCTAAAATTTTTAAATATTTTAGAAATTTAATTATTATAATATTTTGATTTTTAATTTAATAAAAAAAAGGATTTTTGTAAAATATTATTGATTTTCTGAATAATTGCAAGTGACATGAATTAATGAAAAAGTTAGAAATTTTGAACGTAAGTTATTTTGGAAATTTTGATTTAATTTTAATTGGAAATTTAATTGAATATGAAGTTATGATAAATTTATGATAATTTGAATTGAAATAAATTTAAAGTGATTTTTATATCATATTAATGAATTTAATAATTTAATGTGAAATGAATGCATATCGTAAGTTGAAATTTTGAAACATAACTAAAATTGAAAATTTATGAAATTGACGTAAAAGTGAACTTTTAGTTAAGGAAATAAAAATAAAACTAAGTTATATTTGAGAATTTGAACTTAAGTGTTAAGTTGAAATTTAATGTAATGGATTTTAAAATTGAACATTGCATTTTAATAAGTGGATTATTATTAAATCTTGATTTTTGAATGGAAATTTAACTTTATAAAATCATGAACTTGAGACAAATTAAATGATGTTTATAAAAAAAATGTATGATTTTGTAAGTTAAAAATGTTTTAAATAAAATATAATTGGTTGAGAAATTTTATTGAATATTTGAAGTTAATTGACTGCATTTTTGAAATCATTTTAATTACAATGTAAATGATATTACAGCATTTGTGAATACTGTAGTTGATGATAATGAACTAAAAAGCTATTGAATTAAAAGCTATTATAGCAATTTTTGTAAGTGCTATAATTTTTGAATTTAACTAAGTTTATTTGAAATTTAAGTAAACCCTATTACAACATTTTAAAATGTCGTCTTTTGTTAAATTGAACTGTTTTGAGTGTAACTTTCCGTAGAAGTTTTCTAAATGATGCGAAAAGTGAATTTTCACGGTTTTGATAAACTTAAGTGAATAAATAAACTTTGGAAATTGAAATTTTTGGAAATTTAATAATTTAATTATTAAACATAATAACTTCATTGAAATGATAAAAAAAGGAATTTTTGGAATATAAACTATTTTGAAATGAATGAAGTTTTGAAAAGATACGATATTTTGATATATTAAAATGATTTGAAAGGTGTGTTGAAGAGTATGAAAATTTAATATATTGGAGTGATTAGAAATGACTTGATATTTATAATAATAAATATTTGAATTGAAAGATATTTTATGATGATATATTGAAATGGTTTTGAAAATGATTTAATCTTTATTTTGATAAAGATTTGGATTGAAAAGGATATTTTATTTTGAAGTATAAAATATTGTTTTAAAGTTATAACTACGGGTTATAATAACGATTGGTTGTTAAAGAGACCGGGATCGGATATTGTCTTATAGCCGGCCAATACCGAAAACCACTTTAACAACTGTGTACGCGGTGGAGATTCCAGAATGAAGTAGGATGGTGGCGACGTTCTCGAGGTATATTACGTGGACCCAACTCCCGAGAGTTGGCATATATGACTAAAACAGGAGCTATACCGGGCTACACAAAGGGTCGCACCCTTTCATCGAGCATGCTCCATCGGAAACCATTCTATTGCTGTTGTGATTCGATTCGGTGGCGCCACTTTGATTCGGGGGTATTGTTCGAGGTGGGCGAAAGCTGCTGGCTTGCCGTCACCACCGGTCCGGGAGTGCAAACGGTGTATCCACCCTGGCATTGCCTCGCGTGCCGTGTCATATCCTTATATCGAGCCCACTACGATTTTGGTTTTAAAGATCCGACCGCGTTAAGGTTCACCATCCCCTTAACGCTATTTTCTATATGATTATACTTTACTGATTAGACACTACCGTATATAGCGTATATTACTACATAGTAAATAGTTTAACGGATCCTTAGAGGATGGGCGGTCCCAAGCATCCTTTAAGTTACTGATGCATTTTGTTACTGTTCACTTGAGTTGATTTACAGTTTATAAGTATTTATGTCCTGACTCGAGGATTTTTTGTTTTTCTTTACGCTCGGGTCAGATTGATTGAGTTAGCATTCAACATTCACCTTCGGAGTTGGAGCTTTCCTTGAAGATCCAGCCATCTATTTTGTTTCAGTATCCAGTGTTTCAGTGATGTATATGATTTGTACTAGATGCAACTTGTTACTCTTCTATTGTATCCTATTTAACCCTGATGTATCTTATATTTTATATAGTAGCTTCATGAACTACTATCTCCTCTTTTACTTCCGCTGCATTATCATATACTCTGTGTCTGTGATCTGTGATTTTTATTTACTGTATATTCTGAGGTTTGCCAAATTTTTATTTACAACGCGGTATTTTGAGCAATTCAATTCCGGCATGAATGTCTACCCATACACTTATAATGGATGCGAATGGTTGAAAATACCTGGTTGTTACATTTTCAAATTTAATGAAAATTAAAATTGGATTTTGAAATATAAATGAAATTTATCAAATTGAGTTATTGTGATATGTTTGAATATTTAAACTTCGAAACCTACTGAATTATAACTGGTTTAAAATTGTAGTTCAAACGTGGATTTGAAATCCATATAAATTTAAAATGGTTTTAACAAGAATTTGAATTGAACCTGTAACCTTTTGATTGAAATTGTTGAACTGAGATTGATTTAAATTGAATTTTGGAACTAAAGTTGATTTGAATTGATTTGTGAAATTGGATGAAACAATTCTAACTTAAAACTATTTTCGATATATAAATTTTAATATATTAACTATTTTGTTCTATAATATATTTTTAAATATTAAACTATTTTTAGTTTATAACTATTTCAATATATAAAGTATTTTAATATATAAAGTATTTTAATCTATAACCAATTTTTAAATATATAAACTATTTTAATTTATAACTATTTCAATATATAAACTATTTTCAATATTTAAACTGTTTAAAGTTGGAACTGTTATGATTTAGATTTAATGGATTTAAATGTTAATACTTTGATATGATGGTTGAACCTATTTTGTGGTTATGATTTTAGAAGAAATTTATAATTCAAAGCGAATTATAAATCGAAAGTGATGATTTTGAAATGAATATGAAATTTTGATATGAAGTATGAACTGCTTGAAATAAAATGGCCACGGTGTGAACTAAGCATTTGGTTGTTAAAGAGACTGGGATCGGGTATTGTCATACTCTCTACCAATATAAAAACCACTTTAATAACTGTGTACGTGGTGGAGAATTCAAAACGAAGTAGGATGGTTTGGCGACATCTATATGAGGTATGAACGCAGCATCGACTCCTGCGAGTCCGCTTGATGTGACTAAAACAGGAGCTATACCTGTTCCAAGTGAGGTTGCACCTCCGATCGAGCATGCTTCTTCGATCCCACTCTATTACTTTGTGATTTTATTAGGTGCACCTTTGATTATTGGAGTGTGTCTCAAGGTGGGCAGTAGTAGCTGCTATGCGTTACCACCAGCCCAATTCTGCAAAACGGTAGAATCCTACCCTAGGCATTGCCTCGATGCCCTATCACATGCCTTATCGCACCCATTGCGAATTTGATTTGTAACATACCTATGGAGTACTCCATGAGTAAATCACTGGTTTGGTGGAGCTTACAGTATCTGTATAGACTACAAGAATATATAAAAATGTATTAAGGGGGATATAGGTAACACCTTAATGCTATTTTAATATTTTACTTTACTGTAGACATTATCTATGTATCGTATTGTACTATGTATGTAGATATTTTAACATGTCCTTTAAGGATGGGAATCCCAAACATCCTTTAAATTATTTGCAATTCATTTAGACCTTTCACCTGAGTTGATTTACTGGCATAATAATGTTAATCCTGACTCGAGTGTTTTGTGTTTTGCTTTATGCTCAGGTCAGACGGAGTGTCACAGCATTTGAGACTCTTTGGAGCTTAGAGCTTTGCTTGGAGATTCTATCTTTATCTAATCAGTTATTTCCAGTTGTTTATGTTCAAACTTGTCAGTTTCTTTTGTATTAGTGACTTCTTTGTACTTGGGATTTTCTGTTGTATTTATTCAGACTCTGATGTTTTGTAATAGCTTCATGAACTACTATTTATCTATTTCCGCTGCTTATTGTTGTATTACTCTGTATCTGTGATTCTGTTATGGATTTATTTACTGTATATTCTAAGATTTGCTAAATATAAATTAAAATTGTATTGTTTTGAGCAATTCAAGTCTGATATGTGTGGATGATTGTCGATTTGAATGGTTCGAAATGCCAAGTCGTTACAAGTGGTATCAGAGCTCTGGTTTAGGAAAACTTAGCATATGGAGTAAAACTCATTATGGATAGGGTAGTAATACCCTAGGATGAGTGGAATTGATTATAGAATCATATTCGTTCGAGCTTTAGTTTCTTCATTAGGACCCTCTTGGATTATGATTTCTTTTGAATTTTGGAACTCTACCTTTGTCCTAAATCCATTCATGCATTTTTTTCCGTTCATGTTCTTCTTATATTGGAGCATCCTATAGCTTTACTTTAGTTGATCTCTATAATAAATTTGAGCACATCTTGCAACCTCAACTAGCAACTTCATCCTTATGTGTGACTAATCCCATCGACGGTCCCGCCCACCTTAGTATGATTTGTAAAGGGGTGTAACTCCTTTACAACAGGCGTCGGTTCACCGGAGATTTCTATATCCTTGGTTTTGATGCTATTATTTCTTGCAAAACCCGTACTGTTTCTCCAGTAGACGACTCGGGTAAATCTCTTGTGATCGAATGTCGATGCCTCAGGATTTTTCAGGCAATGTTATCTTTTTGCTGGATGCTCAGCATAGCGATCTTGACTCCAACCCGATAGTCAAGGATTATCCTAATGTTTTGGTGAAGTCGCTTCTCTTCCTCCCAAGCGAGAAATTGAACTCTGGATCGATCTTATTCCTGAATCTCGACCTATTGTCCTTCCTCCCGGACAAATGGTTTCTATAAATGGTTAGTCATGCCCCTTGGATTAACCAATGCTCCTGCCTTCTTCGTCGATCTCATGAATCGTGTTTTCTACGATGTTCCCAACAAATTTATCCTAGTTTTCATTGATGATATTCTCATCTTTTCTAAGTCTGAGAAGGAGCATGAATCTTATTTAGGCTTGGTGCTGGTAACTCTCAGGAGTCATCAGTTGAAAGCCAAACTTTTTATGAAGTCTAATTTCTTGGGGGGAATATATCCTGAAATAAAGTCTCGGTTGACCCAGATAAGGTCGCCGCAAATAACATAAGTTTATCCATCTTTCCCAGTTTGTAATTTAATTATCTTATCTTCCTTTCAAGCCTATCTTCTTAGTTAGAATTCTCTTTGATTGGGGTCTCTCTAAATTTGAATCTTTATCCTTATTTTACAATCCACTCTTGAATCATCCTACAAGAGATCATATTTGTAATTGATATAAAAATGTTTTATATTGTGTTGTTTGAGTTGTCAAGTTTTAATTTTGGGTTTCGATCGATTCATCCGGCTAACGCCATCGATAGGAATTCTAAAATACTTGAACATAGCAAACTAACACAATATTGTTTCGAAATTAGTAAATGAAATAATTTTGTGTGTGATTATTTTTATATATACAAAGGTATAATTTTCTGAAAGTAGATAGTTAAATGAATTGATTGTTAGAAATAATAATAATAGGTTATCATTTATTGATTTGTCAAGATTCCCAAACCATTAACTATCATTATATGCAATAATGAGATGAAAGTTTATAAACATGGTTATAAATCTGATTTGAAAATGAAATGAATTTAAATAACGATTTGAGAATTAATTTTCGGTACTTTTCAAAATTTGGGTTACAAAGTTTTGAGGAAAAATATATTATTTGAAAGAATTTTCATGTAGAAGCTGTTTCCAAATAATTTTAGAAGAAGTAAGTTGGCAGTCTCCTTTTTTGTCACTGGAAAATAATTTCGATGATGACTGTAGCATCACCGACATTCAATTTCGAGTCCCAAAGTGGGGAGACCACTTAGTAGCTTTGCTACACATTTTTTTTGGAAAATGGATTTTATTTGAACTCCTTAAGTATGATTTGATGTATAATATACATATATATATGTTTATTTACTTATTTCAAAACGGTTTGAAGTGAAATCGAAAATTTAATTCTTAAATTCGCTATTAAGTAATGGTTTTCAATTATCGAAATGGAGCAATCTTTTTTAATAATTGGAGTGTTAAAATAAGAAATGGAATTCAAGCAACATGAAACAGTTGAATTAGTATAAAATATATTTGTATAATACTCAATTGCATTCTAAAATATATATAATTTGCCTGAAATATTCAAAAAGTTAAATTGTTGATGTGATATGTAATTGAAGATTATACAAGAGTAAACTTTAGTAAAAAATTGTTCAAATTAAATTTTGATTAATAGAAATATTGTAAATAAAAGGTAAATTTGTATAGTGCTCAATTACATTCGGATCATTAATAAAACTTTCCTAGAAAAGTTTGAATGTAATGAGAATATATAATTGAATAGTATATAATATAAAATATAGGTAATAAGATGTCCAAAAATGAAATTTATGTAGTTTTAATTTAATTGTTGTATCTAGTATTATGTATTTCAAATCTACCATTCCTTTCTATTGCTTCTATTATTCTATCTCGTTCCTTTCCGGGGACGAAAAGTTTTGAGTGGGGTAGAGTATAACGACCTAGAAATTTCAGCGATTTAAAATAACGTAATTAACTAATTTTTTCTTAAAATTAAACAATTAAAATTTTAGAAAGGAAAATTTGATATTTGATATGCGTCTATTGAAGCATAGCAAGTGGTAAAATTTCATTTGAAAATTTGTAAGTTTGGTCCATTGTGAAATCTCAATTATTAAATTTTAAAATTAATTAAATTGATGAAAATAAAATACTTTGAAATCTGAATATTTTTACATAAGAAAAATGTTTGTTATTTTCTAAGTGAGACATTATATTTCGTTTCGCCAAATTTAGACTGCTCTAGCACTACTTATATTATTTTCAGCGTTTTAGCAGCATTTTTGGCATCAAATAACAAATTTTAATAGCAAGGTCGTATCGATCATATTTGTGTACCATTCTGCTCGTCTCGTCTTGCTGATCTCCACAGTATATTCATTTATGCATTTCAGCGTCTGTTACACGGCGAAATCTGCGAAACGGTTAGCCGTATCGGTACCTGTTTGTAACCTTTTGGTGTTCTATGTCCTTTCATAATCCACCGTGAAAATGAATGACCACTACCTCTGATGTTTACCAAAATTTTAGTCGTGGCTTTCTATTCCCTCGGATTGCTTTTATTGATGGTTATCTTTATTCTCTTCTCTCCCTGCTATTCATTCAAAACCCTAATTCTAAAAAAAATTCGAGCTTGCATTCTTTTTCATTGGCTCGTGAATTACTTACTCGCCTTATAGTTTTTCCCGAAACAAGGCTCGTTGCATCATGCTTCATCTTGCCTTCAACCTAAACGCTACTACTTGTTCCTTTTCCCATGATACCGAAACCTACACCTGCACCTTCCCTATCACCTCTGCATGACCAGATCCACCTAAGCCTCATTCACTTCGCAGCCTCCTTTATCCGACCCATCCCTTACCTGTGCCATCTCTCCTCGCCTCGTCACCAAGCAGTGGCCACTACCGAACTACACCACCAACCCATCAACCCTCTGTCCACTACCGCACCGGCTCTTCCACCACCCATCGACTGCTAATCTCTTTCCACATAACCGAATTCATCACCCTTCGCCATAGTCAGTAGTCGCTTCCTAGAACAAAGCAAATTGGCCGCCTTATCCACTACTCCAACCCGACTCCGCCTGCAGCCTACCCTCAACCACCAGCACCTGCCGCACGACCCAGACCTACCTACCCACTACAGCCTGCTCCGCTCCTACCCTTCATCCACCTCCAACCTTCATGAACCATCCTCCATAGCCGTCCTCCAATTCTCCACCACTGAAACCGCTTAATCCACATCAAAGCCACCTTCCCCTCCTTGTAAAGCCGAACACCACGGAGCTATCCAAGCAGCTTTGCTCCCATCTAGCCGCCACAAACCCCTTGCATGCTCGACTGCAACTGGTCATGCTACTACTGCTGCACATCATCAAGTGTCGGTGAAACTGTTACATTGGGTGAAAGTAGTTAAAGCTGTGCAAGGAAGCTTATGGGCAGGTCGTGATAGATGCGATGATGATCCTGTAAGTGCTTCAGTTTTGATGTCTTGAAAGTCTATTCTCTACAGTAGTTCCAAAATGTGAAAGGTATATATTACATATATATCGATCTTGGAATTCTGTCCATATTGATTTGTTTTCCCACTGTCTAATTATTGCAGCGGTTTTCTAGCTTGCTACTGTCCAAATCCGTATTACCACAGTAGTTTTCCAGCTTTGTCAATTATCTATGATTATCCTTATCCGTTTTTATCCTTTTCTCGTGTTTCCATAGCCTCGAAAAGTGAGCGATCACTCATGATATGCATTCTTATATTTAGTAAATTAATTTCTTATGAAATGACAATTGAAATACGCTGTTAAATTTGAATTGATTAGTGATTAAATTGTTAAATGTGACATGTTATTATTTAAATTTGTTCACCTATGATTGATATATGACACCATAACTTGTTGAATATATATTATATTTAAATTGTTAATTTTGATCATATTTTCCATTGATATGCTACGTCATTTTACGCTATTATTATTTTTGTTCTCACTCTGCAAGTTTCTTGGTAGTTTAGGAAATCCTTATGGGTTGAAATGATATATACCCGAACGATCTTATAGATTAGGGAAAAAGATTATGGGTTGAAATGATAAACCTAAATGATTTTCTTGATTTTGAAATTTGGGATTGCGGGTAGAAATGATATATACCCGTAAATTTAAATTATTGTAAATTGACATGATAAATATCCATATCACTTGGCCATATGGTAGAAAATTATATACGGACACCGTTTGTCTATTTTGAAAATGATTTCCAAAGTTTTGAAAGGAAATATATGGGTTTTGATAAAAATGATTCTAAAAAAAATATAATATAGAGATTATATTTTAATATATGTAAAATTTAGATTTTAGATTATATGTTTTGGAAATTTTAAATTTATAAGTATTTAAAAATATAAATTATAAAAACAATTCCTATAATTTTATGATTTTTAAGGTATATAAAATAAGATTGAATTTAATTTAATAAAATTTCTGTGTAGTAAATGAAATTAATAAAATTTAATTTTAATAACATATATAATATGCTTAAAATATTTAGGTAGATTTATGTTATTATTTTAAAAATATATAATTTGTAATAATTTTTATGAATAGAAGTTGGAAATATAAATTGAAATTGATTTGAGATTTAATTGTTAAGAATTAAATTCAAATAGGAATTGATTTGAACTTATTGGTTTTGAGATTTTAAGAATATGATTTTACAACTTTGTAACTTTATTTTGAGTAAGGTGATTAAATGAATATTTTCAAATTTGTATAAAAACTGAAATTGAATATTTAATTTTGATTTAAATTGGAATTTGAGATTTCATTTAAATGTTTGGACTTTCTAAAGACCCCACAACACCAAATAATGGAAGGCGATTAAGTGAATATTTCAGAATTAAATAAATTGAAGTTAGATATTTAATAGTTTAATTTTGATTTAAATTTGTAATCTAGGATCTTATTTAAATGGTTATTAAAAAATGATTAAATGGACATTTTAAATTTTTAAATGTAAATGAAATTTATCAAATTGAGTTATTGCAAAATGTTTGAATATTTAAACTTTGAAACCTATTGAATCATTAGTGGTTTAAATTCGTAGTTCAAACTGGATTTGAATCGATATTAATTTAAAACGGTTTTAATGAGAATTTCAATTGAACCGTAACCTTTTAATTGTAATTTTTGAACTGAGATTGATTTAAATTGAATTTTGGAACTAAAGTTGGTTTGAATTAATTTGTGAAATTGGAAGAAACAATTCTAACTTGAAACTATTTTCGATTTTTTTTAATATATAAACTATTTTAATCTATAACCTATTTTTAAATATATGAACTATTTTTAATTTAAAACTATTTCAATATATAAACTATTTTAATATATAAACTATTTTGATCTATAACCTATTTTTAAATATATAAACTATTTTTAATTTATAACTATTTCAATATAAGCTGTTTTCATATTAAACTGTTTAAAGTTGGAACTGTTATGATTTAGATTAATGGATTTAACTGCGAATACTTTGAGATGATGGTTTAGCCTATCTTCTGGATATGATTTTGGAAGTGAATTATAATTCAAAGTGAAGTTTTCTATGCTTTCGAAAGGTATATACTCATTGTTTTGAAAAGATGTTTTCTATGCTTTTGAAGAATGTTATCCAGGGGTTTCAAAAGAGATGTTTTAAGGTTTTAAAAACAAATAACGTAATATCATTTTAAAAGGAAAAACCATGGCATAAAAATGAAAGATTTTTGAAATAGAAGTAGTTTTCCTCGATTAACTGGCTAAATGGATTAACTAAGTTTTATATAAATGATTTTAAGGATATTTAACCACAAGTGTTGGTATTATTATGTTGATTGCTTCTTCATATATTTATTCCGAATCCGTAATGGAACTTTAGCGAAGGGCAGGGTACGTAGTTAGGTTGACCCAGTAGTGAATATAAGTTAAGGATGCTAAAATATTAATTAAAGATATAGGCAGGCGCTAATAGGTTCACTGTAAGGCAACGAAAACTATGTACAAAAAAGATAATTGCAGGGGCCAAAAGATTCATTGTCAGCCCATGAAAACTATGTTTTAATATTGGAAGGGGACAATAGGTTCATAGTGAGCCCATGCATACTATGATTTGATATTGGGAGGGCCAATAGGTTTGTAGTGAGCCCATGAAAACTATACCGAGATTTAGGTATTGACAGTTGGTCAGTAGGTTCATTGTAACGACCCAGAATTTTTAGAAATTAAAATTTGAATATTTAATTAATTTTAAATATTTAATAAGTGAATTTATAAGTCAAATAAATTTTTATTTGAATTATTGGATTTAATTGGATTATTAAATCGATAATTTAATACGTTAAATTGTGGAAATAATTTAAAATATAGTTAAATATGATTGAAAATGATTTGTAAAATTTTATTTTATCATATTGGAGTTAGAACAATATTTTAGAACTTTTAAAATCGAATTAAAAGTTAATTTGTGAAAATTGAATATTTTAATATTAAAATCGACTAGTAAAAATAGTTAATTTTTGAACAGTCTCGGAATTGAACGAAACCAGTTCCACTGGATCCGTAATAGTTAGTTATTACCGGATTTCAAATTTCGTGTCAATCGGAGCTACCGTTTGATCGTGGCAGCTCGAAACGCATCGATTTATTTTTAATTTAAATTTGACGAGCTAAAATAGCCATTTTTCGAAAAGTCTCGGATTTCGATGAAACCAGTTTCATCGGATCCGTAATGTGATATTATTGTAAGGTTTCAAATTTCAAGTCAATTGAATTTACCGTTTGTCCGGTACGAATTAAAACGCCTAGAAATCGAATTAAATCGGTTTAATTCAAATTGAGCGTTTACAGCCATAACTCGCACATACTTCCGAATTAGCTTCCGAAACCTATTCCATTGTGTCCGAAACGCGGGGTAAACCCTAGAAACGCTGGTTACGGCGCGTAAATCGGAGTTCGGAATTTCCGGGATGAATAGTGTCGTTCGTTCTCTTATAAATAGCCCCTACTCTTCATAATTTGATAAAAAATTAAACTAAACCCTAATTTTATAACCTAGCCGCCACCCCCCCCTGAACGGCCAGAAACTCACGAACTTCCTCCCTCCAAATCTCCAAATCCATCAAGAATTAGCAGGAATGTTCAACTAGAGAATTGAAGAGGGCGATGAGAGCTAGAGATTCAACGGTTATGATCGGAAACGGAGTCGTGTGGAGGAAGCTACAGGCCCGCGTCCCTGGGCTGTTGCGCACGCGTTTCTATGCTACAGGGATGGCCGAGCTCCTCATCCTTGGGGCCGAGTGTAGCTTGCGTCGAGGGCTTCGCGATGGCGGTGACGTGATCGAGTATAGATGAGAGATGGCGATGCAATGTTTAACCCTAGTTGATCTATGATGGGTTCGGCCTCATTGTGTTGCCTGGAGCTTGTCGCGTGAACAAGGGAGAGGGGGGAGAAGCATATGCATAGCCAGGATCTGATGGGAGCAAATCTAACGGCCCATATTAGTTTGGGTATAAAATTTTATAATTTAGTTGTAAATTGTATATAAATTAATTCGTGTAACTTCAAAAATCAATATCTTTTTCATACGAGGTCGAAAACGCGCAAACTCAGTTGCGTTGGAATCGTATGGACGAGCACTACGCGATGGAGTCGTTTGGAGTTAGTGAGAATTTTGGGTAAAATTAAACGTTCGTTTAATTTTATTCGAAATAAATCGCTAAAAAGGAAAATAAAATCAAGGTGAGAACTTCTCACTCAATCAAATCAGTTTCGATTTTATTTTAAATAGTTAGATTTAAAATATTTAAATGCATGTTTGAATGTTGATTGAATATCTATTGATTGTTAAAATAGACATTATACGCCGTTAGTAAGCGGATGTTATTTAATAAAAACATATACCGCGAATATTTCATAAACAGTGAAATTGGTATTATATATAATAGCAATATATATATATTGGCATATGTATATATTGGAGTTATTGATTTCCCGCATTTTTTGTTTAGCGGATGAGACCCTATTACGCCGTTATTAAGCGGATAATATTAATAAGAACATATACCGCGATAATTTCGTACTGGAGCGAAATTGGTATTGTGCTAATGTTTGTGAATGCAGGAAACAGGTTGGAGGGATCCAACTGGATTCCTCAACAGTATTTATTTGATTTCAGATATTTTGATATTTGATGGACTATCATATCGATATATGATGTCGTTGTAGTCGTGATTGACTATTTGGTGTGTAGCATCATTGGACCCAATTTGAAATTCTAAAATGATTTCGAAGTGATTTTTGAAAGTATACGTTATAAAATATTTTTGGAATTGATCCATTTTAAATAAATAAACGTTATAATTTTTAATGTTATAAAAATTATGATTTTTGTGAAATACAGTTAAAAACTGATTTTTGAGAATATGATGCTATTGATTTTATAAAATAGTTTAATCGAGATATTTTAGAATTATTGTGAAAAGTTTAAATATAGGATTTATAAAATTTGATTATTTTATAAATAAAAATGATGAAACTATAAAGGAGTTTAAAGACGTTTTAAAGAATAATATAAACTGAATTATCTTAAGAGATTTATAAATGGATATTTATAAATTGAGATATTGAAATTATAAAACGAGTTTTTATAAGTGTTTGAATGGAGTGAAAATGAATTTCATTAAAGAATGAAATTTATAGAACTATAAACGGTCAAGTTATAAATGAGATTTATAAATAGTAAGATTTATAAATTATGAAGTTATTAAAAGAATAGTTTTGAATAAATCATTGAATCTTATAAGTTATAAGATTTATAATTATGAAGTTCAAAGAACGATTTTGTAAAATAATCGTTTTATAAGCATTTAACTTATAATGTGAATTTTTAGTTTATAATTGAGTTATAAACTGGAATAGGTTAATAAAAGAATTTATAAAAAGGAAGTTTTTATAAATAAATAGAAATGGAATTTATAAACGTTGTTTTATAAATTCGAAATGACTTATTTTGATAAGTAAATTGTTGAAACTTATTAATGGAGTTATATTCACATTTTTGACTGTGAATAATCCTTTGAATTAAAATGTATAAAAGGATGAAATTGTTAACGTAGTATATTCACGTTTTTGAATAGTGAATAAGATGTTAAAGAAATTGTTTTGAATGTGATATTGAAATTGAATTAAAACGATCTAACGAAGTTTTAATTGTGTTGAGATTCGAAACCATAGATTTCAACATTTATTGTTGAAATAGACGTTTTCGAGAAATAAAAGGAGATGATGGACTATAACACTGTTGTTATAGTAAATGATTTCCGAAAGGAAATGTTTTGTGTAGTATTGGGATTTATATATCAATTTTAAACTTCGAATCCCTATACCAGTGATTTTTGAGTCGTCGTAATGATGTTTTACGTAACATTCGTTTTGGCCCAAATAAATATGTTAAGAGAATGATTTCCTTAAAGAATGAAATATATACTTAATTTCGGTTGAAGTATATTGAATATTTTCTAAGTGTTGAAAATAAATAAAATTTGTGAATTACTTATGAATAAATAAGTATGGAAATGTTTTCCAATATAAAGCGAATACTTTGAGAATTTATCTTTTTGAAGATAAATTGAAAAGATAAATTGAAATGAATAATTGAAATCGTATATTCATTGATATTTTGGAATTATAAATTCACTAAGGAATTTATAAAGGAAGTGGAATTTGTCTAAAAACAAATATTGATTTATTTTTGAAGTGTGAAAATATATATATCTTGTAAAGATATTTTGTGAAATAAATAATTTGAAAAATTATTTGGAATCTGGTGATGTGTGCATATCCATGGTAGTTCAATAACCGACTATCAATATTTCCCTTTGAATGGGTAATTGATGTGATTTGTTTGAATGTGAATGCTACACTTATTTTTGAATAAGCGCTCACTATTCGGGTTAACCGGGAAAGGACCATGGGGTCGTATAACCCATTCCGAATATGTGATACGTCGTTATAATTGCATTGAAGATCGGTGTTGAAGACCCGGTATTTGCGAGAGCGATAGGATGACCTGTCGATTTACTCTGCACCGAGTTGCTCCGGTATAGAGTTCTCCATATGTGATGGTGAATCCGATCAGGATTGTGAATATCCGGATTGCAAGGACTTCTTTGTAAGTGCCTTCGGTTTTGTTCGATCCCGGAACAGACTTGTATGGATTGTGTGTCTGACATTACAAGTTGAGATATAAAGCCGATTTCTTTCAAATATATTTCTGTTGGTGGCGAAGAATTTATTCTTTTAGCTTAACACCCTTCTCTGAGACGTACGAGCTCAGAGGTTATATAGTTGAAGTTATCAGCGATATATTCCCATTTTGGTAATGTGACATGCTAAGTGTTGCTGAAATGATCATTGTGTTGATTATTGTGATAGGATCGTTTATTTGATCGTCTATCCTGGTGATCATTGTGTTGATCATTTGTTGACCCAAAGCATGGCTTTTGTATAAAGTATGTTTTTGTGGACGTGACTTCGTCGAACCTCACACCCCGGAAATGGTCAAAACAGGAAAGATGCGGCAAGGTTATGAGGGGTAGCACCCTTTAGGGTATGTACATTTCCTTCTGGATAGAGGTGATATCATGGTATGGAGCCCAGATATTTAACCTATGTGGTTACTACGAATTTATTACTTTGTGGTTGTTGGTTTTCGGGATCCCGTGAGAAAGGTCGTTTACGATCGGGGAATGGCGTGCTCGTGTCAGTAGTTACCCAGTTAGGGGTAACCCGGCCTTGTGTTGGCAGAGTTCCGGTTTGGTTCTCGGGGATGTCTTTCCAGAGGCATTCTCATGTGGCAATAGGAAGTTCCTTGGCCTGACCATTTGTTGGAAATCCAAAGAAACAATACGTGACTTGTACGGTTTTATTTGTAGAACCTATCATTCACTTATGGTGTCGCAACACTGTTTGGATGGTAGCTATAGTAGGCATACGATAATGGTCGTATGTTGGCTAAGATTTATATTCTACTTTCGAAATAAATTTTTATCTACACTATGCACTAGTAATAATATCAAATGTTATTTTAAATGCGTATCAAGCATCTTTGACTATCATAAGGAGAAATCTCCTCCGATTCTGCGTTTGCATTGTGTGTGTGTGCGGGAGGCCTTATGGTAGTCTCATTTTTAAAAGCATTGCGAATTGAATTTAAAAATATTCCTTTATTTTGATTTTAAGATAAATAAACTGTTTTGAGTTCTCACACCAGTCACATGACTGACTTGGAGTTTATTGTTTTCCTTCCTAAACTCTGGGTGCCCACCAATTTCCACACGGGCAGTCAAGAGTTAGGTTTATCAGGATATTCTGGAGTTGCTGGAAGCAAGCTGGATGGCATGGCGTATTACTAGTTTATATAGTATTTCTTTTTCCGTTGCATTGTTTGTTGTTGTTGATGTTGTACACTCTGATGATATGATGTAACGTATAAAATGTAATAACTGATAGTTCTTTGTTTAAAGATTATTCATTTATTATTATATGTTATTCCGCTACGAATTGTGAGATTCTGTTATTGTTCTGTTGTTTTCTGTTCCGTCCTATTTTCTTCTGTTTTTCTCTTTTCCTCTATTCTCTTTTTCTTTCTATTTTCTAAATTTTCTAATTTTCCATCTTTTTCTCTTCTTTTCTTTCCTTTTCTTTTCCTAAATTCTTTTAAAAAAAAAAAACCCTCAGTGTTCGGTTTTCCCGTCGTTCGATTTCTCGGCAGTCGATAAAGTGAGTGTCGATGTCGAATTTTCGGAAGACGAAAAATCGTGTCCTGACAATGTGGTATCAGAGCTTATGGTTAAGCGACAACCATGGTTCTGTTGGGTATTATTCATTAGAGATAGAGTCAGTAGTACTCTAGAATGAATTTGAGTGTAATAATAGCTATGAGAGCGTATTTGTTAGTGAATATAAAATTGTTTTATATTGTGATGATTGGTTTGTTGAGTGGCATATGAACCTTCGTCGGCGCAGCTTCGAAACTGAATCGAAGGGGTTTCTAAACACTTGAATAGAACAATGCGACACAGTATTGATTTTAAAATTGGGTAAATGAAATAATTTTACTTGATTATATTTTATATATAAAGGAATAATTTTTCAGAATTATTAAAGTGTATATAAGTTGATTGTTTAGTTGTTTGAATAATCTAAATAAAGGAATTGTATAAGCAAAAAGAATTATAAAGAATTGAATTATAATTAAAGTGATTTACAATTGTGAAATAAACTTATATATATATAAGAAATGAAACTATATGAATATATTTATGAATATGAATTGTAAATAAAAGTGAATTTAAAGTTAAATGAAAATTTACTTAGAATTGAAATATGAACTTGAGTTATATAAATGAAATTCAACTCTTGTAATTGAATTGAAGGAATGGATTGAATAATAATCAATTGAATGTAAATTAAGTTGATATGAAATATTGAATATAAGTGTTAATTCATTAAAATCTAATGTTATTAGAAAGTTGAATAATTGAATGGAAGTCAATTTAATTAAAGGTGTAAAACCAAAATAAATAGAAGCAAAGGGATTTGGTTGTAATTAATATACTTTGGTTGTTATATGATTATTGTTAGTTGATTGAATATAAGTTCATTAAGTGTTAATAAAATTGAAAGCTAAAGTAATTGAAATTTAATTGGAAGTTAAGT
Source organism: Allium cepa (assembly GCA_030765085.1). NCBI lineage: Eukaryota > Viridiplantae > Streptophyta > Magnoliopsida > Asparagales > Amaryllidaceae > Allium > Allium cepa. The sequence continues at coordinate 715,246,198 of CM060945.1, read as the reverse complement.
GAATCTTGAATAGAATTAAATTTGATTTGGAAGTGAACCAACTTGAATATGAATTAGTGAATATAAACTAATTGAGAATGAATGTTGATAAAATCCAATGTAAATGAATCAAATGTGATTAAATTGAAAACTATTTCATTGAATATTAATGAGAATATAAATGAATATATATTGATTTTGAATTTGTTGAATGCTAGTTGGTTGATGTTTGAATATGTTGCATTTGCTATGTGACATATATAGTTGTTATGGAGATATATGTTGTATATTGAGATTATTTTCATATATGCATGTTCTCATATTGTTTGTTGAGTGATTAGTAGGTGCGGATCGCGTTTGCTTCGCATTTGGAGCTCGCTTTTGCGCTATATTAGCCGTATATGCTTGCTAATAAAATATAAGGTACATATCTCGGATTACATACCGTACTTTTACACTTTTTTCCCTGCGGGATGCCTCATTACTTGATGAGATGTATATTTGTGATATATATATACTGTCATTTTTTTTCGGATCGAGCCGCGCAAAGGAGACTATGGCGAATTTTTCCGAAAATTTAAGGCGTTAGAAAAATTTTGAGAAAATTGGAAAGTTTTGAAAACTTTAACTTTGATTTGGAATTGAAAGTTAAACAATAGTAGTTGTTTCTGAAAGGATAACTAAGTATGATTTGAAAAACTTAGTAAAAGATTTGTAAGAAGTTTAACTATGAATTTTGGGAAAGTTAATGAATTCTGTAACTTTTCTTACTTGTTAATTTCGAGGACGAAATTCTTTTAAGGGGGGAAGATTGTAACGACCCAGAATTTTTAGAAATTAAAATTTGAATATTTAATTAATTTTAAATATTTAATAAGTGAATTTATAAGTCAAATAAATTTTTATTTGAATTATTGGATTTAATTGGATTATTAAATCGATAATTTAATACGTTAAATTATGGAAATAATTTAAAATATAGTTAAATATGATTGAAAATGATTTGTAAAATTTTATTTTATCATATTGGAGTTAGAACAATATTTTAGAACTTTTAAAATCGAATTAAAAGTTAATTTGTGAAAATTGAATATTTTAATATTAAAATCGACTAGTAAAAATAGTCAATTTTTGAACAGTCTCGGAATTGAACGAAACCAGTTCCATTGGATCCGTAATAGTTAGTTATTACCGGATTTCAAATTTCGTGTCAATCGGAGCTACCGTTTGATCGTGGCAGCTCGAAACGCATCGATTTATTTTTAATTTAAATTTGACGAGCTAAAATAGCCATTTTTCAAAAAGTCTCGGATTTCGACGAAACCAGTTTCATCGGATCCGTAATGTGATATTATTGTAAGGTTTCAAATTTCAAGTCAATTGGATTTACCGTTTGTCCGGTACGAATTAAAACGCCTAGAAATCGACTTAAATCGGTTTAATTCAAATTGAGCGTTTACAGCCATAACTCGCACATACTTCCGAATTAGCTTCCGAAACCTGTTCCATTGTGTCCGTAACGCGGGGTAAACCCTAGAAACGCTGGTTACGGCGCGAAAATCGGAGTTCGGAATTTCCGGGATGAATAGTGTCGTTCGTTCTCTTATAAATAGCCCCTACTCTTCATAATTTGATAAAAAATTAAACTAAACCCTAATTTTATAACCTAGCCGCCACCCCCCCCCCCCTGAACGGCCAGAAACTCACGAACTTCCTCCCTCCAAATCTCCAAATCCATAAAGAATTAGCAGGAATGTTCAACTAGAGAATTGAAGAGGGCGATGAGAGCTAGAGATTCAACGGTTATGATCGGAAACGGAGTCGTGTGGAGGAAGCTACAGGCCCACGTCCCTGGGCTGTTGCGCACGCGTTTCTATGCTACAGGGATGGCCGAGCTCCTCATCCTTGGGGCCGAGTGTAGCTTGCGTCGAGGGCTTCGCGATGGCGGTGACGTGATCGAGTATAGATGAGAGATGGCGATGCAATGTTTAACCCTAGTTGATCTATGATGGGTTCGGCCTCATTGTGTTGCCTGGAGCTTGTCGCGTGAACAAGGGAGAGGGGGGAGAAGCATATGCACGGCCAGGATCTGATGGGAGCAAATCTAACGGCCCATATTAGTTTGGGTATAAAATTTTATAATTTAGTTGTAAATTGTATATAAATTAATTCGTGTAACTTCAAAAATCAATATCTTTTTCATACGAGGTCGAAAACGCGCAAACTCAGTTGCGTTGGAATCGTATGGACGAGCACTACGCGATGGAGTTAGTTTGGAGTCGTTTGGAGTTAGTGAGAATTTTGGGTAAAATTAAACGTCCGTTTAATTTTATTCGAAATAAATCGCTAAAAAGGAAAATAAAATCAAGGTGAGAACTTCTCACTCAATCGAATCAGTTTCGATTTTATTTTAAATAGTTAGATTTAAAATATTTGAATGCATGTTTGAATGTTGATTGAATATCTATTGATTGTTAAAATAGACATTATACGCCGTTAGTAAGCGGATGTTATTTAATAAAAACATATACCGCGAATATTTCATAAACAGTGAAATTGGTATTATATATAATAGCAATATATATATATTGGCATATGTACATATTGGAGTTATTGATTTCCCGCATTTTTTGTTTAGCGGATGAGACCCTATTACGCCGTTATTAAGCGGATAATATTAATAAGAACATATACCGCGATAATTTCGTACTGGAGCGAAATTGGTATTGTGCTAATGTTTGTGAATGCAGGAAACAGGTTGGAGGGATCCAACTGGATTCCTCAACAGTATTTATTTGATTTCAGATATTTTGATATTTGATGGACTATCATATCGATATATGATGTCGTTGTAGTCGTGATTGACTATTTGGTGTGTAGCATCATTGGACCCAATTTGAAATTCTAAAATGATTTCGAAGTGATTTTTGAAAGTATACGTTATAAAATATTTTTGGAATTGATCCATTTTAAATAAATAAACGTTATAATTTTTAATGTTATAAAAATTATGATTTTTGTGAAATACAGTTAAAAACTGATTTTTGAGAATATGATGCTATTGATTTTATAAAATAGTTTAATCGAGATATTTTAGAATTATTGTGAAAAGTTTAAATATAGGATTTATAAAATTTGATTATTTTATAAATAAAAATGATGAAACTATAAAGGAGTTTAAAGACTTTTTAAAGAATAATATAAACTGAATTATATTAAGAGATTTATAAATGGATATTTATAAATTGAGATATTGAAATTATAAAACGAGTTTTTATAAGTGTTTGAATGGAGTGAAAATGAATTTCATTAAAGAATGAAATTTATAGAACTATAAACAGTCAAGTTATAAATGAGATTTATAAATAGTAAGATTTATAAATTATGAAGTTATTAAAAGAATAGTTTTGAATAAATCATTGAATCTTATAAGTTATAAGATTTATAATTATGAAGTTCAAAGAACGATTTTGTAAAATAATCGTTTTATAAGCATTTAACTTATAATGTGAATTTTTAGTTTATAATTGAGTTATAAACTGGAATAGGTTAATAAAAGAATTTATAAAAAGGAAGTTTTTATAAATAAATAGAAATGGAATTTATAAACGTTGTTTTATAAATTCGAAATGACTTATTTTGATAAGTAAATTGTTGAAACTTATTAATGGAGTTATATTCACATTTTTGACTGTGAATAATCCTTTGAATTAAAATGTATAAAAGGATGAAATTGTTAACGTAGTATATTCACGTTTTTGAATAGTGAATAAGATGTTAAAGAAATTGTTTTGAATGTGATATTGAAATTGAATTAAAACGATCTAACGAAGTTTTAATTGTGTTGAGATTCGAAACCATAGATTTCAACATTTATTGTTGAAATAGACGTTTTCGAGAAATAAAAGGAGATGATGGACTATAACACTGTTGTTATAGTAAATGATTTCCGAAAGGAAATGTTTTGTGTAGTATTGGGATTTATATATCAATTTTAAACTTCGAATCCCTATACCAGTGATTTTTGAGTCGTCGTAATGATGTTTTACGTAACATTCGTTTTGGCCCAAATAAATATGTTAAGAGAATGATTTCCTTAAAGAATGAAATATATACTTAATTTCGGTTGAAGTATATTGAATATTTTCTAAGTGTTGAAAATAAATAAAATTTGTGAATTACTTATGAATAAATAAGTATGGAAATGTTTTCCAATATAAAGCGAATACTTTGAGAATTTATCTTTTTGAAGATAAATTGAAAAGATAAATTGAAATGAATAATTGAAATCGTATATTCATTGATATTTTGGAATTATAAATTCACTAAGGAATTTATAAAGGAAGTGGAATTTGTCTAAAAACAAATATTGATTTATTTTTGAAGTGTGAAAAAATATATATCTTGTAAAGATATTTTGTGAAATAAATAATTTGAAAAATTATTTGGAATCTGGTGATGTGTGCATATCCATGATAGTTCAATAACCGACTATCAATATTTCCCTTTGAATGGGTAATTGATGTGATTTGTTTGAATGTGAATGCTACACTTATTTTTGAATAAGCGCTCACTATTCGGGTTAACCGGGAAAGGACCATGGGGTCGTATAACCCATTCCGAATATGTGATACGTCGTTATAATTGCATTGAAGATCGGTGTTGAAGACCCGGTATTTGCGAGAGCGATAGGATGACCTGTCGATTTACTCTGCACCGAGTTGCTCCGGTATAGAGTTCTCCATATGTGATGGTGAATCCGATCAGGATTGTGAATATCCGGATTGCAAGGACTTCTTTGTAAGTGCCTTCGGTTTTGTTCGATCCCGGAACAGACTTGTATGGATTGTGTGTCTGACATTACAAGTTGAGATATAAAGCCGATTTCTTTCAAATATATTTCTGTTGGTGGCGAAGAATTTATTCTTTTAGCTTAACACCCTTCTCTGAGACGTACGAGCTCAGAGGTTATATAGTTGAAGTTATCAGCGATATATTCCCATTTTGGTAATGTGACATGCTAAGTGTTGCTGAAATGATCATTGTGTTGATTATTGTGATAGGATCGTTTATTTGATCGTCTATCCTGGTGATCATTGTGTTGATCATTTGTTGACCCAAAGCATGGCTTTTGTATAAAGTATGTTTTTGTGGACGTGACTTCGTCGAACCTCACACCCCGAAAATGGTCAAAACAGGAAAGATGCGGCAAGGTTATGAGGGGTAGCACCCTTTAGGGTATGTACATTTCCTTCTGGATAGAGGTGATATCATGGTATGGAGCCCAGATATTTAACCTATGTGGTTACTACGAATTTATTACTTTGTGGTTGTTGGTTTTCGGGATCCCGTGAGAAAGGTCGTTTACGATCGGGGAATGGCGTACTCGTGTCAGTAGTTACCCAGTTAGGGGTAACCCGGCCTTGTGTTGGCAGAGTTCCGGTTTGGTTCTCGGGGATGTCTTTCCAGAGGCATTCTCATGTGGCAATGAGAAGTTCCTTGGCCTGACCATTTGTTGAAAATCCAAAGAAACAATACGTGACTTGTACGGTTTTAGTTGTAGAACCTATCATTCACTTATGGTGTCGCAACACTGTTTGGATGGTAGCTATAGTAGGCATGCGATAATGGTCGTATGTTGGCTAAGATTTATATTCTACTTTCGAAATAAAATTTTCTCTACACTATGCACTAGTAATAATATCAAATGTTATTTTTAATGCGTATCAAGCATCTTTGACTATCATAAGGAGAAATCTCCTCCGATTCTGCGTTTGCATTGTGTGTGTGTGCGGGAGGCCTTATGGTAGTCTCATTTTTAAAAGCATTGCGAATTGAATTTAAAAATATTCCTCTATTTTGATTTTAAGATAAATAAACTGTTTTGAGTTCTCACACCAGTCACATGACTGACTTGGAGTTTATTGTTTTCCTTCCTAAACTCTGGGTGCCCACCAATTTCCACACGGGCAGTCAAGAGTTAGGTTTATCAGGATATTCTGGAGTTGCTGGAAGCAAGCTGGATGGCATGGCGTATTACTAGTTTATATAGTATTTCTTTTTCCGCTGCATTGTTTGTTGTTGTTGATGTTGTACACTCTGATGATATGATGTAACGTATAAAATGTAATAACTGATAGTTCTTTGTTTAAAGATTATTCATTTATTATTATATGTTATTCCGCTACGAATTGTGAGATTCTGTTATTGTTCTGTTGTTTTCTGTTTCGTCCTATTTTCTTCTGTTTTTCTCTTTTCCTCTATTCTCTTTTTCTTTCTATTTTCTAAATTTTCTAATTTTCCATCTTTTTCTCTTCTTTTCTTTCCTTTTCTTTTCCTAAATTCTTTTTAAAAAAAAACCCTCAGTGTTCGGTTTTCCCGTCGTTCGATTTCTCGGCAGTCGATAAAGTGAGTGTCGATGTCGAATTTTCGGAAGACGAAAAATCGTGTCCTGACATTCATCGTCAGCCCATGAAAACTAGGATAAGGGAAAGGATATTGGAGTTACCAATAGGATGGGGGATAACCCATGAAACATAAAGTTATTGGAGTTATCGGTAGGTTCTTAGTGAACCTGTGAAAACTATGAAATCAGACAGGTAATCCATAAGAATTTAACAGGTTATTAAGCCCATGAAAACTAATAAGTTAATAGTAACCCTAGAAACTATAATTGAGACAGATAGTCAAAATGAATGGGTATGGGTAATCTAGAATTAACTTATTTGTTTTCATATCATCATATTATTTTGATTTGTCTTAACCATTGTTGATGTAGGAGCACAATATATGGTTTTATAAAGTTTTTAAGATACTAGTAAGGAAAACCCGTCCACTAAGTGGCGTGGTCTCACTAGATATCTAAATGATTTGAGATGGTCGATTATTATTCATACCATAAGCATATATATTATTTCAAATGATTTGAAATGAACTTAATATTTGAATTATTAAGCTCCTGTTAATTAATGATTTTCAATTGTAGGAATAAGTGATTTTTTTTGAATAGTTGGAAACTTCTAAAATAAGAAATAAGAAATTGAAGCTAAGTGTTTAAATGAAATATGAGAGGTCAAATTATAGCCCCAAATTTCAATATAATGGAAATTTAAACTTGTGTAAATTATTGAACATTCTTGTTAACTAAAATGAATAAGATAAAATTCTATAACACTCAGTTACATTCTAAAAACATATATAAAAGTTACAAGAAATGTTTAAAAAGTTGAAATATTAAATATGAATATGTAATAGAATATTATACAAGTTTGAACTTAAGCAATAAAATGTTTCAAATTGGAATTGTGTTTAATGAAATGTTTATGAAAAAATGAAAATTAAATTAAGCTGTTTTAAGAAATGTTATACACTTAGTTAATGTTCTAAGAAATGGTAAATGAATAATTTGAGTAGTAAAATGAAAATACTATTTAGATAAGAACTTAAGAGAATGTAAACAAATAATAAATTAAATCATATCTTTGTAAATAAAAAATAAACTTGCAAAGGATGTTTTAAGATTTAGTTGTAGCTTTTCGAGATAATTATAATTTGAGTAATATTGTGTAAAAGAATAAAAATCTGTATAAAATAATTATAAACTTAAGAAATGATTAATGAAATAAGAAAGTTGAAATTTATATTATGAAATGAAAATTTTCTTATTTCAAGTTGAATGGAACGAATTAGTAAAACAAATTAATGAAATGAATTATAAGATGAAAGTTAACTTAAGAAATTTGAATGAAATTGATTATGATGAAAAAAATTACTAATATGAATTTGAGTTATAAAATAAATTTTACTTAAGTAAAGTTAATGATATGAATTAATGAACTGAACTAATAAGGTGAATCAATGAATTAATATGAACTTAAGTTATGACGAAATAATAAACATGAGTTGTGTTATATAATATGTTTATAACAAACTTAAATGGTTTATAAATGGTATTAGTATTAAAGAGAATATACTAAGTGGTGAGGAAATAAAATATAACTTAAATAAGATTAAACGAAAAGATTTAGAAAATGGTCCATAAAAGAATTTGGTATGAAATTGTTAAACATAAAATTGAAACAATTGAAATTTAACAAATTGAATTTAAATAAATTGAATGTAAATGAAATTGATGTAAATAAATTTGAAGCAAACCAATTAAATGTTAATAAAGAATGAATATTAATAAGAAATGATAGTGTATAAATTAACTATTGGCATTGGAAAAATGTAAATTGTGGTTGTTACTAATTAATTTGATGAATATTATTTTTCGAATGGTTTCTTTTGTTGTAAATCATTGTTATTACCGCTTTTGGCTGCATATGACTATTATGTTGTGTATTCGTGCTCATGCCTATGATTTGGATTCAGAATTCATGTTTTGTAGTTTTATTAAACTCATACATGCTTCCATATCTTTTTATAAGTGACTAATATTTTAATTTAAGTTGAGATAGGTACATACGAAGGCCGTTTGGATGTATACGCGAATTTGATTTGCTTTTGTTTGCTTAATATGAGCGAACTCGCTCGTATTAATAATTATATGGTACATATCTTGGATTACATACCGTACTTTTATATTTTTCCCTATGGAATGCCTCATCATCGAGATGAGATTCATATTTGGTTATATATCTATATTGAAATTTTTTACGATCGAGCCACGCAAAGGAGACGTTGCCGACATCTTCATAAATTTAGGTGTTAGAAATTTTTTGAGAATTTTAAAACTTCTATGATTTGTTTTTATAATAATGTAATTTTTGTAAAGCCATTATCAGAGTGGCATAGTGGAAGCATAACAAAGGTTTTAAAATAGATTTTATGTTTATAAATTGATTATTTTGAGTAGAATATATCGTATGTTAAATTCCTTACTTACCCCTTTCCGAGGACGAAAAGTTTTGAGTAGGGAGACTGTAACGACCTATGTTTTTAACTATTTCAAATTATTGAATTTAATATGATTATTGAACAAAATAGTTAGAAAAAAATTATAATGATCTATTAATGTAGTTTTTTGAATATGAACTTAAATAAAACTTTGAAATAACCAATTTTGGAGATTTAGGTAATAACAAGTAATGAAATGAGATTTTATGTATTGAATGTGTTTATAATCAATAGCTGGGATTGAATAATGAGTTACTGTAAAATGGAAGTAGATGTTTTGTTATTTGAATACGTTTTAAAAGTTAAATATCTTATACTTAAAAATATGGTGATTTATCGAATAATTAAATTATTTGAATTTAATATTGAATTATTTAAATAATTGAATCTTTAATTTAATATGAATGAAAATAATGTTGAAGTTGGTTTAAATTTTGTTTAAACAAGAATGAAAATTGTTAACTTTTAAAATTCGAATATAAATGATTAAATTGATTTTTGGAAATTACTTGTTTTGATTAACGTGTAAAAATAGTCTTTTTAGGCACTATCTCGGATTTCGACGAACCAGTTTCAACGGAACCATAATAGTGAATTATTATAGGATTTCAAGTTTCATAGCGATCAGACTTATCGTTTGCCCATGCCGGTTTAAAACGCGTATAATTTATTTTCCAAACTTTAATTAAAATAATTTAATTTTGAAATGCGATCATCTGAATATAATGGAAGTGGCTCCCGAGACTAGTTCCATTGTATTTTGATTAGGGCTATAACATATAGAATGCCAAGTGAGACACTTCGATTGGAATTCGAAAATTTTATATGTGAGTAGTGTCGGAGATTTATATATAATGCTACGTCTCGTTCATTTTCGTCAAACCCTAACTAAATCGTGCAGTTGTTCCTTTTATCCGTTTAATAGCCGAAAATGCCTCGTCTTTCTTCCTTGATTTCTCCAAATCCACTTTACGAAATCAAACTATTCCAAAAGCAAAAGTGGAGAGCACGTTAAGATCTACAATTTGTACAGTCTCATCACCAAATTTCGCGACGAGGTGGCCTGGATTCTATCGTGTTCGTCATAAGATTTTGTGGCTTTAGGCACTTGGAATCGCGTGCATGCTCATGGGTGGCTGTGGTTAGTGGCGACCCGCTGAAGGTTAGCGCATGATGGAGGCTCGGCGATGCAGGCACCGCTCGATCGTTTATGTCAAAAAAAGAGGAAGCAGCGAAGTCGCGTGTGGCTGGGAGGATGAAAGCGGTGCTTGGAACGAGAAACAATGAGAAGGTTTAGTTTTAGTAATTAGTTTGTTAATTGCAGTATTAATTATATCGTTTTATTAATTATCGTATATCTTTCTCATACGTGGTCCGATTCGAGTGAAAAGAGTCATGTTGCGATTGTATCAACGAAGGCTACGACATGGAGTGGATTTGTATTTAATTTATAGGTGGAAAAATTTTCTGTTTCAAATAAAGGTGAGTGTTTTAAATCGCTCACGATGACTAAAATATTTTTATGCTTGTTTAATTGATATCGTGAAGTAATTTAATTTTATCAACTGTTGTTTGGTATTTTAATTAACATTTGAATTGACATATGATTTGACCTAATACAAATTTAAATTGACAGTTAAATTTGAAATTGAATTAAATTGCTAGTTAGACATCCGATATTGATAACTAGCTAATTATTGCGATATTTTAACTGTTTGGATGTTGATTGTGATGGATGCCCATAGGTTAATGTATTGGATGATTTGGGTATTTATTTATTTTATATTTTCCTATTATCACACTGTGTATTATTGACAACATATAACTTTTATTTGAATTATGATAAATTAAAAAATATGTTGAAATGATATATACATGTGACATTTATTTTGGATTGAAATGATTTATATCAATCCCCGAAATTAAAATCAAAATAAACGATCAGTTGGCATAGGATAGAAAATTATATACGGACACCAGATTGATTAAATTCTTGGTTTTGAAATTATTTAAATGATTTTTTTAAAGAACTAATGTTCGAATTTATAAAGATTGAATTGATTTTGAATTTGAGTTGAAATGTTGAAATTGAAATTTGTTTATAGAAACATTTAAAGAACTAAATTTGGAAGTTTGAACTTATAATTGAAATATGATTTAAATTGTGGGAATTGATTAGTTTTAAAAGATTTGAACATTAAATTGAATATTGAAGTTTAAATTGATTTAAATGATTTAAATTAGTATTTTGAAATCGAACTCGAAATCGATATGAATTGAAATGGTTTAAAATGAGAATTGGATTGAAATTTAAACCATAGAATCGAATTATTGAATCGAATTTGATGTTAAATATGAAAGGTTTCGAAATGGAAGTTAATTCGAATTGAAATTGAAATTAGAGTTGATTTTAATTTAAATCAAAATTGAGTCGATTTAAATTGATTTGAGATCAAAGATGATTTGAATTGGAAAATTTAAATTTAATCAGTTTGACTAAAATTTGAACTGGAATCAAGATTTATTGGAAATGGGAAGATGCAGTTTTGAATTTGGAATTATTTTCATCATAAATTATTACTTTTATAAACTGTTTGAAAATTCATAATTTTAAATTTCCAAATTATTGAAATTTTCAAATCATTTAATACGTAATCTATTTTAATATCTAAACTATTTTAAATTAAAAAAAACTAATTAGACCTACTCGAACTATTTTCTATAAATTCAAACTGATCTGAGTGGGAACTATTTATATTTAAATCATGGATTTAAATGAGAATTGGGTTAAAATGAAGTTATTACCTAAATGGAAATTCGAAACTATTTTTGACGTGAAATTAAGACACTGAGGCGAAAATGATTTTCAAGTGAAATTGATATATTTAAGTAAATATGATGATTTTGGTATGAATATGATATTTTGATATCAGGTATGAATCGTTTTCGAAATGTAAAGGAACCAACCGATGTGTAAAACGACATCTGGTTGTTAAAGAGACCTGAGCCTCTTATTGGCATAGTCTCTGTCAATATTGGAACTACTTTAACAACCATGTACGTGGAGGAGACTCTAGAATGAAGTGGTTGGATTTGGTGTACGTTTGTTGCATTTGAAGAAAGAGAAAAATGATGGATAGACCCCTGTACTTGTATTAATTTGAAATGACTAAAACTAGATGGCTTAACAGGGACAATGAGGCTAATTACCTCTAGGGGACATCTAATCTTAAATTCTCTTCTTGGACTTGGTCCATACTATTACTCTTGATGTTGGTTTCGATTGGTGCACCTTGATTTGGAATAACCTCCCTTTGACTCGATATGGGATGCACAGACACAGTAGGTGGTCGTGGCTATGATGTGTTACCATCAGCCCTGCACCCGAACCGGTAGTATCCTACCTTGGACATTGCCTCATGTGCCTTGTCATACTTTTATCCTTATACAAGACCACCAGTTTGGTTTAGTGTTGTCGTATCACAGCGCATCCCTATCCCCCGATGTGCTACTAAGGCGTTATGTGCATACTATACAACAATGCTGAAAAATGCATTAAGGAGGATTAATGTACAGCCTTAATGCTAAGAAAAATATTTATTTTACTGGTTAGACATTACATATATAGCGTATTCTACTATATATAAATATTTTGACGGATCCTTAAGAGATGGAAAATCCTGTAACATCTCTTGGGTTATTGCATGCACGTTATACACTAGATAGGAGATGTAAAACCCCATAAACATCTCTAACGCTGTTACAATCCTGTTATGTGTGATATTGATTTGACTCACATAAGGATATTTTAGTCCTGACTCAAGTGTATTATTTTACTTTATGCTACAGTCAGCCTTGAGTATTTAAGCGTATTAAAGATTATTTTCTGGAGAGCGAAGACAAAGATTTGGTATATTATAGTATTATTCCCTGCATCATGTTGTCTGCCGCATTGTTTTATTTGTTTTGTTGTATATATAACTTTGATAGATGTTGTAAAATTATAATCGAACGTATTGTATACACAGCTTCATGAACTGTTTATTTGATTATTGTATTTTTTCATTCCACCACGAGATTTTGAATTTGTTTTTTTCTTTTCTTATTTTTTTAATTAATCGCATTAATTATCTGTGTTTAAGATTGTTTGCGTTGGACATGTATGGATTATTATCGATTTAAACGTTCTGAAATGTGGGTCATCGTGGGCAAGGATCTTTATAATGGAAGGATTACTTTATGATAATTTCAAAGAGATAAATAAATAGCAGTGGTCCCTTCATTCTAGGATCTTCGTATGCAAGAACTATTCGCTACTAATCCTAAGGGTAATGCCCGATAAGATGCGGTAGGAGAGTGCCTTTAGTTTTTCTTGTTCCTAGAATGTCTGACATTGCATTTCTAAGATCACACTGTATTAATCTCTACAAATATATATCTATTTGGTGGTGTAGGAGGTAACCTTTCATATACTTAACACCCTTCTCCGAGACCTACGAGCTCAAATGGTGCACTTTTGCAGAAATCAATAACGTGTTGTTGGAAATGGAAATGTGGCATTTTAAGCGAAAATATTCTATGAAAGTAAACGTTACCTCGAGCATCACACCGAGGAATTGTGAAATAGGGATTGCTTTAGGGCTAAGTGGTTTGCTGCCATTAGCGTATGATATCATATTTCTAGATTTATTTTGCACCCGCTTTGACATTGGGTAAAAAAATATGTGGTGTATGGTATGAGACATTTCGGAGAGGTCGGGAATAGCTGAGATGATATCATATTCGGTTCAATCAACCGCTAGATGGGTCTATGGGTAGGCCAGTCTTAATTCGCAGAGTTTTCAAAGATGTCGATCCTCGGTACATTCCTCTAGTAATCTACTGTATGGGAGGTATTCTCTTACCTCGCTATTCATTGGCAATCCAAATCTCCAATATGTACCTTTGGTTTTAGTTAGAAACCTCTTATGATGGAATTTAATATTGTAACAATTTTGAGTATTTGAATATGTATATTTGAAAGGTTTTCAAAAGAATGTTATCAAAAATAACATCCCTTGATTTTAAATAGAATGATTTGGTTATCGTAAGGTTAAAAATAGTTTCGCATTTATGTGTGGTGTGGTCTTATGAGATACCCTTTTGTTTTTCAAACACTCGTATTTTGAGTTTCTCACATAAGTCCCATGACCGACCTAGAGTTTATTCCCTTACGTTAAACTTTGGGTGCCTCATTTTTTCGGGTAGCCTGGTAGTCAGGTTTAGTTGGAGCATTTTGAAGGAGCTCAGAGCATGGATCTAGAAGACTCTTCTTAAGATTGTTGTCCATTTGCGCCACACTTATGTACTATTATATTTCGCATTTTAAAGATAAAGATTTATAACTGTCCATGTTGATGTTATGATTTAACTTCGATAAGTGTATTTAAAAAAATTCGCTGTAAAGATTATGTGTTGAAATAATATATGTTGTTCCATTCGCATGAGATTTTGTTTTCTTCTTTGTTCCTATATTAATTTTCTTTTCCCCCTATATTTCTGCTTTTTCATTTAAATTGGGTTGGACATGTGTGGGTTATTTTCAACTTAAAATGTATGGAATTGTGGGTCATTACTATTGGCATTAGAGCTTAGGTTAGACTAGTAATACCCTAGGATTAGTAACTCATTAGATATATGGCAAATGGCACCCTAAAATGAGTTATGAGTACTATATATGAGCACATATTTGCTAATGCTAAAAATGATTTTGTTTTTTAAAAATTTAGGTAAATGAATTAATTTTACCTAAGATATTATTTAATATATAAAGAAATAACTTTCAAAAATGTACAGTTATTTATAATGTGATAGTTTGCAATTAAGGGAATAATAATATTCAATTATTATCATTGATTGATTAGTTGATTGATTTGAAAAACACGAACACCTAGTGAATTAAGTTTAACGTTTTGACTATATGGTGTTTGGTAATAATATTGGTTTAAAGTTAAGAAATTTATTTAAGGTAAATAAATTTATGAGCATAAAATGTAAAAATAAGATAGTCCTTGTAACGTCTCGAAAATTTTCAACTTTCGAAAATTCAACATCGATACTCACTTTATCGACTGCCGAGAAATCGAAGGCTGAAAAACCGAAATGTTATGGGTTTTAAGAAAGAGAAAAGAAAAGAAGAAGAGATAAGAAGGTAGAAAATAGAGAGAAAGGAAAATAGAAAATAGAACGGAACTGAAAACAACAGAACAATATCAGAATCTCACAATTCGCAGCCGAACAACATATAATAGATAAATGAATAATCTTTAAACAAAGAACTATATCAGTTATTACATTACATCACATTTCATTACATCAGAGTGTACAACATCTAACAATGCAGCGGAAAAAGAACTACTATATAAACTAGTAATATGCCATGCCATCCAGCTTGCCTCCTGCAACTCCAGAATATCCAGAATATCCTGATAAACCTTAAACTCCTGACTGCCCGTGTAGAAATTGGTGGGCACCCAGAGTTTAGGAAGGAAAACAATAAACTCCGAGTCAGTCATGTGACTGGTGTGAGAACTCAAAACAATTTATTTATCTTTAAAATCAAAATAAAAGGATATTTTCAAAGTCAATTCGCAATGCTTTTAAAAATGAGACTACCATAAGACCTCCCGCCACACACACAATGCAAACGCAGACTTGGGGAAGATTTCTTCTTATGTTAGTCAAAGATGCTTGATACGCATTAAAAAGAACATTTGATATTATTATTAGTGCATAGTGTAGAAAATATTTTGAAAGTAGAATATAAATCTTAGCCAGCATAGGTACCATTATATTATGCTTACTATAGCTACCATTTTAAATGGCAGGTTCTACAACTAAAACCGTACAAGTCTCGTATTGTTTCTTTGGATTTCCAACGAATGATCAGGCCAAGGAACTTCCCATTGCCACATGAGAATGCCTCTGGATGGACATCCCCGAGAACCAAACCGGATCTCTACCAACACAAGGCCGGGTTACCCCTAACTGAGTAACAACTGACCGAATATGCCATCCCTCGGTCCTTTGGGACCTTTCACCGAGCGCTCGCAATCAATTCACACAATCATAAAGTGTTTTCAACATGAGTAAGTATCTGGGCTCCATACCATGATACCACCCTTTTCCAAAAGGAAATGCACATATCCTAAAGGGCGCTACCCCTCATAACCTTGCCTCATCTTTCCTGTTTTGACCATTCCGGGGTGTGAGGTTCGACGAAGTCACGTCCACAAAAACATACTTTATACAAAAGCCATGCTTTGGGTCAAACAAATGATCATAGAAATGATCACTAGGATAGACGATCCAATAAAAGATCCTATCACAAATAATCAACACAATGATCATTTCACAGCAACACTCAACATGTCACATTACCAAATTGGGAATATATCGCTGATAACTTCAACTATATAACCTCTGAGCTCATACGTCTCAGAGAAGGGTGTTAAGCTAAGAGAATAAATTCTCCGCCACTAACAGAAATATATTTGAAAGAAATCGGCTTTATATCTCAATTTGTAATGTCAGACATACAATCCATACAAGTCTGTTCCGGGCTCGAACAGAACCGAAGGCACTTACAAAGAAGTCCTTGCAATCCGAATAATCTCTAATCACGTTCGGATTTCCCATCACATATGGAGATCTCAATACCGGGGATCAGCCAGTGCAGAGACAATCAACAAGAAACCCTTACGTTTTCAAAAATATCCGGTCTTCAACACCGATCTTCGAATGCAATTCATAACGACGTATCACATATTCGGAATGGGTTATACGACCCCAAGGTCCTTTCCCGGTTAACCCGAATAGTGAGCGCTTATTTTAAAAAAATAAGTGTGGCATTCAAATTCAAGCAAATCACAACAAATACCTATTTAAAGGTAAATATTGACAGTCGGTTATTGAACTATCAATAGATATGCCAACATCACCAGATTCCAAATAATTTTCCAAATTATTTATTTCCCAAAAATATCTTTATAAGATATACATTCTCCATTCTTTAAAAATAAATCAATATTTATTTTTAAACTCATTTTCCAAATTTCATTTATAAATTCTATATTGAATTTACATTTCCAAAAATATTTATGAATATACGATTTCCATTCGTTTTCAAATATTCATTTTCAATTTATCTTCAAAAAGATAAATTCAAAATATTCACTTAATATTGGAAAAACATTTCCATACTTATTTATTTATAAGTAATTCACAAGCCTTTTTATTTTCTATACTTAGAAAATATTTAATATACTCTAATCGAAATTAAGTATATATTTCATTCTTTAAGGAAATCATTCACTTAACCATATTTATTTGGGCCAAAACGAATGTTGCGTAAAACATCGTTACGACAACCCAAAATCACTAGTATAGGGATTCGAAATTAAAATAGATATATAAATCCCAATACTATACAAAACATTTCCTTTCAAAAATCATTTATTATAACAACAGTGTTATAATCTACCATTTCCTTCTATTTCTCGAAAACATCTATTTCAACAATGAATGTTGAAATCTATGGTTTCGAATCTCAATACATTTTAAAACATCTTTAGATCGTTTTAAATTCTATTTAAAACATCACATTCAAAACCATTTCTTTAACTTATTATTCACTATTCAAAAACGTGAATATACCTTGTTAATAAATTTCATCCCTTCTATTCATTTTATTTTAAAGAATTATTCACTGTCTAAAACATGAATATAACTCCATAAATAAATTACACAATTCACTTATCAAAATAAGTCGTTGCGGATTTATAAGACAATGTTTATAAATTCCATTTCTATTTATGTTACAACCACTTCCTTTTATAAATTTCCTTTATAAATCTATTCAATTTCATATCTCAATGATATACTAAAATTTCATATTATAAGTTAAATACTTATAATTTATTTGTTTACAAAATTGTTCCTTTAAACTTCATAATTATAAATCTTATAACTTATAAGATTCATTTATTTATCCACATCTATTCCCTAAATAACTTTATAAGTTTTATTTATAAAATTCTATTTATAACTTCACCGTTATAGTTCTATAAATTTCAATCATTTATGAAATTCATTCACAATTCATTCTAACACTTATAAAAGCTCGTTTTATATTTCAAGATATTCTGAATTTATAAATATCAATTTATAAATCTTTTAATATAAATCAATTTATATTACTATTTTAAAACGTCTTTAAACTCATTTATAATTTCACCATTTTGATTTATAAAATATTCAAATTTCCATTTATAACTTTACCGTTATAATCCTATAGATTTCATTCCTTTATGGAATTCATTTACAAATTATTCTATCACTTATAAAAGCTCGTTTTATAATTCAAGATATTCTAAATTTATAAACATCAATTTATAAATCTTTTATATGGATCAATTTATATTATTCTTTTAAAAACGTCTTTGAACTCCTTTATAATTCATCATTTTGATTTGTAAAATAATCAAACTTCATAAATCCTATTTTTAAACTTTTTATAATAAATTCAGAAATCCCAGTTTAAACTATTTTATAAAATCACTAATCCCATATTTTCAAAAATCAACTTTTAACTGTATTTCTCAAAAATCATAATTTTTATAATATTAAAATTATAACGTTTATTTATTTAAGATGAATCAATTCCAAAAATATTTTATAAATGTATATTTCCAAAAATCACTTTAGAAATCAAAATCGTTATTTTTAAACTTCAAAAATTGGATCCGATGATGCAACACATCAATAGTCAATCATGACTTTTAAACATCATATATCATCCATGATAAACAATCAAATATCACAATATATGAAATCAAATAAATATTTGTGAGGAATACAGGTTGGATCCCTCCAACCTGTTTCCCTGCATCCACAGACTTTAGCACAATACCCATTCCACTTCGAGGTGGAATATCGCGGTATATGGGATTTTATAAAATATTATCCGCTTACTAACGGCGCAATAGGGTCTCATCCGCTATAAAAAATGCAGGAAATCAATCAACTGCAATATATACATATGCCAATATATATATATATTGCTATATATATAATATAATACCAATTCCACTTCAAGGTGGAATATCGCGGTATATGTGTGTAATAAATAACCTCCGCTTACTAACGGCATGTAGGGTCTATTCACATCCAATATATATATATATATATATATATAATAATCATCATTCAAGCATTCAATCAACATAGTAAATCAATTTTAAATCTAACTATTTAAAATTTAAATAAACAATAAAATTCTTTTTGAGTGAGAAGTTCTCACCTTTGCTATTATTAGCAATCCATTATCCATCTTGACTTGATTTTCTTGATTTATACCTTGTATAAATATTTACACAATTTATTAATATTCGAAATAAATCGAATAATAAATTTTCATTTGATTTAACTAGTTTATAATTAAATTTGGGCTTAATCACTCATTTTACTTAAAATTGATATCTTTAAATCAATTTTTTTATTTATAAATTTGTTTGACTAGAAATTTAAATTTCTTTTAATAAACTTTCTTAACTAACTATTTATTTAAATTAATTTTCCTTTTGAAAATAATCATAACTAGAAATTTCCCATTGAACTTAATTTCCTTTTTATAAATTCTAACTCAACTAATTTTTTTCTTAAATAAAATTATTTTCCTTTGTTTAATAAATTTATTTTAACTAAAATTTTACTTTAAACTAATATCTTTAAATCAATTCCTTTTAATAAATTATAAAAATTAAGTTTTAATCTAAATTTCCTTTAAAAATTTATTTAACTAATTTTCCTTTTTAATAAATTATTTTAACCAAAATAATTTATATATTTCAAAAATCTAATTTTTAACAACTTCTTAACATTTAAACTAACTTCTATTTGATATTTAAATTAACCAACTACTTTATAAATATTCGAAAAATTCAAATCACCAATTATCGTTTAATAGATTTAATTAACTAATTATTTTATCAACCTAGTAAAGCAAATCTTATATTTTTTTTTCTTTTCAACTGCATATAGGTAAAAATCAAATTTTCATATAAACTTAAACATTTAAATTAACTAGTGATTTTATTTTAAAACCAATTCGTTTAATTTTAAACAGATTCTTTTTAACCATTTCTAAGATAAATTATACAAGTAAATTAATCAAACTTATTTCCACATTTATTTCCTTTTATACATTTCTTCCCAAAAATAATAATATTTTCTTTTGATAAGTCATTTTATCAAATAAGTAAAATTTTCTAACTAATTTTCTTTTACAAATTATTTTTAGTTATTAAAATAGATTTCTAAATAAGCTAATACTTTTAATTTTTAACAAATTCCTTTTTAATAAATATCTTTTAGTAACTAAAAAAACAATTTAAATTAACCAATGTTTTTAATTTAAACTAAATTTTCTTTTCCTTTATTCCAAACTGCTTTCAAATAATAATAAAATACTTTTACAGATTTTTATTTTAAACTAAAAATTAAAAATTGAAACTGATTTTCTTTAATTAAATTTGTTTTAACTAAAGGTTACAATTTTAAAACTAAATCCCTTTTTAATAATTTAAACTAATGACTTCATTAATTATTTAGTTTAAAATCAAATTTCCTCTAAATAAATCTTTCACTTAATAAATTGAATTTCCATTTGATAAATATACTTAACAAAATATTAAATTTCTTTTAAATAATTTATTTATCCAATAAATCAAATTCCTAACAAATCTGTCTAGTTCAATTTAAACTTCAACTAAATTTATTTTAAACAAATTTATTTAACTACAATTTAATTTCCCTTTTAAATCAAATTTATTTAACCAAGATTTTATTTTAACTAACAAATTCCTTTTTATTCTTAAAACAATTTCTCCTTTAATAATTTTTTTTTTCTTAACTACAATTTTAGTTAATTTTTTTTTTTTGTAATCATTTCTAAGAATAAATTAAACAAGTAAGTTATCACCAATTTACTTACTGTAATTTTTCAGATCCTATACATCTATATTTAATTTTTTTTTTTTAAATACTGCATAATAATCTCTGGAAAAGGAAAAAGAAAAAAATAAAATTAATACAAATTCGTACCTCACTGCAATCGACTACAACCATCACCAAAGTTCACGGTCATCTCACCCAAACGTACGCGCAACCACGGCTATCTCCTCGAGTCGCGTGCACGAACCCCCATCCTGTTGCTCGAACTCGAGCCTGACGTCTCGTTCGTGTGAATTTTGAAAGAGAAAGGGGGTGATGGGTTCGGCATATATAAAAAGAAATGGAGGCATGGTTATCACGATTTTAGGCGTGATTCTTGCCGTGAATTTAGGCGTGAATTTTTTTTTTTTTTTTTTTGGGGAAAGTAACGTGTGTGCTTTGACAAAAAATAAAAATAAAAATTCAAATTGAATTCGATTAAATTCCAATGCGTTTACGCGTCGTGTGATCACATAACAGCTCCGAAAAATACGAAATTTGAAATCCGAGAATAATTCAATATTACGGACCCAATGGAACTGGTTTCGTCGAATTCCGAGACTGTGCCTCGGACGGCTATTTTTAAATATCGATTCAAACGATTTAATTTCAAAACTGAACAAATCTCTTTCAAATTAAATTCTGAAGCTTCTATTATCTTTAGTATTATCAATATGAATTTTTCAAGCCTTTGAAATATTTTTAATCGGCTCTTTTTGAAGATTCAAATTATTATTCAACTTTCTATAGATTAAATTCAAAAATCTAATCGCCATATTCATTCTGATAATTTGAAATTCAAGTCAAACCATCATTCAAATATTTAAAATTAATTAAATATTTCCAAATTAAATTGTTTAAAATTCTGGGTCGTTACAATCTTCCCTCCTTAAAAGAATTTCGTCCCGAAATTACAAGTTAAGAAGAATGCCCTTATCCCGTCTATTATTTTTCACAATCCAAATAGTTTTATCAACTTACTAACCTAAATCTTTTTACTAGAGATTCACTATCATTTCAACTAGCTTTCCAATTCCAATTATAAGTTTCAACCAACATTGTTTTTCTAACAATTCAAATTTAAATTCAAATTCAAATTTCAAACTTTCAAAATTTTCTCAAAAATTTTCTAACACCCTAAATTTTCGAAAAATTTCGCCAGCGTCTCCTTTGCTCGGCTAGCTCGGTACGACTACAAAATGGCACCACGGCCCCTCAGAATCAAAAAGAAAAGAGAAAGCCAAGTGGCTAGAGAAGAAAATCATCAAATTTCATACTGAAATTGAAATACGTACCTTTTTGTTGAGCAATTCTATTTTATCTTTGAAATCAAAATCTCAATTCCTTTATATACCTGTATATCCTGCTAACAGTAGCATCCAAAATATCCAATTCCAACATTCAAACCATTTTGCCAATTCTATTACAAAATTTCCAATATATGTCTTTTACATTTTTACTTCAGTATTGAAGTTACATATCTATTTCATTCAATTTAACATTCCAATTCCATTTGAATTCAATTTTTCAATTCAATTCACAATTTCAATTCTATTTATTGAATTCTATCGATTAACTTTCATTTACTAATTCATATTTCTACTTTAAATTAGTTTCATTCACTAATTCATTTCAATTTCAATTTCCATATTCAATTCATCTCAAATTTACTGAATTACTAACAAAGGAAATTTCAATTTATTTCTTTTACTTACTTGAATTTATATACAAATTCAAATCTATCTTCAAATTTAGCTCACGACTAAACTTTAATTTAACAATTTAAATTCTAATTCATTAGTCTAAGAATTAATAATTTATCAAGTTAGTTTACTTGATTCAATCCATTTTATTTTATTATTTAATTCCATATAATAATGATATTAACAACCATGCAACCATATACTATAATAATTCATAGAAAATCATTTCCTTTCCATACAAAAATAGTTTTGGGCAAAATTATCTTATTTACCCGATTCAAAAACAATTTTATATTCACTAACAAATACGCGCTCATATCTATTATTACACTCAAACTCATTCTAGAGTACTGCTGACTCTATCTCTAATGAGTAATACCCAACAGAACCATGGTTGTCGCTTAACCATATGCTCTGATACCAAATGTAACGTCTCGAAAATTTTCAACTTTCGAAAATTCAACATCGATACTCACTTTATCGACTGCCGAGAAATCGAAGGCCGAAAAACCGAAATGTTATGGGTTTTAAGAAAGAGAAAAGAAAAGAAGAAGAGATAAGAAGGTAGAAAATAGAGAGAAAGGAAAATAGAAAATAGAACGGAACTGAAAACAACAGAACAATATCAGAATCTCACAATTCGCAGCCGAACAACATATAATAGATAAATGAATAATCTTTAAACAAAGAACTATATCAGTTATTACATTACATCACATTTCATTACATCAGAGTGTACAACATCTAACAATGCAGCGGAAAAAGAACTACTATATAAACTAGTAATACGCCATGCCATCCAGCTTGCCTCCTGCAACTCCAGAATATCCAGAATATCCTGATAAACCTTAAACTCCTGACTGCCCGTGTAGAAATTGGTGGGCACCCAGAGTTTAGGAAGGAAAACAATAAACTCCGAGTCAGTCATGTGACTGGTGTGAGAACTCAAAACAGTTTATTTATCTTTAAAATCAAAATAAAAGGATATTTTCAAAGTCAATTCGCAATGCTTTTAAAAATGAGACTACCATAAGACCTCCCGCCACACACACAATGCAAACGCAGACTTGGGGAAGATTTCTTCTTATGTTAGTCAAAGATGCTTGATACGCATTAAAAAGAACATTTGATATTATTATTAGTGCATAGTGTAGAAAATATTTTGAAAGTAGAATATAAATCTTAGCCAGCATAGGTACCATTATATTATGCTTACTATAGCTACCATTTTAAATGGCAGGTTCTACAACTAAAACCGTACAAGTCTCGTATTGTTTCTTTGGATTTCCAACGAATGATCAGGCCAAGGAACTTCCCATTGCCACATGAGAATGCCTCTGGATGGACATCCCCGAGAACCAAACCGGATCTCTACCAACACAAGGCCGGGTTACCCCTAACTGAGTAACAACTGACCGAATATGCCATCCCCCGGTCCTTTGGGACCTTTCACCGAGCGCTCGCAATCAATTCACACAATCATAAAGTGTTTTCAACATGAGTAAGTATCTGGGCTCCATACCATGATACCACCCTTTTCCAGAAGGAAATGCACATATCCTAAAGGGCGCTACCCCTCATAACCTTGCCGCATCTTTCCTGTTTTGACCATTCCAGGGTGTGAGGTTCGACGAAGTCACGTCCACAAAAACATACTTTATACAAAAGCCATTCTTTGGGTCAAACAAATGATCATAGAAATGATCACTAGGATAGACGATCCAATAAAAGATCCTATCACAAATAATCAACACAATGATCATTTCACAGCAACACTCAGCATGTCACATTACCAAATTGGGAATATATCGCTGATAACTTCAACTATATAACCTCTGAGCTCATACGTCTCAGAGAAGGGTGTTAAGCTAAGAGAATAAATTCTCCGCCACCAACAGAAATATATTTGAAAGAAATCGGCTTTATATCTCAATTTGTAATGTCAGACATACAATCCATACAAGTCTGTTCCGGGCTCGAACAGAACCGAAGGCACTTACAAAGAAGTCCTTGCAATCCGAATAATCTCTAATCACGTTCGGATTTCCCATCACATATGGAGATCTCAATACCGGGGATCAGCCAGTGCAGAGACAATCAACAAGAAACCCTTACGTTTTCAAAAATATCCGGTCTTCAACACCGATCTTCGAATGCAATTCATAACGACGTATCACATATTCGGAATGGGTTATACGACCCCAAGGTCCTTTCCCGGTTAACCCGAATAGTGAGCGCTTATTTTAAAAAAAATAAGTGTGGCATTCAAATTCAAGCAAATCACAACAAATACCTATTTAAAGGTAAATATTGACAGTCTGTTATTGAACTATCAATAGATATGCCAACATCACCAGATTCCAAATAATTTTCCAAATTATTTATTTCCCAAAAATATCTTTATAAGATATACATTCTCCATTCTTTAAAAATAAATCAATATTTATTTTTAAACTCATTTTCCAAATTTCATTTATAAATTCTATATTGAATTTACATTTCCAAAAATATTTATGAATATACGATTTCCATTCGTTTTCAAATATTCATTTTCAATTTATCTTCAAAAAGATAAATTCAAAATATTCACTTAATATTGGAAAAACATTTCCATACTTATTTATTTATAAGTAATTCACAAGCCTTTTTATTTTCTATACTTAGAAAATATTTAATATACTCTAATCGAAATTAAGTATATATTTCATTCTTTAAGGAAATCATTCACTTAACCATATTTATTTGGGCCAAAACGAATGTTGCGTAAAACATCGTTACGACAACCCAAAATCACTAGTATAGGGATTCGAAATTAAAATAGATATATAAATCCCAATACTATACAAAACATTTCCTTTCGGAAATCATTTATTATAACAACAGTGTTATAATCTACCATTTCCTTCTATTTCTCGAAAACATCTATTTCAACAATGAATGTTGAAATCTATGGTTTCGAATCTCAATACATTTTAAAACATCTTTAGATCGTTTTAAATTCTATTTAAAACATCACATTCAAAACCATTTCTTTAACTTATTATTCACTATTCAAAAACGTGAATATACCTTGTTAATAAATTTCATCCCTTCTATTCATTTTATTTTAAAGAATTATTCACTGTCTAAAACATGAATATAACTCCATAAATAAATTACACAATTCACTTATCAAAATAAGCCGTTGCGGATTTATAAGACAATGTTTATAAATTCCATTTCTATTTATTTTACAACCACTTCCTTTTATAAATTTCCTTTATAAATCTATTCAATTTCATATCTCAATGATATACTAAAATTTCATATTATAAGTTAAATACTTATAATTTATTTGTTTACAAAATCGTTCCTTTAAACTTCATAATTATAAATCTTATAACTTATAAGATTCATTTATTTATCCACATCTATTCCCTAAATAACTTTATAAGTTTTATTTATAAAATTCTATTTATAACTTCACCGTTATAATTCTATAAATTTCATTCATTTATGAAATTCATTCACAATTCATTCTAACACTTATAAAAGCTCGTTTTATAATTCAAGATATTCTGAATTTATAAATATCAATTTATAAATCTTTTAATATAAATCAATTTATATTACTATTTTAAAACGTCTTTAAACTCATTTATAATTTCACCATTTTGATTTATAAAATATTCAAATTTCCATTTATAACTTTACCGTTATAATCCTATAGATTTCATTCCTTTATGGAATTCATTTACAAATTATTCTCACTTATAAAAGCTCGTTTTATAATTCAAGATATTCTAAATTTATAAATATCAATTTATAAATCTTTTATATGGATCAATTTATATTATTCTTTTAAAAACGTCTTTGAACTCCTTTATAATTCATCATTTTGATTTGTAAAATAATCAAACTTCATAAATCCTATTTTTAAACTTTTTATAATAAATTCAGAAATCCCAGTTTAAACTATTTTATAAAATCACTAATCCCATATTTTCAAAAATCAACTTTTAACTGTATTTCTCAAAAATCATAATTTTTATAATATTAAAATTATAACGTTTATTTATTTAAGATGAATCAATTCCAAAAATATTTTATAAACGTATATTTCCAAAAATCACTTTAGAAATCAAAATCGTTATTTTCAAACTTCAAAAATTGGATCCGATGATGCAACACATCAATAGTCAATCATGACTTTTAAACATCATATATCATCCATGATAAACAATCAAATATCACAATATATGAAATCAAATAAATATTTGTGAGGATTCCAGTTGGATCCCTCCAACCTGTTTCCCTGCATCCACAAGCATTAGCACAATACCCATTCCACTTCGAGGTGGAATATCGCGGTATATGGGATTTTATAAAATATTATCCGCTTACTAACGGCACAATAGGGTCTCATCCGCTATAAAAAATGCGGGAAATCAATCAACTACAATGTATAAATATGCCAATATATATATATTGCTATATATATAATATAATACCAATTCCACTTCAAGGTGGAATATCGCGGTATATGTGTGTAATAAATAACCTCCGCTTACTAACGGCGTGTAGGGTCTATTCACATCCAATATATATATATATATATAACAATCATCATTCAAGCATTCAATCAACACAGTAAATCAATTTTAAATCTAACTATTTAAAATTTAAATAAACAATAAAATTCCTTTTGAGTGAGAAGTTCTCACCTTTGCTTTTATTAGCAATCCATTATCCATCTTGACTTGATTTTCTTGATTTATACCTTGTATAAATATTTACACAATTTATTAATATTCGAAATAAATCGAATAATAAATTTTCATTTGATTTAACTAGTTTATAATTAAATTTGGGCTTAATCACTCATTTTACTTAAAATTGATATCTTTAAATCAATTTTTTTATTTATAAATTTGTTTGACTAGAAATTTAAATTTCTTTTAATAAACTTTCTTAACTAACTATTTATTTAAATTAATTTTCCTTTTGAAAATAATCATAACTAGAAATTTCCCATTGAACTTAATTTCCTTTTTATAAATTCTAACTCAACTAATTTTTTTCTTAAATAAAATTATTTTCCTTTGTTTAATAAATTTATTTTAACTAAAATTTTACTTTAAACTAATATCTTTAAATCAATTCCTTTTAATAAATTATAAAAATTAAGTTTTAATCTAAGTTTCCTTTAAAAATTTATTTAACTAATTTTCCTTTTTAATAAATTATTTTAACTAAAATAATTTATATATTTCAAAAATCTAATTTTTAACAACTTCTTAACATTTAAACTAACTTCTATTTGATATTTAAATTAACCAACTACTTTATAAATATTCGAAAAATTCAAATCACCAATTATCGTTTAATAAATTAAATTAACTAATTATTTTATCAACCTAGTAAAGCAAATCTTATATTTTTTTTCTTTTCAACTGCATATAGGTAAAAATCAAATTTTCATATAAACTTAAACATTTAAATTAACTAGTGATTTTATTTTAAAACCAATTCGTTTAATTTTAAACAGATTCTTTTTAACCATTTCTAAGATAAATTATACAAGTAAATTAATCAAACTTATTTCCACATTTATTTCCTTTTATACATTTCTTCCCAAAAATAATAATATTTTCTTTTGATAAGTCATTTTATCAAATAAGTAAAATTTTCTAACTAATTTTCTTTTACAAATTATTTTTAGTTATTAAAATAGATTTCTAAATAAGCTAATACTTCTAATTTTTAACAAATTCCTTTTTAATAAATATCTTTTAGGAACTAAAAAAACAATTTAAATTAACCAATGTTTTTAATTTAAACTAAATTTTCTTTTCCTTTATTCCAAACTGCTTTCAAATAATAATAAAATACTTTTACAGATTTTTATTTTAAACTAAAAATTAAAAATTGAAACTGATTTTCTTTAATTAAATTTGTTTTAACTAAAGGTTACAATTTTAAAACTAAATCCCTTTTTAATAATTTAAACTAATGACTTCATTAATTATTTAGTTTAAAATCAAATTTCCTCTAAATAAATCTTTCACTTAATAAATTGAATTTCCATTTGATAAATATACTTAACAAAATATTAAATTTCTTTTAAATAATTTATTTATCCAATAAATCAAATTCCTAACAAATCTGTCTAGTTCAATTTAAACTTCAACTAAATTTATTTTAAACAAATTTATTTAACTACAATTTAATTTCCCTTTTAAATCAAATTTATTTAACGAAGATTTTATTTTAACTAACAAATTCCTTTTTATTCTTAAAACAATTTCTCCTTTAATAATTTTTTTTTCTTAACTACAATTTTAGTTAATTTTTTTTTTTTTTTTTGTAATCATTTCTAAGAATAAATTAAACAAGTAAGTTATCACCAATTTACTTACTGTAATTTTTCAGATCCTATACATCTATATTTAATTTTTTTTTTTTTAAATACTGCATAATAATCTCTGGAAAAGGAAAAAGAAAAAAATAAAATTAATACAAATTCGTACCTCACTGCAATCGACTACAACCATCACCAAAGTTCACGGTCATCTCACCCAAACGTACGCGCAACCACGGCTATCTCCTCGAGTCGCGTGCACGAACCCCCATCCTGTTGCTCGAACTCGAGCCTGACGTCTCGTTCGTGTGAATTTTGAAAGAGAAAGGGGGTGATGGGTTCGGCATATATAAAAAGAAATGGAGGCATGGTTATCACGATTTTAGGCGTGATTCTTGCCGTGAATTTAGGCGTGATTTTTTTTTTTTTTTTTTTTTTTGGGAAAGTAACGTGTGTGCTTTGACAAAAAATAAAAATAAAAATTCAAATTGAATTCGATTAAATTCCAATGCGTTTACGCGTCGTGTGATCACATAACAGCTCCGAAAAATACGAAATTTGAAATCCGAGAATAATTCAATATTACGGACCCAATGGAACTGGTTTCGTCGAATTCCGAGACTGTGCCTCGGACGGCTATTTTTAAATATCGATTCAAACGATTTAATTTCAGAACTGAACAAATCTCTTTCAAATTAAATTCTGAAGCTTCTATTATCTTTAGTATTATCAATATGAATTTTTCAAGCCTTTGAAATATTTTTAATCGGCTTAAAATTGAAGATTCAAATTATTATTCAACTTTCTATAGATTAAATTCAAAAATCTAATCGCCATATTCATTCTGATAATTTGAAATTCAAGTCAAACCATCATTCAAATATTTAAAATTAATTAAATATTTCCAAATTAAATTGTTTAAAATTCTGGGTCGTTACAGTCCCAAGAAATGAATGTACAAATCAAGTTTTATAAATAAAGGAATTGAAAAGAAGAATCTTATGAAGACTAGTTCGAGTGGCTCGGAAGTAACTAAAAATGGGCAGAAGATATGTTCGGATTGTAAACACCTCTCTTAAGTATTACCCTTCTGCTCAAGGGGATATATGATACTATTAGTAGTACCCAGTACCTTGGTATCGATTTAGAGTTACTAGATCTATAAAAATATTTAAGTTAATGGATAATGTGAGTCATCAATTTATAAATTGGTTAGTAATTAAAAACATCTTTATAAAAGTGTTAAACCAAAGATAATTTGGATCACTAATTGATAAAATAAAATGGAATTTTAGGCAATGGACAGTCGTAAATTTCTGAATCACACCTAACTCGGAACTAAGAAAATTTGAAAATATAAAAGATAATTAAGTGTGAAATGTTTTGAGTAAATAAAATTATATAACTGTAATTTATGAATGCGATTTATGTACAAAAAGAATTTAAAAGCCGAGAATATGAAATTTAAATCCTACTAATTTTGAAAATTGTTCTTCAAAATTGAGAAAATAATAATAGTATTATTTGGGAGTATTTTTAAATAAAAATATAAGAGATAAGTTTTATAACTTATGAATTTGAGATGATAGTAAATTACAACAAGTTTTAAATTTGTGAAGCACCCAGATGTAAGTAAAACCAATCTAAAATTTTGGATTTATATATATACTCTTAGGATGTAATGGAGTATTATACAAATATAGACTTAAGTCGTGAATTATTCATATACTTAAGGAATGTTGTAAGAGGTAATTCAATAAAGGATTTAGTATGAATTGAATGGTTATGAAACTTAAAGAGGTTGATTAAATCAAAGTTGTGTTTTATAACTATTTATAAACTTAAGAAATAGTTTTACAAAATGGTTCATAAATTGATAGATATATAAAATTGATTGTTATTTGGTATAGTTTAGAAAACCAATTAAAATAAACATGTAAGTTATACAAAGATCATTCTACTCGTGTAACTATTAGACCTAAGATTCGAGTATAGAACTCTGAGGTATTTACACCAATTCATAAAAGGATTTATCATTCGATTTTGACAGCGAACATCGCTAAGGGTTTGTGGTGGATACTTAGGTTTTCTATCATATTCAGAGCGATGCAAGCAAAACTAAAATTTGATCGGAAAGCCTGATTGGAGTTCGCACTAGAGGATCAAGGGACCAATACTAGTTCGGAAGTAAATGTTGTATATTCGAATAGTAGATCGAATCAGATATTGCAAACATAAATCTATATACCTTATACAAGTGTAAGTTTAAAAATAAATATTTTGGGTAAACACCTTTATGTTCAGCGTTGCAATTTCGGGGATGAAATTCTTTTAAGGAGAGGAGTTTGTACCGACAGTAGATTTATCAATTAGATAAATTATATTTATTTTTAAAATATTCAAATATAAGGTTTTGAACGTAGATTATGATGTCTTGAATAATAAATAATGATGGTAATCTTATTTTGAATAAGTATTTACCAAAGTATATACTTTGTAAAAATATCGATAAAATGACCAAAACCGTTTTATCAATAAATAGGTCTATAATTATTAGGAGTCGCGCATAGAGCTATATATATACAGTTATTTATGCATTTAAACAATAATATAAATAACATTATTTATTTTATTTTTGGAATAAAATGTACTGATGACATCATCAGTAATGGCAACATATTTAATAATTGATTTATGAATTTAAATTGAGATTTAATAATTATTCAAATAATTTTTTTTTTAAATGATAATAATTCACTTTAATTAGTTATGTGGTGATGGTAGATCATTTATAATAATTGTATAAAGATATATACTTGATTTGGAAATATAAGAAAATTTGTATCGCTTTATCGATATAATAGCACTTTTTTAACCAATTGTTTAATATTAATTAATGTGGTTTTATAACTCAAATGTGATCATTTTAATTAATTGAAAAAGATAAGAAATTTGCTATCATTTTTTTTTACATTTACACGCAATTTAATAAATAAGTGAAAATGTGACGAGAAATCAGCTTCTCGATTTTCAACGGTTAATGAAGGAAAGTTGTCCAAAGTTATTATAATCTTGTTTATATGTCTTGTGAACATATCTAACATTCACTGCATACCCTATTATAAACATGAACACATATATACATACAAGTATACATACATACATATATATATTAGAAAATACAGAGGATATTTTTCTACACCTTAACAATTAAATAAATCCAAAGTCAAACCCTCACACACTAAGTACAAGCAAATGGGTACACACACATGGAGGGGTACACGGTCGAAATAGATGAGGTATGAGGGAAGTAGGGTGGTGATGAAATGGTGATGTAATTGTGTGGAAACATCATGATGTTTTCCCTCCACTTTTTTCCTATAAATACCCACTATTCCCTTTATAATTTTACACGTAATTCTATTCTTCTTCTTATTGAAGCTCAATAATGGCTTTTAATTCATAGAAAATAATGTAGCAAAGCTATGGTAAATTATTCCAAAATAAAGTAAAATATATACACATGTATATATCATGTCGATCCACTTCAAAACCAAGTGAAACTCCTTCTCTCTACCTTTCAATCTCATGGTCACCACCTCCTACCACCAAGGCTGAGCACATCTCCACTTCCTTGCTAAGGCCATGGCTTTCTAAAGGTCTTGGGCTTGATTCCATAAGCTTTGATTCGATCATAGCGAAGCTATAGTCCATTTTCCAAAGTTTAATATCCAATATGGCAGAGAAAATATATATACACACACACACAGATATATATACGTACATACACACACACACGGATATATATACATACACACACACACATATACATATATACATATATATATATATACATATATACATATATATGATAATAATGATGTGATATTATTGCTATTGATGTTTACTATGTTTTGATCATAATGTTTGGTTGTTTTAATACAGTTGATTAATTATTTAAACAAGTCACGTTGAATACACGTTAATATTACATAAGGAAATCACTTTTCGAATCAAGTTATAAAAGTGATATTGAATCATTACCCATTGAAATGATCTGAAATGGTTTATAAATGTTTTATAAATACTAAAACTTAAATTGGTGAAGTTTTGATAAGTTATGAAAATTGAGTCAAAAATAGGCGCGTTGTGTAATAGCAGTTTGCGATTTAGCACCGTGGAAAGTTGAGTCCATTTATACGATGGACTCAGAGTCAGAATTCTTTATAATAAAAAATTTACGAAATCTTATAACCATAGCTTTCAAATAGAAGAAAAAGATAGAGATTTTATTTTATAGATTTTGAAATATGAGCAAAACAAGTTTTCAAAATAGTCATAGTTTGGCAGTTCAAGAAATCAAGGCGACAAATTCTTTAAAATGATATTTTAAATTCCGTAAAAATATGGGATAAATTCTATAAATGTTTTAAAAGATATTTGGGCTATAAAAACGAATTTCCAAGTAATCAAAAAGTTGTTTTAATCAATTAAGCTTAAAAGCACTTGTGACGACCCGATATTTTTAACAGTTTAAATTAGAATAATAAATTGATTTTAAATATTTAAACGTTAATTGTAAACTTGACTCCCGAATATTAATATTTACTTAATAATTAAATTATTGAGTTATATAATTTGAAATTGGGTAAAATATTGAATATAGAATTTTAAGCCTGTTAATAACAATTTGAAGGCTTATAAAATTTATAATGATAGGACTGAAGATAATAGAATGGTTGGAATCTAATTTAAAGGTGACTTGTCAGTTTTAATAATATATCGTGTAAATCGATAGTTTACAATATACTATCTACACCATCTCTATTTTATTTATATTTATGTATGCTTTTAAATAATAAAAAAGGTATAAGTATGTATACATTTATAAGTATAGGATAAGTGGCTGACATGGTGAAGACAAGTGGCATAATATGGACCATACACTTATCTTAAGATGAAATAGAATTATGACACATATATCACTTTGGTGTACACTTCTAGAACACCTTAAATGATTACTAAATAAGGTATGTGTCATGAAATAAAGCTTGCATAAAATAATGAAGGACATGTGTCACAAGATTTAATAAAGTAGTGACACATAACCCCATTAGGTGTCCATGTGTAGAAACATCTTAAGACATCTAAGTAGGCATGTGTCAACATTCTAAAGCTTGTGCAAAGAGAAGTAGACAAGTGTCCAAAACTAAAATTACCAAACTAGCCTTGAAAATTACTATATAAAGGGTGGAAATGTTCACTTATTTTTCTTTCTTTCACAAAATAAAAACAAAAGTAAGATAAAGTGAAAAAGCTTGGAGAAAGCTAAGGAAAAAGAGTCAAGGCAAATACACAATTTTAAGGTGAGAAAACCTATTTAAATTTCTAGTATTCATGTTATTCTTGAAGAGATGATAGTTGTAAGTAAAAGTGACTCGGTTCTATCAAAAACGCAGCTTAGTAATTTGACTATAACTTTCTCAATCCTTTATGAAATTTTGATTTGTTGGATGTTATGGAAAGATTATTTCATGTGCTACAACTTTGATGTTTTGTGTTTTCTGTAATTTGGATGTTAGCTATGTCAAAATTGAAATTTTCTACTGTAATCCCGAGAGCAAAACCAATATTAGCTCTGTGCTTAAGGCTGAAACTAAATTGGCCATAACTTCTTCGTTCCTCGACCGATTTCGATAAATCTAAATGCTGCAGAAAGCTTAAACTTTGTTCTAAAACTTTTATGTTTTGAGTTTTCAAAAAGTTCGATGTTATCTTGGCCAAAATTATAATTGTTTATCGCTGTCCCGAGGCAAAATGACAGAAGTTATGAAATTCAAATCTCAGAATTGTTTTATCCATAACTTTTACAATTCTTATCGGAATTCGGTAATATTTAATGTTTCGGAAAGCATAGAAACTAAGCTACAACTTTTGGTTTATTAATTTTGCCTGTTTGCGAAGTTTTCTATGCTAAAATTGCAATTGTTGGTCGCTGTCCTGCAAATGCATAAGTTCAGGCTAAGCTTAATGTTTTTAGTAAAATGGTCGTAACTTTTGAACCGTTGATCCAAATTTGATGATCTTGGTCATTATGGAAAGCTAACGGAAATGCCTATAACTTTTATTTATATCATTTTCTGAAATTCGTTGATTAAGATGTTGAAAAACCTCTTGCAAACTCGCTGTCCTGTTGTTGTAGAGTACTCTGTGTCTTGTCAAACCTGAGCTAGTATTTTGTGCATAACTTTTGCGTTTCTTATCCAAATCCTATAATTTTTAAAGTTTTGGAAATTGCAGGAAGAATGTGATAACTTTCGTTTGTATCACTTTTTAAAATACTTAGAAGTTAAATAGTTTGTAATTAAGAATGAATTAACGAATTAACTTGTAATTAAGTGTTTAATTTAAGTTAAGAACTTAGAGAAGTACTTTAAGGATTGGTTAACGAATATAGCTAATGAAAGATCAATGATTAAAGGCTATTAAATGATTCATTGATGTGATTAATTTAAGGTAATTAATTTTATTAATTAATTAAGGGTAATCAATTGTGAAATTTGAAAGGTGTAATTACTTAATGTAATTTATAAAGTAAGGTTACTTAGTAAGGTAATTAATGATACTTGAAATTACTGGATGTAATAAATTAATGGATGGATAATAAATGGACGTAATTTAGATTTAAATTACTTGGTGAAATTGATAAGAAGGGTAAGTTCTCAGTAGAAGCAATTGAAGGAAAATTTATCAGGAGGCTAATTAGAGAAATTTAACTATCCTTTAAAACAAGTACAAAGGTGATAAATTTAAGATGGATATTTAGGAAATGATAAGTTACTGGAGTGTAACTAATTATTAGTAAGTAAGCAAGATTTCAATGATGAATATTGTGGGTTTTAATTAATATAATTAAATTAGATGTGTAATGATGTAATCAAAGCCCGATTAATTAAGATTGATTAATCCATAACAAATGACTTGTAAGAAATTAATTAACGTAAGTGATTAAGGGTTAATGTAATTGAAATAGTT
Organism: Allium cepa; assembly: GCA_030765085.1. NCBI lineage: Eukaryota > Viridiplantae > Streptophyta > Magnoliopsida > Asparagales > Amaryllidaceae > Allium > Allium cepa. Next base: position 715,210,213 of record CM060945.1, on the reverse strand, counting down.
GGGTAATTCATGAAGTAATTAAGATTTCTTCTTGATTTGGTTAAGAATAATTAATATCGAAAATTTAATTAAAAATAATTACTTGAAGGTAATGGAAGGATAATTAATCCAGGGTGATTAATCAAGATGAATTATGAGGGGATGATTGATTAATTTGTTTGGAATTAATTAATATTGAATGAAGAAATCTAAGTGATTGAGGTTTGAAATTCAATTAAAATAAATTGAATTGGTTTGTATATGATTAAGTTTTGCGTATGGATGATTGATTGGTATTGGTTGCTTTGAATGAGATGATATCTCTGATATGAAACGTTGTGTATTTCATTTGGATAACTTGGGTAAGGATGGCACGAATTTCGAAGAGACCAGAGTCGGGTATTAGTTAATACCCAAAATCACTTCGATTCTTTACAAATTGATACGTGGAATCAATAGGGTATATTGGAATGATTTTAAGTGCATTGGACCATAGAATCTAAGTTCTGGCACTAAGAAATTGATGTGTGAAATAAGTGATGTCTATAACAGCTTATGAAGTGGAAATTCATATAAGTTACCCGGGTTTATATGAGTTGTAAACTTTTGCATTCCATGTTAGTTGGGTTTACTCACGCTGGTTTCCAGCCTGACCCGGGTGTTACTTTGGTGTAATGCTCGGGTCAGACCGAGTATTACAGATTTTCAGGTAGGTACGTTCTGGAGCTCAGGAGACGAGCTGGATGGCAAGTACGTATAGAGTATTTCCGCTGCAGTATATGATTATATATCTGAGACATGATTTGTATATGATCAGTGACTGTATGTATGTGAACCTCTGATGTATTAAAGTGTAATCAACAGATAAAATATTCTTTTGTAAACTGTTATTATTTATTATATTTTATCCGCTGCGAATGTGAGATTTTGGTGTTCTGTTCTTCTTCTTCTTCTATCTCTTTCTTCTTTTCCATAACTATCTGAAATTTTCGGGTTATCGAAAATTTCGGGTCGTTACAGTTGGTAGCAGAGCTGAAGGTTAAGCGAGAACCTTGGCTCTGGTGGGAATTACTCATTGAATAGAGTCCGTAGTACTCTAGAATGAGTTGAGTATGTATATATATGAGAGCATACTTGTTATTTGCTTATAAAGATTTTTAATTATTTTATATAAAAATATATTTTGATATATATAGCAATATTTCCTTCAAATGAATATTTAGGTGATTGGTTGTTAAATTATTGGAATTAAGTAACGAAGTAATATAAAATATGACCAAATTGAAATTTATAACCAAAGTTAAAGTATAAACTATAAACTATATAACAAAATGGAATTTGAAATATAGATTGTGAATGTAATTTATAAATTGAAATAAACTTCATAAATAAATGAGGTTATAATTTGAAATAGAATTCCAGAGTAATGTTTAATATGAATTGGATGGATTGGGAATTTGGAATTTTTGGGAAATTTAAAATTCCTTTGGATTTGGAAGTGGTTTCCAAAGGTTTTGGAAAAATAATAGTATTATTTCAAAAATATTTTTGTGTTGAGTTTGAAACCTGGGAGATTTGGAATTAAAAATATTTGAAAATGTTTTTAAAGAGATAAAAGCATTGAACTCTTTCGGTAACCGAAAAATAACGTCGGTGATGACTGCAGCATTATCGATGTTTATTTTCAAGTTTCTAGAAGAGAAATTACTACCAAATTGTTTTACATTGGAATTGTTTGTGAACTGGGTTTGGTTTTGAAATTCAAAGGGGTAACTGAATTTGCCAAAGAATTTTGGGTGTAGTTGAATTCTAAGGTGCTACTGAAATTTTGGAAATTTGTTTAAACTCTGGAATCTTGATTGAAATGTTTGTGGAATAATAAAAATATATTGGCTAAATAAAATGTATAATTCAGAGTTAAAAGCAAAATGTGAATGTAATTGATTATAAATAGAAATTGTAAAATTGAAATTGTAATTAAAGATTGTACAAGTTTAAAGATCAAAAGGAATTTGATTTGAAGTTGGAAGGAAATTGAGAATCAATTCAACTTGAATTGAGATTAAATCCATTTCAATGGAAATTGAAGTTATTTAAATTGGAAGGGGTTCAATTTAAATGGAAGAGGAAACTTAAATTGAATTGATTAGGAATGAAGATTGGGGAGTGAACAGTTTTGACTCTAGACTATTTTTAATATAAACCGTTTTAATACAAACCTATTTTTCCAAGCTATACATTATATATACAACCTTTCTTTTAAAAGCCAAACTATCTTATACTTGTTTTACAATTATTTTTGAAACTGTTTAACAATTTTCTAACTATTTTATAAACCGATTACTATTTTCAACTATTAATTACTATTTTATAGCTATTTTGGAATTATTTAAAATTTCTATGACTATTTAACTATTTTCCAATTATTTTACAATTACTGAACTATTTTACAGCTATTTTACAAACTAGTAATTATTTTCCAACTACTTATCTATTTTCAAAAATAAAAATAAAATTTTCAAGCTATTTTCTAAATAAACTGGTCGGAGTTCAAACTGTTATTGGTTAAATACTCAATCGAGATAAGAATAGAGGTGATAATCCAAAGGGATTAAAGCAATTGTGAGTAAGTGAATGAAAATCAAAGTGAATGTGAATAAAAATGGAATTGATTTGGCAAATAACCAATAAAAAAAATACGTAGGGTGTACGTATGTTATTCTATTCGCATTGTGATTTGATCCAGATTCGAGCACAAAATTTCGAGATAATTATATCGATCCGAGTGAGATTTTTCACTCGATTTTCGACGGTGAAACTGGATATGGATTGTTGATTGGTTCTGGATATTCTTTATCATAGTTAGACTATGCAAGGAGAATGAAAGTTTCTGATCAAGAAACCAGATCTGTGTCCGCACTAGGAAGTCGGGTGGACGATACTAGTTCGGAAATGAAATTGTGTGATCGAGTGAGCGATCAGATTGGTATAGCGTACAGATGATATGTGTACATCGTACGGATTTGAATGAAAATGATATTGAAAGAAGTAATCAAATTTGAATATTTGATTTTGAGTAAACAAAGTTAAATATCTTTTTTTAATAAAATGAAACTCCCCTTGATGAATCTTTTGCCAGAAGAAAAGGGTTTTTGGAAATGTTTTGAAGTATAAAAGGAATTTTATACAAGTTTGAAATGATCCGAAGTTTTAAAAGATTTTATATATCTGAATATATATATATATATATATATATATATATATATATATATATATATATATATATAAAGGATCATATGAGGACTTTGGGAAAAGGTTTTGGGAACCTTTGGATTTGGATTTGGATTTGGAAAGGCTTTTGGTTTTTGGGTAAAATCAATATAAGAATTTGGAAAGCCTAGTTTGAGAATTATCGATTTTGGAATAATCGATTTTGTGTAAAGGAGCTTTGTATGAGATCATACTAGGTGTATGATTTAAAGATACTATATGTGTATAATATAAAATGTTTTGATGATGGCTCTGGGAAAAAAGGCGCTCCCTTGAAATGAACTTCTCAGGAGTACCACCGGGTGGTGCTGCCTTGAGCCCCAAGGGCGGTTCTAAAGTTGATCCTGTGAAGAGTCCGGACGAAACTAGTTCCTGGGGATTATGAGTTGAGTATACCATAGCGAAAGTCGTGTGTGTCGCTGAGAGACAAGGTCTATGTTTGATTTTATATCGGTAGACTGCGACCTATGGTATAACATAGCGAAAGTTGTGTGTGCCGCTGAGAGCCAACAGTCTGCTTTTGATTTTATATCGGCAGACTGCGACCTATGTAGGAGTGGAGAGGTTTCATTTCGACAGCGAAAATCAAAGGCCGCTGAGAGCCTGTAGTTACATGGACTTTTGCTGCGATGGCAACGTAACCCTGGGTGTAACTGTGATCTGTTGTGTGGGTTCCATGGCGTAATTGAGAGGCCGCGGAGAGCCTGCAGTTACATGGACTTTTGCTGCGATGTCAACGTAACCCTGGAATGTAACTGTGACCATGGATGGGGGTGATGATTTCCAGAGCATTCTTACCAAAGATATATCCTCTATTTTCAAAAATGTTTTCTATATTTTCAATAAATTTTTTTTCTAAAGTATTTTCACTGGGTGTTGAAAATGGGTCTGCTAAGTACTTATAGATTTTCAGTTCTACGCCTGATCAACGTATGACTGAATTTCTGTGAGAACAAGGATGGACTGTTTGAGACATCGAGTTATAAGAAATATGTTTTATAAAATATTATCCGAATTTAAAGGCATTTCTAAATTTTAATAATTAAAAGGGAAATCCAAATAGGAATTATAAAATAAGAACTCGAGAAAATTTAATGAAGTAAGTTTCTTTGTATAAAAGTTGGAAGTAAGCTAATAAATAATTATTTGATAAAGTATGTTAATAAAATTTTACTCGATTAAACAAATGGATTGTAAATTAATAATGGAGTTTGGAAATGAATTCGAATTTGTCAATAGAATTCGACTTGGATTTGATAATGAATTAAATAAGAAGAGATTTATAGAAATAAAATAGAGTTGGATTGGAAAAGTGACGGTTTGAATTACAAATGAAATTCAAACGTGATATGAATAATATTTAACGAAAGTTGCAAGTAAATTGAGAATAGCTTTGTATAAATAAAATAAATTCGCAAATGAATTAAGAAAGTGCAATATAAAATGAGTTAATGGAATTAAATAATAAATGGACGAAGTCTGATTGAATAAAAATAAAATAAAAATAAATCAAGGTTGTGATAGAAATTGGATTTGATTCCAAAAGATAAATGTCAATGACCCGACAAAAAGGGTATGTATTTAAAATTCTGTATGGAATTGGATTGGGTTTTGATGTGGCCACTTGGCATTTGTTTTCTTTTGGAATTTGGAAGCCCGTAGAGGCCTTTTGTAGTAGTACCGAGCTAGCCGCGCAAAGGAGACACTGGCAAACCTTTTCGGAAATTAGAAAAAAAAATTGAGAAAATTTCGATAACTCAAAATTGGTTTTAAATTGAAATTTAAAGGATTGAGCAAAAGGGTATTGCGTGAAAACTATAGAAGGTTTTAGGAAGTTGGTTAAGGTTAAGTGTCTTTAATAAAAGATAATTGGTAGAATGTTGAATTGTGGGTTTTGGTAAAAGTAAACGGGTTTTGAACCATTCATCCTAACTATAAATTTCAGGGACGAAATTCTTTTAAGGGGGGAGGAATGTGACGACCCGATATTTTTAACAGTTTAAATTAGAATAATAAATTGATTTTAAATATTTAAACGTTAATTGTAAACTTGACTCCCGAATATTAATATTTACTTGATAATTAAATTATTGAGTTATATAATTTGAAATTGGGTAAAATATTGAATATAGAATTTTAAGCCTGTTAATAACAATTTGAAGGCTTATAAAATTTATAATGATAGGACTGAAGATAATAGAATGGTTGGAATCTAATTTAAAGATGATTTGTCAGTTTTAATAATATATCGTGTAAATCGATAGTTTACAATATACTATCTACACCATCTCTATTTTATTTATATTTATGTATGCTTTTAAATAATAAAAAAGGTATAAGTATGTATACATTTATAAGTATAGGATAAGTGACATGACATGGTGAAGACAAGTGGCATAATATGGACCATACACTTATCTTAAGATGAAATAGAATTATGACACATATATCACTTTGGTGTACACTTCTAGAACACCTTAAATGATTACTAAATAAGGTATGTGTCATGAAATAAAGCTTGCATAAAAAAAAGAAGGACATGTGTCACAGGTTTAATAAAGTAGTGACACATAACCCCATTAGGTGTCCATGTGTAGAAACATCTTAAGACACCTAAGTAGGCATGTGTCAACATTCTAAAGCTTGTGCAAAGAGAAGTAGACAAGTGTCCAAAACTAAAATTACCAAACTAGCATTGAAAATTACTATATAAAGGGTGGAAATGTTCACTTATTTTTCTTTGTTTCACAAAATAAAAACAAAAGTAAGATAAAGTGAAAAAGCTTGGAGAAAGCTAAGGAAAAAGAGTCAAGGCAAATACACAATTTTAAGGTGAGAAAACCTATTTAAACTTCTAGCATTCATGTTATTCTTGAAGAGATGATAGTTGTAAGTAAAAGTGACTCGGTTCTATCAAAAACACAGCTTAGTAATTTGACCATAACTTTCTCAATCCTTTATGAAATTTGATTTGTTGGATGTTCTAGAAATATTATTTCATGTGCTACAACTTTGATGTTTTGTGTTTTCTGTAATTTGGATGTTAGCTATGTCAAAATTGAAATTTTCTACTGTAATCCCGAGAGCAAAACCAATATTAGCTCTGTGCTTAAGGCTGAAACTAAATTGGCCATAACTTCTTCGTTCCTCAACCGATTTCGATAAATTTAAATGCTGCAGAAAGCTTAGACTTTGTTATAAAACTTTTATGTTTTGATTTTTCAAAAATTTCGATGTTATCTTGGCCAAAATTATAATTGTTTATCGCTGTCCCGAGGCAAAATGACAGAAGTTATGAAATTCAAATCTAAGAATTGTTTTATCCATAACTTTTACAATTCTTATCGGAATTCGGTAATATTTAATGTTTCGAAAAGCATAGAAACTAAGCTACAACTTTTGCTATATTCATTTTGCTTGTTTGCGACGTTTTCTATGCTAAAATTGCAATTGTTGGTCGCTGTCCTGCAAATGCATAAGTTCAGGCTAAGCTTAATGTTTTTAGTAAAATGGTCGTAACTTTTGAACCGTTGATCCAAATTTGATGATCTTGGTCATTCTGGAAATCTAACGAAAATGCCTATAACTTTTATTTATATCATTTTCTGTAATTCGTTGATTAAGATGTTGAAAAACCTCTTGCAAATCGCTGTCCTGTTGTTGTAGAGTACCCCGTGTCTTGTCAAACCTAAGCTAGTATTTTGTGCATAACTTTTGCGTTTCTTATCCAAATCCTATAATTTTTAAAGTTTTGGAAACTGCAGGAAGAATGTGATAACTTTCATTTGTATCACTTTTTAAAATACTTAGAAGTTAAATAGTTGTAATTAAGAATGTATTAACGAATTAACTTGTAATTAAGTGTTTAATTTAAGTTAAGAACTTAGAGAAGTACTTTAAGAATTGGTTAACGAATATAGCTAATGAAAGATCAATGATTAAAGGCTATTAAATGATTCATTGATGTGATTAATTTAAGGTAATTAATTTTATTAATTAATTAAGGGTAATCAATTGTGAAATTTGAAAGGTATAATTACTTAATGTAATTTATAAAGTAAGGTAATTAGTGATACTTGAAATTACTGGACGTAATAAATTAATGGATGGATAATAAATGGAAGTAATTTAGATTTAAATTACTTGGTGAAATTGATAAGAAGGGTAAGTTCTCAGTAGAAGCAATTGAAGGAAAATTTATCAGGAGGCTAATTAGAGAAATTTAACTATCCTTTAAAACAAGTACAAAGGTGATAAATTTAAGATGGATATTTAGGAAATGATAAGTTACTGGAGTGTAACTAATTATTAGTAAGTAAGCAAGATTTCAATGATGAATATTGTGGGTTTTAATTAATATAATTAAATTAGATGTGTAATGATGTAATCAAAGCCCGATTAATTAAGATTGATTAATCCATAACAAATGACTTGTAAGAAATTAATTAACGTAAGTGATTAAGGGTTAATGTAATTGAAATAGTTGGGTAATTCATGAAGTAATTAAGATTTCTTCTTGATTTGGTTACGAATAATTAATATCGAGAATTTAATTAAAAATAATTACTTGAAGGTAATGGAAGGATAATTAATCCAGGGTGATTAATCAAGATGAATTATGAGGGGATGATTGATTAATTTGTTCGGAATTAATTAATATTGAATGAAGAAATCTAAGTGATTGAGGTTTGAAATTCAATTAGAATAAATTGAATTGGTTTGTATATGATTAAGTTTTGCGTATGGATGATTGATTGGTATTGGTTGCTTTGAATGAGATGATATCTCTGATATGAAACGTTGTGTATTTCATTTGGATAACTTGGGTAAGGATGGCACGAATTTCGAAGAGACCGGAGTCGGGTATTAGTTAATACCCGAAATCACTTCGATTCTTTACAAATTGATACGTGGAATCAATAGGGTATATTGGAATGATTTTAAGTGCATTGGACCATAAAATCTAAGTTCTGGAACTAAGAAATTGATATGTGAAATAAGTGATGTCTATAACAGCTTATGAAGTGGAAATTGATATAAGTTACCCGGGTTTATATGAGTTGTAAACTTTTGCCTTCCATGTTAGTTGGGTTTACTCACGCTGGTTTCCAGCCTGACCCGGGTGTTACTTTGGTGTAATGCTCGGGTCAGACCGAGTATTATAGATTTTCAGGTAGGTACATTCTGGAGCTCAGGAGACGATCTGGATGGCAAGTACGTATAGAGTATTTCCGCTGCAGTATATGATTATATATCTGAGACATGATTTGTATATGATCAATGACTGTATATATGTGAACCTCTGATGTATTAAAGTGTAATCAACAGATAAAATATTCTTTTGTAAACTGTTATTATTTATTATATTTTATCCGCTGCGAATGTGAGATTTTGGTGTTCTGTTCTTCTTCTTCTTCTATCTCTTTCTTCTTTTCCATAACTATCTGAAATTTTCGGGTTATCGAAAATTTCGGGTCGTTACAGCACTAATCGTAGCATTTTTAATAACTTTTGAAATATAGTTTTAAAATTAAATTTTCTTTCCCAAATCATTTATAAATATTTTCAAATAAATAATTAAGTATTTTAAAGATGATTTAAAGGTTTTGTAATTTATTTTAAAAAGCCTAATAAACGATTTAAAGGAAAGATGTTATAATCAAGTGACTTAATCTTGGCTCTAAAAAGCCAATGAGTAGATTGGATTTTTCTATTCATGAGATTCGAATATGTGGTTCTTAGACTAAGGAGATGTTTAAGTGTAACCAATGCCCTGGCTCACCTTTCCTTTTTCTTGGGTGAGGAATAGATAAGGTTGAAATGTTAAAAATGAGGCAAGCATACAAGATTTAATTTTTCAAATTTAATACAACTTGCACATAGAAATAATCTTCTTATACTTGGTATTAAATTTCGATGAGAGAACCCATACTATACCTATGAATTTAAATGGAGACTTCACCATTATTCGACGGATACTAATGGTTGAATATGGAAATTTATGTCGAGTAAATTTAGTATAATTTCTATGAATCCATTTTACTCGAATACTAACTAATTTGGATCTACCATCTTAGATAAGATGGTTTCAAACTATTAAAAATTTATCATTTTAAAATAATAAATCTTTTGTCGAGATTTAAATAAATGATTTAGAATTAATTTAGTTCCTCTACTTAAAATTAATTGTTTTAGTTCTACAGTAAAGATGTCATAAGTAACATTGTTTTTGACCTATTCAATAGTTATGATTTGTAAATCATTGTTAAGATTTAAATAAATGATTTGGAAATTTTTCCTAAGTAAAGAACGAAATGATTTAGAATTACGACAACATTTAAAAAGGTTTTAATTAAATATAGATTTGGTAAGGGAGGTTTAATAATTCTGTATATCCTAGAAAGAAAGGTTTTAAAGATATATATCTCCAAAAGATATTTTTGATAAAGAGAAAAGTAATAAATCAAATGAAAAGCACATTTTTATTTAAACATCTTTTTGTCGATGATTTTTTCGAAGGAACCGGGGTCAAATTTTAGTAACTCTTGTTTGAAAACCACTTCGAACCAATTGATGAGTTCGAAAGTGTAGATACGTTGAAGACGATGAAGTTGAAGGTGGTGATCTTCACAATGGAAGGATTGCTTGTTGATAACTTCGAAGTAGCTCTCGAGACAAATAAATAGTTGTGTTCCTTCGTTCTATGATCTTCGTATGCAAGGACTACTCGCTACTAATCCTAAGGATAATGCACGATATGATATGGTAAGAGAGTGCCTTCGGTTTGTCTTTTTCTTGGACAACTTGTATGGATGAATGTCTGACATTTCAATTCTAAGATCACAATATATTGTTACTACAAACATACATCTGTTTGGTAATGTAGGAGGTAGCTCTCTTATACCTAACACCCTTCTCTGAGACGTATGAGCATAGAGGTTGTACCTTTGAAGAAATCAATAGTGTGTTGGTGGAAATAGCAATGTGTCTTTTAAATGAAAATGTTCTAAAAAAGGTAAACATTACTTTGAGCCTCACATCAGGGGAATTGTTAAACAAGTATTGCTTTAGGGCTAGGTGGTTCGCGACCATTAGTGTATGATATCACATTTCTAGATTTATTTTGCGCCTGCTATGGAGTCGGGTTAAAAAAATGTTGTGTATGGTATGAGACCTCTTGGAGAGGTCGGGAACGATCGTAGTGGTATCATATTCGGTTCTATCCACCATCAGATGGGCCTGCAGGTAGGCCAGTCTTAATTCACAGAGGTTTCAAAGATGTCGATCATCGATACATTCCTCTAGAAATATACTGTATGGAAGGTAGTCCCTTACCTCGCTATTCAGTGCAAATCCAAATCTCCATTAAGTGCCTTCGAACTTAGTTGTAAACCTATTATGCTAGAATTAAATATTGTAACAATTTCGGCTATTTGAATACGTTTATTTGAAAGGTTTTCAAAATAATGTCATTAAAAATAATATCGTTAGATTTATGTAGAATGATTCAGTTATCATAGAGTAAAAACTTATTATATGTTTATGCGCGGCATAGTCTTAGATCCCTTTTGTTTTTCAGATACTCGTATTTTGAGTTTCTCACACCAGTTCCATAACCGGCTCGGTGTTTATTTCCTTTCCATTAACATTGGGTGCCTTATTTTTTCATGCAGCCTGATAGTAAGGTTTAGTTTGGAGCATTTTGAAGGAGCTCGGAGCATGGAGCTAGAGGTCTCTCTGAATATTGTTGTCCATTTACCCCACACTTATGTACTATTGTATTCCACATTTGTATGGTTAGAGATTTATAACTGTCCATGTTAATGTTAAGATTTAACTCTCATAAATGTACTCAAAATTTTCTGCTATAAAGATTACATGTTGAAATAAACTATTCGTGTGAGATTCTGATTTCTTCTATGTTCATATCTTTATTTTTTCCCTCTAAGTATCTGCTTTTTTGTTCAAATTAGGTTGGACATGTGTGGGTAATTGTCAACCTAAAATTTATGGAATTGTGAGACGTTTCAAGTCCGAAGTTACTATATTTCTTTACTAAAGTCTTCTATTATGACTTGGTTGTATTAACCTTTACTGGACTTTTGTTGGATCGCTTTGTGATAATTCTAAAAAACCACAAGTAGTTAAAATCTTGATGCTCTAATGGCCATAAGTAACTCATTGTCCATTATATGGGGAGAATTATATGCAATGGAGAGAATTATATGCACCAATCTTAATAGATGTATCGATATTCTTTGTGGTGCCATATTTGGTGACCAAACTACCAAAGAGTAATAACTTTCCAATGGGTTAGGTCAAAGGATATGATAAGAGCGATCTCCAATATACACTCCTTTAAGCCAACATAGTTATGTTTCTATACATGAATACATCTAAAATAATATGCGTTCTGTCTCCACACAAAGTAGTGTACACGATTTTCTAGGACTGAACAATATGGTATTCGAGACATATAAAGAAACAATCCCAAACTAACAGAATCAAAGGTAAATAGAAGATAATAAATAATATACCATATTTAAAATATGATGCAATATCTCTTACATACAACTGAATTATAGTACATAACAAAACAACACAACTACATTATATCATCCAATATAATGGTATCTCAATACATTTACAAGGCATGATATCTAGGGAATATGCACTACAAAATAAAGCAGTATCATACGTCGCCATCAACTCCATCTCCATGTTATAGCTATAAAATACATCCAAGGACAATCAACATTCCATTGAAATATGGTTCACTCCTAATCACAATTATTAAGTGTCACATATCCATCCCCTTTGAAATGTACCTTACTTTCGATCTAGAAAAAGCCCAATAAACTTAGACTTATTTCAAAACTGGCTGTTGGTTGGTAAAAAAGAACAATACAAATCTATTTCTCTACGCATTCAGATCTCACAGCTGAAGGATAAAATATAATAATAATAACAGTACCTATTTTATAGCAAATTCAAAATGTGATAATAGTCATATCATAGACCAAGAATAACTGTTAATATTCATGATACATCATATTTAAAATATAACAGTTTCCAATTAGCACATGTAACAAACCCCATTTTGAGGACCAAAACTAAGCGCTATGGATGCTGTAGTCATCCACAGTATTAATTTCCAGTGACAAAATGTGACGACCCGACTTTCCTCTCCCGGAAAATCCATCATCTTTAAGAAAGAAAGGGATAGAAAAGAGAAAAGAAAGAAGAGAAAGAAGAAACAACACAAGAATCTCAATATCGGAACGAATAAATTATATTAATAACATAAGTATTACGTAGTATACATCAAATATCAGAGTTACACAGACATACAACACATACTAGACAGTTATAAACACCTGTCTAGTTATTACAACTCAATACACAATACAGAAACACTCAGAGATATCAACACAGCGGAAAACTATATAACTATACGCAGAAGCCTCCTGCTCCATTGCTCCTCCACAATTCGTCAAAGCTAACCTGAATCACTTGGCTATTCGTAAAAATTTGAGTACCCAAGAGTTATAAAAAACAAAAATAACTCCGGGTCAGACATGGGTCTGGTGTGAGTAACAGGTTAAAGTTGCTTAACTTTGAAAAACCTTTGAAAAGAAAAGGTATCACGTAAGACTTCCCACACATAAACATGGAAAAGTTTTTACCTTACGCTAACCAAAACATTTGATAGGAAATCCGATGATATTATAATAATGTCTAGGGTTTTCAAGTAAATAAGAAATAACCGAAATTGTTACATGATTAAATTCCAGCTACTAGCCACAAAAGTGGGTAATACAATCAAAACCGTTGGCACTTATTTGATTTTGGATTCCATACAATGGCTGGGCTACTGGGGTACCGCCCGTCACAGTACGTGGCCTAGATCACCATACCGAGGATTACTCCTAATCCCCTGCAACACAAAGCCGGACCCGTTTCTTACTGAACAGTTCCAAACAAAACAACCCCGCAGTTGTGATCTGCAACCGCACCACTAAGCCGAAAATAAAGGGACCTCTAGACAGGGATAAATCTTTCTCTCAAGTGGGTGCTACCCACGAAGCTTTGCTGCACCTCCCCTGTTTTAGCCATTCCCGGTTGATGAGGCTTGACGCTACGATTACCTTTATAGGACATATCACTTAGAATGCTCATCGTCCACCTGACGATGTTCTGAAAGCATTCAATCCATACAAGTTCGTTCCGGGTTCGAACGAAACCGAGGGCATTATCTCGTTACACTCGTATTGGAATCACCCTCAGAGTTAACGACAATAACCGTTGCACTCTGAATCACCATCTCGAATCTATAAGTACTATTCCGTCAAACTCATTACGATCACCCACAGAGTTATACTGACGTATAGCCCTTACACCTCGAGTCTTCACTCGCTCCACTTGGGTTAACGACCTAATGTTATTTGGAATCGATGTGGTTTTCGGATATCCAAATACTGAAACCCGATCCCGGTCTCATCGAAATCCAAAGCGTGTCTTTTAAGGTCCAAGTTGTTTTAAAGTTTAAAACAATTCAATTTGGTTATCTAAATATACACAGATAGATAATTCACAACACAACAGATAATCAACATTATCAGTATCAACAGAAAATTCATATCAAAATCAGATAATCCATATTATCATCCAAAAGCAACCAATGCATCCATATCACATAACATTACTCATCTCATAGCTGAGATTACGAACTATACCGGGCAACCAATACCATTCATCAAACATAAGCAATGATCCAATGATCCCACCATTTATAATTAATTTAAAGTGAATTAAATTAATTACCTAAACTCTAAATAATTTAAAATGAATTAAATTAATTACTTCATTATTAAAATTCTGCTTATCTTAACCATCAATTGATTACAAATTAATTAAATAACCATCATCTCAATATTCCTTTCACTTAATCATTATTAATTATTCCTTAATTAATCAATCCCAAATTACATCATTAATTAATTAATTAATTAATGATTTCTAACTACATTTAATCAATCTCTAAATATAAATTAATTACAAAAGTAATTAATCTTTAATTAATCCACATATATATTAATCACCTTTGATTAATAACCATTCAGTAATTAACTACTTTAATTACTCATCCCATAATTAATTTCTCTTAATTAATTACTTCCCTTGATTAATTTTCAAAGTAATTTAAATCCAAATTACTTCTATAATAAATATCTTTAAATACATTCAGCAATTATTATTTAATTACTTCCTTAAGCAATTATAAATCCCTAAATTACATAAAGTAATTTCAATAATCCACAAATGTTTAAATTAATTAATCTTAATTAAACTAAACTAATTAAATTAATTACACTAAGTAATTAATTCATTAATTACTATCATTAAGTAATTAAAACTTAAACAATTGATTATTATTAATTAATTAATCTAATTAATTATTAAAATTAATCATATTTATTAATTGTCAAATAATCTTAAGTTAATGACCTTCATTAACATTTCTTAATTACATAATTAAGAATTAACTCCAATTAATCATTATTAATTATCAATTAATTAATATTTAATTACAATTTAATTAATCCCTAATTATTAACTAATTAAGGGTTAATTACAATCTTAATTATCTTTAATCACTTGATTAAATAAATCTTAATCATTAATTAAAATTTAATTAACTATCCTTAATTATAGATTAATTAATCTCAAATCTTAATTAATTAACTTAAAAATCATTAATTACTTAATTAAACATCCATATTTTTAATTAAATAATAATTAATATTCCATTTAAATTAATTTAATAATTTAAATGAAACCAATTTTCTTAAGTTCAAAATTAAGAAACATTCTTCTTTATACAAAAGTATTTTAAACACTTAATTACAAAACAAAATTCAATTTAAAATTTCTTTTTAAATTTCAAACTGAAACACAAATTAACTTTTCATCCCAAATTAAATCTTAAAAAAAATTTAAAACATTACTTACTCTTCCATCTTCATTTTTAAATTCAAATCATATAACCTTTCCTAAAATAGTTAAAACAAGTTTAAATCTTAAAACTTATTTTATTTTTAAAATTGACATTAAAAATCAAATCTCAGGTTTAAAACTGAATTTAAACTTATTTTAAACCTTATTTCATAAATTAAAGCTTATAGTTTTAAATTCAAATCAATGTTCTTTTATACTTTTAAAAGTTTAAAATCTAAATTTAAATTCCAGATTTAAAATAAATTCAAACTTGAGCTTCATAATTCTGTTTCCAGATTTAAACCTTATTTTAAACTTTCAGTTGCATTTTAATTTACTTTTAAAATTTGAAACTTAAACAGAAAATAGTTTCCTGTTTTGGTCTTTCATTTTAAATTTTGAACTCAAACATGTTTCAAAATTCAAAATTTAAATTATTAAATTCATAATTACATTTCAGGTTTGAACTTTCAAATTGAACTTCATCTTTCAATTTTTTTAAACTTTACTTTTTAAATTTAATTAAAAAAACAGGAACAGTTTTCTGATTTTAGTTTAAAACCCAAACTAAATTTTAAAACTCAATAATTACAAAGACCAAGATTCAAATTATTTGAATTTATATCTAAATTCAGGTTACAAGCTAGTTTTCAAATTTGGTTTCAAATTTTAGTTTGCAATTTACTTTCTTTTCAAATTTTTGAAACCTGGAAAACAGGTTTCTGTTAAATACCTGAAACATTACAAAACCTGAGCAATCCTATAATCTGCTTCGAGTAAATTACTTCCTAACTTCGAGTCATTTCCCAATTTTCCCGAGACCAACCCGAGGTAGAAACCCTGCAACCCAAAAACACTATCAACATGCACACTTCTGTACTGTGCACCCAACCTCCAACTCCGGCCATCTCCGGTCCTTACCAACGACCATCCCCCATCCACCAGCAACCCCACAACTACCTTCAACCTTCAAATATCCATACTTCAACTTGAATTTGAATCCAAGTTTTATAACCAAACCTGGAACAAGTCGAACCCCCTCCACCTAAAACCTGTCAACTCCATTCCCACGCGCCTCCGGCCACCATCTCCACCCAAACTTCGGCGACGACTCCTTCGAACCACCATCTACCAACACGCGAAATATGGTTGAACTCGATCAACCGAGGGAATCACACTCGAGCAAACACAACAACCCAGTAAACTAGGGTTCAAAACAGAAATTCCCAAATCACCATCTCAAAATTGAATTGCAATACCATTCAAAAAAATTCCTATAATCTATGATGACTTTACTATCTCCAGAAGCAGATTCAAGCAAATCAAATGCATGAATCAAATGTACTTAACAAAATTGAAAAATACAGTATGTTCATCTCTGCACTTGATTTACAGCATTATAAATTGTAATTTTTGATTTAAAATTCTTGAATTCTCTTATTGTTTCTATTTGTAAACCTGGAACAATGAATTATAACATTTGGGTTTTCACTCTATGCTAACAGTTGTTCTGTGAAACATGTTTTTTTCCAGGTTACAGGCAATTTGTTTAATTTATACAAAATTTTAAATATACTCAATTCTAAAATAAATAAGCTTTGTTCCAAGGTTTGAGCCATAACAACAATCATGTCAAGCAAAGAATTTCAGAGATCAAACATGAGATTGAAAATTTGCAGACACACACATGCATAGGCCAAATATTTATAGGTATAACATTTCAACAATTTCATATAAGTTCAATTTGTAATTGATAAAGCATACACAACTTAACCTATTAAACAAATTTAAAAGATGAGTTACTCACCTGTACTTGAAAAATGCAGAGCATAAACTCAATTTGCAGGTTCCAGATTCTAAGAAATAGATGAATGCAGACATGAAGAAGTTGCATGCAGGCCTTCAGTTTTAATGCTGATGCAAATTTGAATTTGTTCCCAGGTTATTTTGAAAAAAAAATAAAAAATGCAGGCTTCATGCTTGCAAATGAAATGCAGGCCCCTTTTGTGTTTCCAGACTCATTTGCATTTATCTCCAGATTATTTTGAAAAAAATGCAGGCTATATTTTGATTAAAATTGAAATGCGGATGCAACTTGAAATTGTTGCATGCATGTTTGCTCATTTGAATTTGCAGGTTAGAGGAGATGAATTTTTTTTTAGATTTCTTTGTTAAGAATGAAAAAAATGAGAAAAAGGAGAAGAAATGAGAAAATGCAATGTTTTATAGCTAATTTATGATTTATTTTAAATTAAAGAAAATCAAAATTACTACATGACACTTGTCTAATATGTTAACACATGTAAAAGAGATGGACACATGTTAACTTCTTTGTTTACTTATTAACATATGTTATATTATGCCTTAATACACTACACATGTCTTTTAAATGGTTTTGTTATTTAATTAAGTGTTAAAGAAAATTAAAATTAATGAATGCATGTTCATATTTTAAATTGTATCTTATATTTACAAATTAAATTAACAAATCAAATTATCAATCAATATTTTTAAAAGAAAAACACAAACATTTTACGACTTATTTTAATATTCAAACTTTAAGTCAAAAATGAATTTTTAAACCAATTAAAACATTTATCTTACATATTTAAAAATCATATAGTATTTTATTAAATATTTTTGAAAAGCTTAAATCCAAAGATAAATCATAATTCCTAATTTCAAATTATTAAAATTATGCTATACTAATTTAACTAAAAACAACTTGTCTATTTAAAATATATACATAAATACATATACAATAGAAAACAATTTATTAACTCATTAAAAATAATTTCACAAATTAAATATTTAAATAAAGGAAATTATTAAATCAAATCAAATCTATTAACAAAAATTATCAATTCAATTTAAATTTAAACCCAGATTATTAAATTTAAATTGTCTAAAATTCCGGGATATTACAATCCTTCCCCCTTAAAAGAATTTCATCCCCGAAATTTAAAACAAAGGTAATTTAATAATTACAGATTTTATTTTAAAACACAGCATATGTTAATCATATGCCAACAACCAAAGCAACCAATTCACACAATCAGAACAAATCTAATTGTCCAAAAGAATTTTGGATAAAACTTTCACGAGTTTCCCCGGTATATATATATATATATATATATATATATATATATATATATCTGGATACTCGCTCTATAGAATACAGTCAACCAATACTATTAAGCTATAGAGCTCTTAACAACAATCCTATACAGAATATCAGACTACAAACGAATCTGATTCAACAACCAAATCTAAACTGCTGGTTCTACAACCAGAAATATAAAACACGTACTCCCTTTGAGATACGTGAAAACACTCTGAATCCTAGTTATCCAAGTGGTAATTCAACTCTAGAAATCCAAACACTGATCTTATCCAAAACACAGAAGAAACCAAAACACTATGGAGCTAGCTTCCCAAACTAATAGCTCTTTGGATCAGAGAAAAACTTATCCCAAAACAAATTTTCGATTCCAGAATCTAAATTCTTCCGTCTCTTATCCATAAAAACTTTCCAGACGATCCTGGGCTACTAACATCCCTCCTGAACAGCTCAACTCTAGCTGATTCCTCTAGAAATAGACTGAATCAAAACAATCCAATGATCTCCTCAAGATCACTCAAAAACCAAGAACACAAACCCAACTTCTCAACAACAGAAGACAGAACAAACTTCTTCTTATCTGAGAAAAACAAAACAGAAGCACCCCCAAACTGCTTCCGCTGCACAGCTCTGATCCGAAACAGAAGAAAATGCTGATGAAGAGCACAAGCACAGACCAAACACCCAGCAAAAAAATATGGTTCCACATATCCATAAAGAAAACTCAGATGTTTCTCCCAAACCTGAGCTAATTCACCAACTTCTATCTCAAGGAACCATCCATCTACTAACTGAATACTAGTTCCATTTCTAGAAAGAAAACTCGATCTCCAGACGCAGACAAACTCTGACTTCCTGGAAGAAAGTCCGGACAATCTTCAACAACCCAAAAGAACATACTATCGCAAGTCACTTTTGCGATCAACTCAGCCAAAATCCAAAGAAAACTGCTCTCACTCAACCAAACAGAACAGCTTATGCTGGCCTAGCCAACTTACCAGAGAAATAGATCTACTCTGCTGCTTCTGAACTTTACTTCAAAAAAACTACCCAGCCAGAAGACTCCTTACCAACTCAGAATTCTCTGCTCAACTAAGCCATATCACCGAGCAGACTCACCTCTTATTCTTGTTCCAAAGAAACATCTTCGGAAATATCCATAGTCACTGCATCCCATCACGCAGCTTCTACTTCCTGAGATATCAAAATATCATCACTCACTTGCTTCAGCCCTACTGACAGATCCAAACTCAACTCTGTACTTCAAAGATGAACTCCGAACCTTTACAGGTTACCTTCAGAGATCGATGAAGTACTTCATCACTACAGAACTCACTCGAGACGGTATTAGGTCTACAGTCTCGACAAACATACTTCCAACCTCATCCATCAAACTCCAACCAATGGTAGTCGTGTTACACACACTTCTACCTCATCTACCTTTATAACTTATATTGGAAAAACCTGAACAGGTAACCCAACAAATAGGTAGAACCAACATATATATATATATATATATATTAAAAATACAAATACGCTCTCTCAAGATAGACACCACTACAGAGCCTAGGTATTCACTCAAACTAATGCTCTGATACCAACTGTGACGACCCGACTTTCCACTCCCGGAAAATCGCATCATCTTTAAGAAAGAAAGGGATAGAAAAGAGAAAAGAAAGAAGAGAAAGAAGAAACAACATAAGAATCTCAACAGCGGAACGAATAAATTATATTAATAACATAAGTATTGCGTAGTATACATCAAATATCAGAGTTACACAGACATACAACACATACTAGACAGTTATAAATACCTGTCTAGTTATTACAACTCAATACACAATACAGAAACACTCAAAGATATCAACATAGCGGAAAACTATATAACTATACGCAGAAGCCTCCTGCTCCATTGCTCCTCCATAATTCGTCAAAGCTAACCTAAATCCCTTGGCTACTCGTAAAAATTTGAGTACCCAAGAGTTATAGAAAACAGAAATAACTCCGGGTCAGACATGGGTCTGGTGTGAGTAATAGGTTAAAGTTGCTTAACTTTGAAAAACCTTTGAAAAGAAAAGGTATCACGTAAGACTTCCCACACATAAACATGGAAAAGTTTTTACCTTACGCTAACCAAAACATTTGATAGGAAATCCGATGATATTATAATAGTGTCTAGGGTTTTCAAGTAAATAAGAAATAGCCGAAATTGTTACATGATTAAATTCCAGCTACTAGCCACAAAAGTGGGTAATACAATCAAAACCGTTGGCACTTATTGGGTTTTGGATTCCATACAATGGTGGGCTACTGGGGTACCGCCCGTCACAGTACGTGGCCTATATCACCGTACCGAGGATTACTCCCAATCCCCTGCAACACAAAGCCGGACCCGTTCCTTACTGGACAGTTCCAAACAAGACAACCCCGCAGTTGTGATCAGCAACCGCACCACTAAGCCGAAAATAAAGGGACCTCTAGACAGAGATAAATCTTGCTCTCAAGTGGGTGCTACCCACGAAGCTTTGCTGCACCTCCTCTGTTTTAGCCATTCTCGATTGATGAGGCTTGAGGCTGCGATTACCTTTATAGGACATATCACTTAGAATGCTCATCGTCCACCTGACGATGTTCTGAAAGCATTCAATCCATATAAGTTCGTTCCGGGTTCGAACGAAACCGAAGGCATTATCTCGTTACACTCGTATTGGAATCATCCTCAGAGTTAACGACAATAACCCTTGCACTCTGAATCACCATCTCGAATCTATAAGTACTATTCCGTCAAACTCATTACGGAATCACCCACAGAGTTATACGTATAGCCCTTACACCTCGAGTCTTCACTCGCTCCACTTGGGTTAACGACCTAACGTTATCTGGAATCGATGTGGTTTTCGGATATCCAAATATGGAAACCCGATCCCGGTCTCATCGAAATCCAAAGCGTGTCTTTTAAGGTCCAAGTTGTTTTAAAGTTTAAAACAATTCAATTTAATTATCTAAATATACACAGATAGATAATTCGCAACACAACAGATAATCAACATTATCAGTATCAACAGATAATTCATATCAAAATCAGATAATCCATATTATCATCCAAAAGCAACCAATGCATCCATATCACATAACATTACTCATCTCATAGCTGAGATTACGAACTATACCAGGCAACCAATACCATTCATCAAACATAAGCAATGATCTAATGATCACACCATTTATAATTAATTTAAAATTAATTAAATTAATTACCTAAACTCTAATTAACTTAAAATGAATTAAATTAATTACCTAAACTCTAATTAATTTAAAATGAATTAAATTAATTACTTCATCATTAAAATTCTGCTTATCTTAACCATCAATTGATTACAAATTAATTAAATAATCATCATCTCAATATTCCTTTCACTTAATCATTATTAATTATTCCTTAATTAATCAATCCCAAATTACATCATTAATTAATTAATTAATTAATGATTTCTAAATACATTTAATCAATCACTAAATATAAATTAATTACAAAAGTAATTAATCTTTAATTAATCCACATATATATTAATCACCTTTGATTAGTAACCATTCAGTAATTAACTACTTTAATTACTCATCCCATAATTAATTTCTTTTAATTAATTACTTCCCTTGATTAATTTTCAAAGTAATTTAAATCCAAATTACTTCTATAATAAATATCTTTAATTACATTCAGTAATTATTATTTAATTACTTCCTTAAGCAATTATAAATCCCTAAATTACATAAAGTAATTTCAATAATCCACAAATGTTTAAATTAATTAATCTTAATTAATCTAAAATAATTAAATTAATTACACTAAGTAATTAATTCATTAATTACTATCATTAAGTAATTAAAACATAAACAATTGATTATTATTAATTAATTAATCTAATTAATTATTAAAATTAATCACATTTATTAATTGTCAAATAATCTTAAGTTAATGACCTTCATTAACATTTCTTAATTACATAAATAAGAATTAACTCCAATTAATCATTATTAATTATCAATTAATTAATATTTAATTACAATTTAATTAATCCCTAATTATTAATTAATTAAGTGTTAATTACAATCTTAATTATCTTTAATCACTTGATTAAATAAATCTTAATCATTAATTAAAATTTAATTAACCATCCTTAATTATAGATTAATTAACCTTAATTAATTAATCTCAAATCTTAATTAATTAACTTAAAAATCATTAATTACTTAATTAAACATCCATATTTTTAATTAAATAATAATTAATATTCCATTTAAATTAATATAATTTAAATGAAACCAATTTTCTTAAGTTCAAAATTAAGAAACATTCTTCTTTATACAAAAGTGTTTTAAACACTTAATTACAAAACAAAATTCAATTTAAAATTTCTTTTTAAATTTCAAACTGAAACACAAATTAACTTTTCATCCCAAATTAAATCTTAAAAAAAATTTAAAACATTACTTACTCTTCCATCTTCATTTTTAAATTCAAATCATATAACCTTTCATAAAATAGTTAAAACAAGTTTAAATCTTAAAACTTATTTTATTTTTAAAATTGACATTAAAAATCAAATCTCAGGTTTAAAACTGAATTTAAACTTATCTTAAACCTTATTTCATAAATTAAAGCTTATAGTTTTAAATTCAAATCAATGTTCTTTTATACTTTTAAAAGTTTAAAATCTAAATTTAAATTCCAGATTTAAATTAAATTCAAACTTGAGCTTCATAATTATGTTTCCAGATTTAAACCTTATTTTAAACTTTCAGTTGCATTTTAATTTACTTTTAAAATTTGAAACTTAAACAGAAAACAGTTTCCTGTTTTGGTCTTTCATTTTAAATTTTGAATTCAAACATGTTTCAAAATTCAAAATTTAAATTATTAAATTCATAATTACATTTCAGGTTTAAGCTTTCAGATTGAACTTCATCTTTTAATTTTTTTAAACTTTACTTTTTAAATTTAATTAAAAAAACAGGAACAGTTTTCTGATTTTAGTTTAAAACCCAAACTAAATTTTAAAACTCAATAATTACAAAGACCAAGATTCAAATTATTTGAATTTATATCTAAATTCAGGTTACAAGCTAGTTTTCAAATTTGGTTTCAAATTTTAGTTTGCAATTTACTTTCTTTTCAAATTTTTGTAACCTGGAAAACAGGTTTCTGTTAAATACCTGAAACATTACAAAACCCAAGCAATCCTATAATCTGCTTCGAGTAAATTACTTCCTAATTTCGAGTCATTTCCCAATTTTCCCAAGACCAACCCGAGGTAGAAACCCTGCAACCCAGAAACACTATCAACATGCACACTTCTGTACTGTGCACCCAACCTCCAACTCCGGCCATCTCCGGTCCTTATCAACGACCATCCCCCATCCACCAGCAACCCCACAACAACCTTCAACCTTCAAATATCCATACTTCAAATTGAATTTGAATCCAAGTTTTATAACCAAACCTGGAACAAGTCGAACCCCCTCCACCTAAAACCTGTCAACTCCATTCCCACGCGCCTCCGGCCACCATCTCCACCCAAACTTCGGCGACGACTCCTTCGAACCACCATCTACCAACACGCGAAATATGGTTGAACTCGATCAACCGAGGGAATCACACTCGACCAAAAACAACAACCCAGTAAACTAGGGTTCAAAACAGAAATTCCCAAATCACCAACTCAAAATTGAATTGCAATACCATTCAAAAAATTCCTATAATCTATGGTGACTTTACTATCTCCAGAAGCAGATTCAAGCAAATCAAATGCAAGAATCAAATGTACTTAACAAAATTGAAAAATACAATATGTTCATCTCTGCACTTGATTTACAGCATTATAAATTGTAATTTTTGATTTAAAATTCTTGAATTCTCTTATTGTTTCTATTTGTAAACCTGGAACAATGAATTATAACATTTGGATTTTCACTCTATGCTAACAGTTGTTCTGTGAAACATGTTTTTTTTCCAGGTTACAGGCAATTTGTTTAATTTATACAAAATTTTAAACATACTCAATTCTAAAATAAACAAGCTTTGTTCCAAGGTTTGAGCCATAACAGCAATCAAGTCAAGCAAAGAATTTCAGAGATCAAACATGAGATTGAAAATTTGCAGACACACACATGCACAGGCCAAATATTTATAGGTATAACATTTCAACAATTTCATATAAGTTCAATTTGTAATTGATAAAGCATACACAACTTAACATATTAAACAAATTTAAAAGATGAGTTACTCACCTGTACTTGAAAAATGCAGAGCATAAACTCAATTTGCAGGTTCCAGATTCTAAGAAATAGATGAATGCAGACATGAAGAAGTTGCATGCAGGCCTTCAGTTTTAATGCTGATGCAAATTTGAATTTGTTCCCAGGTTATTTTGAAAATAAAAATAAAAAATGCAGGCTTCATGCTTGCAAATGAAATGCAGGCCCCTTTTGTGTTTCCAGACTCATTTGCATTTATCTCCAGATTATTTGTAAAAAATGCAGGCTATATTTTGATTAAAATTGAAATGCAGATGCAACTTGAAATTGTTGCATGCATGTTTGCTCATTTGAATTTGCAGGTTAGAGGAGATGAATTTTTTTCTTCAGATTTCTTTGTTAAGAATGAAAAAAAATGAGAAAGAGGAGAAGAAATGAGAAAATGCAATGTTTTATAGCTAATTTATGATTTATTTTAAATTAAAGAAAAACAAAATTACTACATGACACTTGTCTAATATGTTAACACATGTAAAAGAGATGGACACATGTTAACTTCTTTGTTTACTTATTAACATATGTTATATTATGCCTTAATACACTACACATGTCTTTTAAATGGTTTTGTTATTTAATTAAGTGTTAAAGAAAATTAAACTTGATGAATGCATGTTCATATTTTAAATTGTATCTTATATTTACAAATTAAATTAATAAATCAAATTATCAATCAATATTTTTAAAAGAAAAACACAAACATTTACAACTTATTTTAATATTCAAACTTTAAGTCAAAAATGAATTTTTAAACCAATTAAAACATTTATCTTACATATTTAAAAATCATATAGTATTTTATTAAATATTTTTGAAAAGCTTAAATCTAAAGATAAATCATAATTCCTAATTTCAAATTATTAAAATTATGCTATACTAATTTAACTAAAAACAACTTGTCTATTTAAAATATATACATAAATACATATACAATAGAAAACAATTTATTAACTCATTAAAAATAATTTCACAAATTAAATATTTAAATAAAGAAAATTATTAAATCAAATCAAATCTATTAACAAAAATTATCAATTCAATCTAAATTTAAACCCAGATTATTAAATTTAAATTGTCCAAAATTCCGGGATATTACGCAAAATGTGGCTATGTTAATCATATCAATAATCAAAAGCACATGAATATAAAAATATTCAAACACGATTTAATAACAAGTTTCCACAATTCATTTCACAAATAATATTTCAGATTCATTACATAATCACATTCAATCCTATGTTTACGGAAACTACAATTATTAAAAGTACTCTAAGAGCCACATATGAAGATGCCCTCTTGGTTGATCAATGTCTACTACTACTTGACAGTTATAATTTCTGCTATTACATTCATTCAAATAAAATAAACCACACGGCGGATTAAATAAAACTCCTAATATAGCTAGGTTACCTCCTGCACATCTTCGAAAGCTTATTCGTCTAATTAAAAACCTAAAATCCCTTACTCTCGACCTACTCAAATGAGTATCTGAGAATTTAAAAAGGAAAACAAAAACGTAATAGATAAAACTCTAGTATGAATAATAAACTACCATTTCAAACCAAAGTAGATATCTAATAAGACCACGCCACTGGGCAGAATGAGTTTTCCCATCATTGATACCTTATCCGAAACAAATCAACCATATACTATGCTTCTGCATCCAAATTAGTTAGAACATAACAAATGAATATTTACAGTCATGCAACATACAATGGATTACCCATTCCAATTTATTTGACTATCCATCCTAATTTCATCTGACTATATGTCTTAACTTTAAATGACTGTCCATCTTATATTTATTTGGACTATCCATTTCATATATAAACATTATATGAATTATCTTCCACTACCATATGGACTACCCCTCATACATGGTTTTACTGTTTAAATTATATGGACTGTCCATCACACATGCTTCATTTATTTAAATAATATGGACTATTTATCACACATCTCATAATTTTCTTAGGATGAATTTAAACCCTTTATTAACCATATAGAGACTATCTATCTCTGGCATCATGTGGACTATCCATCATACATTCTGTAGTTCTTCTAGGATGACTATGAACCTATGTCTACTTGTATCCCTAATTTGATTGTATAACCCTTAAAATTTTAAAATCTCAAAACGATATGCGTTGGCATCCCCAATGATTAATGTTGAAATTATAAAATAATACATACTGATGTCGCTAATGAACAGTGTCAAATTCATAAACTTATGGCATATAGAAATATTAAACTTTGGTATCCGCAATGAATAATGACTTGACATTTTAACACTCGAATATTAACACTAAATGCATTCATGTATTCGTTTGTCAGGCATCCAACTGCTGGAATGACAGAAAGTTAGGGTAAAATAAAAAAGAGTAGAACAAGAAAGAGAGAACATAACATCAGAACCTTACAACGGAACTCTAACATATAATATCAATGGAATAGTGAAAAGGGTTACTCTGAATACATAAATATCAGAATCACTAAAACCTAAGCTATCATCAGCCTTCACAGTAATAATAGATTATCCTCATAATGCTGATACATACAATACAAAAATGCAGTGGAAATAAGAATACTGTGGAAGGTAATCATCCAACTCTTCTCAATAAGCTCCAAAGCATCCGTAGCTAAATCTAAAAACATACATGGGGCCAACCATAGCATTATAAGAAAATAACGTCTGGATCAGTCTAGTAAACTAGTATAAGAAACACAAGAAATATGCAATAAGTAATAGTAATCTTTGAGACTGTAAGGATTCCCATAACAATTTTCCCCTCAAAGAAACCCATCATTCATTAATTTTAATATATAGTGATACGGTAGATGATGTCAAAATGTAGCACACAATGCATATCAAATAGTTGTTGTGTGAACACCATAACGGTATTAATAGGTGTACAATCACTATAACAAAATCAACCTTTTACACCGTTTTTGTTAGAAACGTTGTAAAAAACTGTTTTTTACAATTTCTTTCGAGAAACGTTGTAAGAACTTTTTATTTTACGATGTTTTTTAATAAAATGTTGTAAAACAATGCTTTTTTTTACAACCTTTTAAAAAAACATTGTAAAATAGTAAGTTTTTACAACATTTATTTACAGACATTGTCATATTCCACCTTTAACAACAGTTTTAAAAATGTTGTAAAAATATTGATTTTTTACAACTAGATATTAATTTACTACAACTTTTTTAAAAATAATGTTATTTCAGTCATAATTTTACGATAGCTTTTTCGAGTATGTGTATTACTACTTAAAATATTTATAACAGTTTATAATTTTTATTTAATAACAGATATTGAATATTTGCTTAAATAATTTATAAATGGTAATTTATAATTAATAATTTTATAAATGAAAACTAAGATGAGTTAATTATTTATAATTTATAACCAATGATTATTAATAAATAGTTTATAATCATTAATTGTTATCTGTAATCAATAATCAATATTTAACTTTTATATTTAATAATTTATTATGGTTAATTATGAATATTTAGTAAATTGCACTCAATAATTTATACCATAAAATCTTGTTCGCTACAATTTTCGTAAGTAATAAAAGAAATAACTAGTTCATTGAATACCGAGGACTCAGTAGAAATGACTTCAAAATAATGGTGGACATATGACCGTTTAATTGATGTAACCTACGTATAAGGCATTCGTTGATTTGACTAATCTGTTATGAACGATCAACTAATATTAATAACTTATTGATCAGTTAAATAATCAACTATGATTCAATAATTATTTAAAAATTATGGTCAACATTTTGATTGTGAAATAGCTAATAATGTTTTCGTTGTTAAATAATGCACATTTTCCCAATTTTATGCTATAAAGCAAAAGTTTGGCCAACATGGTCATTGTTGTACTTACTTATACCCTTGATTTGGTTTTACTAAATTGTAAAATTTCCAAAGTAAAGCAGCTAATAACTTCATTTCTTTCGACCCTGTTATCAAACCCTACCCGCTTAACCCGACCTTCCACATCATAGCCAAAACACTGCTAACCCTAATCGAAAAATTCCAACAAAAACATAAGTGCTAGTAAAAAGAATCCTCTCCTAAGCCTAATCGAAATACCCTAATCACTCCTCTCCTCCGGTTACTTCTCCTGCTGCTACGACGATCTAACGGTATTTAGGGATCGTTGATTTCTTTTATCGTGAATTCATGCATGATCTGTTTGGTTGTGGATGAGAGAAAAATTATGTTCTGACGAATGATCAAATCTATTGTTTTAACAAAAAATACGATTTTCATTTTGTTGATCAAATCTATTTGGCTGTCTGAGGCCATAAACATAAGTTTTGTTACATTTTTTTAATGTTAAATTTGAGTTTTTTTGGTCAATTAATTATATGCTCCAATGAAATTGCGAATGTTGAAGAAGTTAAATATAAATGGAAGCAGAAAATATAATCTATGAACTTTAGTACACATATCACAAACCAATAACTCCAAACCAGTGAAAACTATTCTTACTGATGCATAGAGTGAGGTTTTTAGGTATTTTGAGTAAAATTTGCAAATATTAAAATTATTTTTATGAGACAAATTTAAACCGTTTGTGCAGCTTTTATCATAGATTTCTTTTTAGTTAAAAAAATAATCAATTTTTACATTGGGGAATTTATTTGCTTTTTATTGTGACTATAGTCTATTTTTAAGTGCAGGTATGCTAATTAAATTACTATTTTTATGGAGTTTCACAAAATAAATTACTAGATTTAAAATTATGCTTGAATTTAATTAAATTATACCTATAACAACAATTTCATCAGCTGATATTAAGTGCAAAATCTATTTACAATTGTTTTTATAGCGACATTAAAAGTGTTAATTTAAAAGCATCAACCATAGAATTAGTAGTGCCAAGTTAAAATTACATTTGTCCGTCTATTTTTTTTGCATCTAAGTTTACACTAACCTATTTGATAATTTACAACAGAAAAAAAAATCAAAGAAGTATACTATTTTTAACGGTTATACAATAATTTAAATGACTGCCTGAGGGAGTAAACTGACCGGTCACAATAATGTTATGAGTCAACATGGCTGCAATATTATCATGAGTCAACATGACCCGATCACAAATTTGAAAGTTTAATTGTGTTTTATGAATCTAAATGTCATTTAAAAATTTATTTTGGTGAAATAAATGATAATGTGAACTTTGAATTATGTTGAGAAATAGATAATTATTTCCAAATTGTTACAAAGCTAAAAATGTTGAGTTTGTAGATGATGCTTCAACTTAGTATAGAGATGCTTCATATTATAGGGTAATTTATTTACTTTGTGTATGTACGAATAGGTGTAGGAACTTCAAAAATCATCTGAAACTGCAAAAAAATGAAGCTGCAAGTGCACCTAACAAGTTTTAAAAGCAGAAGTACACGCTCAAACCATCTGAAACTGCAACTGCAAAACCTCAAGTTTGCGCAATTGCAAGCTTACATGTGCAAGCTTCCACAGGTGCAAGCTTGCACTATTACACTTGCATGTGCATTCTTGCCTAGATTAAATGTACGTCCTCCACCTGAGGCTTAATTACCACACATGACAAACATGAAATGACATATTTCGTTCTTTTTCACTTCATTGGTTGGACTGAAATTCAATGGTTCAATACAAAATCACTTTATTACGTGGAGGAAAATTTATTTGTAAAAATAATTAGGTAGATAAGTCAACTTCTAACTTACAATGAAACAAGTATATAGTATTAACCCAAAGTTCGCTACATAGTTAATTTGTTTCCTTGCATTGCCTCACAAGTGTGTACTATTCCTTAATTATTCAGGCATTTAGTTTGGTGATTCTTTAATTCATACATTTAGACTCTAACTTCTAATTGCTTTCATTTTTCTAGAAATTAGGCTTTCTGTTAAATTCAACTACATGAGGCATTATTTACTCACTCATGTTTCAGTAGTGTTTAAAAATTCGTATGAGTATACAGTATTTTTGATGCATTTGACTTAAATATGAATGTATAATTACATATGCCGAATTTTACTTCTTCTCAAAATAATCAATATTTTGTACAATGTTCAAATTGCATTTAGCAGTACTTTGGCAGATTCTTCATTGATTTTTTTTTTTTAAAATATTTAGAACTTACTTTCTATATATATTTAGCAGTGGAAATTGATAAATGCTACAATTCAAATTGTAGCTCAGACTAATGGTTCATAGGAAAAATAAAAAAGAGAATTAGTTGACTTTGTTCAGTTTTTGTTTAAGTTGGTTCGACGGACATGCATTATGATACACTGATTTAGTTCTGAGAGTTGATTCATTGAGTTAGTTTATCTCCGTATGCAAAGGTGGTTGGGGAGAAATCATGAATTTACCTTTTAAACTTGTGAATATAGTTCGGAAAGGGTCTGATACCTTTACAATATCTGACGATTTGAATGTTATGTTTTCTTTATTCACGTCATAAAGATTAACTCTTTATTTTGATTGCTACCATACGTTCTGCTATGTATTTAATAACATTGTGTCCAGTGTTAGTATATTTAAAGCAGTCATAGTAGTAGTTGGTATCATATTTCTTTGCTAAATTATTAGAAATTAATAGTTCACTTCACAAAGATTAACACATTGATTTGGTTGCTGCCTTGCGTTTTACTATGTTTACCTATTTCGTATGGCTTAATACCAACATATATTCTTGAATTGGATCTTTGCAAGCCACTGTCCTTTCTATAGCAGTGTGTCAACTGTTTGTATGTTTAAATAAGGCCTGGCATATTACTTTATATTTGCCCCTTAAAAGAACATGATATATATGGTGAATAAAAATGCATATATGTTCACTACCTTAATCAAATCATTGGGTACCTTTCTTTTAATCCGAATTGAATCGGGAAGCTGATTAGGACGGTATCTAAACATTGGGCCTTGAGCACACTAATAAGCAAAATATTTTATTTTATTTTGCTCTCTTGAAAATTTTGCATGAAGTTTCGGTCTGCTTTATAATGCAGGGTCTACAATTTTAACTTCCTACAAAATGATAACTAGTTTAATTCGCTCATGTGTATATTGAAATCTACTTCTAGTTTCATGTAGCTTGTAACTTATGATTACTATATTTAAAGGTGTATAAAAATTTTCTTGCTTAATATATATTTTGTCAGTCTTCCAACCTTTTATTATTCAGATCAGACTTACAAAAGTGATATTTTTGTTTTCTTGTTCAGGAATACGAACTACCTAGATCAGAAAGTAATAGTCCCCAAGGTTTGTCTTTATCCAATTTACATACTTTAAATTTTATAGACTGGTCAAATATTTCCATTAGTACAAATTAGCATGTGCATCTTTATTAGTACATCCATGACTACGCAAATTTGTTAAACTACATGCAAATTATTTATATAGATTTAGTAAAATGACAGATTATTAAATTCTACACACAACAATGCGCGGTTAGGTTTTATTATTTTTATATATAAAAGTTCTACTATTATTTTATGCGATTGGATCAAAGATTATTTTGAAATACTAAGGAGCAAGAGAATTTATTATATTAACTAGTTTGACGTTGTAAATTATCAGGATGCTGTCATTCCTAGTTTACTAAGACTGACTTTGGCGGCTTTTTTAATCTGATATCTAATACTAGGATGTGATACCAAGAATATTACCATACTTATGAGTCAACAAGTATGTATATGTTTGTTTTTTCTTTGTGATATCTAAAATATAGTTAGTATATGGCAATTAAAAAATGTGTTTATAAAACTAGGATTTGAATTTCGAGTTTAGTTTATGCATTTCATAAATTAGATCGGTAACAAACCTATTTAAAAAAAGGTAATTTATAAATTTGCTAATGTTGTAATTTACAATAAAGTGAAAGTAGTAGTTTTAAATTCATGCCAACATAAGCATTGAAAATTTCAAAACCAATGCATAATTTGTTTAGATATTTGGTGTTTGATACTAAAATTAAGGGTTATATTTTAAAATTTGTAACATGGATCTTGTAGTTCTCTATATGCAAAGATCATTCTATTGATAGTTACAATATAATTGTCATTTTGATATTTCTCAACTTTTCATAGAAAAATTGCCTCAAGCTACACAATTTTAAGGTTTGGGAAGTAACTTCAAATACCACAAAGTTAATTAATAATAATAAAATACAAAGTAACGTGATTCGAGCACGTTGCATTGTTGTGCTTTCACATGTAGTACTTGAGTGCAGGTAGACATTATTTATGTTTACTAGAATTTTATTTATATTTAAATTCAAATTGTCCAGTCTAATCCTTTCTATATAGAATTGTATTTGATATTAACGCGGTGTAATGAATTAATTAGACTTTTACTTTATATTCTATCAATGGTGGTTATGCTCAGGCTGTTTTGAATTCAACTTTCTTTGTTCTAATTACCCAATAAAGGATATGACTTAGAAATAAAGTTTATGTCGAGCTCCTTACTGGCATTTGTATGATACTCATCATGATCAATATATTCATCCTAAGCTTCGTTTGTTTGTCACTATAGTTTACTTATACTTGGATTTCGAAAACACTATTTAAATTCTGTTTTTTAACTTTTCATTAACTAATTGGGTTTGCTATAAATTATTTTTACTTTATTGTATAATCTTGGGTAATAATTATGTTTCTGTTTAGTGTAAAGTTCAGTACAAGCTAGAAACTATAGAAAAATCCTTCAGTGATTTTACTTTAATTTTAGTGTTGCTGAATTGTGCACTGTTGCTAAAGGAAGTATTGCCTGAGTTGTGGCGGCCCTAAATTTTGGACAATTTAAATGGAAAATATTTAATCAATTTTAAATATTTGAATGATGGGTTAGCTTGAATTCCCAATATAATTATGAATTTGGTGATTTAATTATTTAATTTAATATATTGAAAGTTGGATTAAAATTTGAATCTTTAGTTTTAAGCTGATTAAAAATATTTCAAAGGCTTGTAAAATTCATATTGATAATGCTGAAGATAATAGAAGCTTCAGAATTGAATTTGAAACTGTTTTGTCCAGTACTGAATTTTATCGTTTAAATCAATATTTAAAAATAGCCGTCCGAGGCACAGTCTCGGAATTCGACGAAACCAGTTCCACTGGATCCGTAATATTGTATTGTTATCGGATTTCAATTTTCCTAGCATTCGGAGTTGTCGTGTGATCGTACGATAGATAAACGCGCTGACATTTATATCGGAAATTTAATATTTAAACTTGATTTAAAAAGCTATCTTCTCCATACGATCGAATTTGGACTTGAAACCTTTCCCAGTGTGTTCGGAATAGGGGTTTAACATTATAAACGCCTAGCGGCACGTTTCGATTGGAGGTTGAGATTTTGAATTGCGTAATTTGAAAACGATCTAAAATTTGAATTTAAAAATAAACATACATGTTCCCCTAAATTTACGAATTAACTTCGTTCGACACCTGTTCCCACTTCTCGAGCACGTGTTTCCTATCTCCTGCTTAATTGCATACGCCTTTGTTTTGATAAATATAAAAAAACAAAAAAAAACAACAATGGCCGAGCAGTGCAAACCCCCCTCTTCTATCTAAAAAAAACAGAAGTTCAAAAAAAAATGGCGGCCGAGGTTTATTTTCTATCCCCAAATTTTTCGTTCCCGTTCGTCTTCTAAATCCCGATCTATGAAAGCCATGCTCCCCTCTTCTTCGATCTGGGTTGGAGGAGGCTCGGTTGGAGTTGCGAACGTGGGCATAGGGTGGATCGCGCGGCTGGTCTGAAGGTGTAAGAGGCGAGTCTCGACGATCATTTGAGGCTTGTGTGGGGCTTCATGAGTCGTGGGGGCGCTAGGGCTCGGGCGCAATGCCAAGTCGATCTCGAGCACGCGAGCATGAATGTGAGGATACAGGTAGTTAATTATGTAAATTTTTATTTCTGGTGATTTGAAAGTTAATGTGTTAATTACTGAGCCGAGTTTAGTTAATTTTATCATTAGAAATCCAATGCGAAAAATATATAATACAGTAAGTTGTTAAAAACAATTTATTTCTTAAATTTATAAATCTGTTCTAATTTTTTTTACAGTAAGATAAATTTTTTATTTATAGAATTTTAAATTGTTCAAAGTTAATATAAGTAAGGTATTATTTTATTATTAACTATATATATATATATATTCCAGTATTTAATTTTTACAGTAAGGAAATTTTGTTTCGTCATTTACAGAAAAATGTATATATACATGTATAGATAAAAAAAATGAATATATGTGTTATAACATATGACCTTAAAGCAGAAAATAATTACAGTAGCTGAAGGAAAATAAAACGTGTTGTGGTTAATTTATTTTTTTAATCTATTAAGTCATTTTAACTACTAAAAATAATTTATTAAAAAGGATTTTTAAAAAAATTAAAAGTATTAGCTTAAAGTTAAAATTGTTAATTTATTAAAAATTTTCAAAAGGAAATAAATTATTCGATTAGCTCGAGTATTAATGAAATCTTATATAATTATTTATACAAGGTCTAAAACTGTGTGGAAATCAAGCTGGAAAGAAATTGGATTGCGTGCACAACAAAAGGTGAGATCTTCTCACTCAAAATTTTAATTGAAAATTCCAGTTATTGATTGGTTGTAGAATTGTGATAGTTAAACTAAAATTGATTGATTGTGTGTTTGGATAATTTATTTATTATTAGTTATATTAGTTTAGACCCTATTGCGCCGCATAATAGCGGATACTATTTCATAAATCTCATATACCACGATATTCCACCTCGAAGTGGAATGGGTATTTAATTATGTACTAACGTCTATGGATGCAGGGAAACAGGTTGGAGGGATCCAACTGGATTCCTTAAATATTTAATTTGTATCATATGTTGTGTATTGATTTTTTTAATTTGTATACTATTTGCGATTGGAATCAGCCGAATAAATTTTTGGTATCGTAGGATACCAAAAATAATTAGTTAATTGATTTTGGAATTTGGATAGGAAATTTATAATGAATTCACTCAAAGGAATCGGGTGAATTTTTAAAAGAAGGAAATTTAAATAGATAAAGTTTTATCTTTAGAAACTTATTTAATAAGTTCTAAAATATGGAAAAAATATTTTAATAAAGGAATTTCGAGTAATTTTGTTAATAGTTGAAGAATTTATTTAAGATACGTATTTTAAATAATTGAAAGAGATAAATAAATTTATTTAGAAAGGAAGTAAATTTAGAAATTAAATTTGGAATTTAATTTAGGGTTGAAATTAATCTTAGAAATCGATTCGGAAATTAATTTAGAGTTAGAGTAAATCTCAGGAATCGATTTGGAAATTTGGTTTAATGTTTTGGAAATAATTTGGGAAATCAATTAGAATTTATTTGATATTGGAAAATTAATTTGGGAAATCAAATTGGAATTTGATTTTGTGTTTGAAATAAATTGGAATTCAATTTGGGCTTTGATTTGGTTTGAAGATGATATTTGGGAATCGATTTAAAATTCGTATATCAGTTGATATTTGGAATGTAAATTCACAACGGGAATTTGTAAAGAAAAGGGAAATTGTTAAAAATAAATATTGGTTTATTTTTAAAGTGTGGAAAGGAATTTACAGATTTGCAATGTAAATAAATCGAGAGGATTTATTAAGTTATTGGAATGGACCATTTTATATTAGGAAAAGAATTTTTCCCTGGGAAGCCGAGTATATTTTTAAAATAGCTTTTGAAATAAGATTAAAACTTTTCGATTTGGTTTTAAAATAATATTGCTAGAGAAATAAGTTTTGAAATTTTTTTAAAGTAAATTTTTTATTTAATTAATTATATAAGGATTATTTAAAAGATTAAATTTATACTCTATCTACTAATTTTATTTTAAAATTAGTTTTTGGACTTGAATTTTATATGAGATATTAGTATAATATTTTTTATAACTAATATTTAAGCAAATATTCTAAAATATTTTATTTCAAATGTTTCCAAGTATATTTTGAATAAATATTTTTATATTATTTTAAAATGTTTAAAATCGGTAGATTTTCAGTGGAAATGAATAAATGTTTGGAAATTGATTTGAAAATTAGTTTCAAAGGATTGAAGTGTGAAATTTTATCTTGCGAAGATATATTGAAAATAATAATAATTGGGGAAAAATTATTTAAAATCCAAAAACTGTTGTGAATGACGATTGATAGTTAAATAACCGACTATCAATATTGGCCTTTAATTGGCAATTGAATTTCGATGCGACCGGGAGTCGAATTCCAAATGGATATTCGAAATCCACATCGAACCTTTGTGATTGTGATGGATCTTTTGTTTAAAAAATCAAAGTGAAATTGTTGTGATTTATTTGAATCTAAGTGAACACTTATCTTTTTTAAAATAAGCGCCCGTTATTCGGATTAGCCGGGAGAGGACCTTGTTACATAAAACCCATTCCAAATAACGATATAACGAAATGGGTTTGCAATTGAAGATGGTGTTGAAGATCGGGTATTTTCGAAAGCAAAAGGATACCTGTTGAATGTCTCTGCATTGGGTTGCTCCGTTATAGGGATTTTATCACCCTTTGTGATGGGGACTCCGGACGTGATTAGTGAATATCCGAATTTGCAAGGACTTCTTTGGAAGTGCCTTCGGTTCCGTTCGATCTCGGAATGGACTTGTATGGATGTGTATCTGACGTTACACTTTGAGATGTAAAGCTGGTTTCTATCAAATACATTTCTGTTGGTGGCGGAGAATTTATTCTCTTAGCTTAACACCCTTCTCTTAGACGTACGAGCTCAGAGGTTATGTAGTTGATGGTTACTAGTGATACATTCCCAAATTGGTAATGTGGCATACGATGTGATGCTAATCATTTGTTGATCGAAGCATGACTTTTGTGAAAAGCGTAGCTTTGTGGACTTCGTCGGACCTCACAACCCGGAATGGTCAAAACAGGAAGGATGCAGCAAGGTTATAGGGGCTAGCGCCCTTGGGGTATGTACATTTCCTTCTGGATAGAAGTGGTATCATGGCATGGAACCCAAATACTTAACTTATGTGAATATCGCGAATATATATTACTTTGTGATTGTTGTTGTTGAGGATACTCGGATAAAGATTGTTTACAACCGGGGAATGATATACTCGTGTCAGTAGTTACCTATTTTTGCAGAGGCAACCCGACCTTGTATTGGCAGAGATCCGGTTAGGTTCTCGTGGCGTCCATCCAGAGGCGTACCCATGTGGGAATGGGAAGTTCCTTGGCCTGACCATTTGTTGGAAATCCAAAGAAACAATACGAGCCCT
This sequence comes from Allium cepa, assembly GCA_030765085.1. Classification (NCBI taxonomy): domain Eukaryota; kingdom Viridiplantae; phylum Streptophyta; class Magnoliopsida; order Asparagales; family Amaryllidaceae; genus Allium; species Allium cepa. The sequence continues at coordinate 715,172,219 of CM060945.1, read as the reverse complement.
TTACGATTACAATTAATGGTACCTATGCTGGCTAAGATTAATATTATACTTTCGAAATGTTTTCCACAATATGCACTAATAATAATAATATCAAATGATTTTGCGTATCAAGCATATTTGACTATCATAAGGAGAAATCTCCTCCAATTCTGCGTTTGCATTGTGTTTGTGGCGGGAGGCCTTATGGTAGTTTTATTTTCCAAAAGCATCGCGGATTTCTTGTAAAATCTTTTGTTTTCCTTTTATTAAAGAATAACTGTTTTTAAGATCTCACACCAGTCCCATGACTAATCTGGAGTTTATTGTTCCCTTTCTAAATTCTGGATGCCCATAATTTTCCACACGGGCAGCCTAAAGTCAGGTTTCAGTTATCCGGGAGCGAAGTCCGAAAAGAGTTGCCGTGGAGCTCAGAAGTTGAAGCTGGATGGCGAGACGTATCTCTTTACTATGTAGTGTCCGTTAAGTATGGTTTTGCAAATCAGTTTTCATATAGTCAAGTTATAATAGACTGCAAGTGTCTGTATGATGTCGTTGTAAACTCTGATGTTGTATTGTATTAATCAGTGATGAGTCTTTGATTTAAAGATTATTCATTATCTATTATATATTTGTTCCGCTGCAAAATGTGAGGTTCTGTTATTGTTTTTGTTCTTCTTCTACCTCTTTGTTCTTTAAACCCTAACGGTTCTGTTTCCGGCATTCGATTGTGTGGCATTTGATACAGTGGGCGTATAAATGTCGACTTTCGGGCGTCGTAAAATCGGGTCGTTACAAATTGGTATCAGAGCAATTGGTTAAGCGACAACCTTGATTTTGTTGGGTGTTACTCATTAAAGATAGAGTCAGTAGTACTCTAGAATGAGTTTGAGTGTAATAATAGATATGCGCGCGTATTTGTTAGTGAATAGAAATTGTTTTATATTGTGTTAACTTATCGGTTGATTATTTATAGATTCTGGTCGGTGCAGTTTGGCCAACTGTTTTGGTAGGGGTTTCTAAACTTTTAAACAAGATAAACCGACACAGTATTGTTTTAAAACATAGTAAATGAAATAATTTTACCCAAAACTATTTTCGTATATAAAAGAAATAAGTTTTCTGTGAATTTTTATAATATATGGTTTCTTGGTTGTTAGGAAGCGATAATATTAGATTACGAACATCGTTGTATGAGGAATTGAAATCAAAACCAAAAGCTAAGAAAATAAAAATACAAATGACGTTTGTAAATGTAAATTTTAAATGCAATTTATAATTTGGAATAAAATTCATTAATGGAATGAGATTTGATTGGGATCAAGTTGAATTAAAAAAATCCAAACTTGGGAAAAAAAGAAAATAAAATGGATTGAATTCAAGTAAACTAATATGATAATTAATCAATTCATGAAATAGGAAAGTTGAATTAGTTAAATCAAAACTTGAATTGTGAGTTAAATAAAAATGGTTTGAATTTGTAGATAAATTTGTAAGTAGAGATAAATGGAAATTTTCCTTATTATTTATAAAATGAATTAAAGATAAATTGAGAATGGGAATTTAAAATGGATAAGTGAATAAAACTAATTTAATTAAAATTTGTAAATTGAAGGGATTTGATAAATGAAAATCAAATCAAGGATTTAAATTGGAAAGTGTTACAAGGAAAAATAAATTTGAATTTTGAATTGAAATAACTTAAGTAAATATTGGATCAAATGGAGCTAAATGTTAATAAAGGAATTAAAAATTAGTTAGTGAAACTAATTAAAAGAATGACAAATTTAATATGGTGCAAAATGAATTTAATTCAATATTTATAAATGAAAGGTAAAATGAATTCATATGGAATTTGGAATCCAGTTTAAATATAAGTGGTTATAAACCAAAGTGGTGAATTGGAAATAAATGTAAGAAGTATATAGAATAATTATCTTGAACTTAAGAGATAAATGGTAAAATTCTTAAGTAAAATTTAGAGTTGAGAAATATTCTAAATTAATAAATGGAGGATAAACTGGAAATTATGAAGTGGTTTTAATTGAAATGAATGTGAATATTGAATGAAAAACGAATTGAACGGAATCAATTGGAAATGAAATAAAATAAAGAGTAAATGGAGTTTGTATCAATTTAAAATAGTTATAAACTAGATTGGATATTCTATTAAGTGGATATCATCGAAATTTGCATAGAAATGGTTGTTGTTTGACGCAAACGAGTATGTATAAAATCCTAAGAGTTACTAAAAGCAAATCAAATTGATTTTTGAATCAATTGAAATAGATATGAGTTCCATTCGCTTAAAAATAAATTGAATGAAAGTAAGTGAGTTGTAAATCACGTGAATTGAATAGAAATGGTATGCGAATTGATTATAAGCAATTAAATTTTTATCGGAACCGTATAAATTGCTTATGGGAACTATTTTGAATATATTGCTTGTGAAAACTATGTGTTTACTATTGGAAATAAGTGAAATGTTAATAAATTTCTTATATATGTCACTTATGTGTTTAAATTGAGTAAAAACAGGTACAGGAGGGCCGTTTGGCTGGATTTGGTCGTGCTAAAATGCTAATAATAAACCGCTTTGCTTAAAAATACTAAATAAGGTACGCCTACGTAATAAAAATAGGAAATATGAACTGTTTTTACTTTTTCGACCGGGTGGGTCGATGTATATATATTTATACCTTTTGTCAAATTGCAAAAGCTCCTCCGTACAAAGGAGACACTGCCAAAATTTTCGAAAATTTTGGGAGTTAGAAAATTTTTGAAAAAAATTGTTAGCGACAAACGATTTCAAATTGGAAATTTAAGTAAATTAGTGAATGAAACTGAATTAAAATAATGATATGAATTAGTTATAATTGAAAGATAAAATTCAATATTCATAGTAGAAGATAAATTTAATTCAAATAGAATTGAAGTGTATATTGAATTCGAATAAAATTGAAAATGCAAGATTGAATGAAAATGGATATTAACCTTAATAGTGAAGTGAAAATGGTACAAGAAGCATATATATTGAAAATTTTGTAATGAAAGGTGCAAAATGATATTTGAACATTGTAATTGGATATATGGATATCAGGATATACAGGTGTATTAAATGAAATGGAACTGGGATTTTGATTTTAAAGATAAAATTGAATTGCTCAACAAAAGGTACGTATTTAAATTTCTATATGAAATTTGGTGATTTTCTTGTCTAGCCACTTGGCTTTTTGTTTTCTTTTGGGATTTGAGGACCTGTGGTGCCATTTTGTAGTCGTATCGAGCTAGCCGCGCAAAGGAGACGCTGGCAAAAATTTCGAAAATTTAGGGAGGTAAAATTTTTTTGAGAAAATTATGAAAATTCAAAATTTGAATTTAAATGGCTAAGAAAATAATTTTGTTTAGAGTTTATGGTTGCGGTTGGAAAGTTAGTTGAATCAATAATGGGTTGTTAATAGAAAGATTGGTTTTGACAAGTTGATAAAACTGTTTATTTTGGGTACTTAGTAAACGGGTTAAGGTCCATTCTTCTTAACTTGTAATTTCGGGACGAAATTCTCTTAAGGGGGAAAGATTTGACGACCCTAAATTTTGGACAATTTAAATTGAAAATATTTAATTAATTTTAAATATTTGAATGATGGTTTAGCTTGAATTCCCAATATAACTATGAATTTGGTGATTTAATTATTTAATTTAATATATTGAAAGTTGGATTAAAATTTGAATCTTCAGTTTTAAGATGACTAAAAATATTTCAAAGGCTTGTAAAATTCATATTAATAATGGTGAAGATAATAGAAGGTTCAGAATTGAATTTGAAACCGTTTTGTTCAGTATTGAATTTTATCGTTTAAATCAATGTTTAAAAATAGCCGTTAAGGCATAGTCTCGGAATTCGACGAAACCAGTTACATTGGATCCGTAATATTGTATTATTATCGGATTTCAATTTTCGTAGCATTCGGAGTTGTAGTGTGATCATACGATAGATAAACGCGCTGGCATTTATATCGGAAATTTAATATTTAAACTTGATTTAAAAAGCTATCTTCTCCATACGATCGAATTTGGACTTGAAACCTTTCCCAGTGTGTCCGGAATAGGGGTTTAACATTATAAACGCCTAGCAGCACGTTTTGATTGAGGTTTAGATTCTGAATTGCGTAATTTGAAAATGATCTAAAATTTGAATTTAAAAATAAACATATATGTTCCCCTAAATTTACTAATTAACTTCGTTCGACACCTGCTACCACCCCTCAAGCATGTGTTTCCTATCTTCTGATTAATTGCACACGCGTTTGTTTTGATAAATATAAAAAAAGGAAAGAAAAAACAACAATGGCCGAGCCGTGCAAACCCCCATCTTCTATCTAAAAAAACAAAACAGAATTTCAAAAAAAATGGCGGCCGAGGTTTATTTTCTATCCCTAAATTTTTCGTTCCCGTTCGTCTTCTAAATCTCGATCTATGAAAGCCATGCTCCCCTCTTCTTCGATCTGGGTTGGAGGAGGCTCGGTTCGAGTTGCGAACGTAGGCATAGGGTGGGTTGCGTTGCCGGTCTGAAGGCATAAGAGGCGAGTCTCAGCGATCATTTGAGGCTTGTGTGAGGCTTCGTGAGTCGTGGGGGTGCTAGGGCTTGGGCGCGATGCCAAGTCGATCTCGAGCACGCGAGCGTGAATGTGAGGATACATGTAGTTAATTAGGTAAATTTTTATTTCTGGTGATTTGAAAGTTAATGTGTTAATTACTGAGCTGAGTTTAGTTAATTTTATCATTAGAAATCCAATGCGAAAAATATATAATATAGTAAGTTGTTAAAAACAATTTATTTCTTAAATTTATAAATATGTTTTAATTTTTTTTACAGTAAGATAAATTTTTTATTTTATAGAATTTTAAATTGTTCAAAGTTAATATAAGTAAGGTATTATATATATATATATATATATATATATATATATATATATATTCCAGTATTTAATTTTTACAGTAAGGAAATTTTGTTTCGTCATTTACAGAAAAATGTATATATACATGTATAGAAAAAAAAGTAAAAATAAATAAATGAATATATGTTTTATAACATGTAACAACCCGCATATTTATCGATTTTATATTTAAATATTTTATTTAAATATTTTATCGTTCGTCGGATTTTGGTCCGAAAAGCTACTTTTTGCAAACAGTCGAATTGGGACTCGAGACCACCCCCATTGAGTTCAAAATGCCGTTTGCGACCTTTTTGAGTATAAGCTTCGATATGTTTGGAGAAAGTTGAATTTTGCACTTTTTCACTTAGGGCTTTGGTTTGGGCTGAACCCATTAACCACTTACTAACTCAGTCCCAACCCCCTCTCCTCTTCGTTCACTCCTCATTTCCTAACTCTCTCTACTCAAGAGAATAATGGGGGAAAAGATTGGAAATTAGAATTCCTAAGCCCTAGTTCATTTGCAAAATCCAAGCTTTAGCTCCAAATTCAAGAGAACCCATTGCTTAGATTGAAGCTTCTTGAGTTGTTATTGAAGAGAGATTGATCTTTGCTTGTTCTTAAAGCTTCTCCTTCATTGATTTGGGTTCAAAGGTGAGATTTTTATCTCACATCTATGCTTATATTTATCTTCGATTGTTAGGTATAAATTCCTAACACTTATTCGTGTGCAATTGCTTTTGGTTTGGATTGATTTGGTGAATATTCCAATTTTTAGTGTTTTGGGTTCAAATCTTTAAAAATCCTAACTTTGATGTTTGAATGTGTTTTTGATTGTGCATCGAAGAGCTTTTAGGGCCGGGTAGTCGATAGGCATAAACCCTTAGCGCCGTTGCTCGAGCGAATGCAATTTGATCGAGTTTGTACCTCTTTTGAAATAGGGCAGGGGAGTGCTGGCAACAGGTTCGGCCGACCGAGCCCCTGGGCCGGTCGACCGACCTGCTACCCAGGCACTTCCTGCCTCTGTTTGGAAGTGCCGATTACAGGCCTCGGTCGACCGAGCCCCTGGGCCGGTCGACCAACCTGGTGCCCCCGGGCACTTCCAACCCCTGGTTCGGTCAACCGACTCAGGGAGTCCGGTCGACCGACCTGCTGCTATTTTCCAACTATGCCTATTTTGCCTAGTTGTCTGAAATTCCAACTTTAATCGGCTTGTGTTATTTCCCTATCTGTTGTTATCATTTGTTATTGACTTTGATGACTTATTTTCTTCGGGAATTCTTGGAATATCCATTTCGATGGATTCAGTATCGATTTCTTTGGATTTTATTCACATTTTCGAATGTGAATCTTAGTGATCGGTTGTTCCTACAATCTTCTTTGTGATTTGTCACTTTAAAAATATAAAGGTTTTCTATACTAGTAGTAAATATCAAAACTCTTTCCTTAAACGATTTCAATACTATTTTAATACCAAATTCGTTTATAAAACCGTTTTCCAATCTATTAGTATATACAAACCTTTACCTCACTCGTATGAGAAATCTAATTAAACGGCTTAGTAAAACAAGTGGTATGAAACACTTGCGTTTACTTCGTCGGTTAATTCTTGGACTTGTTCGATTGAATCTCTTATGACAATTTTCTAGTGGAGACCTACAATTTGTTCGTAAATATTTAAGTTAAGCTAGTGGTTATGGGACATGAAGCTAAGCTCATATATTTACTAGCTTACTGTAATCGACACTTCTCGTTGATCATGACGATCATCTTTGTGATTTAGACTAGCAATGTGCGATGTCTCTTTGTCTATGTGGAGGACTGTTCCTCATTTTATTGAGTTTCGTCTCATTTCTTTCATGGGTTGTACCTATTTAGGTGCGTCGATGTTTGTACACATGGGTCGTACCTTTCTAGGTGCGTCAATGTTTATTTATGCATGGGGTGTACCTTTCTAGGTGCATCGATGTTTATTTACTTCGTGGAGCAATTGGCTCAATAAGTCGGGACATGGGGCGTATCTTTCTAGGTGCGTCGATGTTCGTCTATGCATGGGGCGTATCTTTCTAGGTGCGTCGATGTTCGACTTTGCATGGGGTGTATCTTTCTAGGTGCATCGATGTTAGACATTACATGGGGTGTATCTTTCTAGGTGCATCGATGTTTATTTATGCATGGGATGTATCTTTCTAGGTGCATCGATGTTTATTTGTGCATGGGGCGTATCTTTCTAGGTGCGTCGATGCTAGAGCATGGGGCGTATCTTTCTAGGTGCGTCGATGTTCGGCTGTGCATGGGGCGTGTCTTTCTAGGTGCGTCGATGTCTAGTTTATGGGATTGGCCATCCTTTTATTGTGATTTCTGGATTTCTATTTGATAATTTCTGGAATTTATGTTTCACCAACTTTTAGGATTGGCATTGATATATGTCATTTATTATGGCTTGGTGAATGAAATTAGGAGTATGACATTCCTTTTTATCTTTGAGAAGATCTTTGCGATATTGATTAATCTCTTGTTGATTTTCAATTACTTATATATATATCACAGCTTGGCATGGTGATTATTATGTGTTTAGTCATATCTCTTATTCTATATCATGTTATCTGATATTTATAGCTAGACTGATCCGTTTATTATTTTCTTATTAAATAATACTCGGGTCAGACTGAGATTTTACAGGTGCTTCTGCTTGACTCCTTATCCGTCTACATCTGATCTTTTGGTTAACTACTTTAGTTTGGTAGTTTTTGTTGTACACATTTAAGATATAGACTCCTTGTTGTATACATATTTTTGTCTAGCACTTGTATCTATTCCTTTGTATTATTGTGGATCTTTTTGACCACTACTCTGATGTACACTTTTATGTGTAATATTCATATCTTATTCCGCCTTTGTGATATGAATTATCTATGACTGATTTATGTTTTATTTATTTCTATATTTGTTTCTGAAGATATTACAGCCACTGTGTAGTAGCTTTGAGTTTGTGTCGGTATGTCGGATTTCCCTCTTGATAAAGAAATGCATGTTATACTATCTGACATATCGATGCTCGCACAAAGCAATTATACAGATGGTCGCTCCTCAACAGCCTTATTCTCCGTGCTAGTCGACAGCATTCACCGTAATGTTCTTGGCTAGCGTGGGTATAGAGGTGGGGCGTCACATAACATATGACCTTAAAACAGAAAATAATTACAGTAGCTGAAGGAAAATAAAACGTGTGGTGGTTAATTTATTTTATTAATTTATTCAGTCATTTTAACTACTAAAAATAATTTATTAAAAAGGAATTTGTTTAAAATAAAAGTATTAGCTTAAAGTCAAAATTGTTAGTTTATTAAAAAAATTCAAAAGGAAATAAATTATTCGATTAGCTCGAGTATTAATGAAATCTTATATAATTATTTATACATGGTCTATAACTGTGTGGAAATCAAGCTGGAAAGAAATTGGATTGCGTGCACAATAAAAGGTGAGATCTTCTCACTTAAAATTTTAATTGAAAATTCCGGTTATTGATTGGTTGTGAAATTGTGATAGTTAAATTAAAATTGATTGATTGTGTGTTTGGATAATTTATTTATTATTAGTTATATTAGTTTAGACCCTATTGCGCCGCATAATAGCGAATAATATTTCGTAAATCTCATATACCGCGATATTCCACCTCGAAGTGGAATGAGTATTTAATTATGTGCTAACGTCTGTAGATGCAGGGAAACAGGTTGGAGTGATCCAACTGGATTCCTCAAATATTTAATTTGTATCATATGTTGTGTATTGATTTTTTTTAATTTGTATAGTATTTGCAATTGAAACCGTTGAAGGCTGTAATTTAGCCGAATAAATTTTTGGTATCGTAGGATACCAAAAATAAATAGTTAATTGATTTTGGAATTTGGATAGGAAATTTATAATGAATTCACTCAAAGGAATCGGGTGAATTTTTAAAAGAAGGAAATTTAAATAGATAAAGTTTTATCTTTGGAAAATTATTTAATAAGTTCCAAAATATGGAAAAAATATTTTAATAAAGGAATTTCGAGTAATATTGTTAATAGTTGAAGAATTTATTTAAGATACGTATTTTAAATAATTGAAAGAGATAAATAAATTTATTTAAAAAGGGAGTAAATTTAGAAATTAAATTTGGAATTTAATTTGGAGTTGAAATTAATCTTAGAAATCGATTCGGAAATTAATTTGGAGTTAGAGTAAATCTTAGGAATCGATTTGGAAATTTGGTTTGATGTTTTGGAAATAATTTGGGAAATCAATTAGAAATTTATTTGATACTAGAAAATTAATTTGGGAAATCAAATTGGAATTTGATTTTGTGTTTGAAATAAATTGGAATTCAATTTGGGCTTTGATTTGGTTTGAAGATGATATTTGAGAATTGATTTAAAATTCATATATCAGTTGATATTTGGAATGTAAATTCACAATGGGAATTTGTAAAGAAAAGGGAAATTGTTTAAAAATAAATATTGGTTTATTTTTAAAGTGTTGAAAGGAATTTATAGATTTGCAATGTAAATTAAAATAAATCGAGAGGATTTATTAAGTTATTGGAATGGACCATTTTATATTAGGAAAAGAATTTTTCCCTGGAAAGCTGAGTATATTTTTAAAATAGCTTTTGAAATAAAATTAAAAGTTTTAGATTTGGTTTTAAAATAATATTGTTTGAGAAATTAGTTTTGGAAATTGTTTAAAGTAAATTTTTTATTTAATTAATTACATAAGGATTATTTAAAAGATTAAATTTATACTCTATCTACTAATTTTATTTTAAAATTAGTATTTGGACTTGAATTTTTTATGAGATATTAATATAATATTTTTCATAACTAATATTTAAGCAAATATTCTAAAATAGTTTATTTTAAATGTTTCCAAGTATATTTTGAATAAGTATTTTTATATTATTTTAAAATGTTTGAAATCGGCAGATTTTCAGGGGAAATGAATAAATGTTTGGAAATTGATTTGAAAATTATTTTCAAAGGATTGAAGTGTGAAATTTTATCTTGCGAAGATATATTGAAAATAATAATAATTAGGGGAAAATTATTTGAAATCCAACAACTATTGTGAATGATGATTGGTAGTTAAATAACCGACTATCAATATTGGCCTTTAATCGGCAATTGAATTTCGATGCGACCAGGAGTCGAATTCCAAATGGATATTCGAAATCCACACCAAAACTTTGTGATTGTGATGGATCTTTTGTTTAAAAGATCAAAGTGAAATTGTTGTGATTTATTTGAATCTGAATGAACACTTATGTTTTCTAAAATAAGAGCTCGTTATTCGGATTAGCCGGGAGAGGACCTTGTGTCATAAAACCCATTCCGAATAACGATACGACGAAATGGGTTTGCAATTGAAGACGGTGTTGAAGACCGTGTATTTTCGAAAGCAGAAGGATACCTGTCGAATGTCTCTTCACTGGGTTGCACCGGTATAGAGATTTTATCACCCTTTTTGATGGGACTCCGGACGTGATTAGCGAATATCCGGATTTGCAAGGACTTCTTTGGAAGTGCCTTCGGTTCCGTTCGATCTCGGAATGGACTTGTATGGATGTGTGTCTGACGTTACACTTTGAGATGTAAAGCTGGTTTCTATCAAATACATTTCTGTTGGTGGCGGAGAATTTATTCTCTTAGCTTAACACCCTTCTCTGAGACGTACGAGCTCAGAGGTTATGTAGTTGATGGTTACTAGTGATACATCTCCAAATTGGTAATGTGGCATACGAAGTGATGCCGATCATTTGTTGATCGAAGCATGGTTTTTGTGAAAAGCTTAGCTTTTTGGACGAGACTTCGTCGGACCTCACACCCCGAAATGGTCAAAACAGGAAGGATGCTCCAAGGTTTTAGGGGATAGCGCCCCTTAGGGTATGTACATTTCCTTCTGGATAGAAGTGGTATCATGGTATGGACCCCAAATACTTAAGTGAATATCGCGAATATATATTACTTTGTGATTGTTGTTGTTGAGGATCCTCGGATAAAGGTTGTTTACAACCGGAGAATGACATACTCGTGTCAGTAGTTACCTATTTTTGCAGAGGTAACCCGGCCTTGTGTTGGCAGAGATCCGGTTAGGTTCTCGGGGCGTCCATCATAGGCGTACCCATGTGGCAATGGGAAGTTCCTTGGCCTGACCGTTTGTTGGAAATCCAAAGAAACAATACGAGCCCTTTAAGATTGCAATTGTATAACCTGCCTCCTCAGGAGGTAGCTATAGCGGGCATAATATAATGGTACATATGCTGGCTAAGATTAATATTATACTTTCGAAATGTTTTCCACACTATGCACTAATAATAATATCAAATGATTTTGCGTATCAAGCATATTTGACTATCATAAGGAGAAATCTCCTCCAATTCTGCGTTTCATTGTGTGTGTGGCGGGAGGCCTTATGGTAGTTTCATTTTCCAAAAGCATTGTGGATTTCTTTTAAAATCTTTTGTTTTCCTTTTATTAAAGAATAACTGTTTTTAAGATCTCACACCAGTCCTACGACTGACCTGGAGTTTATTGTTCCCTTTCTAAACTCTGGGTGCCCATAATTTTCTACACGGGCAGCCTAGAGTCAGGTTTCAGTTATTCAGGAGCGAAGTCAGAAAGGAGTTGCTATGGAGCTCAGAAGTTAAAGCTGGATGGCGAGACATATCTCTTTACTATGTAGTGTCCGTTGCATATGGTTGTGCAAATCAGTTTTTATATAGTCAAGTTATAATAGACTGCAAGTTTATGTATGATGTCGTTGTAAACTCTGATGTTGTATTGTATTAAATCAGTGATGAGTCTTTGATTTAAAGATTATTCATTATCTATTGTATATTTGTTCCGTTGCGAAATGTGAGATTCTGTTATTGTTTCTGTTCTTCTTCTACCTCTTCGTTCTTTAAACCCTAACGGTTCAGTTTCCGGCATTCGATTGCGCGGCATTTGATACAGTGGACGTATAAATGTCGACTTTCGGGCATCGTAAAATTGGGTCGTTACATGAGTAGATTGAGTTTTTCTTATTAGCATATACAGGCTTTCTATTGTCTAAGGCAGGCCGTATGTATATCCACCAAGGGCCTGGATTTACCAAATTTTGTTGTACACCGTTCCATCTTCAAACAATAAAGATAGCAACTCAGGAGATTGTTCCATGCTTGCTATTTAATGCGATCTATTGTGTGTTCAGTATTTTTTTTAATTGATATCAAAACTTAGACATAATTTTTTTGCAAACATGTCATTGTCTCATTAGATCCATTATGTTATATAATTTGTTTCTATTGTGTGTTCAGTATATTTCTGTTCCATGAAAGTCTCCCTCTAGTTTGGTTATTCATTCCAAGACATATTAACTCCATTATGTTATATAACATCTTTTGTAACTTGGACACATTTTCTAATTAGGTTTGATCATTAGAGGGTTGTTATCAAGATGGACAAAACATGGCTTAGTCTATCGAGGTTTTATAAATTTGCGTAATAGTTTCACGGTTAGAATTCTTAAGGCTTGATTAATGATGCATATAGATTTTCTACAAAATGACAGAAGGATACAGGAAAGCGGTTCGAAATTTTGCATATAGTCATCCAGAAAGCGAAGCCAATCCAGAAAAGATTATTTTCCCATGCTCTAAATGTAGGAACCTTATTAGACATTCACCTAAGGATGTTGTATCACATTTGGTTATTTTTGGAATTGACCCCCAACAAATGATGTATGGATTTTTCATGGGGAAGCACGTCCCTCAAAAACCGTAGTTGACAAAGGGATAAATACATATAGGATGTACTTAGATGCACAAATTGGTGATGATGAGAATGAAGATCATTTAACAAGATACATGGCAAAGGGTTTAAGGAAACGTTGGAAGATGTTGAAATTCCTTTGTACCCTGGTTGTGCAAGCTACACAAAGTTGTTAACAACAATTATTCTTTTCAAACACAAAGCTCGAAACAATATATCTGATACAACATTTATGGAACTTCTTAAAATCCTTCGGGATATGTTTCCTAAGGAAACACACTTCCTTATTCAACTTATGCGACAAAGAAGTTGCTTAAATCATTTGGTTTGGGCTATATGCTGATACATGCACGTGCAAACGATTTTAGTTTATTTAGAAAAGAGCTTGCGAATAACTATTCTTGTCTACATGTGGCAAGTCTCGTTGGAAAGTGAATAAAGTGAAGGAAGATGGAAAGCAGAAAAAAATACCCATGAAGGTTTTGAGATACTTTCCAATCATATCAAGGCTGAAAAGAATGCTTATGTGTCCAGAAGTAGCAAAGCAATTAATACGGCATAATAGTCATAAGAGCGAGAATTGTAAATTACGACATCCGGTAGATTCTTCTCAATGGACCAAAATTGATAGAATGCATCCTTCCTTTACTTTCGATCCATGAAATTTAAGGCTTGGCCTTGCAACTGATGAATTTAATCCCTTTGGTGATTGGAACTCCACGTATAGTTGCTGGCCAGTGTTTCTTGTTGCTTACAACTTTCCTTCATGGTTATTTATGCAAAAAGGTAATATAATGCTATCTTTGTTAATTCCTGGACCATGATAACCAGGAAATGATATTGATGTGTATTTGGAACCACTTATTGAAGATTTTAGAAAACTGTGGGTTAAAGTGGTAAAAATGTATGATGCATATAGCCATAGCGAATTTAGATTAAACACTATTTTACTATGGACAATAAATGATATTCTAGCTTATATAAATTTATCAATTGCACTGTAAAGGGTAAGAAAGTGTGCCCTGTTTGTGATGTTAATACATGCTCAATATGGCTACCATTTAACAAGAAATGTGCATATTTGGCCCATAGGCGATTCCTTCCACCTAATCAAGAATATCGTCAATGTAAAAGCTTGTTTGATGGAACCATAGAGAATAGACAAAGGTCTCAAATATAAATAGATGCTCAAGTACTTGAAGATGTCAAAGATATCTGTAATGAGTGAGGAAAGAAACAGAAGAAGGAAGAAGAGAAAGGGGAAGGCGATAAGAAAAGAAAACGCAGGGGCGGAGGGAAGGGTGAGATATAAAAGGAACTCAAATGTGGAAGAAGAAGTCTATTTTCTTTGATTTTCCTTATTGGGTGGCAAGATATAATAAGAAATAATTTCTTTATTCGTATGTAGTAATTAGTACTTTATTGTTAATTAGGTAAATGTCTTTATGTTTTGTTTATGCACTTCCTTTGCACCACAATCTGGATGTAATGCATGTGGAGAAAAACATTGGGGAGAGTATTCTTGGTACACTGCTCGATATCAAAGGAAAATAAAAAGATGAAATTCATTCATGTCAAGATTTAGAAGAAATAGGTATTAGAAAAAAAATTCATCCTATAGACATGGGAAATACTGTATTACTTCCAGCTGCGCTATGCATGTTAACTGGTCATGAGAAGGATAATTTTTTATAGTAGAATGAAGAATTTGAAGGTACTTGATGGATATAGATCAAATATTGGAAAATGTTCTGCAAAAGAAGATAAGATTCAAGTCTTAGATCCCATGATTATCATGTGCCGATGCAACAATTATTGTATGTAGCATTGAAAGGACTTCTACCAACAAGTACAAGGAATGCTCTACTACGACTATGTACATTTTATAATGATGTATGCCAAAGAGTCCTTGATAGAGACAAATTAAAAGCGATGGAGAATCAGATCGTTATAACCCTATGCCATTTGGAGAGATTATTTCCTCCTTTTTTTGACATCATGATTCACTTAACAATACATCTAGGGAGAGAAGCAAGAACTTATGCGCTGTGCAATATCATTGGATGTGTCCATTTGAAAGGTAAAACTTGTTATGGGTACTTCAAGTTAATAATAATTTGTGCACTTAAAAGAAATCTTTACATACATGTTTTGGTTGTGGGTATATGAAAGTATTGAAGGGCTACGTCAAAAATCAAGCACGGCCTGAAGGGCGCATAGCTGAGCGCTATGTTGCCAAGGAATGTATGAAGTATTATGGTGGATATATTAAACAACGTCTAAAATTAGAGAAAGAAGAAATTGAAATGAAGCGCATCAAAGTGATTTCAAACTCGAGGGTCGTCCTATTTCCAAAGGAAAACCCATATTAGTCACTAAGGAGGTGATTAATGTTGCTCATCGATATATGTTGTTTAATACCGAGGAAGTAGAGCCTTATAGAGTAAGTATTAGTTCCATCCAATTATTATGTATGAAAAAAATAGATTTTTACTTATATGTTCATGTATATAGAATGCATAAAGAGGAGTTAAAACATTAGCACCCTAGACAAGATGACGTGGAACTCTTACGGTTGCATTTAGACACTTTTTGTCATTGGTTTGGAAAAATGGTTGTAAGGATTATATCTTCTTGTTTGTAGACTATTAAGTTTGATATATAATTTACATATTATTATCATAAGTCCTTGTATGTAACAATATAATTGTATAAATTAAGGATGAAAAAGATGCATACGATGTTAATGAAACAATAAAATGGCTTGTGTATGGTCCTCGCTTGCAAGAAATTTCTTATATTGGCTATATCATTATTGGTCGTCGTTTTCATACTAAAGATTTTGAGAAGTATATAAAAAATAGTGGTGTTTCCATCGTGGCAAGTACTACTCATGAAAACAGATCCATTGGGAAAGTAGTTTATTATAGGGTTTTGCATGAAATTCTTTTGTTGGATTATCTCATATTTCAAGTTTCTTTGTTTAAGTGTGATTGGGAGAATATCGATCGTGGAGTTAAGCTTGAAGGAGGATTTACGTTGGTCAATTTACATCAGTTCCAAAATCAATTTGCAAGCGATCCTTTCATTTTTGCAACACAAGCTGTACAAGTATTCTATTCTAGGGAAAGTATTCCTTCAAATTGGTATGTTATGTTGAGAGCACCATCAAGAGGATTTCATGAATTGGATAAATATGATGAAGATGAAGAATCAAATAGTAAACCACTTGACGAATCGTTGCTTGACGATAAAGAGATAGATATCGAGGATGAAAGCTACATACGAAAGGATTGCGATGGAATATTGGTGAGCATTTAAATAGCATAAATTGCTTTACTGCAAACTAGAATTTGTTCTACTGCAACTAAAATTTAGAAGACATGAGAGAATTTGTTCTACTGCAACTAGCTCAATGAGTGACCTATATCATGTATTCATATGTATGATATAAATGAGCAGTTTACTGCACACAATAGTAATTGAATAGTTCTTTTATGGTTCTTACTGATTGAGCACTTATATGTGTAGGTGATAATGTTATACTTTACAGCCATGCATTTACATGTGCAACCTAGTGAGATATGAGTATTTGTTAGCATAAATTGCTTTACAGTAATGAATTGATTTTTAATCTTAATGAATTGCAGAAAAGGTCTAGCAATAGATATTAATTTCGCAAAATTGATATTCGCTGCTCCATTATTTATTAGTGCCCTTCTACATTGTTTTAGTTTCTTTTTTACATTGTTTTGCCTCTCTTTCATATAAATCGTTTATGTTATATATTATATATTCATGTAGTTTATGTTTATTTTGTCAGGTCAATCATCTATAAGAAATTTGAACTTGTGGTATCTATGGGCAAAGGTGTGTGAGAACAAGCGGAGGTAATTTTAATTCAATTCATTTCAATGATCTTTTCTTTCATCCTTAGTTTTCAATGCACCTGTTCTCAATTTTAAAATATATCAGTCAAAAAATCAAAGAAGTACACAGCTATATATAAAATTAACACGGCAACATCCTCGGGAGCTCTTTCAATATGGAACAGGATTATTTTTATTTTTATTTTCAACATCATTCACATGAATACTTTTTCTATAATATCTTGAATGACTTGGCCAGATATTCCACCAATGTGTAGAATTTTATTTATTTATTAACCTGCCTACATGAATGAAAAAGCCATGATCTTAGATAGAAATAAAATTCCTTGATTTTCCCATTTGTCCCTAGAAATAGACTTAAGATACTCGTAAGTATGATTTTTTTGAACATGTACCGTGTTATAATATAAAAAGATAAGATACATGAAATATAATATGCCACTTACCCAATGAAAATTATGGCAGTATTGAGCCTGAAGTTTTCATGAACGTAGGATCTAATCCAAATCATACTGAAATATCGATTTGAAGTAATTGTAGTTAGAAAAGTTATCAGAGCCTAATTTGTTCAAATGGTATTAGCACAAATTCTTACCCAAATGAATCCATAACAAGCGAGCTATTTGAAATATATTCTGTATATTGCAAAAGAATCAAACAAGATAATAGAAACGAAAAAATATTCCGAATATGTAAAATAATCATGCATGCTTCAAACATAAAATAACGTTAAATGGATGAGAGACAATATCAATTTTAGATGGCCAAACCAAAAATGATCATCGCTAACTTGCAAAAAAGGGATTATTTGAACAACGGTAGTTCTTTCTTGAATCCCCATAACAAAAAATGATCATTGCTAACTTACACAGAATTCTTGCATAAAAGGAACAATGTCATCTAGAACATCTCCTGCCATCCTAATCAAGGAACATATATTTGTTTAGCTAATAGATTAATTTTTCTATTCTACACTTAAAAATGTTATAAATATGAACTGACCATGACATTAAGAAGTACAAACTGCAGAAGACCACAATAGAGGACGATTTTGAAACCATATGACAAGACTACATTTGTTTAACAAATAAATATTCAAGAATGGAAGTATATTTTTTGTTTACTTGATTCCTATAACTTTGAAGTCATATTCTAGAAATCTCAATAGATATTTTTGAAAGTTAAATTTACTTCTAGGAGCAAAAGTACATGTAAACAATTTCATATTAATTACAGTTTTTTTTTCTGAATAAATGCTCATGATTTATGTATATGATGCTAAAAACTTACATTTATATATCCAATTGGGAAATCCGAGAAGGGTAACTAAATGCTCAAAATCGAATTTTTTGATGCATAGCTAAGTAGTCTGTTTTTAAAACCGACGTAAACAATTGGCGGAAGAATCTTTCCTGAAAAAAATTATTAGATCATGTAAACATTAATGCATACAGTTATATTTCACACCAATATCATTGAAATCATATAACTTTATAAATATTTACTATGTATAAGGAGATGGAGTATCTATTACAAATACTAGTGTGTTGTTTCACAAAAGTTGTCTCATTAGCTAATCTGAATCTCAAGGGATCTGCATAACATAGGCAAAGATGAAATTTTGAAACAAATACGTCACAAAATACACGTTGGATACAATTTATATTTTATTATATTTATACCTTTTCATGTTAAAAAAGGATTTAATAATGGATTTTAATTGATTGGCAATGGTTTTATATCTGTTACAGTAGACATTCACAGTAGTCTATTTCTGGCCTTCATGCTCTCTTTAATCCCTATTCTATATTTTCAGAGCTCCCTAGCAAAGCGAAGACAATCAGAGAGGTCTAAGTAAAATAGCTTCCACTCTTAAATGGAAAGGTGGTTATAGAATTTTAAATGGATAAATTGTTGAAGAGGTTAAAGTTGCTCAAACTCCTCAAGAGTTGAATTATACTGCTAGAAGCTCTGCTGCAAATCATGAGCTGAATCTACCTACTTCCCTCATCATTTGTCCACTCTTACCTACTCTTCCATCGAAGAACATGTGCGACTGGAAACATGAAAAAAGAGAGAAAACAATGATGAAGACATTATTTTTAACACCAGGTGAACGGCTCGCCATCGACTTCAATGAACTAGGCCAATATATCAGTCCAAATTCAAAATACTTGTCACCTTACATTGGTACGTACTTTAGCAAGGAAAATGATTCATGTGAACATTAGCCTTTGGAAGAAAGTCGACGATAGATTGAAGGACGATTTATGGATGTTTGTTCATGTATATATTATGTTGATTGTTTTATTCTCTTTTTTGGCAATATGATTAAGTATGTTTACCATATTACTAAGGAATCAGTAGGCAGAATAAAAATGTAAACGCAAATTTATATAAAATCTTCTTCTGTTTTGCTTGAGCTATATATTGTCAAGCATATAAAAATAAATTTATAAACTTGAGTTGTTGCCATCTTTGAGCTGAGAAGAATACATAAGCTACGCGTGACAATGAAAATATGTTCTAGAGTACTTTATATGGATTTTTCCGTGCTGTAATTTGGTTGCCCTATTGCTATAGCCTAATGTGGTGTTGTCTTCAGATATAGTATGGTATAATCCGTAACTGTGTTGTTCAAAACTACTTATTTGTGTCAGGATTTAATTGTCCCCTCAACAGTATGATATGCTTCTATTTAATTTTGTTGTTCAGACATAGCAAGGCACATTCACATTGTGGATTTTTTGTGGAGATCTCCTGGGATCAAGCCGAGTTCGAACTCCATGACTAGGATCAGAAACTTCCTTCTGAGCATTGTGTATCTCTAGATAAGATGTACTCTAAGTTAAACACAATTGGCCCAACGATGAACTATGTGGTACCAAGTATCAAAAACTCCCGCGTGCAACATATTGATAATCATACTCTAGATAAGGAGCTGATATACCTTCATGGGTAAGCTAAACCTGAGATTATGTATCCTACTCTAATTTTAGTGATTTTCGATGTCAAGGCTACGTTCGTTATCACCCACTCGAGTCGTCATCACTCAAATAGCACACGAATCACTAATGGGATTCCATCATCTCGAGCAAATCACGAATCACTATATAGATTCAAGCATCTCTAACAGATCTCGATCCTCCACGTAGTTTCCCCAAAGAAGTCCTCCAACAAGTGCTAACGATGTCCTCTCTCTTGGAACACTCCTAAAGGTAGATATTCCCACATGATAGCATCGTTTGAAATGTTAATGCTAACCTTTCCCTTGGATTAAACCTTAGGATAGACAGTTCAACTCCATAATATACCACTTTACAACCACTTCCAGAAAAAAGATCACATATATGGTTTTGGGTCTTGAGCAGTCTCATATAATACACTATTCCCACTAATCAGACTCTTTAAGACCAATCGAATAATTTTCAGTTAGCTCAATTTTGGTTCTATCAAAAGTAAGCAAAGCTAGAATTCATACCTGTACTCCCCCTTGGGGTTCTTATTGGTATGAAATCGCGAATTCTTTCGTTAACTTCTTAAGTCAATATTAGATCAAGATTGATAATCGATTATCTAGTCAGAACAATTGCTTATACAAATCACGATTCATATGCTTAACTCGTTTTTGACATTCCTCCATAACTATTCCTTATTCAAGAGTGTATCCAAGAAAAATAGAGCACTGGTTGCATCAAATCCTTGCCAGACACTTCATTCTTGAATCTCACAAATAGATAAATCTAGCTCGTTGGGTTTTAGTGTTAAGCATTGTAACGAACCCGATTTTCGATCCTCAAAAATCGACACTAATACGTCCACCATATCACATGCCGAACATTCAATTGCTGGGTAAAATAAGAAGGTAAAAGATAAAGGAAAACTAATAACACATATTCTCACAATGCAGCAAGTAATATATAACACAACAATGATCTTTACAAAAAGGAAACATCTTATTCATATAACATCCGAGTATACTAGACTTATCCTAAATTTGTACAATTATAGAAATCTATCCTTACAACAGCAGGCAAACTGCACATAACACATACACCGTGGAAGATATCCAAAATATGAGATATATCTTAGCCTCCAACTCGACTCCATTACTCCAAAGCATCTAAAGCTAACCGGGCAAACAACTCGGTTTGACCCAAGCATTATAAGGAAATAACACCCAGGTCAATCTGGAGTACCAGTTTGAGTAAACTCAAGTCACAAAAAAACTTTATCGATTTATTAACTTAAAAAATCCTTTGAAATCAAAGGCATCTTGTAAGACCTCGCCACACATAATCATGGACGGTTTTTTACCTTACGATAACCAAAACACCTTTGTAGAAAATCCAGTGATATTATAGTAATGTCCAAGGGTTCAAAGTAAAATATTAATATAGATGAAATGCTTGCTTCTCACATTCCAACATATTTGTAAACAACTAAAACCGTAAGGCTCGTATTGAATAATGGATTCCATACTTTGACAAGGTAAGGAACAATCTTCCAAAGGTACATCTCTAGATAAATGCAACAGGGTATGACAAGAACATCTTGTACTCCAGCCACATGGGACTGGCCTACCACTAGATTAGTAGTACCAAATATGATCATCCCTCCATTAATGGGCTTCGAAACATACAAATGAGAGATAATAACCGATCAAGATTTGGAATGACCATACCCTACTTGGGAGCTACCTACTTGGCCCTAATACATCCCCAATTTTTGTCATTTTCCAGTTGACGAGGTCCGAGGATACGTTTTACCTTTTTATATAGCACTACCCACTTGGAATGATAATACTACCTTCCAAGTGAAAATGCAATGCCAGCATTCATCTATACAAGTCCGTTCTGGTCTGAACGAAACCAAAGGCACTATTCCTACTACATCCATTTCGGAATCACCCTCATAATCAGTAACAATTAGCCCTTGTACTTCACCTCTCTATCTTCGATTCCATCTCTTCACGATGTCTTCAGTTTCCAATGCTTGAGATGGATCGAAGTGGGTTTTGAATAACATATCCGATCCCGGTCGCTTCGAAACAACTTTCAACAATTTCCGCTGAACTCTACTCTAGTTCTTCAGGAAATAATCAGACAAATGACAAGAGCAGAGTTCATCACCTAACCGTTAGTGGACGGATTTCTTATAATTCATCCTAGATTAACGAAACGTGTTTATACATATAGTATAGCAGCTTCAACGGTAATTGTACCATATAGTACTCGTGTTTCTCCAAGATATTTCCAAAGTTACGTTTTGTCCAAATTTGATAGTTGGTTATTTCAACATCAAATAAACAATCATCTAATCATGGTTTAATTTCCATATGCGATCCACTAAGACTTTATTAATTCTATTAGTAAAACCTCTTTATAAATCTGATTACAAGATCTTTTCAAAACACTATTCCAAACCCCTTTCATTTCCTTTATACTTGGGAACATTTATATATTATCTCAATGGTATAAGTATGTTACCAAAAAAATTTACTTTTCATTCCTTGAAACAAATTATATACTTATCTTATCAGTATAAGTATATTTACAAACTTTTTAAAGTTTTCCTCTTTCAAAATCTCATATTGGATAACCAAAATTTCTTCCAAATAAAAAAACGCTTGTCCTTTATCAAAAGTTCCCTTTTTAAAAGCTCATCTCATATTTCAACTTATAACTTCATAAACAAAGTTATAACCCACTTTTATAAACCCTTAAGTTTATTTATAAACCTCTTTCCAAATCTCTAAAATGATTTATAAACCTTTTTCCCCTTTTTAAAACTCTTTATATAAATTTTTCTATACTCCTTTATAATATATTCTTTACAAATATCATTTATAAAGCATCATTTGTAAAACCTCTTAAGTAACTCTTCCATAAAAACCCCTTTTATAAACAAGTTATTACGTATTAATAACTTTACAACACAATAGCATAACTTGTAAATCATCTATAAAATTTAAACTCTAAATTGATTAAAGAATTTTAGTTAATTCGAAACACACTTTACAAATTCGAAGAAAGAGGCTTAACAATCCCAGTCGTACTAGTTTAAGTTATCGTTCAATTTCAATTCGATTTCCAAATCACTTAATCGTTATTTACCTAAGCTACAATATATATAAATATAGTTCATATCCAATCAGGGAATAACGCGCCAATACAACCAATTGGCCTATACAAATCCAAATAACATGACAACAGGATGATGATTTATCCTACTAAATGGATGTCCAAACAATTCAATCAATTTATAGCAGAACGAGATTTATTCTGCTTAACATATGTCCACACAATCAAATCACTTACACTATTGCAGAATGGCGTTTTGTTCAGCTAACGGATATCATTTAGTTCTCCTAATCATATGGGTTACGCAAGGGTCAGGAGCAGAGAATATTTGACAAGGAATCGATTTATTTTGAAAAAGAAAATTGATTAAAACACATTATGTTTGGTTTAAAATCACCTTTGAAAAGTTAAAAGTATATTTAATTCATCGAAACCCTAACTAAATCTAATTAATCCAATTTAAATCAAGATTAGATCATAATTAAACTCTAATTCGGCTTAGTGAACTTAGTTAAGTACCAATTAACTTCCTAATGCAACTTGGTTAAGGTTAAACCAAATTGTTTAAGAGTTAAAGCCTAACTAATTAAACATTAATTAAATAACCCATTGATTAAATAAATATTTAATTAACCATTAATCTTAATTATATAAATATTAATCACTTAATTACTGCTTAACCCCAATAATCACTAATTAAAACTTTATTAATTAATTAAATAGTCATTAACTTAACTTAAGTGGGATTAAACTCTAATCACCTTTTTAATTACCAATTTGGTGCTAATTACCTTTTAATTAACTAATTAATTATTTAAATAATTATACCATAACTTAATTAACTTTTAATATTACTAATTATGTTTGGAAAGCTTTGTAAAATAATTTCAAAATATAATAATTTTTTAATAGAAATTCAAACCTTAGCCAAACTACATCCATAGTGACTGTTGATATGAGTGCAGTTTGCTCAAACCCACCTTTAAGAGAAGCCATTTTACTAAAACCATACAATTTCATGATTGAAACATACCTTAGTAGACTTTCACACTTTAAAACCAATTACGCAAACTTTAACCAAAATCTAAAGTTTAAACTCTTGAAATGAGTTTGATTTCAAATCCAACCTCAAATCCGTCGCGACTATAAACAAAGTTTCAACTTTCTTTTCAACCCATCATGACTATAGTCAAGTTCATCATCAACCCTTTATATTCACACATCACATTCATATAACAAATTTGTATACATATACCAATACATATACAATCACTGACTTTGCAATAATACATCCATTTGAGTGCTAACACTAACCTATAAAATAACACTTATCATCACATTTCAAACATTCCAAGATCCAACATATATATAACATACATATAGCTAAGGATCAACACAACATATAAAGGAAAGTTCTTTCCAAATGATCAGGAATTTACTCATCGAAAGATATCCAAACTCTTACTAAATTAGAATATGATATAGCACTTCCTTTCCTAAGCAACAATATGGAGTCATGAACCCTAAATGCACTAGGTTGGCCAGGCCTTAAAGGGAAGAGGAAGCGAGACTTGTTTTGATAAGGTGGAGCGACTTCAGATAAACATCGAATTCTCAATAATAAACCCAAAAATAGGTCATTTTACAATTGATTTTTGGACCACCTTCTCATGGTATTTCAAAAAGCACTCAAAAAGAAAGTTATTGAATTTCTTTTCTATATCATTTTAAAGTGAATCACTCATTTTCTTTTTGTATTGAAGAAGTTATGATCAAAAGAAGAAGGCTAATTTTCAAACTTTAAATTCTTGGTGAAAGTTTCTTTGCAAAGATTGAGTATTTTGACATAGCCATGTTAGAAACTCGAAAAAGTGGCCAACTAGAATGTTGTAACCATTAAAATTTCACAAGGTTTCAGAAAAAGAAAAACTCTATTTAAGTTAGAAATTAGGAAGAAAATGTTGGTAGAAAGAGGATGAAAAATGGAGAAACATATGGCTATTTATCGGCAAATTTTCTATGTCATCATTATATCTAGTTACATCACAAATCTTTTATATTTATGTATAATTTTAATGTTTAGTCACGTCACTTTCTTTATATATATATTAGAATGGGCCCGTGCTTGGCGCACGGGTTGTTTATATTATTGTATACGTTGATACTTTGTTTGAGTGCAAACATGTAAATGAAAAGCAATGGCACTTTTGGAATTTCAAAAAGACACCGAGCAAATTAGTTCAACCAATTTTCTTTATTGGTAGTATAGATATAATTATTATGTTTGGTCACATCACTTTCTTTATATTTATACATAGTTATTTTGTTTAGTCACATCACTTTATTTATATATATATATATAATTTTAATTATTAATTGACTAAGGTGTGACAAGAGATAATTATGTTTAATGGTTACAAATCTAAGATGTGACAATACTTATATATATACTTATATAAAAAGTTTATTATTTTTAAAACTATGTCTTCTCACATCACTTACTAATCCAAATTAATATAAGATAATTTATTTCCAAGCATATTATTATCTAGTTAATTAACTCTTATATATATGCACATATAATGCACAAAGACGAACAACGTTCCCAACCACTTTCCAGTGTTGAAAGGTCGAAATTTCAAAAAACGTTCTTCGGTCACATTTTCTGTTTTTCTACGAACTATTTAATTTGGTAAACGAATTTTGAAAACGATTTTACCATCATTATTTATTAATTAAAATGAGTTTATTTTCATTAAAAATTGAATATTTAAAAATAATTAAATATTCACAAATCAAAGCAGTGAAATTTCAGGCCGTTACATTCTCCCCCTTAAAAGAATTTCATCCCCGAAACTACACCTTAACTTATCCCAGAAAAAACTTAACACAATACATCAACTCTTATGATGTACTTGGATCATTCCTATGCAAAATCTGATTCGATCTCAACTCGAATACATAACTTTCCTTCCGAACTAGTATCGCTCACCCGATTCCCTAGTATGGACTCCTATCATGCTCCTTGATTTGGAACCTCTATTCTCCATTCATAGTTCTAACTATGATAGAAAATTTTGGTTGCAATAGAAAACTTTGGTTCCATACCAAGAATCCTCATCAAATGCTCGCCGTCAAAAGTCGAGCAATAGATTCTTATTCAGGATGATGCAAGCACCTCAAAGTCATGTATTCAAATCTTGGATCAAAACTAAATGAAAAGGAGAAATGATCTACGTACACCCTACACACTTAATAATTAGTTCTCCTTAATACCAATCTAATTTCCACTAAATCATTAATGAAAACATTTCATAAACTACACTAGTTCAACTTGGATAATACTCCACTACGACCTATGAGTATATACCTCTACCTAATTCCACTATTTCATTTTTTTATTTACTTCCCTAAGGAAATTCAAGATCCAAATACTCGGCCTTTATTTTCAAAAACCTTTTGAAATGAAACTCTACACTTTAAATCATACAAATATGTAGATATAGCTCGAGTAACTCCAAAATGATACTAAGGATATGTACAGAACAATATTATACAATCCCTTACAAAGAAGAGTAATACTCAAGAAAAGTGTATACCATTTGAACATATCCCTTTTCCAATTTTAATCATTTTCGAGCCATTCGAACTAGTTAACTTAAAAATGTTCCTTTTATTTCAAAATATCATTTGTGGAACAATATTTTACGTTTCCTAACAAAATATGTACTTCCAACTTACTTTGGGTTTATTCGAGATGAGCTTGTTCCGACTGTACAATGATAAAGAGAATAATTTACTAAGTACCCCACAATGCTCACCTAGGCAAACATCTAATCGTCACTTAGAAGATTATTCTGATCATCACAAAATAATCAAGACTTGTTCCCTACACCAATCCAAAGATAACACTTCTTACTACCACTTTTATCCCCAAAATTTTATACTTAAACCTAATTAATTTCAAAAATTATTATTAATTTCCTAAAATCTTGAAAATCATTTTTTTGAAAGCACCGGGATTTAGGTTCTTAGGTTTTCAACCTAAATTCTTCCAAATTAAATGATACAATTTTATAAACTCTTTATTAAACACTTCTATTAAACCATTTTAAATATTTATCCCAAAATATTCAAACTTTTAAATCAAATTCTACCTCAACGTCTACATTGAACGCCCTATAGTCAAACTGTGAAACATAATTCACAAGGTGTTCATTGCCATATTTTTCCCAATCCTTATCTACCCAACCCATATCTTAAAAGGGAACATTCTAACAATATTTAATGCTCAACTAGACGAGCATGATTAAACAAACTCTAAAGATAATAGTTATCACCTAACACCTAAACCAACTATATTATACAATTTATGAAAATCATTTTTTTATATACATAATATACCCTAGGTATAATTATTTCATTTACCCAATTCCAAAACAATACCATGTCATTTTACCTAGTTGAAGTGTTTAGAAACCCTTGTCGGTATAGTTGTACACACTATATCGGCCAGAGTTCGTAGACCACTAAACCGAAAAATCGGCACAATTTAAAACATTTCATAATCACTATGTATGGTTAGTAGATATTCAAATTCCTGATATAAATATGCCACAAATAGACACAACTGTATGGTTTTATATGATGACATCATTTCCATCATTCTAAAAGTGGAATATGCGCCTAACAAAATATTTATGATTTTTGTTTGATTTTTTATCGAAATTTAATATTTATATTCAATTAAATTTTAATGTTGGATTGATATCAATTACTTTATCTCTATTTTTCTCTAACACTATTACTCTTTTGCTGATAACAAAAGGGGGAGAGAAAAGTTAAGATTTTGTCAAATAAAATCAAGCAAAGGTCAAATAATTTTCTATTTGCATCTAGGCTCATTTGCATATTTTTATTTGTATGCATATATGTAAGGGGAGTTTTGTGTAGAGAGGAAGCATTTAAATAGGGGGAGCAATTAGGACATATCAATGATCAAATACATTTAACATATTCAAAATCTTAAATATATGTTTGTTATCATCAAAAGGGGGAGATTGTTGAATATGCGATTATATGATTTTTGTTTGATGATAATAAACATATATACATTCGTTTAAATGTATTTGATAATATACTATTTTATTTTTCACAGATTAAATAAATATTTGCTGAATAAAATAAATAACACGGAATTTGAATTCAAACGAATATTTTATTCAAACAAATATTTATTACATCTTTGAATAGTACAATTTCAAGCTCTCACTATTCACTATACAACTTTGATACAAATTCAATTACATCACTATTTTACATCAGCACCTCACTACATATCACTCACACTCGTATTTATCTTCAACTGCATTCCAGTTTGAATCCAGCATCTGGACAATCTGCAAAAATATAAACTAGCGCAGTAAAATTGAAAAAGAAATATTTTTGAAATTCAAAAATAAAAGATAATTTTTGAAAATATGATTTGCCTCAGTTATTTGGGTTGTTCGTCATAATTTAAATTTGAATTCATCATACACGAGGCCTCAGTTATTTGGGTTGTTCGTCATAATTTAAATTTGAATTCATCATACACGAACAACTTGTGATATACACAGTGTATTACTGTATATGCCACAAGGCCGTGCACGCCGATATATACACTTGATTGTTTTACAGGGACAGGTACGCACATGTCAAACCCAAATGAAAAACTGGGTTCAACTCACGTGCAATAACATTGAAAATCACGACACAAGCACAATGTCAAATCCGAGTTTTGAAACTGGATTCAACACAAGGCGACATGACATGAATGCAATGAAGACCAACATCAAAATGGACTGCAACAATCATGGCAGTTCACATGACAAAAACAGTTGCAACATGGATATCACAATCAAACTGCAACAAGGCAACTAGGAATGAACAGCAACAGTGAAGTTCAACATTATCAGAGAGCATATGGAAGGGTCAGACCGAAACGAATTGCAACAACACCAATGCAAGTAACTCATGCAACAAGACCAAACAACACAAGGAAAGAACTCAACCAAGTACAGTAAGCACAAAGGCATATAGCAACTGCCACTTGATACAGTAATGCAACACAGACCAAACTAGACCATACAACATGAAACAGAGGCAACAAGACTATATGCAAGCAAAGTCTCTACATGGTGCAGCAGATATCAAGTGAAGGCCAGATAATCAAGACGCAAGATGAATGCAAATACAGGAACTCGACAGGCACTTATGAAAACAAAAGACACAGTGCAGACTCGACAATGTTCACAAACCAGCAGTATACAAGTACAAGACCACAAAGGCAAGTATGGACAGAGTTCGAGCACAGTTAAAACTCAAGCAAATGAAAACTCAGTGACATGCACAATAATCAACACAGTGAAGAACATGGATGTCAAAAGTGTACATGGAACAATACTACAGCTCGATCAAATAAACATCATGACATGAAACAGATAAAATTGAACTTGTGAAGCAGTGCAAGTGTGCAAGTGCAAATCACCAACTGCAATACCTCAAGTAATATGGTGAAGCAGTACAAAAGAGAAAGTGCAATTCGAACCAACATGACAGCACTGCACCAATGCAAAATAGAATGGAATGCAAAGGTCAGAGATACAACAATGGAACCATCACAGCAGTTCACATTGCAGTAATATCATATCACTACAGAAGTTCAAATCAAAACAATCAAATGGAGACCAGAGAAATGCTCAACACAGATGGCCAGAGAGGAAGCTCACCAGGATGAACACAAATATTGCAGAGATGACCGAAGTATAATACTAATCAAGCCAAAGTCAACAGTAAAATGATCGAAGTCAAAGCCGTGGATAGCAAGAATATACATGCATATGAACAAGTCAAAATCAAAGCCGTAACCATCAAGCAACCAAAATATACGATAACCAATTAGTCAGAATCAATCTCAAACAATCAAGCATCATCGAGTGGCCGAGGTGAATCAGTTGACAAATTCAATTATAAAATATACGAACGCAATTCTAGGAAATCAAATCCTATAAGAACCCTAATCATCATCGGCAATTAATCATCGAGTTCGAGTAAACCAAAATTGTAAAAGCAAAAAGGGAAATTACATACCGAAGCATCAGAGTTGAACTCGATCAAAAAAAATTGGGGCAGCCAAAAGCTAAACAGAGATAGAGGGTCGATTACCGAATCAAAACAAAGAAGTAGCTACTGTATTCGATCTACATTCAAGCGGCGTCTTCGATTTTACTAAAGCCCTAATTTTTAATCAGGAAGAAAGAACGAAGAAAGCCGCCATTTTTTCTCACAAAAGTTAAAGAAGACTGAGCTAATAGAAGTGGATCGGGTCACATAAAACAAAGAAAAGGGGCCGGCTTGAATAATATAAAAGGCCTTTTGTTTATATTTAAATTAAGGGCTATTTGCTTTTTATGTTTGTTTTTAATTTGTATCATTATTTTTAAACCGTTTATTTTTCTAGTCGTGTGACTAGGGGACAAGCTACGTGGCGTAGCTTGAGAATTCGCAACTCGGTAGTTGAGTTGTGGCAGGGTTTTGAGCGTAGAGTTAGATTAGTCAATAGCGGGTATAGCGAGTTTACGTGTGTAAGCGAGGGACTATCTAATTTCTAGTAGAAACCTTGGGGGCAGCACGTAGGCAGGGTTTTGCCGAATCTGGGTAAATTCTGTGTTGTTCTGTTATTTATATTCTGCAATATCTGTGCTACTATTCTGTGATCTGAATTGAAATTAATTAATAAGCTTCCACGATTAATTTTTATAATTTATACCATCACCCTATTCACCCCCCCTCTAGGGTGAAATCGATCCTACAAGTGGTATCGGAGCTAGGAACAAAAGCCGTTTTTGTTTTAAAAATTTGATTTTACAAAAATCAATTTTTGTTTTAAAAATTCGTGTTTCAAAAAAATTGGTTTTTGTTTTAAAATTTTGAATTTTTAAAATGGCTTCTTTTAATAATGCTTTTGCAGAAGGTCAATCCATAGTTAGACCACCAATGTTCAATAGTGAATATGCTTATTGGAAAAATAGAATGCAAATTTTTCTGAAAACCATTGACGCTTGGAATATTGTTGAGACAGGTTATAGGATACGAACTATAACTGTAGATAATCAGGAAATAGAGAAACCAAAGGAACAATGGACAGAACTAGAAAATAAATTACAAAATACTAATGCCAAAGCTATGAATTCTATTATCTGTTCATTGGATCAATTTGAATTTAATCGTGTCTCACATTGTCTAACTGCGCAGGAAATATGGCACATACTAGAAGTGACTCACGAAGGAACATCTCAAGTCAAAGAATCTCGCCTTGCAATGCTAAGCAGCGAATACGAGAACTTCAAAATGGCGAAGGAAGAAAATGTCAAAGAGATGTACGGACGACTCTCCAATATCGTATACAAATCAAAAGCTCTCGGAAAAACATACATCGAATTAGAAATAGTCCGGAAAATCCTCAGAGTCCTTCCACGAAGCTTTGAAGCAAAAGTAACTGCCATACAAGAATCGAAAGATTTAAAACAACTTAAAGTTGAAGAACTCATTGGAAATCTCACCACTTATGAGCTAGAAATGAAATTCAAGGAAGAGTGTGAAGGAGGTGACACTCAAAAGAAATCAATAGCTCTCAAAGGAACAACCGAAAGTGATGATGATAACGATGAAGATGATGGAGCAGCAGAATTGGAGCTGTTAATAAGGAAATTCAAAAAATGGAATCAAAAACATGGAAATTCAGCTCGAAATCAAAAAGCAAAAAGCAGAATAGCCAAAGCACTAGACTACTCAGAAGAACAAAAGTTTATTTGTTATAATTGCAACAAACCCGGCCATATCAAGCCCGATTGTCCACAAATTAAACCCAGCCATGGAAAGAAACAGAAAAAGAAAAGTTTTGCAGCCACTTGGGATGAAATAGACGAGAATGATCAAAGCACTGGCAGTGAAAGCGAAAAGGCAGAATTGTGTCTTCGAGGTGATACAACTGACAGTGACGATGACGAGCCAATTGAGGTATCAAAACTTACCCATTCGGAGTTGCTTATATATTTTCATGAAGTAAACGGTTGTTTTGAACGACTTAGGGAAAAATACGCCAAACTTGAATCTCAAAAAGATACTTTGATAGAATGTAATAAACAACTTGATCAATTAGTTAAAACCTATCAAAGTAGGATCCCTAAGTGTGATAAGTGTCCAACATTTGATGAAGAAATTAAAAAATCAGAAATTAAAATGAAATCGCTTGAAAATGAAATTCTGATTTTAAAAGAGAATGAAAATACTAGAAGAGAGAATTCTATTAAAAAGTGCACACAATTATTAAACGAAAATGAGTCTCTCAAAACACAAGTCCAACAATTGTCTACTACTTTAGATAAATTTTCCAAAAGTGAAAAATCATTGAATATGCTATTAGGAAAGCAAACTGTTAATACGGTTAGACAAGGACTTGGATATAATGGTTCGAAAATTGTTGAAAACAAGATTAATCAAGAAAATTCAATGTGCACGATTTGTAGAAAATATGGACACAATCACAATAATTGTTGGTATAGACCCAAACATGTGAAAACTATACCGATTTGGGTTCCAAAAGGCACAAATATAAAATCTCTCAAAGTTAAACAAATTTGGGTGCCAAAGGGAACAATTATAAATAGTTTTGGGTCTACACAAAATTATTTTTCAAAATTTTCTGCCACTAACAACCATGGACCTATAAAAACAAATAGGTCACATAAATCTTTCATCGTGTAGGTGTGGTGGCAGGCTAAGGAACAACAATAGTGTACTCTGGATTTTTTGGCTGTTTCAGAAACACAACGGACGACGAAGCAAAGTTCCTTAGCCTAGTATAAAGGTGACAGAATCACAATGGACAACAACGAAAAATATCGTAAAGGTAAAACAGGTATGGTATGTTTTAAATGATATATTAAATGTGATAATCTGCACCGTATTCTGAATTAAAATCAGCCAATATCAAGATGATGATTCTGACTTATTCAACATAGTTGGTCAATTATATTCTTATGCCAAAAACACTATAAAAATCTCTAGATTCTTTGAATTACTTCATATATATCAGTTTGGATTAAAAATAGTGTTTTGTTGGATAATACAATTGGTTATAATATGGCTAACTCCTTATTTACGGTTTTCTGATTATTTACACGGTTTCATTTCAAATTCAAAAGAATGTAATTTAAATTGTTGTTAAAATTGAATTTGAAATTTTTGGTGCACACTTCATGTTTTGGTCTATAAAATTCAATTGATGATAATTTTTTGAGTGAGAGAAATTCAGATGCAGATTTCACTGGTAATCTAGTTGATAGAAAAATTACTAGTGAAACGTGATTATTGTTGAGAAATTTAGTAACTGCATCGTTTTTCAAAGAAAATATCTGCATATTTTTCATTTCAAATAATTTTCAAATTGCAGAAAATTTTCTTATAAAACCCCCTGGAGAAAATCATTTTTGACCATAGTTTCAGATTAGTCATTTTTGAAAAATTAATTTCGTAATTATTTTTGAATTTGATTTTAAATGACTATTTTGACTAATCTGACTCCCTAATGTTTATCGAAAAGAAAAATAGTGATTGAAAAAGTGATGAGTGTTAATATTGATCAAATATTACGACTCGAGACGGTATAATTAATAAATTTCTTTAAAAATTTAAACAAGAGTTATAAAACTTTGTGTTGGTAAAAATTCCATGACCATCTCTATGTCTATCATATTTCTAACGACCATCACTCATCAAAATTCTATATAGTTTGTCAATATGTGGTACTTTAAACAGGAATCGTTCGTTTTTCATTTTTCACATTTTTAAAAAAAAAAAATTAATAATAATAAATAAATACCAAAGTATTCACTCTCATTTAAAAGTCCTCACGGTTATGCATGGGTGAATTACTTGGAATTTGTTATGTGCTTCCATGCTCATTTAAAAGTCCTCACGGTTATGCATGTATGGAACGCATATCAAAAGTTTTTTTTTAAATCAACAAGTTGATTCTAATCCCATTTAAAAGTCCTCACGGTTATGCGTGGTTAGAAGATACTTGAATTCATTTTTTTTTTAAAAA
This sequence comes from Allium cepa, assembly GCA_030765085.1. Taxonomy (NCBI): domain Eukaryota; kingdom Viridiplantae; phylum Streptophyta; class Magnoliopsida; order Asparagales; family Amaryllidaceae; genus Allium; species Allium cepa. Next base: position 715,138,394 of record CM060945.1, on the reverse strand, counting down.
TAAAATAAAATTGGAATACTACTAATCTCATTTAAAAGTCCTAACGGTTATGCATGGTTAGTAGATATTCAAATTCCTGATATAAATATGCCACAAATAGACACAACTGTATGGTTTTATATGATGACATCATTTCCATCATTCTAAAAGTGGAATATGCGCCTAACAAAATATTTATGATTTTTGTTTGATTTTTTATCGAAATTTAATATTTATATTCAATTAAATTTTAATGTTGGATTGATATCGATTACTTTATCTCTATTTTTCTCTAACACTATTATTCTTTTGCTGATAACAAAAGGGGGAGAGAAAAGTTAAGATTTTGTCAAATAAAATCAAGCAAAGGTCAAATAATTTTCTATTTGCATCTAGGCTCATTTGCATATTTTTATTTGTATGCATATATGTAAGGGGAGTTTTTTGTAGAGAGGAAGCATTTAAATAGGGGGAGCAATTAGGACATATCAATGATCAAATACATTTAACATATTCAAAATCTTAAATATATGTTTGTTATCATCAAAAGGGGGAGATTGTTGAATATGCACTTATATGATTTTTGTTTGATGATAATAAACATATATACATTCGTTTAAATGTATTTGATAATATACTATTTTATTTTTCACAGATTAAATAAATATTTGCTGAATAAAATAAATAACACGAAATTTGAATTCAAACGAATATTTTATTCAAACAAATATTTATTACATCTTTGAATAGTACAATTTCAAGCTCTCACTATTCACTATACAACTTTGATACAAATTCAATTACATCACTATTTTACATCAGCACCTCACTACATATCACTCACACTCGTATTTATCTTCAACTGCATTCCAGTTCGAATCCAGCATCTGGGCAATCTGCAAAAATATAAACTAACGCAGTAAAATTGAAAAAGAAATATTTTTGCAATTCAAAAATAAAAGATAATTTTTGAAAATATGATTTGCCTCAGTTATTTGGGTTGTTCGTCATAATTTAAATTTGAATTCATCATACACGAGGCCTCAGTTATTTGGGTTGTTCGTCATAATTTAAATTTGAATTCATCATACACGAACAACTTGTGACATACACAGTGTATTACTGTATATGCCACAAGGCCGTGCACGCCGATATATACACTTGATTGTTTTACAGGGACAGGTACGCACAGGTCAAACCCAAATGAAAAACCGGGTTCAACTCACGTGCAATAACATTGAAAATCACGACACAAGCACAAGGTCAAATCCGAGTTTTGAAACTGGATTCAACACAAGGCGACATGACATGAATGCAATGAAGACCAACATCAAAATGGACTGCAACAATCATGGCAGTTCACATGACAAAAACAGTTGCAACATGGATATCACAATCAAACTGCAACAAGGCAACTAGGAATGAACAGCAACAGTGAAGTTCAACATTATCAGAGAGCATATGGAAGGGTCAGACCGAAACAAATTGCAACAGCACCAATGCAAGTAACTCATGCAACAAGACCAAACAACACAAGGAAAGAACTCAACCAAGTACAGTAAGCACAAAGGCATATAGCAACTGCCACTTGATACAGTAATGCAACACAGACCAAACCAGACCATACAACATGAAACAGAGGCAACAAGACTATGTGCAAGCAAAGTCTCTACATGGTGCAGCAGATATCAAGTGAAGGCCAGATAATCAAGACGCAAGATGAATGCAAATACAGGAACTCGACAGGCACTTATGAAAACAAAAGACACAGTGCAGACTCGACAATGTTCACAAACCAGCAGTATACAAGTACAAGACCACAAAGGCAAGTATGGACAGAGTTCGAGCACAGTTAAAACTCAAGCAAATGAAAACTCAGTGACATGCACAATAATCAACACAGTGAAGAACATGGATGTCAAAAGTGTACATGGAACAATACTACAGCTCGATCAAATAAACATCATGACAGGAAACAGATAAAATTGAACTTGTGAAGCAGTGCAAGTGTGCAAGTGCAAATCACCAACTGCAAGACCTTAAGTAACATGGTGAAGCAGTACAAAAGAGAAAGTGCAATTCGAACCAACATGACAGCACTGCACCAATGCAAAATAGAATGGAATGCAAAGGTCAGAGATACAACAATGGAACCATCACAGCAGTTCACATTGCAGTAATATCATATCACTACAGAAGTTCAAATCAAAACAATCAAATGGAGACCAGAGAAATGCTCAACACAGATGGCCAGAGAGGAAGCTCACCAGGATGAACACAAATATTGCAGAGATGACCGAAGTATAATACTAATCAAGCCAAAGTCAACAGTAAAATGATCGAAGTCAAAGCCGTGGATAGCAAGAATATACATGCATATGAACAAGTCAAAATCAAAGCCGTAACCATCAAGCAACCAAAATATACGATAACCAATTAGTCAGAATCAATCTCAAACAATCAAGCATCATCGAGTGGCCGAGGTGAATCAGTTGACAAATTCAATTATAAAATATACGAACGCAATTCTAGGAAATCAAATCCTATAAGAACCCTAATCATCATCGACAATTAATCATCGAGTTCGAGTAAACCAAAATTGTAAAAGCAAAAAGGGAAATTACATACCGAAGCATCAGAGTTGAACTCGATCAAAAAAAATTGGGGCAGCCAAAAGCTAAACAGAGCTAGAGGGTCGATTACCGAATCAAAACAAAGAAGTAGCTACTGTAGTCGATCTACATTCAAGCGGCGTCTTCGATTTTACTAAAGCCCTAATTTTTAATCAGGAAGAAAGAACGAAGAAAGCCTCCATTTTTTCTCACAAAAGTTAAAGAAGACTGAGCTAATAGAAGTGGATCGGGTCACATAAAACAAAGAAAGGGGGTCGGCTTGAATAATATAAAAGGCCTTTTGTTTATATTTAAATTAAGGGCTATTTGCTTTTTATGTTTGTTTTTAATTTGTATCATTATTTTTAAACCGTTTATTTTTCTAGTCGTGTGACTAGGGGACAAGCTACGTGACATAGCTTGAGAATTCGCAACTCGGTAGTTGAGTTGTGGCAGGGTTTTGAGCGTAGAGTTAGATTAGTCAATAGCGGGTATAGCGAGTTTACGTGTGTAAGCGAGGGACTATCTAATTTCTAGTAGAAACCTTGGGGGCAGCACGTAGGCAGGGTTTTGCCGAAGCTGGGTAAATTCTGTGTTGTTCTGTTATTTATATTCTGCAATATCTGTGCTACTATTCTGTGATCTGAATTGAAATTAATTAATAAGCTTCCGCGATTAATTTTTATAATTTATACCATCACCCTATTCACCCGCACCCTCTAGGGTGAAATCGATCCTACAACTTACCCTATCTTTAATGAGTTTACCCCACCAAGGCTTAGGTTCCAGGTTAACCTTCAGGTCTAATACCAAATTTGACGAACCCGATTTTCGACCCTTGAAAATTGACACTAATACGTCCACTATATCACATACCGAACGTTCAAGTGCCAGAAATACTGATTTATTAGGGTGAAAGAAGAACGTAGAAGATAGAAGGAAAATGACAACACAGAATCTCATAATGCAGCAAATAATATATAATACAACAATTACAAAAAGGAAACATCTTATTCATATAACATCAGAGTACACTAGACTTATCCTAAATTTGGACAGTAATAGAAACATGTCCTTACAACAACATACAGACTACACATAACACATACACAATGGGAGATACCAAAATATGAGAGTACTGTTAGAACATCAATTATTGGATTTTAGTGACAATAACTATACAATTATGCCAAAGAATCTCTAAGCTAATTTGCAGGTACATGAGCATCAAACGAGATAAAAATACATTCAAATTGAAGATACACGGTACAAAAACGGATGAAAATAATGTACATGGAGATACAAGACACTACTAGAAAAGGCTATAATACCGACAGCTAGGGCCGACTGCTTCCGACGGCTAATTTCCTATGGCTAATTTCCGACGGCTTTCGACGGGTCGTCGGCGGCCGTCGGAAGCCGTCGGAAAACTACGATTATAGGCCTCCGCCGAGACCTCCTCTTCTTCATTATTTCATACGACAATTAAACCCAAAAACCCCCAAATCCCTTGTCCAAGCTTCCAATACCTAATTTCGTGCTTCCGGAACTTCCACGGCTGCCTAATCAAACTTCATTACTCTTAATCTCAGGTATAATCTCTTATTTTTGTGAAAAATCCAGTTTTTACCGTAATTCTAGATTTACATAAATCGATAAATTAGGGCGAATTAGTGATTGCAATTGTTTCCAATAGCGTAATAACGGTTTATGGCATCACGTGGTCTAACTATTTCATCTTTTATTGTGAAAATGTGAAAAACATGTATAATTTGTGGTTGTTCATGTATATGTAAATTGTTATGTATGCCTTGATTCTACGATTGTATACGTTAGTTGGAACAAGATAAAATGAATGAATGAACTATGAGTATTATATTGTGCACGTATTGACTTATGAAACAAAAAAAATGCATTACTCTAAATTATAATTGTGTGTATTGAAAAATGACAAAAATTTTAAACCAGCCTTAAGTTGATGTAATACGTCGAATAAATGTGTTAAATTAATATATATTTTTGTAAATGTGAACAGTGGGTAAAACTGTATTTTTTCGTAAAATGCGCGCATGTAACTGACAAATGTCCCTTAGAGAGTTTTTCGCCCCGTCTGACGAGTGTTGTACATGATCGTTGTATAAATAGTCGTTTTTTCGAAAAACGACCATTTATATTCATCTGGTACAATGTTTGTCGGATTTGTCCCTGTATTGGACAAGTTGTGAACACAGTAAGCATTTACATTTTGTATACCACTTTGTCTCAAACGGTTCATAAAATTTCGGCCTAACTTTTCTTTTTTGTTTCCTGTGTACACGCATTTGTGTACAATGCAGGGAACAAAAGGGAAATGCTACCGAAATTTTGTTGAATCGTTTGAAACGAAGTAATATATGAAATGTAAATGCTTACCGTTTTTGTACTAGGAAGTAGGATGTCTGACCAATGAAAAAATTTTTACAATTTTTTATATCGATACGTTAAAAAATAAAATGTGTCCTATTTGAAAATATTTTTAAATTTGTGAAGTTGTTCTTTAAATTCAAATATTATACGAGCATGAAAATAATCTTTTTCGAATTTGTATTCTTGAAAATAAATATTAAATTTTGAACTTCTCATTTTGTCAAATAGGAAAAATGATTGATTATTTTGTTGATCGGAGGAGATGGATGTACCAAAGAAATGGACTGAGGGGCTCAATAAAAGAAGATTTTTATAATGGTATAAACAAATTTGTTGAATTCGCTTTAAGTAATAATGGAAACGATCCAGAAATTCGTTGTCCATGTAGTAGGTGTAGACATTTGGAGTATTTGTTACCAGATATTGTGAAAGTTCATTTGTGCCAAAACGGTTTCGTACCCGAGTATTATGTTTGGGATCGGCATGGAGAAGTTGTAGCAAATACTTCTGTAGAGTCTGAAAGTGTCGTTAACGAAATAGTTTCGACGACCCGTATAAAAAATATGGTCGAAGATGCAGCACGATCAATGTTTCCTATGGTTGAAGTTGACGACGACGATGAAAATGTTGAAGAACCAAATATTGAAGCAAAAAAAATTATGATTTACTAGATGCTGCTACGAAACCTATTTGGGATGGTTGTAAAAGCGGCACTCAGCTATCAATAATCGCAGAATACGTTGCGATGAAGTCAAAATGCAACATCACTGAAGTTGGGTTTACGGTTGTTGTGCAAGCTGCAAAAGACATATGCCGTCCGATAATCTAATGTGTGAAAATCACTATGAAGTTAAAAAACTTATGTAGGCTTTTGGTTTACCTTATCAGAAAATAGATACATGTTTAAAAGGCTGCATGTTGTTTTGGAAAGAAGACGCAAACCTTAGAAATTGTAAAGTTTGTAAACAGGAGAGATATAAACCAAGAAAAAAGAAGGGGAAGGAAGTTCCGTACAAGCGTATGCATTACTTACCCATAACTCCAAGACTTCAAATATTATATGCATCCTCTGTAACTGCATCTTATATGAGATGACATAGCGTGAGAACGGAGGAAGACGATACGTTAACACATCCGGCAGATGGAGAAGCATTTCGATAAAACGTATCCAAATTTTGCAGTGGAGAGTCGAAATGTTAGATTAGGATTATGTACGGACAGTTTTTCTCCATTTTCTCAATTAGGTTCTAAATATTCATCCTGGCCCACTATCGTCATACCGTATAATTCACCTCTATGGATGTGTATGAAAACGCAATATATGTTTCTTACTGTTATCGTTCCTGTCCCCGACGATCCGACACAAGGAATCGATGTATATTTACAATCGTTGATTGAGGAGTTAAAAATACCGTGGAAAAAAGGAGTAGAAACATACAATGTGTCCAAGAAGAAAAAATTTCGTATGTTTGCTTCTTTGTTGTGGACTATAAGTGATTTTCCTGCCTATGCAATGCTTTCGGGATGGAGTACTGCCGGTCGTCTAGCATGTCCATATTGCATGGATGAAACACGAGCGTTTTCTTTACCTCATGGTAAGAAAATTTCATGATTTGACTATCATCGATATTTTCTCCATGTAAATCATCCCTTCAAAGGAGACAAGAAAAACTTTTTAGTTAATAGAGTAGAAACCAGACAACCACCGACGATATGGTCAAGCGAAGACATACATGAACTTGTTAGGGACTATCCAAAGATATATGAAACTGGCGAGCAAACAGAAATTGAAGGCAAATCAGTTGTTCATAACAGGTGCGAACAAACTATTTTTTTTTGGGAGTTGCCGTATTGGAAACGTCTTCTGCTTCGTCATAACATAGATGTGATGCACAATGAGAAAAATGTATTTGATAACGTTTTTAACACAATTTTGATTATGAAAGGGAAGACGAAGGATGATTTGAAATCAAGACGTGATATAGAAGAATTATGCAAACGCCCCGAGCTTCGTATGAAACCAAATGACAGTAAAAAAACCCAAAGCATGTTACGAATTAGATAATAATCAAGTTAAAGATGTGTTAAAATGGGTGGAAGGGTTAAGATTTCCTGATGGGATATCATCAAATCTTCGTAGATGTGTTGACTTTAAAAATGGTAGATTGAGCGGAACGAAAAGTCACGACTGTCACATAATGATGGAAAATTTATTTCCCGTTATGTTCAAAGAACTACTGCCGTTAAAAGTTTGGAAGGTAGTAACGGAGCTTAGTATGTTTTACAAAGAGCTTTGTTCAACTACTTTAAAAGTGCAACATTTACGTAAACTTGAAGTGGACATTCCTATATTGCTTTGCAAATTAAAGAAAATATTTCCGCCAGATTTTTTTAATGTAATGGAACAATTACCTGTTCATCTCCCATCTGAAAGCACGACTTCGAGGTCCTGTTCAATATGGATGGATGTATCCATTTTAGAGGTATGTAATATGTTATCACGTAATTTAATTGCATTTGAAAGATGAAGTTAATATAAATTAATTTTGCATAGATATTTGAATCATCTGAAGAAAAAAGTGAGGCAAAAAGTACGAGTTGAAGGTTCGATATGTAAATCTTACATCGAAGAAGAAGCTTTGTTCTTTTTCTCTCACTATTTCAGTGACCATATGAATATTTCATTTCAAAATATTCCTCGTAATGACGAAGGCGACGAACAAGAGTCCTCTCAAGCATTGTTATCTATTTTTAGACAACATGGTCGGCCTTCTGGAAAATGTGTAGAAATATGGCTAGACGATAGAGATCTTCATGTAGCGCACACTTATATTCTTCTAAATTGTGCCGAGGTTGCACCTTTTGTTAGGTAATCTGAAATAATAATTTGTATTTTATTCTTTTCTATAATGCATGCGCGTGTATAACCTAATGTAATAATTTGTTTATATAAACAGTGTATATGAATGTGAACATCCGAACAGAGATCTCAGTACAGAATTTTCCGGTTGGTTTTCAAATTACGTTTATGAGCCGAGAAATTGTATCGTTGACGAAGGGTTGAAACATCTTGCGATGGGACCAAAAAGAGTGGTCAAGACATATCCAATATATTTCATCAATGGATATAAATTTAACACCAAAGAATACGGTGCAAAAAAATTAACAAATAATACTGGTGTATTTGTTAAAGGTAGTAACGATCCACAAAATCACTTAAATGATTTATATGGCATTCTAACACAAATTTTGCAACTGACATATTTCTCACGACCCGCGGAGGTGTTTCTATTTAGATGCAATTGGTTTAGCAATGTTCCAGGTTCTGGAATTAAGGTGCACAAGGATTATAATCTTATCGAAATAAAGCATACATCGCACTATCACAAGTATGATCCTTTTGTGACGAATGGGATTTTTCACGCTCGAAAATCGACATCCATACTTCATATCGTATTCGGATGCCATAAATTTGATCGTTCAAATCCGAATTCGCCAGAGCTTGTAACAACATTAAGTAAATAACACAGCAGAATAAAATAATAATACATTGATATACAGCTTTGATACAATATCTGATACAACAGATGATCCAATAGATATCAATATACATCAGAGATATGATACAATAAAATAACAGCGAAATAGAAAATGATGACACCAGCAGTGGAACAAATAACTCTAAGATAGTCTTCAAGGAAGAACTCCGAAAACTGCAACTCCATTTCCAAAATCCAATCCAGCAGTAACTCGCACTCCCAATAAGTATGCACAAAGATAAGTAAATGCAGTCTGATCCAAAGACTGAACTAACTCCAGATGACCGACTGAACCTAGCTATCTGAAAAACCCAACTCTAAACTGCTCGTGTAGAAAAATTTTAAAAATGAAACTACCATAAGACCTCCCGCCACACACACAATGCAAACGCAGAATTGGAGGAGATTTCTTCTTATGATAGTCAAACATGCTTGATACGCAATTTCCTTGAAATTATTAATATAAGTGCAAAGTGCAGAAAAACATTTCGAAAGTAGAATATAAATCTTAGCCAGCATACGACCGTTATCGTATGCCTACTATAGCTACCATGTTCAATAGCGGGTTACCGCCACATTCCATGGCAGGTTATACAACTAAAACCGTATAGGGTTTCGTATTGGGAATTGGATTTCCAGCAATGGTCAGGCCAAGGAACTTCCCATTGCCACATGAGAACGCCTCTGGAAGGACGTTCCCGAGAACCAAACCGGATCTCTGCCAACACAAGCCCGGGTTACCCCTAACTGGGTAACTACTGACACGAGTATGCCATCTCCCGGTTGTAACCAACCTTTATCCGAGGCCCCAGCAACAAATCACAAAGTAATACATATATATCTGCGACATCAACATAAGTATCTGGGCTCCATACCATGATACCACTTCTATCCAGAAGGAAATGCACATACCCTAAGGGGTGCTACCCCCAATAACCTTGCCGCATCTTTCCTGTTTCGACCATTTTAAGGTATGAGGTCCGACGAAGTCTCGTCCATAAAGCTACGCTTTATACAAAAGCCACGCTTTGATCAACAAATGATCAGCATCACTCAGCATGCCACATTACCAAATTGGGAATATATCGCCGATACCCTTCAACTACATAACCTCTAAGGGTGTTAAGCTAAGAGATTAAATTCTCCGCCACCAACGGAAATATATTTGAAAGAAATCTGCTTTATATCTCAATTTGTAATGTCAAACATACGATCCATACAAGTCTGTTCTGGGTTCGAACAGAACCGAAGGCACTTCCAAAGAAGTCCTTGCAATCCGGGTATTCACAATCCCAATCAGACTTCCTATCACTTAGGGAATCTCTATACCGGCGCGACTCGGTGCAGAGACAATCGATAGGTCATCCTATCGCTTTCGCAAATGCCCGGTCTTCATCACCGGTCTTCAAATGCTATCCATAACATCGAATCACATATTCGGAATGGGTTATACGACACAAAGGTCCTTTCCCGGCTAAACCGAATAGTGAGCGCAATATTTAAAACATATGGATATGGGATTTCAATTAAGTCACAACTTAATAATTCAAACTTTCTTTCAAATGGTTTAAACCAATTACCGTTTCAAATCTTTTAAACAAAAGATTTACCTCATATAGTTCACCTAGTTTCACAAAGATTCATTCCCGGATTTCAAAACAATTTCATCTTAATTGGATCAATTCATTTAAATCTTTAAATCAAGATTTATCTTAAACAGTTTCCATGACTTGGGAAATCATTTTTCATTTTTAACTTGAAATCCTTTTTAGCACAATTTGAAAGTTCACTTCCTAATGAAAGCTTTTATTATTTTTCCTATATGAAAGCTTTTATTATTTAAAAACAATAGTTTCATTTCAGAAAGATCCAATTTTTTGTTTATACGAGTTAAAGCCTTTGAATTTAAATTCAAATTCCCATACCAAATACCTTTAAAATAGTTTAACCCGTATAAACTGGTATAACATCTTTAGTCCCTAGTTTCCAGATCATAGAATTCAATTTCAAATATTTAATTCAAATTTAAATCAAAATATTTAAATTCCAAAGCTTAATCAAGTTTTTCAAAATAATTTCATCTTTGAAATTCCATTTCAATTGCTTTTCACTTTAAACCCAATCCATTTTCAAAACATTTGAATTCAGATTGTCTATTTAAAATCATTCTCAAAAATCTGTGACTTAATCAATTTCCTCGTGAAATCCATATTGGTGTGTGTATAAGTGTGGTCAAGGGGTTTAACACAATAGTGCAACATCATTCAATCATCACATGTTAAAACACAGAAGTACAGTTGATAAGCGATATAAACATAACGCTTATCGCTCATTCACAGATTCACAGATAACATACAAATGTAAATAAATGAAAAATCATACACGGCTCAATCTACAGAACAAAATACCACAGATCAGATAGGACAATCAATCCAAGGCATTTCATACAATACAATCATTCATGAGTATTAAGGTCAAGTATTAAAATAATCATTTATAAGCAGGATTAATTAATCATTTAATCTTAATTAATTCAATTTATTTCAAATCAAATAAATTACTTATGAATTAATTATCCAATTCTGATTTATTAATTACAAATCAAATGATATAGATAAATTTATCAATACTTCAATTAATTAAACTATTCTTAATTAATCATATTAATTAAATCAACCTTTAAACCAATTACATAATTTAATTAACCCCTTAATTTATTTTCATTAAGTAATTAACAATTACAATCGATTATCTCAAATAAATAAATTTAATTATCAAAATTTATCACATAATTTTAATTACTTAATAATCCCTAGTTAATCATCCCCATTAGCTACTAATATTTCCTTAATTACCTTCTTAATAAATTATCTTAGATTAATTTATTATTAATCATTTTTAATTTTATAAATTAATCTAAATTATTTATTTATAAATTAAATAAATCACTCTTTAAATTCCCTTATTAATTAAACCATTTTATTACCTTAATTATCTCTAAGATAATTAATTCCTTTATTAATGATTCCGTTATCATTTAAGTGTATTTTACACATTACACTTTTAGATTTAAATTCTAATTAAATTAAATCATTCAAATTATTTAGAAGAATTTAAATTCAAAAACTCCTTTTATCCCCAAAACTCAATCAAATTTAGATTTAGTTCCTGATTCCAAAATTTGATTCAACTGGTCTACGTCCTTTCTTTACAAGTCAAAAATCCCATTGCTTGCAGATTCTTTTTTTTTAAATACTTCAAAGTAAAATAAACAAGTTAATTTTTTTTAAATCTTATTTATTCCTAACTTAAGTGTTCAAACTAAACTTCAGTTATGTTGAACTTAAATTTTTAACACAGTTAAACTTTTGCTTTTGAACTTTAAGATTCAGTTTTAAATTCAAAATAAAACAGGAACAGGTTTTGTTAAAACCTATACAATTTTTCTACCTGAGACACCCTTGTTCCTGCTCCAAGACCAACCCCTATCGTCTTCGAATAATCACTCGAGTCACACATGCGAAAACCCTGTTGTCACCCAACTAACCAAAGTACCAAGTAACTTCTTCTTCCCAACTTCATAATCCTAGGCACAAACTATCACGCGTGCACGTGTACGCCTCCGTTCGCCACCTTCGTTCGCCACCAATACTTCGAGCAAGTCGCAGTTCGTCCCCAGCTCCGATCCCGACCACCAGACCCCCTCCAGTTCGACTCGAACGCAAATTCGAGTAAAGATCAAAACCTGGAAACACGCTGGCCTCAACACCCCCAAACCTGTCAACGTCACGTTCTCCGAGCTCCTCCCACCATTTCGCCTAAAACTCCAGCCATCTACTCCCTAATACTCGCTCCACCATCCCTCCAAATCTCGTAGCACTCGATCGATCCTAGCCGACGAACGAAACCGAAAACAAAACTACAGCAAAACTAGGTTTAGGGACTGAAACTTGCCACCACCGCTTCCTCGATCATCGGTGACCACTCCGAGTATTTTTCCTAGCAGCGCCATGGACTTCACCGCCTCCAGACAAAACCCCAAGCTCCAAGAATCGATGGATCACCGGAAATTGATCGAAAACAAGTTTTCCAGACAAACCCAAATTCCTCTCAAATCTTAATTCTAAAAATCTAAATCGTCGTTTTAAATATCATGGTAAAATGTAAGCATTCAGGCTGCGTTTTTGAATTCATGTTTTAAGGGGTTTGAATTTTGGCAAAAATTCAAGTTTGCTCAGTTCTTTGATTCCTAGAGGCAAGCTAATATAGTTTAACTTAATTTTTTTTTTAAAACTAGTTTGTGATCAAACAAACATTTTTTCTTTTGATCTTGAGTCTAAATGTTTAATAGATCAAGTAGAAATGGATTTTCAAATCAAAGTCTTGTTTTTGAAAACTCCAAACAGAGAACAGAGAAGAGTAACAGCCTGTACACATAGGCTTCCAATATTCACAGGCATTTATATATATATATATATATATATATATATATATATATAAATTTAAGCATACTCATCCACATACATAAATGAAATCAAAATTTCACTTTTTAAATTTGTTTTTAGAGTGAGGTTACTCACCTTCCAGGTCATGACTTACAACTTTGAGGTTGGAGTTGAAGTTGAAATCTGGGTTATCTGAAGCTTTTCTTTGCTTCTAAACTGTCAGGCTTTGATTGCTTGGGAAATGTTTTAAGTGTGAAGCTTTTGTTTTTAAGTTGAAGTTGTTTTTAAATTATAGATGATACGTACTCAGATTTACTTAGCTTTATGGACGAATTGAGAGGAGAAGGCTGGTATAAATAAAAGAAAAGATGTGTTCAGTGTTTACAAGTTGTACAGGTGATAAAATATGGTTTTTCTAGTACAATACTAAGCATGCTGAAGTGATGTTGTATTATATTTGAGGTGCATTAGAGGTATGGCTGCAGATATACATGTTTTGGGGGCTGCATTAATGTCTTGTACAAAATATATGTATATATTTGTATTGCTTTCTTCTTGTTTATTTTATTATGCAGGTTTATGATTGTGGAGGCTGAGATGTATATTTATATATTAGAAGTGATATGGATTTAGCTAGCATTACTTAGTTTACTTATGTTTCTTTTCTTTTGTTTTGTGTCTGATCTTACTTTGTTTTATATTTTCATACTATTTTATATATTTTGCTATCTTTGTTTTGTTACTTTGAAATACAATGAAGTTCTACTTTTATTATTATTGTTTGTTTTATTTGTATTATGATATTAAAATTACATCTTTACTTCATTTTGTATAAACTATATATTTATTTATTTTATAATATTGATGAATTTCCATATTAAATTTTTTGTTAAAACTTTAGTAATTAATTGTTTACTTTTATTTTTATCATTATAATTTATCTTTAGACCATTTAGTTAAAACAATAACTCAAACTCAATGTATGTACATATATACATATATATTCATATTATTGTAAATCCATTTACTTGAAATTAAATCCAAATCACATATGTACAATATTTAAACTCATATGATTTAATATATTTTTTTATTTGAATTTAGGGAAACTCGAATCAATTTACTAATAAATTTTATAGATTTAAATTCAAAAATTAATTTAATTATCAATTTAAATTTAGTAAAAATTTGGGATCGTTACACCTTTTGTACTAGCCAAACAAGCATTGCAATTTTATTACGCTCCTTACCCGTCTCTAAAAAGAGATCAAGCAGATTGGTCTGCAGTTTTTTAAAACAAAGGACAGATTCACATTCGATGGGAAGAATATTCCGGACGAACTAGCTTATCAGGCAGATCTTGAGCAAAATAACAAAATAATAATTACAGACGATCATACAAATTTTGGTCCTTTAATCGGTGAATCAAATGTTTTGGTAGAAGTGTTTGACAGTGCAGAGGAAAATATCGTCGAAAACGAGACCGAATCTGAATCAGAAGACGATGATGACTGATATAAATCTGAATCTATTTTTTTTCAAATGATGTAACTATGTTGAATTTTTAATGTATTATGAAATTGATGTAACTATGAAACCAAATCCGTTTACCATTGTTTACATGCTTTATGTCATTTCCATTTGTCATTTGTTTAGCAATTTTTATTAAAAATGCAATGAAATCTGCTTATCGTCAGAAGAGTACACCCATTATGAATGAATCAGGTATAACACACTTCCATTTCTATTTCCATTTCAGTCATTAATTAAGCAATTTATACCATTGATGTCATTTTCATATGAAATGTATTTCATTATCATGTTATTATTCTCTTATATAATGATGTGTACATATGTCACAGGTTTATCATTATGTCATATAGAGGTAGGAGCTCTTTCCGATCGTCAAGAGGCGATGGCAGTGGCCCATCGCAAGAGCCACAACATCCAAGAGTTTCGTTAGTGCCTAGAGCAGAGGGGTGAGAATTAAATTTTATTCAGCATCTTATTTTTTTATCATATTCGTACGTTCTTATCTATATCGTATTTAAAAACAGGGGGTTCGACCTACTTTCCTCGAAGGTTGCACTGGATGTCTCTAGAGCTTCTTATCGTAGTAGGATGAGTGCGTGCTGGCCGAAGTGGGATAGCATCCCTCCTCACATCGTAGAGTGTATATGGCAGGATGTCCTAGTATGTATATTTTTCTGTTTTCCATTTTTAATTCGTTTTTATTGTTTTTCTACTGTTTAATTATCATTTAAAGTGTAATCTTTTTTTACTTTTTATCGTGAAACACAAGCTGAGATAGACATCCAGACAGACGATATGATGCTGGCACGTGGATACTGGATGAAGAAGATGCACAAGAACTACAGGGACACGATATCTGAGATCAAGAAATCTGGTAAGAAACCACGGTGGATGGGAGATAGTGTATGGCAAGCTTGGTTGAGATATTTGGAGACGGACGAGGAAAAGGCAAGTACACTAATTTTTTTTGACTTATTAATTTGACGTGATCGAAAAATAATGTATCAAATTTTGAATGAACAGGCAGAGTCGGATAGAAACTCTGCAAACAAAAATAAGAATCCAGTCACTCATCGTGGAGGATCTAAGTCGTTTCAGCAGTATCGGCATGAGTTGGTAAATTTACTGAATAATAAATGTAAATAGTTTATGTTATATAAATTTAAATGTATAATAATTGTATGTAACAATCAACTTCAGGAAGCCGAGACACATGGTCTTGTCAGCTATATGGACGTGTTCACCCGTACGCATGCTGTCGAGCATGTTAATCCATACGGGACTGTTTCGTATACATGGCAGGACGATAAAACCAGCAAAAGCCATGTAAGCATATTTCATTTTATTCAGTATTAGTAATTGTTTTTCTTGTTAAACTATAATGAAATAAGATATGATATTGTTAATTTGTTAATGCATGAGAAGTTTAAGGAGCAGCGACATAAACTCCTTGCTGACACGGGTAGTTATCTGCTGACGACCAATGAAGAGGATGTTATTTTTGAGTCCATTATGGATCCAGCAGAGCATGGTCGACGATACGGATTTGGCAATCTAGCGCTAGATAATTTACTTTTTCTTACAATACTTCAAATATCATATTTTGACCTTTTCAAAATAACAAACTTGGATTTTATTCATTTTTCAATTATTGCATGCCAGTAGTCAGAGTAGGGGACGGTGGAGTAGAGCTTAGAGCGATCTAGCAGATATAGAAGAATTGCGGACTAGAGTGTCCCAGCTGGAGGAGCAGAACCGCCAACAGGCCATGCAGACCACACAGTTGTTAGAGTACATGCAGTAGCTTGGTGGTCGCTTTCCTTCCTCGGCTGGCTCTGGATCTGAAGGAGATTGATTCATTACTTGCTTGTTCGTTCGTTCGTTCAGGTATGTTTTGTTTTAGTTTAGAATGATTTGGTAGAAGGCGTAGGTAATTGTTGATTTATGTATAAATATGTTTGATACACTTGGTTCCGTGGTTGTATGAGGATGTGGATGAGGATGTTGATGAATTTGTGCATTAATAACATGGTAGAACACTTATTGTTAGGATTATTATTAATGTTGGAACGGTTATGTATATTATGTATTCTATTTTGATGTAATTTTATTTATTTGTGTGTTTATTGAATATTATGTAGTTTGGGTTTTGATATTTGGTTGGAATATTGTATATTGGATTGTGCAGCATTGATATAATATTGTTTGAAAGAGAAATGTGGTTGGAATGCTATATTTGCAACGAACTTAAAAAACCAGCAGATTTTCGACAGCTTCCGATGGTTACCGACTGCTTACTGGTTAAAATTTCCGACGGCTTCCGACGGCTCCTGGCGGCCTGTACTACGTTATTTCCGACGGCTTCCGACGGATTCCGACATTTGTCGGGACCCGTCGGAAACCGTCGAAAGCCATCAGTTTCCGTCGGAATCTTTTACGGCAGCCTCCGTCAGAAGCCGTCGAAAATACTGCTCCCCGACGCAGTATATTCCGACGGCCTTTTCCGACGGCCGCCGACGGTTTTCGACGGCCGTCGACGGTTTTCGACCGTCAGAAATCATTTTTCCCCTTGTAGTGAGAAGAGATATACATGATAGAGACAAGATGAACGTGACAAACAAAGTATTATTAGTCATATAGTGTCGCGTCTAGGGTTTACAAATGTTAATATCTTCTCAAAATGGTATACACATATACGTTCATATTTTAAATGAAAAATCAAGTTTTCAAAAATTGCATGGAGCGGGACTCAAGCCTGGTTCACTAGTTTAGATGGAAAGTGCTCTAACCATTTGAGCTATGGTAATTTTTTGTTACAAGCTAAATTAAGACGTCTGAATAATGTCATTCAGACGTCTGAATGCTGAAACAAAATTATGGTTCCACAATATTCAGACATCTGAATGAAAATATTTAGATGGCTGAATAAGGCCAAAAATGGCCTATTGCCTTGTTGTTTGCATTTCAACTTAATTCAAAAGTCCGAATTATTTTATTCATAAGTCTGAATATTCTTAACAGCCATTTTCATGAATAGACGCTTCTCTTCATCGAAGAGAAACGTTTTCAAAATCAATGGTTGCGCCTATTCTTTTCAATATAACTTTCCATCTATAGTTGCAACTCTTTATACACTATAAATAGAGTACAGAATTCAACAAACAATTCACCGAATTTACTTCTAATATTCTTGAATTCTCATCTATTCTCATTTTTCAAATTGCACTCACATTGCTCACATACATTGACCATTGATCACTTTATCTTCCATAATCCACAAAGCACATCACACTATATATCGTAAAGGAGAAGATTATAGGAAGATTGGACTTAATTGACTTATCAGTGTTATTTAAGAACACATTACAGTCAGATACAGTTTTAGTTGTAAAGAAGTCCTGTACAGTTGCTCAGATGGTAGAAGTCCTATTCGGTTGCTTACACGGTTGAAGTCCTGTTCGGTTGCGTAGGCGGTGTAAACCTATTCTTCCGGGTCAAGTGAGGGTTTTTCAGTGAAATTCTAGAACGGGTCTAGGACTGGACGTAGGACGGTACTCCGAACCAGTATAAAAACCATGGTGTCATTTACTATACTACTATTATTATTTTCCTCACTAGTTATTTTTATACTCATATTCGGCATCAGTAGATAACTTAGTTTATATCGCATTATCACTTCATTTACATTGTTTACAATAGTTGGCCATTTCGATCCTATAACACAACAGTGACTTTCAATTGGTATCAGAGCATAGCGACTGTCATTTGTATCAAAGCATAACGACTTACAATTGGTATCAGAGCATAACTGTCAGTTAGTATCAAAGCATAGCAACTTACAAGTATGTCCTGGCCTCTAACTCGACTCCATAGCTCCAAAGAATCTAAAGCTAACCTTGCAAACATGCTCAGTCTGGCCCGAGCATTATAAGGAAATAATGCCCTAGGTTAGTCTGGAATACCAATGTGAGTAAACTCAAATCATAAAAAAAATTGTTGATTTATTAACTTGAAAAATCCTTTGAAATCGAAGGTATCTCGTAAAATCTCGCCGCACATAAACACAGGCCGATTTTAACTCATAATAGCCAAAACACTTTTATAGAAAATCTAGTGATATTATGATAATGTCGAAGGGTTCAAAGTAAAATATTAATATAGCTGAAATGCTTGCATCTCACATCCAACATATTTGATATACAACTAAAACCGTAATGCTCGTATTGGAGAATGGATTCCATTCTATGACAAGGTAAGGAACTACCTTCCGAAGGCACATCTCTAGATAAATGCACCGGGGTTTGACGAGAACATCTTATACCCCTGCCACACTAGATTGGCCTACCACATGACTAGTAGTACTGAATATGATCATCCCTCCGTTAATGAGCCCCGAAGCATACAAACGAGGGGTAATAACCGTTCAAGATTTGAAACTACAATACCCTACTTAGGAGCTATCCACTTGGCTCTGTTGCATGCCCGATTTTTATCATTTCCCAGTAGATGAGGTCCGAGGCCATGTTTTAACCTTTTATATTGCACATCCCACTTGGAATGCTAATACTGCCTTCTAGGCGACAATGCAATACCAGCATTCATCCATACAAGTCTGTTTTAGGTCTGAACGAACCCGAAGGAACTATTTCTACTACATCCATTTTGGAATCATCCTCAAGATTAGTAGTGATTAGCCCTTGTACTTCACCTCTCTATCTTCGATTCCATACTCTTCATGTTATCTTCAGTTCATAATGCTTGAGTTGGATCAAAGTGGTTTTCGGATAACATATCCGATCCCGATCTCTTCGAAACAACCTTCAATAACTTCTGATAAACTCTACTCTAGTTCTTTAGAAAATAAATAGACAAATGATAAGAATGAAGTCCACCTCCTAACCATTAGTGGACGAATTTTCTTATCATTCATCCTAGAAGAAAAAAAACATGTATACATACAATATAACACCTTCGACGGTAACTGTACCATATAATACTCGTGTTTCTCCTAGATATTTCCAATGTTACGTTTTGTCCAGATTTGATAGTTGGTTATTTAACTTTCAAATAAAAAATCATCCAATCTTGGTTTAATTTCCATATAAGATCCTCTAAGCCTCTATTAATTCTATCTAATCAACAACTTTATAAATCTGACCACAAAATCTTCTCAAAACACTATTCCCAAATCCTTTACATTTCCTTTATACTTGGGAACATTTATATATTATCTAAATGGTATAAGTATGTTACCAAAACATTTTACTTTTCATGCCTTGAAACAAATTATATGCTTATCTTATTAGTATTAGTTATTTACTAACTTTTTAAAGTTTTCTTCTTTCCAAATCTCATATTAAATAACCAAACATTTCTTCCATATACAATAGTAAGCTTATCCTTTACCAAAAGTTCCCTTTTAAAAGCTCATCTCATATTTCAATTAAATTATAACTCCAAAAATAAAGTTATAACCCACTTTTATAAACCTTTAAGTTAATTTATAAACCTTTTTCCGAATCTCTGAAATGATTTATATACCTTTTCTCCTATTTTTAAAAATCTTTATGTAAGCCTTTCTTTACTCCTTTATAAAATATCTTTTATAAATATCATGTACAAAACATCATTTGTAAAACCTTTAAGTAACACTTTAGTAAATACCCCTTTATAAATAAGTTATTACTTATTAATAACCTTACAACATAATAACATAGCTTGGAAATCATTTATAAACTTTAAACTCTAAATTAATTAAAGAATTTAAGTTAATTCAAACACACTTTACAAATTCAAAAAAAAAGAGTCTTAGCAATCCCAGTGGTACTAGTTTAAGTTACCATTCAATTTCAATTCGATTCCCAAATCACTTAAAAATTATTTACATAAACTACCATATATGTAAATGCAGTTCATATCCAATCAGGGAATAACGTGTCAATATAGCCAGTTTGCCTATGCGATTCTAAATAACATAACAACATGATGATGATTTATCCCGCTAAATAGATGTTCAAACAATTCAATTAATTTATAGTAGAATGGGGACTTATTCTACTTAACACATGTCCACACAATCAAATCACTTACACTATAGCAGAAAAGTGTTTTGTTCTGCTAACGGATGCATTTAATTTTCCTAATCATATGGATTATGTAAGTGTCTGGACAAGAGACCATTCTATATGGAATCGATTTAGTTTGAAAAAGAAATTTGATTAAAACACATTTTGTTCAGTTTAAAATCACCTTTGAATGTTAAATGTATATTTAATCAGCTTAAACCCTAACTAAATCTTATTAATTCAATTTAAATCAACATTAAATCATAATTAAACTCTAATTAGGCTTAATGAACTTGGTTAAGTAATAATTAACTTCCTAATGCAACTTGGTTTAGGTTAAACCAAATTTTTTAAGAGTTAAACTCTAATTAATTAAATAACCTATTAATTAAATGAATAATTAAATAACCCATTAATTAAATAAATAATGAAATAACCCATTAATTAAATAAACAAATAAATAACCATTAATCTTAGTTAAATAATTATTAATCACTTAATTACTACTTAACCCCATTAATAACTAATTAAAACTTTATTAATCAATTAATAGTCATTAACATAACTTAAGTGATGATTAACCTCTAATCACCTACTTAATTACCAATTACGTGCTAATTATCTTTTGATTAACTAATTAATTAATTGTTTAAATAATTATATTACAACTTAATTGCTTTTTTAATATTACTAATTAAGTTTGACAAATTTGTAAACTAATTTCAAAGTAAAACAAATTTGAAATAGAAATTCAATCCTTTGTCGAACTACATCCATAGCGACTATCGCTATGAGTGTAATTTGGTCTAACCATCCTTTAAGTGTAGCCACTTTACTAAAATCATACTATTTCATGATTGAAACTTACCTTAGTAAATTTTCTCAATTTAAAACTTATTGCGAAAACTTTAACCAAAATCTAAACATTAAACTCTTGAAACAAGTTTGATTTCAAATCCGACCTCAAACCCATCGCAACTACATACAAAGTTTGAACTTTGTCTTCAACCCATCATGACTATAGTCAAGTTCATCATCAACCTATTATATTCACACATCACATTCATACAAAAAATTGTATACATATACCAGGATATATACAATTACTAACGTTGCAATAAACACATCCATTCGAGTGCTAACACTAACTCATACATTCACACTTATCATCACATTGCAAACATGCCATGATCCAACATATATATAACATACATATATGTACCATCCCCAATTTTGATAACATATTATTTAGGGAAATTTAATTAGATAAATTAAATAGAATAATTATTATAGTGAGAGTGAGATTTGAATAAATTATATAAAGAGTCATGCTTAATAATTAAATAAATGGGCTTTAAATTAGTTTTAAAGTTAATTAGTTTATACATGGGCATATTAGTTTATAGCCATTTTATTTTACATGGCTATACACTTCTCATTTTTATCCATTTACATTTCATTTCTCACCATCACAAATGCAAATCAAATAATAAAAATATAGCCGACCATTAACAAGAGGAAAAGAAGAAAATTCAATCAAAAGCTAAGGATCCAAGCTAGGATAGGATTAATCAAAAAAAAAATATCAAAATCCTTATCATATCTAAGGTGAATAATAATTCATTCCATCTCTTTTTGTTTCTATAATTCTATGATTTCATAATTAAGTTTTATTTTATTTCTATGATATTTTAGGATGATGATATGCTAAAGTTATGGATTGTTTGATTTAAACAATTTATTTGTATGAAAAAATCATATGGTTTAGGTGTAAAATCGTGGGTTACTGTTTTTAACTGCCTTGGAAATTTTTTGTGTTATGTAAAACATGATTTTGGAGATGGATTTTAATTTTTATAATTTTACAAGTAGTGGAAATTTTACTATGAATTTTTGACAAAAAACATGATGTAATTGGGTTTAAATATTTATTCTGAATATTTCAGGAAGAAATTGGGTCTGAAATTTTGATATGCTAAATTATAAGATAAAATGGATTTTCGATGATTTTTGGGGATTTTTCCTAGATGATTTATTAAGGAAATTAAATTATTTCAAGGGAGGGACTTTCTGCAAATATAGATTTTGTCATATGGAAGGGCTTAACATTATAAAGCTTTGATTGGGATCTAATTAATGCGGTAGTTTTTAATTGTAAAGTATTTGAAAAGTTTTATGGTAGTCAATCAAGGAGTTACTACTGGCGGGTTAGTTATAAAGTAATGGCCATATTTAGCTATAAATCAGCATTTCAAAATAGGTTGTTCCGCCTAATTCGGAGGCACCTTTCGACTCTTTTACCTCCGCACCATCTCTGTCGAAACCACCAAGGCACATTGTACCAATGGAATAGGTACGAAGTAAATTGGTAAATAATGAAAGATAGGGTATCGAAATAAATATTTTCGTCAGGGTTGAAACCGAGGTTTACTTTTAAAAAGATAAGCGCCTACCTAGTTTTTGAAGGGCTTTTGACTGAGATGATACCCTATAGAGTCGAAACCTTAGTTTGTTTTCTAAATTTAAATTCCTTCCTTGTTTTACTTTAACCATTCAACATAATCGAAAACCATGCCTTCGAAAGGGACTTTATAAATAACATTCAAAGGGGAACTGTATACTTAAATAAGAGCTTCCAAAATGATTGGTTTTGACCAAGTCGAGACCAAGCCGCCTATTTATCTTTTGACTACATTGAAGTTATCTATGTTGTTGAAAGGTTTCTTTGTTTGAACCAAAGTTAAGCCACTTCCTAAATGCTTTCGAAAGAGGTTAAGGGTACGAAGGCAATGATGTCGAAAGGGGGTTTCGAACACTATCCTTCTATACTGAAATTTAGAAGATTGTTGCTTTCGACTAGATGGTTCTGACACTATCAACTTTTCCCCGAAACAATTTTATTATTGGTTTTGAAAGAGATACTTTCGTATATAAACAATTTGGCCCAAAGAATGCTTTAAAGAGTAGACCTAATGCTTTCGAAAAGGTACTTTATTTTTTTAGAAACTATGTTTCAATGAATGTTTCCTAATACCATCAAAAGCCTCATTGGTTCCGAAAGGTATATACTTAGAGTTCTGAAAAGAGGTTTTCTA
The DNA here is from genome assembly GCA_030765085.1 of Allium cepa. NCBI lineage: Eukaryota > Viridiplantae > Streptophyta > Magnoliopsida > Asparagales > Amaryllidaceae > Allium > Allium cepa. The sequence continues at coordinate 715,114,720 of CM060945.1, read as the reverse complement.
TGCTTTTCGAAGGAGGTTGTTATCCCATTTTTTGGTCAAAACAAGAATATCAGTGTTGGGTGCGTTTCCACCACGACCGAACCAAGAAGAAGCAGCCGGCAGGCGTATATAAGTCTGGGATTTCACTCATAACCGATGCGTAGAAGTCCATTCGGTATTAATTCATTCGGCAATATGAAGCAAAGCCTCATTCGGCACTCAGAACACACAGGTTCATCCGGCACTCCCAAATACAAGTGTTCATTCGGGATTCTCTCCATTCGGTAGTACCGATCCAACACCACCGAACCAACCATCTCCCCCCTACAACTACCGGACCAAGCATAGCCGAACCATGCTACCACCGGACCATGCTACCACCGGACCAGCTCCAACCTCACCATACTACTGCCGGTCCAACCTACTACCGGTCCAAACAACATACCACTCACCGCCGAACCAAGGTGTTGCCGAACCAACTCTGCTAGGCCAGATTGCTTCAGCCCAAGCCCACCAGCAGCTATAAACATCCAAGACCCCTGCCCCCAGCCTCACTCTATAAATAGAGGGGCAGGGATACAACAATGGGGGACAAGTTTGAGAGCTCAAGCACGGAAGGAACTTTCAAACAACTTTCATAAACTTGTATACGAAGTTTTGTACTTGTAATCTGGAGAGAAAAGGAGAATAACATATAAAGTGGATGTAGGCACGTTCTGGCTGAACCACTATAAATCTGTGTGTCTTTTACAGTTTAGTCCCTGCTTTTTACATATTTCATAAATCACCCAAATCGCTAAGAACAACATATAATCAACCAAATCGTACGACTTTAGGGTGTTTGCCCATTTTTTGCGCAAACATTTTGGTGCTTTCACTGAGAGTTGAACTCAAGGATTCTACCGCTTGGAATTTGAATATGAGAGTTTAGAGATTCAGATTGGAAGAGTCATGGCGAGACAATCAAGCAGAAGGCCAAGGCCAGAGAGATGTGAACATGAAGGAAAATCAAGAGGCTTCTTCAGAAGCTAATCAGGCATCGATCCTGCATGGGGGCATCACACTTGGAGCATGTTGATCCAATCCCAGAGAGAGAGATAGGGGCGTCTGAGCAACCTGGTAAGGAATGAACGCTCATCCAGGGGGCAGGTAAAATTCCCTCCTGAACTCAGGGGGCAGCTCGAAAGAGATGAACAAGTCATAAACCTCTCACTAGCACGGTTAGATCATTTACACATGTAAGCGATCGCGCACGATCCATAGGCATGCTCTGAATGACTACTGACCGCACCATAGTAAGAGTTTACACTTTGACATCCTCGTCTTGCTCTTGCTTTGATCTTGACTTGAACATTCCTGTTGTGGAATTCGTATGATTATTGCTTTGATATATGGAAAAATTACATGTATGCCCGTGGATCGCGAACGGTCCACGAGCACCTCTTGCATAGCAGTGAACTGCCGAAGTCTTCGATTCGAAAACTCCCCCAAACAATAACTCCGCCACTGATATTATTAAGTCCCCCCCGGGCACACTCATTCGCCTCGAACGGCACCCGACTTCGAACAGTCACAAGTCGCCTCGAACGGCACCCGACTTCGAACAGTCACAATTCGCCTCGAACGGCACCCGATCGCGAACGGTCACAATTTGCCTCGAACGGCACCCGACTTCGAACAGTCACAACTCGCCTCGAACGGCACCCGACTTCGAACAGTCACAACTCGCCTCGAACGGCACCCGACTTCAAACAGTCACAAACTCGCCTCGAACGGCACAACTCATCTCGCCACAAATGGCTCGATCGCGAAAGGTCGCCATTTGAGGTCCACCCCCTGACCGCCAACATTCGCACCTTACCACGAATGGATCGATCTCGAACGATCATCATCCGAAGTAAGGCGCTTGACCGCAAACGGTCCCATTTCATCTTTTGCCGCGAACGGCACCAGCCGTGAACGGTCACATTTCACCCCAAGTGGCTTGATCGCGAACGGTTGCCATTTGAGATCCGCCCTCTGATCGGGCTCGGTCGCACTTTACCTCGAATGGCTCGATCCCGAACGGTCGTCATTTGAAGTAAAACGCTTGACCGTGAACGATCACATTCCACCGCAAATGACTCGATCTCGAACGATCGTCGCATGGATTTTGACGCTTGACCGCGAACGGTCGCACTTCACCTCAAATGACTCGATCGCAAACGGTCGTCATTTGAAGTTAGGCGCTTGACCATGAACGGCCGCGCTTCATCCCAAATAGCTCGATCCCAAACGGTCATCATTTGGGGCCATATAAAATATCAAGCTCTTTACAGGTTGTCAACAGGATATGAACATCCAGCTCATGGCATTACAAAACACGCCTTCCTATCACAAGGCATGTTTTGGGGGGAAAAGTGTTATCCCATTTTTTGGTCAAAACAGGAATATCAGTGTTGGGTGCGTTTCCACCACGACCGAACAAAGAAGAAGCAGCCGTCAGGCGTATATAAGTCTGGGATTTCACTCATAACCGATGCGTAAAAGTCCATTCGGTATTAATTCATTCGGCAATATGAAGCAAAGCCTCATTCGGCACTCAGAACACACAGGTTCATCCGACACTCCCAAATACAAGTGTTCATTCGGCATTCTCTCCATTCGGTAGTACCGATCCAACACCACCGAACCAACCATCTCCCCCCTACAACTACCGGACCAAGCATAGCCGAACCATGCTACCACCGGACCAAGCTACCACCGGACCAGCTCCAACCTCACCATACTACTGCCGGTCCAACCTACCACCGGTCCAAACAACATACCACTCACCGCCGAACCAAGGTGTTGCCGAACCAACTCTGCTAGGCCAGATTGCTTCAGCCCAAGCCCACCAGCAGCTATAAACATCCAAGTCCCCTTCCCCCAGCCTCACTCTATAAATAGAGGGGCAGGGGTACAACAATGGGGGACAAGTTTGAGAGCTCAAGCACGGAAGGAACTTTCATAAACTTGTATACAAAGCTTTGTACTTGTAATCTGGAGAGAAAAGGAGAATAACATACAAAGTGGACGTAGGCACGTTCTGGCCGAACCACTATAAATCTGTGTGTCTTTTACAGTTTAGTCCCTGCTTTTTACATATTTGCATAAATCACCCAAATCGCTAAGAACAACATATAATCAACCAAATCGTACGACTTTAGGGTGTTTGCCCATTTTTTGCGCAAACAGAGGTCATCTAGTAGTTTTGAAAGTGATGTTTTAAAGCTTCAAAACAAATAACCCATTCTCATTTTAAAAAGGAAAAATCATGGCATAAATAAAGATTTTGAAAATATTATTCACATTGTTATTAACTCATAATCGCATTTAGGAGAAAGGGCAGAATAACCAATTAGGTTGATCCAGTAGTGAATATAACTTAGCAGATGTTAAAATCCTAATTAAAGGTATTGGCCGGGGCCAATAGCTTTACAGTAGGCCTATGAAAACTGTGTGATATTGGCAGGGGCCAATAGATTCATAGTCAGGCAATGAAAACTATGATTTGATACTGGCAGAGGCCAATAGTTTTGCAGTTAGCCTATGAAAACTATATCCGGATTAAGTTATTGACAATCAGTCGATAGGTTCCTAGTTAGCCCATAAAAAATAGGAAAAGAGATAAGATATTGGAGTCATCAATAGGCTCTTAGTGATACCATGAAAACTATGATATTGGATAGATAGTCCATAAGCATTTAACAAGTTAAAAGTAACCCTTGAAACTATGATTGAGACAGATAGAATGGGATGGAAAATCTGGATTTGATTTACTCGTTTTGCATATCATCATAATAATTTAAAATACTATGTTTTTAACCAATGTGCATGCAGGAGCATAGCATATGGTTTTTTAAATGTTTTAGGATACTAGTGAGGAAAAAATTCGTTCGGTAAGTGGCGTAGTCTCACTAGATATCTAAGTGGTTTGAGATGGTAGATTATTATTCATACCAGGCTTTATGTCTGACTCGAACTTTTTGTTTTCCCCTTAAACTCTCGTGTACTCAATTGATTTTGATTAGATTGAGAGTTAAGGTTTACAGGTGTTCTTTTAGACGAATAAACTTCCGAGAACATGCAAGAGGCAAGCTTTTTATTAGAGTTCTTTTATTTCTACTATGTTTTGATTGTAGAGGCAGATTGCTTAGTGCCTTACTGTATCCTCTGATCAATCAAGGAGGCTTCTTCATATGCCGCTCTAGGCATATTTTGTAATAATTATATGTTATCTGAACGTATCTGCGAACTGAGATTATGTAATCAGTTTGGAATATTTTGAAATGGAATGTGGAATTTGTTCACTGTTTAATTTTTTTCATATTCTTGTGTTTTAGTATATAAATGTATCTATTATCATCGTATTTGGTCATGAGGATTAATAACTATGGAAGACTACAACAACCGTTTGTTTTGGGCCTCCAAGTAGGGGGGATGTTACAATATAGCTAAGGATCAACACAACATATAAAGAAAAGTTCTTTTCAAAAGACGAACAATGATCTCGACCATTTTCCGGTGTCGAAAGGTCAAAATTTAAGAAAACGTTCTTTGGTCATATTTTCTATTTATCTACGAACTGTTTAATTTGGTAAAAAAAATTTGAAAATGAATTTACCATCATCATTAATTAATTAAAATGAGTTTACTTTCATTATAAAATTGTATGTTTAAAATTAATTAAATATTCACTAATCAAAGCAGTGAAATTCCGGGTCGTTACAAGCATAGTACTAATGGTTTCCATAAAAAAGAAAGAAATCAACACGATTAACATGTTTTCCACATTTTTCAACTTACAATTCCTTAGTCAATAGGAAATCTGGTAGGTTAGAGCTTTATTTCTCCATACCCACTCAGCATCAATCTTAACTATCACAAGTAGGCAAACCTTACTTCGTCTGTTTATAGTGTTACGCACAGTTAATTACTTTTCAAATAGGCAACTAAACAATCAACCATTTGGCCATTAAGCAATTCTTAACCCCTTTTTGAAAAAAATTGTATAAACTTTTAAAATACTTATATTAGGTTCTAAAAATATTTATCTAAAATATTATTTGAAAACGCAAAGTTTATAAAATCCTTTAAAACTCGAAAAAAAACTTGTTTTCTATATAACAAAATTTCTCTTTTTTAATAATCCACAGCCAATTCCTAAAAATTAATAAAGATCTCAAACCACTTTTAAAATTTTATAATAATAGATAGCAAATACTTGTAACAAGAATGAAATAAAATACTTAAATTTACATATCTTTTCAAACCTTCTAAGTCCAAAAATCAAGTCTAATTGGATAATTTTGCACAAGTGAAGTTTTGGCTACTTTTCAAGATGTTACTTAACTTTTTACTATCTAAGCTTTTAGTATAAAACATATGCAAACAATATAAATACGGTGAGAAACCCCTAAGGATCTCTCTACAAAGTTCGATAAACATCACAAAAAAGGCGATTCACAACTGCATCAATAATGACTATAGAGTGCACTTTTAAATCCGAGTCCAATCCAACCCAACGTCTATCCATAACCTATATGCTTTAATCAAGGTCATGTTTCAAGTCATACAAGTTTAGTCTAAGTACGTTTAAGTCCATATACATGGATCGCATATGTCATTTACTTTCAAAATAAGAATCCAAACCAATATTTTAACATACGTCAACAAGAATTTGGCAATTTAAACACAATCAAAAAAAAACATATATGTGTTATATTTTATTCAAAGTGTGGTTTTAACTCACCTTTAATCTCACTAACAACCAAGATCCAAGAGCCTAAGTCCAAGTCCAACTTTTAATAACCTTTCCCTACCTCCTCCTCCTCTTGCTTTTGCACTTGAATTTGCCTTCCTCCCCTAACAATTGCTCACGGCCTTCAAGTGAGTGAGAGTACGGATTTTCTTTTTCAAGTTTTGGCATAGTTTAATGTGTTCTAATATTGTACTAAGGCTTGCGGAAAATTTTGAAGTGGTTTGTAGTTGATTTGCAATTATTTCATTTTAGAATATAACAGAGAAATAAGATGAAGAAGCCATTATAAAATCTTTGTTTTGGTTTATGAGTTTGTGATTAATTCCTAAGGATATTCCCCTCCTTTTATAGGCTTCATAAGGTGTTCTTTAAGCTTGCACTCACCCCCTCACCCAACGATGCCATTGAAGCTTCACCTCCCATCACTTCTCATTCACATAACTTCTCCTTTATGTTAATTACCATTATACCCCTCTCATGATAATATCTCTCATCCATATGGAAACTCTAGAACATCCCAAGCTCTACAGAGAGGTGTATGCTCTAATTAGTTGCTAACGTGTTCATTTGATCATTAGACAAGTCCGCAAGAGTTCGAACAACTTATCTCGATTGAAAAGCTGCTTATCGATAAACCACTTTTCAGTCACATTATTGATTTTTCTTCGAATAATGTATTTTTGTAAATAATTTTCAAAAAAATAGTCTTATCAGTATTCACTAATTACATGATGTCCAACAAGGTTATAAAATTATATTTATAACACTTAATTATATTTCAAAATGTTGCAATATTCGAAGATGAAGCGTTCAAAGTTTTGTGTCGCTACAATAACGGACTTACAACATTCACGCCGTAATAACAATATCGAACCTCTATTCATGGTTAGAAAATATAATTTAACATTTATAAATCATGAGGCTAACTATCAAAACCATAAGGTTGTAGACCTTCTTAAAATATAGGCTATCTCGCCATTAAAACATCCCTTTAGTTTATAGAGAACAAGTCCTCGTCGGCATTAAAATAAAGAGATGCAGCATTAATGCCGCACGGCATATTTTCTAAAATAAATTACTTGCAGCATTAATACTATAATATCATAAACATTGTACTTCGGCTTTTATGCCGCATATATAGAAAATTAGCGGCTTCATTGTTGCAAAATAGGCTAATACCGACATTGATGATTTGCAGCATTAAAACCATTAAACTCTTTAATATTGACTTCATAAAACTGTTGTGTCAATGCCGCTACCTAGAGGTTGTCAACATGCGGCATTACTGCCGAAGTATAATTAATCTTAAAAATACTTAATACTGAGATAGTGGTATACGACATCAGTTAGAACTTGGGTCGTGACACGTGGCATCATTGCCGCATGTTACTGATTTCAAAAAAAAGGAACAAGGGCAATCGACATTACTTTGATACATTACGAGATAACCATCTCGACACTGATTTAATGCTGTATATGACTTCAACCTAAACAAATTCATTCTATACTAACATAGTTGATATCGATCATCCATTCACGCAAAAGTTATTGGGGTTCGGAATTGATAACTCGTGACATCAATATCTCATGTACCCACAAGATGCGATATTCCCATAATGTCAATGTCGGATGCATGACTCAATGCCTCACATACATACAGTGTAAGTACCACATGCATTGCTTCGTGTCAATGCTGCCTATTTCTGATATGGCTTACAATTGCAAAGCGATATCGCCAATTATTAATATCGAACGTCATGGAAATGCCACACATCGGTGGCACTGTTGTAATTATTATAAAAACCATTTTGTTTCCATTAAAAACAATTTCTTTTTACCAACTTTTATTCCTTGTCAAATTTCTATTGGCTGAAAACAACTTTACCAATTTCTTTTAAGAAAACCGCCGCAAATCAGTTTTATACTTCAAAAATGTTAATCAACTTAATTAATTAATACTCATAATTAATATTAATTTAAATGCTTTTCCAGCATAAAAAAACATAGAAATCCATAATCAGTTGGGAAAAATCCCCAAAATTCCCCAAGAATCAGAATGGATATGTTCTTTCATCTAGAAAAATTTAAAGGCCAAATAATTATCTAATTATTTTAATAATTAAATCCCGAAATAAACACTATTTCGTCCTTAGAAAATTCACAAAATATTGGTTTTAACTTGGAAATTTATGAAATTAAAAACTATTCCTGAAATATTGTTTTATACAACATACCAGAAAATCAAATCAATTGAAGATTAAAAACTTAGATTTTACCCCTAAAACCTGTCTAAAAAATTTCACAAGGTTTCCATAAATCATTATTCTACCCAAACAATGATTAAACATCCATAACTTGGCAAATCAATCAAGCAAAATTCAAAAATTACCCATGATTGTTAAATATAAAACAATAGAGATGGTTTATTATTATCCACCTTAAATTGGATGACCGGACTGATATTTGATGGAGTTTAGTTTCCTTAAGCTTTTTCTTTTTTGAATCTCTTGATTTCCCCTTCTTCCTTCCTTAGCTAACGACCCTTATTTTTTATTTTTACCTGGTATATTTCTTATGTGACAATGAATGAGAGGGAGGAAGCGTTTTGGGTATGAACTAAGACCTTATTCCTTATTTAACCTTCTCCATTTCTCTTCTCTTTTCTAAGTTCAAAACACTGTTATTACTTAATTTAGTAAGGTATAGCCTTATCAAATCTCGTCTCCATGTCATACTTCATTATTCTATTTAATCCGTCCAATTAAATTTCTTGAATAATGTTAAACTAAGATTAAGGATGTTATAGGCTGTCTCCTTAAAGTATTTCATTCTAGAATTTCAATAAGGACTTTACAATAAGTACATCAAACATGCAAAAAATTGTAAGAAACAATGCTAGTATATTGTAACAACCCTGTATTTTTGTGATTATTTTAATTGTATCTTTTGTAATTATTTTAAATTGAAACTCCTGATTTAAAATTTTTATTTTATTTATTAAAATGATTAAATTTTTTTATTTTAAATATAAACTTTGATTCTTATGTGAATTATAATTTCAAACATGAATAAATTGAATATTTTCAGAAAATGTGAATTTTGGTCAATATGGTCAAACTTTGACTTTTAAATTTAAAATTTAAATATTGAATTTTTGAATTTTATCTATTATTATGAAAATATAATAAATTTCAAGAATACTGCTTTTCGTTTTGTTGAAATCCGATTTATATTGTGAAAGTTATGTTTTTTACAATATTGTGTGTAAATTGTTTTATTTAATAAAATTGTTTATTTTGAATTTTATAAATAATATTTTGTTTATCATATCTTGTGTATATATATATATATGTTGTATGATATGTTTTGTATTTATTTTATTTTAAAACATTTTATAAGTGTAGTTATAATTTTCCAATGTTAAGTGTACATTGTTTATATTTTAAAATGCTAGTTTCAATTTAATAACTATTATTTATTTACTTTTATATTTTCCTAAAATATTTATTTATTTTCTTTTTCCACTTTATTTTATTCAATTTTTATATTTCATTTACTGAAATTTCATTTGTTTATTTTAGTTTAAAAGAAATAGAAAACAAAGACAAAAGCCCTTTTATATTCTATGACTTTTCACTAACTTGTCTCTTCATTTTCCTTTTGGCTCTTCATGCTTTGACCTCTCTTTTCTTTTGTTGTAACCATGTTTCTCAATTTTCTTTTCACGTGAAATCGTTCCTCTCATCATCATCTCATGGCAATGAGAGAAGAGAGGAAAAAAAAAATCATGCTAATGGCTTCGTTCTTTTTCTCCTCTTTTCCTTGTTTTGCCTTTGCTCCTCTTGAAGTTTGCTCGGGCTAGCATCTACCTCCATCAGCTCCACCATCATCTCCACCATATACAGCAGCAAAAAATCCTCCTCCACTGACCATGACCAAGCCGTGCCAATCCATTGAAATTAGCACCACAAAATTGTACAAAAACCCTTCCAAACGTTGCCTAGCCGAGCTAGTTCTTCACTTACCCTTCACCTATCACTTTGGCCACCCCTTAGCTACCACCACCATCATCTACATCACCTATGGCTTCCATATGACCTTTTTCTAGACCTGTACAAGTATGGTTGAGCCCTATGGTGATCTAGCCGAGCCAATGGTTGAACCAAACTTACCTTTTCTTGCCTTGTTCCGTTTGTATTCCATGTTGCAACCACTACCCTTCATCTCCATTCGTTGCCGTGCCATATTGATCTCATACCTGAGCTTAACACCATCTTTGGCCGAGCATAAATATCCCCTTAGTTGAGCTTTTGAATGGTTTTAGCAAGGTCAAGTTATCTTGTCTTTGTTGCTCTTTAAATTCAATTCATTTCAATGCGCTTTGTGTTGTATATTCATATGTTGTATTGTTTGTATTTATTAGATTGTTACAAAATGATCATCTAGGCTCTCTACACTCATTTGAATCCATTGTCATGCTGTGTCGTGCTATCGTGCTTTCTGGATTTGTTTTGTGTGTCTCGACTTGCTAACTCCAGCTTGAAAAGGTGAGTCTTTCTCACTCTGACAATTTACTTATGAATTAGTGAATTAATGACAAGTGTTTAGTAATATAAAATATTTGTGCAAGTTTTTGATGATTATATGATATGCTATGCCATGTTATTACCATGTTAACTCTGTTAATTATCACCTGACATATGATATTTGATATTATATTGTGACATTGACATGTTAGTTTACATTGTTTATACTGTTTATTTATTTATGATCACACTGCAAGTTCCCTATAGAATAGATTCACTATGGGTTGAAATGATACATACCCAAACGGACATTAGAATAGGGAAAAATCGTTATAGGCTGAAATGATAGGACTTAGCGATTTTGATTTATTTTTATTTACTTGAGTTTACGGGTTTGAAATGATAGGTCCCGGGTTTTCTTTTTTAAACTGTGGATTGAAATGATATATATCTGTATCACTTGACCTAGGTTAGAAAATTATATATAGACCCCGTAGTATATTATTAAATGATTTTATTGAGATATGTATTTTTAAATGTATAAATTTTGATTTAAAAATATATACTTTATGGGTTTAAGAAAATTAAATATTGTGTTTTGGATTTGTAAAATTTAAGTATGTAAATTTGAAGTAAATGTGAATTTTGTCTTTAAATTTATTTATAAAATGTAAGTAAATTAAATTTAAAGTTTTGAAATGATATTTGAAATAAGATGTTAAGTTTTATTAAATTTATAAGTTAATAAACAGTGAAATTTTGACCTAATAAAGGAATTGAGTTTTTAAATTGAATATTTGATTTTTGAATTTTGTTATGGTAAACCATATGTTAAAAGTATTTAAATGTGAAATTTTTAAGTCTAGAAATATGATTTATAAATTTAAATAGAGAAATTTTGAAGTTTTATTGTTTTTGAAAAGTTATAATAAAATCTGGAATTTTATTAATAGCATTTCTAAAATGTTGTAGTTTTATGACAACACTTTAAAATGCTGTTGTTTTGAACTTAACTATGTTTGAAATAACTAAATATCTATTACGGCATTTTATAAACGCCATTATTCTTGAAGTAAACCATTTTGGAAACTATAAGCTACGATAGCACTTTATAAATGCTGTCGTTGCTATAATTTGTCAATGTTTTGAAATGTTATAGATTTTAACGCTGTTGAGTTATATTTTAAAGTGTTAAATGATTTAACTTTTGAAACTGATTATTTGTGAAATTTTAGGAGTTTGAATAAATATTTTAATATTTAAAATTTGAATTTTTAAGGAATTTAAATTGAATTTGAATTTAAATAATGAATTTTCGAATGGAATTTTTGAAATGTGTTCTGTAATGATATTTGAAATAATAAATGAATGATATATTTGATTTTAAAATGATATTTAAATTTGAATATTTGAATTTGAATTCAAATACTGATTTGATAATGAGATTTTGAAAGGATATTTAGTAACTTGAAATTCTGGTTTATTTAAATGATATTGGATTTATGAAATGAATATTTCAAACTAAGTAATAATGAAGTTAAATTTGAGATATATGAAATTACAGAATTTAGTTTGAAATATGGGATATTAAAGCTTTGAAATTTAGTTTTCAAATTTATTTTGTAAATTAAATCTGTATTTGAATTTAATAAGATTTGAAATGGTTTGTTGGAAAACTAAATTGAATTGAAACTGATTGTTTGAATTGAATTAAATTGGAAATTTGAAGATTTGGGTTTAATTGAATATATTTGAAATGTAAAAAATTAAAGGAATGTTTCATAATTTCAAATGTATGATTTCGAAATGTTATAATTTTCAAAGTGTAATGATTTCAAGTATTTTGGTTTCGAAAGAGTTATAACTTAGAAAGTATTATGATTTTGAAAGGTGAATAGACATTTGAAATGGAAATGATAAACAATTTGATTTGAATATAGTTTTGAAATAAAAATAATTTTGGTTTCGAAGTATAAACTATTTTGAAAGGAATATAGTTTGAAATGAAATGATTTGATTTTGAAGTATAAACTATTTTGAAATGACCACGGTGTTATAATAACGTTTGGTTGTTAAAGAGACCAGAATTGGAAGTTGTCATACTCTCTGTCAACTCCGAAAACCACTTTAACTACCGTGTATGCGGTCGAGATTCCATAATGAAGTAGGATGGTGGCGACGATCCTATTGAGGTATGAAAGTGGACCCGACTCTCATGAGTTGCCATAAGGTGGCTAAAACAAGAGTGATCGATGGGCCAAGTGAGATCATTCCTCCGATCGGACACATTCCTTCGATACTATACTCTTATCTTGTGGTTGATTTTATGGCCATCCTCCGATTTTGATTTGGGAGTGTGTTCTGGGGTAGGCGGTGTAGCTATTATGCGTTACCACAAGCCCAGAAGCGTAATTGGTATATCTACCCTGGCATTGCCTAGTTGTGCCGTGTCACCTACCATATCGAGCCTTACTACGAGTTTGTTTTCTCCCGTAGCCCATGGAATATTTAGGATAGTCTCTCGATCTGGAGGTATGTTGATACTGGATGGACTATTGGTACTATTACGTGTTGGGGGTTATATGGGTAATCCTTCAACTCTATTTTAAAGTAAGTTTATTTTACTATAGACATTATTATAATAGCGCAATATTACTACATAGTAAATAGTTTAACGGATCCTTAAAGGACGGGCGATCCCAAGCATCCTTTAAGTTACAGATGCATTTTTGTTACTGTTCACTTGAGTTGATTTACAGTTCGTAAGTATTTATGTCCTGACTCGAGTGTTTTTTGTTTTTCTTTACGCTCGAGTTAGACAGAGTGACTCAACATTCAAGGCTCACCTTCAGAGTTGGACATTTTCTTGAAGATCCAGCCATCTACCTTTGCTTTCTGTATCTAGTGTTTCCAATGATGTATTCTGATTTGTACTTGATGTATCTTATTACTCTTCAGTTGTATCTTGTTTAAACTTCGATGTATCATATTTTTATATAGTAGCTTCATGAACTACTATCTCTTTTAATTTCGCTGCATTATTGTTTACTCTGTGTCCGTGTTCAGTGATTATTTATTTGTTGTATACTCGGAGATTTGCCAAATTTTATTTACAACACGGTATTTTGAGCAATTCAAGTCCGACATGTGCGGATGCGAATTGTTGAAAATATCGGGTCGTTACATATATCCTACCAGCAATAAAGTCTATATAATGAATATAGTATAGGCCATCGTAACAACTTAGGATAAGTATCTCTAATCCTTTCCTCTGTCTCCCAAGTACAGTCTTTCTCGTTGTCACTCCACTGGACTTTCACCAAACTGGCTGTCTATTTCCTTAGCTTCTTCTCATCTCTCATTGTAATATAAACAGGTTGCCTAATAAGAGGCGGATTCAGTTCTACTGTCTACCGAAGTAGTCGGAGCAATAGCAGACTTTGGATCATGCACCTACTTTTTAAGATGAGAAACATGTAAAACATTATGGACTCCTGCCAAAATATTATGTAACTCTACTCAGTACATGAGTCTTGATTCTCTCTATAATAGGGAACGGTCCAACATATATAGGTGCTAGTTTCCCTGGCTTTCCAAATCGTACCACACATGTGACGACCCAGAATTTGGAACATTTGAGATTGGGAATATTTGATTAATTTTAATTATCTGGAAGTTACAACTTGAATTTCAAATATTGCTTTGCATTTGGCAATTAAATTTTTTTGAATTTAATTTATTAAGGTTGGGTAAAATGTTGAATCTTGATTTTTAAGCCGATTAAAAATATTTCAAATGACTTAGAAAATTCATATTAGTAATACTGAAGAAAATAGAAGCTTCAGAATTAGGTTTGAAAACGTTTTGTTCAATTTTGAAATTTTATCGTTTAAATCGATATTTAAAAGTAGTCTTCCGAGGCACAGTCTCCGAATTCGATGAAACCATTTCCATTGGATCCAAAATATTTTATTATTATCAGATTTCAATTTTCGTAGTGTTTGGAGTTGTCGTGTGGTCGTACGATAAGCAAACGCATTGAAAATTTTATCGAAATTTAATTTAATAACTGGGTTCAAAAAGATATCTTTTCCATACAATCGAATTTGGACCTAACACCTTTTCCATTACATTCGAAATAGGCGTATAACATTATAAACGCCTAGCGGCACGCCTAGATTGGAGTTCGAAATTTTGAATTGCACAATTCGAAAACGATTTAAATTTTAATTTAAATTTTAAATAAAATAAAGATGAATATTGTAGCATTAGACACATTGAAGGAAAATTCAACCACGCGTTCCACTTTCTCTGTAAAAAAAATTACATGCATTGCTTTTCTTTAAAACAAATAAAAAAACGCAAACGGTTAGAATAAAAAAAACGAACCAAACTTTTTTCTTTCGTTCAAATAAAAAAATGGCGATCTGCTCGAAGAAAAAAATGGCCGCAATCTTTCAAACGAGAAATGGGAGTTCGAAATCAAAATCGCAAACATCGTTAATGAATTTAGTTTTGGCAATCATCACGCGTGGGGAAAATAGGAATCATTTCGAGCCCAGCAAGGAAGGGGAATCGAGTGAAAAGGAAGTGGCGCATTTGTTGTGAGCAAGGGCGAAGAAGCGGGACGACATCGCGATGTATCACGAGAAGTAGTGGCATGTGCGGTGGTGAAGGGCAGGTCGACTATCTCTGGGGCGCGTGGTGATAGCGAGGCAATGATCGGGGCAAGCAAGGGTTTGGGGTTCATCATCGAAAGAAGGTACGAGCTCGCGAACCGAGGCGTTAGTTCGAATGGGTTTAGACCTTCAGACTAATGGTCGCGAATTTGATGTCAGAGGGCAACAGGTATTAGTTTTTTTTTTGTTTTTCAATTAGATTAAAATAAATTTATATATTTTTGTGTAGTATAGTTAAAACAGAAAATTTATTTGTAGTGAGGTATGAATGGTAAATTCTGTTTTATCATATATATATATAACCGCATGCCTATATTTAATTTCTATAGGTGAACGAGAAAACTTTATATAGAAAAGATTTTAAAATTTATATATGTGTATGTATATAGAAATTTATTAAAGGGAAAATTCGATTAAAAAAATGTAGTTATTAATCTGAAAACAAATCATTAGTTAAATTGATTAATAGTAAATTAATTATTGAATCAATTCAAATGATAATTAATCGTTCAATTTTTTGCCAAGTGTTAATAAAATTATACAATGATTTACAAGGTCTAGAATCGAGGAACAAGCTGGAATTGAAAATGGATTGCATGCACTATTAAAGGTGAGATCTTCTCACTCAATTGGAATTTTCATATTAATTTTAAATAGCTAAATTTATAATTGTTATTTGTGTGCTTGGATGTTAAATTATTATCAGTTGTATTGGATTAGACCCTATGCGTCACATAATAGCGGATGATACTATATTAAACATAAATACCGCGATATTCCACTTCGAAGTGGAATTGGTATTACATATGTATTTGGAGTGATTGATTTCCCATACTATATAGCGGATAAGACCCTATGCGCTGCATAATAGCGGATGATATTATATAAATTCCATATACCGCGATATTCCACCTCGAAGTGGAATTGGTATTTAATTGTTGTGCTAACATCTGTGGATGCAGAGAAACAGGTTGGAGGGATCCAACTGGATTCCTAAAACATTTGGATTTGTTTCATATGTTGTATGATGATTTAATTATAATTTGTGTACGATTATATTTGTAATTGAAAATTGTTGTAGGTTATGGTTTGACCGATTTTATTTTTGGTATCGTAAGATACGAGAAGTATTAAATTTATTTTAGAGAATTGAATAAATTCAAAGAAGGAATTCAAAAGTATAAAAGTTGATTTTTGAAATCTTATCGAATTTATTCCAAAATATGGGAAAAGATTTTTATAAAAGGATTTTAAGTAATATTGTTTAACAGTCGAAGAATTTATTTAAAATTCAGATTTTAAATAGTTTGGGAGGAATAAAGGAAATTATTTTAAAAAGAAATAAATTTGGTGTTTGAAACAAATTTGAGAATCAATTTGGAAATTGATTTGGTATTTGAAAATAAATCTTTGGGAAATCATTATGAAAATTGATTTGGTATTTGAATGAAAATTGATTTGGGGTTTGGAGATAAGTTTGGAAAATAAATTTGGAATTTGATTTGATGTTTTGAAATAAATTCGGAAATTAATTAGAAATTTGATTTGCTGTTTGAAAGTAAATATTTGAAAATTTAAATTCGCAATGGGAATTTATAGAGGAAAGGGAAATTTGTTTTAAAAATAAATATAGGTTTATTTTAAAAGTGTGGAAAAAAATTTACGAATTTGAAATGTAAATTAAAATAAATCAAGAAGGATTTAATTATTAATTGAAATGAACCATTTTAGAATTGAAAGTGTAATTTCCCTGGAAAGCTAAGTATATTTTTAAAATAGCTTTCAAATATAAATTAAAAATTCAAAAGTTAGTTTTTTTTGAAAAGGATGTTTTTGGAGAAATTATTTTCTTAAGTTGTTTTAAAATCATTAAAGTAAAGATTTATTTAATTAATTATATAAGTGATTATTTAAAGATTTAAATTGGTATTTGATTTAGAAAATGGATATTTGAATAATTACAGTTTATCTAAAAAAAATATTTTTAAATTAGATTGGACTTGAATTTTTATATGAGATACTAGTATAATATTTTCGTAACTAATGTTTTAAATAAAGTGTTTTAAAATATTTTTTGTATGAATATTTCCAAGTATATATTTTGGATAAGTAATTTAAATTATTTTGAAGTATTCGAACTCGGTAAATTTTCAGTGGAAATAAATAATATTTAGAAATTTATTCCACGTGGGGAAAAATTTTGAAATTTGTTTTCAAATTGTTGAAGTGTGAAAATATATCTTGTGAAGATATTTTGAAAGTAAATAGCTGGGGAAAAATTAAAATCTTGGTGATTGTTGTGAATGTTAATTGATAGTTAAATAACTGACTATCAATATTGGTCTTTTAATGGCATTTGAATTTCGATGCGACCAGGGGTCGAATTCCAAATGCATATTCGAAAACAACATCGAATCTTTGTGTTGGATCTTTTATTTAAAAGATCAAAGTGGAAATTTGTTGTGATTTGCTTGAAATCTGAATGTAACACTTATTTTTAAAATAAGCGCTCGTTATTCGGATTAGCCGGGAGAGGACTTTGTGTCATAAAACCAATTTCGATTAATGATACGAAGAAATGGGATCGCGTTTGAACATGGTGTTGAAGACCGGGTATTTTCGAAAGCGAAAGGATTGCCTGTCGAATGTCTCTGCACCGGGTTACTCCGGTATAGAGATTTTATCACCCTTTGTGTTGGGGATTCCGAACGTGACTAGTGAATATTCGGATTTGCAGGGGTTCTTTGAAGTGCCTTCGATTCCGTTCGATCCCGGAACGGACTTGTATGGATATGTGTATGACGTTACACTTTGGTATGTAAAGCTGGTTTCTGTCAAATACATTTCTGTTGGGGGCGGAAAATTTCTTCTCTTAGTTTAACACCCTTCTCTGTGACGTACGAGCTCAGAGGTTATGTAGTTGATGGTTACTAATGATACATTCCTAATTTGGTAATGTGGCATACGAAGTGTTGCTGATCATTTGTTAATGGAAACATGGCTTTTGTGAAAAGCGTAGCTTTGTGGACGAGACTTTGTTGGACCTCACAACCCGGAAATGGTCGAAACAGGAAGGAGCAGCAAGGTTATTTGGGGATAGCGCCCCCTGATGGTGTGTTCATTTCCTTCTGTAAAGAGGTGGTATCATGGTATGGAGCTTAGTTATTTAACCTATGTGGTTGCTGCAAATTTATTACTTTATGGTTGTTGGTATTGAGGATCCTCGATTAAAAGTCGGTTGCAACCGCGGGATGGCTTACTCGTGACAGTTAGTTACCTAGTTATTGAGGTAACCCGGCCTTGTATTGGTAGAGATCCAGTTAGGTTCCCGAGACGTCCCTCCAGAGGCATACCCATGTGGCAATAGGAAGTTCCTTAGCCTGACCATTTGTTGGAAATCAAAAGAAATAGTACGCGCCCTGTACGGTTTTAATTGTCTAACCTGCCATGGAATGTGGCGGTAACCTGCTATTGGACATGGTAGCTATAGTAGGCATACAATAATGGTTTTATGCTGTCTAAGATTAATATTATACTTTTGAAATGTTTTCTACACTAGATAATATTAAAAAGAATTTTGCGTATCAATCATGTTTGACTATTATAAGGAGAAATCTCCTCCAATTCTGCGTTTGCATTGTGTGTGTGGCGAGAGGCCTTATGGTAGTTTCATTTCCAAAAGCATAGCGGATTTCTTTTTATTTTCTGTGTGAAAATACTTGTTTTTAATATCTCACACCAGTCTTATGACTCACCTGAAGTTTATTGTTCCCTTTCTAAACTGTGGGTGCCCATAGTTTTCCACACGTGCAGCATAGAGTCAGGTTATCAGTGTTCTGGAGCGAAGTAAAGAAGTTGCTGTGGAAATCGGGAGTGAAGCTGGATGGCGATACGTATCACTTATACTATGTAGTGTCTGCTGCGTTTGGGTTGGTGCAGGTCAAAATTTCTATGTAAGAAAGTTAAAAAAACTACCAGTGTTTGTATTGTGTTGTTGTAAACTCTGATGATGTATGTATAAACCGATATAGTTTTTGTTTTAAAGATTATTCATTTATCTATTATATATTGTTCCGCTGCGAAATGTGAGATTCTGTTATTGTTTTCTGTTTCTTCTTCTTCTTCTTTAACCCTAACGGTTCGATTTTTGGGCATTCGATTGTGCGGCATTTGATACAGTGGACGTATTAATGTCGACTTTCGAGCGTTGAAAAATTAGGTCGTTACAACATGACCCTTAATTGGTGATATCTTAATGAAAACATAATCTCCAACTAAGAATATCCTTACGTCTCTTATCTGCGTAACTTTTCTACCTAAATTGAGCCTCCTTCATCCGTGCTTAAATCAACTATGTGGCTTCTCTCACCATATCTGGACCAAGAACCAATTTATCTTCTGTCTCTAACGAACACATTGGTGATCTGCAGAGCCTTCCATACAAAGCTTCGAAAGACGTCATTCCTATACTAGTTTAGTAACTATTATTATAGAAAAACTCAACTAAGTGAAATGGTCTTCCCATGACCTGGCAAAATCTAGTACAAAAGCTCTCAACAAATCTTCAAGTGCCATAGTGACTCTTTGTGTCTATAGATTTGTATGTTGGTAAGAAGCGGTACTCATCCTAAGCTTGAAACCTAACATTTCTTGTAGACTCTTTCAGAACTCACTAGTAAACAAAGTGTCCCTGTCACTGATTATACTACTAGGAATTCCATGCGTTCTAACAATATTCTTCATAAATAACATAGGCAATACAGATGTCCTCCTCGTCGACTTAACGGGAATGAACTGTGCACTCTTGTCAGTCTATCCACTATAACCTGAATACTTTCATTTCCCTTATTCGACCTAGGCAGTCTGTCAATAAAATTCATGGATATAGAATACAATTTTTAAATTGGTATATCTAAAGACTGAAGCAAACCACTTGGCTTTTGATGCTCAGCTTCACTAGCTAGAAATTTAAATATTGCTTTACCCATAAGCCTACATCCTTTTTCATACCTTCCCAAAAGAAACTCCTCTTCATATCCCAATACATCTTAGTTCCTCCAAGATGAATAGTAAACTTTGATCGATAACATTTCCTAAGAACTTCCTCTATTAGGTCTCTAACATCTGAAACACACAATCATCCCTTCTTTCTTAACCATCTATTCTGGTCAAGACTAAAATTATTTAAATCATCAATCTCGGTTCCACTTTCTAATCTTATAATCCTTTTGGCAAGTAATGGATCATCTTCTTGCTCAGAACCAATCCTTTCAGTCATCACTAGTCAAACTTCCAAACATGACAATATGGCCATACTCTGACTTGAACTAGGAGTCGTTCTTTATTGCACAGTACAATTAGTCGATGCCTCTAAATCTTTCCATTTTACCAACATAGCTAACACCATATTCTGATGTTTCCTACTAAGTGCATTGATAACTTTATTTTCTTTCCCTAGTGCATATTCGATTGAATCAACACTGCCAAAAACTCCAACCATCTCTATTGTCCTATATTTAACTCTTTCTGCGAGAATAAATACATCAAAGACTTATGATCTATATACAACTCGAATCATTCTTTGAAGAGGTAGTATCTCCACACCTTCAAAGAAAATATTACTACTGCCAACTCGAAATCGCGAGTCGGATACCAAATTTTGGGTGGTTAGGGCTATCGAGAAGCAGAGGCAATCACTTTAGTCCCTTATATCAACATAACTTCTAATCATGTTCCACATGCATCGTTATGCACCACCATATCCAGATACCATCTGGTACAACTAACACGGGTGCATTAGTCAACAAATGTTTTAGCTTTTGGAAAGCTTACTCACATTTACTACACCGGAAAAACTTTATGTCCTTTCTGATTAGTTTAGTCAAAGGTGATGCTATCCGAGAGAAATCTTTGATTAATATCCAATATTAGCCAGCCAATCCAAGAAAACTCTTTATCTCGGTCAACATCTTGGGTCCCTTCCATTTATTTACGCTTCAATCTTAGCCGGGTCCATAGTAACCTTTCTTCTGAAACTACATGTTCAAGAAACTTCACTTGTATCTTCCAAAAATGACACTTTAAAAACTTTTCTTTTAGTTAATGTTGCCTCAACGTCCCAAGCATTATTCGAAGATAAATCTCATGATCCCTCTCATCTTTAGAATATATCAAAATGTCTTCATCGAATACTAGCGCGGGCCAATCCAAGTGCTCTTCGAAAATTCGATCCATCAAGTCCACAAAGAAAGCAGCAGCATTAGTCAATCCGAATGGAATTAGTAACCACACATACGAACCATATCTTGTTTGAAACGCCGTCAAAGGAATATTGTCCTTCACCACCCTCAAGATGGCACCCAGTCACCATATCCAACTAAGAAAATAACTTGGCTCCACTCAACTGATCGAACAAATCATCTATTCTCGATATAGGATACTGATTCTTTATCGTCTTCTCATTTAGATAATCAATACACATCCTCAATGACCCATCTGGTTTTTTATGAACATCGGGGCCACTCCTCAAGGAGAATTGTTTGGTATAATGAAGTTCTTTCCTTCCAAATCCACTACTACGCCTTTGACTCCTTCATCTTAGTAGTTGTCATTTTGTTAGATGGTCTGCTCACGGATTCAGCTCCAGGTAAGAGATCAATTCATAACTCAATAGCTCTACTTGGTGGCAACTCGGTAACTGGTTCAAAAAC
Organism: Allium cepa; assembly: GCA_030765085.1. Lineage (NCBI taxonomy): Eukaryota > Viridiplantae > Streptophyta > Magnoliopsida > Asparagales > Amaryllidaceae > Allium > Allium cepa. The sequence continues at coordinate 715,093,044 of CM060945.1, read as the reverse complement.
ATCTGCAAATTCCCTTACAACTAAATCCTGACTCAACTCATCTTCCACCTCTGTTGCACCCAATAAAGCACAAATATCTAAACTAAAATTCTCAATTGAGTAATAATTCGATCATTGTTATTAGGGTGTCTTAATGATGATTTCCATTCTGGCAAAATATCCTAACATCGTATTTTCTCAACTAATCCATACCCAAAATGATCTTAAAGCCCGCAAAATCAAACATAAACAAATTGCATGAAAAATTATACCATAACAACTTAAACTCTAGATGGTTACATCTCATCCAAAGAGTTGCATGCCCTCATATTAGATTCGCGGCCCTTAAGGCAGTAGCAAGGTATGATGGTTCTAAATTTGAATTATATACCAAACATTGAGAGATAAAAGAATGTGATGCACTAGTATCAAATAATACTCTAACAGGTATGCCATGAATCAAAAACATACCTCCCATCACGGCCTTTCCATTTTCTTCTATTATTGGCCAAGATGATGATGGCTACAAAGCAAAGACCATTTCTTCTTTGCCATGGCCGCTTTTGGATATTTATTCTTATAATCCCTCACCCGGTCGCAGTTGAAGCACTTCACATTCTTCTTCCTCATAACCATCTTACACCACTAGATTGACACTCGGTAGTATAATTCCCTTCTTATCACACTTGTAACAGATAATATCAGCTTTCCCTGTCTTAGCAGCACCACTCTTCTAGACCCCATTTCCCTTGAAGAACTTCCCATTCTTACCCAGAGAACTTTGGGTTTCCATTGATTCTTCCTTCCCAAAAGTTGAAAGTATTTCCTCATTTTTTATCATTGTATCCACCACTACATTACTTGGATCTCGAAAATGTGGCATAGTCACCCTAACAATCTCCAGCTTCAGACCCTAAGTAAACTTCTCATTCCTCTTAATCACAGTATCAATGGTGGCATATCCATACCTGAATAGCTCATCAAACTTAGCAGTATACTCCAGTACGTACATTTCTCCTTGCACCAAATTAGCAAATTTCTTAATCAATGTTGACTTGGCTAATTCAAAAAAGAACCTCTCCTCAAATCTCCTATAAAACTCAGCCCAAGTCAATTCCTCTTCTGGTACACCTACGGTCATCCCGTTCCACCAGTATAGTGTTTTTCCTTACAACTTCCTAGAAGCCAATCTCCTTTTTGCTCATCGTTCAACTCTATATCAACAAAAATCCTCTCACGGTGTAATAGCCAGTTCTATACTTCAAAAGCATCATCGGTTTTAAGAAAAGGCTTTCCTCCAAGACTAGTATAATCACGATTCATCTTGGCATTGCCAACTGGCACCACGGGATTAGCTCCTCCTGCATTAGCAACATTCCTTTCAACCAAACCAGCAGTAGCTCCAACTTGCATCATATTGACAAAGAACTGATGCACGGTCCCTAAATCTATTGGTGGGGTTCCAACACTAACATTGGCACTTTCATTTTGGTTAGCATTTGCATGTCGACCTTGGTTCCTTCTAGTATTGAGTCGAACGTTTCCACTGGTTATAGTGCTTCCTCTACCAAGATTAAGTCTTCCATTTCCTGCTTCCATATCTTCCTTTCTCGTAATCTTTATATGAGCTTTAATAAGATACAGAAGAATGTTCTAAGAGAGAGGGGAGAATACATACTTATATATAGCAAATACAAGTACGTTACTATAGCATTATCCCATACCTCAATCTTATTCTCTAATTCATTTGGATTATGTTTTCAAAACTCTTTTAGTCTTTTAAATTTTACATAAATATATTTTATGATACCAAACTGTAACATCTCTCTTTTTTTGGTGCAAAACTAAGTGCTACGGATGCTGCGGTCATCCATAGTACTAATTTCTGACGATGAAGTGTGGCTATGTTAATCATATCAATAATCAGAAGTACATGAATATGAAAATTTTCAAACATAATGTAATGACAAGTTTTTACAATTCATTTCACAAATAGTATTTTATATTCATTACTTAATCTCGTTCGATCGCATGTTCTGAGAAAGTATAATTATTAGAAAGTACTCTAAGAGCGACGTATGAAGGTGTCCCCTTGGTTGATCAGAGTATAATACTACTTGACAGTTACAATTTCTATCATCAAATCCGTTCAAATAAAGTGAACTACCCAATGGATTAAATAAAACTCCAAATATAGCTAGTTTGCCTTCTGCACATCTCTGCAAGCTTTATCTAACTAGAAACCTAAAAGCCCTTACTCCATGCCTACTCAAATGAGTACCTTAGAGTTTTAAAGGGGAAAACAAAAAATTAAGGGCATACAAACAGTTTGGTATGAATAATAACCTACCATCTCAAACCAAAATAGATATCTAGTGAGACCAACGCCACTAAGCGGAATGGATTTTCCCCTCACTAGTATCTTAACCAAAAATAATCAACCATATACTGCTCCTGCATCCATAATTGTTAGTACATGATAAATAACTATTTGTAGCCATGCAACACACAACAGATTACCTATCCAAATTTATTTGGTTATCCATCTTAATTTCGTCTGTCTATCTGTCTTAACTTCAAATGACTGTCATATAGACTACCTATCTCACATATAAACATTATATGGATTATCAACCCTCTACCATATGGACTACACATCAGACATGGTTTTACCATTTAAATTATATGGACTATCCATCATACTTGTTCCATTTATTTAAAAAAATATGGACTATCCATCACACATCTCACAGTTTTTCTAGGATGACCATGAACCCTTCATTAACCATATAGAGCTATCTATCTCTGGCATCATATAAACTATCCATCACACATTTCGTGGTCTTCCTAGGTTGACTATGAACCCATAAAATATTAATTTATAATTAGGTTATAAATTTATTCTCCCAAATACTTAACCTATTTCCATTGGTATCCACAATTAGGTTGTATAACCCTTAAACTTTTAACATGTGAAAACGATATGCATTGGTATCCCAAATGATTAATGTCAAAATTATAAAATAATACACATTAGTGTCCCTAATGAATAATGTCAAACACATAAACTTATGGCATATAAAACATTGGTATCCCAATGAATAATGTCAAAATCATAAGGCTATGGCTCCCCACCATTAATATAGCAATATATAGGACTTACGACATTCATGCTATAATAACAATATCAAACCTCTATCCAAGGTTAGAAAACAAAACTTAATTTGTATAAATCATAAGGCTAACTACTGAAAACATAAAGTTATTGACCTTCTTAAAACATAGTCTACTTGCCTTTAAAACTTCCCTTTAATTTACATAAAACAAGGCCTCGTTGGCATTAAAATAAAGAGACGCGACATCAATGCCACATAACATAGTTGCTAAAATCAATTACGTGTAGCACTAATACTATAATATTGAAAACATAACACTTCGGCTATTATTCCGCCTACATAAAAAGATTAGCGACGTATATTGATATGGACTTGATGACTTGCGGCATTAAAAACTTTAAACCCTTTAACATTGTATTCATGCCACTGCTGTGTCAATGCCATAACATAAAGGTTGTTGATATGCAACATTACTACCTAAGTATGGTCAATATCGAAAATACTTAATATTGAAAGAGTTGTATGCGACATCATTTAAAACTTGGACCGCAGGTTATAGATTTCAAAACAAAGAAAAAAGGCGGTCGGCATTGCTTTGATATGTTACGAGACAAACATGTCAACATTGATTTAATGTCCTATGACTTTAACCTGAACAGATGCATTCCATAATCGCATAGTTGATATCGTATGCATCCATTCAAGCTAATGTCACTAGGGTTCAGCATTAATAACTCACAATATCAATATCTCATATACCCATGAGATATGGTATTCCTATAACATCAATGTCAATGTATCATAGACTTACGATATATATACCTCATGCATTGCTTTATGTTAATGTCACTTACTTCCAATATCGCTTGCAATTGTAAAGTAATACTACCTATTATTAAAGCCAAACATCATGGGAATGCCACATATTAGTGGCATTGGTGTAATAATCACAAAAACTATTTTGTTTCAATTAAAAGCAATTTCTTTTTACCAACCCTTATTCCTTTTCAAATTTCTATTGGTTAAAAATTACTTTAGCAATTTCTTTTTAGAAAATTGTCGTAAATTTGTTTTATACATCCAAAAAGATTAATCAACTTAATTAATTAATACGCTTAGCTAAAATTAATTTAAATGTTTTTTTAACATAATAAATTCATAAGATTTCATAATCACATGGAAAAAATCCTCAAAAATAACCAAAAATCAAGATTAAGTATTCCTTCATTTATAAAAATTTCGAGGCCAAAATAATCATTTAATTATTTCTAATAATTAAAAAACGAAATAAACACTATTTCCCCTTAGGAAATTCATAAATTTTTGTTTTAACTTGAAAAATTATGAAACTAAAAACCCAGTCTCCCAAAAATTGTTTTATATAACATATCAGAAAATCAAATCAATTAGAGATTAAAAACTTAGCTTTTACCCTTAAAACCTATCCGAATAATTTCATAAGATTTATGTAGGTCGTTATTCTACCCAAATAATGATTAAACATCCATAATTTGGCAAATCAATCAAGATTAATCCAAAAATTACCTATAACTGAATTCAAACAGAAAATAATAAAGATGATTTATTATTATTCGCCTTAAATTGTATGATGAGATTGAGATTTGATAGAATTTAGTTTTCTTAATTAATATGGTCGGCCTTGCTTTTGATTTTTACTTAGTATATTTCATAAGTGAGAATGAATCAGAGGGTGGGCGGGTTAAGGGTATAAAATAAGACTCTATTCCTAATTTACGTTTCTTTTTTATTCTTTTATTTTCTAAGTTTAAATCACTTTTATCACTTGATTTATTAAGGCATGACCTAACAAAATTATCAAATTTCATCCCCATTTTCCACTACAGTATTCTATTTAATATGTCCAATTAAATTTCCTAAATAATGTTAAACAAAGATTAGGGGGTTACAGCCATAAACTTTCTTTGCGCCTTCTTATTCAACATTGTCATCTTTCCTAATCTCTATTATAACGAGGAGGGAGTCTGGAATAAATATGTCTGGTGAATAATAATCTCCAGCCTTACTATAGTAGTACTTGGATAGTATAATTTAAATATAATATATCTTTTGCATTTTATCGACTTCCTAAGTCTTTCCAAATATAAGTCAAAATGGCTTTCCAAATATAAGTCAAAAAGGCTTTCCAAACATAAACTCATAGTCGTCTCGCTTACAACCTAATAACCTCTTTCTATAATCAATAAAATATTAATGTAAGTGATAGTAACAAAGTCACTTAATATCTTTTAATGGAAACTTGGCAGACTTTGACTATTTAATACCTCTTTTAAGGTAGGTCCCCATCCTTTAATACATATCCTAAGGAGCACACATTTTCATTAACTATCTAGTTGACATTGCATGAAGTCTCTCCAACCACTTAGTACTTAATACTGAGGTTAGCCGTTTCTTGAGATATCATCTACCCTCCCTAACCTATGACATCGACTTTTTACTACTTCCTATATAGGGAAGTGGAGGACCCTCACACAACCACATAATACCTTCAATCCCTGAAGCAAGTCGTTCGTATTATGACCCGTACCCCACAGTGAGATCTCATATTAGTTTGACTATTTTAGGTACAAGTAGCTAGTTTATAAAGGTAGATCTAGCCTATAGAATTATGAATTAACCTCACGTCATCTATTGTTACTTATTATATGTAATGTCTCACATCAGTCCCACAGTCATACTACTATTAGCTAGATTTGCTGGGCATACTTCCTTTTGCTTTTGATTGACATCGCATCCCTATAACTTAGACATATTCTATAACATTGTGTGTGTATATATATATATTATCACACATCTCGCATCTATTATTTAGGCCTTGCAATAAATCTTTCTATTTCGCCTCTATTTTTTATAACCTTCCTAAAGGGATCTAACAATAATTAATAGCCTACTAACTACTCAATTAATACTTACAATTACACGTTATTTATACTAATATATAAATATACACACACATACATACATATATATACATCGAGGAATTTCTTAGCGTGTAGATTTTACACCCTAAACTAATGTCTCATTGTCAACTATTTCAAAATTATATAAGTCGCATTTCCATATTATCAATATATCTTAAGTCCAATATCCAAAACCCAAATCAACAGACTCGTATATAAATAAAATTCAAACTCAACCTTATATATTAAAACGAGGGAATAAATCATAAACATACAATTTCAATTCCTTTTGCACTCTATTCAACTTTTCTTTTTTATAAAATTAGGCAAAGGGAATTTTCATCAGAATTTTGGAAATAAGCGATGCAAACTACGAGTATAAATTTATACCTTCCACCCTATTTTCTAATCAAAACCCTTAATCAAATCCAAACAAAAATAATAAGAAGTGGAATAGAAGGAAAGAACACCGAAATTGCAAATCTACAAAATTTCCATTATTTTAGCATAAACAATTAAGATTTCAACATAGAGTTGACATTAAGCTTCGGGTAATTTTGAAGATTTTTAATATGATGTTTTCATGTACCAAAACTCTCTAATGCATAATTCAAATCCAAACTGCTATAATAAATTACTGAGATTGAAAGACTAAGATTTCCACTCACTATAGGTCCTTAGCTTTGCCTCCGTTTGGATTTGACACGCCTTTAATAATCTCTTTCGGGTCTCTTCCTTTTTTATATATATAATGGATTTGTATATACGTTAGGTTCGGAACAATAGAATTTGGAGGAGAGTAGGTTTATAAAATAACCAATAAACAAACATAAACATATAGGATTTCTTACATGAAACCACAAAGAAGTTTTCTGAATCTGGGAAAAGATGAACTGACAGAGCTTTGCTAAGTTCCCAAAATAATTTATGTACCTGGGGTGTTATTTATAATGGTTAAAATGCACCAAAACGATCAGATTTGATTCGATTTAAAACATGTTCATTGTTGCAGAAAGCCCCAACCCCCATAAACTTCATCAGCCGGCATCCGCTACCTACAGGTCGATCGGCCCTAGAGAAGCGGTTGACCAATCCATCTATTTCAGGAAGAATTCTATTTATCATTGTTTTTAATTATTTAATTCCGTATATACTTAATGTTAACAATAATTTTTAACGGCCACCTAATCCTAAAGTTTAATTTCTTTAACTTTAAAATTTCATGTTTAAGAATTATTTGAATTTGAATTCTATTTAAGTTATTTAAATCTTTAAACTTCAAGCGTTTATAATTTTTCCGTTTGAGCTCTATTTTCAACATATTATATATGGAAATTGATCATAAAATCACCACGAATGCAACGATATAAGTTCCATGGTCAAATTCTGAACTTTTCAAAAATTTCTGTTTTCAGGCTTATCTTATTTAATTAATTTTCTAATTTATTTATAATAACTTTTTGTAGGGTGTTTCATTCTCCTCCATAAAAAGAATTTCATCTCCAAAATCTTTTCAATTGGTGAATAACGTAATGCACAATAAACATCCATGTTATATAGCAAAGTTATCTACATAATAATTTACTTAACCAGAAGTGCAATGCAATTGTGCGTACAGAAATACTATAAGTGAGCTCAATTCTAGTGTGAGTGTATGATCGTGACATATAAGTATGTTTGCAAAATACTTTAAACATGCATAAAATTTCTATATGGGTGCAAAGTGACAGTGGAGAGTGTAGAAACCATCTCTAACCATTCAATCTAGTAACCATGATGCAATTGAAACCTAATTTTGGGGAGAAAAGTTCACCAGTGAAAAGATTAGGATGAGAAGTCCTTGTGCATTCTATCGGGTTTTCCCCCCGTTCTACTTGAGCTAGCCTAATTCTTTGTTGCATATTTTCCTAGTTCCATACTGCTTACTTCATGCGATGGCATGGGAGGCTATTAGCTTCATCTCAATGTCCGTCAATTGATCAGGCTCTACCACAGTGGTTGTGCTATGAAGGAAATTTCTCAAGTTCGAAACATGAAAAACGTCATGCACTCCTACCAATTCATTTGATAGCTTCACACGATGAGCAAGTCTTCATATTCTTTCTAAAATTGGGAAGGCTGAACAACTTTTGGTGCCAAATTTACCAACTTTCAAAATTTTGTGACCTTTCTAAGAAAGAAAACTTTGTTAAATACCATATCCCCTACTTCAAACTATAGCTCTTTTCTTCACTTGTCTGCATTATATTTCTAACGATCATGTTCGGTCTTCATTTGCTATCTAATCAATTCTACCTATAGATAAAATAGGAAAGACATAGTCCTACTTAAATTATACTGCCCAAGCACTACTATAGTAAGGCTTGAGATTTGTATTTACCAGACATATGTTGTTTTGACTTTCTCTTTATTCGTCATATGTTAGGAAAGATGATAATGTTGAAGGCAAAGGCATGGAGAAAGCATGTGGTCTATTTATGTTATTTTCAGATGTACCTATTGAAAACTGCTGTATTTTAAATATGATGCATTGAGGAAATGTGACAGTTGTTACTGATATTGTGTTATCTATTTTATCACATTTGGATTTTAAATGAAAGGAGTACTACTTATGTTATTATATTTTATCCTTATGTTGTGATTCTGAATGTAAAGATAAATAGCTCTATATTTTTCTTTATACCAACCAATAGCTAACATGGAATGAGTCTGAGTTCCAATGGGTCTTTTCTGGAATGGAATTTATGTCTATTTCGGGATAGGTTGTTACATTTCCCGAGATACCGTAGAAAATATCAGAATACATCACAATTATGTGAAGAAATAGATTCAGTAGGCTAGCTTTTGAAAGATGATCAAACCAATAATAACCGTTACATATTCGGCGTAATCTTATTTAAAATACAATAGTTTACAATGGGTACATATGAAAATAATACGAATAGGTAATAGATAAACATCCATTAGCTTTTTTCTCACTTTCGCCTTCAACATTAGGGTTGAGCATTTATTGGTTAAAACAAAACAAACCAACCAAACCAATTATGTTTGTAGATTTGGCTTTGTTAGTTAATTGGTTGGTTTTGGTATTTTTTTATTTCGTTGGTTTAATAGCCGGGTTTGGTTTCCAATATTTGAAAAACGAACCAAACAATTAAACCAAATTTAGAAATTAAATTATTTTGAAATAAGAAAACTACTACCGACAATGCTATTATTTACAATATTTTCACAGCAATGTTATTTTTATTTCAGTTCTCATAAATATATTTAGAAGAGGAGTTTGTTTTTCACAAAGTTTGCATTATATAGACTCAATTAGTAGTTTTAACCTTTTATTATATCAACAACCATAGCATCTAATTCATTTTAAGACAAACCAAATAAACTAATAAAACCAAACCAAATATTATCATTTGGTTTGGTTCGGTTTATATTTCTTGAATGGTTATTTTGGTTTCAACATTATTGATCGCTTTCAAATCGAACCAACCATTTGCTCATCCATATTCAACATCGTCATCTTTTCTAACCTATGTTGTAATGAGGAAAGAGCCAGAACAACGTATGTTTGTTGAATAAAAATATAGAGTCTTACTATATAGTCTTGGGCAGTATAATTCAAATAAGAATTTGTCTTTCACATTTTTTTTACACTCTATGTCTTTCCAAATATAATTCCAACGGCTATCCAAATATAAGTCAATTTATAAATACCAATACACCATAAAAAGGAAAAAAGTTCAAATGAAAGGATAGTTAAAGACAATTTCTAAATCCAACCCCGTGAAAAGGGAATTGGATAAAAGATTTTCTGGAAAATTCCTTGAAATTTTAAATAAGTTTCTCAAAGTTATAAAAAGTATTTAGTTAAGTGACAGTACACTTTAAGTAACAAAGTAATAGATGTTAGTGTATATTTATAGGATAATATAATGACTTGAAATTAGAAATTTCGCATGCATGTGGTCTACTAAAATAATTATCTTGTAACTAGAAATATCTTTGAAATAATGAATGTCTAATAAGGAAAAACCTATTGAAGTTATAATCTTTGTAACGAATTTAAAAGGAGCTAAATTCAAAAAATAATAATAATATATCCTTAAAATGGTAGTTAATGGGAAAAATCCGATGGAAAGCGTGAGGACTTCTCATCCTAAGCATTTCGGTAGCGAACATTTCTCTCCAAAATTAGGTTTTTGTTGCATCATAGCTACTAGATTAGATGGTAGGAGATAGTTGCTACATTTTATTATCACTTTTTCTCTCATATAAAACACTTTTTGCATGTTTAGGATGTTTGTATATATGCCTATATGTCACGACACATACATTCACACTGGGATTGAGCTCACCTATAGTATGTTTGCATACATACTTACATTGCACTTTTGGTTGCGTAATTGGTTGTGTATATAGCTTAGTTGTATAACATGGATGTTCATTGCACGTTATGATGTATCTCCTTTGGAAAGATTTCGGGGAATAATTTCTTTTAAGGGAGGAGAATGTAATACCCCGTAAAAATTAACAAGAAATAAATAAGACTTAGGAGGTAGACAACATACAAAATACATATTCCTATTTAAATTATATTGCCTTAGTACTATTATAATAAGGCTTGAGATTTTTATTCACTGGACATATGTTGTTTTGACTCCCTTCTCATTACAACACATATTATGAAAAACAACGATATTGAAGGCGAAGGCATGGAGAAAGCTAGTGGCAGTTTATCTATTTCTATTGTACCCATTGGAAATGTCGTATTATAAATATGATGTACGATGGATATGTGACGTTTGTTATTGTTATTGTGTTATGTATTTTATGATATTTGGATTTTAAATGAAATGTGCACTATTTCGGTTATTATATTTTATCTTTCTGTTGTGAGTTTCCAATATGTAGATAAATAGCTCTGTATCATTTCTTATACCAACCAACAGCTAGCCTTAGAATGGGTCTAAGTTTCAATGGGTCCTTTTGGGTTGGAATTTAGGTCCTTTTCAGGGTTATAGGCTAGGCACGGTAGAGGATATACTGGGAAAGGGCCTGCTTCGATATGAAGTATTAAGTGGCTGAAGAGATTCCATACAATGTCAGCCAGAGAGTTATTAGAGAGGAATCCATATTGGGATAGGTATTAAAAGGCGGGGACCTGCCTTAAAAGAGGTATTAAATGGTCAGAGTGTGCCTACTTCCCATTAAAAGGTATTAAATTTAAGTAACTATTAAAATTAATAGTAATTAGACTTGGCAATTAAGTAATCGCTAAAATTAAATTGACGTTAAGTGATAATTAAGGAAATAAGGAATTAAATAATCAAAAACAACGGCCATTAAAATTCTTCCTTAAATAGAAGGACTCGTCGACCGCTCCACTAGAACAGATTGACCACTAGCTACCGACGGGTCGATAGGGAAGGTCGATCGATGAAGGTTGTAGTAGTTAGGGTGTAACATTCTTGAATTTTAGTTGAGAATAATCTGATAATTAATTTAATCTTTGGAATTAAATTTTGAAATATTTGGTAATTAATATAAAATTTTGGATTTAATTGTGAATTAATATGAAAATTCCAAGATAAAAAATATATGTATTTTAATAGAATATTTGGAAATAAAAGTCTTGTAAATAAAATTTTGAATTGGAATTTAAAATAATAAATATTTCATAAAATTGTATTTGAATTTATAAGATGTATGTTTATTTATTTATATAAATGGATTATAATTTGAAATTTGATTAGAAATTCAAGAACGAATATTTTAAAAATAAATTTAATTTGGAAATATTATGTTTAGAATTTATAAAAAAATCTAATCATAATACAATTATTTGAAAATCAAACTCTATATAAGTATATAATTTGATTTCAAAGCATTTGTCTTAAGATTATTTAAAAAGTTATATAAGTGTAAATATAGAAAAAAATGTATGAATAAAATATAAACATTTTTAATAACTTGAATTTAAAATGTAAAATAAGATTTGATAAAAGATTTAAATTACTTTTCTTTTATATATTTGGAAATCAATAAGATGAACATTTGTAAAATATACATATGTAAATAAATATTTAAGCTTTGATATGAATATGTCTTTTGAAATCTAAGCATAAGAATTAAAGTATACATGAGATAAATGTAAATTCACAAATTAATAAAGGATTTAGAACAAAATCTATAAATTTAATAAAAATTTGTAAAGAATTTAAACATAAAAGCACTCATTTGAATAAGTGTAAACAAGATAAAAACACATTTGAACATTTGTAAGATTTGTAATATGTAAGATTAACAAGTGTCCCTAGTTTTTCTTTACTTTATTTCTAAATTAATATGAAAACAAAGCAACTCATTTTTCTCAACTAAAACCTGAGGAAGAAAGTAAACCAGATCAAACTCAAAACAAAAAGAAAATCAAAAGTATGAGACAAATCACCTCAAAGGCAGGAAAGTGTAAATAAAAAACAGAATGCAAATCTTCAACCTGGAAGTTCAAATTCATAAGCAACTTAAAGATCATTTTTAAGATTTTGTGAAATCAAAACAACATCCAACATGTAGCCTCTAAAAAAAAAGAAGAAAAATTCAAATGCAAAGAATCGAGCTTCAGCCTGACCAAACAAATCTGAATTCAAGTCCAAGTTCAACCTGAGGCATTTCAGCCTGAGCAACATCAGTTTCAATTCAATATACAAGCAACTAACTCAAATATAAAGCAATGATCCAGAGTCAAATCAGTTTTTTTCAAATTCAAATATCATTCTGGGCTTAAACTCTCCTTTGTCTTCCTAATCAGGTGAGTAAACCTCTAACCAATGTTGCTTGTGAAATGAACCTTTATCTGGAATCTATTAAACTCTGGTTGCATGCTGAAGTTTTGTTGTGGAAAATATCAAATGCTTACAGGTTATAGATGTGCATATATATGAATGAATGGCGCATACCTGTTTTGTTCTTAGTAACAGGATTAAAGCCATAAATAAAAATAAAAATAAACTGCTCTTTCTATGATCAATACTAGAGCTAGATCATTGAAGGCAAAATGATGATATGGATGTGAACTTGTTTTTAAAAATAATTTCAAGCAAAAATATTAAATAAATTTTATTAAAATGGTAATTTGTAGTAAGATCATAATATATCAGAAAAAATTAATTGTCTGGAAATTTTGTTTCGACTCTACAACCTGATTCGTAGTGGAAATTGATGAATTTTGATAATAAATTCATGATTTTTAGTGTGGTAGATTGTGAGAAATTGCAACTTGAACAGAAAATGTATTTTTGTAAATTTCCGATGATCGACGAAATGGAGTTCATCGTGCTTGGGTCAGATGATAGTTCGAGTATCAAGAATTAGTGGAAAAATACTAACTGAAATTATAAATGATCAAGGCATTGCAACGATGTGGATTTAGGGTTTTATACCCAAATTTGGTCATAATCGAAACTCGAATCGCTGCGTCATCGATGGTGGACTAAATTCAATCGCACCCAGAGGAAATTGTTTGGGGGTCGACGGGGTAGCTTTGGTCGTGGTGGCTAGGTCGTCGGTGGACGAGGTTGACGGCACGGGATGGATTTAGGTTGCTGGCTTGGGTTTCCATGTCGAGATGATAGCTCAATTCGATTTCGTGATGAATTCGTCGGTGTAGGATGGTGGATGTATTCATGTAGTTAATCGTCGACTTGTTGGATGCATCAGAGATGAACGATGGTGGCCGAAGCCACCGTGCATGTGCACGCATGTGCATCAGTGACAGGTCTTGCTGGAGATTGGGGAAGATAGTGAGGTTGCTCGGGTTTGGGCATGGGTTTTTCCGTGTTCGACTCGAAGACTTGATGATTTCGCGTTTCATTCGTGAGTAACTCGAGTAAATTTTTGTTTGGCTCGAGTCTATTTGATAGATAACAGTTTTTCAAAATTGAAGGCAAAATTTGTACAGGTTTTGAAATTTTGAAAAGGAAATAACAAGTTCAAAGTTTTAAAAGTTATTAAAATGATTTGTTTTTAAAACAATATTAACCAAGTTTTAAAAAGTGTATTTTTAAGTGGATTATTTCAAAAATTATTAAGTTAAAGTGTTTTACTTCATATAACTCTTGTCTTAAAGTTATTTTAAATAAACTAATTTGTTGTAATTAAATGAATAATTGAGAAAAGGAAATTTTTTAAGATAAATCAATGTAAATTTCCAAAGGTTATTAAATGATAACTAAAATAATAAAGATAAATGGTTTATCTTTGATTTATGAAATCTTAAATTATTATTAATTTATGAAAGTAATTAAGGATAATTACTTAAAGAATAATTATTGAGAAAAGGTAATTAATTATTTAAAGATAATTACTCAATTAAAAAGTAATTGGTTAATGATTAAAATTGATTAATCGAGTGATTAAAATTAATTTGTGATTTATTAATGTAAGTGAGTAGAGATGATCACTTATTGAAATTTTATTAATTAAATGGTAATTAATTAAGGGTTAATTAGTTATGTAATTGACTTAAGGTTAATTTAATTTATGTAATTAATTTAGGATAATTACATAATTAAAGGTTAATTTATTTATTTGTTAATGGTTAATTATTAAATGATTAAGTTAATTAAGATGGTTTGTAATTAATTAATATTAATTAACCAGGTTTAATAGTTTATTCATAAGTAATTAATCTGATTTGAATAAATCAGAAAGTTCATTGATCCTACTTATGAATGTTTTGAATTGTATTGAATGTTTGAAATTGTTTGATATCACTCCTGTATGATGCTTTATGATATGAATTGTTTTAATTCAAGCTGTGGTGAATGTAATTTATTTTATCTGTGATGAATGTATATATTTATCCGTGAATCTGTGTATGAAAGATAAGCGTTATAGGAATATGCCACTTATCGATACTGATACGCTTGAATCTGTGATGATTGATGTTGTTTCACTATTGTGTAAAACCCGTGGACTACATCATACACACACAAATATGGAGTGCACGAGGAAATTGGTTAAGTCACAGATTTTTGAAATGGTTTTAAAAGATAAATTTTTTGAATCCAAAATAGTTTTTGGAAATGGGATTGGGTTAAATGTAAAAAGCTTTTGAAAAGAAGTTTCAAAAAATAAAAGTTATTTTGAATAACTTGATTAAGTTTTGGAATTTAAATAATTTGATTTAAATTTGAATTCAAAATTTTAAATTGAATTCTATGTTCGGTAACTATGGTTTAAAGATGTTATACAAGTTACATATGGGTTAAACCATTTTAAAGGTATTGATTTGGAAATTTGAATTTAACTCAAGGGCTTTAACTCATGCAAATATAATTGGATTTTTTCCCGAAACAAAAACTATTTGTATTCAAATAATAATAGCTTTCATTTAAAGAAAGGATTTCCAATTTTTATCGAAAGATTTCAAGTTTTAAATGAAAATGTGAATTGTTTTGAAAGCTATGAAGGAACCTTTGTGAAAGATTGTTAAACTTTGTTTTGAAATCGAAGAGGATTTTAAATGGTGTATCTTTAATATATAAAAGATTTGAAATAGGAATTATTTTGAAAGTTATGAATGGATCTTTGGAAATAGTTTTGAAAGCTATAAATTGAGTCTTTAGGTTAATAATTGGATGAGATAATCCAATTTGAAAAGGAAGTTGTTTTGAAAAGCTGTGAATGAATCTTTGTGAAAGATGAGTTAACTTTGTGAACTGAATCTTTTTGTTTAAAGATTTAGAAATGGTAATTTGTTTAAACCATTTAAAGAAAGGTTTTTGGGTTTTAAATTACGACTTAACTGAAATCCCATTATCCATATGTTTTTAAATATTGCGCTCATTATTCGGTTTAGACGGGAGAGGACCTTGTGTCATATAACCCATTCTGAATAATGATACGACGTTATGGATATCGTTTGAAGACCGGGTATTCTCGAGAACGAAAGGATAACCCGTCGATTGTCTCTGCATTGAGTCGCGTCGATATAGAGATTCCCTGAGTGATGGGAAGTCCGATCGGGATTGTGAATACTCGGATTGAAAGGGCTTCTTCGGAAGTGCCTTCGGCTCTGTTCGAACCTGGAACATACTTGTATGGATGTGTATCTTATATTATACTTTGAGACGTAAAGCTGGTTTCTATCAAATAAATTTCTGTTTGGTGGCGGAGATTTATTCTATTAGCTTAACACCCTTCTTTGAGACGTATGAACTCAGAGGTTATGTAGTTGATGGTTACTAGTAATACATTCCCAATTTGGCAATGTGGCATACGAAGTGTTGCTAATCATTTTTTGATAAAAGCATGGCTTTGTGAAAAAGCATAGCTTTGTGGACGAGACTGCATCAGGACCTCACAACCCGGTAATGGTCGAAACAGGAAAGATGCGACAAGGTTGCAGGGGTCGCACCCCTAGGGTATGTCCATTCCTTCTGGAAAAGGGTGGTATCATGGTATGGAGCCCAGATACTTAACTCATGTGGACACTGTATATTTATTACTGTATGATGTTGCTTTGTGGATTGAGAGCTCTCGGATAAAGGTCGCAAACGACCAGGGGTGGCATATCTTAGGTTTTACCCACGGGAAGGGGCTAAACCGGCCTTGTGTTGGCAAAGAGCCGGGTAGGTTCTTGGGGCGTCCCTCTAGAGGCATACCCATGTGGCAATGGAAAGTACCTTGGCCTGACCATTGTTGGAAAATCCAAAGAAACAGTACGCGCCCTGTACGGTTTCAGTTGTATAACCTTCCATGGAATGTAGTGGTAACCTGCTATTGAACATGGTAGCTATAGTAGGCATGCAATAATGGTTGTATGCTGACTTAGATTAATATTGTACTTTCGAAAGTATTTCTGCAATATGCACTAATAATAATATTAAAATGGTTTTCGCGTATCAAGCATTTTTTACTATCATAAGGAGAAATCTCCTCCAATTCTGCATTTGCATGGTGTGTGTGGCGGGAGGCCTTATTGTGACGACCCAAACTCGATGTCCAATAAACGACATCAAATTCGCATCGCCGGAGCTTATAACAACAATTAGATGAATATAAAACAGCGGAACAGAATCAATATCATAAATAACATCACTGTTACAACATCAACATAATATTCATACTATATCAGAGTACATAGTACATACACCACTATCTCTAAATACAACATCATGATAATATAACAGTGAACATGTATCCAAAAGTCCTCAAAATGAAAGAGGTGATAACGAACTCCCAAGAGCTAAACACCTGAAGTCTCCAATAGCTCCTAAGATATATCCAAGATAAGAGCTCCAAAATACTGCTACTCCAAAATAACCTAAACCTGTTACTAGGCTGCCCGTGTGGAAATAATGGGCACCCAGAGTTTAGGAAAGAAAACAATAAACTCCGGATCAGTCATGGGACTGGTATGAGCAAACAAAAACAGTTGCATTTAAATAAAACAAGATTTATAAAAGAATTTTCGGAATGCTTTTAAAAATGGAACTACCATAAGACCTCCCGCCACACACACAATGCAAACGCAGAATTGGAGGAGATTTCTTCTTATGACAGTTAAATATGCTTGATACGAGAAAAGAATTCTTTGATATTATTACTAGTGCATAGTGAAGTAAATCATTTCGAAAATAGAATATTAATCTTAGCCAGCATAGGTACCATTATAGTATGCTTACTATAGCTACCATATTAAATGGCAGGTTCTACAACTAATACCGTACAAGTCTCGTATTGTTTCTTTGGATTTCCAACAAATGGTCAGGCCAAGGAACTTCCCATTGCCACTGAGAACGCCTCTGGAAGGACGTCCCCGAGAACCAAACCGGATCTCTACCAACACAAGGCCGGGTTACCCCTAACTGGGTAACTACTGACACGAGTATGCCATCTCCCGGTTGTAACCAACCTTTAACCGGGGCCCCAGCAACAAATCACAAAATCATATATATATATATCTGCGATATCCACATAAGTTAAGTATCTGGGCTCCATACCATGATACCACTTCTATCCAGAAGGAAATGTACATACCCTAAGGGGTGCTACCCCCAATAACCTTGCTGCATCTTTCCTGTTTCGACCATTTCGGGGTGTGAGGTCCGACGAAGTCACGTCCACAAAACATACTTTATACAAAAGCCATGCTTTGGGTCAACAAATGATCAACACAATGATCACTAAGATAGACGATCAAATAAATGATCCTATCACAAATAATCAACACAATGATCATTTCAGCAACACTCAGCATGTCACATTACCAAATTGGGAATATATCGCTGATAACTTCAACTATATAACCTCTGAGCTCGTACGTCTCAGAGAAGGGTGTTAAGCTAAAAGAATAAATTCTCCGCCACCAACAGAAATATATTTGAAAGAAATCTGCTTTATATCTCAACTTGTAATGTCAGACATACTATCCATACAAGTCTGTTCCGGGCTCGAACAGAACCGAAGGCACTTACAAAGAAGTCCTTGCAATCCGGATATTCACAATCCTGATCGGATTCACCATCACATATGGAGAACTCTATACCGGAGCAACTCGGTGCAGAGTCAATCGACAGGTCGTCCTATCGCTCTCGCAAATACCCGGTCTTCAACACCGGTCTTCAAATGCTATCCATAACGTCGAATCACATATTCGAAATGGGTTATACGACACAAAGGTCCTTTCCCGGCTAATTCGAATAGTGGGTGTCAAATTTCAAAACATGTGGATGTCATTCACAAATATTCACAGGTTCGATGTGGGTTTCGGATAACAAACAGAAATCCGATTCCCTGTCGCATCGAAGTTTAAATGCCGTTTTACAGACAACAGGGTTTTTACATCAATACAGAATGAATCACAATCACAGTGCAATAACATGGCAATATCATCATACAGAATTTCGAACAGAACAGAGATATCAATGTAAATTAACAACAGTAGTTAATTACTTTCCAATGTGATTTAAATACATGTGCCACTAAATTAATTAAATTCAATGATAAGAATTTGGATAATAAATTAAATTTTGATTACTCAATTTATTGTTTCAAAATTTACAAATTCTTACTTACAAATTTATTTAAACACTTAATTTGTTCATCAATCAATTTAATTACAAGTTTGTAAATCATTCTTAAAATTTAAAATCATTGATCTATGACAATTATTTACTTTAATTATCATTTTAAACTACAATTCAATTAGATCTCAATTGAATATATTGATTTATTATTCCTTAATAAATTATTTTAATGTAACTATAAATTTTGAATCAATCAATTTAAATTATCAACTTAATGATTTTTTTTTTTTATATAACTTAAATTTTAATTGCTTTTATTTATTTAATATTACTAATTAAAAAGTAATTTTAGATCATAAATTATTTAATTATAGGGTTAACAAAATTCTAAAACATTGTTAATTAATTAACTCAAAATAAGTCAACAAATCCACTTTTGTTTAACTTGCCAATGCCAAAGTTTTATGTAACATTTGTTAACTTGAAATTTGGGCTTAGCACAAACACGCAAGCAAGCCCATTTAAACAAAGTTCTTCAGCCTTTCTTCCCTGTGTCATCTCCTTTACCTCTCGTTCTCTCTTCTCTTTTTTTTTTTATTTTACTTTATGCTGAAGTAACTAAATCACGGTCCAAACCAATTGGAACAGATCGATTTAATAAACACGAACCCGAAGTGACAACCCAATCCTTTCGAGAACGACTCGAAGACAAATTAGAGTTCCTCCGATACTTCATCCCCTTCTCGAGTCAGACGTGCACGTGCACGTGTCCCAACGCCACCGCCCTCAGATGATCGTCGCGATGATGCTCCACGACCCCACGAACACCCTCGAACACAAAATCATACCCAGTTTCCATGGAAACCCATTGAGTCGAAATCGAGCTAAAAACTCGATCAAACATTGTAGCCTTCGCCAGAACTTTGCCCCTCCCCATCGCCTCCGCTCTCGAAACCACCAGCCACCTTCACCGAAATCGCTTCACACCTTCCCACTGCCTTTCCCCCACTCGCGATCCCTTCCGATGATCACCTGAGGACCCGCGAACCCCAAAAACATCACATTAACTGAAGCACCATTAAACCCTAAATCTAATTCGTACTCCCAATTCACGCTATAGAAAAATAAATTTGTATTTTTCCCAACATTCTTGAGTATTAAACTAGCTCCATGCGAAATTTCAGCATTCAAGAATCTTTCGATCATCAGGAATCGATTCGAAAGCAACTTTTGTTATAATATGAACTGCTCCTAAATTACTGAATTAAAAATCATCATCACTGTTTTGAAAATCATATTTTCATATGTTCGTTCAAATTATAACATCAATTCCATGATTTAAACTGCTTGAATTTAACTTATAATCTTGTTTTTACTGTAATATTCATATTACAGAGCCAAGTTTTTTTTTTATTTCAAGCTTAAAAATTTAAACTGTGAGTCAAGTATGCACACAACCTATTTTGTTTTTAAGTATCCTAAGTTAAATGAAGTTCTTCTGAAGATAATCTTCCCTTTTTTTTTTCTAGCTCTGAGATATGAACATTAAGAACAGAGCATACTTATGTTTTCCAATAACACAGAATAATATGCAGAGAAATAATTTTTTGTTTATATATATAACAACACACATATTCATAGCTTAAGTATTTATATTTCAAATAAATATAGGTTTTACTCACCTGAATAATATAGAAACAGAGAATACTTTGTCTCTTTTTAACTGCAGGTTTGCTCCTTCTTCCCTGGTTTGTTTTTTTTTTTTTTTACTTCTTTTTTACTTTCTGTTTTTAATCACCTGAATGCCTTTGGAAGTTATGAAATATGATGTTTTAACTTTTTTTCAGGTTTGCAAAAGTTTGTGGAATGAAATAACTAAGGCAATTGATGTTCCTTTATAACAGATTTTTTTTTTTACTGAATTTTATTAAAACAAGTACAAGTTTAAACATGCTGGGAGTAAAACATTTAATGCAGGTATGTTCTTTGTAGATGCTTGCATTTAATGAAAGTATGTAGGGTTTCATGCTTGTATATTTTCAGCATGCTATTTGATTTGTTTTATATTTTAATAATGTATGAGTTTGTTTTACTTTATTTTATTTCTTTTGCTTACCCCTTTTAGTGTACTGGCCTGTACATTTTCTTTTTGCAAGTTGTTTAGTTACTTTGTTAATTTAAGCATGTTATGTTTTTTTTTTTTTTTCTTATTGTTTTGTTATCTTGCTTGTTTATTTGTTCATTTATTTGTTTATTTATTCTTTTGTTAATCGTTTGTTCTTTGGTTCAACTATTCGTTTAATTATTTGTTCATTTGTTTGATCCTTTGTTTATATCTTTTATTTATTTATTTGTTTGATCTTTTATTTAATTATTTGTTTAGATGTTTACTTATTTGTTATGTGATTTAAATCTTATAATCTCATCATAACTTTAACAAATTCTAAATTCTATTAAAAGATCATCTATCAATATCTCTTTTTATTTAATTCTATATTAATGTGTAATATTAATATCAACAATAAAATCTTTAGATTAAATTTTACTAGTTAAATCCCGAAGTTCAAACAATTTATTTATTTTTAATTTTCAAAAATTTCGGGATGTTACAATATCCCCTCCTTAAGAAAATTTCGTCCTCGAAATTAAAAGAAAGAGAAACTCAAACAAAGAATATACGAATTCAGAAATAAGGAAATGACTTACAGATTCAAGTTGAGATGTCAATTCTGCATTTGGGATATGATTTCTTCATATTCTCTTCAGTCTCCCAAGTACAGTCCTTTGGATCGCCACTCCATTTAACTTTGACCAATTTCACAATTTTATTCCTCAATCGCTTCTCATCACGATCTACAATCTTTATCGGTTCCCTTCTAACTGCCAAGTTGGGAGTGATTTCAAGATCCTGCTGAGCAGCTTCTTCAATAATATCATCTGGATCGTGCACATATTTCCGAAGATTAGAAATATGGAACACATCATGTACGCCAGATAACCAGTTGGGTAACTGCACTCTATATGCTAGAGAACCAATCCTTTCCAGAATAGGAAAAGGACCAATATAACGCGGTGCTAACTTTCCAGTTTTCCCGAATCTCAGCACTCCTCGCATCGGAGATACTTTCAGAAATACAGAATCTCCAACTTGAAATTCCAAATTTCTCCTTCGACGGTCATAATAGCTCTTCTGACGACTTTGGGCAGTTAATAACTTCTTTCGAATAAATTCTACCTTCTCAGTGGCTTCTTTTATCATATCTGGTCCAAGAACAAGTCTATCACCTGATTCGATCCAACATGTAGGTGATCGACACGGACGACCATATAAAGCTTCGAAAGGAGCCATTTCTAAACTGGCTTGATAGCTGTTATTATATGAGAATTCTACCAGATGCAAATGGTCCTCCCAAGAACCACCAAAATCATGAACACAAGCACGCAGTAGGTCTTCTAAAATTCGATTAACTCTCTCAGTTTGTCCATCAGATTGCGGATGATAAGCAGTACTGAATTTTAATTTCGTTCCTAAAGCGTCTTGAAATGCTTCCCAAAATCTACAAGTGAAGATCGGATCACGATCACTCACTATACTGCTGGGAATACCATGGAGGCGAACAATTTCCTTTATATAAATACCTGCCAAGTTTGCCGCAGTACGAGTGGATTTAACTGGGATGAAATGAGCATTCTTGGTTAGACGATCTACAATAACCCAAATCGCTTCATTGCCTTTCCTGGTACGAGGCAATCCATCGATGAAATCCATCGATACTTGATCCCACTTCCATTTCGGTATTTCCAAAGGTTGAAGTAAACCGGCCACTTTCCTTTGGTCGCTCTTGATCTGCTGACAAGTGGCACATCGACTCACATAAATAGATATGTCTCTCTTCATTGTTTTCCACCAGAATGTTCTTTTAACATCTCGATACATCTTGTTGACTCCGGGATGGATGTTAAATTTGGATTTGTGGCATTCATTCAATACTTCACGTTTCAATTCTGGAATGTCAGGGACACAAATCCTGCCTTTCAAACTTATGACCCCCTTATCATTAATTGCAAAACTGGAATCTTCACCTCGACGAATCCTCCCATATATTTCCTGAAGAAACTGGTCCTCTTTTTGTTTACTGGCAATTTTCTCAAGAAGAGTAGGAGTGATAACCAGATAAGCAAGAACAGCATAACTTCTGCTCAAAGCGTCTGCAACTACATTGGCCTTTCCGGGTGTATACAGAATATCCAAGTCATAAGATGCCAGAAATTCCAACCAACGTTGTTGTCGCAGATTCAGATCCTTCTGGGAGAAAAGATATTTCAAGTTTTTATGATCGGTGAATAATTCGAATTTTTCACCTAAAACAAAGAGAGTTTATTAGGTATATTTCTTTAGTTAATTTCACAAATTATTTAGAAAGCTGAAAAGATTCTTACCCAGAAGATAGTGTCGCCATATTTTCAAAGCGAAAACAACAGCCAAAAGTTCCAAATCGTGCGTTGGGTAGTTCTTCTCATGCGGACGTAATTGTCTACCTGCGTAGGCAACTACCTTTCCATTTTGCATTAATACTGCACCTACCCCTTCACCACTTGCATCAGTATAGACAGATAAGCCTTGGTTCCCGTTAACAATAGTGAGAACAGGAGCAGTGGTTAATCTCTTTTTCAACTCTTGAAAAGCTTCCTCACATTTTGAAGTCCAATCAAATTCTACATTTTTCATTGTTAGCTTAGTCAATGGGCTAGCCAACTTAGAAAAATCTTGAACGAATTTCCGGTAATAGCCTGCTAAACCCAAAAAGCTTCGAACTTCTTTTGGAGTAGTGGGTTGTTTCCAATCAAGAATAGCGGAAATTTTGCTAGGATCTACTGAAATTCCTTCTTCATTAACAATATGGCCAAGGAATTTGACTTCATTGACCCAGAAATGGCATTTGGAAAATTTCGCATATAGAACATTTCTCCTCAAAATTTCTAAGACAATTCTAAGATGCTCGGCATGCTCATCTTTAGTTTTGGAAAAAATTAAGATGTCATCAATGAATACAAGCACAAATTTATTTAAAACTTCCCGAAACACACGAGTCATGAGATCTACGAAGTAAGCTGGAGCATTGGTTAGCCCGAAAGGCATAACCAACCATTCATAGAACATATTAGGACCTCTGAAAGCGGTCAGATGTACACAATCTTCGGCGATTCGTAATTGATGGAATCCTTGGGCTAGATCCATTTTTGAAAAGAAACGAGCGCCGTGCAACTGATCAAATAAATCATCAATCCTGGGCAGTGGAAATTTATTCTTGAGAGTTTGTTTATTTAGATCGCGGTAATCTACACACAATCTCAAGGATCCGTCTGATTTAGCAACAAATACGACGGCTGAGCCCCATTCAGAAACACTGGGTCGAATTAATCCTTTTGCTAGTAGCTCATTAGTTTGATGAACCAATTCAATCTTTTCCCTAGGTGCCATCCTGCGACTTGCGTGAACAACAGGACGAGTATTAGGTACAAGATCGATTCGGAATTCTATTTCTCGATGAGGAGGTAAAGATTTCACTTCTTCGAATACGTCGGAAAAATCCCGAACAACAGGTATAGACTGCAAAGTGGGTTCAAGATTTCCCAAAGTATATATCAATCTGTCGCTCCTTGGACTTGGATTCTCACAAGAGATTTCAATAAAATTTCCAAGACTTGTTTTGATCAAAACTGTCCGATTACTACACTCCAATCTAGCATCGTATCTCGTTAACCAGTTCATACCGAGTAAGATTTCAAATTCATCAAATTCGAGGACATACAGGTTGATAGGAAATTTATAGCTAGCATATGAAATAGGAACTCTCTTACAATATGAACTAAGATTTGCGGGACCTCCAACCGGATTTTTCACGCAAATAAGATCGTCAGCAAATTTAGTTTCAAGTCCTAGTTCATTTACGGTTTGTTGGGAAATAAAGCTATGTGAAGCTCCCGTATCAAATAAAGCTCTAACAGTTCTATTATTAATAGTAAGGTTACCTTCCAAAACACTTTTCCCTTTGTCAGCTTTTGAAGATGAGGGGTCCTCCTTTATTGCATAGACTTTTGCTACCTGTGCTGGCCTCATCACTGGGCAATCTTTAACTAAATGTCCCGGTTTATGACAATTGTAACATTCTCTAGCTGGTCTCTTCGGTTTTGGACAGTGACTTGAATAGTGGCCTTTCTCTTTGCAGTTGTAACAAGTGACATTTTCTGCTGCGCTTCCCTGAATATTCCTCTTCTTCTCATTGCCTTGCCAAGGTTTCTTGCCTCCGAATTTACGCTTTTTATAATTCTGACTACCTGAATTACCTTTCTCCACACTCGCTTCCTGTATATCAAGAGTAGCGTACCTGTAACCCATATCTACTAAATCTGAGAAAGATTCTTTAACATGACCCGTCATTCTTTCATGATATTTCTGGTTCATTCCTCGGATAAACCTTTCGTTTTTCTTCAGAGGTGTATTTAGCAATTCCGGACCAAATCGAGATAGTTCACTGAATTTATTCAAATATTCTTCAAACGACAAACTTCCTTGTTTCAAATCCAGAAATTCCTGATACATTCTAGAAACACCCGCTGATGGCATGTAACGTTTCTCAAACACTTCTTTGAAACGATCCCAAGTAAATTCTTCCTCGGGTTCATCTACAATGATGGTTTCCCACCAAGCTGAAGCTTCTCCTTGGAGTTGCCAAGAAGCTATAAGTCTTTTCTGCTCATCCTGCAATTTTAGTCCTTTAAAAATCTTTTCACAAGATCTTACCCAAGCTTGAGCGTCAATAATTGACTCTTTGCCAATAAATGGTTTTCCACCAAGCTTTTCAAACTTCTTATATAATTCAGCCAAGTCCGGCTGCTGCTGAATTTCTATTACTGCTTCTGCGGCTGCGGGAATTTGATTTGGTACTGCAGCATTGCCTTGACCCCTCACTCTTCCTCTGCGTCCACTCATTTTCACTATCTGAGATTAGTAAGAAAATTGATTTAGATATGCAGACGAAATATCTTAAGGAATATCAGCAGTAAAAATAATAGACTAAGAAAATTTTAAAGTTTCAATTTTGATTATACTCATTCTAGGGTATACTTCACCCTATCTCTAATGAGCCATCTAATGTGTTATACTCCGTAGCTAAAGTTCTTACTCAACCAACAGCTCTGATACCACTTTGTGACGACCCAAACTCGATGTCCAATAAACGACATCAAATTCGCATCGCCGGAGCTTATAACAACAATTAGATGAATATAAAACAGCGGAACAGAATCAATATCATAAATAACATCACTGTTACAACATCAACATAATATTCATACTATATCAGAGTACATAGTACATACACCACTATCTCTAAATACAACATCATGATAATATAACAGTGAACATGTATCCAAAAGTCCTCAAAATGAAAGAGGTGATAACGAACTCCCAAGAGCTAAACACCTGAAGTCTCCAATAGCTCCTAAGATATATCCAAGATAAGAGCTCCAAAATACTGCTACTCCAAAATAACCTAAACCTGTTACTAGGCTGCCCGTGTGGAAATAATGGGCACCCAGAGTTTAGGAAAGAAAACAATAAACTCCGGATCAGTCATGGGACTGGTATGAGCAAACAAAAACAGTTGCATTTAAATAAAACAAGATTTATAAAAGAATTTTCGGAATGCTTTTAAAAATGGAACTACCATAAGACCTCCCGCCACACACACAATGCAAACGCAGAATTGGAGGAGATTTCTTCTTATGACAGTTAAATATGCTTGATACGAGAAAAGAATTCTTTGATATTATTACTAGTGCATAGTGAAGTAAATCATTTCGAAAATAGAATATTAATCTTAGCCAGCATAGGTACCATTATAGTATGCTTACTATAGCTACCATATTAAATGGCAGGTTCTACAACTAATACCGTACAAGTCTCGTATTGTTTCTTTGGATTTCCAACAAATGGTCAGGCCAAGGAACTTCCCATTGCCACTGAGAACGCCTCTGGAAGGACGTCCCCGAGAACCAAACCGGATCTCTACCAACACAAGGCCGGGTTACCCCTAACTGGGTAACTACTGACACGAGTATGCCATCTCCCGGTTGTAACCAACCTTTAACCGGGGCCCCAGCAACAAATCACAAAATCATATATATATATATCTGCGATATCCACATAAGTTAACTATCTGGGCTCCATACCATGATACCACTTCTATCCAGAAGGAAATGTACATACCCTAAGGGGTGCTACCCCCAATAACCTTGCTGCATCTTTCCTGTTTCGACCATTTCGGGGTGTGAGGTCCGACGAAGTCACGTCCACAAAACATACTTTATACAAAAGCCATGCTTTGGGTCAACAAATGATCAACACAATGATCACTAAGATAGACGATCAAATAAATGATCCTATCACAAATAATCAACACAATGATCATTTCAGCAACACTCAGCATGTCACATTACCAAATTGGGAATATATCGCTGATAACTTCAACTATATAACCTCTGAGCTCGTACGTCTCAGAGAAGGGTGTTAAGCTAAAAGAATAAATTCTCCGCCACCAACAGAAATATATTTGAAAGAAATCTGCTTTATATCTCAACTTGTAATGTCAGACATACTATCCATACAAGTCTGTTCCGGGCTCGAACAGAACCGAAGGCACTTACAAAGAAGTCCTTGCAATCCGGATATTCACAATCCTGATCGGATTCACCATCACATATGGAGAACTCTATACCGGAGCAACTCGGTGCAGAGTCAATCGACAGGTCGTCCTATCGCTCTCGCAAATACCCGGTCTTCAACACCGGTCTTCAAATGCTATCCATAACGTCGAATCACATATTCGAAATGGGTTATACGACACAAAGGTCCTTTCCCGGCTAATTCGAATAGTGGGTGTCAAATTTCAAAACATGTGGATGTCATTCACAAATATTCACAGGTTCGATGTGGGTTTCGGATAACAAACAGAAATCCGATTCCCTGTCGCATCGAAGTTTAAATGCCGTTTTACAGACAACAGGGTTTTTACATCAATACAGAATGAATCACAATCACAGTGCAATAACATGGCAATATCATCATACAGAATTTCGAACAGAACAGAGATATCAATGTAAATTAACAACAGTAGTTAATTACTTTCCAATGTGATTTAAATACATGTGCCACTAAATTAATTAAATTCAATGATAAGAATTTGGATAATAAATTAAATTTTGATTACTCAATTTATTGTTTCAAAATTTACAAATTCTTACTTACAAATTTATTTAAACACTTAATTTGTTCATCAATCAATTTAATTACAAGTTTGTAAATCATTCTTAAAATTTAAAATCATTGATCTATGACAATTATTTACTTTAATTATCATTTTAAACTACAATTCAATTAGATCTCAATTGAATATATTGATTTATTATTCCTTAATAAATTATTTTAATGTAACTATAAATTTTGAATCAATCAATTTAAATTATCAACTTAATGATTTTTTTTTTTTTATAACTTAAATTTTAATTGCTTTTATTTATTTAATATTACTAATTAAAAAGTAATTTTAGATCATAAATTATTTAATTATAGGGTTAACAAAATTCTAAAACATTGTTAATTAATTAACTCAAAATAAGTCAACAAATCCACTTTTGTTTAACTTGCCAATGCCAAAGTTTTATGTAACATTTGTTAACTTGAAATTTGGGCTTAGCACAAACACGCAAGCAAGCCCATTTAAACAAAGTTCTTCAGCCTTTCTTCCCTGTGTCATCTCCTTTACCTCTCGTTCTCTCTTCTCTTTTTTTTTTTTTATTTTACTTTATGCTGAAGTAACTAAATCACGGTCCAAACCAATTGGAACAGATCGATTTAATAAACACGAACCCGAAGTGACAACCCAATCCTTTCGAGAACGACTCGAAGACAAATTAGAGTTCCTCCGATACTTCATCCCCTTCTCGAGTCAGACGTGCACGTGCACGTGTCCCAACGCCACCGCCCTCAGATGATCGTCGCGATGATGCTCCACGACCCCACGAACACCCTCGAACACAAAATCATACCCAGTTTCCATGGAAACCCATTGAGTCGAAATCGAGCTAAAAACTCGATCAAACATTGTAGCCTTCGCCAGAACTTTGCCCCTCCCCATCGCCTCCGCTCTCGAAACCACCAGCCACCTTCACCGAAATCGCTTCACACCTTCCCACTGCCTTTCCCCCACTCGCGATCCCTTCCGATGATCACCTGAGGACCCGCGAACCCCAAAAACATCACATTAACTGAAGCACCATTAAACCCTAAATCTAATTCGTACTCCCAATTCACGCTATAGAAAAATAAATTTGTATTTTTCCCAACATTCTTGAGTATTAAACTAGCTCCATGCGAAATTTCAGCATTCAAGAATCTTTCGATCATCAGGAATCGATTCGAAAGCAACTTTTGTTATAATATGAACTGCTCCTAAATTACTGAATTAAAAATCATCATCACTGTTTTGAAAATCATATTTTCATATGTTCGTTCAAATTATAACATCAATTCCATGATTTAAACTGCTTGAATTTAACTTATAATCTTGTTTTTACTGTAATATTCATATTACAGAGCCAAGTTTTTTTTTTATTTCAAGCTTAAAAATTTAAACTGTGAGTCAAGTATGCACACAACCTATTTTGTTTTTAAGTATCCTAAGTTAAATGAAGTTCTTCTGAAGATAATCTTCCCTTTTTTTTTTTCTAGCTCTGAGATATGAACATTAAGAACAGAGCATACTTATGTTTTCCAATAACACAGAATAATATGCAGAGAAATAATTTTTTGTTTATATATATAACAACACACATATTCATAGCTTAAGTATTTATATTTCAAATAAATATAGGTTTTACTCACCTGAATAATATAGAAACAGAGAATACTTTGTCTCTTTTTAACTGCAGGTTTGCTCCTTCTTCCCTGGTTTGTTTTTTTTTTTTTTTTTTACTTCTTTTTTACTTTCTGTTTTTAATCACCTGAATGCCTTTGGAAGTTATGAAATATGATGTTTTAACTTTTTTTCAGGTTTGCAAAAGTTTGTGGAATGAAATAACTAAGGCAATTGATGTTCCTTTATAACAGATTTTTTTTTTACTGAATTTTATTAAAACAAGTACAAGTTTAAACATGCTGGGAGTAAAACATTTAATGCAGGTATGTTCTTTGTAGATGCTTGCATTTAATGAAAGTATGTAGGGTTTCATGCTTGTATATTTTCAGCATGCTATTTGATTTGTTTTATATTTTAATAATGTATGAGTTTGTTTTACTTTATTTTATTTCTTTTGCTTACCCCTTTTAGTGTACTGGCCTGTACATTTTCTTTTTGCAAGTTGTTTAGTTACTTTGTTAATTTAAGCATGTTATGTTTTTTTTTTTTTTCTTATTGTTTTGTTATCTTGCTTGTTTATTTGTTCATTTATTTGTTTATTTATTCTTTTGTTAATCGTTTGTTCTTTGGTTCAACTATTCGTTTAATTATTTGTTCATTTGTTTGATCCTTTGTTTATATCTTTTATTTATTTATTTGTTTGATCTTTTATTTAATTATTTGTTTAGATGTTTACTTATTTGTTATGTGATTTAAATCTTATAATCTCATCATAACTTTAACAAATTCTAAATTCTATTAAAAGATCATCTATCAATATCTCTTTTTATTTAATTCTATATTAATGTGTAATATTAATATCAACAATAAAATCTTTAGATTAAATTTTACTAGTTAAATCCCGAAGTTCAAACAATTTATTTATTTTTAATTTTCAAAAATTTCGGGATGTTACACTTATGGTAATTTTATTTTCTAAAAAGCATTGCGGTTTTCAATGTTTTAAATTCCTTTGTTGTTTGTTTAAAGATAACACTATTTTTGTTTGCTCATACCAGTCCCATGACTGACCCGGAGTTTATTGTTCCCTGCCTAAACTCTGGGTGCCCACAATTTTCCACAGGACAGTCTAGAGTTGGGTTTTTTCAGATAGTCAAATAGTAGGTATAGATTCGATAGCATTCAATCGCTGGATATTGGAAATCGCATTGGGATGGAGTTTGCTTCAGTAAAACTTGATTGAGAGTTCGAGCTTATTGGCTTGGAGTCCTTGTAGCTTTTGTGATGAGCTTTTGGTTTGGAGATGTAGATTTGGATTCACTCTTCATTGACGATCGTATCGTTGTTATCTCTTCCGTTGTTATCATATTCCGATGTGTATATTTGTCTCCGATATTGTTGTATCATATTGTATCCGATATTGTATTCATCGTTGTATCAATGATATATTATTTATTTCTTCCGCCGTGTTGTTATACTTAATGTGTTATAAGCTCCGGCGAACCAGATTCGACGTTTAGATCTGCGGCATTTGAATAGGAGTGACATATTAAATGTTGATTTTTGAAGGTCGAGTCAGGGTCGTTATATAAGGTTTTCTACAACAGTAAACGTCAGCGAATTTTTTATTGTTTTAAACCAACATAAATTCGACGATTCTGGTGTACTTCAACCACTATAAATAAAAGCCTAACCCCCTCACTTTTTGTTTATTGACTTTTTCTAAACCTATTCTCCTCTAAACCTCTAATTTTCTGAATCTAACGTATATATAAATCTCTTATTGTATATATCAAAAGGAAGAGATCTGAAAGAGATTATTAAGGGCGTGTCAAACCCAAAAAATGTGGCAAAGTTAAGGATCAATGGTGAGTGGAAATCTTAGTCTTTCTATCTTAGTATTTGACTAGTGTAGTCTGAATTTGAATTATGCCTTATGGAGTTTTGGTTCACAAAAATATCATATAAAATATCCTCAAAATTCCCTTATAGGAAATTTCAATTTTAAGTTCAAATCTCAATTGTTTATACTAAAATAATGAAAATTATGTACATTTTTTTTTTTACTAATTTTACATTCTATTCCACTTTTTATTCTTTTCCTTTGGATCTGATTAATGGTTTTGATTAGAAAATATTGTGTAAGGTATGAATTTTATTCATAGTTTTTACCGCTTATTTCCAAATTTTGATAGAAATTACCTTTGTCTAATTTAATAAAAAAAGGAAGTCGTATAGGGAGTAAAAGGAATTGAAATTGTATGTCTATTGATTTATTCCATCTTTTTAATACAATAGGTTGGGTTTAAATTTTATTTGTATGCAAGTCTATTGGTTGGGTATTCGTATATTGGATTTATGATATATTGATAATATGAAAATGAAACTTGTATAATTTTGTAATAGTTGACATTTAAACATTAGTTTAAGATGTAAACTCCACATGCATAGAAATTCCTAGGAGCGTATTTATAATAGTGTAGCTTTTAAAGTAACCACTTAGTATCAACATCGTCATCTTGTCCCCATTCCCCCTCTTTAAAAATTCTCCATGTCATGGCCTTTAATATTGTCATCTTTCCTAATTTGTGTTGTAATGGGTATGGAGTCGGAACAATATATGCCTGGTGAATAAAAATCTCGAGCCTTACTATAGTAGTACGTGGGTAGTAAAATTTAAATAGGAATATGTCTTTTGTATTATATGTTGAAGTAAAAATTTGCCTAGTGTTTTTTATACGTATGTTTAAAATAAATAAATAAATATATGGTAGGATT
The DNA here is from genome assembly GCA_030765085.1 of Allium cepa. NCBI lineage: Eukaryota > Viridiplantae > Streptophyta > Magnoliopsida > Asparagales > Amaryllidaceae > Allium > Allium cepa. The sequence goes on along the minus strand of CM060945.1, from coordinate 715,060,279 downwards.
TTGAAAAACATTTTAGAAAATAACAAGTATGCCTCTCGTACATATACCTACCCCACTGATTGGGTAACCTAAGCTCTAATACCAAAAAGGTATTGTTCGTTTTTAAAATAAATGTAGATAACTTGGTTGTATAAGATGGATATTCACTGCATATTACAATGTCTACCCCTTGGAAGATTTTGGAGACGAAATCCTTTTAAGCGTGGAAAATGTAAAATTCGGTAAAAATTAATAAGAAATGATTTCTTGTAATTTAAAATGAAATAAAGACCTCACTTATGGTTAATTTATGAAAAATTATAATGGTAATCCTTTGTTAGAAGGATAGCTTTGAAAAGTTAGAATGTGGAAAGGAATGTTCTAGTTTAGAAATTGAAAATAAGAAACATATGTATACACATGTATAACCGCACTTAATGTGTAAAATTGAAATAGCAAAATTTATGACCATATACGCATTAGCTGGTAACTAAAGGATTAGGATTTACGGGGATTAATTGCAAATTTATTGCTCCGAAACATATATTTATTCACGTCATGGATTTTTTTATTAACTTATATTTGTTAGAGTAATTAACAAATATGCCTTATTAACATTATGTTATTAATGAGTAATATTATTACAAATTTAAGTCTGTTTGAGGACGGCTTGTTATAGTTGGTATCGGGGCTTAGGTTACTTGATCAACTAGTTTTGGTATATATATGAGTGGCATACTTATTAATTTTGAAAATGATTTTCATAACTCCTACTATTTATATATATACACACATTTATTTTAACCATACACAAAAACATTAAACAACCTTTTCTTCAATATATAATACTATCATAGGAAACGTATAAGAAAAAGATTTGATTCCATAGTTAATAAGGTAATAAATATGCAGTGACTATGGAGTCATAAAGTTTAAAAAGGATATAAATGGACCGATTAAAGAGATTATTAGGGTAATTATGGAGAGATGAGAAAAGCACAATAAGAAAAAATTAGAATGACTAAATAAATGCCTTTAAAAATTATTCGTTAGAATAATATTAAATTATTATGGACAATTAACAATTTTTGTAAACATGTTAGATGTTAAATATATATTTTAAAGCAGTATAATTGTCACTAGGGTAAATTATATAGCTTTAATTATACAGATAAAGATTAGTAGGCTTAGCTCAATACATAAAAGTAGATAGGAGGTAAGAACCTATGTGTTGTAAACATTCAAAAGTAAGGAATGATAGGGGTAAAGCAAGATGTAGTGAAGTAAGTTTCTGCAGGAACTTCTACATTAATCACCATAAAGAGATAACTGGATTGATCGAGCAGGAAAAAACGAAAGTTGAAAAGAAAAGACAATTAAAGTCAATTTCTAATCCAACCCTACAAAAAAGAATTGGATAAAATATTTGGGGAAAATTCCTTGAAATGTTTTTCAAAGAATTTATTGAGAAATTGTTGTTTTGAAAAAACAGGAAAATTTATAATTTAAAAATCTGTTCAGCCAAAAGTTTCTGATTAAAATGAATTTTGGTTACAATGGTTTTTTCTCATATACTAGTTAAAAATTGGCTGAGTTAAAAAGTTTTCAATTTTTGAAGAAAGCAATTCTTTTTTTTTTTAACTAAACGTAAAATAGAGCATAGGTTGGACTTGATGGCTTTTCTTCTATTTCATAAATTTGAAAGTTTATTTAAAAAAAATATTTCTAAAAAGGGGAAATAAATGGAAATGTAAACTAAATAAGTTAAGGAATAAAAAATAGCCGGGTAAGGATAACTAGAATAGGAGGAACATTTATGCATAAGGAAAACATGGAGAATGATAGTCGGACTACGAGCCAATTAGCTAGAAGAATATAAATAGAGGCAATACTGGGAGAATTAGATAGAAGTAGCATAAATAATTTGTATAAAACAAGATCAGCAATCCAGTTAAAAACTAACATGATAGAATATATCCTTGTCTACTCATGGAATTAAATAATGGTAAGCAATAAATGAGTTGGTATAATTTTGTGGATGTTATGAGGAAAGGCAATTATGTGAGGATGAGAAGTTTATATATATACATTATTCTATTTAGAACTTGTTTGAATAGGAATAAATTGCCATTGAATTTAAAACGGTAATGAAAGATAAACAAATTAGGATAGATAAGAAAAGGATTGCTAAATATTTTAGGAGTTTAAATAATAATTAAAACAAAGATATAAAAAGAATTAGTTAACAACACATTTTGAGTAATAAAGTAATAGATGTTGGTATATATTTTTAGGATAATATAATAACCTAAAATTAGAAATTTTGCATGCATGTGGTCTACTAAAATAATTGTCTTGTAGTTATAAATATCCCTGAAATCATAAATGTCAAATAATGAAAAATCTGTTGAAGTTATAATTTTTGTAGTCGATTAAAGTTTCATAAGTATAGGTCATAATTTCATGCGGTAATAAGTACTGATTTGAATTTAATGTAATAAGTTAATTTGTATGAAAACAATCTACTAAAAATTATTTTGTATATTGTAGAAGGTTTTTTAGAAGGGACATTATTTTTCTCCTTTATGAATTAAGCAATTTTTGAATTTTTGATTTAGTAATATTTTTGTTTAATAATTAAGTTTTAAATCTTTGGAATTAAAAGTCTAACTTTTAAAGAAAAAAATTATTGCTGTAGAAATTCCTTGAAAGGGAAAAGTTGATTAAATAAAGGAAAAAATTTCATGACTCCTTTTGGGAACTATATGGTTTTTGAAAATTGACAAAAGGGAATTTTTATATTTTGACTTGGAATGTGAATTTTTATATTTTGACTTATTTGCAGCAGTTTCATGTAACTTACATAAATTTTTCAGTTTCAAAATATGTATAAAAGTGTGGCGTTTGAGTTAATAAAGAATATACAAAAAGGGAAAGAGATAAGTAGGGTATGGATATTCTTTTTCCATAGTTTATATTGTCTATTTCATTAAAAAGAAAGAAATAATTCTTTGTAACTTCAGATGAAGCAAAGATATCACTTTTGGTTAGTTTAAGGAAAATTATAACTCTAATCTTCTTTAGAAAGATGGCTTTAATAAATTAAAATGTAGAAAATAACGTTTTATTTAAAAATAAGAAATATATATAGACACGTATAACTGCGCTTATTATATGAAAATTGAAATATATATATAATATATATATATATATATATATATATTTAAATAGCGTAACTTACAATTATATAGTTATTACTCTACCATTAACATATTAGAATTTATGGGCATTAATTACAAATTTAATGGACAATAAATTTGTAATTAATGAAAGAAACTAAATCAGGACCATACTTAGACTTGGGAAGTAAGTAATCATTAAAATTAAATTTAACGTTAAGTGGTAATTAAGGAATTAAGGAATTAAATAATTAAAAACAGCAAACGTTAGTGGATTTTTTATTATTTCAAACCAACTTAAATCGATGGTTCTGGTATATTTCAACCACTATATATAAAAGCCTAACCCCCTCACTTTTTTTTATTGATTCTTTTCTAAACCCATTCTCCTCCAAACCTCTAATTTTCTGAATCTAACGTGTATATAAATTCCTTGTTATATATATCAAAAGAAGAGATCTGAAAGAGATTATTGAGGGTGTATCAAATCCAAAAATGAGGCAAAGCTAAGGACCAAAGGTGAGTGGAAATCTTAGTCTTTTTTATCTTAGTGATTGATTAGTGTAGTTTTAATTTGAATTATGCCTTGGGGAGTTTTGGTTCACAAAAATATCATATAAAAAATCCTCAAAATTCCCCTAGAGCGGAATTTCAATTTTAAGCTGAAATCTCAATTGTTTATACTAAAATAATGTAAATTATGTAGAATGACATTCTATTCCACTTCTTATTCTTTTCCTTTGGATTTGATTAACGGTTTTGATTAAAAAAGATACGGTAGGTATGAATTCTTATCCATAGATTTTACCACTTATTTCCAAAATTTTGATAGAAATTCCCTTTGTCTGATTTTATAAAAAAGAAGTTAAATAGGGAGTAAAAGGTTGAAGTTTACTGATTTATTCCATCGTTTTAATATAATAGGTTGAATTTGAATTTTATTTGTATGCAAGTCTATTGGTTAGGTTTTCGGATATTGGATTTATGGTATATTGATAATATGGAAATGAGACTTGTATAATTTTGAAACATTGACATTTAAATGTTAGTTTAGGATGTAAACTCCACATTCTTAGAAATTTCTAGGCGCGTTTTTATCATAGAGTTACCTTTTAAAATAACCACTTCATATCAACATCGTCATTTTATCCACGTTCTCTCCCCTTTAAAAATTATGCCTTGTTACCATTAAAAGATTTCTCCATGCCTTGGCCTTCAATATCATCATTTTTCTAACTTGTGCTATAATGAGCAGGAGTTGGAACAATATATTCCTGGTGGATAAAAATCTCAAGCCTTACTATAGTATTACTTAGGAAGTATAATTTAAATAGGATTATGCCTTTTGTATTATATGTTGAAGTAAAGATTTTCCTAGTGTTTTTTATACATACATTAAAATAAATAAATATATGTTTATAGTAGCATTTTTGAAAAACATTTTAAAAAATAATAAGTGTGCCTCTCATACATACACTTACCCCATTGATTGGGTAACCTAAGCTCTAATACCTAAATGGATATTCTTCATTATTAAAATAAATGTAGATAACTTGGTTGAGTAAGATAGATATTTATTGCATATTACAAAGTCCACCCCTTGGAAAGATTTTGGGGATGAAATCCTTTCAAGAGTAGAAATGTAAATTAATAAAAAATAATTTCTTGTAATTTAAAACAAAGCGAAGACCTCATTTATGGTTAGTTTGTGAAAAATTATAATGGTAATCCTTTTTAGAAGGATAGTTTGGAAAAATTAAAATGTAGAAATGGATGTTATAGTATAGAAATTTAAAATAATAAAAATATACGCACGTGTATAACTGCACTTAACGTGTAAAATTAAATTAGCGTAATTTACGACTATATATAAATTAGTTAGTAATTAACTGATTAGGATTTATGGACGTTAATTGCAAATTTATTGCTCCGAAACATATATTTATTCATGTTCGTGGTATTAAATGTCATGGATTTTTTATTAACATATATATTAGGGGAATTAACAAATATGGCTTATTAACATATATTTATTCATGTTATTAATGATTAATGTTATTACAAATTAGGTCTGTTTGAGGATGGCTTGTTAAAGTTGGTATCCGGGATTAGGTTACTTGATCAATGGGGTTAGGTATATGTATGAGAGGCGTACTTGTCAATTTTAGAAATGTTTTTCAAAAGTCCAACTATTTTTAAATATATAGACTTATTTTAAATGTATTCAGTAACATTAAACCTTTACTTCAATATATATTATCTATCATAGGAAATACAGAAGAAAAAGATTTTAATTCCAAAGTTAATAAGAGAACAAATGTGCACTAAATATAGAGTTATAAGAGTTCAATAAGGAAATAAATGGACCGATTAAAGAGATTATTAGGGTAATTATGGAGGGATAAGGAAGGCACAACAGGAAAAATTTAGAATGAATAAATAAATTCTTTTAAATATTGTCTGTTAGATAATAATCATTTATTATGGACAATTTACATTTATAGAAACAGCAATTAAACAGGTTAGATGGTAAATATATATTATAAGATTGTATAATTGTCATTAGGGTAAATATATAGCTTTAATTATATAGAAAGAGATTAGTGGTCCTAGCCTAATACATAAAAATAGATGGAAGGTAATAACCTATGTGTTTTAAACATTCGGAAGTAAGGAATGATAGGGATAAAGCAAGACATAGTGAAGCAAGTTTCTACGAAGGTCTACATTAATCACTATAAAGAGATAATCGGATTGATTGAGCAGGAAAGAAAGAAACTTCAAAAGAGATGACAATTAAACTCAATTTCTAATCCCACCTACAAAAAAGAATTGGATAAAAGATTCGTGGAAAATTCCTTGAAATGTTTTTCAAAGGATTTATTGAGTAATTGTTGTTTTGAAAAAATAGGAAACTGAAAATTCATAATTTAAAAATCTTTTTAGTCAAAGTTTCTAATTAAAATGATTTTTGGTAAAAAAAAGGATTTTTTGTTTTTCAAATACCAGTTTAAAATTTATAGAGTTAAAAAGTTTTCAATTTTTGGAGGAAGGATTCTTCTTTTATAAAATAAACATAAAATATAGCATAGGTTGGACTTGATGATTTTTCTTCTATTCCATAAATTTGGAAGTTTATTTTTTTCAAATATCTTTCTAAAACAAGGAAATAAATGGAAATGTAAATTAATTAAGTTAAGGAATAAATTATAACAGGATAAGAAGAACTTGGATAGGAGGAATATTTCTGTATGAAAACACGGAGAATGACAGTCGGAGTAGGAGTTAATTAGCTAGTAGAAATATAAATAGAGGCAATATTGAGAGAACCAGATAGAAATAGCATAAGGAATTTATATAAAACAGGATCAATAATCTAGTTAAAAATTAATATGATAGAAATTATCCATGTCTACTCCACTTTTCATTGTTACAGTATAAAAGATGTTTCTAAAAAAAATATCAATTAGATGGAATTAAATGATGATAATTAATAAATGAGTTGGTATAATTTTATGAATGTTATGCGGAAAGGCATTTATTTGAGGACGAGAATTTTACATATATACAATTTTTTATCTAGAACTTGTTTGTATAAAAAGGAAATACTATTGAATTTAAAATGATAATGAAGGAGAAATAAATTAGGATAGATAAGAAAAGGATTGCGAAAGATTTTAGGAGTATAAATAAGAAGTAAGCAAAGCTATAAAAAGTATTTGGTTAAGTACAATACATTTTGAATAACAAAGCAATAGACGTTGATGCATATTTTTGGCATAATATAACAAACTAAAATTAGAAAATTTAAAATGCATGTAGTCTACTAAAAATAATTGTCCTGTAATTAGAAATATCTCTGAAACAATAAATGTCTAATAATGAAAAATATGTTAAAGTTATAATCTTTATAATAGATTTTAAAAGAGGTAAGTTTGGAAAATAATAATCCATAAAATGGTAGTCAATTAACGTTTCATAAGTATAGGCCATAATTTCATGTAGTAATAAATATTGATTTTGAATTTAATGTAATAAGTTAATTTGTTTGAAAACAATTTGCTGAAAATTATTGTGTATGTTATAGAAGGTTTTTGAGAAGGGGTATTATTTCGCTCCTTTATGAAATTAAGTAATTTTTGAATTTTTGGTACAATAATATTTTTGTTTAATAATTGATTTTTAAATGTTTTGAATTAAAAGTATAACATTAAAAAAAATTGTTGTTGTAGGAAGTCCGTAAAAAGGAAAAGTTGGCTAGAAAAAGGAAAAAATTTCATCACTCCTTTGAGAACTGAATAGTTTTTGAAAATTGATACTTTATAATTATGAAATTTTAGTTTCAAGAATGGTAAGAACTAAACCAAAATGATTTATGGAATAGATAGGGATCACTACCTATGTAAGACGGAGTAAAAGTTGATATGAATAAAAGAGGAATAGTATGTACAACCTGATTTGGAAATTTTAAATCAGTCCTAGATATTTAATCGTAGAATATAGGTTGACTTGGAATGAGAATTTTTATGTTCTGACTTATTTGGAGCAGTTTCGTGTAACTTTCATTAATTTTCGAATTCCAAAATATATATAAAAGTGTGGTGTTTGAATTAATAAGGAATATACCATAAAGGGAAAAAAATAAGTAAGGTATGGATATTATTTTCTGTAGTTTATACTGTCCTTTTTTTAAAGGAAAGAAATAATTTTGTGTAATTTCAAATGAAGCAAATATTTCACTTTTGGTTAGTTTAAGGAAAATTATAACAGTAATCATTTTTTAGAAAGATGGCTTTAATAAATTAAAATGTGGAAAGGAATGCTTAAGTTTAGAAATAAGAAATATATATAGGCATACATAATTGTGCTTGTCATATAAAAATAGAAATATACAACTAGCGTAACTTACGACTATATAGGTATTACTTAATAATTAACGGATTAGAGTTTATGGACATTAATTACAATTTTAACGAACAACAATTGTGGTCAATGAAAACAATTAAATAAGGACTGATTAGAGAATTTAATATGGCATTTATGGAGGAACTGAATCGGCATAATAGATGTATATTGAAACTGGTAAAAAAATTAATGGGAATTAAATGAAGATTTCAAGCGATTTATACATAATAGATGGACTTTGATAAATACCATATTCAAATCCTCATTTAGATCCCTTTAATATTTTACCAGTTTTAATATTCATCTATTATGCGCATTAAATTTCTGCATAAATGCCATATTAAATTCTCTAATCTGTCCCTAATTAATTCCCTTCATTATTACAAATTTATTTCCTATTAAATTTATAATTAATGTCCATAAGCGTCAATGTGTTAAATACTAACTAACATGTATATAATCGTAAATTATGCTATTTATATATTTCTTTTTAATACGTTAAGTTTGGTTATATATGTGTGTGTATATTTCTAATATCTAAATTAAACATTCCTTTCCACATTTTAATTTATCAAAGTTATCCTTAAAAAAAAATTGCTGTTATCATTTTCTATAATTAACCAAAAGTGATATATTTTCCTCGTCAGAAATTACAAGGAATTATGTCTTTCCTTTTTAATGAAATACATAGTGTAAACTATGAAAAAGAATATCCACACCTTACACATCTCTTTTCCTTTTTGGTATATATTCCTTATTACATCTCTTTTCCTTTTTGGTATATTCCTTATTAATTCAAACACGACACTTTTTTACACATATTTTGGATTTGAAAATTTTATGGAAATTGCATGGAAACCGCTTCAAATAAATCAAAACATATAAATTCACATTCCAAGTCAACTAGGGCAACCTAATTTACAATTCAATTATAAATCTGGAATATCTTCAAAATTTTACCAATATTTTAGAATTAGATATCTAGGACTGATTAAAATTTCTAGATCAAGTTGTATATACTATTACTTTTTTATTCATATTCTACAACTTTTACCGTGTCTTACCTAGATAGCTATCCCTATCTACTCTATAAAATAACTTTGTTTATTCCTTACCATTCTCAAAATTAAAATTTAACAATTATAAAGTACTATTTTCGAAACCTTTATCTTTAAAAATATAGACTTGGAAACCCTTTTTGTCAAATTAAAAAATTATGTAATTCCCAAAAGGAGCCATGAATTTTTTTCCTTTTTCTAGCCAACGTCTCCTTTTGAAGGACTTTCTACAAGAGAGATTTTTTTTCATTAAAAGTTGGGAATTTTAATTATGGACAATTAAATCTCATTTATTAAACTAGACTATTATTAAATCTAAAATTTGAAAATTACTTAATTCCATAAAGGAGTAAAATAATTTCCCTTCTAAAAACTTTCAACAACATATAAAATAATTTTCAGCAAACTCTTTTTTCATACAAATAAATTGATTACATTAGATTCGAAATGAACGGTTACTACTTTATGAAATTATGGTATATACTTGCGAAAAGTTCATTACAACTATTTTAAGGATATATTGTTATTTTCCAAGTTTAGGTCCTTTTAAACCTATCACAAAGATTATAACTTCAACGAGTTCTCCTTTATTAAACATTCATTATTTCAAAGACATTTCTAGTTACAAGAAAATTATTTTAATAGACAACATGCATGCAAAATTTCTAATTTCGTGTTGTTATATTATCCTAAAAACATACATTAACATATACTGCATTATTACGCAAAATGTATTTTTGCTTAACTAAATACATTTTATAACATTGTTTAAATTTTATTTGAACTTCTATAATTTCCACAACATTTTTCTTATCAATCCTAGTTTATTTCTCTTTCATTACCATTTTAAATTCAACGGTATTTTATTCTTTTCAAATGAGTTCTAAATAGAAAATGAATGTATAAAATTCTTGTCCTCGCCTAAATGCTTCTCCTTAAAACATTTGTAGAATTATTCCAACCCATTTATTAATTATCATCATTTAATTCCGTCCAATTATAAAAAAAATCCAGAAACATATTCTATTACTTAAATAATGAAAAGTGGAGTAGAAAAGGGTAACTTCTATGCCATTAAATTTCTAATCAAAACATTGATATTATTTTATTCAAATTTCTAATGGTATTTCTATCCAAATCTTCCAATTTTGCCTATATTGATATTCTCCTAATTAGTTGGCTCCTACTTTAGTTATTATTCTCCATATTATTCTTATATAGAAATGTTCCCCTTGTCGTTATTTTTCTTATCCTTCTATTCTCTTTTCTTTAATTTAATCAAATTATGTTTCCGTTTATTACCACTTTTTAGAAAGATTTTTTTTAAATTAAAAAATTCCCAAATGAGTTAGAAGAAAAATCATCAAGTCCAACCTACACTCTATTTTATACTTATTTTAAAAAAGAAGATAATTTTACTCATAAAGGAATTAGTTAAATAAATATTTTCAAAACTCAAAATCTTCAAAATCTCTCTTTAATGTAGACTTCTAATTCACACAAGCATGCATGCGCATGCACATATTCATACACGCATATGCACATATATATTAAATTAGATTCCTACTTTAGTGATATTTGACCATAATAACTGATTCAAGTAATTAAAAAGACTTCTATACCCACTTAGATATAAGAAATTTTTGGAATAATTTAAACATCAAAAACATAAAAACATAAAAAACATAATAACTAGCGATTTGACCCATCAAAACACAATATTTTTCAATTATTTATTGGTGGAACATCCATATATTGATTGAGAACAGCATATGCAAGTTATAATATTTTAGGATTTTTTTCCAGTTTAATATGAATTTTCGATCAACTGTCATTTTTAGTTGTATGTTATCCTCTTTTTGCTCTTAGTAAAAATTCAATTTGCCACCTCCAAACTATATATATTAGCTGGAAATTTAGCGAGAAAAGCTTTGGTTGATGAAGGAAAACATGTCCACTTCAGGAATTTTTACACTTTATTTGCTTTTGTATGAATTTATTAGTAAGAGGATTGTACACAAAAACATACCATTTACACTTACATTTAATTAAACACTTTTTATACAACATACATACATTCAAAGCATATACAAATCATTATCCTTTTCACACAAAGTTTCTACCAAATCAAGCATATATGAGCATATAATCATCATGTATATCATCGTAAAGCAATATATAAGGCATGCAAGAGCAAAAAAAGAAGTTATGCCCATAGAAAGTCCTTAAAAGCTTGATTTTTCATCTTCCGTGCGTCTAAAACCAAAACCTCGCTTTAGCCTTACTAGCATGAAGCTAAAATAGACTCAAAACAACAAATTTATCACTATAAAGATGATATTAAGGGCTAGAGAATGGCTAGGAGCACTTATCTTTATTATTTGCACCTGAAATTTGAATAAAAGCTTGGATTTTAGCTTAGAAATTTGGGAGCAACCATTATCTAAAGTTGTAGCATTTTGATAAAGTGCTTAGAAGATTAAAATGGATAGAGAATGGATCCTTCAGCTAGTTTGATAAAAGAAGTAGGGTTTTGGGGCTTATTTCGAGACCAAATAGCCCATTTAACAAAGAAAATGCAATTTCATTTTTATTAAATGTGACTAACTGGTTTACTTGTTTTTTGACATTATATTATCCACATTAAAACATTATAACCCATAAAATATAAATTTTTGCATATTTTATTTAGTTTAAAAATAATTTTGCTAATGACGAAAAATAATTTTTTTACCCTTTAAAAAATATTTTTAAATACTTATCTAAATTTATATTTACTTTTGTACCTTATTCATATGAATTTTAAATAAATTTTAGTCCACAAAACATATTCCAGTTCGGTAACATGAAGTTTAATTCAGTATATATTATTTAATCTAATATTTAATTTAATTCTCATGAAATAATCTCAAATTTTCATTTATCAAATCTTTTTTCAAATAAAACTCCATAATAATATATTTAATCTTCTTTATTATGCTTTTTTCCTAATTTATATCCATTTTCGTAATTTTAAATCATTTGTTTTTCCTAAAATCTAAATTTTAATTCAAAAATTCTCACATTTATTTTTTAATTCCTCGAATTAATCTCAAAAATGTAATTACGTTTATCACATTTATTATACAATGCTCATAACCGTGTTTTAGCAAAGCTAGCCGGCTTTATAGTGGGCCGTGCCACTGTATATAAAAATGGGAGAACATGTACTCTGCACATGCACAGAGCAACTAAAGATAGAGAAAAAAAATAAAGAACAGGAGTTAGACAAAAAAGGCCTAAACTACTAATACAGCAGAACTAGTCTTCCTCAAAAGAGGAAGAAAGATGTCGTCCATCAACCGCAGATGGTCCAATAACGTGCGAATACCCAGCGAATAAGGCAGCCAACGAAGGATCATAACCAACTGAACCAGGCGAGTAAAGAAATTTCCTATCCCAAGTGACATCATAAAACTTACTTTTGTTCTCCTCCCCTAACTCACCATCCGTAACGAGGCACAATCCTTCTCCCATAATATGATACATAAGATATCTACTCTCGCCACCAGTCTCACTAATAAAGGCATAAAAAATGTCCCTCTCAGGCGAATATCTCATATCAGAAGGAGAGTGAACCCAAGCACGCTCATCCGAGTACCAGAAGATGATATCAGAAGCGGTAGCAGAAGGTTCCACCTCCAGGGTAGAAGGAGGAGTACCAGAGTCTGGGACTAGAGCAGGCTCAGACCCAGAAGGAGCAACGCTATCCAACGAGTCAGCAGGTGGATCCACAATAGGGGGGACTATATCTGGAGCTAGTGGCGCAACAGTTAAAGGAACAGGAGGAGCAGGATCAGCAAACTTCCTAACCCACAACCGAATAGGAGGACGAGGAAGGGGCGTCCGGTCATCAAAGGGGACTACCAGACCAGGACAGGCTACGGCACAATGACCAAAGGACTGACAAGAATCACAAATCTCTGGTTTCCAACTATAGCGAACTCTGACTTCAGCTACATGACTCTCATCAAGCTTGACCTTTAAAACCATAAGCAAGGGTTTGTCAGGAGTGATCTCAATAAGAGCTTTGGCATAAACAAGCTTCTTTCTAGCCACATTATTAGTATCATAACATATCACCTTACCAACCAGACCAGCAAGCCAGTCAATCCCAATAAGAGGCTGGAGAAAAGAAGGAATATGAGAAAAATGGGCCCAGATAGGAATAGATAAAACTTGTTCCTTCGCACGATCCACAGAAGGACTCCACGTTGTGATAATGAACAATTTACCATCAATAAGGAGAGGATTAGCTTCCAATATACGTTGCCTTTCATCACTACGCGCAAATTTAAAAAAGAACATTTCATTATCATAGTGAACAGACAATCCACCTCTAGGCTTCCAAACCATATTGCACCTCGACTTAACTACGTGATAGGGAGGATTAGAATCAAGAAAGAACCCAACCAAATGGTCTTTCCAAAAATCCACGCCGGCTTCAATCACTTCCACGGGAGGAACCATAATTCCCTCGTTCTCAACTAATTCAAATTGACGAGGAGAGTGAATACCCGCGTTACTTAGTAGCTTGGTAAACAAAGAAGACCAACCAGTAGCAGGCCTAGCCGGTGGAGGGACAAGCGGATCATGAGAAACCACAGTCATAGGATCAATGACATTGTCAATACAACGAACATTTGTTGTGCCACCCAATATAGCCCCAGAATTAGTTTTGCTTCCAATCCAGAAACATCACTGTTATCGACATCAACTACACAAACAGTAGACACCGAAGATTTACATGTATCATTCACATTAACAACGGCCTTTGCCACCCCCTTATCTAACTTACAGTCAAGACTAACAGGTAACACGGTACTAACTTCCATACCAGAGACAACTGGAAGACTCACCGCCATTAATGACCAAGCAGTCGAAGGAGAAGCAGCTAAGAAAGTTGACAAGGAGGACTTACCAGAATTAGGAATTGGACCAAGCACAGAAGGTAAAGTCGAGGCCAATGATGGGATATCGGACAATAAACCTGACAACGGCAATGGCGTAACGCGCTCATCAAGAGGCAATACTGGAACACGATTCGAAGGAGCAGTGCCCATAAACTCACCAGATCCACGAGTCAGATCTAAAGACATAATCGAAGAATGCGAAGACAGGTTCAAGGGCGTGGAAATAGAGTAGGGCGAAAGGGAAGGGAAGACGGAAGAGAGTGAAAGGGGAACGGGGCGGCGTACAGAGAAAGTTGGAAGGGAGGTTACGGCGGAGAAGCAATCGCCATACGCCATTCGCCAATCGCCATTTTTTAATTATTAAGAACAATCTCTCATAACCGTGTTTTATATCCTTCTCTCGATACATTTTAATTAGAACACTTAAGGAGTAAATGCAAGTGCTTATATGTATATATCGTTTCAGTACTTATAGTTATGAGCGCATTTGTTGTATAAAATACTTCCCTAAAGGACTTTCTACTTATATATGTTTAATGTATTATTATCATTATTTATATCTCTATGTAAGGCCATATATAAAAGGAAATAAAACTAAAAGCTTACTTCATTTCGAGAAAGATTCTTTTACCAGAGTTAAATTACATAGTAAATAACATAACATTCCCTAGGAATACCCTTATATATATAATATGTCAAGAATTGACGCTAGGGAGCATGTAATATAGGAAGAAGACATGGCGAAACATACTCTCATACAACTAAACTAGCTAAGGCTCAAAATATTTTGGTTCGGTACTAGGCCGAATGGTACAACCCTTGTCTGACTAAGGGAGGATATCGTACCAGAAGTCAACGATGATGCTAGAACCACACGCTTGGATGTCAAAGTGGGACCATCTAAGTTTGGACTGACCAATCCATAAGCGAGTAATCAACTACGTAAATGGCACGGCATGGCCCACCGAGCAATCCAAAGAAGCACTTCAATGGTAGAGGAATGAGTCATTAAGATAATACATCGGGTCTAGGGAGAAAAAGTAGGAAACCAAATGTTGATGAGATGAATCAGAGTTTTTTCACTCTAAACAGCGAATACTGCCCCTAAGTTTAAGATGCTAGTTATAGAACCATACGCTAGAAAATTCAATCCTACAGCACATTTGACGTGCAACATTTAGCATACGGAAGCAGTTGGAGCAACAAAGGAAGTAATGTGCCATTAATTTCCTCTATTCTTGAAAAACTTTACGACAGAGTGGTTTAGCGTTTAGAGTATGGATACATTAGCGCTTAGGTTGTATTTAAGGAAAAGTTCTTGAATCTATTTAGAGTTTATGTCATTTAATCTAAAAATAGGATATGCTTAGCAAATATCAAGCAAAAGGATGAAGAAACCCTACAAAGCAATCTGGTATAGTTCAACATTGTAGCAACCACTATAGGTAAAATAGATGAATGAATTGTCCATATGGCCATTGTTTCAGGAATCAATAGGAAGACATAATTTTTTTTTAAAAACTTGAGAATAACCCATGTAATACCCTGTACTTTTAGGAAATTATATAATTAAATTATAAAGGGTAAAATTGTAGTTTTACATAATGTGCAAACTAATAAATTTCTACCAAAAACGAAATTAGGCTTATGCAAAGACCTGTAATTTTAATACTTTGAAACTGAGATATTTCATTATTTTAAATATTCAAATGTAGAATTTTCATACCTGAACAATCAAGTTTAATATAATAAATAAGGATGGTAAACTTATTTTTGATATTAAATAAAGGTTTTGGGTTTCCATTATAAAATTGGCAAAAGTTGGATTCCAATAAAGTAGGATAAATATTCAGGAAATTTGTTTAAAGGATAAATAATTTCATTTATATATATATAATCGATATCAAACTCAATTAATAATAATAGTAATTTAATTTATAATGGTTCGATAAAAATATAAAACTTGTTTTATAAAAGTTGACAAATTTCGTCGCATACCGACAAATCGATATCGTATTTTTACAAATAGATTTGGATATTATTTTATATTATTTTATAATTCAAATATACTTGTTTAATTATTTAAATATAATAATAAACCAATTATTTAAATATAAAAGAATAATTAAATAATATAAAGGTGACTTGTAAGTTTTAATAAGATTATGAATAAATGGTTAAGATGAATTATTTATACCACTTAAACAAAAAGTGAAGAATATTGAATGTAATAAGAAACTGAGTATGCGAAAATGACTAGTATATTTGTCCCGCCTGTGAGCTCTGGGAAGATAAAACAAGGTGTTTAACTAAGGTTGGAGATGGAGCAACCAGTTCCCTAAACTTACCTGGCCTTTGTTTTTTTCTTAAGCGAGTGGAGCAACAGATCGAAAGGAAGGCTGCATGCTCTAAAATATCATATTTAAGTTTTTCCAGAATAAAAGAAGAAACAAATTCTTTGAATGTTATTTAACCACTTAACATCTTTTATTCGATGATTGGTGCGAAGGACCGGGATCGGATTTAGGCGATTCCTATCTGAAAATCATTTCAAACTAATTTTCGAAACCCCATATGAAATTAACATCTTTTTATCGATGATTAGTATAAAGGAACCAGGGTCGGATTTGGGTGATTCCTAACCGAAGAACCGAGATTGGATTTGGGTGATTCCTATACGAAAACCCCTTCAAACTAATTATTGAAATAAAACTATTGAAGACAAAGATCACCGAAGATAAAAATCCTCATGATGTTGGATTACTTGTCAATAGTCCCTGGAGGTGAAATTTATCATATTTAAGATGGCAGTAGTGCTCTGTTATGAAAATCTTTGATTTGCGATAATATGATTTGAAGTTAAGAAAGAAATCTTTGATTAAGATTTAATAAATAATTTAGGAATATTTTTCCTAAGTTAAAAGTTATAGCTTGAATATAAGAAATCTTTGACTATGATTTAATGAATGATTTGGAAAGGTTTTCCTATGTAAAAGAGAAAATGATTTGGAATTATTCCAGGATTTAAGAAAAATTTAAGTAAATCAAATGATTTGATAAATAAGACTCAGTGATTCCATATACTCATGAAAAGAGAAAGGAATAAATTGAAAATAATATATCTAAGAAAGAGATTTGATTTAAATAAAAGATGAAGTAATTGACTGATAATTGATATCCATATATGAACTTAACATCTATTAAAGCGATGATTGGCTTTGAAGGAACCGGAGTTGGATTTGGGTGATTCCTATCTGAAAACCACTTCGAACCAATGTATACGTTCGAAAATGAAGACATGTTGAAGATGATGATTATTGAAGACCGTGGATCTTCATAGCGTGAGAACTGCTTATTGACATGCTTTAAGTCGCTCCTATTATAGAGTTGTTTATAGCAGTGGTCTTCTCATTGTGGAGATTTTTCGGATTACAAGGACTACTCGCTTCTAATGGTAGTAGAGAATGCCTTCGGTTACGTTCAGCCCAAGAACGAATTATACAGATGAATTTCTGACATTACATTTCTAAGACACAATGTTTGACTTTTACAAATGTACATCTTCTTGGTGACTTTTACAAATGTATGCTTGTGGGAGTCAAATGGCGATCAAAAGAATGGCAGTGTGACATTCAAAGCGGAACCTGTTATGATCAATGCGTGGTTTTGAAGAAATTGATCGTAGCCTCATGAGCATCACACCCCGATTATGATGGGATTCTATGTGGTAAAATGTATGCTTGCATTTCAGATGGTAGTGATTTGGGTTATCAGATGTTCTAAGCCCTAGGTACCAGATACGTCTGGGCCTTATGGCAGGGATGCGCGAAGTCCGAGTCCTTGGATGTTAATCACAGATTGTATCCACTTTTAGATATTTGCGCTGTTGCATAACGGCGTCTGGATATAAGTCATGGATACAGATTGATCTTTCCACTAGTTCCTTATCATGTTGGAAATCCAATCCCAATACAAGATTTATGGTGCTGATTGTATTCCCAAAATAGATGTAATGACTTGCAAACATTTCAGCTACCCATTTTTGATATCATATATTCTATTTGGTATATTCCATTGACCTAATTCGGATATATTACCTTAGATTTAGTCCAGATATTGATACCTTATTCGAATAAGTTTATTTGAAAAGTGTTTTCAAAAGAATGTCATTAAAAATAATATCAAGTGTATTTTGGTTTAAAAGTGTTTTGTTTATCATAAGGTAAAAACCCGTCTGTGTTTATGTATAGGCGTGGTCTTAGGATATACTCTTCTTTTTAAAGGTTTTGATAATATAATCATTCTAAATTTTGAGTATCTCACGCTGGTTTACCAAGCCTGATCTGGATATTTTTAATACTCGGGTCAGACCTGAGTATTTTCGGGTTTAGTTGAAGACAGTTGGAGTTTCCAAAGGACAGCTGGGGATCTTCATCATCGTATGGACGTATTCTATTATCCGCTACATCTATTACATTTGTTTTGTTGTTTTCAGCATTTGTAAGGAAAGAAATTTATAACTGTCCCGGCTGAATCTTGATTAGACTCTGATATTGTATTTTAAAATTTTCCGTTGTAAAGATTATTATTGAAATAATATATGTTATTCCATTCATGTGAGATTATGTTCCGTCTTTATTTTTCTTTCTACCCTTAATGATCCGTCTTCTCGTGGAATTTGAGTTGGACACGTGTGGTTTATTGTTGATTCAAAGGGCATAGAAAAACGGGCCATTACAGCTTCGGGACCTGTTCTATTGTGTCTATAATTTCGTTTATAATCAAAAAACATATATAACTTGCTAAATTTGGTTAAATGGATTAGAAATAAGAAATATAACCCAATGGCATTTTCGTATTATATTAATTTTGATATTTTTGCTTAAATATGAATTACTTTAGCCTATAAATATAAATTAGAACATATTCCCTTATAACACTTTAACCTAAACATCATACCTCTAATCTCCATTTTCTTCTTCATCTACCTCTGAACAAAATCAATTAAAAATTCTCCAAATCCAATTTAAATTAAATAAATTTATATACAAAATCGACTGTCGCGAAGAGAGCTACACAAATAAATCAAAGCTATTGAGAAATTTACAGTTTTAAAAGCATGAAAATTTGGAATAACACAATAAAGGAAGGATCCGTATCGAATAGAAGAGGAGGCATGGCTAATCGTGACTAAGGCTCTTGATATCTACATATATATTGATAAGTTATAGTAATCATTTCTTGTAGTCATAAAATGAAATATATGTAATGAAGTTTGTAATCAAAAATTATTGTTTTAATATACACGCCTGGTTAAAATCTTACTTTTTATCGCTAGACTATTAAAAATATAATTATTATCGATAGTAATTTGCAAAAGTTAATCTCTTAATTTAAAAAGTGCGAAATATACAAGTGTTCCAAACCAGACATATTATATATCAAAATTTTAGTTCTAGATGACACAAATCCACTAATAGTCGTTGATTAGGTGTACGGATTAATAAGAAAACCCGTTAGAAGTTCAGAGAATATAGACCGTTCGTTTCGATCCAACCATAAAATAGCTACAACTCTACAATCAAATAGCATAGACGTGTAGAGCAGGTCGAACTGGTCTTCTCGGTGGTTTTCGATCAACCCAGATCAATGTCAAGTGGCCAAAATTCCTTAGTGCAGTGGTGGCGGAGGAAAGTGTCAAAGGGTCATCGAAGGTGGTGGCTATGGTGGTGTTAGGCATAACTTGGTGTTAGAAGCTTCTTTGTATGTTCGATCTAACATTGGTCCCCTGTAGCACCGATGATTAGAGGGTAAAACGGAAACATCAATGAGCTTCAAGAAGTCATGCTTAGGGGAATAATATAGCAAGTGGATAAAATTATCGATATTATAATTTATTTTATAATTTACATAATTTCTAAATTACCCATTAAGTTTAAATATCCATATCTCTCATATACGATCTCTATATCACGCATGGTTCGTTGCATTGAGATCATGTCAAGAAGACAAAAGATTCAATATGCTATTTGCTGTGTTTTGAATTGATTCTGAAAGGTTTCTAATTTTACTATGTAGGGTCCTATTGGGAGGTTTTTATACATGTATGAGGAAATAGTCCTCGATTGTACTAGTGATATTTGGCGGCATATGAGCTGGGACTTTGGACCCGGTCATTTGCATACGTTTTTAGCATTCGGTTGGGACTTTGGACTTGATCTTTTGCATACATTATTGGCATTTTAGCTAGGATTTTGGGCTCGGTCATTTTCATATGTTTTTGGCATTCGAGCTAGGACTTTAGGCTCGGTTGTTTGCATTTTCGGCATTCAAGTTAGGACTTTGGGCTCATTAGTTTGCATATGTTTTTTACATCGATTTGGGACTTTAGGATTGGTCATGTGCAATTTCTTGTGGCGATGGCAAGTTGGGACTTTGGCCTCAATTATGACATAGTGTTTTGGTATATGATTAGACCCAATAGACAATTCAGTGAACCTTAGCTTATATGTCACTATATGGTATTATATTATATTTAGCCGACTTGTTGGGTGTAGGTGACACGGGTTAAGGTATGGTTTTTGAGTATAAGTGTTGTTTCACTAATTTAGTAATATTTTGAACGCATATGATGCATATCACTCATCAGACGTATATATGACTCACTCTATCATTTTTTTTCTTTTTAGTTATACTTTGATAGGTTGATGGAGAGGAGTGGTGGTGACTTGGAGGCGCGATGGTATGACACAGATGTACATTTGTTTGTCAATTTGTTGTATATTGTTTTATCATGGTTATTCCTAGACATTACGCTGATTTTGTATCTCGTATACGGAATTGTTGTAAGGGAAGTTTATTTGATACATTATTATTTTGTTAGCCTAGGATTATTATTTATTTATCATTATATTTTATTCCTTTGGCTATGAGTTTCAAAAAGTGTAGAATATATTATAAATGGCTGTATAATCTATTTTATAATTTAATTAAAATAGTCGACTGTTTCTGAGGTAAAAGGTGCATGTTCCACTTTTATACGTGGGTCAAGATGTCGTAGATAGCGGTTGTTACATTTGATACTAGAGCTTAGGTTAGGCGATTTATACTAAATTAGGGCATATGAGAGAGCATATGTGTACTTTTTATTATTTTTATTTTCTATAAATATTAATTTCATATGTCACACCCCATATAATTTGACTCATAGTGATAGTTGTTGACTTACCACTTACTGAAGTAAACAACTACGATCTAAATAAGTATTTGATTTTAAATACTTTGGGATGGAAGATAAATCCATAACATTTTTTGCAATTTACACCAAAGAGAATTGCTAAAAGAGTAGGTCAAGTGGAAATGGAGTAAATTATGGGACTAGGAATCAATAAGAAGAAGAGAAGTACCCTTAACTCCGTAGGATAGAATGTGATGTTGACATTATGTAATGAGGGTACTTAACAATTTTTTTATTGTAGCTAGCCTAATGTAAGTTATGATCTACTCCAATTAAGTCATTTAAATTAATTGAAATGTTTTCCCTAAAAAAAGTTAGAAACGATAATGTTTCAGATTTATGGGAAAATTATAGAAGTCAAAGATTATTTAATATATTGAAATGATAACCCCTTTAGTAAGCTTCAACGTATGAAAGTTTAATAAGAAGTAATTTTTCAAAAATATTTTAAACGTTTTATTTTTGTAAAAAGTTTAGTGTAAGACCTATTTTTTGATGTGTACTTTTGCTTTCGATAGAAAAACTTTTAAAGGACAAATAAAAAGTAAGTAAGATGAATCTTTTTTAATATCTTTTATTTTATAAATATTTTTTCACACTTTGAAAATTCAATGCACTTCCTTTACATTTTTGTGAAATTTTTTAATTTATAAAATCTAAAATGGTGCGATGGTTATTTCCCTAAGTCAAATTAAAACCATTTTAGAAAGAATCTGAATTGAAAATTATATTATTATAAAACTTATGGAATTTTTCTATTTTAATATTTATGTATTTTCATGTAGAATTTTTATGATATAAGACTTTGAAAATATGTGGTAACAAAATGTTTAAACTTTTGGAAACATTTCAAAATTGGATATAAATATGGTTTGGAAAAAAAAGAATCTCAAAAATATGTTTTTATTGGTATACGCGTTGTATTTGTTTAAAAATGTTGGAAATTGATTAATTATAAAAAATGAACTTAAAAATATAATTTTGTATGGAGATTAGATATTGTTTAACGATGATTAAGATTGGCTAACTATTAAATAAAATGATATATACTTATATATGATAAATTGGTTATAAATTATATAACATGATGCCGAAAAATTATATGAAATATTGTCTTAAAAATGAAGTACGAGTATTGTAGAAAAATAACCAAGTTATTCTAAAATTTATTTTGAGTAATTAATATTGAATTTGGTTATGCCATATAGAATTGATCTTTGAAAGTTATATGTTTTTAGGTAATATATTTTTAAGAATTACTGAAAAATAAATTAAAAACTAAATTAGCTTTGGAAATTAGAAGGGTAATATTGCTCGTTTAATGACGTACGAATATATATGAAGTGATTAAATTGAAATAAATATGAGTTAAGATTTTTTGTGAAATAATTTAACATGAAACATATAAAGTAAAAAATTAAATCGAAAATTTGTCAAAGTAAAATCTAAGGCATTTATTTTGAAAATTGTAATGATCGAAAATTGACGTTGGTTAAAGTTAATAGTGAAATTCATTGTTTTCAAATCCCACTAGTTCTAAAGAATAAGTTATCAGATCTATGATTTTGATTAAAAATTGAATTGAAAAGTCACTGATATTTTCAATTGGAAATTTTGATTATCTATATTTCTAGCAAATAATAATATAACTATTTTCTAGAGTTTACGAAAAATTATTATCGTTTAAGTAATAAAAATAAGTGGTATTTTTAGAACGATAATAATAAAGAGATATATTTCATAAATATTTTTGGAATAAATTATTACTATTTTTGACGTAAATAACACTAAAAGGGTTTTTGGAATTTAATGTAGAATGTTGTTATTTTTGAATTATTGAATAATAAAATGGTTTTGAAAAAATATAAGTAAGTTGTTTTTGCTGTAAAGTAATAATAATATAATAATTTTTAAGGAATTTGATGAGAATTATTGTTTTTGAATTAAATAAGGATGTTTAAGATAGTGATGTAATGAACACAAAGGATTTTTGTAGCATACTATGGATTTAAAAAATATGCATATACCATTTTGAGATGTTAGATGTTAGTTATTTAATCTAACAAGCGCATTTAATCTAACAAGTAATATGGATTGTGTTACTTGCTAATGAAGTTGTATGTATGTGCTTTTTATAATCACTAACTTGATTAGTTATTGTTTTGAAATTGTTTGAAATGCTTTTGTGTTTCTAAATATGAATGAGATATTTTAGAAGCTTGTATAAAATCTATGGTTAGGCTTTATAAAATAATTTAAGAACTTTTAAATGATATTTAAGATTGAATTTTTTCTCAAGTTTGTCTGGTAAATTTATATTCAAATTCGAAGGAAAGAAGGGATTCTAATATGAAAATTCTTTGAAAAGGAATTTTATGGATTTTGAACATAGAATATTGATATGAACATTTTATGGGTTTTAAAATAAATATGGTTTTGATTTGAAGGAAGATTGTAAGTATAATAACATTTTAAATATAATATTTGGATTTTAATCAACTTATTTGGATTGGAAGAAAGAAGAGCGTGTTTATAATTAAGTTCTTTGAAAAAGATTTC
Source organism: Allium cepa (assembly GCA_030765085.1). Classification (NCBI taxonomy): domain Eukaryota; kingdom Viridiplantae; phylum Streptophyta; class Magnoliopsida; order Asparagales; family Amaryllidaceae; genus Allium; species Allium cepa. Next base: position 715,036,410 of record CM060945.1, on the reverse strand, counting down.
TATGGAGATTTATAACTCGCAAATTGAGTTTTGAACTATTTTTACATTAATAGAATTTGAATTTGGGTTTGTTATAGTAATATTGTTTTCACTGAAAATAATGGATCACCATTTGTAATATCTATAAAGTAAATGGTAATGGAGTATATGGCTTGCCTAAGAATCCAAAATGTTTGTCCACTTAAGGAAGATGCCATTCGTTATCGTGCTTTCAACCCTGTGGACGTAAAGGGCAAGTTTAGTGAGGTATGTCAAAGGATACGAAGAGAGTTTCCATTGGTTGAAGACCAAGAAATAAGTGGTGAAGCAATTGCAAGGTATTTGACGATGGAGATATGCTAGTAGTGCAATCAATTTAAATTTAGTTATACTTTGACATTTATAGGATTAGAGACACCTCGGTGATAAGCAAAGAAATGGAAATTGCATAGAATAAACATGCACAAAGAGTTTGCTGTGGGTAGCTAGGTAGGTAAATGACTTGCTGTCGAGATATGTTATGTGTGAAAGTTAGCGCCATAACTTATTGAGCCTTTCCCGTTACATAGAGAGTTAGAAGTCAGCACATTAAGTGGGCTTCTTGGAAAATTGGCGGGTGTTCACATATTTTCTATTCATCCCATCTGCGAACGTTCCTTGATGATTTATGGTTGAGCTAAGTCAGCATATGAGGTGAATGTAGTGATAGGGTCTAGAATACTTCGTAAATGTATTCCATCTTCGGACCTGATGTGATACAACATAAAAATGAGGAAATGAAGTTGGTCCAAGTATAACAAAGAAAAGGTTTGGAAGAGAGTACGCGGGACTCAAGTTGCTCTTTTGGTTAGCTTGTAGGTTCATCTGCTCGTTAGGTCGCTGTTTATTTGCATGATTGCTTTAGCTAGCTTGTTGGAATGGATGTATGCTGTGATTGATTGTATACACATCTCTATGATGTGTTTTGGTTGCTTTGCTTGAGTTATGCCAGTTTAGCTTTTACCATGTTGGTTACTATATACACATTCCAACCTACGATACATACCCATAGTCAGGACCTTAAATTTATGTTAAATAATTATATATGCTATTTATTGTTCCTTTATATATGTGTTTAAATATTTTTTTATGGACATGGTTATTTACTTCACTTTGATATGGATGAATGGATGCATACACACACACACAAGGACGATTGCATACATATTAGAAGTACTACATTTGCATTCATAAAGGAGGCTGATTTAGTTGATTTTACTACCCCGTATATTTGTAAATCAAAATATTTGTGACAAGTTGACAATAAAAAAAATATATACACCGGATTAAAAATCTAACAGGCAATGGATAGATTATTAAATATCTATTTTTGTCGGCTTTAATTAGGAAAATTTAATCTCCTTCTAATTTAAAATGTGTGAAATATACAAGTGTTCCAAACCATATATTTATATATCAAAATTGTAGTTCTCGATGACATAAATCCACTGGTGGTGTTCATTCACCGATTGGGTATACGGATTGATCAGAAAACACATTGGAAGTTCAAAGAACATATCAGAGAACACATTGGAAGTACAAAGAACATAGACCATTCATTCGATCGAATGGTAGAACAGCGACAATAATACAATTAGAAAGCATAGACTTATAGAGGAAGTCGAGCTAATTTTCTTAGTGATCTCCAATCGACCCAGATTAACATCCGGCGGCAGAAAATCCTTACGTAAGTGGTGGTGGCGTGATGCATCTGAGGTTTTTCAAAGGTGGTGGCTATGGTGGCGTCAAGCATGACTTGGTGTGGGAAGCTTTCTGGCAGTGTCCGATTTGACGATGGTTCCTTGTAACGGCGGCGATTGGATGGTAAAGCGGCAACGTTGATGAGCTTCATAAAATTGTGATGGGAAGGAATACGATGGTAGGCGGTTAAAATTATCAATATTATAATTTATTTTATAAATTATATAACAACTAAATTGTTCCTTAACTTTAACTGTTCATATCTCGTATGTAGGATCTCCGTGTCACGTGTAGTTCATTTCATTGGGATCGTAGCGAGACAGAGAATGATTCAGTATATTGTTTGATGTGTTTTAAAATACTTAATAAAGTTGTCTTATTTTAGTAGATTCGTTAGATGGGCATCCAACTGGTATGTTCTAGTACACTTATGAGGAAATAATCCTCGATTGTACTAGTGATGTCTGGCGGCATATAATCTGGAACTTTGGGCCTAGTCGTTTGCATACAGTTTTGGCATTCAAGCTAAGAATTTTAAGTTCGGTCGTCTGAATACATTTTTGGCATATGCACTGGGATTTTGAGCTCGGTCATTTGCATATATTATCGACATTCAATCGGGGACTTTGCACTTAGTTGCCTGCATAAGTTTTCCATGTATGAGCTTGAACTTTGGGCTTGGTCGTGAACACCTGCTTGTGGTGATGGCGAGTTAGGACTTAGGGCTCAATTGTGACGTAGTGTTTCGGTATATAATTAGATCATATAGACATTTTGGTGAGATCTTAGCTTATGATGTCATTGTATGGTATTGTACTATATTTAGCCGACCTGTTGGATGTAGGTGACAGGGATTAAAGTATGGTTTTCAAGTATAAGTGGTGTTTTACGTGCTTAGAAATATTGTACACTTATATGATATGTATCACGCACCAGATTTATGTCTGACCTCCTCTATTAATTTCTTCTTTTTAGTCATATTCCAATAAGTCGATAGAGAGGACTGGTGGTGACTTCAAGGTGTAGTAGTATGACAAAGATGCACATTTATTTATCTATTAACTATCTACTATTTTATCTGATTTATTCCGAGACAGTATGTCGACTTTGTCTTAATATACAGAAATGTTTTAAGTAAAGATTATTTGATATTGTATTATTTTTTTGGTCTGGGATTATTATTTTATCGATTATTATATTTTATTCATCTTGCTGTGAGTTTTGAAAAGTATAGAATATTAACGGTAGCTCTGTGATCTGTTTTATATTTTACTTAAAAATGATTCGTTGTCTGCGAAGTAGGCTATACCAGTTCCACTTGTATACGCGGATCAGAATGTCGTAGGTGGCGGGTTGTTACAACCCAGCCACTAAATTTGACCACTTATAGTTCTATGCTGATATGAACGTGCGCTTAGAGCATTCTGATATCCAAGCTGGATTGGTCAATGTCAAGCTAGTTGGAGATGGAAAGCCTTCGGCTAAGGGCAAAAAAAGAATGGATAATAGAACTAGCAGGAAATGCTTCAAAAGAGGATAGGGGAAGTTTATTCATTCAGATCTTATGGAAAAATCCAAAAAGAATCTATCTCGCAACTAGGGAAAATATGGAATATGATAAATCAAGGACCAAAGAATCAACTGCAATAAAGACGAGAATAGTAAATAATACATCTTTCATGAGATATTTGGTCATGAGACCAATGAATGCTGATATATCAAAGATACCTTTAAGAAGCACATTCGAGAGAAATTTTATTGCAACACATTAAGAGCCTACAAGATTGTGGCCATGCATCAAGTGGGTGATAATCTCATCACCAACAACCTAGGTGGTGATTACTGATGGTACCTCGGGTGGCATGCCTAGGATCTTGGTCATCCCTTGAAGGAACTAAGGGACAAATTTTAGACTTTGATTTGTTTATTTCCTATTAAAATAAAGTTTCAGAGTTTACCTTGGCATGCCTACACATGTATGAGATACTGAGACAGATCTCATATGAATGTCGTGGACTAGAACCCAAGGCAAGTTTCAGTTTGAAACATTAAATTTGATTTGATTTTTGTACTTTCTAAACATTGCTTTAATTCCTAGTTATGAACTTGATTTTCATAGACCGATAGAACTGTGCCTGGTAATTGACTTACGAACCGATAGAACTTGATTTTATATAAAATTAATAGATAGTATTGTGTTCTGCTTAGCAGTACAACATTACATAATCAAAGTACGAATTGTCGTGCTTGATTTTTCCCTTTTTAGGTAATTTTGAAGTGAGTGCATGAACCCTTTTTAGGTAATTACGAAGGAAGAGTATAAACCATGCTTCGGGGGCACAGTTTTGGATCCCCCATAAATGTCTAAGCACATCCTTCACCTACTAGACACAATAGACATCTTCATGCATGGTGTGAGGAGAAAAACAGTCATAAATCATTTCCATTTGATCAGTGATTGGATGGGTTCATCGAATGCCTCATGGCCTTAAAGACGCAAGTCCCTTTTGTTGATAAGTGAATGGCTAAATCTGTGAGATGGTTTTCGACCCAGGATCCATGAACCACTTTTGCTGCCCAGTGCTTATAATGATCCATCAGTTGTTCCTCAACTCTGCCAGAGACAAGAGTAGTTACCCATACAACCTTACCAGAGGCAATGGAGTATAAACTCAGATAACCCTGTTATAGATAGTGGAGTATAAATTCACTTATTTTACTAGAGATAGTGAAAAATTTGATAGAGTTAGGGGTATTCCCTAAGGGGCAATTATGTAATTCATTATATATATTTAACTCGTTGACCAATCTTTTTCGAAATAAAGGTGTTTTCTTTTTATTATATACTTGATATAATATGGTTGTATTAATTAATTAATTTAATTAAAAATTTATTTAAATTAAAATCCATAAATGGTATATTTTGCGATAGTAATTACAAAGTGTTGTAATGCTAAGTAATTTATCACAATGAAACAAATATATCGTTTTAAATGTTCCTAGTCAAGATGCATCGAGACTAGATATCAATGTATCCGTTGAGACTATAATATATAATGTTTTCCAAATGTTGGGCTGTGTATTACTCATGACTGCTGGGGCACCTAGGGGTTATGTATTAATAGTTATTGGATAACTAAGGAACGACTCAATCGGTAGTTTTCTATTGGTTAATATTACTAAGGTCAAACATAAAATGTTAATGTGACTAATTTACACATTTCTTTCAACTTAAGAATACTATGAAACTTCAATATGAAGGCTCCACTATTATTATAGTCAAGTCATGGCATAGCATCCATCTATTGTTGGGCCGAGTGGAAGTATTGGAAGTAAAGCACTATTCAAGAGAGGATTCTTCTAATCAATTATATGGGGTTAGTATCACTATCAACTCAAGTCAACCCAAAGTCAAAATCTCTGGCCATAGTAGTTTAGTTGATAATAATTGTTATTATTGAACCAAGGACTTTGTGTTTGGATTATAAAGTTGAATATGGATGATGTTGGAATTTTGACCATCACCAAATTCATGAAGTCCAAAGTAATATAGTTTTGATGAAGAGAATTGTTGTAAATAATTGTCACAATTGGATAACGCTTATTAAATTAAAATGAGATTTTTTTGAAAATGAGTAAGCGATAAATTTGGCCATAATATCACACCACCTACTAAGTGAAGTGTGAACGTTAATGTTCGAATAGTTTGACGTTAATCACTGATCGAATTTACTTCCAAGAATTAATAACTAAACCGATGAATTCTCTTTAGACCAAATAAATAAATTACTTTATAATTTTTATAAATTAATTAAATAAATTAATATCTATGAAAAAATTATTACGACTTTTGAATATGATTTGAGAAATAAAATTTTTGTATATGTTAAATATGATTATGTATATTTAATTCGGATTAAATGGGCTCCCAACTCATGAGGTTTGGAAGGACTAACGTTGGTTTAGAAAATATAGGAGGTGGCGACAACAGGTGAGATTACGTTTTGAGATGTGTGGTTAAGATCATTGTTTGCTCTCTTGTCCTTTTCATATAAAAGCCAATATCAAAACTCTAATTATAAGCTAATTCATTTTTAAGCCGCCACATTCGTTTTCCTCTTCCTCATTTTAATGGCAGCAACTAACCTCTAAAATCAACCCTAAAATTCTCAAATCTGATTTAAATTTGAAAATACAAATTTGTTGTAGAAGGTCTCCAATCCCGAATTGGCAACCTGGCGGATTGTGAATTGTTCTTAAAAAAGAAATCATTGTTCAATGTGGAATCAAAACTTCATTAGGAGGTGCACTTTTATTTGTTATCACTGTTTTGATTTTAAGTTTATCATATAAAAATTGATTTACATCCTAATCCTCTATTTGTATTCAGATATTTTAATTGTTTAGATTACGTGATATTTTTATGGATATATGTGTCTGTTACAATTAGATTGGTTATATGCTTGTTACAATATTTTGTTTATTGATTTATTGTTGAATTAATTTTATGAAATAAGGTTTAATTTTGATTAATATTAATATATGTATGTATGTATGTATATGTATACAGATTAAATGTATATAGGTCTGCAAATTATTTATAATTGTATATGTGTTTATGTACCATATATATTTAACCTTAAAATTTTCTTATGATGATTTGTACATATTTTGAATCATAAAATATAAAAATATTTTGTTAAATATCTATATACTTATTTCATTATTATTTAATGATTTTGTGAATTGTTTATTATGAATAAAATAACTAATGGTTCAAAATTTCAGTTTTATATTTTCTTATATTTGCTGCACCATGTAATAAGATTATTGTAAAATTTTCAGATTTTTAAACTTAATCTATTATTTTTAAAAATTAATTTTCTTTCAGCATGCAATAAATTATTTAACTAAAAATACAATTTCAATTGAAAAAATCTATTTTATTAAGGCTTAAATATGTATCTGGAATCTTAAAAAATAGTTTCAGATTTTTTATAACTTAATTCATTTTTTTTGAATTGATTTATTTTCGAAATGCTATTAATTATTTGATTAAAATATAATTTCAATCGAGAAAATTCCAGAATTTTTTCCTAAGCCAAAATTATCTCAGATACTTCAATTTTTTTTGAATTTTCCAACTTAGTTTCCTATTTTTAAGAGTATGGACAATTATTAATTATTTAATAACAAATATTAATTTAATTGTAAAAATTCCATAAATTAATTTTAGGCCTAAAATTTGTTTCTAGATTTGCTAGAATTTTAAAATCTTTTTTTATTATCATATAATTATTTTACATTAATTTGTTATGGCAAAAACTATATTATTCTATAAGTTATATATATGGACACATATATATTAGTATTTTGTTTTGACATACTATGCAAGCACATATTTGGACAAATTACAGTACATACAAAATGATCTAATGTGTCCGTTGCAATATAAATCCCAGCATCTATACGGCACATTATATCCTTCACGAATTATGATGTTACACATGCATACACAGATATGTGTGTGTGAGTATGTATGAATATGACACATACATACATACATGCATACATACATACATACATACATACATACATACATACATACATACATACATACATACATACATACATACATACATATACTTGCACAAATAAATAAACTAAAATTAAATAAATCTCAAACTAAAATTGTACAGATGAATAGATATATGGTCATAGGAATAAATATTGTCATGAATAAATTATATAATGACATTTAGTAAATCAATCAATTCAAATTAAAGAGAGAAAATGAAATGTTTCTCTCTCCATTTAATACAACTAATGCTCTCAATTAATTATTGTTTTGGGGAAAGAAATGAAAAGTTTATTTCGCTATACATTAACACCTATAAATAAATGTTAGGTGTATTTGATACACTGTACATTTGAAATTAAATTTATTTAAACTTTCCTTTAACTATTTTAAATAGATACATGATTTTATTTTAACCATGGAAAAGTTAGAAATGAAATTTATACTTCATAGGCCCATAAAAGATCCAAATGGTAAAAAGAAAAATTAAAATTCACACATTTCATCCGCTGCAGCTGGCCCGGTTCCTTCAATGGTATCGAAATCCAATAGCCTATGCGGTCTAAATTAGTCATGTTAGGGCTAACTAATTAAACTTGCCCACTAAGTACGGTGTCTAGAAAGGTAATGTCTAGGCTTGGAATTGGGTAATCAAGTACCTTATCCTACCTGGTTACGGGCCTAGCCTAAAATGTCATTGTGTCCAAAGGTTGACCCTAATAGAAAAGGCCTAATTTGAATTGGGCCTTAGGCTAGTTTTCAAAATTGTTTTAAAAATTAAAATAAAAACATGTTTAATATAAAAGTCATAATACAACATGAGTTTTCAAAATGTTTGAAAGGATAACAATATTTCCAAAAATGTTTGAAAATATTTAAATACTAATTTCAAAATTTAAAATTTGTTAATAATATTAATAAAATGGATTGATTAAATATGTTATTTAATTAATACATATATGCATACATTATATATGTTGATATATGTTATGTTATTTTAAAATGTTTAGGGTAACATAAGTTTACATGTATGTATGTAAGATAAATTCTGAAATTAATAAAATTTAATCAAAATTGTTTAATTGAATAAATTATTTAATTAAATAAAATACACATATATAAGATATATATGTGTGAGTTATACTATAAAGATTATGGTGTGCACTATAAAGGTTACAGTAGATACGTCCAATATAAATGTTGTATTGGAATTATAATATAAAATTAATTAAAGAGTTAATTAACTAAAATTAATTAAGGAGTTAATTAGTTAAAATTAATTAAATTAGATTTAATTAATATCATATTATACATAAGACAATTGTATAAGTTAATTAAGTTGTAAAAGTTATATAATAATTTAGCTTATGTAATATGAATGTAAAACAAAGTTGGAATTTTAAAGAAACCCCACATAGACTTAAGGAATAAATACATATGTATATGTACGTATAACAAGATTTCTGATGTGTCCGACACTTGAATCATGAGAGTATTTCTAAAGAAATGTGTTATTCTATAAAGATTATGAATCTTTAATATAAAACTATCCTCTATCATTTATATATTAATAGATTACTTGCATACTTCTTAATTATTGAGCTTTCCTCAAGCTATGTGCATTATACCTAGGCCGTTGCGAAATGATAGGTTCGAGTAAATAGTCCCACTTTACTTGTTGAGCTTACCTCAAGATAAAGGCGAGATTAGGACAAGGTGCCAAAGGTTAGGAGTTATATAAGATACAACCGATAAAGAGTTATCTATCATATGGGGGCCTATGGTTTGTTGAGCTTTCTTCAAGGTCAGAATCCCAAGGCATATGAACTTGAAGACTTCTATGTTTCGCTTAGGTTTTGGTGGAACATAAAATACTACTGGGAGCTTTATTAGAAAAATGAAGTGCTAACATTTAACATTTCTAATATTGTAAGAATATATTCTAAATAATGTTATAATTATCTACAATGATATATTTGTGCTTTCAATATGATTGATAAAATATTTATTAATTAACATATACAAATGGACTAAATTGAAAGTTGACAAATAGAAATATAATACCCACTACTAAATGCCTATTGCATGTTAATGATTTCCATACCCGTGAAAGTGCCTAATTTTTACAACTATTTAATACATTCATAAAATAACCACTTACGTGTTAATTTGGTCTAGACCGTGTATTGTAATTTATGAGTTTCGAACTCTAAAAGGAATATAAGACTATGGATGGATATTTGATCCATATACTATCACACATGTATGATATATGTTGAGCGGTCACTGTTCGTAATGTACGATACTTCAATGAATATAGTTCATTCGAAAGAAGCCAATAAACTGTACAATGAGATTGAATATTCAATTTGATTGATTACATAAAAGATCATATTGTGTTAATTGTAGCATAAGACCAAAACTACAATATAGATCATGTAACACCCCCTATCTTGAGGCTCGAAGCTAAGTGCTATAGATGGTGCAGTCATATATAATATTAACTTCTGGTGACAAAATAAGGTAATGTTAACCGTATCCAAAATATTAGAAGCACTTGAATATGAAACAAAATCACAGATTCCAAAAACAGCAACATTACCGGTTACATTTCGAAAACATGTTTCATATTCCAATATATAATCTCAAATGCTTCCCAGGTTTTTATCAAATATAATTATTACAAAGTACACCAAGAGAAACATATGAACATGCCCCTTGGATGATCATAATAATAAACAGATAAAAACTGTCTTAATGTGTAATAGCGGAAATAAAACAAAATAACTCCTAAATATATCTATCCATGCCTCCTACACGTCTTCGGTAGCTTTATTTTTCCATCTACTAAAGCATGTAAACCTCAACTCTCAACCTACTCAAATCAGTTTTGAGCACCCGAGAGTTTAAGAGGAAAAACATAAACTTCGAGTCAGACATAAAGCCTGAAGTGAATAATACTACACATCTCGATTATCTGATATTAAGTAAGACCACGCCGCGTAATGGAATGGATTTCCCCTCATTAATATCCTTTTAAAAGCATATCTTTGGCAAATCAAAATCCTGCAATCAGCTAATTAAAAGAATAATAGCAATATGATATTGCGTGCATACAAACTAGTTAATCAACGAACTATCTGTACGAACACTATAGTTTTGTTTGGCAAACTACTAATCTTTTATTGACTCAGACCTACTAGAAAAAATAAAAAAATAACCTAACTTCTTTAGGATACTCTTCTGCATAGTTTGTCCCTAACTTACTTCTCCCAGGGTCAACTGATCCTAATGGCTTTACGGGCTCATCAATAACCTATCTTTACTTCATATATTTCTTTATGTATGTAACATTATTTTAGTCTAACCTGTGACAAAGCCCTACACACTGGAATTATGGACCTATATTAACTAGGGGCTACTAGCTAAAGTATAAGGTGCGGCCCCATACCAGTCCCATCTGGTATTCTAATATCTAAGTCATTTACTTAGAGTCAACTGCCCCATTAAATTTTTCCTTGAAGACATTTCTTTCAAACTGATTTAACACTTTAAATCATACTTAAAAAGGAAAATATAAATTATGCTTTACTTAAATCACTTTGCCATGTTATATATACTTTATACATACAATGTTGAAGAAAACATTCGAAACCCTTATTTAAAGGCTTTAAACAACCCCTTTCGAAACCATTGAAAGTACCTATTTCGATACAAGTAAACTACTTCACGTTATAACCTTAGGCCGAAAGGCCAAAACATACCTATTCAAACCACTCACAGTAGACCTTTTGAAAAAATTAAAAATATCCTTTCGAAAGCTTTGTAAAACCTTAGACATCCTCTTTTCAAAATACTATAAACATGCATTTCAAAAATATTGGAAACCACCATTTAAACTCTAAGATAAACCCTTCGAAAACAATGGGAAACTACCCCTTTAAAACCTTTATAATATACCTTTCGAAAGCATTAAGTCTTTACATAAATTAAAATTTCAAAAGCATTGAGTTCAAATAAAAATATGTGGAACAACCTTTCGGTACCATTTAAAACCATTCATTTCGAAGCCTTTATGTTTATTTCAAAATATTAAAAGGGTCTTAAAAGAACTAAGTCGAAAGCAACTCTTTCGAAAGTAATTTTTAAAGTAAAAGAAGTGGATAGTGTCGAAACCAATCCCTTTGCAAGCATAAGAGAAGGGCTTAGGATTTAAAATGAAAGCACCCTTTCGAAAGCATCGCTTCAAAAGGAAGAATGTGGCAGCAAGGGGTTTTGACACCTTCGAAAGCATTTTCTTAACACAAAGGCGCAACCTCGTTCAAAACCATTTGACCAAATCAAAAGCTATCTCATTCAAAAGCATTATTCTATAGAGCAAAGCAAGCACATTTCCTTTTAAATGTAAAACAAGATTTCGACCCCTTCGAAAGCCCAGTTTCAACTCTATACCTTTCACCTATCTCCAATCCACTATGTACCAAGGCTTTTGATAACATGTGTATTGGTGTCTACTAAGGTGGACGCGGAAGTATATAAACAAAGGTACTGTCGAAAGTGGCTAAATAGCATAGCCTTAGAAAATCTGATTTATGACTTTAGAAAGTAATTTATTTTCAACTAACCTGCTTTGTTTGTCAACATATGATTGGTTGCAAATTTCTTTTCCAAAATCTTCTCTAAAAGTGCTGCTGAATTTCAGAAGTAAATAATTTAAAACATTTGCAAATCGTCCCTTCTTCTTTTATAAATATATAAAACATTTAAGTCACATACCTTAAATAATTTTATATACTTAATAAAACACATGGGAAAAATCTACAAAAATTCCCAAAAATCACTTTTAATATGTTTTCTAACATATATAAATTTCTGACCCAAAGATAACATATAATAGACGTAATTAATTTTAAACCCAATTAACTATTTTCTTCACTAGAAAATTCATAATAAATCCATTTTAATTCAGAAAATTATAAAACTTGAAAATGTTCTCTAAATTATCATTTCCAACCTAATATTAAAATCGCAAGGCAATTGGATATAATTTGATAGGTTTTTCAAATCAAAACTTGTCATAAAAACAAATATGAATAAGCATAATTCATCAACAAGCACACACACATATATATATAACATTCAAAACATGGAAATATATTTTGCAAAAATATTCAAATCTGATCTATAAACCAAAGACATAAAAAATATGAGATGTAACATATTATTCACCTTTATCTTGTGATTAAAGAGTTGAGATTTTATCTTGGGTTAAGTTGATTAAGTTTCCTTCTTTTGATTCCAGCTATTCTTCCCCTTGTTATCTTCTAATGGTGGTCGGCCTCTTGATTTAGCTTTAGTTTTGCTTATGAACGTGAAAATGAAAGTGCATGAGGGTTTAGGGTATTAGAATGCAACTTATTCTTATCTTTCCCCTATCCTAGTACCCTTTCTTATTTCATTTTAAATTCCCTTTGTTCATTTGCTATTAGGCACAACTACCCTCTATTAACACAAATCTCAATCCCTTAACCATTTACATTATTTCATTTAATTTAACTAATTAAATATCCTAAATAATGTTAATCAAAATTAGGGTCGTTACCGACTCGCCTCCTTAGAATTTCTTCCCTAAAATTATGATCAAGTACTCATCAAATCAATCACAAAAGTAAAACATACCATGAAATAAACCAGGATAAGCGTCTCTAGCCCTTCTCTTTGTTTTCTAAGTACTATTTCTCTCATCGTCACTCTATTGGACTTTAACTAATCTGAATATCTTGTTCCTTAGCATCTTCTCATCTCTTGCGACTATACGAACTAGCTTCCTAGCTATAATCGAATTCGGTTCCACTACAAAGTTATTTAACACAATCGGTGCTATAGTAGTCTTTGGATCTCGAATACACTTCCTTGGATGAGAAATATGAAAAACATCATGGACCCCTGCTAAATTGTTCGGTAGCTCTACTCTATATGCGATTTTCCTCATCCTTTCTACAATAAAAAATGGTCGAACGAATCTCGGAGCAAATTTCGATGATTTCCTGAATGAAATTACACCTTTCATTAATGATACCATGATGAAAACAGGATCTTCAACTAAGAACTTTATGTCTTTTCGTCTTCTATCATAAAAGCTCTTTTGCCTAGATTGAGCTTCTTTTATTCTAGCTCGAATTAAATCAATCTTCTCTATAGCTTCCCTAACCAAATCCGGACCAAGAACTAACCTATCCCCAGTTTCTAACCAACAAATAGGAGATTTGCATGGCCTTCTGTACAAAGCTTCAAACAGCGTTATCCCTATACTAGTTTAATAACTGTTTTTATATGAAAACCCGACTAAGTGTAGATGGTCTTCCCATGATCCCCCAAAATCTAGCACGCAAGCTGTTAACAAATATTCTAAGACTTTTCTTAACTCTTTCCGTTTACCCATTTGTCTACGGAGGGTAAGCTGTATTCATCTTGAGCTTGGTACCCAAATCTCATGTAGACTCTTCCAGAACTCACTAGTGAATAGGGAATCTCTATCGCTCACTATACTATTAGGAATTCCATGCAGTTTAACAACATTCTTCATAAATAACTTAGCTAACGCAGGTATCGTTCTATTTGACTTAACAGGAATGAAATGGGCAATCTTGGTCAACCTGTCCACCATGACCCATATACTTTCATTTCCTCTATTAGATCTTGGCAACCCATCTATAAAAAACCCATTGAGATAAAATCCCATTTCCATACTGGAATATCCAAAGGTTGAAGTAACCCATTTGGTTTCTAATATTTAGCTTTTACCTGTTGATAGTTCAAACAATGCTTCACCCATAAGCCTACATCCCTCTTCATACCTTCTTGGAAGAAACTCCTCATTATGTCCTGATACATCTTAGTTCCTCCCGTATGAATAGTGAACTTCGAATGATGACACTTCTCAAGAACTTTCTTCCTAATGCTTCTTACATTCGAAACACATAACCATCCTTTCTTTCTTAATCGCCCATTCTGGTTAACACTAAAATCTTTCAAGTCATTGCTCTCTATTCCATCCCTTAACTTTTTTATCCACTCAAGTAATAATGGGCCATCCTTCTGTTTAGAAGCAATCTTTTCAACCATAGTCGATCGAACTTTTGAACATGAAAACATAATTGTTTCCTTACTAGATCTAGCTTCAAACCTCCACTGTATTCTACATGTTGTCAACGCTTCCAAATATTTCCACTCAATTATCATTGCCAATGCTGCACTCTTATGTTTTTCGCTAAGTACATCTGCCACCTTGTCGCCTTTTCCTAGTGTATATTCAATTCCAAAGTAATAAGCGGCTATAAACTCCAACCACCTCTATTGTCTCATATCCAACTCCTTCTGAGAGAGTAAATACTTTAACGACTTTTGGTCCGTATATAGCTCAAATCTCTCTCCCAAATGGTAATGTCTCCACACCTTCAACACAAAAATTACTGCAGCTAATTCCAAATCATACGTTGGATATCTAACCTCATGCGATCTAAGCCGTCGAGATGCATATGCAATCACTTTACCTCTTTGCATTAATACAGCTCCTAACCCTATTCCACATGCATCTATATACACTACTAAATCCCGATTCCCTTATGGAACAACTAATACAGGTGCATTAGTCGATAAGTGTTTCAATTCTGGAATGTTTCTTCACACTTATCTGTCCAAACGAACTTCACATCCTTCCGTGTTAGCTTGGTCACCGGTGTCGCTATCCGCGAAAAATATTTTATGAATCTCCTATAATGACCAGCTAACCCAAGGAAACTCTTTATCTCAATCACTGTCTTGGATTTCTTCCAATTGTTCACCGCTTTGATCTTAGTCGGATCTGTAGAAAACCCTTTCTCTAAGACTATATGACCAAGAAACTTCACTTCTTTCTTCTAGAAATGACACTTCAAAAAAAATTCTTTCAGCTTATGCTGCCTTGGTGGCTCAAGCATCACTCTAAGATGAACTTTATGCTCTCATTTGTCCCCAGAGTATATCAAAATATCATCTATGAATACCAACACGAACCTATCCAAGTGCTTTTGGAAAACCCGGTCCATCATATCTACAAAGAATATTGGCACATTAGTTAGTCTGAATGACATCACTAACCATTCGTACAATCCATATTTGGTTAAGCGCCGTTAAGGGAATACTATCCTCTGCCACTCTAAGATGATGGAACCCTGTTGCTAAATCCAACTGAGAAAATATTCTTAACTCCACTCAAGTGATCGAATAAATCATCAATTCTAGCTAACGGATATTGATTCTTTATCGCCTTCTCATTCAACTTACGATAATCAATACATAACCTTAACGATCCGTCCGGCTTCTTGGCAAATGCTACGGCTGCTCCCCAAGGTGAACTGCTTGGTCTGATAAAATTGTTGCCTTTCAAATCCACCATCTGTACCTTTAACTCCCTCATTCTGCTTAGCGGTCTACTCGCTGATTCTGCTCCTGGTACCAAACCTATCAGAAACTCAATAGCTCGTTTCGGTGGCAGTCCTACTACAGTTTCAAAGACATCTGTGATTTCTCTAACTACGAAAACTTGATTCAACTAATATTCTAACTCCACAACACCCAACAAAGCATTAACCCCAAAACTAGGGCCTTCTACTGAGTATATGATCTGATCACTACGGTTAGGGTGTCTAAGCGATATTTTCCTATCTTGGAAAAATATCCTAGCGTTGTATTTACTTAACCAATCCATATCCGAATTAACTTTGAACCCTACGAAATCAAACATATGAAAACTGCAAACAAATGCACGATCTACAATTCAAATTCTAAGGGTCACATAGCATCCCAAGAGTCGCATAACCTCCTATCAGATTTGCAACCCTTCAGGAAGTAACTAGGTACGAGGGTTTTAGGTTATCTACCAAACAATGAGATATAAAAGAATGTGATGCACCAGTATCAAACAAAACTCTAACTGACATACTATGAATCATATGCATACCTCCCAACACATCTTTTCCTTTTTCCTCTGTTGTTCGCCTCAAAGTAGCTGGCTCCAATGCAAACACTTTGCCCTTCCCATCCCTGGTTCGGTCCTTGCGCTGGTTCTTATAGTGTCCAATTTGATCGCAGTTGAAGCATCTAATATTCTTCTTTCCAATCACCTTGTTTCCATCTCTTGAGCGACATTCATTTGCGATATGCTCTTTCTGATCACATTTATAGCAGACAACCTCCGCCTTTCCCTTCTTGGCAGCTCCACCATTCTGAGCTCCTTTCTTGTGGAAAAACTTTTTCTTCTGACTCTGCCCTACTTGAACTTCCTTTGCCTTATTTCTTTCAAGATAACCAAGCATTTATTCATGTCTCAAGGCCATTTCAACAACAACATCACATGGATCCCTATTGTGCGGTAATGTGGCCTTTGCAAGCTCAAGCTTCAACACTCGAATGAACTTTTCATTCCTCTTAATCATAGTATCAATGGTAGCATAGACATATCTCACTAGCTCCTCAAACTTTGCCGCATACTCATGCATAGTTATGTCTCCTTGCTCCAACACAACAAACTTCCTAAGCTAAGCAGACTTCGCAATATCCGACATATACCTCTCCTTATATCTCCTTTTGTACTCAGCCCCTGTCATAGTCTCCTCATTAACTTCGATCATAACATTGTTCCACCAATACAATGCTGCTCCTTGTAACTATCTAGAAGCAAGCCTCCTTTTCTTCTCATCATTGAGCCTTAAATTAGAGAAAATCCTCTCGCAATGATGTAACCAGTTTTCTACTTCAATTGCATCTTCAATGCCAATAAACGGCTTTCCTCCCAAACGGGCATAATCTCTAATCAAAACAGCATAATTGTTGACCACTAATGCTCCATGATTTCCTCCTCCGGCATTTCTACCAACTACTCTAGCAGCAACTCCCGCTTGCATCATGTTTACAAAGAACTGATACATTGCTCCCATGTCAACTTGTGGGACTCTAGCATCCATATTTGTAGCTTGTGCCTAACCTTGGTTCCTTTTGGTATTTGGCCCAGCATTTCCATTAGTAGTGGTGCTTCCCCCATAAAGGTTAACTCTTCCTCTTCTAGGTTGCATACCTACATTCGAACCTTGTAAGATACAAATGAATAGTCTAAGAAAGATAGGAGAATAGAAAAATAGCGTATACTTATATATAGCAAATACAAGTGCGCTGCTATAGCGTTATCCCATACCCTGATCTTTTCTCTAATTCCTTAGGATTATGTTTCCAAATCATTTTAAGTTTAAATTTTTCATAAAACTATGATGTGATATCAATTTGTATCATCCCCTATATTGAGGCCCGAAGCTAAGCGCTACAGATGCAACAGCCATCTATAGTATTAACTTTCAGTGATAAAATACGGTAATGTTAATGGTGTCCATAATATCAAAAACAATTGAATATGAAACAAAATCAGAGATTTTAAAAATAGCAACACCACTGATTACATTTTAAAAACATGTTTTGTATTCCAATACATAATCTTAAATGCTTCTCAGGCTTTAATCAAATATAATTATTACAAAATATGCTAAGAGCGACATATGAAGATGTCCCATTGGATGATCAGGGTACTAAATGGACAAAAACGGTCTTAAAACATCACAGAGAAAAGAAAACAAAATAAATCCTAAATATAGCTATCCATGCCTCCTGCATTCTTTGGAAGCTTTATTCGTTCACCTGCTAAAACTAACCTCAACTCTCAACCTACTAAAATCAATTTTGAGCACCTGAGAGTTTGTGGGGAAAACATAAAATTCGAGTCAGACACAAAGCCTGGAATGAATAATACTATACATCTCGGTTATCTGATATTAAGTGAGACAACGCTGCTTAGCGGAATGGGTTTCCCCTCACTAATATCGTTTTAAAAACATATCTTTTGCAAATCAAAATACTACAACCAAACTGGTTAAAACAGTAATAGCAATATCATGCACGCATGCTAATCAGGTAATCAATGGAGTATCGGTCCGAATATTATAGTTTTGTTTGGCTAACTACAAACCGTTAGCTGACTCGGGCCTACCAGAAAAAATAAAAAATAACCTAACTTTTGTTAGATACTCTTTTGGACGGTCTGTCCCTAACTAAATTCCCTCAGGGTCAACTGATCCTAATAGTTTTGCGGGCTCACCAATGACCTATCTTTACTTTGTATATTCCTTTCTGTATGTAACATCATTTTAGTCTTACCTGTGACAAAGCCCTACACAACAGAATTTTGGACATATATTAGCTAAGGGCTACTAGCTAAAGTATAGGGCACAACCCCATACCATCCCATATGGTATTCTAATATCTGAGTCATATACTAGGGTAACCTACCCCATCAAATTTTCCTTGAAAACATTTCTATCATATTGATTTAACCCTTTAAATCATACTTAAACAAGGAAAATATCCTATACACTTTACTCAAATCATATTGCCATGTTATATATTCTTTACACAAAACGATGTTGATGAAAACATGCGAAACCCTTTTTAAAAGCTTTAAACAACCCTTTCGAAACCGTCGAAAGTACCCCTTTCGAAACCATTGAAAGTACCCATTTCGATACAAGTAAACTACTTTACTATATAACCTTAGGCTGAAAGGCCAAAACATACCTTTCGAAACTGTTTACAATAGACCTTTCAAAAATATTGAAAATATCCTTTCGAAAGCTTTATAAAACCTTAGGCATCCACTTTTCAAAACACTATAAACATGTCTTACGAAAATATTGGAAACCCTTCATTTAAACTCTACAGTAAGCCCTTTGAAAACAATGGGGAACTACCCGTTCGAAACCTTTACAATATACCTTTCGAAAGCATTAAGTCCTTTACATAAATCAGACCTTTCGAAAGCATTAGGTTTAAATAACAACATGAGGAATAGCCTTTCGAAACCATTTAAAACCATTCCTTTTGAAACCTTTGGGTTTAACTTTCAAATTATCAAAAGGGTCTTTAAAGATCTAAGTCGAAAGCAACTCTTTCGAAAGCAATTTCTAAAGTAATTAAAAGAAGTAGATGGTGTCGAAACCAATCCCCTTGAAAGCATTGGAGAAGCGGCTCAGAATTTAAAACGAAAGCACCCTTTCGAAAGCATTGCTTCAAAAGCAATTTCTAAAGTAATTAAAAGAAGTGGATGGTGTTGAAACCAATCCCTTCGCAAGCATTGGAGAAGCGGCTCAGGATTTAAAACGAAAGCACCCTTTCGAAAGCATTGCTTCAAAAGCTATCTCATTCAAAACCATTTTTTAAAACCATTTGATCAAGTAAAAAGCTATCTCATTCGAAAGCGTTCTTTTTGAAAGCAAAGCAAGCGCATTTCCTTTTAAAAGCAAAACAAGGTTTTGACTCCTTCGAAAGCCGTGTTTCAACTCTATATCTTTCGCCTATCTCCAATCCACTACGTACCAAGTCTTTAGATACCATGTGTATTGGTTTCGACTAAGGTGGAGGTGGAAGTATATAGTCGAATGGTACTACCGAAAATGGCGAAGCATCATAGCCTTAGAAAATATGATTTTTGACTTTAAAAAGCATTTTCTTTTCAACTAACCTGCTTTGTTTATCAACATATGATTGGTTGCAAATTTCTTTTCCAAAATTTTTTCTAAAAGTTCCGTCGAATTTCAGAAGTAAATAATTTTAAAACTTTTGCAAATTGCCCCTTCTCCTTTTATAAACATATAAAACATTTAGTCCCATAGCTTAAATAATTTTATATACCTATTAAAATAATTAGGAAAAATCTACAAAATTCCTATAAATCACTTTTAATATGTTTCCTAACATATAAATTTATGACCCAAAGCTAACATATAATAGCCATAATTAATTTTAAACCAAATTAACTATTTTCATCACTAGAAAATTCTTAATATATCAACTTTAATTCAGAAAATTATGAAACTTAAACCCATCTCTAAAATATCATTTTTGACCTTATATTAAAATCGCAAGGCATTTGGATGTCATTTGATAGGCTTTTCAAATCAAAACATGTCATAAAAACAAGTATGAATAAGCATAATTCATCAACAAGTATATATATCTATTTGACATTCAAAACATTGAAATATATTTTGCAAAAACATACGGATCTGATCTAGGAACCAAAAGCATCAAAAATATGAGATGTAACATATTATTCACCTTTAGCTTGTGATTAAGGAGTTGAGATTTGACCTTGGATTAAGTTGATTAAGCTTCCTTCTTTTGATTTTAGTTTTTCTTCCCCTTATTATCTTCTAATAGTGGCCGACCTCTTGGTCCTGTTTTACTTTTGCTAATGAACGTGAAAATGAAAGAGCATGAGGGTTTAGGGTATTAGAATATAACTTATTCCTATCTTACCCCTATCCTATTACCCTTTCTTATTTAATTTTAAATTCTCTTAGTTCTTTTGTTATTAGGCATGACTACCCTCTATTATCTAAATCTCAATTCCTTAACCGTTTACATTTTTTCATTTAATTTAACTAACTAAATGTCCTAAATGATGTTAATCAAAATTAGGGTCGCTAGAGATCTAAGAATTCGATCGCTGAAATGTCAGTTTAATTTGTGTATGCAAATAGAAATATATTTGACATCCTTGAATGTTAAGGATAATCAAATCCACTTTCGTAAAGAGTCTGTTATGATATTGTAGTATGGGATTTCTTTTGAATGGTTTGGCCATTTAGAAAAGAAAATGAATGTATAAGAGTAAATGTGATTTAAGGTATAGTTGGGATGGAGAGAGTGAATAATCAATTCTTCTTCGTTAAGAAACAATGGAAACGAGAATTGTAATAATATTGATTAATACTTAACATTGGAATGAGAAACATGATTTCTATTCCAAAATATATTTTCATATAGAAAATTGTTTTCTACGAGACTTGTTTCTTCGAGTTCAAGGTATTTGATCAAAGAACTCTCCACGGTAAACTAATTGCAACATATGAAAAAAATAAATCTATATTAAGTGAATGATGGATCTTGAATTCAGTACGCTATTATAGTAATGGCGAAAATAGCGGGAGCATGTCATATAGCACTTTACATCAAATTATGGAAAAAAATCGTAAAACATACTAAACATTATTTACGAAATAATGACTATTTTTGGTTATCGACTGAAAAAATAGACATAGCTATATTTCTACGAATATTATGAATATTCATTATGAAATAAAACTATAATGTGGTATTTTATTCATAACAAAATTGTATCTAATATTATTTACAGTTATTCCAGAATTATAAACTAAGCCGCAGTTTTGAAAAATAATTCCATTATATGAATTTGAATTATACGATACTTGTTAATTATATCTCAAACAATAAAGCGCTACCCATTTAATGAAAGCATCATAAGAGTTATTGAACTCTTTGGATTGATACATGGACGTATGCAATTGTAGTTCTATAAATACCAAAATGTTTCACATACTTCATCATATTCACTGATGAGTCATCATCGACATGGACATGTGTATTTGATACATATGTAGTATGTCTATGGTAAACTCATTGATTATAAAACAGAAGTAAAAATAACATGCAATAGAAATGATTCGATTTGATCGAATGAGTGTGTTTATTGGAAATGTTTCAAATGTACATAAAGTGAATAAAGATTCAATTTCAAAATAACTCCTTCATGTGATACATAATTACGCATCGATTTGGAGTAATCAAAATTTGTTGGATAGTATACGATTAATAGTGAGTGAAATTGAGTTACTTTCTTTCTACAAAGTAATGTACTTAAGAGTAGTACAAAAGTCTAATATTATATCATCTGAATAATAGTTTACAAAATCTTACAAGATAAGGGATTATTAGAAACTCCACCTTATCCTAGGCCAAGGAGTTGGTAGGTTATGCGAGCCGAAAGATTGCATGTATTAATTGTCTATGAAAGATCTTGTATGAATTTCCCTAAAAAGATTTTGTAAAGGACTGTCACTGAATGACATATTTGTGTTTTGAACATAATTTTTGTAAACTAAAACCAAATCAGTTTTATAAATAAAGAAATTCGTAAAGCGTTTATGAATACCTATTCTATTTACACCGAGAAACAATTATTATTTTAATGAATACCAACTTCATTATGAAGGAATTTCTTTGAGCAATTATTGGTTGTTAAATGGAACTGGATACAATCTACAGATAGAACCAATTATATGAGATAAAATGAAATTAACTAACATATATGAACGCGTAGCATTATAATGTCTAATACGTATTCTCGTACTTCAAAGAGAAACTATGAGTTCTTATTAATATTGAAACTATATAATCCTCCGTTGTTTAATTAAACCATTAAGAATGTTGACTCTATATGGTATGATGCACATATCCAAAAGAATTCCAAGTATGGTATCAAAATATGATTTTGGTGGTCGTGACCGAAGGAATGTGATCCATCAGTCGAGATTGTGTCTTTACGAGGAATACTAGTGCGGTTGGAATTAAATGAGCAATATAGATAAGAATAATATCGCAAATTTCAATTATTGAAAGTAGCATAATAGATTCGGCATTTAGCATGCTCAAGTTAGTTCAGATTTACTCACAAAATTATCACTTGACAAGACTTAGTGTTTTGGTACACATGTATTGAAATAGAATATTCTAAATAACGATTTAGAGTAAGCTGTTTACACATATTAACCACTAGAACCCAGTGAGAGCGGTATTGAGTTTGTGAATCTTGGATATGATCCCAAAAATGATACATAAGTATCATTTTATAAGCATCAAGATTGAATAAGTATTTTGATAGAAATAATATTGTTTGATTTTCAATCAAAGTGCATAGGAAGCCTGTGTTCATAAGATAGAACGTTAAATGGTTCATTGATATTTCTAAACCGTAAGTAAACAACACATTGTTGATTTTAATGGTGCACTTGTGTTGAAATCAACCTTAGTTGTTTTAATACTCAACTTTGGATTGTAAATAATGTCTTCTGTAGTGAGTATAAAAGATATTGGGAATGTCCCAAATCGATATATAAATACACCTTATTAAATTGTTTAATGCGGAACATGTGAGTTCCTTGTGCATTTACAATAGGAATTATCATATATGTTATATTGGTTACCATATTGTGATTTGTTTACGTATTTGATGCATGAAGCAAATATCAAATCCAAATTGATATTACTTAAGGGTTGTTTGAAGTGTTCTTGTGTATTTATGAAATATTAGGGAATTTTTTTACAAAAAAAAAAGTCCATATGCAAGAGTGTTCGGACTCAAACGTTATAGTGATGTTAATTATAATATGTCAATAATAATTCAACCTAAGAATCTTTAAGTTGGAAGTGTTCCAAATGAAAGATCGTGGTTAGTTCAATGAAAAAGGCTAAGTACATCGTCCTGAATAGCGTTGCAATAAAAACAATATATATAAATATATAAATGCATAAATTTATAACTTAACTGATTCTAAATGTTGAGAATCTCATAACATTGTCATATGATAATAATGTCATGAAATAGTTCGTAACATAACTTAGAGCTTACAAACGTCGAGAGGCATACTCCAAAGTGTTCCACATGATAAAAACAGTTAATCACTGTCGGAGAGAGTTGATTGACAAAGTGGATAGTTGAAACAAAATATCTACCCCAACTGGTATTGAGAAAACCAATTAGAGATGTTGGAATAAGATTCCATTAATGACCCCAAGTGCAAGTGGAAGATTGATAGAGTTAGGGGTATGTCCTAGGAGGCAATTATGTAATTTGTTGTTCAAAATAAAGACGTTTTCTTTCTATTACATACTTGATACAATGTGGTAATTTTAATTAATTTGATTAAAAATATATTTAATAGAAAATTCATAAATGTTATGTTTGGTTATAGTAATTGTAAAGTGTTGTAACCGTGAGTAATATATCACAACGAAACAAATAGTCATTTTAAATATTCCTAGTCAAGATGCGTCAAGACTGGATGTCGATGTATCCTTTCAGACTAGATTACGTAACACTCTCCAAATGTTGGTCAGTTATTACTCATGAATGTTGGAGACACCTAGGGGTTACTTAATTATTGGATAACCATGGAACGACTCATTTAGTTGTTTTCTTTTTGTTAATATAATCAAGGTCAAACAGAAAATATTGATGTGACTAATTTACATCGTCCTTTCAACTTGAGGATACTATGAATCTTCAATATAAAAGCTCCGCTTTGATTATAGTCAAATTATGACATAGCGTCCATCGAGTGACTATAGCTGGGTCAAGTGGAAGTATTGGAAGTGAAGCACTATTCAAGAGAGGATTCGTCTCCTCAATTATATGGGGTTAGTATCACGGTCAGCTAAAATCAACCTAAACTCAAAATCTCTAGCTAGAGTAGTTCGGTTGATAATAGTTGTTATAATTGAACAAGGACTTTATGTTTGGATTATAGAGTTGAATGGGGTTGATGTTGAAATTTCGACCATTACCAAATTCATCAAGTCCAAAGTGATATAGTTTTGACGAAGATAATTGGTGTAAATAATTTCACAACCGGGTAACGCTTATTAAATTAAAATAAGATTTTTCTGAAAATGAGTAACTGATTAATTTGGCCATAATATCACACTACCTGCTAAGTGAAGTGTGAACATTAACGTTCAAATAGTTCGATGTTAATCACTGACGGGATTTACACCCAAGAGTCATACAGCCGAAACAATGAATTCCCTTTGGACCAATAATTACCTAGTTTATAATTGTTACAAATTAATTAAATAGATTAATACTTATGAAGTATGTGACGACCCGACTTTCTCACCCAAAGAAAATCGTATCATCTGAAGAAAGAAAGAGATAGAAAAGAGAAAAGAAAGAAGAAAAAGAAGAAACAACATCAGAATCTCAACAGCGGAACGAATAAATTATATTAATAACATAAATATTACATAGTTTACAATCATTATCAGAGTTACACAGAGGACACATCTCATAATAGACAGTTATAAACACCTGTCTAGTTATACAACTCAATGCAATACAAGAGAACTACTCAGAGAAACCAACACAGCGGAAAACTATTTATCTACACGCAGAAGCCTCCTGCTCCAATGCTCCTCCATAATTCGTCAAAGCTAACCTGAATCCCTTGGCTACTCGTAAAAATTTGAGTACCCAAGAGTTTAAGAAAAACAGAATAAACTCCGGGTCAGACATGGGTCTGGTGTGAGTAAACGGTTAAAGTTGCTTAACTTTTAAAAACCTTTTGAAAGAAAGGTATCACGTAAGACTTCCCACACATAAACATGGAAAAGTTTTTACCTTACGCTAACCAAAACATTTGATAGGAAATCCAGTGATATTATAATAGGGTCTAGGGTTTTCAAAATAAAATACAGAAATAGTTGGAATGCTTACATCTCACGTTCCAACATAGTTGGGCACAATCAAAACCGTACTGGCACTTATTGGAGTTTGGATTCCATACAATGGCAGGGCTACTGGGGTACCGCCCGTCACAGTACGGGGCCTAGATCACCGTACCGAGGATCACTCCCGATCCCCTACAACACAAGGCCGGATCCATCCCTTACTGGATAGTTCCGAACAAGACAACCCCGCGGTTGTGGCCAACAACCGCCCACACAGCCGAAATAATAAGGGACTTCTAGACAGGGGAAAATCTTGCTCTCAAGTGGGGGCTACCCACGAAGCCTTGTTGCACCTCCCCTGTTTTAGCCATTCCTGGTTGATGGGGCTTGAGGCTACGATTACCTTTAGAGAACACATCTCTTAGAATGCTCATCGTCCACCTGACGATGTTCTGAAAGCATTCAATCCATACAAGTTCGTTCCGAGTTCGAACGAAACCGAAGGCATTATCTCGTTACACTCATTTTGGAATCACCCTCAGAGTTAACGACGATAACCCTTGCACTCTGAATCTTCATCTTCACTTGATTCACGACCTATCGTTAATTTGGATCGATGTGGTTTTCGGATATCCAAATATGGAAACCCGATCCCGGTCTCATCGAAATCCAAAACGCCATCTTTTAGGTCCAAGTTGTTTTAAAGTTTAAAACAATTCAATTCTATTATCTATATACACACAGATAGATAATTCACAATATCGCAATAGAAAATCTACATTATCATCACCATAGATAATTCATGTTATCATCACAAATAGATAACTTATACTATCATCTCAATTCAACTAAAGCATCCATATCATATATCTCACATATCTCATCAGAGATATCAAACAAGCAAGCCACTCAATATAAATCAGCCATCCATAAACAATGATCTATTACACCATCTATAATTAATTTAAAATGAATTAAATTAATTACTTCATCTCTAATTAATTTAAAATAAATTAAATTAATTACCTTATCACCATAAATCTTGCTTACTTATCCATTAATTAAACTAATTAATTAATCATCATCTTAATTAATCATCCTTGATTAATTACCCCTTAATTACATTAAGTAATTACCTTAATTAATTTATTAATTAATTATAATTAATTACTTTAATCCTTAATTAATTATAATTAATTGATCATGCTTAAATTAATTAAATCAATTTTAAACATTAATAAATTACTCTTAATTACTTCTATAAATCCTTTGATTTATTTTACCAAATAATAAATCCTTAATTACTTTACCAAGTAATTATCCTTTTAAATTATTTCCCATTAAGTAATTTTTCTTATCTCAATTAACTCCATTAATTTATTCATCAATTACTTACCTTAAGCAATTACTCTTATCAAATCTTATTAAGTAAGCGTACCTAATCAATTACCAAATGATTTCCTTTAATTAATCAATCCATTTGATTAATCCAAATTAATCACACTTATTTGATTAATTATAATTGAGTAATTCATTCCTTAACCATCCCTTTCTAAATAAAGTAATTAATCTTTAATTATAGATTAATTAATACTTAATTATTAATTAATAACCTTAATTATCAATAAAAATTAATTAATCCCTAATAATAGTTAAATAATCCTTAATTAATTATAAATTAATTATTTCTTAATTATCAATTAAGAAAACTTAATTATTAATTAATAAATCTTAATTATTAATTAATAAACTTAATTACAAATTAAATACCTTTTTAAATAAATTAATCTCTAATTACTAACTAATCAACCTTAATTACTTAATTAATTAATCTTTAATCATTAATTAATTATCTCTAATTATCTGGTTAATTAGACTTAATTATAAATTAATTAACTTCCAAATAATTAACTTATAACCCTTAATTATTGATTTAAAATTAATTAAATCAATTAATAATTCTTAATTAATTCCTTAAATAAATTTTTGAATCATTATTATTCAAATTAATTAATCAAACCTAATTTCCTAAATTAATTTAATAAATTTCAAGATAAATAAACCTCTTAATCTTAAGATAAAAATTATTTTATAAATACCTTAAATTCCATTTATATTTTCAAACCATTATAACTTTTATAATTAACTCTACTTAATCAAATCAATAATTAAGTTTTAAAATAATCATTAACTTGATAGTTTAATGTTATCAATGCATAATAACCTTAAATTTTTATCACAAAATGATTTAAGCTAAATTAAATTTAGATTTTAAAACTTATCTTTTTAAAGTTCCATTTTCACTTAAGTTTTTTTTAAAATAACTTTAATTTTATTTAACCAAATTTAACTATACAAATTTTTAAACTTCTTGATAAAATGTTAAAGAAACACCTATTTTTATAAAAACCAAATAGTATTCCATAACAAAAAGATTTATTACAAAAGTCAAAAACTTCCTTTACTTAAATTTGAAAACTTGTTTTATGAAATTTTAAAAATTTTAAAATTTTCTTTAATCAATCAGCTGGTTGCACTCGAGTATCACTCGAGTTCCACTTCAAGTTCATTTCTACTTAAATTTCAAAGTATAGTTTAAATTTATATTTTACAAAAATCCTGAAGCAACACACCCTGTTTCAGGTTTTAAAACCTTACAGACGACTCGAGTTCACACTCGAGTTTTTCCTCCAAAAACCCGAGTCTATCTTCGAGTAAACCCCACAACTCTCAACCTCAAACAATCTGACACAACCTCCCCTTCCTGTGCACATGCACCGTCACCGGAACCACCTCCAACCTCCAATGATCCCTCCGGCATCTCAACAAACTATGCAGCAACCATTACAGATCATCCAATTATCGTTGCAAATCCCCGATCAAAATTTAGCTACTCGGTTCAAAACTGATCCAACTGCCATGGCCAAAAACCACCCAAACCAACACCTCTGACCATCTGACAACGAGCAACTTCGGCCTCACCAACTCCGTTCATCCACGAACCCTCCTCCAAAATCTTATCGAACTCGATCACTGATAGAAGTGGCAAAGACCTCATTTCCCAAGCTGACAAAAATTAGGTTTAAAAACCCAATTTCCCTACCGCCATCGCTACGGCGATCATCCAATGTCATCACCAATTTTCCCCTACTTCCTGATCCTATCTTCATCACCACCAAAAATTTCGATCACCATAAACTTCGAGATCACCAGATATTGACTCGAAACCAACTTCCAGTCATTCACCCAATTCCCATTCAATACTCCATTTAATATTTTGAATTTTGTACTAAAAAACATAATTTCTAAAGATGATTCAAATTAATATCTTGAATCAGTAAATTTGGTTCATAAATTTTAACATGTTAATGTAATTCCTACTGTCATAATATGTTTACAGAGAACTCTTACATCCATTTGCTTAAATAGGATTTTTAAACTTAAACTAATGTTAAAACAAACATATCATGCTTAATCTTAATACTTGATAATGAACAGATAAGAAGATTTAGAATTTTCTTCTATTCCTATTATCTGTAGTTTAAAAACAGAGAGGAGCCATCAAACATATATGTAAAGTTTCATCCATATTCATACACACAGATTATACTTTAATATGCACACATGCAAGCATTGATTATTCCAAAAATTGACTAGCAACAAACAGTTATTACTTACAGTTTATAGATAGATGTTTACTTATCCCCTTATAATGAAATGCAGAGAGTTTTTTTTATGCTTTCTTCTTCTTCTTTTTTTTAAACCTGCAAAGCTTGAAACTTTGCTCCCATTTTTTTTATTAAACATTAGAGTGCTTGCTTAAAAACAACAAACTGAAATGCCTTAGAACTTGGTTTTAAATTTGAAACCTGTAACAGGAACAGGAAGACAACATGTAGGCATGCATATTCTTCAAATGTACAGAATACATTTAAACAATCATCACAGATAAAATTTCACAAGCAACCATATATTTTTACTTAAATTTTAAATTTAAATTTTTACTCGCTGATTAAAGAGGCAGAGTGTTGAAGAAATCTTGACCAGGGTCTGAAAAACAAACTAGAACTTGAAGATGTTCTGGAAATCCTAGTTGATGCTTCAGGTTGCAAATTTGAAGGTGATCCTTGCTTTGAAGTTTTGTTACAGGGTGACTTGCTTGAATTTTGAAAACATGTTGCAGATATGGGAAAATGCAGAGCTTTAGTAGGTGGATTGTCATTTGCATGCATCTGTTACATGCCTGAATTCATTTCTGGTTGCAGACATGACTTAGCTTCTTTGATTACAGGTTTGAGCTTCTGATTTTTGTCATAGACGAGATTACAAGATTGATGTTTGGAGGAATATGTGACAGTTTTGAGCATAAAACTGTTATTCAGGTTTGAGCTTTGAAAGTGTTTTCAGATTGCAAATTTTTGAAATTGATTTTGCTAAAAAATTTAGTACAGGCTTTTCAATGTGGTTTTGGAATGAGTTACAGGGTTTCTAGCTTGAGATGGTTGTAGATCTAAAAATGTTCTAATGGAAATTTGACAAATGGTTGAGCTGCATTTTGTTTCAGAGGAGAATTTAGATTTTTTTTTCCTTGATTTGTTTCAAAGGAAATAATTTACAGGTTTTAAAACAATGAACTTCAGTTTGAATTAAGAAGAGTTCTTGCATTAGAGTGAAAAGATAAAGAAGGAAAATAGAAGAGAGGGGAGATGAGTGTTTTATTATAGGATTGAATTAAAATTAACTTAGATTAAAGAAAAATGGAAAATTGTTCATGCCACTTGTTATCATACTTACATTTGTCACCTATAATAACTAATTAGCTAACACATGTATATTAGCATGCATAAGAATTTAACACATGTAATTATTTGTTTTCATTTGTTTTTAAAATTATTTAAAAGCTTTTTAAATTGAATTTCCTATTTGAAGAATATATTTTAAATGCCTTTCAAAATATATACATATAACCTTTTAAAAGAAATAGAATGAAAACCCATTAGATTTTAAATAAATCACATGAAAATATATTAAATTCATTTTTAAATGTTAACATAACTCTTGTATTTATTTATTATTAAATAAATACTTCCTAAATTTCTATAAATAAATTTCTTTAAAGAAAACAATATAAAACTTTATTTCATATTTTATATCCAAACTATATTATTATTTTAATATATATATATTTCCTTAAATTCAAATTCAAAGTCAGTTTAAAATTCAAATTTAAAGTCAATTCAAATAAATGTGGATAACAATTTCAAACAAACCCATTATTACTTATAAATAACTTATTCTATTACAAAATTTATTTAAATACATAAATATATATATTTAAACACACTTAATAATTTTGAAAACAATAAGTCAATTTAGAATTTATTTACACAATCAAAATAATTATACTTGTTTAAAATTAATCTATAATCATAATTTTAAACATCACATTTTTAATTGTTTGGCTATTTATATTTGAAAATAACAATTATATCAAATTTAGACAATTTAATTATGAGATCATCACATTTTAAATTCCTGGAAATTCCAGGATATTACATTCCTCCCCCCTTAAAGAATTTCGTCCTCGAAATTTAAAACAAAGATAATCCAAAGTTTAATCTTATTTTAACAAATTCAAACATACATATCAATCAAACAAACAATTTCATCCAAACAACCATTTCAATCAAATAAATAACACTAGCTATCCGGACACAGATTCGGATAAGCTTTCTAAAATTATCTCGAGTTTCCCAGGTACAAACATAGGGATACTCGCTTGACTAAATCCAAACTAGCTATAGTACTAAGCTACTGAGCTCTTACTCAGCTCGATCTATAATCCGCACAAGATATTAGACCATAGACAAGGCTAATCAATAACCAAATCCTTCACAGAACTACTGGTTCCAAAACCAGTGATGGACCAGACACGTACTCCCTCAGAGACACGTGAAATACCTTGAATTCCAGTCATCCAAACTGGCAATTCAATTTTTCAGAGCAAAGCACTTATCTTTATAAAACTCAGAAGAACCCAATACACCTCGGAGCTTACCTCATAATCTCTCTAATCTTATTGCTCCCTTTGCCAGAGAAAAACCTCAACAACAACGAAGTCTCCAACTTCTGATTCCAAATTTCTCCGTCTCTTAACCTCAAAACTCTACTGACGATCCTGCGCTGTTTACAGATCCTTCCAGATCAGCTCAATCTTCGCTGATGCTTCTACAAAAACTGGATCAAAACAACTCAACAAACTGATCTTCACAAGATCTACCCAAAATCAAGAACACAATCATTAGAAGATTACAACCTACTTCTCCTATCCGGAAAAGACAGAACAGGATCACTCGCCAACTTGCCTCGGATCCTGAAAAATTTCAGCAGAAACTCTCTAATCCAATATACTGTAACTTCCCGTTGCTTCTATTCTAGCATAGTTGCCACAATACTTCCGCTGCACAACTCTGATCTGGAGCAGATGAAAATACAGACTAACAGCACATCCCAAAAATATGGTTCAACAGAAGTTCCAAGGAATACAGAGCTGCTTCACCAAAAACTTTCTCCAGAAGCTATCCTTCTACCTAGCTGAATCCTCGGTATTACTCCTGACCTCAATTCGATACAGAACTCAATTCCCAAAGCGGACAAATCTCTAACTTCCTGGAAGATATCGGAAAATCTTCAACAACTCTATAACTCCTACCTCCTCTATAGATGCCTCAAACCCAAACAAAAGATTATCCTAGAGAATAAGCCAAACTATCGCAAGTCACTTTTGCGATCAACCCAACCTAAATTCCAAAAATACTATTCTATCTTCACCCATCAGAATAGTTTATCCTCGAGCAACTAATCCATCGAAGAAACGGTTCTTATCTGCTGCTTCTGAATTCCACCTCTAGGAAACTGCTAAGCCAAAAAGATCTTCCTGCCGGATCACAGAATTACTCCTGAGCTGCATCGTTGACACAAATGCTAAAGACTTCTTAATTCAAAACTCCTTGAGAAACTTGGACCTCAAACAAAACACAAACGTCCTGCTGAACTCAGCCACAACACCGAAGCAGGCACACTTCCTTATACCTTCTCCAAAAGAAAACATCTTTGGAGACATCCATAGTTACTGCGTCTCATCACGCAGCTGCTACTTACTGAGGTTGCCAAGATACCCTCACTTGCTTCTGCCTAACCGACAGATCTAAACTCTCAAAAATCCACTCACACGAGCGCGATCAAACTTACACCTCAATGATGGACTCCGAACCTTAACAGGTTTCCTTCAGAGATCATTGAAACCCTAACACAAAACTACAAAGATTACTCGAGACGGTATTAGGTCTACAATCTCGACAAATACACCTCCAACCGCAAACATTCAAACTCCAACCCTTGGTAGTCGTGTTACACACACCACTATCCATTTATCTTTATAACTTATATTGGAAAACCCGAACAGGTAACCCAATAGATAGGTAGAAATAAATATATATTTATATATATATAAAAATTACAAATACGCTCTCTCAAGATAGACACCACTCCAGAGCCTAGGTATTCACTCAACCTAATGCTCTGATACCAAATGTGACGTCCAGGCTTTTCAATCATCAGCAACGGCTCACGACCGGTAGGCTTTTCAACCATCCCAGCCCCGCTGTGGCTCACAGTGATACCTCAAATTTGCTTTTACGGCCACCCTCTCGAGTCGCAACCAACCCTGCAAGACCTTATAATATCCCCGGAGGCATGTAGGGGTAAGAGTCTCTCATTCGCCACCTAATGCAAAGCGAGAACCCCCTATCACGCTGTAATGTAGCAAATCCGATCCCCCTTATAATGAAATGCAGAGAGTTTTTTTTTTTTTTTTTTTTTAAACCTGCAAAGCTTGAAGCTTTGCTTCCATTTTTTTTATTAAACATTGGAGTGCTTGCTTAAAAACAACAAACTGAAATGCCTTAGAACTTGGTTTTAAATTTGAAACCTGTAACAGGAACAGGAAGACAACATGTAGGCATGCATATTCTTCAAATGTACAGAATACATTTAAACAATCATCACAGATAAAATTTCACAAGCAACCATATATTTTTACTTAAATTTTAAATTTAAATATTTACTCACTGATTAAAGAGGCAGAGTGTTGAAGAAATCTTGACCAGGGCCTGAAATACAAACTAGAACTTGAAGATGTTCTGGAAATCCTAGTTGATGCTTCAGGTTGCAAATTTGAAGGTGATCCTTGCTTTGAAGTTTTGTTACAGGGTGACTTGCTTGAATTTTGAAAACATGTTGCAGATATGGGAAAATGCAGAGCTTTAGTAGGTGGATTGTCATTTGCATGCATCTGTTACATGCCTAAATTCATTTCTGGTTGCAGACATGACTTAGCTTCTTTGATTACAGGTTTGAGCTTCTGATTTTTGTCATAGAGGAGATTACAAGATTGATGTTTGGAGGAATAGGTGACAGTTTTGAGCATAAAACTGTTATTCAGGTTTGAGCTTTGAAAGTGTTTTCAGATTGCAAATTTTTGAAATTGATTTTGCTAAAAAATTTAGTACAGGCTTTTGAATTTGGTTTTGGAATGAGTTACAGGGTTTCTAGCTTGAGATGGTTGTAGATCTAAAAATGTTCTCATGGAAATTTGACAAATGGTTGAGCTGCATTTTGTTTCAGAGGAGAATTCAGATTTTTTTCCTTGATTTGTTTCAAAGGAAATAAGTTACAGGTTTTAAAACAATGAACTTCAGTTTGAATTAAGAAGAGTTCTTGCATTAGAGTGAAAAGAAAAAGAAGGAAAATAGAAGAGAGGGGAGATGAGTGTTTTATTATAGGATTGAATTAAGATTAATTTAGATTAAAGAAAAATGGAAAATAGTTCATGCCACTTGTTATCATACTTACATTTGTCACCTATAATAACTAATTAGCTAACACATGTATATTAGCATGCATAAGAATTTAACACATGTAATTATTTGTTTTCATTTGTTTTTAAAATTATTTAAAAGCTTTTTAAATTGAATTTCCTATTTGAAGAATATATTTTAAATTCCTTTCAAAATATATACATATAACCTTTTAAAAGAAATAGAATGAAAACCCATTAGATTTTAAATAAATCACATGAAAATATATTAAATTCATTTTTAAATGTTAACATAACTCTTGTATTTATTTATTATTAAATAAATACTTCCTAAATTTCTATAAATAAATTTCTTTAAAGAAAACAATATAAAACTTTATTTCATATTTTATATCCAAACTATATTATTATTTTAATATATATATTTCCTTAAATTCAAATTCAAAGTCAGTTTAAAATTCAAATTTAAAGTCAATTCAAATAAATATGGATAACAATTTCAAACAAACCCATTATTATTTATAAACAACTTATTCTATTTCAAAATTTATTTAAATACATAGATATATATATTTAAACACACTTAATAATTTTGAAAACAATAAGTCAATTTAGAATTTATTTACACAATCAAAATAATTATACTTGTTTAAAATTAATCTATAATCATAATTTTAAACATCACATTTTTAATTGTTTGGCTATTTATATTTGAAAATAACAATTATATCAAATTTAGACAATTTAATTATGAGATTATCACATTTTAAATTCCTGGAAATTCCGGGATATTACAAAGTATTAATTATGAATTTTGAATGTGATTTGAGAAATAAAATTGTATGTATATAAAAGTTATAAATATATTGATCGATATGAGATATCTGTAGAATCATAAGTTTTGATGCATGACAAAAGAGCTTAAACAAATCAGTGAATGAGACTATGTGGACAAGCGACAAAAAGAGAAAGAAATATGCTGTTAAAATTACAAAGGAGACAAGACTACAAAACTGAGTGTAGTATGTTTATTTGTCGAAGTTTTTAGTCTTAGATTTTTTAAAATCTATCCTCAAGTAGTCCACACAAATCAAAGTTGTTTTAAGCTTAAAATTCTTTAAAATTTATGTGAACTATGCATTGACAGTTAGGTCGGTCGACTGACCATATATGACCCGTCGACTGAACCTGCTCAGTTGCACAGAAACACTCTGTTTTGCACCAACTTTGAACATTCATTTGACTGGTCATTTTGGGTCAGTCGACTGAGCTTTTCCAACAGCTATTTCTCTGAACTGACACTTCCATTTGCCATGAGATACAATCTAAAATGAAGAATTATGGACGCATCTTTTGGTCAGAACTCTTCGTGAATGGTTGCAGTTGTTTATCTACTATATAAACACATAAGATTCACTTCACAAATCACTAAATTTCATTTTATTTTTTGATCATACTCTCTACTATCTATGCATTCTAAAAAGCAATCACAACTTACATATATTGCTTGAATCTCTGAATCAATTAACTTATCCTTCGATTCAAAGCAATATTCTCCTTTCTAAATCTTTACACACACATTTATACTTGAGGAAAAATTATAGGAAGGTTGTACTATCAAAGAGAAATCAGAGTTATCAAGAACACAAAGTGTCAAAGCAATTTTATTGAAACTGTTGAAGTCATGTTCGGTTGTTCAGGCGGAAAAAGTCCTCTTTTGGTTTTAGAGGCGGAAAACTCCTGATCGGTTGTTCAGGTGTTGTATACCTATTCCTTTGGGTTAAGTGAGGCGTTATTGTGAAAAATTCCAGAGAGAAGTCTGGGACTGGACGTAGAATGGAAAATTCAAACCAGTATAAAAACTCCTAGTGTGCTTATTCTTATTTACTTTATTGTTATTATCTGTTTCTGCTTTTAGATTATATTACATTCCATATTACACGATCTTAAGCGATAACTAGCCATACAATAGTCACTTTCATTTGGTATCAGAGCAGGATATCCTATAACCGTAACACAGTTATTAGATAATCTTTTTTGGTAACATGGAAAATAACACCAGCACAAGCATGTCATTAACACTAGTTTTATTGAAGGTCAATCTACTGCACGACCTCCACTATTCAATGGCGTGAATTATAATTACTGGTTAACAGAAATGAGAATATATTTGCAATCAAATGGTTTTGAAAATTGGAACATTACTCAAAATGAATATACCTTTCCAACAGAAGATTTTTCAACTTGGACTGCTGCACAAAAAGCTGATGCTACTTCAAATGCTAAAGCTATGAACATGTTATTTCATGCGTTAGATAGAAACGAATTTAATAGAGTCAGTATGTGTACAACTGCTTAGGAGATATGGAGAACTCTAAAGTAACTCATGAAGGAACTAACAAAGTTAAAAAAAGCAAAATTTCTATGTTAAAAATCAGTTTCAAAATTTCAAAGTTAAATCAAACAAAAATATAAATGACATGTACTCAAGATATATATCACTCACTATTGGCACTAGGAGGAAAATTTTCTGACTTTGATATAGTATCAAAAATTCCTAAACTCCTTAACGGATGAATGGGAAAGAAAAGTCCTAGCTATTGAAGAAGCAAACGATCTTTCTACTATGAAACCAAAAGAGTTAATAGGAAATTTAATGTCATATGAAGTGAATTTGAAAGCAAAGAAAATTCAAGCATAGGATAAGAAGAATCTAGCATTTCAAGAAGAACAAGATGACTCTGACTCAGATGAAGAGGATATGACATTTATTGCTAAAAATTTCAAAAAGTTTTTGAAATTCAAAAAGAATAACAAGTTCAAGAGTTACAAAAATAACCCTAGCAACAATAATAGCAATAAACCATCATCTTCTGTCATGGAATGTTATGAATGTCATAAAAAGGGTCATATAAAGAAAGATTGTCCAGAGAAACAAAAAAATAAATTCAAGAAGAACAAATACAAGAAGAAAACTTTTTTAGTAACATGGGATGATTCAGATTCTTCTTCATCGGAGAGAGGCAGTGACAGTGGCACAAAGCAAGCAAATGTATGATTCATGCCTACAAATGATGATGTAAGTGAACTAAGTTTTGAAGATTTGGTTAAACTTAATTCAAAACTAGTGGATTTTCTAAAACAAACTAAAAAGCAAAATAAGGAGTTACAAGGAAAACTAAATAGATCTGAATTAGAAATTAGTATGCTTAGAGATGAAAAGATAAATCTTGAAGAAGAACTTGAAAAATCTCAAGAATCTAATTCTATTTTAACGTCTCAACTTTCTATGATAACTTAGGAATTAGAAATTCAGAAAAACAAAAATAATGATTTATCAATTGAAATTAATGATTGGAAATGTAACATCCCTGAAATTTAGCCAAGTTTAATTTGATAATTAATTTAATTTTGAAATTAAATTATGGGATTATTTGTTAATTAATTAGAGATTTCCAGAATAAACTTAGAATTTTAGATTATAAGTAGCAATTTGATTTGAAATTTGAGGATAAGTATTTTATAAATAAATATTGGATTTAAAGATAAATAGAAATTAAAAGCTTTGAGATTAATAAAAAGTTAATGATAGAATGTTTTCTAAATTTTTAAATATATTAATATCTGGAAAATTTATTAATTTTCAAAAGATTTATTTTTGAGATTTAATTCTCTTATATATACATATATGAATAAAAGTGATTATATGTTAATATGTAATCAAAATTTTTAAATCATTCTTTTCTTTTTTGTAGAAGTAGTACAAAAATAAATGGTAAGAAATATATGAATGTGAATGTATAAAAATATATGCATATGAATATATTGAACTAAATTAAGATTGCAATGTGAAAAATAATTGGGATAAGGTTTTATTTGTGCAAATGTAAAAATATTAAGGATGAAAACATTTAAAATAAAAACATATGTTGGCATATGAAATTTTATATACATGAAGGGTTAAAATAAAGTTTACAAAATAATTTGAATTAAGGGTGTAAACACAAAAATGCTACATATGAACATTTGTAAGAAGATAAGCAAGTGTAAATTACAAGTGTAATAGATGTGGACAAGTGGCAAAGAAAGTTTATTTTCTTTTGAATTAAAATTGAAAGCATGCACAAGAAAAAAAAAGTTAGAAGTCAGGTTGTTCTTCTCAAGCCTGAGGATTCGAAATTCTCTTCAAAACTAAAACTGAAACAAAGTTTAAAACCAGAGAAAAAAGAGAGAGAGCTTGTGATCAAGTAAATCAAAGTCTGGAAAATCTGAAACCAAAG
Organism: Allium cepa; assembly: GCA_030765085.1. Classification (NCBI taxonomy): domain Eukaryota; kingdom Viridiplantae; phylum Streptophyta; class Magnoliopsida; order Asparagales; family Amaryllidaceae; genus Allium; species Allium cepa. The sequence continues at coordinate 714,997,568 of CM060945.1, read as the reverse complement.
TAACTAAAATCTCAAAAACCTGAGAAGCCGATTTGGCAAAACAAAAGGGGAAATTAGAAAGTTAGAAATACAAATTCAAAATCTGGAAAAAATACCAAAGCAAAGTATCAGGTATCTCAACAAGCAAAACAGGAGTAAGTAAAGCTTAAGCAAGCAACAAATTTCAACAGTATCAGGTCCTCTGTTCTTCTCAAATCAGGTGAGTAAACCCATTTTTAAAGCCTGAAATTGTTTGAATCACTGGTTTGCATGTGATGTTATGAAAAGTAATGAACGAAATGTGCTGAAATGGGTATATATTCATGCCTATATGTGTATAATGGTGTGCATGTTCTGGAATCCAGAAGATGATGTCTCTATAAAAAAATTCAGGGTCTAATTAAGTTCAAAACTCAATTCCATCTTCCTCAATCCCATCTGGCTTGTAATGTTTAAATAAAACATGTTTAAAATCATCATAATTGAATTTTAAAAATATATTTTTAAGATAAAAGGAATGTTTTTGTCTGGAAGTAGAAAAACACCATTTTCGATTTGCATGAACTCGAATTTGGATATCATCATCTAAAAACATTTTGAAAGTAATGATTTTTACAACAAAATTTAGAATTTTTAGTTGCGAGTTAAGGGTGTAATCGTGGTATGAACGGAGGATGGGTTTTCATGATTTTCTGATGATCGGTTCATTTTCAAAGTTTGAAACTTGGCATGGAGGTGCTGGAATGATTGTAGATTATGGGAAAATTGTAAGAATATTTTTATATTCATGATGGTTGGAGATTCCTGGCGATTTAGGGTTTAAGTGTTCGATTTCATCGGCGACGTTCGCGAGGCAATTAGGAAGGCTAGTGGAGACCGGAAGTCATCGTGACTGGGGGATTATCTGCATGGGTGATGATGAGGGCGAGGTCAAAGAGACGAGGATTTTGGTCGCTTGGATCATCGTGGCGATCACATTTTGTCAATGCGGGTTGGTTCTGGGTGGAGCTAGAAGCTTGATTTTCGAATCAGAGATACCTAGGTACATTTGGTTGTTCGAATCGATGCTGGAGATAGTTGGCGATGTTCTGGTGAGTTCATCATCGATCGGCGATCGTCATCATGGTTGTGCACAAATACGTGCGTCGGTGGGTATCAGCAATTTGAGGTGTTGGGGAAGAAAGGTGGAAACTCGGGTCCAAGCTTGGGAAATTGGTCGTTTTTCTCGAAGCAACGAAGCTTGGGGTTGACCTGGTGAATTACTCGGGTAGAACGATTTTTTTCTCGGGATTGATGTTGTTGGCCAGAACAGCATTAATGTTTTTAGGGAAAATCAAGTTTTTGAAAATAAATTTTGTTAATCAATTTTTCCTTCAATATTGAATATTATTTAAGCTTTAAAATTAGTTAAGAAGGGTTTTGAATAAATTGTTTTAATTTGCAAATTTTAAAATGGTTTAAAATAAATATAACCTTTATTTTGAAAGGTTTATTTTATCTTAATAATAATTAAAGGTTCGTCAATTAATATAAAGGATGCTTTTAAATTGTTAATTAACCATTAAAGGTTAAGTTAAATTTATTTGTTAAAGATAATTAGTTACTCGAAGTTAATTACTTAATAGTAATTAAGATAAAACTAATTAATAACTCAAGTTTAATTAATCAAGTAATTAATTAAAAATAATTACTTAATGAAAGTAATTAAGGATTGATAATTGAGATTAAAGATTGATTTAATCAAAGGGTTTAAAGGTTAATTAATTAAGGATAATTAATTAATATAATTAAGGTAATTAATTTAAGAAGTAATTAATTAATTAAAGGTTAGTTAATTGATAAAGTAATTAATTAATGGTAAAAGTTAATTAAGTAATTAAGGATAATTACTTATTTTAAATTAATTAGGATTAATTAATTAAACGATAATTAATTAAGGGTTAATTAATTGATTACTTAATTAAGAATAATTAATTAAGGGTAATTATTTAATTAAGATTAATTCTTAGTAATTAAAGGTTAATTAATTCATTAATTAAGGTTAATTAATAAATAATTAAAGGATAATTAATTAACATAAATTGTAATTAGTTAATGTTAATCAACCAGAATTTGTGATTAATCTGATTTCAATTTGATCAATTAACCTTATTTATGGATGATTGTATTCTATTGAATGCTGTGAATTATTTTGTCATCTCTGCTGTGTGATGCTTTGTGATTTGAATTGTTTTAATTCAAGCTGTGATGAATGTAATTTATTTATTTATAATGCATTTATATTATCTATCTGTGATGCTGTGTATATAGATAAACATTATAGGATTATACCGCTTATCAATATTGTTGTGATTGTACCTTTAATGATTGATGATGTTGCACTATTTTGTTAAGTCCCTGGACTACTCTATACACACAAATATGGATTGCACGTGGAAACTGGTTAAGTCGTAGATTTTTAAATAGTTTTAAAATTAAATTTTTGAACCCAAATGGTTTTGGAAATGGATTGGGTTTAAAGTGAAAAGCTTTTGAAAATGAATTTCAAAGATAAAAGTTATTTTTGAATAACATGATTTAGTTTTGAAATTTGATTTAAATTTGAATTCAAGATTTGAAATTGAATTCTATGTAGAGAAATTATGATTTAAAAAGGTTATACAAGTTTATGTGGGTTTTAAACCATTTTTAAAGTGTTGTTTTGGAAATTTGAATATAACCCAAAGATTTTAACTTGTATAAGTGAAATCGGATTTTTCCGAAATGAAAACTATTTGTTTTCAAATGATAAAATCTTTCATATAAGGTAAATAATTTCGAATTTGTGATTTCAAGTTGTAATGGTTTTCCCTGTTATGAATGAATCTTTGAAAACAGGTTTTGAAAGCTATAAGTTAAATCTTTGATTTAAAGATTGAATGAGTTAATCCAGTTGAAATGGAAATTGTTTTGAAATCCGTGAATGGATCTTTGTGAATATGGGTGAACTTTGTGAAGTGAATCTTTTTGTTTAAAAGATTTTAAAATGGTAATTTGTTTAAACCATTTGAAAAGAAAGGTTTTAGGTTTTAAAGTTGTGACTTAATTGAGGACCCATTATCCATATGTTTTTAAATATTGCGCTCATTATTCGGTTTGGCCGGGAGAGGACCTTGTGTCATATAACCCATTCTGAATAATGATACGACGTTATGAATAGCACTTAAAGACCGGTGGTGAAGACCGGGTGTTTGCAAGAATGATAGGATAACTTGTCGAATGACTCTGCACTGAGTAGCTACGGTATAGAGTCTCCTTATGTGATGGGGGATCCGATCGGGATTGTGAATATCCGGATTGCAAGGGCTTCTTTGGAAGTGCCTTCGGTTCTACTTGAACCCGAAACAGACTTGTATGGATGTGTGTCTGGCATTACACTTTGAGATGTAAAACCGGTTTCTATCAAATTTCTATTTAGTGGAAGAGATTTATTCTCTTAGCTTAACACCATTCTCTAAGACGTACGAGCTCAGAGGTTATGTAGTTGATGGTTACTAGTGATACATTCTGAATTTGGTAATATGGCATATGAAGTGCTGTTGATCATTTTTTGATCAAAGCATGGCTTTGTGAAGAAGCGTAGCTTTGTGGATGAGACTGCATCAGGACCTTACAACCCGGTAATGGTCGAAACAGGAAAGATGCGGCAAGGTTGCAAGGGTAGGGTCCCCAGGGTATGTCCATTCCTTCTGGAAAAGGGAGGTATTATGGTATGGAGCCCTGATACTTAACTCATGTGGACACTGTAAATTTATTACTGTGCGATGTTGCTGTGTAGAGGATCCTCGGATAAAGGTGGCAAACGACCGGGGGTGGCATATCTTAGGTTTTACTTCCCGGGAAGGGGGTAACCGGCTTTGTGTTGGCAGAGAGCCGGGTAGGTTCTCGGGGCGTCCCTCCAGAGGCGTTCCCATATAGCAATAGGAAGTTCCTTGGCGTGACCATTCGTTGAAAAATCCAATCTTCAATACGCATCCTGTACGGTTTTAGTTATATAATCTGCCATCTACTTATGGTGGCGCCCCACTTTTTGGATGGTAGCCATAGTAGGCATAGTTCGAAATGTCTATGCTGGCTAAGATTAATATTATACTTTCGAAATGTTTTCCGCTATGCACTAATAATAATATCAGAAGAATTTTGCGTAGTAAGCATTTTTGACTATCATAAGGAGAAATCTCCTCCAATTCTACGTTTGCATGGTGTGTGTGTGGCGGGAGGCCTTATGGTAGTTTCATTTTCTAAAAGGCATTGCGGATTTCAATGTTTTAAAATCTTTTGATTGTTTTTAAATAAAAAATGTTTTCGTTTGCTCATACCAGTCCCACGATTGAGCTGGAGTTTATTGTTCTGTTCCTAAACTCTGGGGGCCCATAATTTTCCACACGGGCAGTCTAGAGTTTGGTTTTTCAGATAGTCAGATAGTATGATATTAATTTGGTAGCCTTCAGCTTTCTATTTGGTATTCTTTGGAGTCTTTGGAGTGCATGGGCTGCACTTGCTTAGCTTTGTGCAATCTTGATGGAGATTCGAGCTTGGAGTTTTAGAGCTTTGGCTTTGGAGTTTTGGTTTGACGTTGCAGTACTAGATTCTGTTGAAGACTCATCTCATATTGTGTCATGTTCCACTGAATTTTGTGCTGTATATATTCTCTCATGTTGATGATTATCATTATATCAAATTGATGTATCGGATATTGTATTCATGTTGTATCAATGATATAACCTTTTGTTTCCGCTGTGTTGTTTATCATCTAATGTTGTTGCAAGCTCAGGCGATACGGATTCGATGTTGTTTGTAGGACATCGAGTTCGGGTCATCACAGTTGGTATCGGAGCTAAAGGTTGAGTAAGAACTTTAGCTACGAAGTGCAACACATTAGATGACTCATTAGAGATAGGGTGAAGTATACCCTAGAATGAGTGCAACCAGTGAAGCCAGAAAACCCAAATTACATAGTCTATTTTCATTAACTGTTGTTATTCCCTAAAATATCGCGTCTGAATGCCTAAATTGGTTTTATTACTATACAGATAGTAAGAATGAGTAGAAGAAGAGGACGAGATAGGGGATAGGGACGTACCACTTCAGCTGGTCAAGGCCCTGCAACAACAGTTATTCCCACTCAATCTCAGCCAAATCTGGCTGATTTATGTCAAAGTTTTTCTAGACTTGGTGGAAAGCCATTCACAGACAAGGAAACCATTATCGAAGCACAAGCCTGGATTCGATCATGCGAAATAATTTTCAAAGGATTAAAGTTGGAAAATGATCAGATGCGATTGATAGCTTCCTGGCAACTCCAGGAAGAGGCTTTAGTATGGTGGGAAACAGTTGCGGTGGATAGGCCAACGAATGAATTTAGTTGGAGTAGTTTCAAAGAAGTGTTTGAGCAGTGATACATGCCATCTGCTGGTATGTCCCGAATGTACCAAGAGTTTATGGATTTGAAGCAAGGAAGCTTATCATTTGAGGAATACTTGAATAAATTTAACGAATTATCTCAGTTTGGTCCAGAATTGGTGAATACGCCGTTAAAGAAAATGAAAAGTTTATTCGGGGAATAAACAAGAAGTTCCAGGAGAGGATGACTACTCACGTAAAACAATCTTTTTCTGAATTAATTGATATGGGTTACAGATACGATACTCTAGATAAGCAAGAAGATCCGGAGGAGAAAGGGAACACAAGCAATCTGAATTGGAGAAAAAGGAAGTTCGGTGGAAAGAAACCGAGGAGAGGCAAAGGAAAGATGAAAAAGATGAAAGATGTTACTTGTCTCAATTGCTTGGAGAAAGGTCATTACTCGGGCAAATGTAAGAACCTATGGAAGCAAGGAATGAGAGAGCCATTTATGAGGCCAGATCAGGAATCTTGGGAATGCTATTATTGCCGCAAGCCGGGACATAGGATCAAGGACTATCCAGCACGGGAACAAGCTATAGTAGCGAGGGTGTGTGCAATCAAAGACGATTCTTCAATCTCAAAGGCTGATAAAGGAAAAGGAATTTTAGAAGGTAACCTCCTCATTTATGATAAAAAAATTCGAGTTTTGTTCGACGCACGAGAGCTATACATAGTTTTATTTCTCAATCTTGAATCTGAGATCATAGTCAAACCTATTTTTGTCTGTTCATTGGGTTTCGATAAAATCTACGAACGGCTAGTTATCCCTTCGAACTAACCAATACCCTTCTATACTTCGTAGATCAGATAACCTAATTGTTTCGTAGTTGATTGAGTTTGTTCTCATATCTATTGCTGATATTCTGATTTGGTAACCCAAATGCAGAATGGATATCCAATTTGATCCGAAAAGATATTTCTCTATCTATCATCTATTTTTTGTCGTCTCCCTGGCAAATTTTCAGGGATGAAATTTTCCTAAGGGGGGAAATCTGTAACATCCTTGAAATTTAGCCAAGTTTAATTTGATAATCAATTTAATTTTGAATTTAAATTATGGGATTATTTATGAATTAATTAGAGATTTCTAGAATAAACTTAAAATTTTAGATTATAAGTAGCAATTTGATTTGAAATTTGAGGATAAGTATTTTATAAATAAATATTGAACTTAAAGATAAATAGAAATTAAAGCTTTGAGATTAATAAAAAGTTAATGATAGTTTGTTTTCTAAATTTTTAAATATATTAATATTTGGAAGATGTATTAATTTTCAAAAGATTTATTTTTAAGATTTAATTCTCTTATATATACATATATGAATAAAAGTGATTATTTGTTAATATGTAACCAAAACTTTAAATCATTCTTTTCTTTTTAAAAAGTTGTACAAAAATAAATGGTAAGAAATGTATGAATGTGAATGTATAAAAATATATGTATATGAATATATTGAACTAAATTAAGATTGCAATGTGAAAAATAATTGGGATAAGGTTTTATTTGTACAAATGTAAAAATATTAAGGATGAAAACATTTAAAATAAAAACATATGTTGGCATATGAAATTTTATATACATGAAGGGTTAAAATAAAGTTTATAAAATAATTTGAATTAAGGGTATAAACATAAAAATGCTACATATGACCATTTATAAGAAGATAATCAAGTGTAAATTACAAGTGCAATAGATGTGGACAAGAAGCAAAGAAAGTTTATTTTCTTTTGAATTAAAATTGAAAGCATGCATAAGAAAAAGAAAAAAGAGAGTTAGAAGTCAGGCTGTTCTTCTCAAGCCTGAGGAATTGAAATTCTCTTCAAAACTAAAACTGAAACAAAGTTTAAAACCAGAGAAAAAAAAAGAGAGAGCCTGTGATCAAGTAAATTAAAGTCTGGGAAATCTGAAATCGAAGTAACTAAAACCTCAAAAACCTGAGAAGTAGATTTGGCAAAACAAAAGGGGAAACTGGAAAGCTGGAAACACAAATTCAAAATGTGGAAAAAATATCAAAGAAAAGTATCAGGTATCTCAGCAAGCAAAATAGTATTAAGTAAAGCTTAAGCAAGCAACAAATTTCAACAGTATCAGGTGCTCTGTTCTTCACAAATCAGGTGAGTAAACCCATTTTAAAAGCCTGAAATTGTTTGAATCACTGGTTTGCATGTGATGTTATGAAAAGTAATGAATGAAATGTGTTGAAATGGGTATATATTCATGCATGTATGTGTATAATGGTGTGCATGTTATGGAATCCAGAAGATGATGTCTCTGTAAAAAAAATTAGGTTCTAATTAAGTTCAAAACTCAATTCTATATTCCTCAATCCCTTCTGGCGTGTAATGTTTAAATAAAACATGTTTAAAGTCATCATAATGGAATTTTAAAATTTATTTTTAAGATAAAAGGAATGGTTTTGTTTGGAAGTAGAAAAATAGTGGAAATTCAAAGTTTTACACCATTTTCAATTCGCATGAACTCGAATTTGGATTTCATCATCTAAGAACATTTTGAAAGTAATGATTTTTATAATAAAATTTAGAATTTTTAGTTGCGAGTTAAGGGTGTAATCGTGGGATGAACGGAGGATGGGTGTTCGCAATTTTCTGATGATCGATTCATTTTGAAAGTTTGAAACTTGGCATGGAGGTGCTGGAATGATTGTAGGTTATGGGAAAATTGCAAGAAATTTTTTATATTCATGGTGGTTGGACATTCCTGGTGATTTAGGGTTTAAGTGTTCGATTTCGTCGGCGACATCCGCGAGGCAATTAGGAAGGCTAGTGGAGACCGAAAGTCATCACGACTGGGGGATTAGCTGAGTGGGTCAATGACGAGGCCGAGGTCAAAGAGACGAGGATTTCGGTCGCTTGGATCGTCGTGGCAATCGCACTTTGTCAATGCGGGTTGGTTTTGGGTGGAGCTAGAAGCTCGATTTTTGAATCAGAGATGCGTGGGTACATTGGGTTATTCAAATCGATGCTGGAGATCATTGGTGATGTTCTGGTGAGTTCTCGTCGATCGGCGATGGTCATCGTGGTTGTGCACGTATATGTGCATCGGTTGGTATCAGCGATTTGAGGTGTTGGGGAAGAAAGGTGGAAACTCAGGTCCAATCTCAAGAAATTGGTCGTTTTTCCCGAAGCAACGAAGCTTGGGGTTGGCCTAGTGGATCTCTCGAGTGGAACGAGTTTTTTTCTCGGGATTGATGTTGCTGGCCAGAACAGCATTAAAGTTTTAAGGGAAAATCAAGTTTTTTAAAATAAATTTTGTTAAATAAATTTTTCCTTCAATATTGAATATTATTAAACTTTAAAATTAGTTAAGAAGGGTTTTGAATAAATTGTTTTGATTTAGCAAGTTTTAAAATCGTTTAAAATAAATATAACCTTTATTTTGAAAGGTTTGTTTTAACTTAATAATTATTAAAGGTTCGTCATTTAATATAAAGGATGTTTTAAAATTGTTAATTAACCTTTAAAGGTTAAGTTAAATTTATTGTTAAAGAGAATTAGTTACTTGAAATTAATTACTTAATAGCAATTAACATAAAATTAATTAATAATTCAAGTTTAATTAATCAAGTAATTAATGAATAATTAATTAAAATTATTACTTAATGAAAGTAATTAAGTATTGATAAATGAGATTAATGATTGAAATAATCAAAGTGTTTAAAGGTTAATTAATTAAGGATAATTAATTAATATAATTAAGGTAATTAATTTAAGAAATAAGTAAATAATTAAAGGTTGGCTAATTAATAAAAGTAATTCATTAATGGTAAAAGTTAATTAAGTAATTAAGGATAATTACTTATTTTAAATTAAATAGGATTAATTAATTAAATGATAATTAATTAAGGGTTCATTAATTAATTAAGAATAATTAATTGAGGGTAATCAATTAATTAAGATTAATTCTTAGTAATTAAAGGTTAACTAATTCATTAATTAAGGTTAATTAATTAATAATTAAAGGATAATTAATTGACATAAAATGTAATTAATTAATGTTAATCAACCAAAATTTGTGATTAATCTGATTTCAATTTGATCAATTAACCTTATTTATGGATGATTGTATTCTATTGAATGCTGTGAATTATTTTGTCATCTCTGCTGTGTGATGCTTTGTGATTTGAATTGTTTTAATTCAAGCTATGATGAATGTAATTTATTTATTTATAATGCATTTATATTATCAATCTGCGGTGATGTGTGTATAGATAAGCCTTATATGACTATACCGCTTGTTGATATTGCTGTGATTGTATCTGTAATGACTAACGATGTTGCACTATTGTGTTAAACCCCTGGACTACACTATACACACAAAAATATGGATTGCACGTGGAAATTGGTTAAGTCACAGATTTTTGAAATAGTTTTAAAACTGAATTTTTGAATTCAAATGGTTTTGGAAATGGATTGAGTTTAAAGTGAAGAGCTTTTGAAAAGGAATTTCAAAGACAAAAGTTATTTTTGAATAACTTGATTTAGTTTTGAAATTTAATTTAAATTTGAACTCAAAATTTGAAATTGAATTCTATGTTGGTAAATTATGGTTTAAAAAGGTTATACAAGTTTATGTGGGTTTTAAACCATTTTTAAAGTGTTGTTTTGGGAATTTTAATTTGACCCAAAGATTTTAACTTGTATAAATGAAATCGGATTTTTTCGAAATGAAATCTATTTGTTTTCAAATGATAAAATCTTTCATATAGGGTAAAGAATTTCCAATTTGTGATTTCAAGTTGTAATGGTTTTCCTTGTTATGAATGAATCTTTGCAAACGGGTTTTGAAAGATTGAATGAGTTAATCCAATTGAAATGGAAATTGTTTTGAAACCCGTGAATGGATCTTTGTGAAAATGGGTGAATTTTCTAAAGTGAATCATTTTGTTTCAAAGATTTAAAAATGGTAATTTGTTTAAACCATTTGAAAAGAAAGGTTTTGGGTTTTAAAGTTGTGACTTTATTGAGGACCCATTATCCATATGTTTTTAAATATTGCGCTCATTATTCGGTTTAACCGGGAGAGGACCTTGTGTCATATAACCCATTCCGAATAATGATGCGACGTTATGGATAGCATTTGAAGACCGGTGGTGAAGGCCAGGTGTTTGCTAGAACGGTAGGATAACCTATCGAATGAGTCTGCAATGAGTAGCTATGGTATAGAGTCTCCTTATGTGATGGGGGATCCGATCGGGATTGCGAATATTCGGATTGCAAGGGCATCTTTGGAAGTTCCTTCGGTTCTGTTCGAACCCGGAACAGACTTGTATGGATGTGTGTCTAACATTACACTTTGAGATGTAAAACCGGTTTCTATCAAATACATTTCTGTTTGGTGGCGGAGATTTATTCTCTTAGCTTAACACCCTTCTCTGAGACGTACGAGCTCAGAGGTTACGTAGTTGATGGTTACAAGTGATACATTCCCAATTTGGTAATGTGGCATACGAAGTGCTGCTGACCATTTGTTGATCAAAGCATGACTTTGTGACGAAGCGCAGCTTTATGGACGAGACTGCATCAGGACCTCACAACCCGTTAATGGCCGAAACAGGTAAGATGCGGCAAGGTTGCAGGGGTAGCGTCCCTAGGGTATGTCCATTCCTTCTGGAAAAGGGTGGTATTATGGCATGAAGCCCTGATACTTAACTCATGTGGACACTGTAAATTTATTACTGTGTGATGTTTTTGTTGTAGAGGATCCTCGGATAAAGGTCGCAAACGACCTGGGGTGGCATATCTTAGGTTTTACTTCCCAGGAAGGGGGTAACCTGCCTTGTATTGGCAGAGAGCCGGGTAGGTTCTCGGGGAGTCCCTCTAGAGGCGTTCCCATGTGGCAATAGGAAGTTCCTTGGCGTAACCATTTGTTGGAAAATCCAATCTCCAATACGCGCCCTGTACGGTTTTATTGTATAACCTGCCATCTTCTAGTGGTGGCGCCCCGCTATTTGGATGGTAGATATAATAGGCATAGTTTGAAATGTTTATGCTGGCTGAGATTAATATTATACTTTCAAAATGTTTTCCACTGTGCACTAATAACAATACCAAAAGAATTTTGCTTAGCAAGCATTTTTGACTATCATAAGGAGAAAACTCCTCCAATTCAGCGTTTGCAAGGTGTGTGTGGCGGGAGGCCTTATGGTAGTTTCATTTTCTAAAAAGCATTGCGGATTTCAATGTTTTAAAATCTTTTGATTGTTTTTAAAGACAAATTGTTTTTGTTTGCTCATACCAGTCCCACGACTGACCTGGAGTTTATTGTTCCGTTCCTAAACTCTGGTGCCCACATTTTTCCACATAGGTAGTCTAGAGTTTGGTTTTTCAGATAGTCAGATAGTAGATATCGATTTGGTCGCCTTCAGCTTTCTGTTTGATATTCTTTGGATTCTTTGGAGTGCATGGGCTGCACTTGCTTAGCTTTATGCAACCTTGATAGAGATTCGATCTTTGAGTTTTAGAGCTTTGGCTTTGGAGTTTTGGTTTGAGGTTGCAGTATTAGATTTTGTTGAAGACTCATCTCATATTGTGTCATGTTCCATTGTATTTTGTGTTGTACATATTCCCTGATGTTGATGATTATCATTGTATCAAATTGATGTATCGAATATTGTATTCATGTTGTATCAATGATATCGTCTTTTGTTTCCGCTGTGTTGTTTATCATCAAATATTGTTGCAAGCTCCGACGATTCGGATTCGATGTTATTTGTCGGACATCGAGTTCGGGTCGTCACAGGAAATCAACACTAAAGTATTAGAGTTTGAAAAATCCAGTCTCTAAACTAAATTAGAAGATATTAATAAAAATATTTCTAAATTTAATAAAGGACGATAAAATCTTTCTAAAATAATAGAAATTCTCAGTTTACTTCAAATAAAATGGGATTAGGATATAAGGAAATTGAAAATCCAAAGTAACTTTGGAATGTTTAAAAATAAATTTAAAAACAAAATTAGGAAAGATATTAAGAAAACTATTTCTAAAGATTTTAAAACTATTAAAGTATGGATTCCTAAAACAAATAATAACTTAACTAGGAATAAACATATCTAAACATTTATGGAAACTGTTCATAAAAATGAGAATTTTATTTATAAAGGGAATTCTGAACCTTCTTGGGTTAGGTTTCCTAAGACCTAACTCTTAGGACCCTAAAAAGAAAAAGTGGGCACCATCTTAATCTTTATTTTTTGCAAGTACCACTTAAAAAGAGAGGAAAATAGATTTTAGACAACGGTTGCCCAAAACACATGACTGGTAATAAAGACATGTTAACAAACATAGCCTACTCAAATGGAGGATCGAACACTTTTGGAGATAATTCAAAAGGTTATGTCATCAGCAAAGGCGATGTGAGCAATAACGGTATCTCTAACTCACCTCTCGTTACTGATGTTTTATTAGTTAGAAAGCTAAAACATAATTTATTAAGCATAAGTCAATTATGTGATAAAAGTTTTAATATACCTTTTTCAGAAAATAAATGTATTATTTCTGATAAAAATCAAAATTTAATTTTTGAAGGTATAAGAGATAGAAATATTTATATTTTCAAAATTAATACAAATTATAACAAAAACATATATTTAGTAGCTAAAGGGAACGATTCTTGGCTATGGCACAAAGGATTTTATCATACGAATATAAATACTATTAATAAATTAGCTAAAAATAAACTTGTTAAAGGATCACCTGATATGAAATTTAAAATTGATAATATTTGTGTTGCATATCGGTTAGGAAAATTAACAGAATCTTCTTTTAAATCTAAGAAAATTATATCTACAACGCAACCACTTAAACTACTACATATGGACCTTTTCGGACCTACTCAAGTTCAATCTATTAATCATAATAAATATGTGTTTATTATTGTAGATGAATTTTCAAGATATATATGGACTATTTTTATGAAACATAAAAGTGATGATTTTTAGAGTTCTAAATTTTTTATAAAAAAAATTCAAAATATAAAGAATTTAAAAGTTAAAAATATTAGAAGTCATCATGGAGGTGAATTTGAAAATGAAGCTTTTGAACATTTTTGTAACAAGAAAGGAATTAATCATAATTTATCCTTTCCTAGAACACCACAACAAAATGGAGTTTTAGAAAAGAAAAGTAGAATATTACAAGAATTGGGTTTCTATCCGATCATTAACAAAACATACTCCGTATGAACTTTTAAATGGTAGAAAACCAAATATATCATATTTCAAATTTTTTAGTTCAAAATGTTTTATACTTAACACTAAAGATCAGCTTGGCAAATTTGATCCAAAATCCGATGAAGGAATATTCATAGAATATTCGAAAAGAAGCAAAGCTTATCGAGTTTTTAATACAAGAACTAAAGTAATCGAAGAAACACTTCATATTTCATTCGATGAAAATGTCAAAATTTCTTATAAAACTACAAACTTGGAAAATAATTCAAATCAAATTTTAACAAATAATTCAGAAGATGATGATATTATTTTTCAGAATAATAATAATGATGACAATACTAGAGAAAATGAAAACTATATTCAAAATGAAAATATAGTTAGATCTCCTCCAAGAATTCTTTGAGATCACCCTGTTCAAAATATAATTGGAGAATTAAATTCAAATATAAGAACAAGACATCAATTAAGTCAAATGGGCCATATAGCCTTTCTCTCTAATATAGAACCTAAAAGTATTAAGGAAGCCTCAACTGATGACTACTGGATTATAGCTATGCAAGAAGAGCTAAATCAATCTGAAAGAAATGAAGTTCGGGAATTAGTTCCTAGACCAAGTAATCAATCAGTCATTGGTACAAAATGGGTTTTCAGAAACAAAGCTGATGAACAAGGTAACATTACTAGAAATAAAGCTAGATTAGTAGCACAAGGTTATAATCAAGAAGAGAGAATAGACTATGAAGAAACGTTTGCTCCAGTCACAAGATCAGAAGCTATACATATTCTATTGGCTTTTGCATGTTTTCATAACTTAAATTATATAAAATGGATGTTAAAAGTGCTTTTCTAAATGGTTATATAAAAGAAAACGTTTATATTGAACAACCTCCTTTTTTTACTCATAAAAATTTTCCAGATCACGTTTATAAACTTAAGAAAGCTTTGTATGGTTTAAACAGGCACCTCCTGCTTGGTATGACCGACTTAAAAGCTGTCTAATAGAATCTGGTTTTTAGATTAGAAAAGTTGATCAAACTTTATTTATTAAAAAACTAAACAAGATATTTTAATTATACAAATATATGTTGATGATATTATATTTGGTTCAACAAATGAAAAATTATGTCAGGAATTTTCGACTATCATGACAATGAATTTGAAATGGCACATACGGGAGGACTATCATATTTTCTTGGCTTAAAATCAAGCAATTACAAAATGGCATTTTTGTTAATCAAGAAAAGTATTGTAATAATATAATTAAATGATTTGGTATGGAAAACACTTCTGCCAAACCAACTCCTATGAGTACAACAATACATCTCGATAAAGATGAAAATGACAAGAGTGTCGACCAAAAACTATATCATAGTATGATTGGATCATTACTTTACTTAACTGCTAGTCGACCTGACATGATGATGAGTGTTTGTTTATGTGCTCGATTTCAAGCAGATCCTAAAGAATCACATATGCGAGCAGTAAAACATATAATCCGTTATCTTGGCAAAACCAATGACTTAGGATTATTTTATCCAAAAGAATGTCCTTTCGAATTAGTATCATATAGTGATGCTGATTTTGAAGGAAGTTAGATAGACAGGAAAAGAACAAGTGGAACGTGTCATTTCATTGAATGATCCTTAGTATCTTGTTTAGCAAGAAACAAAATTGCGTTTCACTATCGACATGTGAAGCAGAATATATATCTGCAGCTTTAGCATGTGCTCAAGCAATCTACATGCAACAAACATCACAAGATTATGATATAAAGTTAAATAAATCTATAATATATTGTGATAACACCAGTGTAATAAATTTATTTAAAAATCATGTCAATCACTCACGAACTAAACATATTGACATTCGTCATCATTTTCTTCGTGATAATATTGAGAAGGATATAATAAATTAAGAATTTGTAAATTCTGAAAATTAATTAGCTGATAATTTCACTAAACCACTAAACGAAAATTGTTTTATAAAATTAAGAAGAGAACTAAGTATAATTTCTTTAAAAGAAGTGTAAAATTTCTAAAGTAATTTAAAAAAAATTAAAAAATATATTTTTTGGTACTTGAACTCAGCGCCTTGAGTTTGGTAAGCTTATGTCTTTGCCACTTGACCATTTACTATTTCACAACTACTTCTACTACAAGTTTTTCCTTATCTACTGTTTATTTTTTTTATATGAACAATTCTCGGCCACAAAATTTATGCTTTGTTTTCATCCTCTAATTAGCTCTTAAATTTTAGGTAAATCCATCAACTTTTAACTGTTTATTCTCCTCTCTCTCTCTCTCTCTCTCTATATATATATATATATATATATATATATATATATATATATCCAGAGTTATGTTCATCATCCTTCCATCAAATTTTCTTTCAAACATATTTTATCTTCTCTCTACCACAATGTCTTCATAAGAAAATTCATCAAATGGTTCTGCCTACTCTGTAACAGCTCGCAAATCCGTACTCCTTGAGTCAACACTATTCTACAACAATCAACTCAAGTTGCACAGAAATACGAACCATTTGGGTTAAAGAAGAAGAGGTAGAAGAAGAAAATAGAAAACAACAACAGAATCTAACCATCGCAGCGGAATAAAATATAATAGATAATAAATAATCTTTACTCAAAATCAAATATATCAGTTTACATATATTACATCATCAGAGTACATCAGTCACAGCTCACATCAATAACATACAATGTATACACAACAACTCAACAGCGGAATATATGTATATATAAACAAGTACGAATGTACGTATCGTCAATCCAGCTCGTTTCCTGAGCTCCATAGCATCATACCCTGTATTCTATAATACTCAGTCTGGCCCGAGTATTACAGTTAAATAACACCCGAGTCAGTCTGGAATACGAGCGTGAGAAAATCACACCCAATTGATTATTAAAGTTTCAAAAGTCCTTTGAAAACAAAAGCATCTCGTAAGACCACGCCACAAATAAACATGTTGGGTTTTTACCTTACGATAGCTAAAACAATTTTTATACAAATCCTCTGATATTATAATAGGGTCTATATACAAATACTTATAAAATAGCCGAAATTGTTACATTCATTAAATTCCAGCTACTAGCCACAGAGTGGGTAATACAAACAAAACTCGTACAAGTCTCGTAGGGAGAATGGATTTCCAACTAATGATTAGGCATTGGGGTACCACCTGTCACAGTATGGGGCCTAGATCACCGTACCGAGGAGTACGCCCGCTCCCCTGCAACACAAGGCCGGAACCATCCCTTACTGGACAGTCCTGAGTGAGATCACCCCGCGGTTGGGATCAGCAACCGCACCACTAAGCCGAAATAAAAAGGGACAACTAGACTGGAATGACCTCACCTGCTTGGGTGCTACCCACCTAGCCTTGCTGCATATCCCCTGATTTTCAGTCATTCCCATTTGATGAGGCTTGAGGCTAAGCGTTACCTTTTAAGAACAATATCCCTTAGAATGCCCATCGTCCACCTGACGATGTTTCGCAAGCATTCGTCCATACAAGTCCGTCCCGGGTTCGAACGGAACCGAAGGCATTATTCCTACTACATCCATTTTGGAAATATCCTCAGGATTAGTAGCGACTAGCCCTTGCACTTCACTGCTCCATCTTCGAATCCAGAATCGTTTTCACGAAACGTACAAACCGGATCGAAGTGGTTTTCGAGAAATAAATCTCGATCCCAGTCTCTTCGAAACGATTAACGCATTTGTCCAATATTGATAGTCGGTTATTTAACTATCAATTATATTCACAAAACAACCATCAACCAATAAATAATTTTCCAAATTATTTATTAATCTCAAAAATATCCTCATAGGATATATTTCTATTTTCAATCCTTTAAAATCAGTTTCAAACCGTCATTCTTCTCAGAATCAACTTTCCCAAATATTTTATATTTCCTCTGAAATCACCAAGCACAAAAATAGATTTTTAAAATAATTTAAAACACTTTACTTTGAAAATATACTTTTAAACATTTAAGTTAAATTACTTCAATATTTTGTAAAAATACATACTATATGAGTATTTGAAAATAAAGTTACTTAATTGAATATAAAACTAGATTTTCACTTTTGAAAACAAAATACCAGGTCACTTTTTTAAGTAATTACTACTATAATAGATTTAGGAAAATACTTACTATTGAATTTAAATGTTAGAAATAATAAATTTTCTAAAACTTGCTTTTTTTTACAACAACTTTAAACCTTTAAATTTATTTAAGAATTTACTTTAAAAATGTACTTGGTTATCTAGAGAAAAATCCCAACTTCAATCACTTAAATCAATTTCCCAAATTGATTTCCAATTTACTCCCTTTTAATTCAGAATCTATTAATTTCAGATCTCATTTCTTGATTATGATTTTAAAAACACTTTAACTAAAAATTCCAAATTTTTAGATTTCTCAATTACTTCTTTATTCTTTTAAATAAACTTAAACTTTGAATTTTTAAAAATAATTCTTTATTTCTTTAATTGATAGAACTTAAGTTTACAATTCATCAATTTCGTTTTATTCAAAATTCCATTTCTCTTCATACTCGAAGTTATTTATTATTATTTTCATATTACTTCTATTTCTTTTCAATTCATTCTTAATTTATTCAAACTTTCTATAATTATTTCGCTTACAATTACTTCCTCTTAATTTCTTTTCCACAATCCAATTCATATATTTTGGTAATACATTATACCCAAATATCCAATCAAACCATAACATTCAATATCCCAATATAACTTATCATAAGATATCAAATAATCACAACAGAGAATATTGAATAATTTAAATAAATGTGAGGGGTCCAGTTGGATCCCTCCAACCTGTTTTCCCTGCATCCACAAATTTTACACAATATAATATGCCAATTACAAAATGTCTACCATTCAAACAATTATTTAAATTTAATCACTTAAATTTAAATTTAACTGAGTGAGATTAACTCACATTTTGTTTTTGTTTTGCACTCCACTTCAATATTGCTTTGGATTTCCTGATGTTCTGACCTTGAATAAGCATTATAGGATTTTATTAATATTTGAACCAATTGCATAATCAACTATCATTCAATAAATTTAATTAGTTAATTGTTTTGTTTAAACTAAATTCCCTCTTTTAAAGATCTTTTGGTCACTAAGATAATTAATAAGCTAGTTTAAACATTTATATATATATATATACACACAAACTCTTATCTTGGAAATCTCATATAAAAATAAAATTTTCTAACTTCACACGGGTTTCCAAACATGTTTATATCCAATATTCCTTTAAAAGGAAATATATTCTGTTTATCAACATATTTAAAATGAAGATACATATATAAACTGTATTTGAATATTTTACTGAAAATTTATTTATATCCCTCGATAATATAAGTATTCAAGAGAAAAAGTTATAGTTTACTTATTATATTTTCTTTGGCCTACAAATGCATCCGTGAACATATAAAAATTAGAACTAGGATGGGTTTAACAATTTACTGCAAATTTCTGTCTGCTTTCACCTATATTTTCATACATGTATTATTTTAAATACATTAAAATAGAAAGAAATGACATGTAAACCTCACCGCAATTTTCCAGAACTCGAGCTTCCTATCCTCGTGACCTTCTCCAGATTTCTCCACTGAGTCACGTCGTTCGAGAATCGCGACTGTTGCCCTCCCTCTCTCTGTCACAACGACGCACCCCAATTGCACGAGCGACCGTTGGCTCCCAAATCTACGAACCCAGCTCGAAGACACGATTCCAAAACCATACCGACCATCGTGCTTTGCCGAGCTCATCCCACTGCGTCGCAGCCTCCATCTCAAGTGGTCAACTGCCTCATCGCCTCTTCTAGTGACCAAACCCCTCCAACCTAGACGAAGACGCGACTTGAATCGCGAGTTCCCTTTGAATACCGAACCAAAGAATAGAGGAAGGGAAGATGTCGTTCGGTCTGTTGTGAAATGAAATCGATTTCAAATCGATTTTGGAAAGAATGGAGGAAAAGAAACCGTGTTTCACGAGCGAGAGGAAATTCGATTTTTTTTCATTCATTCGGATCTGCGGGAGGTTTTGAATTGAACGAGAGGAAATATTAAGGAGCTAGATATTTTTTTCTCTGAGATCAGAATGAAAGGCTCGAGGTGATTTTACAGAGAAAAGGCTGTCGCGTGTTGGAGAAAAAGGCTACAGGATATCGGCTAAACGTACATAGGTATAGAATAGGGTGGCTGATGATTTAACGTTTATATTTTATATTATAAAAAAATCTCGATTAAGTTTTCCAGCGCGTTTACTAATCGTATGCTCACACAACAACTCCAAACACTACGAAAATTGAAATCCGAAAATAACACTCTATACGGATCCAATGGAACTAGTTTCGTCGAATTCCGAGACTGTGCCTCGGAAGGCTATTTTTAAATTCAATTCAAACGATAAAATTTCAAAACTGATCAAACACTTTTAAATTTAATTTCAACACATTTACTATCGTCAGTGTTATCAATATAAACTTTACAAGCCTTCAAATTATTTTAACAGGCTTTAAAACTTAAGATACAACATTTGAACCAACTTCAACTTATTTAATTAAATAATTTAATTATCAAATAATTGGTGATATTTGTAATTCAAGTTAAGATTGCTCTATTGAATATCTAAAATCAATTAAATATTCCGATTTTAAATGCTTGAAAATTCCGGGTCGTTACATACTCTTCTACCGATTTCTCGACACCTTTATCTGGTTCATCAAGTTTACCTACACCTACACCTAATCATGAACCGGCCAGACCATCAAACTATCGCACAGGCCATACTCCCGAGAAGAAGAAGGCACGACATTTTCTGTTCTTGGTTCTCATCAAACAAAACAAAAAATTAATGATTTACATCATTACCAGAGTGAATCTATAGTGATTCAACACGAGATGTACTACGAATAGAAGATGAATTCAAGAGTCTTAGTTTTCTGGAGTAGATTGGATGGAAATTCTACGGGTCATCTTCATCTGCGGTTCATCAACCTACACCTTCTTCCGAACGGAATCCATGGGATCAGTCGCCACAACCTCCACCTGTCTCTCCGAATTCATGGGAGCATGGAAACCACTGGTCACCATTGAAACCATATGAAGGAAGACGAAGGATGAACCTGACAACTCGAAGTCTCCATCGACTCCTTCATCCAAATAATTTAATTTTCTTTCTATATTTTTTAACTAATTTTATTCCTACTTTGTATGAATTATTTGAAATATATTGAATATAGTCTTTTTATGCAAAAATATACTTCAAAAACTGCAAAGAAGAGAATTCAGTCGACTGAAAATATTCGATCAGTTAACTGAATATGAAAATAGAAAGCTTTTAGACTATATTCAGTCGACTGAACGAATATAGCCAGTCGACTGAAACATAAGCTGAAAGCATTCAGATCATATTCAATCGAGTGAAATAATATGGCCAGTCGACTGAATCTGAAACAGAGAGTTTCGGGACACTGTTCAGTCGACTGACCATATATGACCAGTCAACTGAATGGCAATCTGAGCCTTTTTTACACCTTTTCACCTACCTTTTAACCCTCTAACCCACTTTCTCCTCTTTTACTTTTCACTTTTACCTTCTCATTTCAATTTTCCAAAAACCCTAGCTCCCAAAAAATTTCAAAATCCTTTATTATTACCAATGACCTACATCAATCTAGGAGATCTAGACATGCCTCTACCTCATCCTCTGAGCCAACTGACACACAAATAGCTCAATGGCTCTATGATGCTACAGCTCTCCAAAGATGGAATACAATGAAAGAAGCATGCTTTTTGAAGGTACTTTTGTTGTGTTTCCTAATTTTGCTCCATATAGAATTCAAAAGCTAGTAAGGAGAAACCGTCTAGAGTCTCTCCTAGATCACAATCTGAATAATATCAAGATAAATCACACTTTGGTAAAACTTTTCTACGCAAATTTGAATTTAGGCCATCAAAACCCATGTAATCATGATGATTGTAATCAAAACCCATGTAATCGTGATGGTTTATTGGTTTAGATAGAATTGGTCATATTCTACATACTCCAACTGATGGTATTCCATTGGAAGAATTAAATATGCCTATAGGCGAGCGAGACAAAGTAAGTCATCATTTCTTAGAAGATGAAATGATTGAACTAAAGTCTATCGCCTTAAACCCTACAGCTAGAATTGTGCATCGAGCCTTAATGCACATGGTTCTTCCTCGTACTGGCTCTTATGAGCTTGTATATCCAAACAATTTTAGGGCATTGTATGCTATTTGGGGAGATGTCCAATTAAATTGGCCTAAGCTTATTCTAGATGAATTCTAGTCGTTTAACCAACATAATATGAACATCATTTATTATGGAGAATATATTGTGTGGCTACTTATGAATCTCCAAGTTCGTATTCCAAAATCAGATACTTCCATTCCCAAATCTTTAAATAGCCGCACAATAAGTCTTATGAAATTGCCACTAGACCTATATCTATCATGTCTTTTCAAGACTGGCAATCATGACCTCGTCAACAGATGTCTACTCCACATCAACAACAACCAAGAGATGATATTCGAACACCAACTCCATCCCAAAGCACTCGGGAATCCATTAATCTAATTGTGTGAAATCAAGTCATTCTGGATTCTTGCGTAAAAAATATCGACAAGAAAATTGACAAGAAATTTGACAAGATTAAAAGTTTCTTCAGGATCTTATGGGATGTGATATCTCGTTCCTCTTCCACAACTACGGAAACTTCACACCGTGATCCAGGTAAACATCCAGCTCCTCCCTTTACTTGTTCTACATCAGAAGAACACACAAGTGGCAATGGGGGAGGCAGACAGTTTGTGGAAAGTTCTTCTAGAGGCAAAGCTCCAATGCAAGTGGAAGAAGAAGAAATAAAGTCTGACTCTAATTAATATTGTTGTTTCTTAGTAGTAGTAAGTTATCTATTTATTCTAAACATTTTATTTCTATGAGCTTGTATATGTAGCTCAAAAAAATTTGATACATTTTTCTTTTATGATTGCAATTTTTTAGTTAGTTCCATGATTGATTTGTTGTTATTTCCTTTTTGTCGATGACAAAGGGAGATAAATTTGTATAACTAACTATTTCTTGATGGATTAAATATGTCATCAGGTATTCAAGGGGAGATATATAACTCCTGTTATATATTTCTCAACATATAGTATTATCTGCAACAGGTTGTCATCAATCAAAAAGGGGGAGAATGTTGAATCATTAGTTTTGATTCATGACAAAAGAGCTTAAACAAATTAATGAATGAGATTCTATGGACAAGCGACAAAAAGAGAAAGAAATATGCTGTTAAAACTACAAAGGAGACAAGACTACAAAACTGAGTATAGTATGTTTATTTGCCGAAGTTTTTAGTCTTTGAATTTTAAAACCTATCCTCAAGTAGTCCACACAAATCAAAGTTGTTTTAAGCTTCAAATTCTTTAAAATTTATGTAAACTGTGCACAGACAGTCAGGTCAGTCGACTGACCATATATGACCAGTCGACTGAACCTGCTCAGTTGCACAAAAATACTCTGTTTTGCACCAACTTTGAACATTCAATTGACTGGTCGTTTTAGGTCAATCGACTGAACTTTTCTATCAGCTATTTTTCTGAACAGACACTTCCATTTGCCAAGAGATACGATCTAAAAGGAAGAGTTATGGATGCTTCTTTTGGTCAGAACTCTTCGTGAATAGTTGTAGCTATTTATCTACTATATAAACACATAAGATTCACTTCACAAATCACCGAATTTCATTTTATTTTCTGATCATACTCTCGACTATCTCTGCATTCTGAAAAGCAGTCACAACTTACATATATTGCTTGAATCTCTAAATCAATTAACTTATTCTTCGATTCAAAGCAATATTCTCCTTTCTCAATCTTTACATACACATTTGTACTTGAGGAGAAGATTATAAGAAGGTTGTACTATCAAAGACAAATCAGTATTATCAAGAATACAAAGTGTCAAAGCAATTGTATTGAAACTGTTGGTCCTGTTCGGTTGTTTAGGCGGGAAAAGCCCTCTTCGGTTGTTAGAGGCGGAGAAATCCTGATCAGTTGTTCAAGTGTTGTATATCTATTCCTCCGGGTTAAGTGAGGGGTTATTGTGAGAAATTCCAGAGGGAAGTCTGGGACTGGATGTAGAATGGGAAGTTCGAACCAGTATAAAAACTCCAGGTGTGCTTATTCTTATTTATTTTACTATTATTATCTGTTTCCGCTTTTAGATTATATTACATTTCATATTACACGATCCTAAATGATAACTAGCCATACAATAGTCACTTTCAATATCGATAACAAAATATGTTAAATATGATTAATTTGGGTTAAATGGGCCAACAACTCATGAGAATTAGAGAGGATGGGTGTCGATTTAGGGAAAAATAGGATGTGGCTATAACATATGTGATTATGTTTTAAGATGAACGGTTGAGATCATTGTTTGCTCTCTTGTCCTATCATATAAAAGCCAATCTCAAAACCCTAATTTCAAACTAATTCATTTTTGAGCCGCCACTTTCTTCTTCCTCTTCCTCATTTTAATAGCAGAACTTTACTCTAAATCATCCCTAAAACTATCAAATCTAATTGAAAATTAAAAATACTAATTTGTAGTAGAAGGTTTCCAATCCCTGATTAGCAACCTGACGGATTGTGAATTGTTCTTAGAAGAGAAATTATTGTTTAAATTGGGCTCAAAGGCTTCATTAAAAAGCGCACTATTATTTATTATCATTGTTTTGATTTTAAGTTTATCATATAAAAGTTGATTTATATCCAAATCCTCTATTTGTTTTCTAATATGTTTATTGTTTAGATTTGGTCAGGTTTTGTGTGGGTATATGTGTTTGTTACAATTAGATTGGTTATGTGTTTGTTATAATATTTTTTATTAATTTATTATTGAAATAAGTTTCTAAAAAAAGGTTTTAATTTTGATTTATACATAAATACCTTGATTAAATATGTATAGATCTCCAAATTATGAACATGTACAATTGTATATGTATTTATATAACATATATATTTGATCTTAAAATTTCCTTGTAATGATTTGTACTTATTATGAATCATAAAATATATAAAAAAATTATTAAATATGTATATACATATTTTATTATTGTTTATGATTTTGTGAATTTTTTATTATGAATAAAATAATTAATGGTTCAAAAATTTTAGTTTTAATTTTCTGTATTTGTGGCATTATGTAATAAGATTACAATAAAAAATTTCATATTGTTCAAACTTAATTTATTATTTTTAAAAATTAATTAACTTTTGGCATGCAATTAGTTATTTAATTAAAAATAATGTTTCAGTTGAGAAAATTCTGTAAATTTTTCTTGAGGCTTAATCATGTATATGAAATCTTTCAAAAAACTCTCAGTTTTAATAACTTAATTTATTATTTTTTGAATTAATTTATTTTCAAAATGCAATTGACTATTAATTAAAAATATAATTTCAATCGAGAAAATTTCAGAAATTTTCCCTAAGCCCAAAATATGTTTCGGGCACCTTTGTTAAAAAATTTAAAAAAATTTAACTTCATTTTCTAATTTTAGGATTACCGGCTATTATTGATTATTTAATGAAAAAATATTATTTTAATTGTAAAAAATTCCATAAATTTGTCTTATGCCCAAATGTGTTTTTGTAAAATTTTAAAAACTAGTATGATTATAATATAACTATTTTACATTAATTTATTATGACCGAAACTATTTTATTCAATTAATTATGTATATGGACACACAAACACATATATTAGTATTTTGTTTTGACATATTATATAAGCACATATTTGGAGAAGTTACAGTATACACAAAATGAGCTAATGTGTCTATTGTAATGTAAAACCCAACATCTATATACGGGCACATTATACCCTTCACGGATTATAATGTTACACATGCACACACACATATATATGTATGTGTATGTGTGCATATGTTTATGATACCTACATACATACATACATATATATATATATACATACATATATATATATGTGTGTGTATATATGATATACTAGTGTGAACCCATGCTTCGCACACAGGCTATTGCTAATGGTCATAACAGAAACGCTAATAATGTGTACATATAAGTATCAACAATTACAGAAATTCTTTAAGTCCGGTGATACATTTAATATATAAGAGAAATGATAAGTTACATAACCACTTAAAAAAGATATATTGGTTCTAGATTGAAAGTAACTGACTGAAGCAACAAATATTGTGTTTATCTGATTAATAGTTGAGCATTGTATATAATAGAAACTCTGGAATTGGACTTCTACTCGGACAATAGCCATATGATTGACTACAAATATTTTTACTAATGGAAATGGACTTCTACTTGGATAAAAGTAAATAGTATCCAATAGTGAAAATCAAAAACCACTATAGAAGTAATAAAAAACAGAGTTGTAGTAAAATATAAAATATAACATAGATAAAAAGTATTAGGCATTGAAAACATATTGGATACCTGTATGCGTACATATTTTTATTATATATAATTTTGCATCTAGCATACTTACATAACTACACGTAAATAGACAATTTTGTACATTATCTAGTGTACATATATGTAACACAAAAGCATCTGATACTAAGACTTCATATCACACCTTATCTTCAATTCTAGTTTAGGATGAGAATTCATACACAAAAAAGATGTAAGATAATAAATAATGTTAGACTTGAATAACAGTAACTTCTCAAACAACCAAATGGAAAATACATGAATGGTTGCAATATAATACATTGGAATAGAGTATAAGAGCTGATAGCTAAATAACCAATACATATGTACATCAGTTTTCAGTTCAGCCCAAATCAAATCGGAAGTAATAGGGATGAAGCAGAAACCTCAATTATTAATTTAATCATTGGTAATGATTGATTCTCACCATTTAATCGACGAGAAAATTCATGTTAGATAATTTCCACAATCAAACACAGAATAAAAAATAAAAAAAACTAATACTAAATTATATGAGCAATCAAATTCATTTACAAATTGATGAAAAGTGTGAACCCATGCTCAATTCAAGCATAAACAATATAAAACCCCTTTCCATTAGGAAATTTTTGTGTAACCGTATATTTGTGAGTATGAACCCATGCTACGCACATGGTGTATGCACAAATACATAAAAGAAGCATGTGGATATAATATTTTAATATATCGTCGCAATTATAATCATTTGAGTACCAATATCTACTCGGTGATACACATCCAAGTACAATTTGTATTAATAGAGTAAGGTTAAATAAGCAGGATATAAGCTTTATTTAGATCAGTAAATGATCGGACACGCATTTAGATATTACCATATCTATACGTGTATCTGATAACGCAGATGAATATCAGATATTCTTCGACCAGTTCAAAGCTAATAAATCTAAAGAAAAAAATAGAAAATTTTGGTTCATTATAACCCCATTTCGATACAAAAAAATAAATAAAATAAAAAATATGCTATGAAAAATAATCTCGAGAAGCAAATATTGATTTTTATACCCGTATAAAAAAATTTACTTAGGTAAAGCCGTAAATGACAATCATTCTATATACTAAAATACATAAAAATATAATTATAACCTTGAAAAAAACCGATCAAATAATTATCGGATGCGGATATGGCTATATCCACATCCTCATATATTTTTCAAATATTTGATAAATTTTCACATTTAGGATACAGATACTGACGGATTTTAGAATTTTCGGGTTCTTGTTGACAACTACAGTTTTATTATTGAGGTGACTAAATTTTGGAAGTTTTATTAGCTTTCGATGTTTGAAGTTGATGTGCATGTTTATATATATATATATATATATATATATATATATATATATATATTGAGTTTGTAACATTATTTATCATGAGTGGTTAAAACTTACACAAATAAGTAAAACTTCATGATCCATAAACTCTTGTTATTAATATATTTTATACTCAAGTCTTCAAATTAATAAGCATGAAATATTTAGAATAAAAGGAATCCTTGATAAATGGAGATTTATAAAATATGTAAAACATGCTTGAGGATTTGAAATTCCAAATGGTCAATGCCTTTGGAAAAAAGCCAAAGTGAAATAATCTTCTTTTCAAATCGATTGAGAACTGATCATAGAAACTGCCATCCAACTTTGTTGAGTACACAAACTCAAATATCTGAATGTCTATTGAACTGAAGGAGAATCAAACGTGCTTTCTAACTTCACGTTATAGTTGTATTCCATAAATAAAGAAATATAGAAAAATATTAATCATGTAGACTTTCATAAAAATATTGCATGCCATATATTACTTATATTGTTAAAGCACAACACAACTGTAAACATCATAAGTAGATTCATATCTTACTTATGATTTCAATATAATATAACATCAGTTGTCATTAAACCGTACATTCTTTTCAATTCATAGAATTAAATAAATACTTTACATACTCACACAGTACCTAATATCACTTGTGCATTTCAGATTTAGTGTATGTGTATCATTCAACACAAAAATTGAGTAAGAAACATGTAATGGCTGGTTGGTAAGCTTGACCAAGAACTTCAAAAAGTGTTTCCTATTGCTCTGTTCTTTAACACAAAGATACAATAAATTATCATGATATAAAAAAAACATTATTCTCTCCAGTCCTGCTGCTCTCCACACTGCAATGAATTTACTTCTTACCACCCTATCTCAACTCTACTGCACTATCTTGCTACTGTTCTTCAATATCATAATAATGTTCTTCATAAATATACTTCTTTCATATTTTTACATGTGATTTTTAACTTCTCAACCTCTATGACAGCTCAACCTACAAAAAAGTAAAAGGAACCAAGCATAAGAGACCTTGTCGATGTAATAAGCAAATTTAATCTTTCCTTCATGCCATTTAATATTTTGTAAACAATATGTGGGAAGTTACGGAGAAGTGAGTTATAATTTAAACAATGATTAATAATAAAATGATAAATTAAGGCACACAACTGATAAAGGCATGTACAATAGCATGCTCAGCGCAAAATTTATCAGCAACTACATTTGTAATATACCTAATGGAACCAAGCAATACATGAGAAAAATGCCTAAAAATGAAATCTCCTCGCACTTTCATCTATTATATATATTTATATATGTATAGATATGTATTATTGCTAATACAATATAATCAAATATATGATAATTGATGCCTTAAGGCCCGTTACTAACCATTAAGTGCTGGTTTAGGTATAAGTTTGTTCAATAAACATCAGTTTTTTGTAAAAACTTTGTAAATAAAATTCTAACCTAATGCGAATGGCCATACTCGAAGAAAGGTCTTGAATCTAGTGGATTAAAAAACTAAAATCTAAATATAGTTAAAGCAAATCATGAATTAAGCCAAGAATTGGAAATATGAGACAAAATAATTTTAGGTAGCCACATTAGCATACTTGGTTTCCATTTATGTTTTGGTACTAAATTAATCCTCATAACTTAGTTTTGCATCATTAAATACAAATAATTTAGCCATTTATATCAAGAAAACATGCTAAATTTTATACATAACCATTAATGTTACAGTATAGAAAACGGAAAATCACAGTCACACTTGTATCATCATTTAGATAGATTGGCAAAAACATACTATATTTGTGACGATCCTGACTCGACCTTCGAAAATCGGCACCGAATACAACACTCGTATTCCAATGCCGCAGATCCAAACGCCTAATCTGGCTCGCCGAAGCTTATAACACATCAAGAATAACAAAATAGCGGAAGAAAAGAAATGAATATCATATACAACTCCAATGAATACAATATCCAAATATACAACAATGATAAATATCAGAGATATAAAGAAATGCTACAGCAGAAAACCAAATAAACTAGAAGCGGAAACAACTAGAAATTGAAACTCCAGAAGAAACACTAATATCAGCAGTCTGCATAAATAGCTCAAACCCGCATCAAGTTGCACCAAGCTAAGCAAGGTCATTTGTCCTAACCAAATACTTCAATATCCAAAGTCTTCAAAGAATACCAAAGAGAAGGCTGAAAGCTACCGAATTAATATCTAGATCTACTATCTGAAAAACTAAACTCTAGACTGTCCGTGTGGAAAATTATGGGCACCCAGAGTTTAGGAAGGGAACAATAAACTCTGGGCCAGTCATAGGATCGGTGTGAGGAAACAAAAACAGTTTATCTTTAAAACAACAACAACAGATTTTAAAATATTGAAAACTGCAATGATTTGTGGAAAATGAAACTACCATAAGGCCTCCCGGCACACACACAATGCAATCGCACACTTGGGGGAGATTTCTCCTTATGATAGTCAAATATGCTTAATACGCAAATTCCTTTTAATATTATCATTAGGTCATAGCGCATAAAACATTTGCAGGTATAATATTAATCTTAGCCAGCATACATACCATTATAGTATGCCTACTATAGCTACCATATTAGATGGCAGGTTCTACAACTAAAACCATACAAGGCGCGTATTGGTGATTGAATTTCCAACAAATGGTCAGGCTAAGGACACCCCGAGAACCTAATCGGATCTCTGCCAACACAAGGTCGGGTTACCTCTGCAAAAATAGGTAACTATTGACACGAGTATGCCTTCCCCCGGTTGTAAACAACCTTTATCCGAGGATCCTCAATACCAACAACCACAAAATAATAAATTTGCAGCAACCACATAGGTTAAGTATCTGGGCTCCATACCATGATACAACCTCTATCCAGAAGGAAATGAACATACCCTAAGGGGCGCTGCCCCCTATAATCTTGCTGCATTCTTCCTGTTTCGACCATTCCGAGGTGTGAGGCTCAACGAAGTCTCATCCACAAAGCTACGCTTTTCACAAAAGCAATGCTTTGATCAACAAATGATCAGCAGCACTTCGTATGTCACATTACCAAATTGGGAATGTATCACTAGTAACCATCAACTACATAACCTCTGAGCTCATACGTCTCAAAGAAGGGTGTTAAGCTAAGAAATAAATCTTCGCCACCAAACAGAAATGTATTTAATAGAAACCGATTTTACATCTCAAAGTGTAATGTCAGACACACATCCATACAAGTCTGTTCCGGGTTCGAACAGAACCGAAGGCACTTCCAAAGAGGCCCTTGCAAATCCGGATAATTCCTAATCACGTCCGGACTCCCCATCACAAAGGGTGCTCAAATCTCTATACCGCGGATCAGCCGATACAGAGACAATTGACAAGAAATCCTTTCGTTTTCGAAAATATCCGGTCTTCACCACCGGTCTTCAATTGTTATCCATTACGTCGCATCACTATTTGGAATAGGTTATATGACATAAAGTCCTCTCCCGGCTAAACCGAGTAGTGAGCGTAATATTTAAAAACATATGGATATGGGATCTCAGTTAAGTCAGAACTTATTATCCAAAACTTTTCTTTCAAATGGTTAAACAAATCACCATTTACAAATCTTTTTGAACAAAAGATTCACTTCACAAAAGTTCACGAAGTTTACCAATATTTCACAAAGATTCATTAATATCTTTCCAATTCAAATCCTTTATATAAAAGATACACTTTTCAGATCCCTTTCAATTTGAAAATAAACTTCACCAGTCTTTAACAAAGATTCATTCATAGCCTTTTGAAACGATTTCCCTTTCAAATTGGATTAACTCATCCAATCTTTAAATCAAAGATTCAATTCATTGCTTTCAAAAATCATTTTCACAAAACAATTCAATTCCAAATATTTTATATAAAAGATACACCATTTAAAATGTTCTTCAATTTCAAATCGAGGTTTGACTATCTTTCACAAAGATTAGTTAACAGTTTTCAAAACTTTTTCAATTTGATTTGAAATCTTTCAACACAAATCGAAAACCCTTTCCTTATATGAAAGCTATTATTAATTGAAAACAAATAGTTTTCATCTCAGAGAAATCTGATTACAGTTGCATGAGTTAAAGCCCTTAAATCTTGGGTTAAATTTAAATTCCTAAAACAATATTTTTAAAATGGTTTAAAAACCGTATAACATGAATACCTTTTCTAAACCATAGTTCCCAAAACATTGAATCCAATTTCAAATTTTGAATTCTAATTTAAATCAAATTTCAAAATTAAATCAAGTTATTCAAAAATAATTTTTTTCTTTGAAATTTCTTTTCAAAAGCTTTTCACTTTAAAACCAATCCATATCCAAAACCATTTAGATTTAAAAATTCAATTTTTAAAATTATTTCAAAAATCTATGACTTAACCAATTTCCTCGTGCAATCCATATTTGTGTGTGTATGGTGTAGTTCAGGGGTTTTACACACAATAGTGCAACATCATCAATCATCACAGATTCAATCATATCAATCTCGATAAGCGGTATAATCTATAACGCTTATCCTTATTCACAGATTCACATATAAAGTAAATTTATCAATCACAAAAATTCACCATTACGATTCGATGTGGGTTTCGGATAACTAACTAGAATCCGACTCCCTGTCGCATCAAAATCCAAATGTCGTTTTACGGGACAAGGGGTTTTGCATATTCATACAATAGTATATTCATCACACATATAATAGCTCAGCACAAAGCATTTCATATTACATAACATCACATCACATATCAACTATAGCAATTCATTACACAGCATTACGTAGTAGAGATATCAAACAATTCACAATGGCTCAATAGAGTACAATCATTCATAAGGAAGATAAATTAGTTATCTGATAATTTCAAATCGGATTGATTACTAATCCTGGTTAATTAACATAAATTAATTTCAATCATCTGAATTAATTGTCCTTAAATCATTTATTAATTAACTATTAATAATAAATTGATTAACTTGATTAACTAATCACAAAATATGCATTACAAATTAATTTAACTACATTAAGTAATTAATCTTTATTTGAACCATACTTATTAATCATTCTTGATTAATCACATTCAGTAACTAAATACCCTTAATTACTTCATTAAATAAATTAATTACTCCTAATTAATTATCCTTAATTAATCCTATGATTAATCATATGAAGTAAATTAATCCAAATTACTTCATTATTAAATCATCTTCCACTAATTACATCCAGTAATTATCATTAATTACTTTACTAAGTAATGATACTTCATTAATTACATTAAGTAATTATTATCAAATCATCCACTGATTAAATTAACTAAACTTAATTTATTAACTCAACAAATCACATTAAACTCAATTAATTACATTTAGTAATTAATTCCTTAATTAATTCCATTAAGTAATTACATTTAAACAATTTCACAAATGATTGTCATTAATTAATTAATCTATTAGTTATTAAAATTAATCATATTAATTAATTATTAAATAATCTTAAGTTAATGACCTTCATTAACTATTAACAACTCTTTAATTGCTTTTCTTAAGTAAATATACTTACACTAATCAATATAAATTACAGATTGATTTATCTATATTATTCAATTTAATTAATTGACCTTAGTTAATCTTTGAATAAGAATTTTTCTTTAAAATAATTATCCTTTAATCACCTTCATTAATCAATTCTTCCTTAATCATTTTCATCAAAAATTCATAAATATAATTATACAAAGTAATTATTTCTTAGTTTCATTTAGTAATAACCTTTAAAATGAATTAACATAATCATAAAATTTAACTCTTTAAGTTCAATTAAAGATTAAAACACCTCGATCTTTTTAATTATTTACTTAATTAGAATACTAAGTTTATTTTCAAAAAAAATGTTATAAATAAAACTCTCTTTAAACTTGGTTAAAAGTAAAAGAATATTTTGAAACCTTTAATTAATTTCTAACTTAAATAAAACAAGTTTAATTGAAAAGCATTGATTAGAAAATTATTCAAAAATTTATTTAATTAAAGATAAATCTTTTATCTAGATTAATTACTTAATCAAACTACTAATTAAGTTTTAAATAAGCTTACGAATTATCATCACAAGCCATTAATTATCTTTGAAACAATTTTAAAACAAATTTAACTTTAAAGTTTAAAATCTTCGAAACTTGCTTAAACTTGTAATAAAAACAAGCAACCCGAGCCAAAACCTTATTTACCCGAGCTCAACTTCGGGTAAAACCCTAGAATACCCGATCCTTTCCCCGAGTACTCCTCCTCCACTATTTTATAATTTGTTTTACTGTCGAATTTAAACCTACTGCATAGATAAAACACTCACGTGACACCCCAAGGTCAAACACGAGCTACGACCTTACTTTCCGGGACCTGACTTCGAGCAACTCACCACCTGACATGATGTGCACACGGTGCACGTACACCAGCATCACCGACCATAAGTGATCGTCGGGACCACCTTCAATGACCACTCGAACCCCTACAAACTCAAGCGAGAACCCATATCAAAAGCAACATCGTCGAAACGAAATCGAACCCATTTTTGACCAAGTCCAGAAACCATTACTGTTGGAAATTCGCACCCCACCATCGCCTCCGACCTTGAGAAGTCCTGCCATCATCACCAAAGCTTCGTCGAATCATCCAGCAGCCATTCCCATGATTGCGATCAACTCCGTTTCCCAATGGCCATCGCCATAGCCCTGCAAACCACCTCGTTCCCAAACGACCACCGAACCCTATATCACTCAAATTCCATCGCCTCGACCAACGATAAAATCCACCTGCATTTTTCCCGCACTCCCCATCAATCAGTCCACCTCCTGTCCAAAAATCAAACAACTTCACTATGTCGTTCATCGGTAATCAACTCAATTGCCCAAAATGAACAACATAAGAATTCCCAAGAATTATTGAACTAAAAATCACGAAATGAATATTAAAATTCATGATTTCCAGTCACGAGTTCATTCCTGTAACCCAATTTAGAAATTAAAATAGTTGATTTTAACCCATATAAGAATTTCTCTGTTATTTAAAATTTTAAAAATAATTTGTTAAATTTAAAACCCTGGAACTATTTTTAAATCCATTATCATACAATAACAAGCAACTTTCATTTAGATATCAAAGTCTAATGTTGATTAGATTGGGAGATTTTGATTTTTAAACCAGTTTTAAAAAACTAGAACTAAAATAGAGGTAAATGTATCTGTGTTTCAGACATGTGCACAGAGTATTCATTCATGCAGGCATTTTTTTCATCCAGACAAACATATTCCACACACACATTCAAATATTGATTATATGCAAACCAGAGTAAATATATGGGTGTAAGATTTTTGCTCATCTTATTTGATGAAGACGGAGAACAAAAGTCTGGAATTTTTAATTTTAATCTTGAAGCTTTGAAGTTACATTTGATTTTCAGGGCTTTAAATTCTTGCTCTGACCTTCATTTCAATTTCCATTTTTTGATTTACTGAGTTGATTCCAGGCTTGAAGATTTTGAGAACAGGTTTTAAATTTTTGATTTCTTTCAAATTTGAAAATCTCAGGCCTTTGAATTGAACTTTCGGTTTTTCTTTCAGATTTTGAAGATTATTTTGCACTATTTCTGGAATCTGAGGCTTTTCTTTTTGTTTTAAATTTAATTTCTGGTCCTATAAATTAGTTAACAGGGTTTTGAAAGGAGAAGAAAAGAAATTGTCTTTTCTTTTATTACATTTTAATTAAATTTTATTTTAGAATAAATATGCATTTGCCACTTGTTTATTCATTTCTTACACTTGTTATCTCATAAGCTATAAAGCTTACACATATAAGTTTATATTTTACTTACTTAACATTTGTCAAAAACCCATTAAATTATGTTTAAGCCCTTTATCCTAAGACTAGTTACTAAAAATTTGTTTCAACCCTATCATTTTATAAATTGCTTTATGTTTACATATGTATATTCTCAAATTATACTTATTATGTTTTAACCCTATCATTTTATAAATCTCATTTTAAATTTACAAACAAATTTTACATTTCTATCAATTTAAAGGAAATGATTTTAAAACTAATTATACTTTAATAAATACACATATTATAAATATAGAATTTAACTTTTAAACATCTTTCTTATGTTTATATATTTTCATATTAATCTTATATACATATCTATTCCCAAATATTCAAATTAATTCTAAATCAATTCATAATTTAATCAAAATTTTATATTAATTTACCAAATTAATTCTTAATTTAATCTCGGAGTAAAATTAATTACAAATTTAAATTTGTTTATAAACAGGAATGTTACATATTCCCCCCTTAGAAAATTTCATCCTCGAAATTTGTAAGGGAGACAACAAAGGATGGATACACAAAGATAGAGAAACAGTTTTCAAATCAAACTAGGTATCTATTCCGCCTTTGGCTTAACAAATTAAAATATCAACAATAGATACGAGAACAAACTCATTTAACATTTAACGAAATACTCGGGTCATTAGTCTACGAATATGCAGGTTATTGGTATGTTCGAAGGGATAACTTAACTATTCGTAGAATATATCTGGACCTCAAAAGAATGGACAGGTATATGGATACAATCCCAAAACTTTTAGTTTTAGAAACCAAAGTATACTTATCAACAATAGCAACCAAAGCAAACAATTCATCCAAACAAACAATTTTGAACCATCTGGAGTTTATGTCCCATGCAAATATATCAAAGCTTCTTCCTAGAGCTGCCAGGAATCATCAAAGAATTGAGAATACTAATCAAAGAAGATTGATAGAGAAAGTTATTTCCGCTATTGCAGGGTACTGACCATTTGTAGTGGTACTCCCATGTCCTCTATCTCGTCCTCTTCTTGCACTCATACTCACTATCACTGGATAGAAAGAAAATTTACTAAGGCATTTAGACAGATATCTTAGGGATATACTCATTCTAGGGTATACTTCACCCTATCTCTAATGAGTTACCTAATGTGTTATACTCCCTAGGGTCTACCAAATGAACTAGCAGTGGAAACAACTAGAACTTGAAACTCTAGAAGAAACACTAATATCAGCAGTCTCCATAGATAGCTCGAACCAGCATCAAGTTGCACCAAGCTAAGCACGGTCAGTCGTCCTAACCAAATACTTCAACATACAAAGTCTTCAAAGAATACCAAAGAGAAGGCCGAAAGCTACCGAATCGATATTTATATCTACTATTTTAAAAACCCAACTCTAGAATGCCCGTGTGGAAAATTGTGGGCACCCAGAGTTTAGAAAGGGAACAATAAACTCCGGGTCAGTCATGGGACTGGTGTGAGCAAACAAAAACTGTTTATCTTTAAAACAACAACAAAAGTTTGGAAAACCGCAATGCTTTTTGGAAAATGAAACTACCATAAGGCCTCCCGGGACACACACAATGCAATCGCACACTTGGGGAAGATTTCTCCTTATGATAGTCAAATATGCTTAATAAGCAAATTCTATTTAATACCATCATTAGTGCATAGTGCATAAAACATTTGCAAGTATAATATTAATCTTAGCCAGCATACATACCATTATAGTATGCCTACTATAGCTACCATATTAGATGGTAGGTTCTACAACTAAAATCGTACAAGGCGCGTATTGGTGATTGGATTTCCAACAAATGGTCAGGCTAAGGAACTTCCTGGGCCACATGGGTACACCTCTGGAGGGACGCCCCGAGAAACTAACCGGATCTCTGCCAACACAAGGCCGGGTTACCTCTGCAAAATTAGGTAACTACTAACACGAGTATGTCATCCCCCGGTTGTAAACAACCTTTATCCGAGGATCCTCAATACCAACAACCATAAAATAATAAATTTGCAGCAATCACATAGGTTAAGTATCTGGGCTCTATACCATGATACCACCTCTATACAGAAGGAAATGAACATACCCTAAGGGGCGCTACCCCATACAACCTTGCTGCATTCTTCCTGTTTCGACCATTCCGGGGTGTGAGGCTCGACGAAGTCTCGTCCACAAAGATACGCTTTTAACAAAAGCCATGCTTTGATCAACAAATGATCAGCAGCACTTCGTATGCCACATTACCAAATTGGGAATGTATCACTAGTAACCATCAACTACACAACCTCTGAGTTCGTATGTCTCAGAGAAGGGTGTTAAGATAAGAGAATAAATCTCTGCCACCAAACTGAAATGTATTTGATAGAAACCGGTTTTACATCTCAATGTGTAATGTCAGACACACATCCATACAAGTCTGTTCCGGGTTCGAACAGAACCGAAGGCACTTTCGAAGAAGCCCTTGCAAATCCAGATAATTCCTAATCACGTCCGGACTCCCCATCACAAAGGGTGCTCAAATCTCAATACCGAGGATCAGCTGATGCAGAGACATTCGACAAGAAATCCTTTCGTTTTCGAAATTATCTGGTCTTCACCACCGGTCTTCAATTGCTATCCATAACATCGTATCACTATTCGAAATAGGTTATATGACATAAAGTCCTCTCTCGTCTAAACCGAATAGTGAGCGTAACATTTAAAAACATATGGATATGGGATCTCAGTTAAGCCATAACTTATTATCCAAAAGTTTTCTTTCAAATGGTTAAACAAATTACCATTTACAAATCATTTTGAACAAAAGATTCACTTCATAAAGTTAACAAAGTTTACCAAACTTTCACAAAGATTCATTAATATCTTTCCAATTCAAATCCTTTATACAAAGGATACGCTTTTCAGATTCCTTTCAATTTGAAAATAAACTTCAACAATCTTTAACAAAGATTCATTCATAGCCTTTCAAAACGATTTCCCTTTCAAAATGGATTAACTCATCCAATCTTTAAATCAAAGATTCAATTCATAGCTTTCAAAAATCATTTTCACAAAACAATTCTATTCCAAATCTTTTATATAAAAGATGCACCATTTAAAATGTTCTTCAATTTCAAATCGAGGTTTGACTATCTTTCATAAAGATTAGTTAATAGTTTTCAAAACCATTTCAATTTGATTTGAAATCTTTCAACAAAAATTGAAAACCCTTTCCTTACATGAAAGCTATTATTAATTGAAAACAAATAGTTTTCGTCTCGAAGAAATCCGATTACGGTTGCACGAGTTAAAGCCCTTAAATCTTGGGTTAAATTTAAATTCCCATAACAATATTTTTAAAATGGTTTGAAACCCATATAAATTGAATACCCTTTCTAAACCATAGTACCCAAAACATAGAATTCAATGTCAAATTTTGAATTCTAATTTAAATCAAATTTCAAAATTAAATCAAGTTATTCAAAATAACTTTTATCTTTGAAATTTCTTTTCAAAAGCTTTTCACTTTAAACCCAATCCATATCCAAAACCATTTGGATTTAAAATTTCAATTTTTAAAATTATTTCAAAAATCAGTGACTTAACCAATTTCCTCGTGCAATCCATATTTGTGTATGTATGGTGTAGTCCAGGGGTTTTACACACAATAGTGCAACACCATCAATTATCACAGATTCAATCATATCAATCTCGATAAGTGGTATAATCTATAACTCTTATCCTTATTCACAGATTCACAGAGAAAGTAAATTTATCAATCACAAAGATTCACCATTACAATTCGATGTGGGTTTCGGATAACTAACTGGAATCCGACTCCCTGTCGCATCAAAATTCAAATTTCGTTTTACGGGACAAGGGATTTTGCATATTCATACAACAGTATATTGATCACAAATATAATAGCTCAGCATAAAGCATTTCATATTACATAGCATCACATCACATATCAACTATAGCAATCCATCATACAGCATTACGTAGTATAGATGTCAAACAATTCACAACAGCTCAATAAAGTTCAATCATCCATAAGGAAGATAAGTTAGTTATCTGATAATTTCAAATCAAATTGATTACTAATCCTGGTTAATTAACATAAATTAATTTCAATCATCCTAATTAATTATCCTTAAATCATTTATTAATTAACCATTAATAATAAATTGATTACCTTGATTAACTAGTCACACAAATATGCATTACAATTTAATTTAACTACATTAACTAATTAATCTTTATTTGAACCATACTTATTAATCATTCTTGATTACTCACATTCAGTAATTAACTACCCTTAATTACTTCATTAAATAAATAAATTACTCGTAATTAATTGTCCTTAATTATTCCCTTGATTAATCGTATAAAGTAATTTAATCCAAATTACTTCATTATTAAATCATCTTCCATTAATTACATCCAGTAATTATCATTAATTACTTTACTAAGTAATTATACTTCATTAATTACATTAAGTAATTATTATCAAATCATCTGTTGATTAAATTAACTAAACTTAATTTATTAACTCAACAAATCAAATTAATCTCAATTAATTACATTTAGTAATTAATTCCTTAATTACTTCCATTAAGTAATTACACTTAAACAATTTCACAAATGATTGTCATTAATTAATCTAATTAGTTATTAAAAGTAATCACATTAAATAATTATTAAATAATCTTAAGTTAATGACCTTTATTAACTATTAACAACTCTTTAATTGCTTTTCTTAAGTAATTATACTTATGCTAATCAATATTAATTACAAATTGATCTATCTTTATTATTCAATTTAATTAATTAACCTTAGTTAATCTTTGATTAAGAATTTTTCTTTAAAATAATTATCCTTTAATCACCTTCATTAATCAATTCTTCCTTAATCATTTTCATCAAAAATTCATAATTATAATTATACAAAGTAATTATTTCTTAATTTCATTTAGTAATAACCTTTAAAACGAATTAACATAATCATAAAATTTAACTCTTTAAGTTCAATTAAAGATTAAAACACCTCGTCCTTTTTAATCATTTACTTAATCAAAATACTAAGTTTATTTTCAAAAACAAAGGTTATAAATAAAACTCTCTTTAAACTTAGTTAAAATTAAAAGGATATTTTAAAACCTTTAATTAATTTCTATTTTAAACAAAATAAGTTTAATTGAAAAGCATTGATTAGAAAATTATTCAAAAAATTATTTAATTAAAGATAAATCTTTTATCTAGATTAATTACTTAATCACACTACTAATTAAGTTTTAAATAAGCTTAAGAATTATCATCACAAGCCATTAATTATCTTTGAAACAATTTTAAAACAAATTTAACTTTAAAGTTTAAAATCTTCGTAACTTGCTTAAACTTGTAAATAAAAACAAGCAACCCGAGCCAAAACCTTATTTACCCGAGCTCAACTTCGGGTAAAATCCTAGATTACCAGATCCTTTCCTCGAGTACTCCTCCTCCTCTATCTTATACTTTGTTTTACTATCGAATTTAAACCTACTGCATAGATAAAACACTCGCATGGCACCCCGAGGCCAAACCCGAGCTACGATCTTACTTTCCCGGACCTGACTTCGAGCAACTCACCCTCTGATATGACGTGCATGCGGTGCACGTACACCAGCATCGCCGACCACTGGTAATTGTCGTGACCACCTTCAGTGACCACTCAGACCCCTACAAACTCAAGCGAGAACCCAGATCAAAATCATAATCGTCGAAACGAAATCGAACCCAATTTTGACCAAGTCCAGAAACTATTACTGCCGGAAATTCGCACCCCACCATCGCCTCCGACCTTGACAAGTCCTGCCATCATCACCAAAGCTTCGTCGAACCATCCAGGAGCCATTCCCATGATTGCGATCAACTCCGATTCTCAATGGCCATCGCCATTTCCCTACAAACCACCTCGTTCCCAAACGACCACCGAACCCTATATCACCAAAATTCCATCGCCTCGACCAACGATAGAATCCACCTGCATTTTTCCAGCACTCCCCATCAATCAGACCACCTCCAGTCCAAAAATTGAACAACTCCACCATGTCGTTCATCGGC
Source organism: Allium cepa (assembly GCA_030765085.1). Lineage (NCBI taxonomy): Eukaryota > Viridiplantae > Streptophyta > Magnoliopsida > Asparagales > Amaryllidaceae > Allium > Allium cepa. Next base: position 714,956,021 of record CM060945.1, on the reverse strand, counting down.
AATCAACTCTAATGCCAAAAATGAACAACACAAGAATTCCCAAGAATTATTGAACTAAATATCACGAAATGAATATTAAAATTCTTGATTTCCAGTCACGAGTTCATTCATGTAACCCAATTTAGAAATTAAAATAGTTGATTTTAACCCATATAAGAATTTCACTATTATTTAAAATTTTAAAAATAATTTGTTAAATTTAAAACCCTGGAACTATTTTTAAATCCATTATCATACAATAACAAGCAACTTTCATTTAGATATCAAAGTCTAATATTGATTAGATTGGGAGATTTTGATTTTTAAATAGGTTTAGAAAAACTGGAACTAAAATAGAGGTAAATGTATTTGTGTTTCAGACATGTGCACAGAGTATTCATTCATGCAGGAATTTTTTCATCCAGACAATCATATTCCACACACACATTCAAATATTGATCATATGCAAACCACAGTAAATATACAGGTGTAAGATTTTTGCTCACCTTATTTGATGAAGACAGAGGACAAAAGTCTAGAATTTTTTAATTTTGATCTTGAAGCTTTGAAGTTGCATTTGATTTTTAGGGCTTTAAATTCTTATTTTGACATTCATTTCAATTTCCAGGTTTTTGATTAACTGATTTGATTCTAGGCTTGAAGATTTTGAGAAAAGGTTTTAAATTTTTGATTCCTTTCAAATTTGAAAATCTCATGCCTTTGAATTGAACTTCCAGTTTTTCTTTCAGATTTTGAAGATTATTTTGCACTTGTTCTGGAATCTGAGACTTTTCTTTTGTTTTAAATTTAATTTCTGGTCTTGTAAATTAGTTAACAGGGTTTTGAAAGGAGAAGAAAAGAAATTGTCTTTTCTTTTATTACATTTTAATTAAATTTTATTTTAGAATAAATATGAATTTGCCACTTGTTTATTCATTTCTTACACTTGTTATCTCATAAGCTATAAAGCTTACACATGTAAGTTTATAATTTACTTATTTAACATTTGGCAAAAACCCATTAAATTATGTTTAAGTCCTTTATCTTTAAATTAGTTACTAAAATTTGTTTTAACCCAATCATTATATAAATTTCTTTATATTCACATATGTATATTCTTAAATTATACTTATTATGTTTTAACCCGGTCATTTTATAAATCTCATTTTAAATTTAAAAACAAATTTTACATTTCTATCAATTTAATGGAAATGATTTTAAAACTAATTATACTTTAATAAATACACATATTATATATATAGAATTTAACTTTTAAACATCTTTCTTGTGTTTATATATTTTCATATTAATCTTATATACATATCTATTCCAAAATATTCAAATTAATTCTAAATCAATTCATAATTTAATCAAAATTTTATATTAATTTATCAAATTAATTCTTAATTTAATCTAGGAGTCGAATTAATTACAAATTTTAATTTGTTTAAAAACAGGAATGTTATAGATTTCCCCTTTAAGAAAATTTCGTCCTCGAAATTTGTAAGGGAGATAACAAAGGATGGATACACAAAGATAGAGAAACAGTTTTCAAATCAAACTAGGTATCTATTCTGCATTTGGCTTATCAAATCAGAATATCAACAATAGATACGAGAACAAACTCATTTGACATTTCATGAAATACTCAGGTCATTCGGTCTACGAATATGCAGGTTATTGGTTAGTTCGAAGGGATAACTCAACTATTCATAGAATATATCTGGACCTCAAAAGAATAGACAGATATATGGATACAATCCCAAAACTTTTATTTTTAGAAACCAAAGTATACCTATCAACAATAGCATCCAAAGCAAACAATTCATCCAAACAAATAATTCTGACCCATCTGGAGTTTATGTCCCATGCAAATATATCAAAGCTTCTTCCTAGAGCTGCCTGGAATCATCAAAGAATTGAGAAGACAAATCATAGGAGATTGATAGAGAAAGTTGTTTCCGCTATTGTAGGGTACTGACCATTTGTAGTATTTGTAGTGGTACTCCCATGTCCCCTATCTCGTCCTCTTCTTGCACTCATACTCACTATCAGTGGATAGCAAGAGAATTTACTAAGGCATTCAAACAGATATCTTAGGGATATACTCATTCTAGGGTATACTTCACCCTATCTCTAATGAGTCACCTAATGTGTTATACTCTTGAGCTAAAGTTTTAACCTTCAGCTCCGATACCAAATGTGACAATCCTGACTCGACCTTCGAAAATCGGCACCAAATATGACACTCATATTCCAATGCCGCAGATCGAAACGCCGAATCTGATTCGCCGGAGCTTATAACACATCAAGAATAACAACACAGCGGAAGAAAAGAAATGAATATCGTATACAACTCCAATGAATACAATATCCATATATACAGCAATGATCAATATCAGAGATATAAAGAAATGCTGCAGCAGAAAACCCAATGAACTAGCAGTGGAAACAACTAGAACTTGAAACTCCAGAAGAAACACTAATATCAGCAGTCTCCATAGATAGCTCGAACCAGCATCAAGTTGCACCAAGCTAAAAAAGTTCAGTCTTCCTAACCAAATACTTCAATATCCAAAGTCTTCAAAGAATACCAAAGAGAAGGCCGAAAGCTACCGAATCGATATCTATATCTACTATCTGAAAAACCCAACACTAGACTGCCCATGTGGAAAATTATGGGTACCTAGAGTTTAGATAGGGAACAATAAACTCCGGGTCAGTCATGGGACTGGTGTAAGCAAACAAAAACAGTTTATCTTTAAAACAACAACAAAAGATTTTAAAATATTGAAAACCGCAATGATTTTTGGAAAATGAAACTACCATATGGCCTCCCGGCACACACACAATGCAATCGCAGACTTGGGGGAGATTTCTCCTTATGATAGTCAAATATGCTTAATACGCAAATTCTTTTTAATATTATCATTAGGTCATAGCGCAAAAAACATTTGCAAGTATAATATTAATCTTAGCCAGCATACACACCATTATAGTATGCCTACTATAGCTGCCATATTAGATGGCAGGTTCTACAACTAAAACCGTACAAGGCGCGTATTGGTGATTGGATTTCCAACAAATGGTCAGGCTAAGGAACTTCCTGGGCCACAAGGGTACGCGTCTGGAGGGACGCCCCGAGAACCTAAATGGATCTCTGCCAACATAAGGACGGGTTACCTCTACAAAAATAGGTAAATACTGACACGAGTATGCCATCCCCCGGTTGTAAACAACCTTTATCCGGGGATCCTCAATACCAACAACCATAAAATAATAAATTTTCAGCAACCACATAAGTTAAGTATCTGGGCTCCATACCATGATACCACCTCTATCCAGAAGGAAATGAACATACCCTAAGGGGCGCTACCCCCTATTACCTTGCTGCATTCTTCCTGTTTCGACCATTCCGGGGTGAGAGGCTTGATGAAGTCTCGTCCACAAAGCTACACTTTTCACAAAAGCCATGCTTTGATCAACAAATGATCAGCAGTGCTTCGTATGCTACATTACCAAATTGGAAATTTATCACTAGTAACCATCAACTACCTAACCTCTGAGCTCGTACGTCTCAGAGAAGGGTGTTAAGTTAAGAGAATAAATCTCCGCTGCCAAACAGAAATGTATTTGATAGAAACCGGTTTTACATCTTAAAGTGTAATGTCAAACACACATCCATACAAGTCTGTTCCGGGTTCGAACAGAACCGAAGGCACTTCCGAAGAAGCCCTTGCAAATCCAGATAATTACTAATCACGTCTGGACTCCCCATCACAAAGGGTGCTCAAATCTCTACACCGGGGATCAGCCGATGCAAAAACATTCGACAAGAAATCCTTTCATTTGTGAAAATATCCAATCTTCACCACCAGTCTTCAATTTCTATCCATAACGTCATATCACTATTCGGAATGAGTTATATGGCATAAAGTCCTCTCCCGGCTAAACCGAACAGTGGGCGTAATATTTAAAAACATATGGATATGGGATCTCAGTTAAGTCACAACTTATTATCCAAAACTTTTCTTTCAAATGGTTAAACAAATTACCATTTACAAATCTTTTTGAACAAAGATTCGCTTCACAAATTTTACAAAGTTCACAAAGTTTACCAACCTTTCACAAAGATTCATTAATATCTTTCCAATTCAAATCCTTTATACAAAAGATACACTTTTCAGATCCCTTTCAATTTGAAAATAAACTTCACCAATCTTTAACAAAGATTCATTCATAGCCTTTCAAATTGGATTAACTCATCCAATCTTTAAATCATTGATTCAATTCATAGCTTTCAAAAATCATTTTCACAAAACAATTCCATTCCAAATCTTTTATATAAAAGATACACCATTTAAAATGTTCTTCAATTTCAAATCGAGGTTTGACTTTCTTTCACAAAGATTAGTTAACAGTTTTCAAAACTATTTCAATTTGATTTGAAATCATTCAACACAAATTGAAAACCCTTTCCTTATATGAAAGCTATTATTAATTGAAAACAAATAGTTTTCATCTCGGAGAAATCCGATTACAGTAGCACGAGTTAAAGTCCTTAAATCTTGGGTCAAATTTAAATTCCCGAAACAATATTTTTAAAATGGTTTAAAACCCATATAACTTGAATACCCTTTCTAAACCATAGTTCCCAAAACATAAAATCCAATTCAAATTTTGAATTCTAATTTAAATCAAATTTCGAAATTAAATCAAGTTATTCAAAAGTTACTTTTATCTTTGAAATTTGTTTTCAAAAGCTTTTCACTTTAAACCCAATCCATATCCAATGCCATTTGGATTTAAAAATTCAATTTTTAAAAATTTTTCAAAAATCTGTGACTTAACCAGTTTCCTCGTGCAATCTATATTTGTGTGTGTATGGTGTAGTCCAGGTGTTTTATACACAATTGTGCAACATCATCAATCATCACAGATTCAATCACATCAATCTCGATAAGCCGTATAATCTATAACGCTTATCCTTATTCACAGATTCACAGATAAAGTAAATTTATCAATCATAAAGATTCACCATTACGATTCGATGTGGGTTTCGGATAACTAACTGGAATCCGACTCCCTATCGCATCAAAATCCAAATGTCATTTTTCAAGACAAGGGGTTTTGCATATTCATACAACAGTATATTGATCACAAATATAATAGCTCAGCACAAAGCATTTCATATTACATAGCATCACATCACATATCAACTATAGCAATCCATCACACAGCATTATGTAGTAGAGATATCAAACAATTCACAACAGCTCAATAGTGTACAATCATCCATAAGGAAGATAAATTAGTTATCTGATAATTTCAAATCAGATTGATTACTAATCTTGGCTAATTAACATAAATTAATTTCAATCATCTTAATTAATTATCCTTAAATCGTTTATTAATTGTCCATTAATAATATATTGATTAACTTGATTAACTAATCACACAAATATGCATTACAATTTAATTTAACTACATTATGTAATTAATCTTTATTTGAACCATACTTATTAATCATTCTTGATTAATCACATTCAGTAATTAACTACCGTTAATTACTTCATTAAATAAATAAATTACTCCTAATTAATCATCCTTAATTAATCCCTTGATTAATCAAATAAAGTAATTTAATCCAAATTACTTCATTATTAAATCATCTTCCACTAATTACATCCAGTAATTATCATTAATTACTTTACTTTGTAATTATACTTCATTAATTACATTAAGTAATTATTATCAAATCATCCATTGATTAAATTAACTAAACTTAATTTATTAACTCAACAAATCACATTAAACTCAATTAATAACATTTAGTAATTAATTCCTTAATTACTTTCATTAAGTAATTACACTTAAACAATTTCACAAATGATTGTTATTAATTAATTAATCTACTTAGTTATTAAAATTAACCACATTAATTAATTATTAAATAATCTTAAGTTAATGACCTTCATTAACTATTAACAATTCTTTAATTACTTTTCTTAAGTAATTATACTTACACTAATCAATATTAATTACAAATTGATTTATCCTTATTATTCAATTTAATTAATTAACCTTAGTTAATTTTTGATTAAGAATTTTTCTTTAAAATAATTATCCTTTAATCACCTTCATTAATCAATTCTTCCTTAATCATTTTCATCAAAAATTCATAAATGTAATTATACAAAGTAATTATTTCTTAATTTCATTTAGTAATATCCTTTAAAATGAATTAACATAATCATAAAATTTAACTCTTTAAGTTCAATTAAATATTAAAACACCTCGTCCTTTTCAATCATTTACTTAATAAAAATACTAAGTTTATTTTCAAAAACAAAGGTTATAAATAAAACTCTCTTTAAAGTTAGTTAAAATTAAAAGAATATTTTAAAACCTTTAATTAATTTCTAACTTAAATAAAACAAGTTTAATTGAAAAACATTGGTTAAAAATTTATTCAAAAATTTATTTAATTAAAGATAAATCTTTTACCTAGATTAATTACTTAATCACACTACTAACTAAGTTTTAAATAAGCTTAAGAATTATCATCACAAGCCATTAATTATCTTTGAAACAATTTTAAAACAAATTTAACTTTAAAGTTTAAAATCTTCGAAACTTGCTTAAACTTGTAAATAAAAACAAGCAACCCGAGCCAAAACCTTATTTACCCGAACTCAACTTCCGGTAAAACCCTAGATTACCCGATCCTTTCCCCGAGTACTCCTCCTCCTCTATTTTATACCTTGTTTTACTATCGAATTTAAACCTACTGCATAGATAAAACACTCGCATGACACCCCGAGGCTAAACCCGAGCTACGACCTTACTTTCCCGGACCTGACTTCGAGCAACTCACCCCTTGACATGACGTGCATGGGGTGTGTGTACACTAGCATTGCCGACCACTGGTGATTGTCGTGACCACCTTCAATGACCACTCGAACCCCTGCAAACTCAAGCGAGAACCCAGATCAAAAGCCACATCGTCGAAACGAAATGAACCCATTTTTGACCAAGTCCAGAAACCATTACTGCCGGAACTTCGCACCCCACCATCGCCTCCGACCTTGAGAAGTCCTGCCATCATCACCAAAGCTTCGTTGAACCATCCAGCATCCATTCTCATGATTGCGATCAACTCCGATTCCAAAAGGCCATCGCCATTGCCCTGCAAACCACCTCGTTCCCAAACGGCCAACGAACCTTATATCAACAAAATTCCATCGCCTCGACAAACGATAAAATCCAGCTGCATTTTTCCCGCACTCGCCTTCAATCAGACCACCTCCAGTCTAAAAATCGAACAACTCTGCCATGTCATTCATCGGCAATCAACTCAAATGCCAAAAATGAACAACATAAGAATTTCCCAAGAATTGTTGAAATAAAAATCACGAAATGGATATTAAAATTCATGATTTCCAGTCACGAGTTCATTCCTGTAACCCAATTTAGAAATTAAAATAGTTGATTTTAACCCATATAAGAATTTCACTGTTATTTAAAATTTTAAAAATAATTTGTTAAATTGAAAACCCTGGAACTATTTTTAAATCCATTATCATACAATAACAAGCAACTTTCATTTTGATACCAAAGTCTAATATTCATTAGATTGGGATATTTATTTTTAAACAGGTTTAAAAAAACTGGAACTAAAATAGAGGTAAATGTATCTGTATTTCAGACATGTGCACAGAGTATTCATTCTTGCAGGCAATTTTTCATCCAGACAAACATATTCCACACACACTTCAAATATTGATCATATGCAAACTAGAGTAAATATATGGGTGTAAGATTTTTGCTCGCCTTATTTAATGAAGATAGAGGGCAAAAGTCTGGAATTTTTAATTTTGATCTTGAAGCTTTGAAGTTGCATTTGATTTTCAGGGCTTTAAATTCTTGCTTTGACCTACATTTCAATTTCCAGGTTTTTGATTTACTAAGTTGATTCCGGGCTTGAAGATTTTGAGAACAGGTTTTAAATTTTTGATTTCTTTCAAATTTGAAAATCTCAGGTCTTTGAATTGAACTTCTAGTTTTTCTTTCAGATTTTGAAGATTATTTTGCACTTGTTCTGGAATCTGGGGCTTTTCTTTTGTTTTAAATTTAATTTCTGGTCTTGTAAATTGGTTAACAGGGTTTTGAAAGGAGAAGAAAAGAAACTGTCTTTTCTTTTATTACATTTTAATTAAATTTTATTTTAGAATAAATATGCATATGCTACTTGTTTATTCATTTCTTGCACTTGTTATCTCATAAGCTACAAAGCTTACACATATAAGTTTATAATTTACTTATATAACATTTGTCAAAAAACCCATTAAATTATGTTTAAGTCCTTTATCTTTAAATTAGTTACTAAGATTTGTTTTAACCCTATCATTTTATAAATTGTTTTATATTCACGTATGTATATTCTCGAATTATACTTATTATGTTTTAACCCTATCATATTATAAATCTCATTTTAAATTTACAAATAAATTTTACGTTTCTATCAATTTAAAGGAAATGAATTTAAAACTAATTATACTTTAATAAATACACATATTATATGTATATAGAATTTAACTTTTAAACATCTTTCTTATGTTTATATATTTTCATATTAATCTTATATACATATCTATTCCCAAATATTCAAATTAAATCTAAATCAATTTCTAATTTAATCAAAATTTTATATTAATTTACCAAATTAATTCTTAATTTAATCTAGGAGTCAAATTAATTACAAATTTAAATTTGTTTAAAAACAGGAATGTTACAATATTAAGGATATCACAGATGGAGGGCAGATGCAAAGCATGGTATATTAGGGTAAGACAGTAGTTGAAAATTCATGGATTGAATTAAAGTATAGGGCTTTTCGTTCTTAATACAATTGAAATTATTTTCTCGCCTTACCTAGACAGAGCTATCTTGAAAATAATCTAGAATCTATGTTTCGTTTTCTATTAGGTTGTTGCTAATATCATTCTTTTAGTGCAACCTAAATTTATGCTCTTTCTTTGCAAACCATTTGCTTTCCATTCTCAAAGGTAGTTAATTCTTTAGCTTAACACTTTTACTCACTTTATGATATCATTTTAAAAAAAACATTTCTTCAAATCTTTAGTTAAAAAAATAAAAAACTCATTATCAATCTCTAATCAAATATATCAATATTAGAATTTTCTAATACGACTTTGTCATTATTGTAATAGAAGAATCTATTTTGGATGATTATGTAATATTTAATGTACATGGTTGGTTTATATTTTCACTCTATGATTTTGTTATCTTTTCGTTACTTGACTTCCCACAGGTTCATTTATTTTTGGTAAATTTGTACATCACATAACACTGTAAAGCATTATGTATAAAATTTCCAATATAAGTGAGCATTGATGTTGTGTTGGATATTACAAATCAAAATATTTTCAGCCAAAATATGTGCCTCTACCAACCTCTTGACGTGGGCTCCATCATTGAATATATAGTAATATGAAAGACAATTAAGTTTTACAAAAGTATTAAGAACTTAGAAAACATCTCCAACTCCTCTTATGCGAACTTAAAGTAAGACAAAACTCTATAATTATTTTTCGTACATAACATTCATGAAAATAATTGTCAATTCGAAAAAGAAACTTTTCAAAAAAAGTCGTAAGTTTATAGCTCTTCGATTTTAAAAGCGACTGAATATAACAAACGATAATAATAACATAATATTTCAACTCAGAAAGCAATTTGGAAATCTCAAATAGCATGAAGTACACTCAACAAACCAGAGTACTTCAAATGCTTAATAAGGTAGAACAACCATGAAATTCCAAGTTTAAATTTCATCAACATTTTGGATATTCATTAAAGGAAGATAACTACATTTTGTGATTATAAAGGCTTATTATTTTAGGATTACGTGAACAAAATAATAATATATTGGATAAATGCATTTGTAAGAATTGTATGCAAAAATAATAGTCCCGTCAATCCTACTATTGTAAGAAGTACTCAGAAAGGCACAAATTTGAAACTACAGATTCTAGTCTACAATCTATAGAACCTTTAAATGAAGACGCCATAAAGAAGTTTTTTCTAGATCCTTCTTTAACCTACTTGTCATATAAATAAATAGATGCAAAGTTTTCATTTAATTTATAACATAAAGTTCATAGTTAAACAAAAACACTATATAGGTAGTTTGTAAAGTTTTTCTCAAATTCTATATTACTAACACGTAAATAAATAATATTTCATCCTATATACTTAACAATTATAATTATTCCTTTGACTTTATAATAACATCACATCATCGATTATTAAACTCTATAACAGTATTGCTAACCTCATATTTCTGCTACCAACTGTAAGTAGACTCTCCAAATACATCATAAATGTTAAGTACGATGGAGTCGGGAATAATAGTTCATGCATATAAAAATACTGTTTTAAAGAAAACACTAACAGAACCTTCCTTGCCCTATTACAGGTTGAATTTGGTAGTTACGTATGTTTCTTCCACTATGGTGCAAATTATAGTACTTGAATTCAGTCGAACTTATGGAGAAAATTTTGACAGTTTTGGTAAAATAAGTACAGAAGGAAATAAAAGTATAAAGTGGATTTAATGTATGCGTTTGTGTGTTTTAAAGACATTAAAGTTGCAGATCTAAGCAATATAAAACTTCACGGGCCTCAATATTCAAGTGTCTATGGGGGCATTTCTATTTGTGGGACAAAATTGCAATGAAACAACTAAATCAAAGTGAGCTATTATCAAAGTACGGGAAAAAAAAATATTGTTATGTTTAAGCAATCAAAATGCACGTCAGTTAAGTGAAAATGACACTATCAATGTAGTAATACATGTTAGTCCTTTAGATGTTGTTTTTTATGACAATAACCTTAGAATAAGATTATAAAATATAAATACAAACATTATAGTTTAGATATATATATATGTATATGCAGGATTTAACCATGCAGGTACCAAGAATGAAGACTGTACAGTATAGAGATTCAAGATATCAAGATTGAAGACTCATGAGTATCAAGATTATCGTGAGTTCAAGATTTCCACAATAGGTAATTTAATTATGAATTTTGTTAAAACTCCTAGAAAAACACTGGCATCTTAAAATCCAATTTATTTATGAAATGGAATCCACTTCGAGCCCGTTAAAGGGATGGAACCCTAAATAGGATTGAACCTACGAAAAAATCTAGTGGAACATTGTTTTGTATCCGCTAACTTTTATTCAAAATGTTTTACAAAATCATATCATGTTTTCAAAATGTTTTCGAAATCTTCCTTTTAAAAGAATCAAAAACATATATCCTAGTTTTAATATTTTGGCTTCAAAATAATCTTTATTTTCAAAATCAAATTATCCTTGGTTTTAAACTATCTTTTAATATTTAATTTTTAATATTTATACTTAGATTTAAATATAAAATTATAGTAAAATTTTATATATACCAAAATATTATTCTCTATATTTACTTATGTATTTTAACTATAGTTAAGTATATTTATAAAGTTTAAAATAGTTTTAATATAAGATAGAAGTTATTTACAAAGAAAAACAAATCACCAAAATTTCCTTTGGCATGTCAACATACTCAAGTACCCCATGTCTACATGGTAACAGTTGATTTCAAAATTTGAATTTCAAAAGAAGTGTATATTTGTCATATCCCTTCACAAATGGACATGGCTATTGTTCTCCTATAAATAGGGGTGGTTTTGAACGAATTTATAATCCTATTTTTCCAGTTTTCACTCTCTTCTTCTTCCACGTCTCTTTATACATATTCTTACCATTACTCTACCAAAATCAACATTGAATCTAACTAAACCATTTCTAGTTTGGTTCTATATCACTGTCTCAACAAGATCTCAGTGCTATTCAGAGTTATAGACTTCTTTGTAATCAATTTAGCGAGAAAAGGTGTGATTGTAGCCTTGGAAATCAATTGAGCGAGAAAATGTGTGATTGTGGCCTTGGAAGTCAATCAAGTTAGAAAAGGTGTGATTGTAGCCTAGGAAATAAATTGGGTGTACTTGTTGCCCCTGAAATCAAGTATCTCTACCTAGGGGATTGTGAATCTGGAGTGGTGTACCTTGTGGCCTTGAAATCGAAGGTGTAATTGTACAATTGCTTTTGAAAGGAAATTTGTACTTGTGTGCGGGACTGGATGTAAGGTAACTTCGAACCAGTATAAAATTCGGTATGTTCTTTCCTTTATTGCCTTTACTTTATTTCTGCATCTGTGTTTGATTCTGTGATCATATCTGTGTCTGAATATGGCATACATTTGTGTTCAAATTAACAAAAATTCAAAAAGATTTAGTAATTTCTCAAACACTATTCAACCCTCCCCCTCTAGTGTTAATCCTACCCTTAAGATCCGTATTCCGCATTTCTCACATTTGGTATCAGAGCAAGGTTTTCAAAGTTTTCATAATCTGAATTTTGAAAAATTTTCAAAATGGCTACCAACAATGGCACTGTTAACACTACCAACACTGGTTCTATTATCCCTGTCACTAGTTCATTTGTAGAAGGTCAGTCTACTGCCAGACCACCACTTTTTAATGGCAGTAACTATGCATATTGGGCATGTAGGATGAAACTGTATGTAACAACCCGCATATTTTACGATTGAACATTTAAATATTTTATTTTAATATTTTATCGTTGGTCGAATTTTGGTCCAAAAAGTTACTTTTTCATACTGTCAAATTTGGACTCGGAACCACTTCCATTGAGTTCAAAACACCGTTTGCGATCTTTTTGAGTGTAAACTTTGATATGTTTGGAGTTAGCGGAAATTTTCCACTTATTCACTTTGGACTTTGGGTTTGGTTTAGCCCATTAGCCTAAGCTATTAACTCTAGATCTACCCCCTTCTCTTCATAACTTGACTTTCATTTTCTAACACTCAAGCTTCATCAAAAATGGAGGAAGGAACGGGAAATTAAAACTCCAAGCCCTAGTTCTTTGCAAATCCAACATCTAACTCCAAATTCAAAGAGAAGACATTGATTCAAGCTTCTTGCGTTGATTCTCCTTTGCTTTCAAGCTTCTCTTTCATTGATTTTGTGAAAAGGTGAGTTTTTTATCTCACATCTTTGCCTACAACTATCTTATATTGTTGGGTATGAATTCCTAACACTTATTCATGTGCATTTACTTTTGGTTTGGATTGAATTAGTGAAAATCCCAATTTTTAGTGTTTTGGTTTTATCTTTTAAAAATCCAATCTTTGATGTTTGAACACGATTTTGGTGATGCATCGAGGAGCCAATACGACCAGGTAGCCTATGGGCATAATCCCCTAGCATTCGTGCTCGATCGATTGCAATTTGAGTGAGTTTTTGCATTTCAAACCCTTAGGTCGCTCGGCCTGCACACGAGGCATTTTCGGCCTGCAGTTAGCTCGGTCGGCTTTAGGCCGCGCCGGCTAGGTCGCTCGGCCCTCTTTACGCCTTAGTCGTTAGGTCGCGACCATGCTAGGTCATCCCCCCTTAAGTCGCAAGGCTATATCACTCGGCCTTCCTGCACCTTTAGGTCGCTTGGCACAGGCTCGTACCACCTTAAGTCGCTCGGCACTACATCGCTCACCCTGTTAGGTCGCTTGGCCTTACAACCATATTAGGTCGCACCTCTTAGGTCGCACCAATGCTTAGCTCGACCGTGTTAGGTCGCTCGCCTCGTTAGGTCGCTCCAATGCTTAGATCGGCCATGATAGGTCGCTCGCCCCTGGTAAGTCGCACCACTACTAAGCTCAACCGTGTTAGGTCGTTCACCCCATTAGGCTGCGCCCTGTTGGGTCGTGCCAATTTCCTGTGTTGAACTATGTTATGTCGCAAGCGTATTTACACTTGGATGGCTTTGGAATTGATTTCTTTGGATTTTATTCACGTCTTCGAACGTGAATTTTTGTGACCTATTGTTTCTACAATTGTTTTTGTGGTTTGTCACTTTAAAACATAAAGGTTTCTATACTAATAGTAAATATCAAAACTCTTTTATCAAAACGATTTCAACTCTATTTTCAATATCAAGCTTGTTTATAAGACAATTTTCCAACCTACTAGTATATACAAACCTTTACCTCACTCGTATGAGAAATCTAATTAAATGACTTAGTAAAACAAGTGGTATGAAACGCTTGCGGTTACTTCGACGATTAATTCTTGGACTTGTTCGATTGAACCTCTTGTGATAATTTTTGAGTGGAGATCTACAATTTGTTCGTAAATATTTAAGTTAGGCTAGTGGATATGGAACATGAAGCTAAGATCATATATTTACTAGCTTATTGTAATTGACAGTTCTTGATGATCGTTAATGATCATTTTTGTGATTTAGACTAGCAAATGTGCGATGTCTCTTTGTCCATGAGGGATACTAAACCCCGTTTCTGTGGAGCTTCGACTCAAATTGGTGGGGTAGCGACCCATGGTCTTCGGGCCATTTTGTGGAGCTTCGGCTCAAAATTAATGGTTAGCTACCATGGAATAGCGTTCCATTTTGTGATACACGTGTTGGTGAGATTTTATGCTCCCGTTTTGTGATAGGCCTCCCCCTTTTTTGACTTCTGGATTTCCATTGATGATTTCTAGAATTTTGTGTTTCACCAATTTTCGTGATTTTCATTGATATGTGTTATCAATTTTTGTGTATTGGTGAATTTGTGTGTCATTAACTTTTGTGATTGGCATTGATATTATTGTCAATATTTATGGTTTTGGTGATTTGGAAAAAAAGGAGTATGACATTCCTTTTGATCTTTGAGAAGATTCTTGTGATATTGATTAATCTCTTGTTGATTTTCAATTACATACTTACCATAGTATGGCTTTATGGTTATCATATGTTTATGTCATATCTCTTATTCTATATCATTTTATCTGATATTTATAGCTAGACTGATCCATTTATTATTTTCTTATTAAATAATACTCGGGTCAGACCGAGATATTATAGGTGCTTCTGCTTGACTTCACATCTGGGATTATCACCCTGACTTTTGGCTAAATACTTAGATTAGTAGTTTTGGTTGTATACATTTGAGATATAGACTCATTGAGGTATACTTATTCTTTTGTGTAACACTTGTAGCTACTCTTTTGTGATATTGTGGGTCTTATTAGACCACTACTCTGATGTACACTTTCATGTGTTATATTCATATCTTTTTCCGCCTTTGTGATAAGGATATCTGGGACTGGTTTGTGTTATGTTTACTTTTATGTTTGTTTCCGAAGAATATATAGCCCATGTGTAGTAGCTTTGAGTTTGTGTCTGTATGTCGGATTTCCTCTTATATTTTATTTGGCATATCGGTGCACGCACAAAGCAATTACATGGATGGTCGCTCCTCAACAGCTTTATTCTCTGTTCTAGTTGACGACATTACCCCGTAGTGTCCTTGGCTAGCGTGGGAATAGAGGTGGGGCATCACAGCTTGGTATCAGAGCCAATCTTCGAAACAATGTAGAATAATCTAGCAAGGATCAACGTCCTAAGTCCATCTTAGGAATCATGCTTTAGGATTTAATTCGAATCTTTGTACCGATTCATCCAATTTTTCTTTATGCTTCCTTGTTATCTATCAACATTGCTTGATATTCATTTAGTGAATAACCTTATCCTTCTTCTTTCTTTCTTTCTAAAGGAAGAGAAATGGTTAGATCCGGCCGTCCCAGCGCCAGTCAATCTCGTGCTACTCCCCAAGATGGGGTATTTATGTCTGCTCAGCAGCTTCTTGATCTAGTGAGGAATGCTCAAGCAGCCAGATTTAATCCGGAGTCTACTCATCCTAGGTCTGGATTTGCACGTTTGTGCGCCGATTATACCAATTTGGGTGGGAAGCCATTCAAAGGTCCTGAAACTATTATTGAATTCCAGGCTTGGCTGAGAACGTGCGATCGAATCTTTTCTCGCATGAATCTTATTGATCTTCACCGTGTTTAGGTGGTTTCTAGTATGCTCCAAGAAAGAGCATTAGATTGGTATGAGCTTCTTATTTCTGAAATAGTAGAAGCAGATCTTACTTGGGAGAAATTCCGGGAACGCTTCGAATTAAAATTTGTGCTAGAAGCTGAGAAGGTGACTTTGGCTCGCCGTTTTATAGACCTTGTTCAAGGTGAATCCTCCGTGGCAGATTATGTCGCATCTTTCGAGTCACTTTCTAAATACAGGGTCGAATATATAAACACCCCATTGAAGAAGAACCAACAATTTGTCTATGGCTTGAATAAGAATCTCAAAAAGCCATTACTTCTAAAGTTAGAAGTTTCTTTTGATTAACTCATTGATATCGCTCTTCGACTTGAAGAGGCAGATAAAGAAAGTGACGTTGAAGTTATGGGTGCCAAACCGAACTTCAACAACAAGAAAAGGCCTAATAAGTTCAAAGGTCCTTATCCCAACAATAAGAAAGGGAAGCAAGCCTCTCCAGCAACCAAGACTTCTACCCCAAGTGGTGGGCAATGTTACAACTGTGGTTCTAAGGACCATTATGCGAACTCGTGTTCAAAGCCTCGTACTTGTCGCTATTGCAAAAGATTGGACCATTATATATCTTCTTGTCCCAAACTTCAAAATAGGAAGGAGGGAAAGCTTAATGTTACTCAAGCCCCTAGCAACACATCTCGTGGTAAAGGTATTTCTCACTCTATCCTTGATGGCATTATTTTATTTCGTGATCATCCTATTCGAGTTCTTTTTGATACGGGTGTGTCACATTCTTTTATTTTAAAAGAACTTGTTGATGCTTTTTCTTTGGATGTTTTGTGCTTAATGACTTCTTTGAGAATTGCGAATCTGGTTGGTGGATCCGCAACAATCAGTTTATTGTGTAAAGATGTCGAGATTATTTTGTGTGATTTTTCTTTCCGAGCCGATTTGCATGTTATGCGCTACTTCGGCTTTGGAATGATTTTGGGAATGGATTGGCTTAACCGCTATAAAGCCCAAATCCTATGTCCTGAGCGGACTATTTATCTTCGACATCCTCAATCTACTAAGCAGATTTCTATTGACCTTAAAGATTCGGATTCCAGCTTAGTTGCATCTTTTATTCTTTAAATCCTAATGATGACGATAATGATGATGAGGAGGATATTATTTCTCTTATTCACGTTGTTCGTGAATTTTCCGACATATTTGAGCCCATTTTAGGATTACCACCTAAGCGAGCAATTGAGTTCAAGATTAATCTCATCCCTGGAGCTCAACCTATTACTCATCCTCCTTATCGTATGTCCAATAAAGAAAATGAGGAGATGCGCAAACATTTATCCAAATTGGAGACGAAGCAATTTATTCGCTCTAGTTCCTCGCCTTAGGGAGCTTCGGCTATTTTTGTGAAGAAATCTGATGGTACACTTAGGCTTTGGTTGACTACCGCAAGCTTAATGATCTTACTATCAAGAATAAATATCATTTACCTTGGATTGCTGATCTATTCGATCAACTTAGTGGTGCTAGAGTCTTTTCATAATTAGACTTAGCTAACAGTTTTCATCAGCTTCGAATTGCAGAGGATAGCATTCCTTTGACATCTTTCCATACTCGTTATGGATCGTATGAATGGCTTGTTATGCCATTTGGTTTAACGAATGCTCCGGCTTATTTCATTGACCTTATGAATAGAGTTTTCAAAGACTTCCTTGATCGATTTGTTCTTATCTTTATTGATGATATTCTTGTGTATCTAAAACCGAGGAAGAGCATGAAAAATATCTTCAGATTGTATTGAAAACCCTTAGGAGCAATCAATTGAAAGCAAAATTTTCTAAATGCCACTTTTGACAATCTCGTGTGAAGTTTCTCCGTCATATTATTTCCGAATCCGGAATTTCCGTGGATCCTTCAAAGATTGAAGCAATTCAAAACTGGAAGAGACCAAAGAGTGTGACGGAAATTTGTAGTTTCCTTGGATTGGTTGGTTATTACCGTCGTTTCATAAAGGATTTTTCCAAAATTTTCGTGCCTCTTACTAACTTGACAAAGAAGGGAGCTAGATACATTTGGTCGGACAAATATGAAGCTTCTTTTCAAAAATTAAAAGAACTCCTTTCTGATGCTCCTATTCTTGTGATTCCCGAGGGAAACCAAGATTTTATTGTTTATACCGATGCTAGTCGCGTTGGTTTGGGTGCCGTTCTTATGCAAAGAGAACGTGTTATTGCTTATGCTTCTAGGCAATTGAAGCCAGCCGAGACTAGATATGCCACTCATGATTTAGAACTCGCGGCTATTGTTTTCGCCCTTTGTATTTGGCGTCATTATCTTTTGGGAGAAAAATTTATTCTTTACACTGATCATAAATCCTTGAAGTATCTATTTTCTCAAAAGGAACTTAATTTGCGTCAACAACGTTGGCTCGAATTTCTCGCAGCTTATGATCTTGATATTCTTTATACTCCCGGAACGGGAAATCGTGTTGCGGATGCACTTAGTCGTAAGCAACAAGCAGTTGTTTCTATGATGATATCCGAATGGAATGATCTCGGAATTCTATCCACTTATGAGAATCGAGATCGTGTTTTCGATTTATGTTCATCTCTTGTTTTATGTAGCCTCGAGGCTCATCCTTCTCTTTTAGACCGCATTCTTGAAGCTCAAAAGCTAGATCCCAAATTGGCTCTTCTTGGCCAAAATTTTAGGGATAAAATTGATGCTGAAGGTCTGAAAGACTTTGATATTGATTCTCGTGGCGGTATTCGAAAATTTGGTAAACTTATCGTTCCAAATATTAGTAATTAGTAATCTTCGTAAAGACATTTTAGAAGATTCTCATCGTTCTAAATTTACCATTCATCCCGGTGGTAGTAAAATGTACGTGGATATGAAGCGACTTTATTATTGGGAGGGAATGAAATCTGATATTGCTAACTTTGTTAAGTGTTGCATGACTTGCCAACTTGTCAAGGCCGAACATCAAAGGCCTGGTGGGTTATTGCAACCTTTAGAAATTCCAATTTGGAAGTGGGATCAAATTTCCATGGATTTTATAGACGGCCTTCCCCGTTCTCGTTCGGATCATGATAGCTTATGGGTGATAGTTGATAGACTTACTAAATCCGTCTATTTCATTCTCGTTCGGTCTAATCGAACCGTACCTCTTTTGGCCAAACACTTTATTAAAGAAATTGTAAAATTGCAAGGAGTTCCTTCTTCTATTGTTAGTGATCGTGATCCATTGTTTACTAGTGGATTTTGGAAGAGTCTTCAAAAAGCTTTGGGAACGAAGCTTAATTTTAGAACCGCTTATCATCCCCAGTCCGATGGACAAACTGAGCGTGTGAATCAAACTCTTGAAGATCTTCTTCGTGCATGTGTTCTTGATTTTGGTGGAAGTTGGGAAGATCATGTTTCTCTTGTTGAGTTTTCCTATAATAATAGCTTCCAATCTAGTATTGGTATGGCACCTTTCGAGGTGCTCTAAGGAAGGCCATGCCGATCTCCTTCTTGTTGGCTTGAGGCCGGTGAGAAGCTGGTTTTAGGTCCAGATTTCATTTGTGATTCCACAGAGAAGATTGACCATATTCGTCATAGGATGAAGGAAGACCAGAGCAGGCAAATATCCTATGCCGATAATTGGAGAAGGAAATTAGAATTTTCTGTGGGAGATCTTGTGATTATCCGTGTTTCACCTATGAAGGGTGTGGTACGTTTCAGCCGATCGGGAAAGTTAGCGCCTCGATATATTGGGCCATTTCCTATCACCGAACGTATTGGTTCCGTGGCTTATCGCCTTTTATTACCGGCTCAATTTTCTACTATTCATGACGTGTTTCACGTCTCTCAATTACGGAAGTTCCTTCGAGATTCCGATTCTATTCTTGAGCCCGGTGTTATGGAAAAAATTGAAGTTTCGTCTAATTAAACTTATGAGCTACATCCTATTCGTATTATTGCTTCGGAGGTCAAGTGCCTTCGAAATAAAGATGTTCCGCTTGCTAAAGTTCAATGGTCCTCAAATCCTAAGGATTGATCTTGGGAATCTAGAGAATTCATCGAACGAACACATCCGGATTTACTTTCCCGTGCTCTTTGAGGTGAACTTCTTATTTCAAATTTCTTTTGTGTTGAATATGCTTTTATGGTTGTTACTATATATTTTCTTCTAAAATATTGCGAGGACGCAATTTCTTTAAGGAGGGAAGTCTGTAACAACCGCATATTTTACGATTTAATATTTAAATATTTTATTTTAATATTTTATCGCTGGTCGGATTTTGGTCCGAAAAGTTACTTTTTGCATACGGTCAAATTTTGACTCTGAACCACTTCCATTGAGTTCAAAACACCGTTTGCGATCTTTTTGAGTGTAAACTTTGATATGTTTGGAGTTAGCGGAATTTTGCCACTTATTCACTTTGGACGTTGGGTTTGGTTTAGCCTATTAGCCTAAGCTATTAACTCTAGCTCAACCCCCTTCTCTTCATAACTTGACTTTCATTTCCTAACACTCAAGCTTCATCAAAAATGGAGGAAGGAATGGGAAATTTAAACTCCAAGCCCTAGTTCTTTGCAAATCCAACATCTAACTCCAAATTCAAAAAGAAGACATTGATTCAAGCTTCTTGGGTTGATTCTCCTTTGCTTTCAAGCTTCTCTTTCATTGATTTTGTGAAAAGGTGAGATTTTTATCTCACATCTTTGTCTATAACTATCTTAGATTCTTGGGTATGAATTCCTAACACTTATTCATGTGCATTTACTTTTGGTTTGGATTGAATTGGTGAAAATCTCAATTTTTAGTGTTTTGGGTTTATCTTTTTAAAATCCAATCTTTGATGTTTGAACACGATTTTGGTGATGCATCGAGGAGCCAATACGACCGGGTAGCCTATGGGCATAATCCCCTAGCATTCGTGCTCGATCGGTTGCAATTTGAGTGAGTTTTTACAATTCAAACCCTTAGGTCGCTCGGCCTGCACATGAGGCATTTTCGGCCTGCAGTTACCTCAGTCAGCTTTAGGTCGCGCCGGCTAGGTCACTCACAACATAGGTCGCTCGGCCCTCTTTACGCCTTAGGTCGTTAGGTCGCGACCATGCTAGGTGGTCCCCCTTAAGTCGCACGACTATATCGCTCGGTCTTCATGCACCTTTAGCTCGCTTGGCACAGGCTCGTACCACCTTAAGTCGCTCGGCACTAGGTCGCTCACCCTGTTAGGTCGCTCGACCTTACCACCATATTAGGTCGCACCTTGTTAGGTCGTACCAATGCTTAGCTCGACTGTGTTAGATCGCTCACCTCGTTAGGTCGCTCCATTGCTTAGATCGGCCATGATAGGTCGCTCGACCCTGGTAAGTCGCACCACTACTAAGCTCGACCGTGTTAGGTCGTTCACCCCCTTAGGCCACGCCCTGTTGGGTCGCGCCAATTTCCTGTGTTGAACTATGTTATGTCGCAGGCGTATTTACACTTGGATGGCTTTGGAATTGATTTCCTTGGATTTTATTCACGTCTTCGAACGTGAATTTTTGTGACCTATTGTTTCTACAATTGTTTTTGTGGTTTGTCACTTTAAAACATAAAGGTTTCTATACTAATAGTAAATATCAAAACTCTTTTATCAAAACGATTTCAACTCTATTTTTAATATCAAGCTTGTTTATAAGACAGTTTTCCAACCTACTAGTATATACAAACCTTTACCTCACTCGTTTGAGAAATCTAATTAAACGACTTAGTAAAACAAGTGGCATGAAACGCTTGCGGTTACTTCGGCGGTTAATTCTTGGACTTGTTCGATTGAACCGCTTGTGACAATTTTCGAGTGGAGATCTACAATTTGTTCATAAATATTTAAGTTAGGCTAGTGGTTATGGGACATGAAGCTAAGCTCATATATTTACTAGCTTATTGTAATTGACACTTCTTGATGATCGTTAATGATCATTATTGTGATTTAGACTAGCAAATGTGCGATGTCTCTTTGTCTATGAGGGAGACGTTTCTGTGAAGCTTCGACTCAAATTGGTGGGGTAGCGACCCATGGTCTTCGAGCCGTTTTGTGGAGCTTCGGCTCAAAATTAATGGTTAGCTACCATGGAATAGCGTTCCATTTTGTGATACACGTGTTGGTGAGCTTTTATGCTCCCGTTTTGTGATAGGCCTCTCCCTTTTGTGACTTCTGGATTTCCATTGATAATTTCTAGAATTTTGTGTTTCACCAATTTTCGTGATTTTCATTGATATGTATTATCAATTTTTGTGTATTGGTGAATTTGTGTGTCATTAAATGTTATGATTGGCATTGATATTATTGTTAATATTTATGTTTTTGGTGGTTTGGAAAATAAGGAGTATGACATTCCTTTTGATCTTTGAGAAGATTCTTGTGATATTGATTAATCTCTTGTTGATTTTCAATTACATACTTACCACGGTATGGCTTTATGGTTATCATATGTTTATGTCATATCTCTTATTATATATCATTTTATCTGATATTTATAGCTAGACTGATCCGTTTATTATTTTCTTATTAAATAATACTCGGGTCGGACGGAGATGTTACAGGTGCTTCTGCTTCACTTCACGTCTGGGATTATCACCCTGACTTTTGGCTAACTACTTAGATTAGTAGTTTCTGTTGTATACATTTGAGATATAGACTCATTGAGGTATACTTATTCTTTTGTTTAACACTTGTAGCTATTCTTTTGTGTTATTGTGGATTTTGTTAGACCACTACTCTGATGTACACTTTCATGTGTTATATTCATATCTTTTTCCGCCTTTGTGATATGGATATATGGGACTGATTTGTGTTATGTTTACTTCTATGTTTGTTTCCGAAGAACATATATAGCCCATGTGTAGTAGCTTTGAGTTTGTGTCTGTATGTCGGATTTCCTCTTATATTTTATCTGGCTTATCGGTGCTCGCACAAAGCAATTACATGGATGGTCGCTCCTCAACAGCCTTATTCTCCGCACTAGTTGACGGCATTACCCCGTAGTGTCCTTGGCTAGCATGGGTATAGATGTGGGGCGTCACAATATAGTTACAATCTATAGGACTAGACACTTGGAATGTCACACAGACTGATTATTCTAAACCCACAACTGATTTTGCACAATGTACTGCTGAGCAAAAGACTGTTGCACAAAATAACTCTAAAGTTATGAATATTCTGTTTTGTTCACTTGATAGAAATGAATTTAATAGAGTGTCAGTTTGTAAGTTTGCATATGAAATATGGAAAACTTTGCAAGTTACTCACGAAGGAACAAGAAAAGTTAAACAGACCAAAGTTTCCATGCTCACAAACCAGTTTCAATTATTTAAAATGAGTTCTAATGAGTCTATTTCAGATATGCATAGTAGATTTCAAAACATTGTGCATTCTCTAATATCCTTGGGAAAGGAATTTTCGAAAGAAGATCAAGTCAGAAAAATCTTAAATTCTCTTATTCCAGAATGGGATCAAAAGACACTTGCGATCGAAGAGGCAAATGACATCGGTACCTTAAAGATAGAAGAACTAATTGGAAATCTAATATCGTTTGAAGTCCAAATGATTGAGAGAAGAGAAAGAAAAGATTTGAAAAGAAATCAGTGGCGTTCAATGCATTGACCGATGGATCAGACTCAAACAGCGATAATGATGAAGAGATAGCCCTTATGACAAAGAATTTTCGGAAATTTCTGAAATACAGAAAGATGGATAATCTTAAGAGAAACAACTATAAGAACTCTGGAAATCAGAATGTAGTGCCAAACAATATCAAATGTTTCAACTGTGATGAACCGGGCCATATCAAAAGAGATTATGCATATCCAAGTAGGCAAAATCTTCCTATAAACAATGATTCCGTAAAGAAACAAAAACGTGCATTTACTGCTACTCTAGATGACACAGACTCGTCCTTAAGCGATGATGATCAGAAGACAGATAATTCAAATATGTGTTTTTCGACAGTTCACGACTCCGACAAATTTAGAGAAGCGGAGTCAGAAAAAGGTACACATTTACAATACAATTGGTTAAAAATGCATGCTAGAATTGGATGCTTGATTGATTGATTTTGAAGTGGTGTGTTGTTTGAATTTTATTTTTTATTACTTTATTATTATTATTATTATTAATAGTATCATAATATTTTTTTGGAATATAATATAATTCTAGTAATATTCCAGATATATATAGACATTAAAAATAATAAATATACATATGTATATTAGAATACTTAAGAAAAATAATCATGGAAATTCAAAGGCACATGTCGACATGGTCCCTACCATGATGTCGACATGGGAACAGAATTTGAAGTTCAAAATTTGAATTCAAATGGTTGAATTTCCGTCCACCTTTTCACTTCATTCAATTCTCTGAAAAGCTACCTTTTGACCAGAGAATATATACTTTGAGAATTTATTTATTCACTATCTTTTATCACATCTTTTCACTTTCATTTTCAAATTCAAACTCTCTCTTCAAAACTTCAAGCTCTCTACTCTCTACTCTAATGGCTTCTTCAAGCAACCCCTCCACAATGAGAATTTTCGGAAAGATAAAAGAGCAACTCTTCAATGATCCGAAGGCCATAAAAGCATACATCAATTATGTTAACTATGGAAAAGTTCATCCTGGAAAGTTTGCTTTATTTCAAGATTTTTCCTCTTATGAAATTGATTCTCTTTTTGAAAACAATCAAGTTCTTAGTCTTGTTGATGCTTCTCAAAATGATTTTGTTTGTTATCCAAGTCTTGTTAAAATTTTCTATGCAAATTTAAACCGTGGATTTTATAATGGAAATGATGATGAGATTTGGAGTAGTGTCAAAGGCACTAGAATCGTTTTAAATTATGATCTTTTGGATACCATTCTCAATTGCAAAAGCATAGGAACGGATCTTTCTAGTTTTAATATCGATGAAAATGGTCGTGAGACATTTCATCACATTTTCGAAGGAAATGATGACTTTGAATTCACAAATCGAAACTTTCGACCAAAAGCTAGAATTGTTAATCTTCTTTTGCAACATACTTTGACCCTTATATCGAGGAATTTTAACAATCCAACTTCAAAAGTTTGCAAAGCACTTTTTGATATTTTTGGAAATTATGATATTAATTGGGCACAAGTTATTTTGGATGAACTTCGTCCTAAAAATCTTGAAATGGGAGAAAATACTTTGTATCATGGAATCTATCTCACTCGGATTTTAAACTATTTTGGAGTAGATTTCAAAGCAAAAGAATTTGTTTCAAGAAAAGTTTTTAATCACTTAAATATTTCTCTTATGAAAATTTCATTTGTTTTTCAACCTTATGAGACTCTTGCCGAAAAGGTAGAGCATTTGGCTTATGAGGAGATGGAAGAGGAGGAAGAGGAAGAAGAAGAAGGTGATGAAATGGAAATAGAAGAAGAAGAAGAGGAAACCTCTTTGGAAATCATTGACTATCCTTCCAATCCAACCAACAAAACCCTTCTCAAAAATCAAAAGACTATTGTCGAGAATCAACGGATTCTTAAACGGTCTGTTAGTAAGAAATTGGATAAAATGTCATCGAAGATGAACAAGTTTTTCTCCAAAGTCAGCAAGAGGCTTGGATTATTTTCATCTTCGTCATCCTCTAACTAGTTCTATCTTTTCACTTCATGTTGTATTAGTTTAGTTAGTTTTGATTTGAATGTTCATGTAGTTCTTTATGATTAATCATTGTATCATTCTATTATGCAATGAAATTGAATTTCCTTTCTATTATCTAGATTATCTTATCTCTAGAATAAATGTTAGTATATTATATAAATATATATATACACGCAATTATTCACAAAATCAACATAAGCCATCAAAATTCACTGGACCATGTCGACGTCCCCCCTTGACCATGTCGACATGTACTAGTTAGAAATTACATTTCATTTTAAATTTGAAGTTTGAATAACTACCTTATGTCTATTCATTTCAAACGAATTTCTACACCAATAAATACCTATTTCTTCCGGAATTCATCACTCGGGATTATCTCTTATCTATTTTATCTCTAATTCTTCTCACAAACTCAATTATGGCCAATCTAATTCATAATTTAACCGAGAATCTTAAAGAAACTCTTAATTATTTGAAGAATATTCTTTCGTTCATTCTTCGTAACCAGCGACCCTTAGAGTTGAGTCAAATGCAGATGATCAAGGAGCAAGAAAAGCATTTCGATGCGATACGATGGATGATTTCCTCCCCACACAAGGATGATAATGAAGCGCATCCTCCTATCTCTCTCACCAATGATAATGAAAATTGGGATGTCATTAAAGCAGACCCTATATTTGGAGAAGAAGGATGGGTGGAAGTGCCTCGTAATGTTTGATTTTATTTGATTGCATTGTTTAATTTTAATTGATTGCTTGAATTGATTTGATTTGATTTGATTTGATTTGCTTTGGTTTGGACTGATATTTGGTGTGCAAAACATGTATAAATGTGCGCTGATATTTATGTGATATTTGATTGATTATTATGACTATCAGTATCATTATCTCTTAATCTATCTATTATATACTCCATTGTATAGTTTATTAATGCAGGTACTTTAGTACAAGAATGAGGGGGAGATATATAGTTTGGAGTTATATAGTTTCGAGTTAGTTTTTGTTAATGACAAAGGAGGAGAAATATAAAATAGGGTAGTTAAGCATAGATCAATGGGGAGTTTATTAGTTTTAGGGGGAGTTATTAGGATAGAAGTAATATTTTATAAAAAAAGGTTGTCGTCATCAAAAAGGGGGAGATTTTTAGTCCTTGAGATGATGGTTTTGATGACAACAACCCTAGAATAAGATTATAAAATATAAATACTAACATTATAGTTTAGATATATATGTGTATGCAGAATTTAACCATGCAGGTACCAAGAATGAAGACTGTACAGTATAGAGATTCAAGATATCAAGATTGAAGACTCATGAATATAAAGATTATCAAGAGTTCAAGATTTCAATAATAGATAATTTAATTAGGAATTTTGTTAAAACTCCTAGAAAAGCACTAGCATCTTAAAATCTAATTTATTCGTGGAATGGAATCCACTTCAAGCCCGTTAAAGGGATGGAACCCTAAGTAGGATGGAACCTTCGAAAAAATCTAATGGAACATTGTTTTGCATCCGCTAACTTTTATTCAAAATATTTTACAAAATTATATCTTGTTGTCAAATTTTTTCAAATCTTCCTTTTAAAAGAACCAAAAACATCTATCCTGGTTTTAATACTTTTAGCCTCAAAATAATCTTTATTTTCAAAATCAAATTATCCTTGGTTTTAAACTATCTTTTAATATTTAATTTTTAATATTTATACTTAGATTTAAATATAAAATTATAGTAAAAATTTATAAATACCAAAATATTATTCTCTATAGTTACTTATGTATTTTAACTATAGTTAAGTATATTTATAAAGCTTAAAATAGTTTTAATATAAGATAGAAGTTATTTTCAAAGAAAAACAAATCACCAAAATTTCCTTTGGCATGTCGACATACTCAAGTACCTCATGTCGACATGGTAGCAGTTGAAATTTGAATATCGAAAGAAGTGTATATTCGTCATATCCCTTCACGAATGGACATGGTGTTTGTTCTACTATAATATGGGTGGTTTTGAACGAATTTATAATCATATTTTTCTAGTTTTCACTCCTTTTCTTCTTCCACATCTCTTTATAAATATTCTTACTATTGCTCTACCGGAATCAACATTGAATCTAACTAGATCATTTCTAGTTTGATTCTCTATCACTATCTCAATAAGATCTCAGTGCTATTCAGAGTTATAGACTTTTTTGGAATCAATTTAGCGAGAAAAGGTGTGATTGTAGCCTTGGAAATCATTCAAGCGAGAAAAGGGGTGATTGTGGCCTTGGAAATCAATCAAGTTAGAAAAGGTGTGATTGTAGGCTAAGAAATCAATTGGGTGAACTTGTTGCCTCTAAAATCAAGTATCTCCACCCAGAGGATTGTGAATCTGGAGTGGTGTACCTCGTGGCCTTGAAATCGAGGGTGTAATTGTACAAATGCTTTTGAAAGGAAATCCGTACTTGTGTGCGGGACTAGATGTAGGGTAACTCTGAACCAGTATAAAATCTGGTGTGTTCTTTCCTTTATTGCTTTTACTTTATTTCTACATCTGTTTTTGATTCTGTGATCATATATATGTCTGAATATTGCATAAATTTTGTTCAAATTAACAAAAATTCAAAAAGATTTATTGATTTCTTTAAACACTATTCAACCCCTCTCTAGTGTTAATCCTAGCCTTAAGATCCGTATTCCGCGTTTCTTACAGTACAAACGCGGTTTTGAGATGTCGAAGGAACCAACTAAGTCTAAGCATCATGTTGCATGGTTGAGGCTTGAGCCTATTTTTTCCCCTAGATAGCATATGAGCTGGAAAAAATCACCTTGCATTGTTATAGTTTTCACCTGATCACTACGTGTTTGAAGTATTAACAAAACCACTGTTCTACTTAATCCATACTTGGTTCCATTACTTCGTTCCATAACGGGAAATGACTTCTTCATAAATTCAGCAGATGTAGACTACAAATCCCTCTAAAGTTTTACCTGACATCATATTAACAATATGGTTAAAACCCTCTCATAAGCATATGTTGAGTGAGTTGATATAATTTTAAAACAAAAATTATAGTTTGAAAGTAAGGACTATATCAACCCAACCAAAAACTTATGTCACGAACGGAAATTAAGGATATAATCCTAAAATAAATTTTGTACCAAATTCTTCCTCAACAAAGCTATGGATAAGAAGAATTAATTTTCATTTAATAAGTGCAATATAAGGTGCTATTATTTTATAAAATATATTTTCCACAACCATTAATATAGCTCGATTGCTTTGATATAAGTCAACAACTTAAACATGTATTTTTCAAGTGTAAAGTTTCACACTTAAGACAAGTGGTTGATAAATTATGCACAAAGAAAATCCTTAATAAAATCAAAAAATAAATTATTCACATGAATTGCTAATGCACCTTTCAAGAAATAACTTTAGCAAGAAATGAGCCATAAATAATTTCAAAAATGTTTAAAACACTTACTTAACTTAATTTGACGAGACCGTTTAGCTGGCCTAAAAGTACCATTTATATCCAATTCATAATAAATATTTATTCTTGAAACTGTAGTAGACATGAAGAAAAAATTGCTATAATATAGGACAAATCAAATCATAAGCTAAAAATGAATAACACCGTTGACCGTAAGAACAAAACATTGTATTTCAAAAATATGTGTGCTGCGATATTGCATCGATACCCGTCCAAAGACCCATATTAAGCAAACATAAATCCCATAATCGAGCTCAATGTATTCCAACACAAACCAATAGACGAATTTAATTCAAAGTTCAAAATCTGTAATAAAATTAAAGTAATCAAAAGTGGGTAGGAAAAGTAAATTTAGAAAAGGAAAAAGTAGATGTTGGTTATTGATCATGAGTGTATTAATGATCAGAATCAACCATGCTGGAGGATATGTTTTAAAGAAAGATATAGAAAAGGAAGAAAAAAGTTTGAGCATGGTTCAAAGATAAAGTGGTGCTTGATTCTACTCGGCCTTGACAACGGATACATTTGGCTGTATTTAGTATCATATGCACATCCACATTCGAAATCATTTGGCACGCATCCGCATCCGAAATCACTTTCAGGTATCGGATTATCCGCATTCACAAATACGAACGAATATCAGATATTTCTCATATTCGCTGACCGTTGATCAATTGGGAAACATAAATAGAATTTTGGTTTAACATACACTTTTTAAAATCTCGTTGATTATTAAAGTACAAAAAATAAACAAATAGTTTGAATAGTTGTTACGGACCAATATGAATATAATATAAATTATTAACTCATTAACAAAACAAATACTTATCATTTATTATATAAATACACATAACATGAATTATAATATTAACAACAACCAGATGGATAATTATCGAATGTCTCTATATTTGCATCAATGTTTGTTTTTTCCAAATATTTATCCATTTTTCGGATAAGAAATATATACCAACAGATGTTGAAATTTTTTCGACATCCACGTACAGGCATAATTCACATAATTCCACTTTCATAAAGTCTTCCATTAAATTTATGTCAGTCTTTTATTATGGATAATGTGATAGTAGAAGGATATTATTCTTTCATTTGCGTTAATTTTAGCAATAAATAAGGAAAATTATTATCCATTTTTTAATATCTTCCATATAATTGTTTGAAAAGTAGGCACATAGTTGTAACACCAACTTGCAAATAATAGGCAAAACAAAAAAATTATAGCATAATACAAGCTTTTAAAACCTTAGGTGGATATAGGACTATTTTGATGAAAATTTGTCTTGCGCATGCCAAATAGGCAGATACCTTGTTCATCCCCATAGCTACCAGAAAATAAGAAAACACACTTACTTGATAAACGTAAGCATGTGCATTCATCCATATGAAAATGACAACTTAGTGCAGATTTGATTTCCATTATCCAACAAATTGCTCTCTAGTAGGCCCGGCCCGAGGACATTTAATGCCATAGACGAGTTTTATTTTCTTTTTTTTGCCCTATTTCTTAAAATGAAATACAAAGAAGAAAGTCATGATATGATGCTAAAATCAAATGTGCATCTTATAAATAGAATTTTGGAACATGCATGGTCATGATAACAAATTAAACAAAATGGATGGTCAGTGATGTCAAAGTTTGTATTATTTTCATCCATCTTAAAATGTTGGTAAAAGTAGATTATCATGTCCACACATTGAAAAATGATTGGTTTAAAGTTTTGATTCTTCCAGCGAACTTTAGTTATACGTGGAGATCAATACAACGAGATTTTTCATATGCATATGGAGTGTTCTATGGAATGAGTACAAGAGTATTCAAAAGAGTACAAATATTTACAATGTTTCCACTAGTTGACAGCTATCAAAATAAGACTCATGTAAGTAAGGCCAGCTAAAACTTCTTTTTTCCTTCTATTTTTTGGTTTATCTCATGTCTGTGGTTGGGGGAATTATTGTTCTATAAATTTTGACGATTTCCTCTCTATTTTGGAATCACCCATTCATATCATGATAGTGGAAAAGACTCATTTGCTATATAACGATTTAGAAATTAACATTTTAATAACCAGTTACTGTCTCATATGAAAAAGAGTAAATCATTAGAAAATTAATTCAGTTTGAAGCTGCTAGAAGAAGAATAATTCTGAAAACGAAATCAGGAAAGAAAGAAGCCGAGCTAACACAGCCTAACACAAATCCTAACTGCCATTATAATGTTATTATGCAATTAACCGGACTTTGCAATTAACATTTATTTCCTAAGTCCTAACTGCTATTATTATGCAATTATACACAAATCAAATGGTGCGATAAATCAAAAAATTAATTTAGGAATTAGGGCAAATCAACATTCAACTTATCTGTTAAAAAAATATAATCAAAATCAGTATTCGTAATTCGTAAACTCACATAATTTTGAAATTATGAATTAGGGAAAATCAAAATCGGCATGAGGTGGTTGATAACGGCGACAAACCTAATGTGAAGCTGAGTTGAGGCGGGCAATTTGGCTTGGGTTGGCGCCTAGCACGGTGATAACGAATCGATGACTGGAGTTTGGAGAGTGAAGAGCGTCGCGCGATTTATAAAGAAGAAGAGAACACTTTTTTCTCTTTGTTTGTTGCCCTCCGTAGAGTGATGCCCTAGGCAAATGTGTCATTCGCCTATGCCTTGGGCCGGGCCTGCTCACTAGTTATATAAATTTTTCTTCCTAGCTTACTAATGTAGCTGGTAGTAACAATATATAGCAAAACTTATAAAAGTGAGTTTTTCTATGAAATAAAACATGGAAATTAAAAAGGACGACATAACTAATAGGAGCGTGTTGTTTCATACTGGAAAGCATTATCTGTAATCAGATAGAAAGTTTAAACATAAAATCAAAGTTTTTTTTTTTGAACTGGTACTTTATATACAACAAATCATTGGGACAACATATCCCATTTCAAATAAACGTTCGAAAGCAAGTTTCAAACTTGTGACATCCTGCACCAAAGCCGAATCAATTAACCACTTGGACAAAGGTGCTTGTCACATAAAATCAAAGTTAGAAACTGAAAGAAATTAAATATTTAATAGGAAAAATATAATGTTTAAAACATGAAAGGGGGAAGAACTAGCCTGAAATAAATAATTTTTTGTGCATTTTGCCAGATTAATCCAAGTAAGCATAAAAACAAACTGCTAAGTACTGTCAAAAAATTATCCAATAGGATTAAGTATGATGATTTCATATTTAGGAGAAACAATATGATGGAATTAAGATTACAATTTCCCAATTATGTCATGTAGATATAAAAATAAACATGTAGAATAATTCCAAATAGAACCAAAAGCAGGGAGACCAATTACACATATATGGAATAGCAGCTTGTTTCATTAAGTTTTTGCTTAAATAGATTTGGATGCTCAAAAATATAAAGTGGCATATTTTTGGACAAAAGGGAAGTTATATATCTTCTGGGAGCTGTTGTCATAGAATAAATTGTTCCATTAAATTACAGTAATGTTTCTAAATGCATGAAAAAGCCTAGACGTTAAGTGAATGCTTAAAGTATGTAATTTTCAATTAGGGAAATAAGGGGAATAGTTTCAACATATATTTTTAAAATTGTTCTATCACATGAGTAAAAATTCAATGAAACATATTTATAAACCAGGTACGTATAAACGTAAATACGAAATTTGAAAAGACGGGTATGTAATAGAAGGGAGTTATAACATTCTTAACAGAGGAATAACACTTAACTAATGAAGAGAAGTTACAAAATTTTTGGAAAACTGAACAAAAGTATGCATATATTTTAAGACCATTTGTTACATAATTAGACGTGTTGTTTCCACCTAAATATCATCTGTGATTTGTTCAAGATTTGGAATGAAAAACATGGAATTTATGAATAAACTACCTTTCCTAGTTCAAGGCAATTCAAGGCAAGAACGATATTATGATTTGAGCGACCTACAACAGCAGATATAATCTATCGACAATTAAAGTAGCTTCTCTGATTTCTATAATTCATTAAAAATTCATAGGTAGTTATTCATCCATAGACCGATATATTAAAGGAACATTTCAAAATAAAACTCGAAATATGCCATGCACAGAAGCGGTGAAATATAAAATTAAGAATTTCGCTTAGGACTGGACAAATTTTAGACCGAATTAATGTGAAATTTGTACTTTAATTAGTGATAGAGAGCAAGAAAATCAAGTGCATGCGAAAGCGAAGCTGATTCACTTAATGTCACACAAGAAATGCCTTTTCGCTATTATAATCTATTGTATGACATGCAAACCTATAAAGTCATAATTACAATTATTCCATACATTACAATTTAATCTAATAAATATAACATTCTTAAATCTTTTATTTACATCATAAAATAGAGTTTACTATTGGATAAAAGAGATTATGTCAAGACAAAATTGGATAAAACTACCTATTAATCCAGCGTAGTGATGAAACTTATTCAATAAATTTTGCATTGTTTGTCACATAATTTAAATACACTGAAGCTAGACAAAAGAACGTTATCCTAGATCAATAATTTTCCTACTGACTGAAATATCATTACCAAAGGTAGATATACACTTGTTGCAAGTTGATTTTGCATTCCATTAACACTAATCTTAAAGTTTGTAATAGTGTGTGAATGACAGTAACACCATCCTTTATTGTATAAGTAGAAAAATAATGCACAATTACAATAAGAGACCTTTATATCTAAACATGATAGTTCATATGCTTTCTTCCTGCTTTCAGGATATTCAATTCCAATAATATCAAAATAAATATTATAAATTACATTTATTTCTTTCTCTAGTATGCATAATTTACTCATCTCTTTTATTAATGCATTCAAATTAACTTTAATGTCATACATAATATAACTCTTTCATCTTCGTATTAATAACCAACATAAATAATATAACACAAGATTTTAAGGATGCGCGTTCATGTACTTAAGGATGAAAAAAGTATGAAGATAGTCAACCAATAGATCTGTATGAAAGGTAAATTTTGAAAACACACGGTGGTTTTTGTTTATTTTATTACCATGAGGCTTTTATGGTTTTAAACAATTTATGGTTTGGTATGTTATTTTCATTTCAACATTATTCCAATTGCTACATCAAAATATTCTAATGTCATGGTTCTTCAACATTATACATTACTAAATAACCAAAAAAATTGAACAAAAATAAAAGTATAAATTATCAAGAAATAAAAACTCAAATACTTGAAAGAATCATTTGTCACCTAGCAAAAGTAATAATAATATAAAGATGTACACTAAAGCCTATTTCTGAATAGCTAAGTGATACGCTGATCGGTATCAACTACCTATTTTCAACGTCAATGGTTCCTATAAAAATATTCATTTTTTTTAATTTCAATTTAAACATTTTAATAGTGACTTCACATATTAAGAATCTAGCATCAATAATTTACTGAAGTCAAACATAAAACCAGGTTACATCATTGTTATGCTTAATTTAGTGCATAATTCCATATTGATACACCTGGTAATTGCTACCACTATTCACATCAAGATAGTAATTTCTGCATCTTAGTTTTAAAGTCGCTAAATTATATTTTCTTGTAGCCAAATTTTTTCTGACAAAAAGACAGCATATACACAAATGGTTGAAAAGATAACATCCTAAAAAATACATAATAAAGATTGCCACACTCAAGTTGCAATTACGATAACTATGATAAAGCTTGAAAATGCATAATAAATAGTATTGAAGTTCAACCTTTTAGCTCCAAGTTTTATATTTACAGATGCTCGCTCTTGATCGAGGAATACCAATAGATTGCAGTATTATTTTCCAAGTTATAATTAAAACCTCATCCTCCAAAGATTGCGATTTAAATCAACTAAAGCAATATTCAAAGAATACTTAATCACCTTACGCTCACTTTTTCACTGTTAGCATAAAAAAAAGGGAAGAAGATATCAAAAGGTTCAAAAGTAACCAAAATCAAATTAAACAAAAATAAAGAATACCTAAAATTTCTAAGGCTTACGGATATGAAGAGGAAGGCGTTCATTGGTTGTAGCCAAAATAGCGCCTAACTAGGGCCATTAGTTTCTCTATCAAAAATCCTACACCTCGGTCTATATCCAATCCTAATTTTCGCAGTCCTAGCATGGGAGTCGAATAAAAGATTATTAGTGGTTTTAGGTTGGTTTTGATGAGAGTGAAATTTGAAGAATCGTCGGCAAGTGCGGGACTACAGTGTCGTGAGTAGATTGTAAGGAAGAAGGAGTGTATAGGAAGAGGAAACTAAAGGCATACCCCAAAGACATGGATAGTGATGATAATAAAATTATCTCAAGAGGCAACCAAAAGCGTGAGACGGAAAGTTATCTAGGGTTGGTGTAACGTCCCGCCTTTTCACACGCTTTAAATCGACACACGTGCCAATTCAAACCATACGGAAGGGAGGATTGTTATGGGGTAAATAAGAAAAAGAAGGAAGAAATAAAACAAAACAGAATCTTGCAGGAGAACGATAAAATATAATAATCAAATATACAGTTCATGAAATTGCTTTACAAAAATATTCGATTTTCTTTACTTATACAATACAATATCAGAGTACACATACCAGATAATAATAATTAATGCAGCGGAATTAAATGGTATGGTGGAATAATATAGCAGATAATAGTATTACAAACTTCGTCTCCGTCCTCCAGAATAGAATCTTCAAATCCTGAAATGCTCGGACTGACCCGAGCGAATTGAAAAAAACAAAACACTCGAGTCAAAACTAAAAGATCTTATGTAAGTTAAACCAATGGGAATAAATATGAGTGCAGTAACTTAAGAGATGCTCGGGATTCACATCTCCTAAAGATCCGTTAACTATTTACTATGTAGTAATATTTCGCTATTATAATAATGTCTATTGTAAAATAAACTTACTTTTAAATAGCATTAAGGCTTTACATTTTCCACCTTAACACGTAATAGTCCCAGTAGTCCATCCAATATCATAGTCCCTCCTGATCGGGAAGCCATCAGAGGATACCACACGGGCTACGGGAGAAAATCAAACTCGTGCAAGGCGCGATAGGGTAGGTGACATGGCACAACTAGGCAATGCCAGGGTAGATAAACTAATTACGCTTCTGAGTCAGTGATAAAGCGTAGCCACCGCTACCGCCCACCTCGAACAACACCCCAAATCAAAGAAATCAAAAGCGGCCACCGAATCAATCAAAGGTCAAAGTATAATATCGAAGGGATGCATCCGATCAAAGGTGCTACCTCAATTAACCCGTCAATCGCTCCTGTTTTAGCCACTTACGCCTACTCACAGGAGTTGGGTCCACGTATTTACCTTAAAGGAAACACCGCCATCATCCTACTTCATTTTGGAACCTCCACCGCCTACACAGTTGTTAAAGTGGTTTTTGGAGTTGGCAGAGAGTATGACAACTTCCGATCTCGGTCTCTTTAACAACCAATTGTTATTATAACACCGCGGTTATTTTAAAATAATTTATACTTTAGAACTAGGATAAAATATCCATTATAAAACTGTAACGACCCCAGATTTTAATTTAATTTAAATGGATAATTTATTGAATTTTTGAATTAAAATTGTAAAACTAATGGTAAAATAAAGCGAGTTTCCCCGAAGACTAATAAATTTTGTATAAATCATTTAGATTTAAAAAAATATTGTATATATTGTATATATGTGAATATATATGTATACGCGCATATATGAGGAAAAATTGAATATATATGTATTTGATTTGAATTTAAATCTCAAATAAATGGTTTAATAATAATAAATGATAGTAATAAATATTAGAATTTATGGTTCATAATGGTTTGAGTTTATAAAATAATATAAGACAATAAATATTAAAGTAAGATAACAATAAATATTTAAACTAGAAATAGAAAAATAATATGAGATAAATTTTAATAAAAATAGGAAGTAGAACATTTGCTAAATTCTAACAACATAATAAAAAAAATAGAAATGTGTTCATATGAGAAAATAACAAGGCAGAGTAATAAAGCTTTAGACAAAATAAATAAATACATTCAAATAAAAATAACAACTTTATATCTATATAACATCAGTAGGCTTGCAAAAGTAGAAAACATAAGTAACAAAAGAAGTATAAAAACAAACTACAACTCAAACAAACAAATATACAAACTGTACATACATAATAGAATAACATAAGTATGTACACTTAAAATAAACAAAACAAAAGTATAAATAAAAGAATTAAGGCATAAGCTTATAAAAACAAAGTAAAATAACAAGACAAGGCAATAGAACAAAAGTAGATAGTTAAATGCATTCAAATATGCAGGCAAATAAAAGAGTAAGTAAATAAACATAAAATAAAATAAATAAGGTAAGGTTGTGACATTAAGTACCAGCAAATAAATGATAAGTATGTAGGCTGTAACTAAGGAAAACAACATATGCTCAAATATAAAACAAGTACAAATATAAGCATGGAATGAAACAGTGCAAATACATTTATATCTATAAAACAAGACACATGCATTTAATGAAACATACCTCTAGCATTTAATGCCAGCACCTTCAACATGTTTTTGTACACAAGGAAGTAGTGTCACCCTGTACACTCTTTTATATATCAACTTCCTCTCTATTCGTTCATTCCAAGCTGTGAGAATCTGAAGTAATGTTATCTCAAACTAAAAACAAACTTTAGTTTAAAAACATCAAAACATTTCAAGCCTGAGAACAAAAGCTTCAATCAGTTCAACAAGCTTCCCTGTATCCTCTGCTCTTCATACAAGTGAGTAACTTCACCTTTTTTTAAACTTAAGTATTAAGATTGTTGCTTATTTTTATCTGGAATGAATATGAGTATTATTTCTCGTGAATATATGTTGGTATTTGAATGAATGCATGTATGTACCATTTGATACATGTTCTTGTTTATCTTTAGTCCCAGGTTTGCAAATGACTTTTGATCTCTTAATTTGATAACTATTGTAGCCTGCAAGATAAACAGAAGTTGTTTGTTTTAATATAAGCTAAGTTTTAAAAATTTATAGAAGTCAAAAACAACTTTTAATCTTCTCTGGAAATCGAGAAATCAAAGTTAACTCTAAATAAGCCAAATTTCGAACTTCATGATTTATGAATTCAGGTATATGAATAGAATTATCATACTTTAATATGATTTATAATGCAAAATTTATAATTTTTAGAGGTGGGGTTTAGGAGTAGTTCGAAAATGAATAAAAAGTATATTTCGATCAACTTCAGGCGATCTGAGGAGATATGAAGGTCGGGGTTGTGCGTAAAGGGGGAGGAGACTACGATGACGTGGGGAAAAATGCTCGGAGTTGTCATCGATCATCGTGGAAGCGGCGGTGGCGAGGTTTAGTTTCTAAACCTAATTTTGTAGTGGCTGAGTAATTCGAATCGTTCGTCCCCGATAGACGATCGAGCGTTGCGCGGCTCTGGGTGGTGGTAGAGGGGATGCTGGCGATCGTGTAGACGGAGTTTCACATGTTCCGGTGGTTGTGGTGGCGTGAATGTGGCGATGTCAGGTTTCGAAGGGGTGGATGCGTTTTTGTTCCAGGTCTGGGTTTTTGATTCGAATTCGAATTCGAATGGGTTTTGAGGAAATGGGAGGTTGAGTTGGGTTTCGGAGGTGCTGATCGTCATGGGTAGATCACCAGCGATGATCGGAATCACCCCAGTCTCCGTGCAAGTGCACGGTGCATCTTCTTGTACCCGGTGAAGTTTGGAAGATGAGTTATTCAATTTTCTCGAGTAATTTTATGAGTGGTCTCGAAGTTGTGAGGGATTTTACTCGCGAGTGACTTGGGAAAGTATTAGTTTTGGCTCAGGATTGTTTTGAGAGTGTTCTGTTTCCAAGTTTAAAACCTGACGGCAAATATGGGATTTTAAAACAAGTTATCAGATGTTTAAAACTTGAATTTACAAGTTAAATAATTTATCCATTTTAAAAATCTGAATTTACATAGTTAAATAAGTTAATTTAAAAGCAATTGAATGTATGAGAAAAATTTGAATTTAAAATAGACTAAAATTTCAAAGTTAAATTTGTAGTTATTTTAAATTCAAATAGTTTGAAATGGAATTTAAAAGTGAATTTGAAACAAAATGTTTTCAAAAGTGTTTGAGAAATGATAATTGAATCAATTATAAAAATTATGATTTTATCTCAAAGATAGTTCATTAAAATGTTAAGTTAAATTAATTAATGATTTGGATTTAATTGATTAAGAAAGTAAGGGTTTAATTTAATAAATTAAAGGTTTAAGTGAATAAATCAAGAATTAATTTATTTTAATCAAGAAATCATTAATTAGATAGGATTAGATTATTAGATAATGGTTAAGAGTTAATTAATAAAACAATTTAAGATACATTACGTTGCAATTAACATTTAACAAATTAATAAATTAGGATTAATTAATGGATTATTTATAGTTAGTAAATTTTTATAAAATATGGTTAAAGTTGATTAATCAAGTGATTAAGCAATACTTAATTCAAGGAAAATGTAATAAATTAATTAAGTAATTAATTTGAGATTAACCAATATAAGTCAAAGGTTAATTAACTAATGAAAATGATTAATGGTTTAATTTCTTAAATGAAATTGAAATTAAGGTTAAAAGATTATGAAATCAACTTTAAGGTTAATCTAATTAAGTTATTAATTAAGAAGAATTAATTAAAGTGTTTGATAAATTAATTTATATCAAATTATTTGTAATTAATTAATAAATCATTATTAGATAATTAATTCATAAGTAATTTATTTGATTTAAAATAAATTGAATTAATTAGGATTAAACAATTAATAAATCCTGCTTACAAATGTTTATTGAATACTTATGAATGATTGTATTGTATGAAATGCCTTGAATTGATTATCATATCTGATTAGTGATATTTTGTTCTGTAGATTGAGCTGTGTATATTTATTTACATTTGTTTACTATCTGTGAATCTGTGAATGGACGATGAGCGTTATGGCTTTATATCGCTTATCAACTATATTTCTATGTTTTAATCTGTGATGATTGAAATGATGTTGCACTAGTGTGTTACCACACTTATACACACACCAATATGGATTTCACGAGGAAATCGATTAAGTCACAGATTTTTGAGAATAGTTTTAAATTTGAATATTTGAATTCAAATGTTTTGGAAATGGATTGGGTTTAAAGTGAAAAGCTTTTGAAATGGAATTTCATAGATGAAATTTATTTTGAATAACTCGATAAAATATGAAGTTGAATAATTTGATTTGAACTTAAATTCAAGATTTGAAATTGAATTCTATGATTTAAAACTAGGGATTAAAAATGTATACCAGTTATATATGGGTTAAACTATTTTAAAAGTATTGATTTGGGGATGTGAATAGAATTCAAGGGCTTTAACTCGTGTAAATATAATTGGATTTTTCTGAAACGAAAACTGTTTGTTTTCAAATAATAAAAGCTTTCACATAAGAAATGAACGTCCAATTTGTGTTAAAAAGAATTTCAACTTTGAAAATGAAGATAATTTCCAAGTTATGAAAACGATTTGAAAGATATAAGTTAAATTTTGATTTAAAGATTCAACAAGTTAATCGAATTTTGAAAGCTATGAGTTAAATCTTTGATTTAAAGATTTAATGAGTTAATCCAATTGGAATGGAAATTGTTTTAAAGTCTATAAATTGATCTTTGTGAAATAAATCTTTTTGTAATATAAAGATTTGAAATGGTAATTGGTTTAAACCATTTGATGAAAAGTTTTGGGTTTTAAGTTGTGACTTAATTGAAATCCCAATATCCATATGTTTTTGAAATACTGCGCTCACTGTTCGGTTTAGCCGGGAGAGGACCTTTGTGTCATATATCCCATTCCGAATATGTGATATGTCGTTATGGATAGCATTTGAAGACCGGTGTTGAAGACCGGATATTTTTGAAAGCGAAAGGACAACTCGTCGAATGTCTTTGCATTGAATGGTCCCCGGTATAGAGACTCCATATGTGATGGGAAGTCCGAACATGATTAGTGAATATCCGGATTGCAAGGACTTCTTTGTAAGTGCCTTCGGTTCTGTTCGAGCCCGGAACAGACTTGTATGGATAGTATGTCTGACATTACAAATTGAGATATAAAGCTGATTTCTTTCAAATATATTTCTGTTGGTGGCGGAGAATTTATTCTCTTAGCTTAACACCCTTCTCTGAGACGTACGAGCTCAGAGGTTATGTAGTTGAAAGTCATTAGCAATATATTCCCAATTTGGTAATGTGGCATGCTGAGTGTTGCTGTGAAATGATCATTGTGTTGATCATTTGTGATAAGATTATTTGTTTGATCGTTTATCTTTATGATCATTTCTATGATCATTTGTTGACCCAAAGCATGGCTTTTGTATAAAGTGTGGCTTTGTGGACGAGACTTCGTCGAGCCTCACACCCCGGAATGGTCAAAACAGGAAAGATGCGGCAAGGTTATGAGGGGTAGCTCCCTTTAGGGTATGTGCATTTCCTTCTGGAAAAGGGTGGTATCATGGTATGGAGCCCAGATACTTACTCATGTTGAAACACTTATTATTATGGTGTGATGTTGATTAGAGAGATCTCGGATAAAGGTCCCAAAGGACCGGGGGATGGCATACTCGTGTCAATTGTTACTCAGTTAGGGGTAACCCGGCCTTGTGTTGGCAGAGATCCGGTTAGGTTCTCGGGGACGTCCTTCCAGAGGCGTTCTCATGTGGCAATGGGAAGTTCCTTGGCCTGACCATTCGTTGGAAATCCAAAGAAACAATACGAGCCTTGTACAGTATTAGTTGTAGAACCTGCCATCTAATATGATAGCTATAGTAGGCATAATATAATGGTACCTATGCTGGCTAAGATTTATATTCTACTTTCGAAATGATTTGTCCTACACTATGCACTAGTAATAATATCAAATGTTTCTTTTTAATGCGTATCAAGCATCTCTGACTATCATAAGAAGAAATCTCCTCCAAGTCTGCGTTTGCATTGTGTGTGTGGCGGGAGGTCTTATGGTAGTCTCATTTTTTAAAAAGCATTGCGAATTGACTTTGAAAATCTTTTGTTGAATGTTTTTAAAGATAAACTGTTTTTTTGTTGCTCACACCAGTCCCACGACTGATCCGGAGTTTATTGTTTCTTTCCTAAACTCTGGGTGCCCATTATTTTCTACACGAGCAGTCTAGAGTTGGGTTTTTCAGATAGCTAGGTTTAGTAGATTATCTGGAGTTAGTTCAGTCTTTGGACCACACCAGTCTTGCTTAGCTTGGCGCATCGTTATTGGGGGTTCGAGCTATTGCTGGATTGATTCTTGGAGATGGAGTTGCAGTTCTCGGAGTTCTTCCTTGAAGACTATCTTAGAGTTATATTGTTCCGCTGCTAGATGTCATCTATTTTCTTTTCCGCTGCTATTTTATTGTATCATATCTCTGATGTATATTGATATCTATTGGATCATCTATTGTATCAGATATTGTATCAAATCTGTATATCAATGTATTATTCTTTTATTCCGCTGTGTTATTTACTTAATGTTGTTATAAGCTCCGGCGGGCCGGATTCGACATTTGAATTTGCGGCATTCGAATATAGGTAACGTATTCGGTGCCGATTTTCGAAGGTCAAGTCTGGATCGCTACAAAAACCATTTAAAAACGATATCACTTCTTCTTTTAAAACCAAACAAATATGATATCATTTCAATATATCCTTTTCTAAAACTCATTTCAAAGTTATAATATTTTAAAACCAAATACTTGAAATATAGCATTCCAAAACATAAAACTTTAAATTTCATAACTTTGAAATATAACTGCACCACTTAAATGGTTTAAATATTAAATTACGTAATAAAATAAATTAGCTTCTTTAATTTCGCAATTAATTCTAATACAGATTTAAATCCTCAAATAAACCATTTCGGATTTCATATATTTCAAAGCTTTAATATTAAATGTTTCAAAACTAAATTTTATAATTCACATATATATCAAATTTACTTTACTATCATTTAGTTTTGAAATATTTAATTTAATCAATCCGTAATCCTTTAAATAGACTTCAAATTTCAACAATTTAATATTCCTTAATTTATTTAGACTTGATATATTCATTTAAATCACCTTGACCCCAAATTTTGTTATAAAACAATATTCTTTTAAAATCTAAATTTCAATAAGTTCCAAATGGACTCTTATTAAATATAATTCTTAATTAAATAAAATTTCAATCAATTTCTCTATCTTCCCACCCTTGATTTATAAAATCAATATAAACTCTATATTAAATATAATTTAAGTAAATACTTATCAATATTATATTCAATAAAATCAAACTTTATTTTATACTTTAAACCAATTTTATACATGCTTAAAACCAAAAAATTAACTATATATAAAATAACCTTCATCAAATTTTCGAAATCAATATCTCATAAAACCATATATAGATTTCTTTACAAAACCATAGAAAAATTATTTCAAAAATAAATTTAATATATACCGCGGTGCCTGTATATAATTTTCTATCCTATGGTCAAGTAATACGGATATTTATCATTTCAATCCGCAATTTAAAAATAAAAATGCAGTTGTATATCATTTCAAACCGCAATCCCGATTGAAATGAAATGCATGATAACTTGCAGTTTATTCAATATAAAATACAGCATCCATTCATCCAATATCAACCATCAACCATTTATCACAAACATCATCCAATCCAAACAATATCATTAATATATAATAGGAAATAAATAATCGGTATTAACTAACAATTTATATTCAATAATAAATTTAATAACTGTTTAACTGGAAGTTTATATGCAATAAATGAATAAATAACAAATTTTACTGGTAGTTTATATGCAATGAAAAATTAAATAACAATTTAATTAAATAAATGCGATTTAACTGAGATAATGAATAAAAGTATGCCAAACAGTCGTAAA
Source organism: Allium cepa (assembly GCA_030765085.1). NCBI lineage: Eukaryota > Viridiplantae > Streptophyta > Magnoliopsida > Asparagales > Amaryllidaceae > Allium > Allium cepa. Next base: position 714,911,876 of record CM060945.1, on the reverse strand, counting down.
TAAATTTCTACTCATATCATAAATCAATTTAACAAACATAAGAAATTTTAGAAGTTGTGAGTGGGCTAAAACACTCACCTTTTGGATTTAAATTGGATTTAAATCCAATTTAAACCCAAAATTTTGACAGTCTCCAAATTCATCTAAACCAACGTCAAAGTGTCCGGAATTTTATTACGATCCTAACAAAAAAATTCACGTAAATCAAATATCGGATGCACAAGTTATAAGAATTAGAAGTTATATGATTAAGATTAAAAAAATTAAATAGAATAAAAAAAGAACCAGAAAAAGGAGCCACGTCACCGTTCGTTATCTCCCATACCCAGCAGAAACGACGCACTCGAACAAACACGATGGAAAAAGTTTCACGCCTTGAAATTCAAATTTTCCAAATTGATTTCAATTGATTTCAATTTATCGATTTCAAGGCGTTTCGAGTCCGTACGATCAAACGACAAGTCCAATCGCTACGAAACTTGAAAGCCTACAAAATCCACCATTACTGATCCGATGAAACTGGTTTCGTCAAAATCCGAGTCAGTGGAAAAAATGGCTATTTTTACATTTAATTAAATAAGTTAATAATTAATTAACTAAATCCAATTTTTCAATTTTAATTTTATAAATTAAAATTTTATCACCTTTATATTTCTTAATCATTTACAAAATTTTAAACAAGTTTAGATGTAAATCAAAGGTTGGTATATCTATCAATTGCAGTGTTAATTTCTCTGTTTCATTATATTTAGAAATTATAAATTAAATTCTCAAAAACCCCATTATTAAAATTTTAAGCCTTCTTATTCACATCTTTTTCCAAAATAAGATTGCCACTACATTGGTTCATGATTTATCACATTATTATCCTCAAATTCCATTTTAATTCCAATAACGTAGTTTTTAAACGTTTTAATTCCATTTTATTTTGCAATAAATAAAATTATTGAAATTTATACTTAAATTAAATTAATAAATATCGCTTTTTATACTTTCATTTATATTAACAAAACGTTAAATTTGGATTTATAGAAATTGATTTACCAAAGTTTATTTACGCATTAAATAAATAAACAACCCATATTAATTTGCCACCTATTTGCTCCTAATTGCATTTATAAGTTCGTTACCTATCAATCCAGACTATAATTCCATCCATAATACTAATTTAGTTAGCCTTAACGTTATTACATTAAATCTACATTCAGTTTCAATTAATATAGAATTTAATCCTAATTACTTACCATTTAATCCATTAGTTATTGGTTACCTTCAAAATTAAATAAAATTTGATTCCCAAATATTTGGTTTGATTGCCATCTTTACTATGTCCATATTACTTAACTTCAAATTTACAATTTCACTCCTTAAATCCCCACTTGTTATATTATAAATAAAATTAACATTGGCTATATTTCACATTAATGTAACATTTATTTACATTTATTACAAATTTATTTCCAATTTCAACTAACAATTTAAATAAATAAATAAATAAGCAACCAACCATAAACATTACCATTACCTTTTTGTCACATAAATAAGCTTTTATTGCTTAAAATCAATTTGGCATTTATTTTCATACTACTAATTTCATTCATTTATGTTCAAATTATAGCCAATCATGACATTTAAATTATTTTATATAAAATTGGAATTTAGTTCAAGTTTATAAATTATTAACCTTAATTAGCTTTTATTACCTTGCATTCTCGTTATTATTTCATAGATATGATTCCCAATTATTACTTTAATCTACGCTAACATTGATTCATTCAAATTGCACTTACTACGTATTATTTCAACAATTTATTTATAACTTTGAATCTATTCCCCAATTTTCACATTTCTATTGTTATATTAATTTGAATTCCACTCTATTTAATATTTTTATTGATAATTCACAAATTCAACATTCGTATGTGTTTCTTATATTAAACTTAAAACCAAGTATGACAATTTACATTATTTTAATTAATTGCAATATAAATTTTTAAATGGTAAATTTTAAGTACAATTGCTACATCTAATTTCTACATTCGCTCCAATATAAATTATAAGATTTTTATTTCTTTCTAAATTTAATTAAAAATCTTATTACTTTAACTCATTTTAATCATCGAATTTTGCGGGTCGTTACAATTAGGAGGATAAGATACGATGGAGAGCCGGGAACGAAACAGAAAGAAATATAACACGCGACTTAGATTTAGGGTTATTGGCTATGGAAATGAGAAAGGAAAAGTGGAAAAGCAACAAACCGGATAAGACGACCCGACTTTCCACTCCCGCAAAATCGCATCATCTTTAAGAAAGAAAGGGATAGAAAAGAGAAAAGAAAGAAGAGAAAGAAGAAACAACACAAGAATCTCAACAGCGGAACGAATAAATTATATTAATAACATAAGTATTACATAGTATACAACGATTATTAGAGTACACAGATAGTACAACACATACTAGACAGTTATAAACACCAGTCTAGTTATTACAACTCAAACACAATACAGAAACACTCAGAGATACCAACACAGCGGAAAACTATATAACTATACGCAGAAGCCTCCTGCTCCATTTGCTCCTCCAAAATTCGTCAAAGCTAACCTGAATCCTAACCTGAATTCACTTGGCTACTCGTAAAAATTTGAGTACCCAAGAGTTATAGAAAAACAGAAATAACTCCGGGTCAGACATGGGTATGGTGTGAGTAACAGGTTAAAGTTGCTTAACTTTGAAAAACCTTTGAAAAGGAAAGGTATCACGTAAGACTTCCCACACATAAACATGGAAAAGTTTTTACCTTACGCTAACCAAAACATTTGATAGGAAATCCGATGATGTTATAATGGTGTCTAGGGTTTTCAAGTAAATAAAAAATAGCCGAAATTGTTACATTCATTAAATTCCAGCTACTAGCCACAAAAGTGGGTAATACAATCAAAACCGTTGGCACTTATTGGATTTTGGATTCCATACAATGGCTGGGCTACTGGGGTACCGCCCGTCACAGTACGTGGCCTAGATCACCGTACCGAGGATTACTCCCAATCCCCTGCAACACAAAGCCGGACCCGTTCGTTACTGAACAGTTCCAAACATCCAAACAAGACAACCCCGCAGTTGTGATCAGCAACCGCACCACTAAGACGAAAATAAAGGGACCTCTAGACAGGGATAAATCTTGCTCTCAAGTGGGTGCTACCCACGAAGCTTCGCTGCACCTCCCCTGTTTTAGCCATTCCCGGTTGATGAGGCTTGAGGCTACGATTACCTTTATAGGACATATCACTTAGAATGCTCATCGTCCACCTGACGATGTTCTGAAAGCATTCAATCCATACAAGTTCGTTCCCGGTTCGAACGAAACCGAAGGCTTTATCTCGTTACACTCATATTGAAATCACCCTCAGAGTTAACGACAATAACCCTTGCACTCTGAATCACCATCTCGAATCTATAAGTACTATTCCGTCAAACTCATTACGGAATCACCCCCAGAGTTATACTGACGTATAGCCCTTACACCTCGAGTCTTCACTCGCTCCACATTGGGTTAACGACCTAACGTTTAATTGGAATCGATGTGGTTTTCGGATATCCAAATATGGAAACCCGATCCCGGTCTCATCGAAATCCAAAGCGTGTCTTTTAAGGTCCAAGTTGTTTTAAGTTTAAAACAATTCAATTTAATTATCATATATACACAAATAGATAATTCACAATACAATAGATAATTCAACATTATCATTACCAACAGATAATTCATATCAGATAATCACTATTATCATCTAAAAGCAACCAATGCATCCATACCACATAACATTACTCATCTCATAGCTGAGATTACAAACCATACATACCAATCATCAAACATAAGCAACTATCTAATGATCACACCATTTATAATTAATTTAAAATGAATTAAATTAATTACCTAACACTCAAATTAATTTAAAATGAATTAAATTAATTACTTTATCATTAAAATCCTGCTTAACTTAACCATCAATTGATTACAAATCAATCTATAAATCACCATCTAAATTCTCATTTCACTTAATCATTATTGATTAACTATCTCTAATTACAATAAGTAATTAGCATTTAATATTAATTACACAAGTTAATTATATTAAACCCTTTGCAAATAATTAACTTGTAATTTCTTAATTAATTAATTAATTAAAATCATCAATCACTTATTCATTATTAATTATACCTTAATTAATCAATTCTAAATTACATCATTAATTAATTAATTAATGATTTCTGATTATATTTAATCAATTTCTCAAAATAAATTAATTACATAAGCAATTAATCTTCAATTTAAACAACATATATATTAATCACCATGATTAATAATCATCCTGTAATTAACTACTTTAATTACTCCTCCCATAAATTAATTACTCTTAATTAATTATCTCCATTAATCACTTGATTGATTTCAAAGTAATTTAAATCCAAATTACTATAATAAATATCCTTAATTACATTCAGTAATTATTATTTAATTACTTCCTCAAGTAATTATAAATTCATTAATTACATAAGTAGTTATCAATCAATCCTCAAATGTTTAAATTAATTTAGCTTAATTAATCTAAACTAATCACCTTAATCAAACTAATTACACCAAGTAATTAATTCATTAATTACTTCATTAAGTAATTAAAAATTAAACAATTGATTATTATTAATTAATTAATCTAATTAATTATTAAAAATTAATCACATTAATTAATTGTTAAATAATCTTAAGTTAATGATCTTCATTAACATCTCTTAATTACTTAATTAAGAATTAAATCATATAAATCATTATTAATTATCAATTAATTAATATTCAATTACAATTTAATTAATTTATAATTATTAATTAATTAAGTGTTAATTAAAATCTAAATTATCTTTTAATCACTTGATTAAGTAAATCTTAATCATTAATTAAAATTTAATTAACCATCCTTAATTATAGATTAATTAACCTTAATTAATTAATCTTAAAATCTTAATTTATTAACTTAAAAATCATTAATTACTTAATTAAACATCCACATTATTAATTAATTAATTAATTAATATTCCATTTAAATTAATTTAATAATTTAAATGAAATATTTCTTAAGTTCAAAATTTAGAAACATTCTTCTTAATACAAAGTAATTTAAACACTTTGTTTCAACAAAAATTCAAATATAAAAATTTCTTTTTAAATTTAAAACTGAAACACAATTCAAATTTTCATTTCAGATTCAAACTTAAAAATTTAAAACTTTACTTACATCTCCATTTTCATTTTCAAATTCAAGTTATTTAACCTTTTCCAAAAATGGTTAAAACAAATTTAAAATTTAAAAACTTATTAAATTTTAAAAACTGACATTAAAGTCAAATCCCAGGTTTTAAAACTAAATTTAAACTTGGTTTAAACTTATTTTATAAATTAAAACTTACAGTTTTAAAATTCAAACCAATGTTCTTTATACTGTAAAAGTTTAAAAATCTAATTTAAACTTTCCAGATTTAAATTCAACTCAGGTTCATCTATTAAAAATTTCAGTTTCCAGATTTAAATTTTTAAATTTCAGTTGCTATTTAAAATTTTACTTTTAAATTTAAACAGGAAAACAGTTTCTGTTTAATCTAACATCTTACACTTTGAATTCAAAAATGCAGGATTTAAATTATTGAATTCAAAATTAGGTTTCAGGTTTAAATATTTCAGTTTTGAACTAAATCTTACAAATTTAAACTTTACTTTTTGAAAATTAAAATAAAAAACAGAAAACAGTTTCTGCTTTTAGTTTAAAACCAATCTTGAATTTAAAAGCATTTTAAATTTAATTCAAAGATTAAAAATTTAAAACTAATTAAATTCAAATTCCACTTAAGGTTAAGCTTACTTCATATTTTTATTTTGCCATTTACTTTTCACTTCATTTAAAAAAAATGGAAAACAGGTTTCTGGTTTTGCTTAAAACAAATTAAAACTTCAAAAATTTAAATTATTTCAAACCTAAGGTTTTTAACTGATTGAAATCAAATTTAAATTCGGTTTTTAAATCTTAGGTTTAAATTTGAGTTTGCATCAACACTTTTGTTTAAATTTTTAAAAACTGAAAAAAACAGGTTCTGTTCTTCTAAAAACCTGAAACAAATAAAACACTCGAATCTCCCTATACTTACTTCGAGTCTGAGACCATAACACTTCGAGTCACTCTTTTCTTTCCCCGAATCCATCCCGAGACATAAAACCCAAACACCATCAACATGCACACTTCTGTACTGTGCACTCAACCACCAACTCCGGCCATCTCCAGTCCTTATCAACGACCATCCCCATCCACCATCAACCCCACAAGAACCTTCAACCTTCAAATACCCGTACTTCAACTTGAATTTGAATTCAAGTTTTTAAACAAAAACCTGGAAAACACTTTTCCCTTTCAGTGATCATCCTGTCAACGGCAATAACTCCCAACTCCGACCGCCATCACCCTCCAAACTCCGGCAACAACTCCATCAACACATAATCTATCCATACCCAAAAGAACTTTGAACTCGATCCAGTTATGAACCCGCAGTACTCGAATCCCTTATACCCAGTAAACTAGGGTTCATAACCAAAAATCCCAAATTGCAACACCAAGATTGAATTTTAATTCAATTCAATATTTTTCCTATATTCTAAAATAGACACACTGTCTCCAAAAACAATTTCAACCAATTCAATTGCATGCATCAACTGAACTTGACCAAATTATCAAATACAGTATACTCAAATCTGCTCTTCATTTAAAACACTAAAAGTTTTAATATTTGATTTAAAATTCATGTATTTGCTTGATGATGCTATGTATAAATCTGAATCATCAAATTATAAAGTTTGAATTTCCTTTATGCTAATTCACTTTGTGTAACTTGATCTTTCAGGATTACAGATAATTCTAATTAAACTCATATAAAATTTGTACTTACCCTATTAAAACAACATGTTTATTTCAAAGGTTTGAGACATAATAGTAATCAATTCAAACAAAGAATGCAAGAATCAACAAGAGTTTGGGATTTGAAGCACAGATATGCAGTCAGCAATCATCATGTATCCAGGCATATATTACAGGTATAATATTCACTACCAATTCCTATAAGTTCATTTCAACTTTTAAAAAGTATGAACAACCTAACTTATTTAATAAATTTTAAGAAAATAAGTTACTCGCTGTTTTAAAATTGCAGAGCCCGGATTTTTTTTTTGAAAAATCCTTGCATGCAGACATCTTGCCTTTTTCCAGATTCATATGTATGTTCCAGATGAAATGCAAGCTTCAACTTGATTTAATTTGCATGTTCCAAATTTTTGAAAAATGAATGCATGCTTTAGTTTACACATATGCAGGTTTCCTTGCTTTTTCATGGTTGCATGCAGGTTTGTATTTTGGGTTTGAGGAGTTACAGGGTCTTGTGTAATGCAGGTTTGAGAAATGCAAGTGTTTACAGGGAATGATTTGCAGGTTTTTGAATGTTTGAATAAGAGAGGAGTTGAATGCAAGTTTTTAACTTGTTTGAGAAATGCATTTGAACAAAATTTCAGATTTCTTTTTAGAATGAAGAATGAAAAAGAGCTAAAGAAATGAATATATGCAAGTTTAAATTACAATGTTTGATTTAAATTAAAATTAAAGGAAAACAAACTCAAACAATGACACATGGCTTGAGCTATTACATCTGTCATTTTAAATTGATGATAAGTTTACACATGTATTTGTAAATGTTTTGTTATTTAATTAAGTGTTAAAGATAAATTAAACTTAATGAATGCATGTTCATATGTTAAATTGTATTTTAAATTTCAAATTAAATTTACAAATCACATTTTATAAATTAATATTTAAAAAGAATAACACAGCATTTATGTAACTTATTTTAATATTCAAACTTTAGTTAAAATGAATTTTAAACCAATAAAACATTTATCTTACATATTTAAAATCATAGAGTATTTTATTAAATATTTTTTAAAAGCTTAAATTAAAAAATAAATCACAATTTCTATTTTCAAATTATTAAAATTATGCTATACTAATTTAATAACTTATCTATTCAAAATATATATAAATACATATACATTATTAAATAGAAAACAAAATAAATTTACAAATTAAATATTTAAATAAAGAAGATTATTAAATCAAATTAAATTTATTAACAAAAATATCAATTCAATTTAAATTTAAACTATGATTATTAAATTTAAATTTCCCAAAATTCTGGGATATTACATCGGAGAAGAGGCGCAATGGAAGAAGAAGAAAATCAGAATTGAGGGGAGAAGCTGCTATTTTTTCTTTACGAGAAAGGAGGATGAAGGAGAGAGAAAGATCGAGAAAGGAAAAGGTATAAAGGGCGACGCTTGATTTCACAAAACACCACGGGGGGCTTCTATGCACTTGAAACCTAACTCATTAATAATATAATAGTACAGATGTATACCTATATAAAAAATAAAGCAAAATAAAATAAATTTCAAACTACAAATCGTACAGTTAGAATACATATGGACATGGTAATAGATAATGCCATGAAAAAATTATTAATGATGACATTTAATTAATTAATCAGTTCAAATTAAATAGAGAAAATGAAAGGTTTCTCACTCCATTTAATATTGTTAATGCTCTCAATTATTTCTTGTTTTAGAGACAGAAATGAAAGATTTCATTCCCTATACATTAACACCTATAAATAAACGTTAGGTATATTTAATACACTATACATTTAAAATTAAATTTATTTGAACTTCCCTTTAATTATTTTAAATAGAACACAAGATTTTGTTTAAACCAAATTTATAAAATTTCTAAATGAAATTTAAACTTCGCAGGCCCATTAAAGATCCAAAATGGTAATTTTTTTGAAATTCACCCATTTCTTCCACTGTGGGCTGGGCTAGTTCCTTCGGTATTAACTTATTCAATTCTTCCAAAGAAAATGGAAAATAAAATAACCAAACTTTGCCAGAGATAGCCAAGTATAAACTTCCTATCCTTGGAGATAGGGTTAAACTTCACCAGAGATCGTGAAGTATATTGTTTCTTAATCTTAGGGACATGGTATAGCTTCACCACAAGCTACGAAGTATCTAGTTTTTCAGCCATAGAGACCAAATCAAGTCCCTAAAGGATAATGGAATGCAATTCTAACTGTCCCAGAGAAAGGACTTGACTCTTCCAAAAATTATTTGAATTCCAGAATCCTAAAAGATAGGGTCAACTTCATCTAAACGTGAAACACAATACTTCAAAGACTGAAGTGGCTTAATAGATTGTAGGGAAAACAAAGCAAAGGTAACCTTTACGAATAAATTTGAGTTGATACTTGAAAGAAATACCCAAGGGCATAATGGCATCTTACAACTTGAATACGTGAAATACAAGGGAGTGGGAGAAAAGACTAATGGCTCGGTAAGAATGGATGTTATTTGTCCACCAGATGATGGTCAGGCTTCAAGTGGCCAGTAAGCTCAATAGCCAATGAACCAAGTGATTATTACTGGTGGCGGCTTGGGAAGTGCACCCAATCGTATGGTCTTCCCTTGAAAGAACTAAGGGATGACTTTTAGACTTTTCTTTTTTTATTTACTATTAAAATGAAATTTAGGAGCATAATATGGCTTGCCTACACTTGTATGAGACATATAGACAAATCTCACATGAATGCTCTAGTTGAAACCTAAGGCACCTTTTGAGTGGAACCTGTAGATTTGATTCGATTTCTGTACTTTTTGAACTTTGTTTGAACTTCTTAGTTATGAACTCAATTATCGTAGACTGAAAAAACTATGCATTATGATTGACTCATGAACTGATTTAATTTGGTTCTATATAATATGAACTGATAGTACCGTGTTCTGCTTAATAGTGTAACATTATGGAATTAAGGTATGAATTGTTGTGCTTGTTTTTCGCCCTTTGCATGTAATTCCAGCGAGAGTGCCATGAACTCTAGTCCTTAGGCCCTAATGGAACCAAGTCCTTGTATATGAATAGTATAAACCATGTATATGGTTACGATATTTGGATCCCCATGAATGTCAAAACATATCCTTCTCTTACTAGGCATCTAAAGATAGATATGCATGCAAATTGTGCATACCGGAATAGTCATAAGTCATTTCCATTAAAAAATTAACTGGATGGGTTCATCGAATGCCTCTTAGCCTTAAAGACATAAGTCTCTTTTGTTGATAGGTATTGGCTAGACTTGTGGGATGATTTCAGGCCTAGAATCTATGAACCCTTTTGTTGCCTAATGCTTGAAATGGTCAATTGGTTGTTCTTTAACTCCACCAGAGACAAGTGTAGTTATCCATACAATCTACCAAAGGCACTGGAGTACAAATTTAGATAACTCTGCTAGAGACCATCAAGTATAAACTCAATTAACACTACTAAAGACAACGACGTATAAACTTATTCAACTCCATTAGAGATAGCAGAATATAAACTAACCAAACTTTGACAGAGATAGCGGGGTATAAGCTTCCTATCCTTGGTGACAAGGTTAAACTTCATCACAGACAAGGAGTATATTGTTACATAACCTCGTAGACGAGGTATGAAGTCACCGAAGATAGTAAAGTATCTAGTTTTTAGCCATAAAACTAGGCTTAATTCCCTAAAGACAGTGGAATGTAATTCTAGCTAGTCTTAGAGATAGGACCTGACTATGCCAGAAATAGTGGAGTGTAATCTTTCAAAAATCCATTAGGATAGGTTCACTTCATGTTAATATGAAATTCATACTCTATAGATTGAGTGCTCTTATGGGTTATGGGGACTACAAAGCAAAGTATGACTTGCTTTTACGAATAAATTACGGTTGATATTTGAGGGAAATATTTGACACATGATGACACCTTGCAACTCAAGTATGTGAAACACATAGAGTTGGGAGTAAAGACTAATAACTGGGCTAGAATTAATTTTAAGAGCCTACCAAATAGCGGTCAAGCTTCAAGTGGGCAATAATCTCTATGGCTAACAACCAAGTGTTGATTACTGGTGGCAGCACGGGTAACATACCTAGGTGCATGGTCATCCCTTGAAGGCACTAAGGGACAACTTTTAGACCTTGCTTTTTCATTTTCTATTGAAATAAAGTTGGAAGTGAACTTCGTCATGTTGACACATGTATGAGATACAGAGACATATCTCACATGCATGCTCTGGACTGAAACCTAAGGCACATTTCGATCTGAAGCTTTAGGCTTGATTTGATTTATGTATTTTTTGAACTTTGTTTGATCTGCTTGGTTATGAATTTGATTTTCATAGATCGATAAAACTGTGTCTTGTGATTGATTTATCAACCTATTGAACTTGGTTCGTTATAATATGAAAATATAATATCGTGCTCTACTTGATTGTACTTGGAGTGAAAGTATGAATTGTTAGGCTTGATTTTGCACTTTTAAAGTATTTCTTGCAAGAGTACCACAAAATCTTTTCCGTAGGCCTCCAATAGAACTAAGCCTTTATACAGAAAGAGTATAGACCATACTTGGGTGCATGATTTCAGACTTCCAATTGATATCAAAGCTTTTCATTCTCCTACTAGGACTCAAGAAACAGATGTGCATGAAAATTATGAAGAACAAAATAGTCGTAAGTAATTTCCATTTGACGAGTTATTAGAAGGGTTCCTCCTAGTCTTAAAGACACAAGTACCTTTTATTAGCAAGTGAAGGGCTAAATTTGTAGGATGCTTTGGACCAAGAATCCATAAACCCCTTTCACTACCCTATGCTTGGAACGATCAATTAATTGTTTCTTAACTCTGCCAAAGATTAGAGTGGTTACCCATGTAAACCTACTAGATATAGTGGATTATAAACCAAGACAACTACGTCGAATACAACAGAGTATAAACTCTATTAACTCTGCTACAGACAGCAAAGTATAAATTTACATAACTCTACAAGAGCTAGCAGAATTTAAACTAACCAAACGCCGTCTGAGATAATGGAGTATAAACTTCCTATCCTTGGAGACAAGGTTCAACTTTATTAAAGAACATGGAATGTATTGTTGTTTAGTCTCCAAGATGTGGTATAGATTCACCAAAGATGATGAAGTATCTAGTTTTTTAGCCTTAGAGAATAGGCTCAACTCCCTTAAAGACAATGAAGTTTAATTCTGACTAATCTCCAAGACATGACATGCCTCTGGCAGAACAGTGGAGTGTAATCTTTCCAAAATCCCTAGAGATAGGGGTAACTTCATCTAAACATGAAATGTAATACTCCGTAAATTAAGTACCCTTATAGATTGTGAGGACTGCAAAGAAAATGTATGGCTTACATTTACGAATAAATATAGATTGGTATTTGAATGAAATACTCATAGGAATAATGGCACCTTGCAACTCGAATATGTTAAACACACAGAAGTGGGAGGAAAAACTAATGACTAGGCAAGAATAGATGTTCTTGACCCCTAAGGGTTGGCCAGACTTCTTGATTTACTAGCTAGATGAATAGTCATACCTGAGCATTGTGGAGTTCTACACCGACTACATCAGTCCCTCACTACGATTGGATTTGAGTAAATCATGCTTTGTATCCCCAAAACATACTTCAGGGGGAAAATGTTGGTGGTAAATTTGGAATAGTCTAGAATAGACCCAAGCCTATTAAAAAATATGCATAACTTAGGAGATAAACTTTGGTCGAAACTTCACTTTAACCTGAGTTATAGACTAGAATATATGATCATATAAAAATGGTCCATCACTTAACTGATTTGGACCCCACCTTGTAGAGATACTAGATTTTCCACTTAATTATGAACATACGGAGGCATTAGGGTGTTATATTGAATGACATAAAGCTATTTGTCCAAGTTTCATCACATTCTGAGTTTAAATGAAGAAGTTATGACTTCTACAATAATGGTTCAACCATCTTCTCCTACACATTAAATGATTAAGCATGAAACTCAAATCTAGCAAAATAATGCGCCGAAGTAAGTGTACGAAAAACAAAGTGTGAGACAACAAAGGCTCTAAGAAAAAACTAAGGATAGCAAAAATGGACCACATAAATTGTTTAGCAAGCAACATACCGAACATTTAAATTGGTCTCACATGCGGCCTACCGAAATGTTAAAATTGTCTGGTACTGAACCGGGAAATTAGTCTCATACAAAACCATGGGTATGGTCTGGTAGACCACACACCAGACCATGTGAGCAATCTAGTGGTATTTTGGTCGACACCGGCCATAATGGCACCAAACAAAATTTATCCTACTTAATACAAAGCACAGATGGATCTAGCCTTCCTTCTGAGCTTTAGGGTCCGAGCCTAGATGGCTTCCAACCTCCAAGCACCAGACATGGAGCCTCCTAACCTTAGGAGTACACCTATAAATACCTCCTGGCACCATTATTTGGAGGAGGAGTCCAAGAGCTAGACTTCATAGAATTAAGGGAAGAAGAATTTAGAGCACTATTGGATGGATAGGAATCATCTCAAGCTCATCCAATTACCTTTAATCATCTAGGATGCCACCTAACATCGGGTTGTGGGGATCAACCTTAAGATTATGGCATTAGAGCATTATTAATCATAGATCTAGCAACCTATAATTGTTGTAACTGATTCATAGAGATTTATCTAGTGTTATAGCAATTGTAAATCGAAGAATCGAAATAAAAGATGTAAAGTTGAAGTAGGCCAGAGAATACAAAATCATTATAAAAATTCTACATGCCTTTACTTTTTATGCACTTTACTTTTTTTCCTAGTAGATCTGTTTGTGATTTGTGATCTGAATTAGATTAAGAACTAAACATATTTTATAACCAAAGGGAATTTGGTCATTTTGATGCAAACATTCATAATAATGGAATATTATAAACTCCCACTGTGTGCAAAGTATGTTATCCTATAACGGAATGAATGAGGTTACCACATTGGCTTCTTTATTACTATTTCAAATCGAGAACCTTTTAAAAATAAATATGAATATTATTTAAAATATGAAATGATTTAATGGTGGATAGAGAAAAATCCTTAACTCTTATCCTTTATGATTCAATCTTCTAATCTCGTATCATAAATGGTTGGATAATAAATGTCTCCTTAAATTGCAAATGGTAACCATTTTTTCTCTATAATATTCGATACATATTATAGAGAAAGGGAATAACGTCTTAACCTCTATAATTTTCTCATTTATAGGCATCAATTCTAATTTCTCTCATCATCTCATTTTTAACCTATCTTTTCTAGTGATTCAAGGATTTCCATTAGTCCTTATTTCACCCACATTATTCTTACTTCTTTTTTAAGGTCAACATTTTGTTTCATATAGTAGAGAAGGTTTAATAAATATTCGATACATATTTCATTCCACTTTATCAATTATTTTTATATCGTAGAACCATCACATCACTATTTCATCCAGCTTATGTTAATTCATTTTGTTATTTACGTCTCTCCATCTTCCTGTACCATCAAATCCACGTATTTAAATCTATCTATCAATATTGTTAATCATTTATTTATCTTATAATAATGTACATTTTTTCATTTTTATCATATTATTATTCATAGGATTGATTCCATTTATCTCTGATGCATTTCTAAATTTTGTAACTTTTGTTTAACTTCTTCTTTAAGTGCACCAATTGGCACAATGTCATCTATACACATCATGCACCATGATATATCAAGCTGATTTCCTTTTATTACTTCATCAAATGCTAATGTGAATGGAAAAGGATTTAGAACCAACCCTTGATATAGCCCTACTATTAGCTAGAACTCGCTAATCCCTCAATATGTAGATTGTATTTTCTTCTTACAATTTTCATACTTATCTTAAATTATTTATTACGTTTGTTGATTTTTTTACCATCCATCCAATAATTATGTCTATGACACCTTATCATATGTTTTTGAAGTGTCTATAAATACCATATACAATTTTTGTTTGTGCTAAATTCCTTCTTTGGTTGTCTTATCAAATATATACTTATATTGTAGATATTTTTGTGCATAGAGTTAGGATTGTGCCATCGAGGAAATTATGTAATTTTATTATTTAATTTGACTTTAGTGATTAATCTTTTTCGACATGAAATATGCCTTAGGTTTTGTTTCTATCATGTACATACTTGACTACTGTCTTAATCGCATTAATTATACAAATAGAACTCCCTACGATGAAGTGTTTAATCTACTATAGTTACAAAAGAATTTTTCATATGAGTATAGAGTGGAACTAATAAACACTTATCTTTAAATGTTCCTAATTGCACGGTGCTTTGAAAATGGAATATCGGTATATTGAAAAGACTAGTGTCCATAACATTGTCCATAAATGGATAGTAAATTACTCATAACATTGGATGCGTCAATATTTACATATTTATGATTGTGGAGACAATTGCAAAACAAACTTGTTAAGTGAGTCAAATATAGAAACTCACAGATGATATGCTGAAATCCCCTAACCTATGGATATCATGGAACTTCCATGCATTAACCATACTTTGGTTTTAGAATAATTACATATATAGCTTTTGTTACATCTACTTTTGAGTATGCATTGAAGTACATGAATTGAAGCATTACCATAAAGAGGACTCTTCTTCTTCGATCCTAAAGGTTAGTATCATGATAATCCAAAGGTGATGTGAAGTCATAAGATCTAAAGATAGAGTAATACGGGTTATCAATAAAGCGTTACCTATTAAACTAAGATATTTGTAACTTGAACTTTGCAATTAAAGATAGGTGTAAATAAAGCTTTGACCATTAGCCATATTCTATCATCGTGACATAGTATTGATGAAGAGATTGTCAAACATGTTATATCATTGGTTAACGGTATGTGCTTTACAAATTATAAAATACAATTTTATACTAATTTTCCTGTAAGCAATCGAAACCGTGACAAACTGTTATATTATCAGCAAAGTTAGCACATAATAGGTAATTAATATTTGAATCGTTTGAATATTATAGTTGATTATTGCCACTCATAGGAGTCTCACAGTTGTGATGTTGTGATTCCCTAAATTCAACATTAATTCTTGATAGAGAAATATTTAAGCTATTATTGTAACATCCTCTATCTTGAGGCCCAACGCTAAGCGCTACAGATGTTGCAGTCATTTATAGTATAACTTCTGATGAAAAAATACGGCTATTTTAATGGTATCCATAATATTATAACCACATGAATATGAAAAAATCACAGATTTCAAAAACAACATTTCTGATTACATTTCAAAACATGTATCGTATCCAAATTACATAATCCCATATCGTTTTTCGGGTTCGGATCAAATATAATTATTATATAAGTGTACCAAGAATGACATATGAAGATGCCTCCATGGTTGATCAGAGTACTATAAAGTCATATCTAACTTAATACTGTGAGAAATGCGGGTTATGGATCTTAAGGCTAGGATTAACACAAGAGGGGGTGAATATTGTTAATAAAGAATTACTAAATCTTTTTGGGTTTATGTTAATTTAGACACCAGTAACAACCTTGGTTTTGGAGATTACCTGTAAATGTTAAATTATAACGGAAGTTATAATTTAATATGGTGAATTAAAACAAATTAGAGATTTAAACTGTTCATATGGAAAAAAAATAACAATGAATTTTGAAAATAAAATGTGAAAATAAAGATTGAAAAATTTATTTTTTTTGATTGAGTTAATAATGAATGAAATGTGATTTTATTTGGATAAAATGCAATAATTTTACTAATTATTTATAACTACTTCTTTTAATAATTTTTAATGAAGTATTTAATTTTTTTAAAGGGTGTTTAATTAAGTAAAATAATGGAAATTGGTTTCAAAGTGAGTTTTGGCTATAAATAAAGTTTGGATATGGTGGGAAATATATTTCTATATAAGAAAATGATTTTTGTTGAATTTTAGAAGTTAAAAATGTAAACTTTTACATTTATTTGGTGAAAATTGTGTATTATTGTGAAAATAAAGAATTTTGATAATAGTAATTATTTAAAAAATAATTAATTAATCTTTTTATAATGTAAAATAATTTATTTCATGTTTATGTAAGTTTACAATTTTATTTGTAGGAAAATTTGAAAGAAAATGGCCTTTGTTAATTATATATGTGTGAATATATGTATTTCAATTTAAGTATGAATTAAAACTTAGGCCTATTTGATTTCTTTTAATCTTTGGGTCCAAAAGCCCATTAGGCTAAAACCAAAAATAAGAAGAAAAAAATGAGAAATTAATTGGTACGTACAATCTACATCTCATTCTTTCTTCCTCCTCACTTGGAAATAGAAGCAGTAAACAATTTTCTTTTTTTTTCAAAGATAGGCTTTTAAATCTCCAAATACTCTTCAATAAATTGTTGTTATTATCAAATCTAAAGAGAATCAAAAGGTAATCTCATTCCAAAACATTGCTATTTCATCAAAATTCTTATTTGAGAAGAGAGTTTTCTGATTCTTTTTATATTTCCTTTTGCATGTGCTGTTCTAATTTTCTACAGGTTGTTGGAAGCTTTATTCTCCTCAAAACTTGCTTATTTCAGCAAAAATCTGAGATTTGATCATCTCTAATTCAAGGTGAGTTGAAAACTCACATTTTCTAGCATAGATTGAGATTTCAAGGTTAGAAATCTCAATTTTATTTTTATTGCATGTTCATTTGTGAATCACTATCAGTAAATTAGGCATATCTTTTTCGTTTTAAATCGGAATTGTATTTTATTTGAAGTTATGGAAAGCTGGAAGAAAGTGTGATAACTTTCATGTTAAACACGTTCGCAAATTTTTAGCATAGAGTATCGAAAACCCCAATACTAACTTACTGCCCTGTCATTGGAAAACTGTGCTTAATATTGTTGGTAATTTTAGCATATCTTTCTCATGTGATATCCAAATTTAACGATTCTTAATGTTCTGGAAATCTTAGCTTGTCTTCTATAAATTTCTTGTTTTGTATTTTGTTAAATTTTAAGCTTTAAATGGTCGAAAGTTGCTTCTAACGACGCTGTCCCGAGGCTAAAATGACAGCAGATGTGAACTTTAAATCTGAAAATTGTTTTAGTCGTAACTTTTTCATTGTTTATCGGAACTTGATAATTATAGATGTTACGGAAAGCTTAATTTATGTGCAACAACTTTTATGTTTTGTGTTTTCTGTAATTTTGATGTTAGCTATGTCAAAATTCAGTTTTTCTACTGCTAACCTGAGAGCAAATCCAATATTTGCTCTGTCATTGAAGCTGAAACATATTTGATCATAACTTTTTCGTTTCCAAACCGATTTTGGTAATTTTGGATGTTACAGAAAGCATATTTCATGTGCTACAACTTTCGTGTTTTGTATTTTCTATAATTTGGATGTTAGCCATGTCAAAATCCAATTTTTCAACTGCTAACCCGAGAGCAAATCCAATATTTGCTACGTCATTGAAGCTGAAACGAAATTGATCATAACTTCTTCGTTTCCTAACAGATTTTGATAAACTTGGTCATTCCAGAAAGATTAGAAATTAAGATACAACTTTTATTTTATTCATTTTTCCAGAATTTGAAGTTTACGATGTCAAAATTGTGGTTTTACGTCTCTGGCCTATTAGTGCATAGCTACCGGCCTTAGTCTCTTTTCTCCTGTTGTTTTCAACGCAGAACCCCGACTTTGCGACGCCGTCCTAGGCACGTCCGATATCGAATCTGCCATTCTTGGTCTTGTTGGAAAGACGAAGTGATGATCTACACTTTTTTATAGTTTCATAAAAATCTAGATTGGTTAGCTATGACGATCTCGTTGCCGAAGTCGGACCTTTGCGCTGTTTTGAATAAACAGAAAATCCTAGTTTCGGTCCAACTTTGGGACGACGCCACTTCTTCGTTTCAAGTACGAATCAAACGGTTCTTTTGCCAAATTGTAGTAGAAGTATTAGTCTATGGTCCTACCAAATTTCACGAAGATCTGGGTTCATTTTCCCCTTCGAACTCATCGTCGAAGTTGAACATTTGCGCTGTTCTTACACAGCATTTTATAGTGGTTTTAGTCTGACTTTGAAGCGACGCAGAATCTTCATTTCAAGTCAGAGTTGGATCAATCTTTTTGTAAATTAGAGTAGGGCTGTTAGTCTACATTATTGAAAAATTTCATGTCATTTGGACTCTGTTTTCAGGTCCAAACCTGCTGTCGAACTAGTGATCATAGCTTGATTTCAGTGGTGTTTATATTTAGAATAATTTCCACCATTTTTGATATTTTTCCGAATTCTTGAGTTTTCTCTCTAGATTTCGTGCATGGGTTTTATAAACCATTTTTAAGTGTTTTTCAAACAAATTGGCTTGTGAAATTATTATATAGTATTATTTTAATCTATAAAGTCTATTTATTCTCCATAATAAAGAAATTTCAAATATCGTCTTCAAAATTGATTTCGGAAAATGGTTTTAAAAACTTGTTTTCTCAAATAAATTATTTTAAATTTAAAATACACATTTATATACTATTCGAACTTATGAGAAAGAGAGTTAAACGATTTAGTAAAAAACGTGGTATGGGACACGTGCGTTTACTATTTCGGTTAATTCCGGACTTGTACGATCGAAACTATCTGGGTTATGATTTTTGAGTTACTTAGCCAATTTATGGCGGGTGTTTGAGATTATAATTCCTATATTTAGGAATTATTTGGGAAGGCCAATATTTGGCGAGTTTTATGGTTTGAGATTTCAACTTTGAGATTTATGTTTTATGAGTAACCATCACGATGTTTTCACTTGTCGATGAGATGAGACAAGTTACGATGTCATTTAATACTTGTCGATGAGATGAGACAAGTATAGTTTCTCTTTATCACTCGCCAATGAGACTAGGCGAGATATAATTTTCTGAGTTTTATGATGTATCTAGTGTGGCATCGACTAACGGGTGGTAAACTGCTAAGTGCGAATATGTGGTGTGGGACACACGTTAACACTTTTCGGGTTCCGATCCGTGAGTTTGTGACACATTCACGATGTTTACCTAACAGAACTGCTTTGAGAGGTGTTAGCGACCTAGTCATGAGGAGAAACTGCTTTGGGAGGTGTTAGCGACCTTGTTAGGGCTGACAAAACAGCTTGGAGAGGTGTCAACGACCTAGTCATGAGGACAAATTGCTTTGGGAGGTGTTAGCGACCTTGTTAGGGTTGAAAAAACGGCTTGGAGAGGTGTCAGCAACCTTGTCATGAGGATGAACTGCTTTGAGAGGTATTAGCGACATTGTCTGAGGTGTCGGCCGTCTGAGTTTAGCGCGTGCAGCATTGCTTCGGCACTGCAATCGGGGATTTGGCGAATCCGCATTTTCTGAGTTTTATGTTTTATTATGATTTCACCTTTTTAAGATGTTTTATTACATCGATAGCCTAGTGCTATATGAGATGTTATATATATGGTGATTTCAATTATGATGTTTTAAACTCTTATCGAGTTCCTTGAGTTATGAGTTTTCATAATTTCATGATTTTATAGGATATTCTGGGTTTTTCCATTTTGGCGACTTGAGATTGAGATTTATATACATTTACACCGATGAGATGAGGTATAATTGAATTTGGAGATTCATCTATAATTGAGGTTTGGATCACCCTATTGGAGAATGTTTTATGTTCGTCATTTTAGCGAGAGTTTTTATTGATGTTTCTCCTTTTGAGGAAATATGGTTCATGGAAACCATGTAGACATTTTAGGATGTCGCCGATGATATGAGGAACTTGTGTTTGATTTGAGTTACCTCCTTCAAGGTATTTGTTCACTTAAGTAGCGTTTGTTACTTAAGTGTTGAGCTTATGAGTTTATCAATTCATTCTTCTCTTTCGAGAAGAAGTATCTTCATGTCTATTCTGCTTCATTTTACCGATATTAACTGATTTGTGTAGCTAGACTGGCCCGTGTATTTATACTTGGGTCAGACCGAGTTGTTTCAGGTATCATCTATTGGACTTAGCTTGAAGTTGATGCTGGATATCGGCTCTCCTTTTTCTTTAGCAATTTCTGTTCTTCCGCATACTCTGATGTAATTATATTTGATTCAATGTATATGGTGTGGTTGAGTACCACCTTTATTGTATTCATATTGTATTGTACTAAACATATATCATTGTATATGTATATACATGATGTTGGTTACTGTTCTGTGATGTGATTTACATTCAGTTATTGTATTTTGTTCTGATAGATCCGTTAGCCACCTATAGTTTTGGATTAAGCATTTACTGGGTATGTCGATCCACTTGAGTTGTAAAAAAAATTATATTGCATTTATCAACGTATTCAATAGATGTTTAGGACAAAATTATAGATGGTCGCCGTTAACCAGCCCTATTCTCCGCTTTAGTAGACAGAATTACTTATTAATTCTCTTTGCTAAGGTAGGTCTTGGGGTGGGGGCGTTACAACATGGTATCAGAGCTGTGGTCAGAACAAAGTAGAATAAACACAGAATAGTACGTATATCACGATACATCAAAGTACAATACAAGTGAATCATTGTCCTTTCTTCGAGCTTGTTTTTGAATCTTGCTTTGATTCTTTTTCGAGTTTTGGGATATGTTAAGATGGAATATGTCTAGGAATATAAATTGTATTTTGTAGTATTCCATAATAGAGTTTGATGTCATCTTATCTTATATAAAATCTTATTTGGGATTATTAAATTCTTATTTTTGTCGATACGAGTGAGTTCGTATCGATGGAGCTGATTAATTTCTTTGGGCATTCTTGTTGCATTCCTTTGAGAGTAGTGATTCCTATTGAAGGGATCCACAACGATTGGCTTGTTGTGAGCATTCTGAGTTCTTTATTTGTTGCTGTTTTAGTGAGTATTTGTTTATTACTCACCATCTTGAGATGTATCTGATTTGAGATGGATGGACTTATTTGATGTTTAAGTCCAATCCTTTGTTTTATAGGATCCTATTGTATATTTAGGTTTCCTATTTTGATTGTTCTATTATTTCTATCACTTTGGAACGTTAATGATGATTCCAAGGTTTCTGAATTCACTCTTGAGTATCGAGATGTGCTGATATATCTCGAATTCCAGTCAAGGTGACTTTGTTGAGTTTTGTGAGTCCTTTTGGATTTGACATCCAATCGGGCAATCGAGTGTTAAGATAACCTTATTCCTGGCTCTTAGCTCTTCGGTTATCCTTCAACGAGGACATCCACTAAGGAATGAGGTGAGTGTATAGATTGTTCGAGTTTGATTGAGTTTATCATTCAGCTTCATTTGAGTGTTCTTTTCATATACTCAATCAATGTTATCCTTTAGCATTACTCCGACTGAAGTAGTGATTCGTGGATTGTTTCTTCTTTTCCTTCGAGAAGAATATCTTGCTTATCCTGTATCTTGATGATTTTTGGGAGTGGCTCGTGACATCGTAAGATTGATGAACACTCTATCTCCTTCTATTGATTTTGAGAATCGAGTATTCTGGGAATATCTCGATGCATTCTCTTAATGTTCTTTGGTTTGAGTTTTGAAGCTATATAAATATGAGTTTTAAAGAGAAATTTGAGCTTTGAGATTAAAAAAATTGAGAATATATTTACATGAGTAGTACTTCTTTTACAGAAATAATTTGAGAGTGTTGGGTTGTCCATCGAGTAGTTAAGAGTTCTAGTCCATACACTTGATCAACGTTATCGACAGGAATCTCCTAAATGCTATGATGAGACAATCAGACATGATGGTTTGTGTTTTAAAAATTGAGATTTTGAAAATAATATTTGAGATTAAATATTAAATTTACTTTTGAATAGTAATTGCAGTCATTGATTTTAGAGACGAGTAACAGAGTGGCGAGGCAGTTTTGATTGTTCGATCGACTCTGCAGCCAACAGACATATCCATTTATTAGAGATTCAGTGGCCAATGCCATTTATTTATATATTTATTTTGAAATTATAAAGATGAAAATATGTGAGAAAATTATTGAGCTATACTTTATTGAAAGTATATTTTGAGATTTTAGAATTTATATTATATACATTGGATGTTTTAAGAGAAGAGTTATAAGAGAATTTGAAGATTGTGTTAAACTATTTAAGCGATTTAACAAAAAGAGTAAAGTGAATTTAAACCCTTACTTTATTTTGAGGAATATTATGATGGATTTACAAAATTCTTTGAAAATTAATTTTGAAGTAAGAGAATAAATTTAGACTTTTAATTTGAGTTTTACATTACTTACTAAGTAATATAGTAGAGAGTTTGAAAATTTTCAAATGTTGAAAATGCAGATTTAAAATTTAAAAAATGTTGAGAAAAAAATTCTAAATATCTTAGACTGAAAAGTAATTTGAGCTCATATTCTTGTTTCTTGTGTATATTCTATCCCTGAGCTAATTTCAACGACATGCATATTTCGTGCTCGTTCGAGTTTGGTGGCCTTGTGAGAAGCCATCTTGTGACCTATCAATCTTGTCTATTGTGTTTATCTTGTTGTGAGGATGTTCTTTTCGTATTATCGTGTGGAAAATCTTGTTGTTGATCTTCTTTATTGCTTAGAGATTGGGTTTGTGTGATTTAGTCCCAACTCTATTCATAGAATTTTGAGTAATCAATCATTTTTGATTGACTATTTGTTGAGAATTTTATTGAGTTTTAATTCGAGATGGGAGATGTTCGAAATTCTTTCGAGTTGCTTGAAAAATTCGATGGTTTGCTAATCACTATATTAGCATTTAATGGGCCATTGGATTAACCAACTGAGTTTTTCATTGTTTTTCTCTACCATTCTATGTTGAGAGTATGAATGGCTTGAGTTTCAAGCTTGTCTTTTATCCTTTTCGATTGAATTTTTGTGTTGTTTACAGCCTTTTTTCCTCTAGAAATTGCGCGGGCGTAATTTTGTTAAGGAGAGGAGTCTATAACAACCTTGGTTTTGGAGATTACTTGTAAATGTTAAATTATAACGGAAGTTATAATTTAATATGGTGAGTTAAAATAAATTAGAGATTTAAACTGTTTATATGGAAAAAAATAACAATGAATTTTGAAAATAAAATGTGAAAATAAAGATTGAAAAATTTATTTTGTTTGATTGAGTTAATAATGAATGAAATGTGATTTTATTTGGAGAAAATGCAATAATTTTACTAATTATTTCCAATTACTTCTTTTAATAATTTTTAAATGAGGTATTTAATTTTTTTAAAAGGGTGTTTAATTAAGTAAAATGATGGAAATTGGTTTCAAAGTGAGTTTTGGCTATAAATAAAGTTTGGATATGGTGGGAAATATATTTCTAAATAAGAAAATGATTTTTGTTGAATTTTAGAAGTTAAAAATGTAAACTTTTATATTTATTTGGTGAAAATTGTGTATTATTGTGAAAATAAAGAATTTTAATAATAGTAATTATTTAAAAAAATAAAATTAATTAATCTTTTCATAATGTAAAATAATTTATTTCATGTTTATGTAAGTTTACAATTTTATTTGTAGGAAAATTTGAAAGAAAATGGCCTTTGTTAATTACATATGTGTGAATATATGTATTTCAATTTAAGTATGAATTAAAACTTAGGCCTATTTGATTTCTTTTAATCTTTGGGTCCAAAAGCCCATTAGGCTAAAACCAAAAATAAGAAGAAAAAAAATGAGAAACTAATTGGTACGTACAATCTACATCTCATCCTTTCTTCCTCCTCACTTGGAAATAGAAGCAGTAAACAAATTTCTTTTTTTTTTTTCAAAGATAGGCTTTTAAATCTCCAAATACTCTTCAATAAATTGTTGTTATTATCAAATCTAAAGAGAATCAAAAGGTAATCTCATTCCAAAACATTGCTATTTCATCAAAATTCTTATTTGAGAAGAGGGTTTTCTGATTCTTTTTATATTTCCTTTTGCATGTGCTGTTCTAATTTTCTACAAGTTGTTGGAAGCTTTATTCTCCTCAAAACTTGCTTATTTCAGCAAAAATCTGAGATTTGATCATCTCTAATTCAAGATGAGTTGAAAACTCACATTTTCTAGTATAGATTGAGATTTCAAGATTAGAAATCTCAATTTTATTTTTATTGCATGTTCATTTGTGAATCACTGTCAGTAAATTAGGTATAACTTTTTCGTTTTAAATCAGAATTGTATTTTGTTTGGAGTTCTGGAAATCCTGAAGAAAGTGTGATAACTTTCATGTTAAATACTTTCTCAAATTTTGAGCATAGAATACCGAAAACCCCAATACTAACTTACTGCCCTGTCATTGGAAAACTGTGCATAATATTGTTGGTAATTTTAGCATATCTTTCTCATGTGATATCCAAATTTAACGATTCTTGATGTTCTGGAAATCTGAACTTGTCTTCTGTAACTTTCTTGTTTTGTATTTTGTTAAGTTTTAAGCTTTAAATGGTCGAAAGTTGCTTCTAATGACGTTGTACCGAGGCTAAAATGACAGCAGATGTGAACTTTAAATCTAAAAATTGTTTTAGTCGTAACTTTTTCATTGTTTATCGGAATTTGATAATTATAGATGTTCTGGAAAGCTTAATTTATATGCAACAACTTTTATGTTTTGTGTTTTCTATAATTTTGATGCTAGCTGTGTCAAAATTCAGTTTTTCTACTGCTAACCTGAGAGCAAATCCAATATTTGCTCTATCATTGAAGCTGAAACATATTTGATCATAACTTTTTCGTTTCCAAACTGATTTTGGTAATTTTGGATGTTACAGAAAGAATATTCCATGTGCTATAACTTTCATGTTTTGTATTTTCTATAATTTGGATGTTAGCCATGTCAAAATTCAATTTTTCTACTGCTAACCCGAGAGCAAATCTAATATTTGCTATGTCATTGAAGCTGAAACAAATTTGATCATAACTTCTTCGTTTCCTAATTGATTTTGATAAACATGGTCATTCCGAAAAGCTTAAGAATTAAGCTACAACTTTTTTTTATTCATTTTTCCAGAATTTGAAGTTTACTATGTCAAAATTGTGGTTTTCCTTCTCTGGCCTGTTAGTGCATAGCTGCCGGCCTTAGTGTCTTTTCTCCCGTTGTTTTCAACGCAGAACCCCGACTTTGCGATGCCGTCTTAGGCACGTCCGATGTCGAAATCTACCATTCTTGGTCTTGTTGGAAAGACGAAGTAATGACCTACACTTTTGTGTAGTTTCATAAAAATCTGGGTTGGTTAGCTATGACGATCTCGTTGCCGAAGTCGGACCTTTGCGCTGTTTTGAATAAACAGAAAATCCTAGTTTCGGTCCAACTTTGAGACAACGCCACTTCTTCTTTCAAGCCCGAATCAAACGGTTCTTTTGGAAAATTGTAGTAGAAGTATTAGTCTATGCTCCTACCAAATTTCACGAAGATCTGGGTTCAGTTGGCCCTTCGAACTCATCGTCGAAGTTGAACATTTGTGCTATTTTTACACAGCAGTTTTTAGTGGTTTTAGTCCGACTTTGAAGCGACGCAGAATCTTCATTTCAAGTCGGAATTGGATAAATCTTTTTGCAAATTAGAGTATGGTTGTTAGTCTACATTATTGCAAAATTTCATGTCATTTGGACTCTGTTTTCAGGTCCAAACCTGCTGTCGAACTAGTGATCATAGCTTGATTTCAGTGGTGTTTATATTTAGAATAATTTCCACCATTTTTGATATTTTCCCGAATTCTTGAGTTTTCTCTCTAGATTTCGTGCACGGATTTTATAAAGCATTTTTATGTGTTTTTCAAACAAAGTGGCTTGTGAAATTATTATATAGTATTATTTTAATGTATAAAATCTATTTATTCTCCGTAATAAAGGAATTTTCAAATATCGTCTTCAAAATTGATTTCGGAAAATGGTTTTAAAAGCTTGTTTTCTCAAATAAATTATTTTAAAATTAAAATACGCATATATACTATTCGAACGTATGAGAAAGAGAGTTAAACGATTTAGTAAAACACGTGGTATGGGACACGTGCATTTACTATTTCGGTTAATTCCGGACTCGTACGATCGTAACTATCCGGGTTATGATTTTTGAGTTACTTAGACAATTTATGGCGGGTGTTTGAGATTATAATTCCTATATTTAGGAATTATTTGGGAAGGCCAATATTTGGCGAGTTTTATGGTTTGAGATTTCTACTTTGAGATTTATGGTTTATGAGTAACCATCACAATGTTTTCACTTGTCGATGAGATGAGACAAGTTACGATGCCATTTAATACTTGTCGATGAGACGAGACGAGTATAGTGTCTCTTTATCACTCGCCGATGAGACTAGGCGAGATATAATTTTCTGAGTTTTATGATGTATCTAGTGTGGCATCGACTAACGGGTGGTAAACCGCTAAGTACGAATGTGTGGTATGGGACACACGTTAACACTTTTCGTGTTCAGATCCGTGAGTTTGTGACACATTCATGATGTTTACCTAACAGAACTGCTTTGAGAGGTGTTAGCGGCCTAGTCATGAGGACAAACTGCTTTGGGAGGTGTTAGCGACCTTATTAGGGCTGACAAAACAACTTGGAGAAGTGTCAGCGACCTAGTCATGAGGACAAATTGCTATGGGAGGTGTAAGCGACCTTGTTAGGGTTGAAAAAACGGCTTGGAGAGGTGTCAGCAACCTTTTCATGAGGACGAACTGCTTTGAGAGGTATTAGCGACCTTGTTTGATGTTTCGACCGTTTGAGTTTAGCACGTGCAGCATTGCTTCGGCATTGCAATCGGGGATTTGGCGAATCCGGATTTTCTGAGTTTTCTGTTTTATTATGATTTCACCTTTTTAAGATGCTTTATTACATTGATGGCCTAGTGCTATATGAGATGTTATATATATGGTGATTTCAATTATGATGTTTTAAACTCTTATCGAGTTCCTTGAGTTATGAGTTTTGATAATTTCATGATTTTATAGGATATTCTGGGTTTTTCCATTTTGGCGACTTGAGATTGAGATTTATATACATTTACACCGATGAGATGAGGTATAACTGAATTTGGAGATTCATCTACAATTGAGTTTTGGATCACCCTATTGGAGAATGTTTTATGTTCGTCATTTTAGCGAGAGTTTTTATTGATGTTTCTCCTTTTGAGGAAATATGGTTCATGGAAACCATGTAGACATTTTAGGATGTCGCCGATGAAATGAGGCACTTGTGTTTGATTTGAGTTACCTCCTTCAAGGTATTTATTCACTTAAGTAGCGTTTGTTACTTAAGTGTTGAGCTTATGAGTTTATCAATTCATTCTTCTCTTTCGAGAAGAAGTATCTTCATGTCTATTCTGCTTCATATTACCGATATTAACTGATTTATGTAGCTAGACTGACCCGTATATTTATACTTGGGTCAGACCGAGTTGTTTCAGGTATCATCTATTGGACTTAGCTTGAAGTTGATGCTGGATATCGGCTCTCCTTTTTCTTTAGCAATTTCTGTTCTTCCGCATACTCTGATGTAATTATATTTGATTCAATGTATATGGTGTGGTTGAGTACCACCTTTATTGTATTCTTATTGTATTGTACTAAACATATATCAGTGTATATGTATATATATGATGTTGGTTACTGTTCTGTGATGTGATTTACATTCAGTTATTGTATTTTGTTCTGATAGATCCGTTAGCCACCTATAGTTTTGGATTAAGCATTTACTGGGTATGTCGATCCACTTGAGTTGAAAAAAATATTATATTGCATTTATCGACGTATTCAATAGATGTTTAAGACAAAATTATAGATGGTCGCCCTTAACCAGCCCTATTCTCCGCTTTAGTAGACAGAATTACTTGTTAATTCTCTTTGCTAAGGTGGGTCTCGGGGTGGGGCGTTACAACACCGATGTATGCAATATACAGACACAGATATGATCACAGAAACAAGCACAGATGTAGAAATAAAATAAAAGCAGTAAAGTAAAGAACACACCGGATTTTGTACTGGTTCGGAGTTACCCTACATCCAGTCCCGCAACACAAGTACGGATTTCCTTTCAAAAGCAATTGTACAATTACACCCTCAGTTTCATGGCTATGAGGTACACCCTCCAGAATTTCTATCCTCTGGGTAGAGATACTTGATTTCCGGGCCACAAGTTTACCCAATTGATTTACCAAGGCTACAATCATACCTTTTTTCACTTGATTGATTTCCATGGCCACAATCGCACCTTTTCTCACTTAATAGATTACAAAGAAGTCTATAACTCTGAATAGCATTGAAAATCTTGTAGAGATAGTGATAGAGAATCAAACTAGAAGTGATCAAGTTTAATTCAATGTTGATTTTGGCAGAGTAATGGTAAGAATATATACTAAGAAATGTGGAAGAAGAAGAGGAGTGAAAAACCAGAAAATCTGATATATAATTCGTTGAAACTAACCCCAGTTTATAGAAGAACAACAGCCATGTCCAGTCATGAAGAGTTATGGCGAATATACACTTTGTTTGAAATTTAAATTTTGAACTCAACTGACACCATGTCGACATGGGGTACTTGGGCATGTCGACATCCCAAAGGATTTTTTGGTGTTTTGATTTTCTTTGAAAATAACTTTTATTTTATATTAAAACTATTTTAAATTTTATAAATATACTTGACTATAGTTAATATTAATAAGTAAATATAGAGAATAATATATATATATATATATATAATTTAACTATAATTTTATATTTAAATCTAAGTATAAATATTTAAAAGTTAAAAGCTAAATATATTATATTAAAAGATATTTTAAAATCAAGAGTAATTTGACTTTGAAATTAAAGATAATTTTGAGGCTAAAATTATTTAAAATTAGGATAGAGGGTTTTGAATCCTTTAAAATGAAAGTTTTGAAAACATTTCGAAAAAAGGATATAATTTTGAAAAATCATTTTGAATAAAAAGTTAGTGGATACAAAACAATGTTCCACTAGATTTTTCGTAGGTTCCATCCTACTTAGGGTTCCATCCCTTTAACAGATTCGAAGTGGATTCCATTCCACGAATAAATTGGATTTTAAGATGCCAGTGCTTTTCTATGAGTTTTAACAAAATTCCTAATAAAAATACTTAACCTTGAAATCTTGAACTCTTGATAATCTTGATACTCATGAGCCTTCTATCTCGATATCTTGAATCTCTATACTGTACAATCTTAATTCTTGGTACCTGCATGATGAAATCCCGCATATACATATATATCTAAACTTATAATGTTAGTATTTACATTTTTTAATCTATTCTAATGTTATTGTCATCAAAACCATCATCTCACGGACTAACAATCTCCCCCTTTTTGATGATGACAACCTTTGTTTATAAAATATCATTTCTATCCTAATAACTCCCCCTAAAACAAATAAACTCCCTCTTAATTTATGCCTAACTAACCTATTTTATATTTCTCCCCCTTCGTCATCAACAAAAAATTCACTCCAAACTATATAAGTCCCCCTGAAAATAACAGTCTATGACATATGATTATAATGATAGTGTTATCATAAATAATCATCACTTAAATATAATACTAAAACATAGTCCTAAACTATTAACTATCCTAACTAAGAATTCACGATAGTACTTATAATTAAAACACATATAAGAACGCGAGTTATTTATTACGTATGATGTTGTATATACATGAGCGTTTAGAAAACACAAAGAAACACAAACAACAATAGAGAAGAAAGAAAATAAACTATTGTGTGTTTGTAAACATAGGAGATCTATGAATCGAACAGTTTGGATAGTGGAAACAGAAATTTCCACGTTGTTCGACGAGATTCCCATTCTTGTCAAAACACACTTCTCCAACACACACGACTTGGTCATCATCATCCTGCGCTTCTTCTTCCATGGGTTCTTCTTCTTCTTCGTTGGACTCTTGTTCTTGATTGAGTGAAGAGTCTTCATCAATCAAGATAGGGTTGGCCTGGTTATCCATTAGGAATTTTTTGCAAATTCCTAAGAATCTTGCCTTGCCTCTCTTGTTCCTTTGTCATACGAAGTTGAGTCACTTGAATTTCATCCATCATCTGAAGTGCATCCTTCATAGATTCCTTCATTTTTGTTATACGAGCGAGAGTAGTACGTTGAAAGGGACCAGAAGTAGGAGAGGGGAATGAATAGGTTGATTTTATGTTTGATTTGGAAGATGAGGCCAATTGTGAGAAATGCGGATTATGGATCTTAAGGCTAGGATTAACACTAGAGGGGGGTGAATAGTGTTAATAAAGAATTACTAAATCTTTTTGAGTTTATATTAATTTAGATACCGATGTATGCAATATACAGACACAGATATGATCACGGAAACAAACACAGATGCAGAAATAAAATAAAAGCAGTAAAGGAAAGAACACACCGGATTTTATACTGGTTCGGAGTTACCCTACATCCAGTCCCGCAACACAAGTACGGATTTCCTTTCAAAAGCAATTGTACAATTACACCCTCGGTTTCAAGGCTACGAGGTACACCCTCCATAATTTCTATCCTCTGGTAGAGATACTTGATTTCCGAGCCACAAGTTTACCCAATTGATTTACCAAGGGTACAATCACACCTTTTTTCACTTGATTGATTTCCAAGGCCACAATCACACCTTTTCTCGCTTAATAGATTACAAAGATGTCAATAACTCTGAATAGCACTGAGAACCTTGTAGAGATTGTGATAGAGAATCAAACTAGAAGTAATCGAGTTTGATTCAATGTTGATTTCGGCAGGTTAATGGTAAGAATATATATTAAGAAATGTGGAAGAAGAAGAGGAGTAAAAAACCAGAAAATCCGATATATAATTCGTTGAAACTAACCCCTATTTATAGAAGAACAACAGCCATGTCCATTGATGAAGAGTTATGGCGAATAGATACTTCTTTTGAAATTTAAATTTTGAACTCAACTGACACCATGTCGACGTGGGGTACTTGGGCATGTCGACATCCCAAAGGATTTTTTGGTGTTTTGATTTTCTTTGAAAATAACTTTTATTTTATATTAAAACTATTTTAAACTTTATAAATATACTAGACTATAGTTAAAATTCATAAGTAAATATAGAGAATAATATATATTAATAATTTTACTATAATTTTATATTTTATAAATATTTAAAATTTAAAAGTTAAATATATTATATTAAAAGATAGTTTAAAATCAGGAGTAATTTGACTTTGAAATTAAAGATAATTTTGAGGATGAAATTATTTAAAATTAGGATAGAGGGTTTTGAATCTTTTAAAAGAAAAGTTTTGAAAACAATTTGAAAACAAGATATATTTTTCAAAAATCATTTTGAATAAAAGTTAGCGGATACAAAACAATGTTCCACTAGATTTTTCGTAGGTTCCATCCTACTTAGGGTTCCATCCCTTTAACGGGCTCGAAGTGGATTCCATTCCACGAATAAATTGGATTTTAAGATGCCAGTGCTTTTCTATGAGTTTTAACAAAATTCCTAATAAAAATACTTAACCTTGAAATCTTGAACTCTTGATAATCTTGATACTCATGAGTATTCTATCTCGATATCTTGAATCTCTATACTGTACAGTCTTAATTCTTGGTACATGCATGATGAAATCCTGCATATACATATATATCTACACTTATAATGTTAGTATTTTTATTTTATAATCTATTCTAAGGTTGTTGTCATCAAAACCATCATCTCACGGACTAACAACTCCCCTTTTTGATGATGACAACCTTTGTTTATAAAATATCATTTCTATCCTAATAACTCCCCCTAAAACTAATAAAATCCCCCTTAATTTATGCCTAACTGCCCTATTTTATATTTCTCCCCATTTGTCATCAACAAAAAAACTCACTCCAAACTATATAAGTCCCCCTAAAACTAACACTCTATGACATATGATTATAATGATAGTGTTATCATAAGTAATCATCACTTAAATCTAATACTAAAACATAGTCCTAAACAATTAACTATCCTAACTAAGAATTCACGATAGTACTTATAACTAAAACACATATAAGAACACGAGTTATTTATTACATATGAAGTTGTATATACATGAGTGTTTAAAAAACAGAAAAAACACAAACGATAATGGAGAAGAAAGAAAGAAACTATTGTATGTTTGTAAACATAGGAGATCTATGAATCGAACAGTTTGGATAGTGGAAACAGAAATTTCCACGTTGTTCGACGAGATTCCCATTCTTGTCAAAACACACATCTCTAACACACACGAGTTGGTCATCATCAGCCTGCGCTTCTTCTTCCATGGGTTCTTCTTCTTCTTCGCTGGCCTCTTGTTCTTGATTGAGTGACGAGTCTTCATCAATCAAGATAGGGTTGGCCTGGTTATCCATTAGGTATTTGCAAATTCCTAAGAATCATGCCTTGCCTCTCTTGTTCCTTTGCCATACGAAGTTGAGTCACTTGAATTTCGGCCATCATCTGAAGTGCATCCTTCATAGATTCCTCCATTTTTATTATACGAGCGAGAGTAGTACGTTGAAAGGGACCAGAAGTAGGAGAGTGGAATGAAAAGGTTGATTTTATGTTTGATTTAGAAGATGAGGCCAATTGTGAGAAATGCGGATTATGGATCTTAAGGCTAGGATTAACACTAGAGGGAGGGTGAATAGTGTTAATAAAGAATTACTATATCTTTTTGAGTTTATGTTAATTTAGACACCGATGTATGCAATATACAAACACAAATATGATCATAGAAACAAACACGGATGCAGAAATAAAATAAAAGCAGTAAAGGAAAGAACACACCGGATTTTATACTGGATCGGAGTTACCCTACATCCAGTCTCGTAACACAAGTACGGATTTCCTTTCAAAAGCAATTGTACAATTACACCCTCGGTTTCAAGGCTACGAGGAATACCCTCCATAATTTCTATCCTCTGGGTAGAGATACTTGATTTTCGGGCCACAAGTTTACCCAATTGATTTACCAAGGCTACAATCACACCTTTTTCACTTGATTGATTTCCAAGGCCACAATCAAACCTTTTCTCGCTTAATAGATTACAAAGAAGTCTATAACTCTGAATAGCACTGAGAACCTTGTAGAGATAGTGATAGAGAATCAAACTAGAAGTAATCGAGTTTGATTTAATGTTGATTTCGGCAGATTAACGGTAAGAATATATATTAATAAATGTGGAAGAAGAAGACGAGTGAAAAACCAGAAAAACTAATATATAATTCGTTGAAACTAACCCCTATTTATAGAAGAACAACAGCCATGTCCATTCATGAAGACTTATGGCGAATAGACACTTCTTTTGAAATTTAAATTTTGAACTCAACTGACACCATGTCGACATGGGGTACTTGGGTATGTCGACATCCCAAAGGATTTTTTGGTGTTTTGATTTTCTTTGAAAATAACTTTTATTTTATATTAAAACTATTTTAAACTTTATAAATATACTTGACTATAGTTATAATTCATAAGTAAATATAGAGAATAATATATATGTAATTTAACTATAATTTTATATTTAAATCTAAGTATAAATATTTAAATAAGTAAACAAGATATATTTTTCAAAAATCATTTTGAATAAAAAGTTAGCGGATACAAAACAATGTTCCACTAGATTTTTCATAGGTTCCACCCTACTTAGGGTTCCATCCCTTTAACAGGCTCGAAGTGGATTCCATTCCACGAATAAATTGGATTTTAAGATGCCAGTTCTTTTCTATGAGTTTTAAAAAAATTCCTAGTAAAATTACTCAACCTTGAAATCTTGAACTCTTGATATTCTTGATACTCATGAGTCTTCGATCTCGATATCTTGAATCTCGATACTGTACAGTCTTCATTCTTGGTACCAGCATGATGAAATACTTCATATACATATATATCTAAACTTATAATGTTAGTATTTATATTTTATAATCTATTCTAAGGTTGTTATCATCAAAACCATCATCTCACAGACTAACAATCTCCCCCTTTTTGATGATGACAACCTTTGTTTATAAAATATCATTTCTATCCTAATAACTCCCCCTAAAACTAATAAACTCCCCTTTAATTTATGCCTTACTACCCTATTTTATATTTCTCCCTCTTTGTCATCAACAAAAAACTCACTCCAAATTATATAAGTCCCCCTAAAACTAACACTCTATGACATATGAATATAATGGTAGTGTTATCATAAGTAATCATCATTTAAATCTAATACTAAAACATAGTCCTAAACTATTAACTATCCTAACTAAGAATTCACGATAGTACTTATAATTAAAACACATATAAGAACACGAGTTATTTATTACGTATGAAGTTGTATGTACATGAGCATTTAGAAAACACAAAGAAACACAAACAACAATGGAGAAGAAAGAAAAGAAACTATTGTGTGTTTGTAAACATAGGAGATCCATGAATCGAACAGTTTGGATAGTGGAAACGGAAATTTCCACGTTGTTCGACGAGATACCCATTATTGTCAAAACACACTTCTCCAACACACACGACTTGGTCATCATCAGCCTGCGCTTCTTCTTCCATGGGTTCTTCTTCTTCTTCGTTGGCCTCTTGTTTTTGATTGAGTGAAGAGTCTTCATCAATCAAGATAGGGTTGGCCTGATTATCCATCAGGATTTTTTGCAAATTCCTAAGAATCTTGCCTTGCCTCTCTTGCTCCTTTGCCGTACGAAGTTGAGTCACTTGAATTTCATCCATCATCTGAAGTGCATCCTTCATAGATTCCTTCATTTTTGTTATACGAGCGAGAGTAGTACGTTGAAAGGGACCAGAAGTAGGAGAGGGGAATGAATAGGTTGATTTTATGTTTGATTTGGAAGATGAGGCCAATTGTGAGAAATGCGGATTATGGATCTTAAGGCTAGGATTAACACTAGAGGGGGGTGAATAGTGTTAATAAAGAATTACTAAATCTTTTTGAGTTTATATTAATTTAGATACCGATGTATGCAATATACAGACACAGATATGATCACGGAAACAAACACAGATGCAGAAATAAAATAAAAGCAGTAAAGGAAAGAACACACCGGATTTTATACTGGTTCGGAGTTACCCTACATCCAGTCCCGCAACACAAGTACGGATTTCCTTTCAAAAGCAATTGTACAATTACACCCTCGGTTTCAAGGCTACGAGGTACACCCTCCATAATTTCTATCCTCTGGTAGAGATACTTGATTTCCGAGCCACAAGTTTACCCAATTGATTTACCAAGGGTACAATCACACCTTTTTTCACTTGATTGATTTCCAAGGCCACAATCACACCTTTTCTCGCTTAATAGATTACAAAGATGTCAATAACTCTGAATAGCACTGAGAACCTTGTAGAGATTGTGATAGAGAATCAAACTAGAAGTAATCGAGTTTGATTCAATGTTGATTTCGGCAGGTTAATGGTAAGAATATATATTAAGAAATGTGGAAGAAGAAGAGGAGTAAAAAACCAGAAAATCCGATATATAATTCGTTGAAACTAACCCCTATTTATAGAAGAACAACAGCCATGTCCATTCATGAAGAGGTATGGCAAATAGACACTTCTTTTGAAATTTAAATTTTGAACTCAACTGACACCATGTCGACATGGGGTACTTGGGCATGTCGACATCCCAAAGGATTTTTTGGTGTTTTGATTTTCTTTGAAAATAACTTTTATTTTATATTAAAACTATTTTAAACTTTATAAATATACTTGACTATAGTTATAATTCATAAGTAAATATAGAGAATAATATATATAATTTAACTATAATTTTATATTTAAATCTAAGTATAAATATTTAAAATTTAAAAGTTAAATATATTATATTAAAAGATTGTTTAAAATCAGGAGTAATTTGACTTTGAAATTAAAGATAATTTTTGGCTAAAATTATTTAAAATTAGGATAGAGGGTTTTGAATCTTTTAAAAGGAAAGTTTGAAAACATTTTGAAAACAGGATATATTTTTAAAAAATCATTTTGAATAAAAAGTTAGCAGATACAAAACAATGTTCCACTACATTTTTCGTAGGTTCCATCCTACTTAGGGTTCCATCCTTTTAACAGGCTCGAAGTGGATTCCATTCCACGAATAAATTGGATTTTAAGATGCCAGTACTTTTCTATGAGTTTTAACAAAATTCCTAATAAAAATACTTAACCTTGAAAACTTGAACTCTTGATAATCTTGATACTCAGGAGTCTTCTATCTCGATATCTTGAATCTCTATACTGTACAGTCTTCATTCTTGGTACTTGCATGATGAAATCCTGCATATACATATATATCTAAACTTATAATGTTAGTATTTATATTTTATAACCTATTCTAAGGTTGTTGTCATCAAAACCATCATCTCACGGACTAACAAATATAACGCAGCGAAACAAAACAAATAAAACAGCATCTCCTATTAGCTATCGATCAGCCTCCTACTCATCTTGGGAAGCTTTATTCGTCCGGCTACTAAAACCTGAAAAGCTAAACTCTCAATCTACTCAAATCAATTTTGAGCACCTAAGAGTCTAAGGGGAAAAACATAACTTCGAGTCAGACATAAAGCCTGGTGTGAATAATATTATTACTTCTCGATTTACTGATATTAATTGAGACCACACCGCTTAGCGGAAAGGGTTTCCCTCACTAATATCCCTTTAAACATCTTATTGCAAATAATAATCCTGCAAACAAACTGGTTAATCAAACTAGTTATATCAAAATAGCAAATATCATACATGCTGAAAACATGTAATAAATGGACCAGCTGTCCAAACAAAATGCAGTTTTGCTTGGCTAACTACTAAACTTTGGTTGACTCGGGCCCACCAGACAAACTAAATAAATCATCGAACAACTGTTAGACAAACTTCTGGACGGTCTATCCTTAACTTACTTCTCCAAGGGTCACCTGATCCTAATGGTTTTGCGGGCTCACCAATAACCTATCTCTGTACATATATATTCCTTGCTATTTCTAATCATCATTTAAGTCTTACTTGTGACTAAGCCCTACACATTGGAATTTAAGACTAAAGTAGCTAGGACTAATGGCTAATGTATAGTGCATGACCCTATACTAGTCTCATCTGGTATACAAATATCTGGGTCATTTTTCTTGAGGTTAACTACCTTTAAATTTTCCTTGAAAACCTTTTCAAAATGATTTAACCCTTTAAATCATACTTATACTAAAAATATATACTATTTGCATTACTTAAATCTCATTGCCATAATATAAGCTTTACTCAAAATATTGTTGATGAAAATATTTGAAACCTTTGTTTAAAACCTTTCAAAAAATCTCATTCGATACCAAAGAAAGTACCCCTTTCGAAACTAATGAAAGTACCCATTTCAAAACTAATGAAAGTATCCCTTTCGATACAAGTAAACTACTTTACTTTATAACCTTAGGCCTAAAGGCCAAAAATACCTTTCGAAATCATTGAAAACATCTTCTTCGAAAGCTTTATAAACCTTAGACATCCTCTATTAAAACCCTT
The DNA here is from genome assembly GCA_030765085.1 of Allium cepa. Lineage (NCBI taxonomy): Eukaryota > Viridiplantae > Streptophyta > Magnoliopsida > Asparagales > Amaryllidaceae > Allium > Allium cepa. The sequence goes on along the minus strand of CM060945.1, from coordinate 714,873,353 downwards.
TTAATATGCCTTTTGAAACCTTTGGAAACATTCCATTTAAGCATTAAGGTAAACCTTTCGAAAACACTGGGGAATCACGCCTTCGAAACCTTATATACATACGCCTTTTGAAAATATTGGGAACCTTCCTTTCAAAACCTTTACTTATTACCTTTCAAAAGCACTAAAGTATACTACTTAAAACAAACTTTTCAAAAGCATTGGGTTCAAGTTAAAATATGTAGAAAAACCTTTCGAAACCATTCCTTTCAAAACGTTTGGGTTTAACTCTCATAATATCAAAAGAGTCATAAAACAACCAAGTCGAAAGCAACTCTTTAGAAAGTAATTCCTAAGTAAAAGAAGTGGATGGTGTCGAAACCTATCCCTTCAAAAGCATTGGAGAAGCATCTTTAATTTTAAAACAAGGGATCCTTTCGAAACCAAACTGGATCGAAAGGCAAAGGGTGGCAGTTAAGGGTTTCGACCCCTTCGAAAGCATATACTTAACACAAAGGCGCAACCTCATTCGAAAGCATTCTTTCTTTAAAGATTGACCAAGTTGAAAGCTGTCTTATTCGAAACCATTCCTTTTAAAAGCAAAGCAGGTGCATTTTCTTTAAAAATGCAAATCAAAGGCTTCGACCCCATCAGAACCCCTTATTTCAACCCACTACCTTTCATCTATATCCAATTTACTATGTACCAAGTCTTTAATACTATGTGCATTGGTTTCAATGGTGATGGAGGTGGAAGTACTCAATCGAAACATAGGTGCTGAAAGTGGAGAAATGGCTAAAGTACGACAAAATTTGATTTTTAACTTTAAAAGGTAATTCTTTTCAACTAACCTGCCTTGTTTGTCAAAAAATTATTGGTTGCTAATTTTCTTTTCTAAAACCACTGCCAGAATTTTAAAATTAAACAAATTAAATTATTTACAAAATACCCCTTCTCCTTATATAAATATATAAAACATTTAAGTCTTATACCTTAAAAATTATATGTGTGTGTATATTTATTAAAGCACTTAGGAAAATTCTATAAAAATTCACATAAATCTCTTTTAATATGTTTTCCAACATTTTTAAATTTCAGACCCAAAACATATTCATAATTGCCAAAATTAATCTTAAACCCAAATAACCTTTTTCTTCACGAGAAAATTAATATTAATTCCACAATAATTTGAAACTTGAAACCCATTTCCTAAATATCATTTCTGACCTTACATACAATTCGCAAGGCATTTGGATGTCATCTTATTGGTTTTTCAATCAAAAAAAATCATAGAATCAATATGGATAAGCATATTCATCAACAAGCATATACACATATATAAACATCATTCAAAACATGGCATACACTTGTAAAATCATTCGGGTCTAACCTTAGAAACTGAAAATATCAAAATATCAGATGTAACATATTACTCACCTTTACCTTTGGTATTAAGGAGTTGAGATTTGATTCTTGAATTGAATTTGATTAGCTTTTCCTCTTGATTTAGCTTATCTTCCCCTTACTCTTTTCAATGGTGGCTGACCTCTAGGTTTTGTTTTAGTTTGGTAAACGTGAGAAATGATATGGTGTGAATTGTTTAAGATATATGAATATGCCTCATTCCTATTTTACCCTTATCTAATTCGCTAACTTATTTCATTTAACTCATTGGTTCAACTAGGCATGGCTTTCCCTTTATATTTTCGCAAATCTCAACACCTTAACCATTATTCTATTTAATTTAGCTAATTAAATCTCCTGAATAATGTTATCTAAAATTAGGGGTCTTACAAACTCCCTTCCTTAAAGAATTTCGTCCTCGAAATTATGATAAGTAACTCATTAAAATAAATAAATAAAAGGTACAACATACCATGAAACAAGCTAGGATAAGTACCTCGAATCCTGCTCTTAGTTTCCCAAATATAGTCTCTCATCGTCACTCCACTGGACTCTGACTAATCTGACTGTGTTGTTCCTTAACTTCTTCTCACTCTCGTGACTATACCAACTGGTTTTCTAACTATAGTCAAATTCGGCTCCGCTACTAAATCATCTAACACAGTCGATGCTATAGTAGTTCTTGGGTCTCGAATACACTCCCTTAGATGAGAAAAATGAAAAACATCATGGACTCCTGACAAACTACTCGGTAACTCTACTTTATATGCGAGTTTCCTGATCCTCTCTATAATAGAAAATGGTCTAACATATCTTGGTGCCAACTTTCCTAATTTCCCAAACCTGATTACTCCTTTCATCGGTAATACCTTAACGAACACCTGATCTCCAACTGAGAACTCGAAGTCTTTCTGTCTTTTGTCGGCATAGCTCTTCTGCCTAGATTGAGCTTAATTCATTCTAGCTCAAATGACCTCAATCTTTTCTACAGCTTCACTTACTAAATCCGGACTAAGAATTAACCTATCTGGGTCTCTAACCAGCACGGGAGAGATTTGCATGGTCTTCCATACAATGCTTCAAATGGTTCCATCCCTTTACTAGCCTGATAACTGTTGTTATATGAAAACTTGGCTAAGTGTGGATGGTCTTTCCCTGATCCCCCGAAACTTAACACATAAGCTCGTAACAAGTCTTCCAAGACTTTGCTAACTCTTTCCGTTTTCCTATCTGTATGCTGATGGTAAGCAATACTCATCTTGAGCTTGGTACCTAAAATCTCATGTTGACTCTAATAGAACTTGCTAGTGAATAAGAATCTCTATCGCTTACTATACTACTAGGAATCTCATGCAGTCTAACTACATTCTTCATAAATAACTTAGCCAAAACAGGTGTCGTCCTTGTTGACTTAACTGAAATGAAATAAGCACTCTTGGTCAATCTATCCACTATAATCTATGCACTTTCATTTCTCATGTTTGACCATGGAAACCCATCAATAAAATCCATAGAAATGGAATCCCACTTCCAAACTAGGACATCTAACGGCTGAAGTAACCCACGTAGTTTCTGATGTTCGGCATTTACCTGTTGATAGTTCAAACACTGCTTCACCCATAAGCATACATCCCTCTTCATACCTTTCCATAAGAAACCCTCTTCATGTCCTAATACATCTCGGATCCTGAATAGTGAACTTCGAAAAAGGGCATTCCTGGAGGACTTCTTTCCTAATGCTTCCCACATTCGGAACACATAATTTTCCATTCTTCCGTAACCACTCATTCTGGCCAAGACTGGAATCTTTCAAGTCATCACTCTCAGTTCCTTCTATTAACTTTTTGATCCGTTCAACCAACACCGAATCTTTCTGTAGAAGCAATCTTTTCGATCATCATCGGTCGAACTTATAAACATGACAACACAACCATTTCTATACTAGACCCACTCTGACATCTCCACTATACCCTACAGGTTGTTAGCGCTTCTAAATCTTTCCACTCAGCTATCATCACCAACACTACATTTCTGATGCTTTCTGCTAAGTGCATCTACAACCTTGTTTCCTCTCGTTGGTGTGTACTCAATACCAACACCATAAGCGGCTAAAAACTCTGACCACCTCTGGTGCATCACATTCAATTCCTTCTGAGAGAATAAATGCTTCATCGACTTATGATCCATATACAATCAAATTTTTCTCTGAAAAGATAGTGTCTCCACACCTTCAACGTAAAAATTACACCAGCCAATTCCAAATCGTGCGTTGGATATCTAACCTCATGTGGTCTAGGCTGTCGAGATGCATAGGCAATCACTTTACCCCTCTACATTAACACAGCTCCTAATCCAGTTCCACGTGCATCCGTTTAAACTACCAAATCCTGATTCCCTTCTGGACCTACCGACACAGGTGCATGAATCAATAAGTGTTTCAATCTCTGGAATGCTTCCTCACACTTAATGGTCCACACAAATTTCACATCCTTCCTTGTTAGCTTGGTCATCGGTGCTGTTATCCGCAAAAATTCCTTAATGAGTCTTTGATAATACCTAGCTAATCCAAGGAAACTCTTTATCTCGATAACTGTCTTGGATCTCTTCCAATTATTCACCGGCTCAATCTTAGTCAGATCTATAGATAACCCGTTCTTTGAGACTACATGACCAAGAAACTTCACTTCCTTCTTCCATAAATGACACTTCGAAAACTTCACTTTTAGTTGATGCTACTTCAGCATCTCAAGTACTACTTTAAGATGAATTTCATGCTCTCTTTCATCTCTTGAGTATATCAAAATATCATCAATGAATACCCAATGAACCTATCTAAGTGCTCTTGGAAAACTCGGTTCATCAAGTCCACAAAGAATGCTGGCGTATTAATTAATCCGAACTGCATCACTACCTATTCGTATGATCCATATTTGGTTCTAATCGTCGTCAAAGGAATACTATCCTCTACTACTCTAAGTTGATGAAACCATGTCCCTAAATCCAACTATGAAAATACCTTGGCCTCACTCAACTGATCGAACAAATCGTCAATTCTAGACAAAGGATATCGATTCTTTATTGTCTTCTCATTCAACTTACGAAGATTGATACATAACCTTAACGATTTGTCCGGCTTCTTAGCAAACAACGCGGTTGCTCCCCAATACAAACTACATGGTCTAATAAAATTCTTACCTTCCAAATCCACCAACTGCACCTTTAACTCCCTCATCTTAGCAGGTGTCATTCTACTTAGCGGTCTACTCACTAATTCTGCTCCAAGCACCAAATCTATCTAAAACTCAATAGCTCATTTCAGCGGCAATCTTACTACGGGCTCGAAGACATATGCAAATTGTCTAACCATGAAAACTCAATTCAACACGTCTTCTACCTCCACAACACCCAAAAAAGCATTCACCTCTAAACTAGTGTTCTCTACGGTGTATACAATCTGACCACTACAATCAGGATGTTTAAGCGATATTTTCCTGTCATGGCAAATATCTTAGCATCGTATTTACTTAACCAGTCCATATCTACAATAATTCTGAGCCCTACGAAGTCAAACACATGCAAACTGCAAACAAATGTATGATCTAACAAATCAAACTCTAGGTAGTCACACTTCGTCCCAAGTGTCGCATACCCATCTATCGGATTTGCAACCCTCAAAGAAGTAACTACGTATGAGGGTTCTAGGTTAAGCTTATCCATCAAACAATGAGATATAAAAGAATGTGATTCGCTAGTATCAAACAATACTCTAACTGGAAACCATGAATTAAAAGCGTACCTCCCAACACTGCTTTTCCTTTCTCCTACGTTGTTGGTCTTGAGGTAGCTGGTTCCACTGCATACACTTTGCCTCCCCATCCTTTGTAGGCTCCCTACATTGGTTCTTATAGTGCCCAACTTGATCACAGTTGAAACACCTCACCTCTTTCTTCTCCGCAACTTTCTTTCCTTTGCCTGTCTAGCACTCATGGGCATAGTGTCCCTTCTTATCACACTTATAGAAGACAATCCTCTGACTTTCCCTTCTTTGCCACCTTTCTAAGCCCCTTTCTTATGAGAGAACTTTCTCTTCTGACCTTGCCCCACCTGGACTTTCTTGGCCTTATTCTTTTCAAGAAAAGCTTACATTTCCTCATGCCTAAAGCCATCTCAACTAAAACATCACAGGGATCTTTGATATACAATAACATGGCCTTAGCAAGCTCAAGCTTCAACCCATGAATGAACTTTTCATTCCTCTTAATCACAGTGTCAATAGAAGCGTAGCCATACCTCGCTAGCTCCTCGAACCTCGTCGCATGCACAGTCTTGTCTCCCTGCTCCAACTCAGAAAATTTCCTGAGTAATGCTGACTTAACAATCTCAGATATGAATCTCTCCTCCAACCTTCTCCTGATCTTGGCCCATGTCATATTCTCTTCATTAACTCTAGCAATGATACTATTCCACCAATATAAGGCTACTCCCTGTAGCTGCCTCGAACCAAGTCTTCTATTCTGCTCATTATTGAGCCTTAGATCAGCAAATATCCTTTTGCAATGAAGCAGCCAGTTCTCTACTTCAATTGCTCCTCGGTACAGATGAACGGCTTTCCTTCTAGCCGAGCATTGTCTCTACTCAGAATGACAAAGTTATTCACCACTGGAGCTTCTTGGTTTCCTCCTCCAACATTACCTCCAACTACTCCATCATCAATTCCAGCTTGCATCATATTGACAAAAAACGGATACATAGCTCCCATGTCTACTTACGGGACTCCAACACCCACATTTTCAGCTTGAGCCTGATCTTGGTTCCTTCACATATTTGGTCTAGCGTTTCTATTTGTTGTGGTGCTTTCCCCTCCGAGGTTAAATCTTCCTCTTCTAGCATCCATATCCACGTTCGAGTCTCGTAAGATACTAAAGAATAGCCAAAGAAAGATAGGAGAATAGAGCTAAAGCGTATACTTATATATAACAAATACAAGTATGTTGCTATAGCATTATCCCTTATCCCGATCTTATCTCTACTTCCTTAGGACTATGTTTTCAAAAATCATTTTTGTTTAAAGTTTTTCATAAACCTATGCTTTGATACCAAGTTGTAACATCCTCTATCTTGAGGCCCAAAGCTAAGCACTACAGATGTTGTAGTCATCTATAGTATTAATTTTTGGCAATAAAATACAACTATGTTAATGGTATCCATAATACCAAAACACATGAATATGAAATAAAAACGCAGATTTCAAAAACAACATTTCTGATTACATTTCAAAACATGTTTCATATCAAAATTACAAAATCCCATATTATTTTCCAGGTTCACATCAAATATAATTATTACATAAACACGCTAAAAGCGACATATGAAGATGCATCTTGGTTGATCAGAGTACTATATAGTCATATTTGACTTAATACAACACAGCGGAATAAAATAAATAAAACAACAACTTCTAATTAGCTACCCGTCAGCCTCTTGCTCGACTCTGGAAGCTTTATTCGTCCACCTACTAAAACCTGAAAACTAAAACTCTCAATCTACTCAAATCAATTTTGAGCACTCGAGAGTTTAAGGGGAAAACATAAACTTCAAGTCAGACATAAAACCTGGTGTGGATAATACTATTACATTTCGATTTACTAATATTAAGTGAGACCACGCTACTTAGCGGAATGGGTTTCCCCTCACTAATATCCCTTTAAAACATCTTTTTATAAATCATAACCCTACAACCAAACTAGTTAATCAAACTGATTATGTCAAAATAGCAAATATCATATATGCTCAAAACCGGTAATAACTGGACCAGCTATCCAAACAAAATGTAGTTTTGTTTGGCTAACAGCTAACATTGGCTGACTCAGACCTACCAGAAAAAATAAATAAATCATCTAACAACTGATAGACATACTTTTGGATGGTAGGATCTTAACTTACTTCTCCAAAGGTCACCTGATCTTAATGGTTTTGTGGGCTTACCAATAACTTATCTTTGTGTGTACATATTCCTTTCTGTATGTAATCATCATTTAAGTCTTACCTGTGACTAAGCCCTACACATTGGAATTTTGGACTAAATTATCTAGGGGCTAAAAGCTAATGTATAAGGCACGACCATATTCCAGTCTTATTTGGTATACAAATGTTCATGTCATTTTTCTTAGGGTTGACTACCTTTTAAATTTTCCTTGAAAACCTTTTCAAAATGATTTAACCCTTCAAATCACACTTATATAAGGAAAATATACTATGTGCTTTACTCAAATCTCATTGCCATGATATATTCTTTATTCAAAATATTGTTAATGAAAACATTCAAAATCTTTATTTAAAACCTTTAAACAATCTCATTCAAAACCAATGAAAGTACCCCTACCAATGAAAGAACCTCTTTCGATACCAATGAAAATACCCTTTTGATATAACTACTTTACTTTATAACCTTAGGCCTAAAGGCCAAACATACCTTTCGAGACCATTGAAAACATCTTTTAGCTTTATAAACCTTAGACATCCTCTTTTAAAATCCTTTAAATACGCCTTTCGAACCTTTGGAAACATTCCATTTAAACACTAAGGTAAACCTTTCGAAAACACTAAGAGATCATCCCTTTGAAACCTAATATACCTATACCTTTCAAAAATACTAGGAACCTTCCCTTCGAAACCTTTACTTATTACATTTCGAAAGCACTAAAGTATACTACTTAAAACAAACCTTTAGAAAGTGTTGGGTTAAGGTAAAATATATGGAATTTTTTTTTGAAACAATTCCTTTCGAAACCCTTGGGTTTAACTCTCATAATATCAAAAAGATCATAAAACAAAGAAGCTGAAAGAAACTCTTTCGAAAGTAATTCCTAAGTAAAGGAAGTGGATGGTGTCGAAACTATCCCTTGAAAGCATTGGAGAAGTGGCTCTAATTTAAAAAAAAAGGATCCTTTCGAAACCGAACTGGGTCGAAAGGTAAAAGGCGGCGGTTAGGGGTATCGACCCCTTCGAAAGCATATACTTAAAACGAAGCTGCAAATTCATTCGAAATCATTCTTTCTTTAAACATTGACCAAGTCGAAAGCTATCTTATTCAAAACCATTCCTTTCAAAAGCAAAGAAGGCGCATTTTCTTTAAAAACCAAATTAAAGGCTTCGACCCCATCGGAACCCCTTATTTCGACCCAGGACCTTTCACGTATATACAGTTGACTCTGTACCAAGTCTTTGATACTATGTGCATTGGTTTCTATGGCGATGGAGGCAGAAGTACTCAATCGAAACTTAGGTGCCAAAAGTGGCGAAACAGCTAAAGTATGACAAAATCTGATTTTTAACCTTAAAAAGTAATTCTTTTCAACTAACCTGCCTTGTTTGTCAAAATATCATTGGTTGCTAATTTTCTTTCTAAAAGCACTGCCGAAATTTCAGAATTAAACAAATTAAATTATTTACAAAATGCCCATTCTCCTTTCATAAATATATAAAACATTTACGTCCCGTACCTTAAATAACTTTATATATCTATTAAAACACTTAGGAAAATTGTCACATAGATCTCTCTTAATCTTTTTTCTAACATTTTTAAATTTCAGACCCAAAACATATTCGTAATTGCCGAAATTAATCTTAAACCCAAATAACCTTTTTTTACTAGAAAATTAAAATTAATTCCACACTAATTTAGAAAATTACGAAACTTGAAATCCATTTTCAAAATATCATTTCTGACCTTATATACAATCCGCAAGGCATTTGGATGTCGTCTTATAGGTTTTTTGATCAAAAACATATCATGAAATCAATATGGATAAGCATAATTCACCGACAAGTGTATACACACACATAAACATCATTCAAAACTTGGCAATACACTTGCAAAATCATTCAGGTCTAACCTTAGGAACCGAAAATATCAAAATATCAGATGTATCATATTACTCACCTTTAGCTTTGGTGTTAAGGTGTTGAGATTTGATTCGTGGATTGAATTCGATTAGCTTTTTGTCTGGATTTAGCTTACCTTTTCCTTACTCTTTTCAATGGTGGCCGACCTGTAGATTAGATTTTAGTTTGGTCAACGTGAGAAATGATATGGTGTGAAGGTTTTAGGGTATATGAGTATGCCTCGTTCCTATTTTACCCTTATCTAATTCCCTAACTTATTTCATTTTAAATTTCATTTAACTCATTAGTTCAAATAGGCACGGTTTACCCTTTATATTTTCACAAATCTCAATCCCTTAACCATTATTCTATTTATTTTAGCTAATTAAATTCCTAAATAATGTTATCTAAAATTAGAGGTGTTATAATTAGAAAGGAAGATGGAACATTAATGTAAACTATTAATTAATTAATTATCTGGGGTTAGTATTTGATTGGTTAAGTTGGTCCGATGATAAAATTAGTTAAACCTTACTAAAACTAATAAGAGGAAACCAAACCAGACGGACTAAATTAAACCTGTTGGTTAGTTTGGTTATCCGGTTTAACGAAACTAAAATATTTCACATTTTACATTCAGAATACTTGTTCTACTATAAACTAGAACATAAATACATGATTAAAGTTCTCTAGTTTAGTATTTTTATGTTTGTTAATAGAAACTTTGATATATATATATATATATATATATATATATATTAAAGAAAATTTATTTAGAGCGCTAAAAAATTAACTAAATCAATAGTAAATTTGATAATGCAATAATAATTCGGTTAATTTAGTTAAACAATAACCAAATTAATATTTTTACGAAATGGTTAAAAACAAATTTAGTTTCAAAACCGAACCAAACTTGTCGAAATAGCTGGTTTGATTATTGGTTTTAACAAAAGATTGCTTAACCTTATTAATTAGTTTAGTTTGGGTGTTACATTAGCTTATTTAATGTGTAACCATTATATATATTTATTTAAATAATTTTATACCATGAAATAAAAGTAAGTTTTCTTTCTAAAATGACTTTTTCTTATAAAAAAAGATATAGGTCTCTATTTTTGATGTTGTTATAATATAAGTTCATACAACAATGAATATGTAAACTAGGCCACTATTTTTGAAAAATAGAAAATGTAAGTTAACTTTGACTTTTTGTCAGAAAATGCAATTCGACTTACACTATTTGAAAAAAAGAATTCATACAAAATTCGTTAATGGGGAAAAACCATAGTTACTTACTAAAATTATATTTAAATAACAATTACTACTATTTACGATCAAAGAATTTGATTTTTCAATTTTTGAAAAACTTATTGCAAAGCGCAAATTAACTTGCATTTCTATAAGGAATGTGCAAGCTAGTTTGCGCTTTTTTATTTAGAGAAATAGGAACCTAATTATAAATTTATTGCTACATGGATATTTCTTGTAACAACATCAGAAATAAGAAACTGATGTACAAAGACACTTTTCTTATTTAATCATATACTCTTATATCAAGAGCTATAATTTTTAAAGATAAATAGCTTGCGAAAATATGAGTTTTTTTTGAATAATAAGTATTTGTTGCCATTGGGAATCAGTCTACTAACATAGTATATAATTGGACAACGTCATAGCCGAATGAGCATTAGAATTGTAGCTTATGCCCATATTAGGGTTCATATTCCTAACTTTCCATCTCAAAATCCGATGCTTTACCCCCGTAAAACACAAGCTTGTGTTAATATAATAAGAAGTTAAATTAAAAATATTAGCTAATCATATTTATGGAATATTTTTTGAGAAAATTTTTATTTATAATAAATAATTTATCTAAAGGAAATAGAAATGTTAATTTTCTAATTTATTTATTAATTGATTTTAACTAAATTCGAATTATTTTCATTGGATTAAATAAAAATATTAAGCTATATACGAAATGGTAAGGCCTGCTCATTATACCCCATGTCACTAATAAAAATCACTAATTGATTGAAAGAGGTATTGTAGAAATTTTACATAAAACTATAAATCTAACTTTTCCTTTGTATTAAGTAGAATTTTCTAGCTCAAATTCATATATAAAGCATCAAAAATGGACATTAGATGAAGAAGATGCAAATTATTTACCATAACATGCTTTTTACAGCGAAACAAGTCGAGGCCCAAAGGATTCTACGGGTAATTTTGGGTTTTTGACTATAGATTAAAAGGATACGTAGCCTTAGCTCAACTCATTCTCTACATCCGTAGCTGCTGCTAAATCTGGATTTGAAAATTCTATTCTTATTTCTTTCTGCTTCCTCGATTCTAAATAAAATCCACAAGTAAGAAAAATTAGCAAATAAAATTGATAGAAGAATAAATTAAATAAGCCAAATAAAAAACGAGAAATCAAATCAAAAGGGAGACATCGAAGGTTGTTACCGGAAACAATATATTTAGGTGAGTGGATTTATCTACGAAATGGATGTGTTGTTTGATAAGCATTTAAAGTTCACTTACATATTTATTTAGGATTTAAATATTATTTAAAATGAAATTATTATTTTAAATTGATGATTTATATGAATTTTATAATCTGGAAAGCCCTATAACACTATTTTCATAATAGAAATTTTAAGAACCAAGGGGATGGTAGCTCGAATGATAATTACCCTTAAATCATATAAATTTGATTCTATGTAATACATGTGAATTAATTTAGATGAATAAGAACGAACTTATATATAAAATTATCTTAGAATATTTTAATGGTCGATTAGATAAATTACATAAAAGTTTGGATATGATAAAAGTTAAAATAAGATATTGATAATTGTCTAAAAGTGAGGTTATACGAATTCAAAAGTTATATTTTAAGTCCTGATAAAAGATTAACAATAAAAATTTAAAACTAGATAAAAATAACATGTTAAAATGTTGAAAACCCATCTCAGGCAAACGATTAACTGGTTGGCTTTGAGAAAACATGAGTCCAACCCAAGGAAAAATTGTACATTTTTTCGACCAAACGGTCGGCAGATTATAAGCCATAATTCGACTGAACTCTTAAGGTTTCCACCAACTAAACTTAAAATGGTCGACTGATGGCCTATAGGAAAAAAAATGGTTACATAGGAACAATCGATTGACTATAAGGCACTATTTAACTAAACCATAAGGGGTTGATTGGTTTTGTTTATCAGTCGATTGTTACGCTGTTAAAAGGGAAAAAAGATAATGATATATAAGGGAGCACACATGTATAAATAAACACCCTTAGGTAACGTAGATTACAATTGATAATTAAATTACCCATCAATACCATACCACTAATAATATTTCCTACTTATCATACTTTTTCTGATCCCCTCTATTTTTTCCCCTTTATACGTACTTACAAGAAGACAAGATGGTAAGATGATATAGGAGTAAGATACAAAAGGAGGTGACCATGCGCTTTGCAGTTGCTTTACTTATGGTCTTTCCATAGATATCTTATTATATTTGTCGACCTATTATTTATTATATCTTGGATATTATTAGGAACTTTATTCAGATGTTTCTTATATAGACAACTGTTGTTTTAAAGCAAAGATGATTATGTTTGCTTCGGTAGATGTATTATATTACTTCTGTTGTGAGATCTTAAAATATGGAGTGTTTAAAAAAATTATATTCATTTTTGTGTCATATAAATCATCAAATTTAGCAATTTGTACTTCTTGGCATGACGAAAGTTTAAACGTCAATTTTATGTGTTAAATCCTTGTGTTTGGAGGTGTAAACCACTACATTTGGTATCAGAGCTTAGGTTCAGGATTCCTTCAATGCACTATCATCTGAGGAAGGTTGTTGATAATTCCTACCTACAAAATAAAAGGAAAATGAGCAACTAAACTGGAAATAGTTTTGGTGAGACAATAGCTGAAGTTCTGGTGTAAACAACCCATTATGTTTCTATCGATATCTTCAGGTGTTTGCACTAAAATTTGGCACAAATCCCAGTACAGATTGCGTATAGTAATAAATGAAGCGTACCAAATATAAATAGAGAGAATATAGCAATAAAGTATAACAAATAAGCAAATAATAGAAACACATCAATTTATAGTGGTTCGACGTTATTTACCTATATCCATTTGAAAAGATAGCTTTATTAATCACTTTGTAAACTGAGTACAATAGGGATTAGATTAGAATCCTTAATTACAAGAGAGTACAAAGAAATAAGCAGGCTAAATGTCCCAAAAATGAACAATAAGTATGTATTTATAGAGAAAGATGACGAAATATCCCCTTGAAAATTCGATAGAAGGCTCTCCGGATCCATAGGGGCCAACAGGAGGGATCACATGGCTCAAATCTCAAGAAATAGGGATTTGGGCCTCGATCCTATGGTTAATGATTTCGAGGGTGTGATCCCTATGGAAGCTTCTCCATGTTGTATTATGCTTAGCCTCCAAGTTTCATGCCAATTGGATTAGTAGAACTTGAGTTATTGATCAATCTTTGTTGCAACATGTGATGTTGTCTAATTTAGTGCGATCCCTCTTTCCTCTTCTTTTTGGGGTGCGATCCCTAGGGAAGACTCCCTATGGTCCCCTCTTCTTGTTACCAAAGTTTCAAGTGTTTTGAACTTCTAGATTTTGGGATATCGATCATTTTCCCTTGAGTTGCACTGGTGGGCTGAATATGATCCGATCTCTTTTGTACGATCCCTTTTATAGGTGAAGTAATTTACCATAATTTGAGCATAAAAACTTCAAACAACTTGAGATATGAAATGTATCCTCGTGGGGACTTCTTTGTCACTCTTTATCGATCTCACTCGGTTTGAGACAAAAATTGAGAATATGTATCGATCCCCTAGAGGAAGGGATAAGCAGCAATCCCCTGCCTGGGGGAGGTACTAATCCGTACTTAGAATAAACTGGAGAGTCTTTCTCTTGGTCTCAGTTGATTGTCGGTTCATATCATTACCTGCACTTGATTTATAGACCTTGTAATCGTCACTCTGGGCTACTGGCCTTGATGACAGTCGAGTCTAACTTGTCCAGTCAGTTCGTATATAGTCGAGTCCAAATGTTGAATAACATCAGGTAAGAGGCTGCACTAAATAAAATCAAAGGTAGAATCACAGCTCAATCACACAAAGTGTTTTCTAGCCCTTCTTCTATTTTTGATTTTCACAAATTGTATCAGGATTTCCAAAGTTTGAGCAAAGAATTATGTAAGGACCCAATCAATCGTTGTAACTCTGGCATGGCTATACTAGTACAAAAAGTGCATATTGCTTCGCCTCATTTGAATCAGTTTTGAAGTAAAAACTGATGCAAATAGAACTATTTGCATCAGTTCTATCTTAATAACCGATGCAATTGGTACGTGGAAAGCAATAGATAATAAAAAAAATCAAATTTGCATCAGCTGTCACCAACAACCAGATGCAAATAGTTTTAATCGCATCGGTTTTAAAGTCAACCGATGCAACTACGTTAATTTACATCCGCTTCTAAATAAAGCCGCCCCTATTCCTCAACCCTAATCCCATATTTCCAACTCCAATCTATGAAAACAAAATTATAAAAAATCTCTAAAAATGAGAGAAAATTTTCACATCCAAGGAGGCCAATGCGGTAATCAGATTGGAGCGAAATTCTGGGAAGTAGTTTGCATGGAGCACGGGATCGATGCGACAAGGTGGTACAACGAAGACTCAGATCTGCAGTTGGAAAGAATAGATGTCTACTACAATGAAGCGAGCTCGAGCAGGTACGCTCCTCATTCTAGCCTAATATGCTATACTACCATTGAGATTGAAACATCGATTAAATCATCGTGAATTTTTTTCCCTATGTAGTTAATACCTAGAATTTAAAGAATAGAACTGAGATTTTCTTTCTGGATATGCTGAATTTGTAGTTTAAATTTAATCAGGTTCCATATATGAGAAGAATACTCATAGTTAAAAAGATAGAAGTTCACTTGATTCGGCTACTTTATTGCATATTTTGCATACGTTGTTAAAAAAATGGACATCAATTATGCTTGTAAGGTTTTTCGCACTCTTCTTTCCACATTCTGAGATATTTTAAAAAAGGGTTATAATTTCACCTCATAAACCCATGTATCCATGTGTATTATGTGTAATGGTAGGATATGCAGTTGTGCTTTTTATTTGATATGCATGACTATTTCATTTATTTTCAAGATGATGGCATAAATTGCATATGCATGATGTTCCTTTCTTCAATTGAACTAAAAAAAAAGGAAAAGGAAAAAAGAAAAAGAAGATACAATAGTCTGCATGCCTTCTTTCATAGAGGATATTGTTCTGCCATTGAAGTTGTGTATATACTTCACATATGGTTTGGACTATGTGGATTTTTATCTTTATTTTTATTTCGAAAGAAGGAAAATAATGTATTTGGAATATTTGTAACATTAAATATACTTAATGGGTAATTGCTGATGATCCTGCTAGTTGGAAGATTCATAAAGCTAAACAACTTTTCTTTATTTGCTATTACTTTGAAGTTTACTTACAGGCACGTTATTTATTTATTTTTAAAAAGGCGAAGGAAAAGATCAAGGTAAAAGTCTTAGATACAAAGAATCCTCATCAACATTTATAACCTTTTATTTTGGGGGTGAAGATCTCTTATTTTGTAGCTTCGGTTACTTAACCAGATGTTTTGAATGTCTTCTAAACTTGATGTTTACTGATTGACTGTCTTTTTAATGTTGGCGATGGATATTAATAAAATATCCATTGATTTCGTGGTTACAGTGATTTTTGAATCTTTGATCACGGGACATAAAACAGAAGAGATTATATCAAATCAAAATTATATAATACAAATCAAAACCATATAAAAACTTGTCAGAATCATAGATCATAACAGAGGAATGATAATACATATCGCCTTAGCTTATATCCGAGCAGGTTTCGTTCCGTTGAAGAACTCTGAACTCCACGGAAGTATCTTGTTTACTTATGAACATTTCGTAAGTTTTACAGAATCGTTGTCCAAGAAATTTTACAAAATTTTGAAACTGTTATGTTTTATACTGTTTGTGTTTTTTCTGAACTTTTAGTTGTTCAACTTGTTTTGTAAGCTTGGCAATTTTATTCTATACCACTTGATTTGACTTTATCAGTATCAATGAGTGCTCAATATAAATAAAACATTTCGCTTGTGCTAAATTATCTACGTGTTATCAAACATAGTTGATGTGTTTAAATTTGTAGTACTTGTTTTGGGAGATCCAAGAATGTATCATTTATAGTTGGTTTCATTTTATGGTGTCTAAAATAATAATATTAGTTTTCAATGGTAATTTGCATTCTTTCGACTATGTTGTAATTTTGTATGCATGTTGAAAGTTCAATGGGTATTTGAAGCAACATTGATATAATGTAATATAGTAAACTTTATATGATAGTGCAGGTGACTTCACCATATGGAAACACACTTCAACACAAAGAAATTATTTAATCAAGATGGTTTCCAGAAGAGGGAACAATGTGAAAGGAATCATGGCATGTTTTGATATCACTACTACCGTAATATACATCGTATTTGGGTCTCAAGAATTTCATTGTCCTACCATGGTTTTGATACCAGTTGCATCAAAATGGTGGGTTGGACTCAATAGGAATTTTTTTTAAAGAATCCTTGGAAACATCTAAAAAATTTGAAAACCACAAAAAAGTGGTTAAATAACAACTTTTCAAATTTACCCTTCTTTCAATTAAAAAAGAAAAATACACTATGTTTGCATTTTGTTTACCGTTTTAAGGCAATAAACTAAATGCTAAAGAAGGCAAGCATTTTCTTAATGTAACAAATTTTGGTTTCAAGCGATAATAGCAGTTTTTGTTTATGTTATAACACAATTTCGTATAGTTCTTACCATATGTATTTGATAAAAAATATTAGATAGCGAATAAAAAGAAAAAGAAATCTAGTGATGTAACTGATTGTCCTTTGAAATTTCCAGGTTACAAACATTATATTCCTTGACTCTCCTATTGGAACTGGCTTTTCGTATGCTAAAAACCCCAAGAGTTATGAGGTTGACGGCATGTCTTGGTCAAACCAAGCAAAAAAATTTCTAGCAAAGGTAAATAATTGTATATATGTATTCTCCATGAACTAGTTCATTTCTATAAATAATTTATACTAGAGTAGCATAATTGATTAAGTACTTATGCAATGGTTTGCTGCAAATCCAGAATTCATCTTCAATGATCTCTACATTGCCGGTGATTCTTATGCAGGAAAAGTTGTTCCAATAATAGCAGGCATAATAGCACAAGGTAAATCCTAAGTGGAAACCAAGAGGTGGATATACACATACACATACATTTTTGTATATAGTGTTTGATATGCGACGTAAAATGTAGTGGTAATTTTTATATATTATATAAACAAAATAATAATGCAAACTTGGTTAATTTCTCAAGTAGCAACAGCTAACTATATGTCTCCAATAGTAAACGACAATGCTCGAAGGCATGAAAACAAATTGTCGGGGTAGTCAGACTAGAGACAAAAATTAAGGAGAAAACGTAGGAATTTAGGAGGTCCCGGTGTTGCTTATCTCTACGCCTGACAATTTATCTTTTTCATGGAAAAATAAATAAATAGATAAATAAAACAAAAAAAAACTTTTGGACCTTCTAGCGTTATCGATAGTAACAAATTATTTTTGACCGTGTTGAAAGGTTCTAAGCAAGATATTCTTGTTCTTTGTTTCTGTAGATATTGAAGCAGGGTCTCATCCTGCCTTTAATCTCAAGGTGCATAAATAATTTATAAGCATTATTAATATTAAGAAATAAAAGCTTAGCATGGTAAAAACATTGTATTTATTATTCAGGGATATATGATTGGAAACCCATCCACAAGTGAATTTGTCGATATTAGTTCGAAAATCCCATACGCTCATGGAACAGGACTTATATCAGATGAACATTATCAGGTAAATTCGATTATTCATTTTACTCTAATTTATATATAGAACATTATACATATTCTAAAAACCTTCATATTGATCTCATACTAATCTTCCATACGTCATGTTCTCAGGTGATACAAAACAATTGCAAAAAAGAAGATTATGTATACCACCCTGCTATCCGCAACCAACCATGTGCTGCTGCACTTCATAAATTTAATACGGTAAGCTTCTAGTAATAATAAGTTATTGCACTTTGTTACTGTGACGACCCGGAATTTTCAAGCAATTAAAATTGGAATATTTAATTGATTTTGGATATTCAATAGAGTAATTTGAACTTGAATTACGAGTATCACAATTTATTTGATAATTGAATTATTAAATTTAATAAGTAAAGTTGGGTGAATTGTTGAATCTGGAATTCTTAGCCGTTCGATCAACAATCAAAATGCTCGAAGATAATAATAATAATAATGGGATAAAACAAATGATATTAATAATAATACAAAAAGAAATAATAAAATAAAAATAGCTTCTAAGGGAAGCCACGTTATAGAAAGCATATAATAAACGCAAACTCAACGCAATAGGGTTATACCCCTTTTCCTTTTTCAAAAGCCCTTAACTCTTCGAGAGAAAAAAAATGAGAAGAGCACATGAACGAAAATCAAATTAAAGGGGCCGAGCCCTTTCGTTTCTTACTGATCTCAAGAGTAATAAAAAAAATGGTGGCGTTCGAAACTCGATACCCCCTCCTTCTTCGTTCTAACATCTGCCGTTCGCCTCAGAATTCTATTGTGTTCGCTCGAGTGAATCGATCGTTGCTTGCCCTAATTCGAATTCGATGATTAGTAAAGGGGATGTGGGTCGTGGTCTGTAGCTTCGCGCATTTCGAGGCACAGGGAGTCGCGTCGGCAACACAAGTTGATTGAGGTCGCGAACTTGAGCTCAATTTAGGGTTTCGAGTCAATTGCAGGAGAGACGCGTACGAGTGCTCGCGCGAGAGGGTAGAAAGCTAGGGTTTTTGTCGAGACACTCGCGCGCGCGACAGTGCTGATAGGCTTGTCTTTGTGATTTCCTGTCCATTGTGAGGTATTCTCAAGCTTTTATTAATTTTCATTTACTCACATACATATTCTTTTTGCCGAACAGTAAATATATATATAGTAGATTCTATAAAAAAAATGATTTAAAGGTTTATGTATTTATAATAAATTACTACTGTTGATAGTATATAGAACAATAAGGTAAGGGAATAAATGATATACATATGTACATTTTAAAACCATACTGGCTTATTTCAAAAATAAAAATAAAATATAACGATATGTATTATAGTGATCAACCCATTAGTAAACTTATTTAATCATTTTGGTAACAAGAAATTTATTTATTTTAGGGGAAAATTGTTTGAGTAAAAATATTAGATTGAGTTAAAAATTATTAATTAAAGGAATAAATAATAGAGTTGCTCGATTTATTCAAATATTAATAAATCATATAGTATTTTATTCAAGTTCAAAAATAGAGAAAACCAAGGATTAGTGGATTAAATGGCAAATGCAAAAGCAAAGGTGAGTTAATCTCACTCAGTTTAAATTTAAATTTAAATGATTAAATTTAATAATTGATTGTATGGTTGAATTGATTGATGTGATATAGTATGATATTTTGGAATTAGTGTATTATGTTGTGCTAACATCTTTGGATGCAGGGAAAACAGGTTGGAGGGATCCAACTGGACCC
Source organism: Allium cepa (assembly GCA_030765085.1). Taxonomy (NCBI): domain Eukaryota; kingdom Viridiplantae; phylum Streptophyta; class Magnoliopsida; order Asparagales; family Amaryllidaceae; genus Allium; species Allium cepa. The sequence continues at coordinate 714,853,349 of CM060945.1, read as the reverse complement.
CTCACATATATTTAAATTATTCAATATTCTCTGTTGTGATTATTTGATATCCTATGATGAGTTACCTTGGAATATTGAATGATGTGGTTTGATTGGATATTCGGTTATAATGAATTACCAAAATATATGAATTGGATTGTTGAAAAGAAATTAAACGGAAGCAAATTTGTAAGCGAAATAATTATAGAAAGTTTGAATAAATTTAAGAATGAACTGAAGAAGAAATAATGTGACTTTAAATTTCTAATAAATAAATTGGGACGTATAGAAAGGAAATTTGAATAAACAGGAAGTTATTGAATTACAATCTTCAACGATATTAATTAAAGAATAAAACTTTTATTTAAAATGTAAGATTTAAATTTTTGAAAAAAAATATATTAATAAAGAAGAAGTTGGGAAAAGCTGAAATTTGTATATTTCAGTTAAAAGATTTAAAATCAAATGGAAAAGAATAACAATAATAATTAAGTGCATAATTAAATGAAATTTGAAATGAATTGAGTAATTTAAGAAACTTATTTCAAATGGAATAAATTGAAAATCAATTTGGAAGATTGATTTAAATGTTTAAAGCTGGAATTCTTCCTGGATCACTAAGTATGCTTTCAAGTAAATTTTAAATATAAGTTAATAGTTTTAAAATTGTTTTAAAAGGGTATGTTCTGGAAAATTTATTATTCCTAGTATTTAAATTCTAAAGTAAGTATTTTCTCAAATCTATTATAGTAGTAATTATTTTAAAAAGTGACTTAATATTTTGTTTCAAAGGTGAAAATCTAGTTTTATATTTTGTAAAGTAACTTTAATTTCAAATATTCATATAAGATGTATTTTTACAAATTATTAAAGTAGTTTAATTTAAATGTTTTAAAAGTATATATTTTTTTTAAGTAAAGAGTTTTAAATTATTTTTAAATCTAGTTTTGTACTTGGTGATTTCAGGGGAGATAGAAAATATTTGGGAAAAGTTTATACTGGAAAGAAGAATTGTTTTGAAACTGTTTTCAAAGGGATGGAAAATAGAAATATATCTTGTGAAAATATTTTGGGAGATAAATAAATAATTTGGGAAATTATTTATTGTTTGATGGATGTTTGTGAATGTTAATTGATAGTTAAATAACCGACTATCAATATTGGCCAACTGCGTTGATCGTTTCGAAGAGACCGGGATCGAGATTAATTTCTCGAAAACCACTTCGATCCGATTTGTACGTTTCGTGCGAAAGACGTGTTCGGAGTCGAAGATGAAGCAGTGAAGTGCAAGGGCTAGTCGCTACTAATCCTGAGGATATTTCCAAAATGGATGTAGTAGGAGTAGTGCCTTCGGTTCCGTTCGAACCCGGGACGGACTTGTATGGACGAATGCTTGCGAAACATCGTCAGGTGGACGATGGGCATTCTAAGTGAAAACGTTCTAAAAGGTAACGCTTAGCCTCAAGCCTCATCAAATGGGAATGACTGAAAATCAGGGGATATGCAGCAAGGTTAGGTGGGTCATGCCCAAGCAGGACAAGATAATTCCCCTGTCTAGATGTCCCTTATATATATTTCGGCTTAGTGGGTGGTTGGTCGCGCCAACCACGGGGTTTATCTTGTTCGGGACTGTTCAGTAAGGAATGGTTACGGCCTTGTGTTGCAGGGGATGAAGGGAGTAGTCCTCGGTACGGTGATCTAGGCCCCGTACTGTGACAGGTGGTACCCCAGTGCCTAGTCATTGTTGGAAATCCATTCTCCCTACGAGCCTTTTACGAGTTTTGTTTGTATTACCCACTCTGTGGCTAGTAGCTGGAATTTAATCATGTAACAATTTCGGCTATTTTATAAGTATTTGTATATAGACCCTATTATAATATCAGAGGATTTCTATAAAAAGTGTTTTAGCTATCGTAAGGTAAAAACCCGACATGTTTATTTGTGGCGTGGTCTTACGAGATGCTTTGTTTTCAAAGGATTTTTGAAACTTTAATAATCAATTGGGTGTGATTTTCTCACGCTGGTATTCCAGACTGACTCGGGTGTTATTTAACTATAATGCTCGGGTCAGACCGAGTATTATAGGATACAGGATATGATGCTGTGGAGCTCAGGAGACGAGCTGGATGACGATACGTACTCCCGTACTTGTATATATATATATTCTGCTGTTTGAGTTGCGTATTCTAAGTTGTTATGTATTCATTGTATGATATTGATGTGATCTGAGATTGATGTACTCTGATGATGTAATATATAAACAGAAATATTTGATGTTGAGTAAAGATTATATATTATCTATTATATTTTATTCCGCTACGATGGTTAGATTCTGATGTTGATTTTGTTTTCTCTTCTTCTACCTCTTCTTCTTAAACCCAAATGGTTCGTAATTTTGTGCAACTTGAGTTGATTGTTGTAGAATAGTGTTAACTCAAGGGGTACGGATTTGCGGGCTGTTTCAGTGGTATTAGAGCTTAGGTTGGAGACAACCTTAGCTTTGGTGGGAATTACTCATTGAATAGAGTCCGTAGTACTCTAGAATGAGTTTGAGAGTATTAATAATACGAGTGTGTATTTGTTAGTGAATATAAAATTGTTTTTATATTGTGTTGATTTATCGGTTGAGTGTTTATGGATTCTGGTCGATGAGTGGGACGCCATGTCATCGATAGAGATTTCTAAACTCTTGAACAAGATAAACCGACACAGTATTGTTTTAACTAGGGTAAATGAAATAATTTTACCCAAATTTATTTTATGTATATACAAGAAAATTATTTTCTTAATTATTATAACCATATATGGGTGTTTGGTTGTTAGAAGTGATAAATATTAAATTATTATCATTGTATGATAATTGAATAGAGATTGAAATAATAACTAAAGATTAAGGAATAGATTAACCTAATAGATGCAATTTATGAATGTGATTCATAATGGAATAAGGAATTGAATTCATAATTAAAAACTAAGAAACCAATTCATACCAAATGAATTTGTAAATGTAAACTATAATGTAAATTATAGTGTAATTAATTATTAAAGTAAGATAAAATTTCCAAAGAAAAAAAAATTTGAATTTAAAATCTAAAGAGTTTGGAATTTAAAAATATTGGATGGATTTTAGAAAGAGAATAAAAGCATTGAACTCTTTTGGTTGCAAGAAAATAACTTCGATAATGACTGCAGCATCATCGATGGTCATTTTCGAGTTTCCAGAAGTGAAATTGCTACCAAATTGTTTTGGATTGAAATCGTTTGCAAAATTGGTTGAGTTTTGAAATTCAAAGAGATAAATTAAATTTATCCAAGGAATTCTGGACATAGAAGATTTCAAAGGGAATTTTGAAATGTTGAAAGATTGTTTAAACTTTGGAATTTTAACTAAGAACGTTTATGGCATATAAAAGTTTGATGACTGGTAAATTTGGAATTTGTTGAAATAAAATTCAACGGTGCAAGTAAAGTGAAACCGAGTACTGGAATTTAAAATTGAATTGTGTGGAGTTATGTGGAATGGGAAAATTAGTCAGGATGGACTAAAGATAATAAATGTTTGGACATAACATTTATTGGAATAAATGATCAAATAATGTACTTATAAAGAGAAGTTGATATTAATAAGAAGGGATTGAAAATTTTAATTCAGCAAATAAAATTTAACTTAAGTAAATGAAAATGAAGGAAATATAAGCTTTGAATAATGGAATTTAAATTTAAAGGCTAAGATGAAATTAACCTGGATTGGGAATAAAATTTTAACTGAATTAAAATAAATTGAATAAGCTGAAAATAATATCCAGTTGTATTCGAATTAAATTGAAATCGAATTGAGTTAAGTAAAACTGAGTCAAAATAAAATTGAATTGGAATAAGAATTCAATTGAATTATTTGATGGAACTAGATTCACACCCAAGCAAATGGAAATTGAATAAGGATTAGAATGGAAATCCATAAATCAGAATAACTTATAGGAGAATTAAAAATACATAGAAATAAAATATGCTTTGGCTATGAGTAAATAGAAGGCTTGAGTTAACATAAAGATGAATATATTCAAGCTTATGATGAATGGAATTGTATAAAATAGTAAGTTGTGACTTATAAAATTGGAAATGGAATACAAAGCCCAAAATTTAATATTTTGATAAATTGGAAAATGAAAAGAAAAAAAAATCCAAACTTGAATTATAAACTATATTGGACTTAAGAAAATTAAATGGAGTGATATTTGGAATTGAAATTCAAGTGTTGGATTATAAATAAGGCAATAACTAATTTGATAATAAATTAGTTAATGAAATGTGTAAATGGAGTACAATGTAATTAAATAGAAGCTGAAGTGAAAGCTAATAATGAAAATTGGAGATAAAACTCAAGCTATGAATTGAATTCGACTTGAATCATTAGTGAGGACGATATAATTGAAGGGGCCTTGCAATTAGTTAAATGATTTGTGAATGAAATTGCAATGTAAGTTAATAAAATTTAATGGAAAATTAAAAAGTGAATGGTGGAATCAGAACTTGAGATATCAATTAAAATTAGACTTGAAGTGTTAACAAAGTAAATATAATTTGAAAGTCTAGAATAAAAATGAAATAGATTAAAATAGTAATGATATGAATTGCAAATAAAATCCAAATCAGTGGAAATAAGATGGAAATGGCTTTGTGATAAATTAAATAAGTTGAATCTGGGAAGTTAAATTCTATAATAACCAATCAAATGAAATTGCAAATTTAAAATGAGGTTGTATTGAAATAGAATCAAGTTAAATTGAAAAGAGAACTTATTTGCAAACTGAGAATGAGCTTAAGTATAAAATTTGAATAGATTGAAGTAAAATTCGGTGAGTTGCCGATAATATTTAATGGAATGAAAATGCTTAAATAAATAATTGTAAACCATTTAAATTATTAAGGGATTGAAATAACTTGAGGCAATAAGGAAAATAGAATGTGTCAAGTTTATTAGAATAGTTTAAATGAATGTGGATAAACTAATTTTATATTGAATAAATAAATGATGGAATAAATAAGTATCAAATGAAATGTGGTTTTAAATGAGTTGAGAAATGGTTATAAAATGAAATAGCTTGGAGTGTCTTCGAGCTAAATAAAATAGTTTGGAATAAACAAATATGGAATGAAATGCAAATAAATGGATTATAAATGAAATTTAAATGGAGTGCGTCGAGCTAAAAAAAAAATGCTTCTGAATGGATTAAAATAAAAAGGAATAAATGGTCGTTGGATGTAAATGGAAGTAATTAAAATTCTATGTGTTGATAAGGGTAAAATAAATTGATTTTGAAAGCAATTGAATTAAATATGAGTTCAGTTTGCTTAAGAATAAATTAAATGTAAGCAATTGAGTTTTAAACCATTTAAATTGACGAGATTGTAAATGAATGGATTGAAAACCATTCAAATTGAATGAAAATGGTTTATAAATTAATTGAAACAGTTAGATTAGTATGAAAACTGTATAAGTTGCTTACAGAAAAATGTTTAGTGTGAATTTCTTTTAGAATTCATATGTTTTAACTATTGCAAGTAAGTGAAATGGGTTAAACTTCTTATATTTGGCACTTACAAGTTTAAACTGAGTAAGTACAGGTACCTGGAAGCCATGTGGCTGGATTTGGTTGTACTATTTGCTAAAAATAATAAGTTGCTCGCTTAAAATGCTAAATAAGGTACGCCTACGCAAGTAATTAGGAAATATGAACTGTTTTTGGTTTTTCCGACCGTGTGGGTCGATGTATATATATTTATTTCTTTTGTCAAATTGCAAAAGCTCCTCCGTACAAAGGGGACTCTGCCAAAAATTTTCAGAAATTTTGGGAGTTAGAAAATTTTTGAAAATTTTGGAAATGACAAAACTATTTAGAATTGGAAACTAAAATAAGTTAGTAAATGAAATTAATTAAAGTGATGACTTAAAGTAGTTATAAATGAAGGATAAAATTTAAAAGTTCAAAGTTGAAAATAAATGAAATACATATGTAATGTGGAAATCGATTTGAATGGAAATAAGTATAAACTAAAAGAGGTAAAGAGAAATAAAGATAAGAAACATATAAAATGTTTATACTAACTTAAGAAAAGAATGGTAAATTCTAGATTAGAAATGGATATTACAAATATAATCTAAGATAATATTGAAATGAATAGATATTGGCATTTTGTAAGAAAGTCGATAAAATATTTTGGGATATTGTGATTGGATATTAGTGCTAAGCATGATATGCAGGTATTTTAAAGGAAAAAGGAAATTGGATTTGATTTCAAGAAATAAATTTGAATTGCCCGACAAAAGGTACACATTTAAATTTGGTATGAAATTTGATTGGGACTTGGATTTGGATTGAGCCACTTGGCTTTTTGTTTTATTTTTGGATTTGGGAGGCCGTAGAGCCATTTTGTAGTTGTACCGAGCTAGCCGCGCAAAGGAGACGCTGACGAAATTTTTCGGAAAATTAGGGAGTTTGAAAAATTTTGAGAAAATTTTAATAATTCAAAAATTGGTTTAAACTGAAACTTGAATGGTTAAACAAATAGTATAATTTGATACTATGGGAGAATTGAGAAGTTAATAAGAAGAATAATGGGTCTTTTATAAAAAGATAGTTAGATGTTGAATTGTTTGGTTTGGAAATAAGTAAACGGGTATTGTACTATTCATCCTAACTAGTAATTTCGGGGACGAAATTCTTTTAAGGGGGAAGGAATGTGACGACCCGGAATTTTCAAGCAATTAAAATTGGAATATTTAATTGATTTTGGATATTCAATAGAGTAATTTGAACTTGAATTACGAGTATCACAATTTATTTGATAATTGAATTATTAAATTAAATAAGTAAAGTTGGGTGAATTGTTGAATCTGGAATTCTTAGCCGTTCGATCAACAATCAAAATGCTCGAAGATAATAATAATAATAATGGGATAAAACAAATGATATTAATAATAATACAAAAAGAAATAATAAAATAAAAATAGCTTCTAAGGGAAGCCACGTTATAGAAAGCATATAATAAACGCAAACTCAACGCAATAGGGTTATACCCCTTTTCCTTTTTCAAAAGCCCTTAACTCTTCGAGAGAAAAAAAATGAGAAGAGCACATGAACGAAAATCAAATTAAAGGGGCCGAGCCCTTTCGTTTCTTACTGATCTCAAGAGTAATAAAAAAAATGGTGGCGTTCGAAACTCGATACCCCCTCCTTCTTCGTTCTAACATCTGCCGTTCGCCTCAGAATTCTATTGTGTTCGCTCGAGTGAATCGATCGTTGCTTGCCCTAATTCGAATTCGATGATTAGTAAAGGGGATGTGGGTCGTGGTCTGTAGCTTCGCGCATTTCGAGGCACAGGGAGTCGCGTCGGCAACACAAGTTGATTGAGGTCGCGAACTTGAGCTCAATTTAGGGTTTCGAGTCAATTGCAGGAGAGACGCGTACGAGTGCTCGCGCGAGAGGGTAGAAAGCTAGGGTTTTTGTCGAGACACTCGCGCGCGCGACAGTGCTGATAGGCTTGTCTTTGTGATTTCCTGTCCATTGTGAGGTATTCTCAAGCTTTTATTAATTTTCATTTACTCACATACATATTCTTTTTGCCGAACAGTAAATATATATATAGTAGATTCTATAAAAAAAATGATTTAAAGGTTTATGTATTTATAATAAATTACTACTGTTGATAGTATATAGAACAATAAGGTAAGGGAATAAATGATATACATATGTACATTTTAAAACCATACTGGCTTATTTCAAAAATAAAAATAAAATATAACGATATGTATTATAGTGATCAACCCATTAGTAAACTTATTTAATCATTTTGGTAACAAGAAATTTATTTATTTTAGGGGAAAATTGTTTGAGTAAAAATATTAGATTGAGTTAAAATTTATTAATTAAAGGAATAAATAATAGAGTTGCTCGATTTATTCAAATATTAATAAATCATATAATATTTTATTCAAGGTCAAAAATAGAGAAAACCAAGGATTAGTGGATTAAATGGCAAATGCAAAAGCAAAGGTGAGTTAATCTCACTCAGTTTAAATTTAAATTTAAATGATTAAATTTAATAATTGATTGTATGGTTGAATTGATTGATGTGATATAGTATGATATTTTGGAATTAGTGTATTATGTTGTGCTAACATCTTTGGATGCAGGGAAAACAGGTTGGAGGGATCCAACTGGACCCCTCACATATATTTAAATTATTCAATATTCTCTGTTGTGATTATTTGATATCCTATGATGAGTTACCTTGGAATATTGAATGATGTGGTTTGATTGGATATTCGGTTATAATGAATTACCAAAATATATGAATTGGATTGTTGAAAAGAAATTAAACGGAAGCAAATTTGTAAGCGAAATAATTATAGAAAGTTTGAATAAATTTAAGAATGAATTGAAGAAGAAATAATGTGACTTTAAATTTCTAATAAATAAATTGGGACGTATAGAAAGGAAATTTGAATAAACAGGAAGTTATTGAATTACAATCTTCAACGATATTAATTAAAGAATAAAACTTTTATTTGAAATGTAAGATTTAAATTTTTGAAAAAAAAATATATTAATAAAGAAGAAGTTGGGAAAAGCTGAAATTTGTATATTTCAGTTAAAAGATTTAAAATCAAATGGAAAAGAATAACAATAATAATTAAGTGCATAATTAAATGAAATTTGAAATGAATTGAGTAAATTAAGAAACTTATTTCAAATGGAATAAATTGAAAATCAATTTGGAAAATTGATTTAAATGTTTAAAGCTGGAATTCTTCCTGGATCACTAAGTATGCTTTCAAGTAAATTTTAAATATAAGTTAATAGTTTTAAAATTGTTTTAAAAGGGTATGTTCTGGAAAATTTATTATTCCTAGTATTTAAATTCTAAAGTAAGTATTTTCTCAAATCTATTATAGTAGTAATTATTTTAAAAAGTGACTTAATATTTTGTTTCAAAGGTGAAAATCTAGTTTTATATTTTATAAAGTAACTTTAATTTCAAATATTCATATAAGATGTATTTTTACAAATTATTAAAGTAGTTTAATTTAAATGTTTTAAAAGTATATTTTTTTTTTAAGTAAAGAGTTTTAAATTATTTTTAAATCTAGTTTTGTACTTGGTGATTTCAGGGGAGATAGAAAATATTTGGGAAAAGTTTATACTGGAAAGAAGAATGGTTTTGAAACTGTTTTCAAAGGGATGGAAAATAGAAATATATCTTGTGAAAATATTTTTGGAGATAAATAAATAATTTGGGAAATTATTTATTGTTTGATGGATGTTTGTGAATGTTAATTGATAGTTAAATAACCGACTATCAATATTGGCCAACTGCGTTGATCGTTTCGAAGAGACCGGGATCGAGATTAATTTCTCGAAAACCACTTCGATCCGATTTGTACGTTTCGTGCGAAAGACGTGTTCGGAGTCGAAGATGAAGCAGTGAAGTGCAAGGGCTAGTCGCTACTAATCCTGAGGATATTTCCAAAATGGATGTAGTAGGAGTAGTGCCTTCGGTTCCGTTCGAACCCGGGACGGACTTGTATGGACGAATGCTTGCGAAACATCGTCAGGTGGACGATGGGCATTCTAAGTGAAAACGTTCTAAAAGGTAACGCTTAGCCTCAAGCCTCATCAAATGGGAATGACTGAAAATCAGGGGATATGCAGCAAGGTTAGGTGGGTCATGCCCAAGCAGGACAAGATAATTCCCCTGTCTAGATGTCCCTTATATATATTTCGGCTTAGTGGGTGGTTGGTCGCGCCAACCACGGGGTTTATCTTGTTCGAGACTGTTCAGTAAGGAATGGTTCCGGCCTTGTGTTGCAGGGGATGAAGGGAGTAGTCCTCGGTACGGTGATCTAGGCCCCGTACTGTGACAGGTGGTACCCCAGTGCCTAGTCATTGTTGGAAATCCATTCTCCCTACGAGCCTTTTACGAGTTTTGTTTGTATTACCCACTCTGTGGCTAGTAGCTAGAATTTAATCATGTAACAATTTCGGCTATTTTATAAGTATTTGTATATAGACCCTATTATAATATCAGAGGATTTCTATAAAAAGTGTTTTAGCTATCGTAAGGTAAAAACCCGACATGTTTATTTGTGGCGTGGTCTTACGAGATGCTTTGTTTTCAAAGGATTTTTGAAACTTTAATAATCAATTGGGTGTGATTTTCTCACGCTGGTATTCCAGACTGACTCGGGTGTTATTTAACTATAATGCTCGGGTCAGACCGAGTATTATAGGATACAGGATATGATGCTGTGGAGCTCAGGAGACGAGCTGGATGACGATACGTACTCCCGTACTTGTATATATATATATTCCGCTGTTTGAGTTGCGTATTCTAAGTTGTTGTGTATTCATTGTATGATATTGATGTGATCTGAGATTGATGTACTCTGATGATGTAATATATAAACAGAAATATTTGATGTTGAGTAAAGATTATATATTATCTATTATATTTTATTCCGCTGCGATGGTTAGATTCTGATGTTGATTTTGTTTTCTCTTCCTTTACCTCTTCTTCTTAAACCCAAATGGTTCGTAATTTTGTGCAACTTGAGTTGATTGTTGTAGAATAGTGTTAACTCAAGGGGTACGGATTTGCGGGCTGTTACAGTTACTTTATTATAGAAAAAGAACCAATCATTCAGTTTTAGTGAATGTTTCCACAGGTTATATCAGAAATTAATCCAACATATACATTAGACCTGTGTAGTTAATGCCCCGCTATTACCCCGCTATAACTCCTCTATATCTCATAGCGGATTTCTACCGCTACGATTTTTCCATGTAGCCCCAAAATATAGCATTTCCGCTTTAAGCCCCGCTATTTCCGCTATATCCCGTTATTCCCGCTATATTTCGCTATTTCCGCTATATCTTCTTTAATAAAATGAATTGAAAATTTGCATTTATGCATTATAAAAATTATGAAACCAATTTATTTGATTTAATTTTTAATATATTTTCAGAAATGAAAATACTCTAATATTCTACTAAATTCAACTATGTTATATAACATTTTTACGTTTATTTAAAGTATATTTGGACATGTTTTGATTTAAAATTATTTGTGTATTAATTATAATTCAATTGAATGATGATTTTTCGTTTAATTACCATTTATATATTTGTAAAAACATTAAGTACGAGTTTTATATGCTATTTTAGAGTCATCCGCTATATCCTGCTATATCCTCGCTGTATCCCCGCTATGACTTTTTGCACCTCCACCGCTTTGACTCTGCCGAGCGCATTAACTGCACAGCATTAGACCCACTTTGTCCTCTCGTGTCTCCACGAAGGAAGAGTGAAATAGGCCGCTCTTTATATGAGGACTATTTATCATATAACTTAGAAGATCCTATAGTTCCCGACCTAAAGTGCAGGGTAAGCAGTAACAAAAAATGCGAAAGTAAAAAATTACTATAATGACTAATTAATCACAATACTAAATATTACTTATAGTACAAATATAACTGATGTTGCCGACCAATTTTTTATTTTTATTTTTAGTGCAGTCTTACTACTATTATTTGTCATATCACTGGGAAAATAACTACAAGACTAGAGAGGCCTTGAAAATCAAAGAGGTGAACAATATTATAGGATAACAGAAACAACTCTTACTTGAAGATGATTTACTAAACCCTGGTAAAAATTTCATGACATAATCAAATTTATAATGAGGAGTTCAGCATAAAATCAATGAAATATGGACATGCATATCTTAATAGCCAGTAAACCGAATCTGCTCATGAATATAAATATAAATAACATTAATCCTATAGAAAATGCAATGGCATACGATACACTTGTTTTGTTTTTATTTTCATATCATTATATCTTTGATCTAATTGTTCATCCTCTTGATAATTCATATAGTGACGCAAATGCAAACTAGCACATGCAAAATTTTCCCTGCCATGATACTGCAGCCAGTGGTGCAACAGCAGTTGAAACTACTACTGGTTTGTATAAGTATATATTCATGTTAGTGCATGGACCATATTAGTTGCAGTACCAAACTCTGCAAGCTATTGTTTCTGAGCTTCTCCTGACTGCTAACATGTTATCACACAAGTATAGATCTTCAGGTTTGTCATATACTGCTTGTAATAGAGAGTTATATTCCTTTGCTTTGAGTATAATTGTTAGTAATTTCTACCCAATTACACAATGTTATCTCTTATTTTCGCATAGTGTGGTCTCCGCTTACATATATTTAAAAGAAAATATTAGATGGCACATTTATTTTAGTTTCTTATATACATGCTATCTATGTCTGAAAATCAATATAGCATTGGAAATCAACCTTGATATTTTTTGGTATTGACTTGGTATCACCAATCTTTATTTGATGGATTAATTCTTTTATATACTACTTAACTTCAAATACATTTTTATTCATTGACATCATATCTATTATTTTAACTCAGATTCTTGTTTTGGATCAATGTTGTTGTTGAGAATGATGGTGGAAGCATTGGTGTATTAGGGTACTTAACAATCTAGACTATATTACTTGTACTAAGGATCTGAATTGTAGTACTAAAATGAATGTATGAATCACTATTTTATATGGATTATGAACACTATAATTGAAATATATTTATTTGGTATTACCTTATTCAATATGTATTTGCCGTCCAATTTGATTTAAAAGACTATAATATTGCATGCAATAATTGTTTTGTTATGATATGTATATATTCGAGTATTTTGGTAATAAGTGAGAAGGTGTCTTTTGCATCGGTTACTAATAGCCGAAGCAAAAGAAGGGTGTTTTGCATCGTTGTTAGAAATAACCGATGCAAAATAGGAGACTTTTTAAAGCCAATTGCCCCAATGTTGCACCGGTTGACAGTAACAACCGATGCAAAAAATGTCTTGTTGCATCGGTTGTTACTGCCAACCGGTGTAATATAAGGGACTGGTTTTAAGCCAAAGATCTTATGCTGCATCGGTTTTTACTGACAACCGATGCAAAAGATGACTATTTGCATCGGTTTTACAACCGATGCAAAAAAATTAGTTTATTGCATCTGTTGCATGTGCATCGGTTGTAGAACTGATGCAACAGGGGGGTGAACAACCGATGCAAATGACCTTTTTTGTAGTAGTGCTAAAAATAAGTATGATGTTAGTAAGGCATAATGGAGGCACCGAGGGAGGACTCTCGAAAGTTAGAGTGAACCCCCTCGGCTAAATTAAAAGTCCCATTCCTATGTTAGAAATACATAACATGCTTAATTTTGTTGCCTTAAAAAGATTCCAAAATTTTCAAATTTTTCGGGTATACAATATGCTTAATTTATAGGAAATACACAACATATGCATTTTAAAAATATGAATTATTTATGCTTTTCTGATATCTTTTTTATGTGGTTTACGCAAGTACTTATGCTCCGAACATTGATTTTAGATTATGCATATTCTAGAAATATAAACTTTTTTTACATTAATATTTATCTTATACAAGCGATGCGACACACACTTCGTGCGTGATGATATCGCACGAGTTGCTTTTTTTTACAAATTGCACAGGTTTAACCTATGTAGTTAATATCGGATAATATCATTGATATGTTATCCATATATTTCATATCACTCCTAACCAACATTTTTTTAAATATCACTTAAAGTATCGTTATAGATATATCGTCCGATATTTAGCGTTAAATACCCGATATTTCTTAAGAATATCATTCATTGTTGCATGTGTTGGAGAAAATATATTTATAAATAAATATCTTCACATTCTCAATATTTGTTATTTCTATATAGTGAACGATAATTTGAAGACCATATTAGAAATCCAAAGCACTGGTTTATTAATCTTAACCATAAAAGTTTTTGACAAGCACCATTGTCCAAGTGGTTAAGTGATTCGGTTTGGTGTGAGAGGTCACAAATTTGAAACTTGCGTAGCGTGTTTCGAACATTTATTGACTTGTGATATGTTACCCCAGTGACATATTGTATATAAAGTACCATTTCAAAAAAAACTATATAATTTTAGGCTTCTACTTTAGTCTTTCAATAAAGAAAAGGCTAAGTCTATTCCGATACATGTAATCTCTTAACATAATCAGAAAATATAATAAACCGGCATACACCAAAAATTATTTTACATACACCATAAATTCTGCAAAATTACCCTTTTTACATCTTCGTCATCTTCCCTCTTTAAACCTTAAAACCCATTTACACAAACTATAAATTCCTAGCAATAAATTTAGTTAAAATTTAGTAAAATAAACTTTAATTTTTTGTACTAATATTATAAATTATTTAATTTCTTTTTTTTTTTGAAATTCTTAATTTCATCAAAATTAGCTTTAATTATAGAAGAAAAATTAAACACTTTTGAATGAAAGTATTTAGTTTCGAAAGTTGTATTAATTGATATTTTGGTTTCAACTTCATTAAAACTGGATAAATTTAATCAAATATAATGGATTTTAGTGTTTTAATTGGATGAGTTACAAGAAAAAGAATAAATTGCAATTAAAAAAGATAACTTAGACATAGATTTTCTTAGTAAAGTAATGGGTATGTTAGGTGATTGTTGGTATATGAATATAATTTGCCTAAAGGTAATTCTACTTATTCCATTATTTTATATATTTTATTTTCTTTGAAGACTACCACTAAAGATATGACCATGAAAGAGCTACTTCTCATATCAGTTAAGTTTTGCATTATTTTTAACTGGTAAGTTAGCTTATGAAAACTCATTTTATTGGTTATTATCTCACATCCAAAACTAAAAGTTGAAGAGCAACAAGATTATATATTTGACATATGGATAAGGAACGAGCTAAAGTAGTAACCGATATTAAGTCAACATTGCTTATGCAATAAATTAAGTGAAAATGAAAGTGAAGAAATTATAAATACGGAAATTTTAGGGAAGTAATATAGATGACTAGGTGACTGAAGAAATAATGAATATAGTATAAAAACGAAAAAAATAATAAAGATGTATATCATACGGATTTCTTGGTTTTCATGGGTCTATATTATGATTTGTATTAAATAATATAATATAGGTAAATAGGTAAAAGGAAGAAGTTAAATAAAAAAATTAGTCTCGGGAAAACAAATTTACTTTTTAGTCTAAAGGACGCTTTTTAACGTAAACTGAAAATGATAATTACAACTATCATTCCGTGATTTACAATAAAAGGTGTCCTTCAGCTTAAAAAATAAACGTCGTGTCCCTGAAACTAAATTTTTCTCTAAATTTTTCCTTGAGCCCAAAAACCCCTAAATAAAATATCTCAGTAAATGAACTATAATCTATAAGCTATATATAATCAATCTTTGAGAGTAACTTGGGATTATTTATGCAAATATTTAAATAGTTAACATCAATATAAAATTATAATATAATACAAAAAACATGTATTACACATATTTGATATTTTACCGATATTATCCGTAATCTATAAGCTATATGTAATCAATCTTTGAGAGTAACTTGGGATTATTTATCCAAATATTTAAATAGTTAACATCAATATAAAATTATAATATAATACAATGTCGTTTACAACATGTTTCACGCATACTTGATAGTTTACCGATATTATCCGATGTTATCACAATATTTTAAAATTTTGATATCAGTACTTGACCAATACGTATTTGATAATAATGTTAACTACTTAGGGTTTAACGCATTTAAGAGAAAATAATTTGCATAAATATTTAGCCATATTTTTGCATTGAAATCATGTATAATTAGTTTGATTTTTTATTTATAAGCCCCAACATCTAATTTATTTGTTAAGTTTGAACTTTTATTTATATTACTAATTAATAAAGAACAAATTTGTAATGAAAGTTGATTGTTAGATCCTAGTCTTAAGTGATATTAAGATTTCGTAATATCTGTAGAGGGGCACTTTGAATCTATAAACGAAGTTTAATTATTAAATCTTATTTTAATGATATTAAGATATGATAATATTGAGGGAGGTTTTTTGGTAGTTCACGCTAACACCAAAAAGTATAACATCAAAGTTATTTTAACTATTATTATTAAATATGAGCGTCACGGCACGCACTTCACGCGTGATAATGGCACGTGCCACGTGCATGAATATTTTTTCTACAAATTATATATGATTAAAACAATCAAGAAAAAATTGTTTGGACAAATAATTAGCCATGTTTTTACGTTGAAATAATGTAACGGTCCGTAAATTTTGATAATTAGAATTCGTTAATTTAATAAGATTTTGGGTAATTTAATAATGAAGAAATAAAAATTTTGTAATTTAATAATGAAATGAATGCTAAAGTGAAATTCAACTATGGAAATTAAAGCCTAGTATTAACGTTTGAAATGAAACTACGATTGATTGAAGTAATGTAAATTTTTATACTAGGTTATAAATGGAATATAAGGAAACAAACGTAAATAGGGAATTAATTAGCGAATTAATAATAGTAAATAGTAATTGAGAGAAATCAATGTCCTATGAGTAATCATAATATTGTTTGGAAATGATAACTTATAAAAGTATGATTAAGAGTTAGCGGCAACAATTATTATAAGTTACCGATATATTTTAATCCATTAAATTGAATTGAGATCTATTGCAATAAATCTAAATAAATAATTACGTTAATGTTAATTAAGGTAATATTGGAAAATAAGGTTAATATTATCCATAATAGGACAATTTGTTGAATTTAAAAGTATGGAAATGAAGACAATGGGATTTGAACTATAATAATTGGATTTAATTGCAAATAAATGAAATTAAATATCTAAATATTACGTTAATTGAAATGAAGATGGAATGTGAGAATATTAATGTAATAGATTTTGAACCCAATGTTAATTTCATTCGTTTTATAGTAATGAATTGAATAATAGAATGAAAAGTAATTAAATAGAATTATTGAAAATATAATTTATAATTTTGAATTTAATGAAATTGAGGTTAATACTGAAATTGATAAATTAATCAACTCTAAATTGACATTTAAATTTGTTTAAATCATTGTAAATGATTGAGAAATCAAAAATGATGAAATTTCTCAACTATCAAATTGAAATTGAAATTTTGATTTAATTAGCTAATTATTAATTTATTTAATTAATGTAAAAATAGCCATTTTGGCCACGGACTCGGATTTCGACGAAACTAGTTTCATCGGATCCGAAATGGTGAATTATTGTAGAATTTCAAGTTTCATAGCGATCGGACTTGTCATTTGATCGTACGGACTTGAAATGCCTAGAAATCAATGAAATCGAAATCAATTGAAATCATTTTGAAATAATTTGATTTTGGCATAACTTCTTCATACGAGGGAATTTGGACTTGAAACCTATTCTATTGATTTTAAAATATTTAAAAGCATTTATTTTGATATATGGGTTGACTCGGTTTCGTTTCGGAGTTAGAATGGGCTTATTGGGCCATTATTCGTTCAACGGTCTAAACCAATCTAATCCGTCCTTTTGATTTTCAACCCTGTCGATATATATCCTGTTATAAACCCTAATTATTCTCATTGTCATTTGTCTGTACGTACAATTCATTTTGTTCCTCCTCTTCCTCAATGGCAGACAAATTCCCAGAACTCTTAAATTCCTATTGCAATTTCATATCAAATTTAAATCAAAATTTCAAACTCCACAAACTATATCAAATTTTATATGGATTCAAAGATCTCAACGAGCGCATCTCAGATCTTTCATTCGTTTCTCGAGTCGAGCTATATTTGATCAGAAATCGACCTTTTATCTTCGGCCGTTCGTTTCTTGGGGTATTGATTTGACGGTGGATTGTAGTCGATAGGCCGATCGAAAAGCGCAGCTTGGTAGAGTGATTCCAGCAGGCCTTGGATCTTCGTTCGCTCGTGCTATCGGCGTTTGATGCCACCGGAATTGGCTGTGGCGGCGCGGAGTGCTTGGGGACGCCATCGGCGTGAGCGTGCTGACCGTAGAGGCGGCAGGAGACGGCGAGTTGTGCGACGGCCCTGGATTTGGCCATGGGAGATCGAGGCAACGGCATAATTAGCGTGGAGGTTGGCGGCCGGTTGCGGTTGAGCTTCTGTGGGGTTTCGTGAGTAGAAGACGCGTGGGCACGTGGTAACTGTTTATTTTATTTATTTTATTTGTTTTGTTTAAATTTTTCTTTCAAACACTCTAATCGACATAACTTTTACGTATGAGGTCCAATTCACGTGCGCTTTTCTTCGCTAGGTTCGTATTGAAATTCCGGACGTTTTGGCGCGGTTTGGACGAATTATGAGACTGTTCAAATTTTGGATTTAAATTGGATTTAAATTCAACTTAAATTCAAAAGGTGAGTGTTTTAACCCACTCACAACTTCTAAATTTTCTTATGTTTGTTAAATTGATCTATGATGTGATTAGAAGTTTATTTACGACTGTTTGGCATATTTAAATCATCATCTTGGTTAAATTGAACTTATTTGAATTAAATTGTTATTATATTTATTACTGCATATAAACTGCCGGTTAAATAGTTGTTTAATTTATTATTGAATATATACTGTCAGTAAATACCTGTTATTTATTATCTACTCTATATTGATGTTGTCGTTGAATTGGATGATGATTGTGATAAATGGTTGATGAATGATATTGGACAAAGGGATGTTGTATTTATATTGTTATAAATTGCAAGTTGTTATGCATTTTATTTCATTCGGGATTGTGGTTTGAAATGATATATAACCATAATTTTATTTTAAATTACGGATTGAAATGATAAATATCCGTATAGAAAACTATATACAGACACCGTCGGTCTATATACAAATATTTTGAAAATGATTTCTATGGTTTTGGATAGAAAAATACGGTTTAATAAATATTGATTTTTTTTATATTACATAAATATTATTTTATATGTTGTTAAATTCTTGAATTTAAGCTATGTATAAATTTGTTTAATAAAAATAAGTTTAATAATGGAGTTTGATTTTTTTTAAATAAAATAGGGTTAAGTATTTAAATCATACTTTAATATAGAGGTTATAATGATTTAAATAAATTAAGGTTGGAAGGTAAATTGGAAATTAATTTTGAAATTGAGCTTATTTAAGAATTAAACTCAATAAGTTGATGTAAAATTTATTAAATTTGAAATTTTAAAAGGGATAATTATTATAACTTGATTTTGGGGCCAAAGTGAATTAAATGATTATTTCAAGTATAAATAAATTGAAGGAAATATTTAGTTATTTGTAATTTGAGTTTTTTAAGGATAATGGATTTATTATGCAAATATTTCAAAACTAAATAATAGAACATTGAATTGTTGAATCGTAATTATCAATCTTAGTTTTGAAATTATTTAATACTCAAGGTTTGAAATATATTGAAATTGAACTGGTTTATTGAAACTGAAAGTGAGTTGAAAGTTTTGAATTGAGATTTAATTTAAAGTGAATAAAATTGTGAAGTCGAGGAAATTATTTTACTTTATTAAGTGATTTTAAATTCAAACTATTTTATTTTATATATTGTTTGAATATCCAAACCATTTAAGTTTTGGAAGTCTAGTTAAAAGCTATGAAATTCGAAGTATTATGTTTTTAAAGGTTATATTTCAAGCGTTTGGTTTCGAAATATTATTATTTTGAAAGTGTTATGATTTTAGAAAGGATATTTCAAAATAAAATGATATTATATTGATTTGGGTTTAATAAAACGATATCATATTGATGCGTTTTTGAAACGGAAATGATATCATATTTATATGATTTTGAAATGGATACTATATTTTTGTTTTGAGTATAAATTATTTTGAAAGGACCGCGGTGTTATAATAATGTTTGGTTGTTAAAGAGACCGGGATCGGAAGTTGTCATACTCTCTGCCAACTCCGAAAACTACTTTAACAATCGTGCACGCGGAGGAGATTCCAGAATGAAGTAGGATGGTGGCGGCGTTTCCTTTGAGGTATATAGGTGGCCCCGACTCACGTGAGTTGGCATAAGGTGGCTAAAACAGGTGTGATTCCGGGCCAGTGAGGTCATTCCTCTGATCGGACACACTCCTTCTATACTATACTCTTTCTTTTAGATTGATTCGGTAACCACTTTTGATTTTTTTGATTTGGGGTATGGCTTAAGGTGGGCGGTAGTAGCTGCTGTGCGTCACCACCAGTCCGGATAGCAATTGGTATATCTACCCTGGCATTGCCTAGTTGTGCCGTGTCACCTACCCTAGCGCGCCTTGTACGAGTTTGGTTTTCTCCCGTAGCCCGTGTGGTATCCTCTAGTGGCTTTCCGATCAGGAAGGACTATGATGTTAGATGGACTTCTGGGACTATTACGTGGTAAGGGATGTATGGGTAACCCCTTAACGCTATTTAAAAGTAAGTTTATTTTACTAAAGACATTATTATAATAGCGAAATATTACTACATAGTAAATAGTTTAACGGATCCTTAGGAGATGTGAATCCCGAGCATCTCTTAAGTTACTACACTCACGTTGACGCTGAATAGGAGATGTCAAATCACGTAAACATCTCTGAAGCCGTTCCACTCATATTATTTACTGTTGATTTAACTTACATAAGATCTTTTAGTTCTGACTCGAGTGTTTTATCTTTTCTTCGCTCGGGTCAGCCTGAGCATTTCCGGATTTGGAAGACCGTATTCTGGAGGACGAAGATGAAGATTGATTATTATTTATTATAGTATTCCACTACATTCATACTGTTCCGCTGCACTATTTATTGTTCTCTGGTATGTGTAACTTTGATATGTATTGTATAAGTATAATCGAATATTTTGTAAAACAGCTTCATGAACTGTATATTTGATTATTATATTTTATCGTTCCGCTGCAAGATTCTGTTTTGTTCTTTTCTTTCTCTGCTTTTTCTTATTTACCCCATAACAATCCGCCCTTCTGTATGGTTTAAGCCTGACGTGTGTGGTTTATCGTCGATTTAAAGCATACAAAAGGGTGGGATGTGTAACATCCGGTATCAGAGCTTTGGTTTAACGATAAACCCTAGCTTTGTGGGATCTGACTCTTTATTAGTAGGGTAGTAATACCCTATGATGAGTCGCCGAGCGATATATATATATATATGAGAGAGAGCGTATTTGTTATGTTATGAAATATTTTGAGATTGTGTTAATCTGTTCTGTTTTGTATTTATAAATTCTAATTGGTGCATAGGACGCTATGACATTAATAGGGATTTCTAAATAGTTAATAGGACAGACCGACACAATATTTGTTTTGAATATAGGTGAATGAAATAATTTTGCCTATTATATTTTCTATATATATATATAATAATATTTAATAAATAAGATATATATTGGGTTGTATTATATGGGTTGTTAGGTAGTGAAATTTATAAATATTGATTGGAAACTAGAGTTGAAGAAAATAAAATAAATTGAAAATTGAAAATTTTAGAACGTAAATTCCGGGGTTTTTAAAATTCTTTCGAATGATTTTGGAATATAGTAATAATATTATTAGAAGTATTTTCTGTTATAAATATTGCAATATGATTTGAAATAATTATTTTAAAGAAACTTTGGAAAGAAATAAGCTATGTACTCCCCACTCTGTTGCTGGAAAATAATTTCGGTGATGAGTGCACGCATCATCGACATTCATTTTCGAGTTTCTAAGTGGGAAGGCCACTGTAGTAGTTTTACTACAGATTTATTTTGATAAACAAATGTATATTTTAAACTGTTTTAAATATAATTAATATAAATTGTAAGTATATACATCTATCTATAATTTTATAATGATTTGAAATTTTACCCGGTATTTAAACTCTTAACTTTCCATTAATTAATGGTTTCAATTGCTTTAGTGAAATGGAATTTAACTAATAATTGAACCTCTAAATGAAATAAGAGATTTAATGCTAGGCTGTGAATGAAATTACAAGAAAATTTGAAATGTGTAACCTATAAGACAAAAGATAGGATTATTGAACATTAAATTAATATAAAAGAAATAAGGTAAACTTATATAATTTTCAATTGCATTCTTTAACATGTATATAACTTACTAACTATAAAAAGTTAAAATGTTAAAAGAAAATGTAATTGGAAATTTTACAAGTAAAACTTGAAGAAATGGAAGTATTCAATGAAATTTGCCTTTATAAATAAGAATTTATTGTTATAATTGTTGTAAACTTAAGTATGACTGAAAGGCCACTAATTAAATATAATAGAAAAGTTATAAAGAAATGATAATAAACATAAGTAAATGTTGAAGTGTTTATAATAAAAATAAGTAGAAAGATGAATACTGTAAATAAATGAAATTAAGCGATAAATGAATGAAAATAAATGGAATTGAGAAATGAATGAGTGTAATGCAATAAAAAGAAAATTTATATGATATGAATAAATAAAATGAATTTATGTAAGTGTAAGTGCAAACAAGTGAAATAAACACTGAATCAGTGGATGGAAATTGAAAATTTGCAAGAAATAAAGGTAAATAAAAAGGATAAACCATTATACGAATGAAAAGCGAATCAAACAACAAATGTACGAAATGAAATCAATAAGAATGAATTTGGTCTATTGTTTGAAATTGTTGGTTGTTTAGTTTATGGTTGTTTGGGCAAGGATAATTTAAAATTGTTGGATGAATGAATAATCTATATAGTTTCATCTAAGACTGTTGAGTAAATGGTGCACTAAGTAGTTTAGTTTTCCATTCTGTACAATTTAAAGTTTTTGAACCCGAACAACTATTTGTTTTGTTTGATATGAATGGATGATTAAATTGTGTTGGCTTTATGTGATGGTTGTTTGCTTGTTGCAAGTGATGGTTGTTATATTGATTTGTTTGTTATTGTTTGAAACAACTCTAAATATTTCATTCTATAATTATTAATTCCTTTTGGATTATATAAGTGAAATACAGGTTATGGAAGTAACTGCTACTGCTTTTGGTTTTATAAAATAAGCGTAAATTTCCCGACAAATAGGTACGTTTTAGGATTACGGTTTTATAGCGCTATTATATTGTTTTTCCCGTATTGGTATATATTATTTTGGAAATATATGTTATATATTTTTATATTTGATATTATAATTTCTTCCGAGCCTCTCCGTACAAAGGAGACTCTACTGAAATTTTCCGTAAATTTTGGACTTAGAATTTTTTTTTTTAAAATGTTTTCCAAACTTTATTAATTTAGGTATAAAAAGATTTAATGGTTACAAATTGGTATATTTTATTTAAATTAATTAATTTTGAAAATTATTTGTTTATAAACTTAATATTTTAAGTAAGATATATTGATTTCTTATTTCTTTCTTTCCCCTTCTTTTCCTTTTCGAAGACGAAAAGTGTTGAGTGGGAGAGAGTGTAACGATCCATAAATTTTGATAATTAGAATTCGTTAATTTAATAAGATTTTGGGTAATTTAATAATGAAGAAATAAAAATTTTGTAATTTAATAATGAAATGAATGCTAAAGTGAAATGCAACCATAGAAATTAAAGCCTGGTATTAACAATTGAAATGAAATCACGATTAATTAAAGTAATGTAAATTTTTATACTAGGCTATAAATGGAATATAAGGAAACAAACGTAAATATGGAATTAATTAGCGAATTAATAATAATAAATAGTAATTGAGAAAAATCAATTTCCTATGAGTAATCAAAATATTGTTTGGAAATGATAACTTATAAAAGTATGATTAAGAGTTAGTGGCGACAATTATTATAAGTTACCGATATATTTTAATCCATTAACTTGAATTGAGATCAATTGCAATAAATGTAAATAAATTATTACATTAATGTTAATTAAGGTAATATTGGAAAATAAGGTTAATATTATCCATAATAGGACAATTTGTTGAATTTAAAAGTATGAAAATAAAGACTAATGGGATTTGAACTATAATAATTGGATTTAATTGCAAATAAATGAAATTAAATACCTAAATATTACGTTAATTGAAATGAAGTTGGAATGTGAGAATATTAATGTAATAGATTTTGAACCCAATGTTAATTTCATCCGTTTGATAGTAATGAATTGAATAATAGAATGAAAAGTAAATTAAATAGAATTATTGAAAATTTAATTTATAATTTTGAATTTAATGAAATTGAGGTTAATACTGAAATTGATAAATGAATCAACTCTAAATTGACATTTAAATTTGTTTGAATCATTGTAAATGATTGAGAAATCAAAAATGATGAAATTTGCCAATTATCGAATTGAAATTGAAATTTTGATTTAATTAATTAATTATTAATTTATTTAATTAATGTAAAAATAGCCATTTTGGCCATGGACTCAGATTTCGAGGAAACAAGTTTCATCGGATCTGTAACGGTGAATTATTGTAGGATTTCAAGTTTCGTAGCGATCGGACTTGTTATTTGATCATACGGACTCGAAAGGTCTAGAAATCGATGAAATTGAATTCAATTTGAAATAATTTAATTTTAGCATAACTTCTTCATATGATGGAATTTGGACTTGAAACCTATTCCATTGATTTTAAAATATTTAAAAACATCTATTTTGATGTATGGGTTGACCCATTTTCGTTCCAGAGTCAGAACGGGCTTTTCGGGCCATTATTCGTTTAACGGTCCAAACCAATCTGATCCGTCCTTTTTATTTTCAACACTGCATATATATATCCTGTTGTAAACCCAAGTTGTCCCTCATTGTCATTTGTCTGTACGTATAATTCATTCTGTTCCTCCTCTTCCTCAATGGCAGACAAATTCCCAGAACCCCTAAATTCCTATTGCAATTACATATCAAATTTAAATCAAAATTTCAAACTCCACAAACTATATTAAATTTTATATGGATTCGAAGCTCTCGATGAGCGCATCTCAGATCTTTGATTCATTTCTCGAGTCGAGCTACTATTTGATCAGAAATCTACCTTTTATCTTCGGTCGTCCGTTGCTTGATGTTTCGATTTGACAGTGTAATGTAGTCGATAGGCTGATCGGAAAGCGCAGCTTGGTAGAGTGATTCGAGCAGGCCTTGGATATGTTTTCGCTCGTGCTATCGGCGTTTGATGCCACCGGAATTGGCCGTGATGTGGTGATATTCGTGGTGGCGGCGTGGAGTGCTTGAGGATGCCATCAGCGTGTGCGTGCTGACCGTAGAGGCGGCTGGGGACGGCGAGTTTTGCGGCGGGCCTGGATTTGGCCATAGGAGATCGTGGCAACGGCGTAATTAGCGTGGAGGTTGGCGGCCGATTGCGGTTGAGCTTCTGTAGGGTTTCGTGAGTAGAAGACGCATGGGCACGTGGCAACTGTTTATTTTATTTGTTTTGTTTAAAATTTTCTTTCAAACACTCTAATCGAAATAACTTTTACGTACGAGGTCCAATTCACGTACGGTTTTCTCCATTGGATTTGTATTGAAATTTCGAACATTTTGGCGAGTTTTGGACGGATTCTGAGGCTGTTCAAATTTTGGGTTTAAATTGGATTTAAATTCAATTTAAATTCAAAAGGTGAGTTTTTTAACCCACTCACAACTTCTAAAATTTCTTATGTTTGTTAAATTGATCTATGATGTGATTAGAAGTTTATTTACGACTGTTTGGCATATCTTAAATCATCATCTCGGTTAAATTGAATTTATTTGAATTAAATTGTTATTAAATTTATTATTGCATATAAACTGCCAGTTAAATAGTTGTTTAATTTATTGTTGAATATATACTGCCAGTAAATACATGTTATTTATTATCTGTTCTATATTGATGTTGTTGTTGAATTAGATGATGATTGTGATAAATGGTTGATGAATGATATTGGACGAATGGATGTTGTAATTATATTGTTATAAACTACAAGTTGTCATGCATTTTATTTCATTCAGGATTGCGGCTTGAAATGATATATAACCGTATATTTATTTTAAATTATGGATTGAATGATAAATATCTATATCACTTGACCATAGAATAGAAAATTATATACATACACCGTTGGTCTATATATAAATACTTTGAAAATGATTTCTATGGTTTTGGATAGAAATATACAGTTTAATAAATATTGATTATTTTTGATATTATATAAATATTATTTTATATGTAGTTAAATTATTGAATTTAAACTATGTATGAATTTGTTTAATAAAAAATAAGTTTAATAACGGAGTTTGATTTTTTTAAAATAAAATTGGGTTAAGTATTCAAATCATACTTTAATATAGAGGTTATAATGACTTAAATAAATTAAGGTTGGAAGGTAAACTGGAAATTTATTTGAAATTGAGCTTATTTAAGAATTAAACTCAATAAGTTGATGTAAAATTTATTAAATTTGAAATTTTAAAAGGGATAATTATTATAACTTGATTTTGGGGTCAAGGTGAATTAAATGATTATTTCAAGTATAAATGAATTGAAGGAAATATTTAGTTATTTGTAATTTGAGTTTTTTTAAGGATAATGGATTTATTATGCAAATATTTCAAAACTAAATAATAGAACATTGAATTGTTGAATCGTTATTATCAATCTAAGTTTTGAAATTATTTAATACTCAAGGTCTGTAATATATTAAAATTGAATTGGTTTATTGAAACTGAAAGTGAGTTGAAAGTTTGAATTGAGATTTAATTTAAAGTGAACAAAATTTTGAAGTCGATGAAATTATTTTACTTTATTAAGTGATTTTAAATCCAAACTATTTTATTTTATATATTTTTGAATATCCAAACCATTTAAGTTTTGGAAGTCTGGTTAGAAGCTATGAAATTCGAAGTATTATGTTTTGAAAGGTTATATTTCAAGCGTTTGGTTTCGAAATATTATTATTTTGAAAGTGCTATGCTTTTAGAAAGGATATTTCGAAATAAAATGATATTATATTTATTTGGGTTTTAATAAAACGATATCATATTGATGGGTTTTTGAAACGGAAATGATATCATATGTATATGGTTTTGAAATGGATATTATATTCTGGTTTTGAAGTATAAATTATTTTGAAAGGACTGCGGTGTTATAATAATGTTTGGTAGTAAAAGAGACCGGGATTGGAAGTTGTCATACTCTCTGCCAACTCCGAAAACCACTTTAACAACCGTGTACGCGAAGGAGATTCCAGAATGAAGTAAGATGGTAGTGGCGTTCCCTTTGAGGTATATACGTGGACCCGACTCCCGTGAGTTGGCATAAGGTGGCTAAAAAAGGAGTGATTCCGGGCCAATGAGGTCATTTCTCTGTACCATACTCTGTCTTTGGATTGATTCGGTGACCACTTTTGATTTTTTTGATTTAGAGGTGTGGCTCGAGGTGGGCGGTAGTAGCTGCTATGCGTCACCACCAGTCCGGATAGCAATTGGTATATCTACCCTGGCATTACCTAGTTGTGCCATGTCACCTACCTTAGCGCGCCTTGTACGAGTTTGATTTTCTCCCGTAGCCTATGTGGTATCCTCTGGTGGCTTCCCGATCAGGGGTGACTATGATACTGGATGGACTACTAGGACTATTACGTGGTAAGAGCTATATGGGTAACCCCTTAACGCTATTTAAAAGCAAGTTTATTTTACTATAGACATTATTATAATAGCGAAATATTACTACGTAGTAAATAGTTTAACGGGATCCCTAGGAGATGTGAATCCCGAGCATCTCTTAAGCTACTGCACTCACGTTGACACTGGATAGCAGATGTCAAATCCTGTAAACATTTCTGACGCCGTTCCACTCATATTATTTATTGTTGATTTAACTTACATAAGATCTTTTAGTTCTGACTCGAATATTTTGTCTTTTCAATTCGCTCTGGTCAGCCTGAGCATTTCAGGATTTGGAAGACCATATTCTGGAAGATGAAGGCGAAGATTTATTATTATTTATTATAGTATTTGACTACATTCATATTGTTCCGCTGCATTATTTATTGTTCTCTGGTATGTGTAACTCTGATATGCATTATATAAGTATAATCGAATATTTTGTAAAACAACATCATGAACTGTATATTTGATTATTATATTTTATCATTCCGCTGCAAGATTCTATTTTGTTCTTTTCTTTCTCTGCTTTTTCTTATTTACCCCATAACAATCCGCCCTTTTATGTGGTTTAAGCCTGACGTGTGTGGTTTATCGTCGATTTTAAGCGTACAAAAAGGTGGGATGTTACAAATAATGTGTAGTTAATTTAAACTTTTATTTCTAAGTTGCAACATCTAATTTTTATTGTTAGTTTGAATTTTATCTGTATTATTAATTAATAAACAACGAATTTGTAGTTAATTAAAGAAAAAATGTTTATTGGTTAGATCCTATTTTTAAGTGTAGTGAACATTTTGAATGTGTAAAGAAGTTTAATAGTTAGGTTCTATTTTTATGGGATATTAAGATCTGTTAATATCGGGCAAGTTCAACGGTTAGATCCTATTTCTAAGGACTATTAAGATTTGTTAACACTATAGAAGGGTATTTTTGGTAGTTCACGCTTACACCAAAAAAATGTGACACCAAAGGTATTACAACTATTATTAAAGATTTTTATTTACAAGCTGAACATCTAATTTTTTTTGTTAAGTTTGAATTTTTATTTATATTACTAATTAATAAATAACAAATTTGTAAAGAAAGTTTATTTGTTGGATCATATTTTTGAGTGGTATTAAAATTTGGTAATATTTGTAGATGACGTTTTGAATTTGTAAAAAAGTTTAATTTTAAATCATATTTAAATGATGTTAACATTCAGTAATATTATAGATGGGCGTTTTTTAGTTCACGCTGACACTAAAAAGTTGACGCCAAATGTATTACAACTGTTAATAAAGATATTAAGATTTGGTAATATTTGTAGGAGGTTGTTTTGAATTTGTAAAGAAAGTTTAATTGTTAGATCTTATTTTTAAATAATATTAAAATTTGGTAATATTATAATGGACTGTTTTGGTAGTTCACGCTGATACTGGAAAAATACATCACTAAATATATTACAATTATTATTAAAGATGATCATGCAACTTTTGATTTTATTCCACTTTTTTGTGATTTGCAACTTTAAGTTTTTTATTTTAAATATTTCGGTAAAATAAAAAATATATGCATTTTTTAGAATATATGCTACTTTTCTATCATATGTTTTCAGTATGTGTAAGATAGAAAATTATAGTCATATTCTTGTTTACTTTCAATAATTTACATTTTTGCGTGTTATTTTTTGTTTTTGATATGCGTAAGTTAAATTTCTCTCACGTGCACTTTTACTTTCGCCACTTACAAATGGTTTTGAAATTTTTATACATTCCGCAATTTTTGAAAAGTGTTTATTTTATTGTATTTTTTAACATAATAAGACAATGTCTATCTACTTGCACTCCAACTCTTTTGACATAATATAACTTTTTTTGAATGGTGCAAAGTTTACATAATTAGATTTCAAAATTGAAAAAAAGCAAATCCTACATATTCGCCTATGATGTCGTATTATGATGTTTTATATAATTTATTTGTAGATGTATTCAGGGGACGAGTCGAACTGAACGAATGTATGATCATGTCCTGTTATATAGAGATTTGGACGGCCACAGACAAAACAATGTTTAAGTTCAGGTATTGTTCGTATGGATCCGACAATGGACATACATATATATGAATAATAATAAAATTATCGGATAATGTCGGACGGACGTATTTTCGTATATATTTTTTTCCTAATTCATTTTCTAAATAAGAATCAACTGGATATGTACCAAACGCGTTATACCTTCGATCAAGCCAGATGACGGACAATTTTACAAAATTTGCACCCATGTTTATTTGATTTGGGAACACAAATTCTTGAACAATAAAGAAGAATTTAGTTGTGTTGGCGCAAATTTGAAAATATGAAGTTGTGGCAAGCTTTAATTTTTAATGCCGACAAACATGAAAAAAGAAGGGCGTTGTCGAAGGGATCCGATTTTGTATGAAGATGTATAATTTTAGAGGGACTCTGTTCCAAAATAAAAGTATTATGAAAAAGATGTGATAAATGTAACCAAATCAAACGATTTACCGTTTTACTCTTGTTCAAAGCAAATGTGAACCTTCAATCGAAAAATATATTAAAATATCGACGATCGTCTACTGAAATTTTTTCAAAGGGGTTTCATTGGAAAGAAACAGAAAACGGTGTGGCACAACAAAACAAACATAATGGAGGCGACAATAGAATTTTATTTGATAATATTTTTTGGCACATTAAACGCAAGTGCATATAAAACCCCTTATAACATTATGAAATTTGAAGTTCTATATAATTTGACAAAAATAAACTGAACAAAAAAAATTATGATTTTTTGTTGGAAAATAGTTTGAACTTGGATCATTGTTTATGTTTCAAAATATCCTCTTGAAGATGGATGTTAATTTTTATTCACGCAAGGATCCAAACTTCTAGCCTCTTCTTTGCATATAAAGATATTTTGAGAGCTTCACGGTCGGAACAAAATAATGTCTTTTTGTTCCAAAATATTTGAATTTTTATGACAAAGCAAATTTATTTTTTGGTATTCCTCACATCAACTTTACAAATATGGAAGAAAATTCACTTAACTAAAATCGGAGTTCAAACAAATAAAACATAGAAAAGACAAGCCCATTGCCACAAGGAAAAAGCTTTGGAAAACAAAAAAACAAAAAAAAAAAAACAAAAAAAAAAAAACAGATGGCCCAAAAAGATATTGGATCCATGCTGGTTTCCCACGGAAAAGATTGATAGAAAACGAAACTTGAGAAATCAGACTCCTCTTTCAATCCTACCCGTTAAAATCTACACTATCCATATCCCAACCCTCCGCGTGTCCACAATTCTCTAGATCCTTCCGTTCGTCCTATAAATTATCCAAACCCTAGTACACAGTTCGTATCACAAATCTAGATCTCAGTACACAAATTCTAAGAGCAAAAGATGGCAGCAAACCCTAGAGTTTTCTTTGACATGGAGGTCGGCGGCGCCCCCGCCGGTCGTATTGTCATGGAGCTATTCCAAGACGTTGTCCCACAAACAGCCGAGAACTTCCGTGCGCTCTGCACAGGAGAGAAGGGCATGGGCCGATCCGGCAAGCCTCTCCACTACAAGGGATCTAGCTTCCATCGGGTGATCCCCGGTTTCATGTGCCAAGGAGGCGACTTTACTGCTGGAAATGGTACCGGAGGTGAGTCGATCTACGGTGCTAAGTTCAAGGATGAGAACTTCATCAAAAAGCACACCGGACCTGGTGTCTTGTCAATGGCAAACGCTGGACCTGGAACCAATGGTTCTCAGTTTTTCATCTGCACTGAAAAGACTGCCTGGCTTGATGGCAAGCATGTCGTTTTCGGACAGGTAATTCAATTATCTTTTGTCGGTTTTGTTAATTTTGTTTCCTGTGCAATTTGTGATTTTGATGAAGGGATTTGTGAACTCGTGTAGGTTGTGGAAGGCATGGATGTTGTGCGAGCCATTGAGAAGGTTGGATCTCAGAGTGGACAGACCAAGAAACCTGTTAAGATTGCCGATTGTGGTCAGCTTTCTTAGATCAATGCTTGTTTTTGTTATTGCTTGAGTCTATGTTTCTAATAATGAAAACGTTATGAGTTGTGTTACTTTGTTTTCATGTTTTATGATATGAATCTGAGTTATTAAACTTATGGAGCTGGTTAGGTCTAATGAAAATTGATGTTGGAATACGGGCAGAAGCTTTTCCTTTTGCTGTTTACTTTACTGTCTTTCTATTATGTAGATGTATAAGTTGATGGTTAAACCTTGAAGCTTGATGTGAAAAATGTTTTTTATATGGCTCAATTAAAGCAAGCTTAAGGTTTAGCTTGAGTTTTCTTTAGAATTTGTCTGGTCTTTTTTAAATACTCAAAACAAGGAATGATTGTGCCTTTATAAAGTTGATTTTCAGTATGAAAAGGCTTGTTCAAGTCCATATTTGCAATGTTTGTCTAAACAGTTTGATCTTTCTAATCCATCAATACTGGTATATGATTTTTGTTTAATCTAGTTATAAGTGGGTATAATGGATTTTGAATTTTCAAATTTCAATTGTGACACTGGGTTTATAACTTCACTGAGCAATCAAGCGAATAATAGGGATGAAAATTCACAAATGAGCGCACAACGAATCTTAATTATTTTCAACGGTAACAGGATTAGTAGAAACTCTATACCGTTTAATAAGTTTTCAAGTCAGTTCTTGTTCATCCTAGTTTGAGAAAGTCTTTTGACTTATAATTTGAGCGTCTTTGGCAACTAAAACTATTCCAAACTACCTGTAGATAACTTATTCTATTGTAGCATGTGATATGTATTTGTAAACATTTCCATTTAATGTACTTTTTTCGTTGTATGTTATAACTCTTTAGTGAAGAAAATTATGCCAGACGTCGTATTAGATAATTAAATTATTAATTATTTGAACTGCAACGCATTGTCTCTCATTATTTGTTGACTTGAGTACACTGATATGAGTTATCTAATGCTCAATTTTTTAGAGAGTTAATATTATTCAAATGCTTATGTTTTCACTTATTTAAAGTGGTGGGGAATGGCGAAGCTGGATGTAAATGTGCATTTGATTAGTTTAAAGTGTTGGAAAATAGTAAGGCGAATAGATTAATTGTTGGAATGATCTTAATAAATACATGCTTAGTAACTTTGAAATTTACCTTTGATTGTTTGAATGTGTAACTTTTGTGGATTTCTCTCCTTTTCCAATTCGAACTCTGCAAGCTTTTTGTCGTACCATGTTCTTTGATGTTATAATAAGTTTGAAAAATCCTATTGTGAATTCATCATTATTAGTTTATTATATTAACCTTTTGTGGTGAGAATGGAGAGGCATTTAGTTAGAAAAATAGTTAAATTCTCACTTAGTTAAAATGTTTATATGTTGAAGTGTCTACTTCTTGATCCACCAAATATCAATTGTTTTCATTCCCTTTAGGATGCATTTTTGGGAAACAATGTCTCTAGGGTAGTGTGCCTTTTAGATAATTGTTGTAGATGGCTGTAAATTCCTATAATGGTTACCATAACTGTTAATAATATGGTCAATCGTTATATTTTCAATTTTGAAGCATGTTTTTACGTGTGTTTTTAATTATATGCATTATCGATAATAAATTTATATTGCTCGTTAACTTTTTTTAGCAAATTTATTTCTTTATTGGTAGAACATACAATATGCATGCATATTTTATTAGTACATAAAAGGATATATCGTTTATGTACATATTCCTGTAACTCAAATTACTAATTTTTATACGGCTGCATGGTTAATCGTGGTTGTTTAATCCTTCATCTGTTACCATTATATAAATGGCATAGGTGATGGTTCCACTATACCCCTTTCTATTTTGGAATTTAATAATAGACTTGAGAAGCTGACGAGAATCGGCTTAGGAAAATGAGACAATGATGACATGCGTTGAGAGTCGGTGTTAGTTTTCTATGTTTCTTTTCAATCTGTTTTTGTGTTAATAGCGCTTTCCATGCAATCCTAATGTTTAAATGGTTGATATGTATGTTAAATGAATGTAAATAATATAAAAAAATGCTACCATTGTTTTTTACATTTGTGTGTTAAAATGTTTTTTCTTAGTGTAAATTGATTTAAAAGAAAATTTTGGAATTTAATTATACATAAAGATGCAATACTTAGAACATTGTGTTTTCTATGTTTGTGGAGTTGGTGAGTAATTTAGAAATATATTCAAATGAACTCTAAATTGTAATCGACTTACGACTAAAATCAATGGATGAATTTTTTTGGAATATTAACGCATGTTTAAATAGAAGATACTAAACAACCAACTCCTGGTAAAGGATTCTACGTGCATAAAGTTTTTACTATTGCATTTCAATTTTTTGCTTTTAAGGGTCAACATCACGTCAATGTTTTAAATATTGGATTTTTGCTTACACAAGTTGTCTTGTATGGGGGGAAGATTTCAAACGAGATGAGTGCATATACATCTTGAATTGACAGCTCGGGTTTTATAATGCATCCCGGGAGTATCTCGGATGTACTCATGTGTTTAAAATTGACGTGTTAAAAATTTATTTAACGGTTATAACTGTGGTAAAAATAAAAATGGTAGCATACTTATTTATATGGAAAAAAGAATATTTTCAGAAGAGTAGTAGCTTAATCTTGTAAAAAAAAAATGTTAGCATACTTAAATGGGAAAAAGAATATTTTTAGAAGAGTAGTAGCTTGATTAGCTTAAATGATCTGTTAACAACTGAATAATATTTTTTTATTTGAACATAATAAAGAAGTGAAGCGAGGCAAAAAATTTGTTCAAGAAGTTGAGAAATTATAATTGGATCGACTATTTTCTTTTGAATCAATATGAAAATAAAAAATATTATGCAAAATAAGAAAAATGTATAATTTTGGATGAGATCTTGGATTGAGATTTTGATCTATACTTCGGGTGAGATTTGAATATCTTGGACGACATGAGTGTCAAGGGAGATATGGAGTGTCGTTTAAGTGTGAAAAAGAGATCTGAGATCTCCTACGATATATAGAAGATTTAAAACCATGCTTTATGCTATTGCTCTTTATAAAATAACGTATAAAATAACGCACGCGGCTGAAATGGGTTGGGAAATATTTTATGCACGTACAATTCCTTCATAAGCGGTTAGCGTATCAATTTTGACTAGACATTCAACTCAATTAGGTCTGTCATCGAATGTGGATAGTGTCGTATCTGCATCCGCAGTTGAAATCATTTTCGGATATTGGAAATCTGCATCCGTGGATATTGGATATTATCATATCTGTTAACGACCAATAAATCAAGAATTGTTAAAAATTAACAAATATAATTATAATAAATAGTTTCAAGCAGTTAATAAGTATTAAATGCATATTATATAAACCACAAACTTAACAAAATAATAAATGAATATTTTTCGTGCATCAAAATGCATATAATCTGAACTATAATTTCAATAGGAACTGGATGGATAATTTTCGAATGCGGATGTCTTCGTATTCGAATACGCATCCTTTTTTTGAATATCGAAAATTTATCTATTTTTCGAATGCGGATGTGGATGGATTTTTTGGGTATCCATTGAGAGCCCTAAACTTATTAGTTTGTTCTTCTCCATCGATATCGGTGTGTGTAAGAGCATGACGAGTTTAGAATTTTTAACGAATAATTGGGATTAATAGGGAACATCAAAATTATTGCATGTTTGAAATGGAATATAAAAAATGGAAGAAAAAATAAATACCAAGACGTGAAAAATAATAATATAAACTTGAATGTAAATTATTTGAGTTCAATTAACGAGAATTGAAAATGGAAGAAAAAAGAAATACCATGGCTTGAAATAATAATATAGAATGTAAATTATTTGAATGCAATTAACGGGAACCTTCTACATGTGCTAAAAAGTTTCGATACTAAACATTAAGTTAGAATTATAAGCAAACGCTAGCGTTGCACATACGCTTGCTTGTACCAAAACACGCATTTTGGAGATGGGTAACTCTACTTGTAAAATATTTGAAGGTGGTTAAGCAAAACCTTGTAAATTGTTGTGTACCTAAATTAGCAGTAGATAATTAAGGTCATTTTAATTAAGCTGGTTTTGAAATAATTGCAGAAATGATTCCTTTATTTTGTATGTGTGTGTACATACGTATGTATGTATTTATATGTACGTATGTATGTATTTATATGTACGTATGTATGCGTGTATACAGTAAAAGGAGGAAACTGAAAAGAAACCTAACATTTTTTTTAAAATTAATTAAAATATTGGAAATGAGTATAACGTTTGGATAGTTTCCATTATTTTTAGATTTTTGTGTTTAAATGCTTTTTATTTGTTGCAAGTTAATTTAAAATTATATTTTTTGAATTATAAAATTATACTTCAAATAAGAAGTTCTTTTTATATAATATTTATATTTGAATTATGTATGTTTATGGTTTTTTAAAATTAATTTGGAAATCAAACAAAGGAACCAAAGGCTTTGCTAATATGTGTGTTAATTTTGGAGAACGTATTCCTAATACGTTTCTGAATGAATTGATGGTGAAACCTTGAACCTCGTGCCAAAAACGCTTTCATATGGCTTAAATAAAGGAGCCTGAAGCTTGACTCGGTTTTCCTTGGAATTTGTTAGATCTTTGTAAAATCTCGAAACAAGAATCAATCATGCCATTTATAAGTTGAATCCTAATAGGAAGGCCTTATTCTGTCTCATTTATTTGGAATTTTTTATACGTGGATTCGGATGGATGACAGAGATATTTTATCTGTCAACGGTAGATAATCAAGAAATTTAAATTGAAAATTATAATTTAATATAAACATTTTTCAGTTCCATTA
Organism: Allium cepa; assembly: GCA_030765085.1. Taxonomy (NCBI): domain Eukaryota; kingdom Viridiplantae; phylum Streptophyta; class Magnoliopsida; order Asparagales; family Amaryllidaceae; genus Allium; species Allium cepa. Next base: position 714,816,938 of record CM060945.1, on the reverse strand, counting down.
ATTAAAAGTGTTAGAAATAAACAAAGATGATGATGATAAATAGTTCGAGTGGTTAGTAAGCATTAAGTGTATAGATGATGATGATAAATAGTTTTGAGCGGTTAATAAACATGTTTTTATTTATTTTCGAGCTATATTTATTTTGTATGTTTATAAAATAGTATTTTGAAATTACGAAGGAAGTTTAATTTTAAATTCTACTTCTATAAGCGTTTTGAATTTGTAAAGCATGTTTGAGGGTTGAATTTTACTTTTAGAGGTGTTTGAATTTGTAAAAGAAGTTTAATATTAAGATCATATTTTTAAATGATTAAGATTTGATAATATATAGATGGGTGTTTTTGGTAGTTCACGGTGATACAAAATAAGTGTAATACAAAATAAGTGTGACACCAAAGCTATTACAACTATTATTAAAGATTTTTGTCAAAAACAGTTGGCTGAACTAGTTTGGTCTTCTTAATCATCGATAGCGGAATATTATTTTTACTTGATCTAGGTTAATAGGTGCAACTGTACAAATGGGTTTAGAATTTTTGATTGTGACGATGGGTTTAGAGCTTAGTCGAGTAATCATATGAATGATGAGGAAGAAAATTTACAAATGAGTTTACGGAAATCTTTATTTGCACATTGGTAACGGGATTTATAGAAAGTCTTTTAGTGTTTAAATCTACGAATTGTTTGCATTATTGTATTTAAACATATCTTTACAAGGATCTTAGATCTGATCTGATGGGTTATTTGTCGCCTCGATCAAGAGAAACGATGGTTTGCAGTTCAAACATTTAATAATTCATATATGCTTAGTTAGGGTAATGATTTGATTGCTTAATTACAAAGTAAATGAGCACAGGCTTTGCATTATGCAATGAAAATTATTACACTAAATGTAGATATTTAAATTATTAAATATTTAACCTGCAGTTCAGTGCATCTCTCATCAATTACTCCGTTGGTTTTATTTGAATTTATTAATCTCACATATTTAGTACATACTTGAAATTTGAATAATTACACGAAAAGTTTTGAAAACTGGCCTAAATTAACAAAGTTCTCTATTTAATACGGATGGATATTCTCTTTCAATATTGATACATCCGGAGCGCCCATGATAATAATATAAAAATGATTTTTTTTAAAACCATTTCTTTTCTAGGAACATTTTACTATGTACAATTTTATATATTATTGTTAATTATAGAAAATTATTGAAAGTGAAAGTAAAACTAACACTGAATGATAGAAGTTTACCTCGATCCAAAAAATATTTAGTAGAAATAAAAATTGTTGTTTAGTTTGAAATATTCGAATTGCTTGAACAATCATTATACAGTTATCCAAAGTGATGAATAAGAAAGTGAAAAGATTCACTTATTTATTAAATGTTGTTATTGAGAAACTATTTTAATAAACAATCAGCTTTTCGAAAAAGCAAAAATTTATTGCTTATTTATTGCATTGAGTTGCAGGGGATAATCAACACCACTTTTTATTTATAACAAACAATCTAACAAACCTCTTTTCGCTTAATCTATTAAGCGCTCAACACTTATTTTAGCAAATGAACAAAGCCTCAACTAAAAACTTCAGCAATTTTATTAAGCACATATTCGACTCTATATCCCACTCATTTGATTGCCTTCTAATTTCAATCATATAGGCGAATTTATTGAAATCCAATGATTTGGATTTATTGTATCGTATTTTGTGTATGCTTGCCATTAACAATGTGTGTAATCCTGTAGTTAAATAAGAGGAAAAATATGGATTTTTAATTAATGCTAAAAAAAAGTATTAAGTTTCTTCTTAATACTTTGATCAACGATTTTGTAATTTTGTAGTTAAATAAGAGAAAAATTGTAGACTTTTTAATATTCAATTAATACTAAAAAAAGTATTAAGTGTTTTCTCTTGCTTTACGTGATAAAGGGAGTAACGCTCGTGTGTGTATATATATAATATTACTATTTGAAGTGACGTATTTTAATTTTGATTTTTTCTAAGAATAATTTTAGCAGGAGAATAGACATAGGGACAACTTATAAATTTTGTTAGACCGAAGGACAACAAGTTTGTTTTTTGACTGAAGGACGATGATAGTTGTAACTGGTATTTTGTATAATGTAAAAGTAGAATATAATGTTAACTGTAACTATCATTTATCATTCAGTCTAAAAATAAAATTTCATGTCTTTCAGTCTAATTTTTTCTTCAAAGTTTGTCATTTTCTTTAGTTCTCTCTAATTTTAAAGTATAACTTCTCAAATTTTGAAATTTGGATAAATTGTACATTAAGTGTAATGTTTATATAGTTTTTATTAGGTTCATCAATGGGTTTAGGCTCGAATCAGACCGGAAGCTACCTATTAATATTAGTCTTTTTTTAGCTGCAAATACTCGGTCTTGAACCTAGGATAGACCCGATTATTATTATTTTAGGATAGCTATGATTTCACCACAAACCGAGTTAGTTTAGTACAGCTTCACTTATTTTGCGAATCGTGTAAAAAAACATTATATATTATTTGTGCATGGTTTGTTTGTCTAAATACAGAACATTTTGCATATGAGTGTATCACTATCGGAACACGTAGGTTTGAATTGCCCAACATGCCGAACTTTGGTCCATGTTTTAAGAACAGGTAAATAGACATAAGGAAGAAGTTGCAAAAAAAATTCAGTCTGCTTTTTAGTATGAATGATACTTTTTAGTGTAAACTGAAAATGATAATTACAACTATCATTCTGTGATTTACATCAAAAAGTGTTCTTCAGTATAAAAAAAAACTTTTGTTTCTGAAACTAAATTTTTTTCTAATTTTTTCGTCGAGTCTAAAAATCCCCTGGGTTTAAGTCTAAATTTAGAAACATATCAATGAGAACTTTAAACTATAATTGTAATAGAGTTTAAGTATAAAAATAACATAAGATAATTTGAGGGAATGGTAACTATTTAAGATTTACTAAAATAGCAAGTGGGATTTGATGACCGAATAATAAAGGGAAACAAAGAATTGTGTAATTTTGTACTATTATTTTGTAGTATCCCTACTAAACAGTACAGTTCGGTAGGAAATTCACTGCATGCCTATGGCAATAACTATGTTTCTTTAAGCTATTTCTGAATGAAGCACCAAAAGAACTTTTGTTCTTAAATAATTCACTTGAAAGGCGATGAGAAACTGGTCAAATTCATTACAAACCATTATTTAGGCAAGTCAAATGTGATAAATTTTCACTTATATGGTTTAAAGGGGTGGGAATTGGAAAAGATGGATGTAAAATGTGCACTTATTTAGTTTAATAGGGTGGAAAATAATGAAGTGAACGTTCTTGGATACACCATTGAAACTTTGAAATTACTTACCATTGATTTTATACATATAAACATGTTTATAAGTTTAATTTTTGTTGATTTTTCATGTTTTGCATTTCAAATGCTTTTTAATGTCATGTTCTTTAATGTTATATAATCAATTTGAAGAATTCAACTGTGAGTTCATATTTTTTTTTTTTTTTTGATGATAAAGGGTATTAGGTTAGAAAAAGATACTACCATTTTAAGTTCGAATGATAAAAAGATATTTCTTCTTTATATTGAGCAATATCAACAAATAGTTTAATGTTTAAGTAGTTCATATATTTGAAATTTGAAAAAATTATAATGTTTAAATATACATGAAATTTGAATAAATTATAATATTTAAATAGTTCATATATTTCAATTAAATATAAATGGTATAAAAATGTACTACCATTATTTTCAGGTTTTTTTATACATAATGGTCTTTAATGAATATCTCTATTTATTCAAAATTATTATCATCTACTGCATAAAATAAATCCATGATTAATTAAACTTACTACCATTATACACACATATAATATAAAAAGATATTACCAATGCTTTTAGGCTTTTCATGCATAATGGTCCATAATGAATATTGTCATTCGTTCAAAATTATTATCATCCCTTGCTTAAAATAAATCTACCATTATTTTATGCTGTGGAGGATAAGAATACGTGTGTTTGTGTGTGTGCGCACGTCCGCTCGTGCATATGTTCACACATACATAAATTTTGAATTTTTTAAGAACAATTTTAAAATATTACTTTTGAAATTTGAATAAACGAAAAGATGATGATATGCTTAAACAGTTTACATGTATTAAATAAATGTAAATAATATAGAAAGATCCTATCACTATTTTCGGATTTCTATGTTAAAATGTTTTCTCTTATTATAAATTAATTTAAAAGAGTTATCTTTGGAATTTAATAAATTGTACAATACATACAATCTTTGAATTATATATGTTTTTTTTTTAATTATGCGAGTAAACAAATATGTTACATTAAATGTTTGTTAAAAGCATTTAATGTAAATTAGTGTTTTCTAAATTAATATACAAAGATCATGAATAATATGTATGTGCACGCGCGCGCATATACACACGCATGTATGTATGCATATGCGTGGTGCGTGTGTATATATATGTATGTATGTGTGTGTGTATATATACACATACATACACCTAAAATTCGAAATTATATTAGAATGAACTTTAATTGTAATATGCTTTAGATAAAAAATAAAGGAAGATAATTTCGACAAATAGTGATTATTTAATATTTGCGGGGTCACGAGATATTTAATGACAAAATAAAGGAGAAACAAAGCAAAAACACTAATTCAAGTGGTAACATGTTCTACATTGTGGTTTTAAAAGTAACGGGGTTGAACGTTCAAGACATCAAAATAAGTGATTTGCTTGAGCAAAGTATCACTTCTATTTAAAAAAAAAGAATGAAGGAGAAAAGAGAACGTTTATCATTGAGAAAAGAGAATGTTTATCATTCTATATTATCATTTGATATATATAGATACCCTGACATATTGTCACTTTTGTATATTGATACTTCAGTAGCATAAGTAGTGGAAATACAACAAGGAGCCTAAGAAAAAGTAAGAGAGTCAGTATCAATTTTTTGGTTTTTGTCTCATCGCTGCTATAAGATTTAAATAGCCTGGTCCTAGTTATTGATGTCCCGATGAGAGTACAAGGGAATTTTGTAAAATGGTTTAAAGTTAAATGGACTTGTTCAAAAAAATTTCTCAACTCTTACGGGCCAGGCAAAGAGACAGCAGCATATAGGACTCGTGTTTTGAATCCAGTAGCATCTGCGATAAAACCAAAATTTTGATGCTGATCCAAACTTGTATTCTAGGTTGCTTAATTCTCCTCTCTTACTTTTTCTTAGGTTCTTTATCATTTTTCCACTAATGATATTTTATCATTTTCTTCGAGGGGACAATCTATTAAATAATAGTAAAACAGAAGATTTTCTGACTCTCTCATTTACTTTAGAAATTTTCTTTCTTCTTCATAATTCTCTCTTTAGATATCTTATTCTCAAATTCTTTAATATATTACTTTACACTTATTTTACTAATTCTCTTCTATTATTTTACATTTTGGTACATATATTCTAAATTTTATATAATTATTTACATATAATTTATCAGCCATCTTCTAATGTTTTATAGTTAAGTCGCACATTTAGGTTAATTAAATAATCTAAAATTTAGGTTCTTTATCATTTTTCCACTAATGATATTTTATCATTCTCTTCGAGGGGACAATCTATTAAATAATAGTAAAGCAGAAGATTTTCTGACTCTCTCATTTATTTTAGGAATTTTCTCTCTTCTTCTTAATTCTCTCTTTAGATATTTTATTCTCAAATTCTTTAATTTATTACTTTACACTTATTTTACTAATTCTCTTCTATTATTTTACATTTTGGTACATATATTCTAAATTTTATATAATTATTTACATATAATTTATCAACTATCTTCTAATGTTTTATATTTAAGTCCGCACATTTGGGTTAATTAAATAATTCAAAATTTAAGCTATTTAAATAAATTCATTTAATATTTCGTATAAATACTTAAGAACGACAGTTTAAATATGTATAACAATTAAACAACTAACCCATAATATCAACTTTTCACTCAACTATAAACTATAAAGATCTATAAATCACATAAACCAATAATAAAAAATTGTAGTTAATTTATTTCAATAAATTTATCATACATTCCATTGTAAATTCTACTTTGACTTCAAATACCTGCATTTAAAATTACCATAATTATTAACAAAATTTACCTCAATTTTCTTCTAATATTTTACTTTTCACCCTATATGTATCAATTAATTATGCGATCTAAATTTACACTAATTAGATAAATCCAACTAACTAATATTCGTTAAGTCGTTTACTAATTTATGAAAATATCAATATGTACACAATATTCATATTAACAAAATTTAAAAAAAAAAAGACTAATGTAAAGATACCTAAGTTATATAACTTAAAGAACCTAAAGTGAATACATAAATAATAATAAACCTTTTTTTCACATTTCTCTCAATAAATTTATCATTAAATGCGTTACAATTTTTTTTTACTTTGAATACCTAGATTATAAATTTTTTGTATTCATTTACATACTCCCCTCAGTTCCTTTACAATATTTTACATTTAAGGTCATATATTGTAATTAATTACATAACTTTAAAACTATTTAAATAATTTCACTATACAATTTTTCACCGATTTATCAAATAAGTATGATCAAGATGAACCATATTCATATTAACAAAAATGATAAAAAAATTCATTCAAATATTTAAATACATCAATCACATAACATAAATTAAATTCATAAATAATAATTATAAGTTTAAAGCTTTATTTATTTATATCAATATGTGTATCATGCATTGCATTGTAAAACCCTATTTTAACTTCAAAAATCTACATTTTGAATTTATCCAGTTAGTTACAAAACATTTCACAATATCACCTACCATTGTATATTAAAGTCGATATTTTCAAATTAATTATGTGATCTTGAATTTAAATTATTTAAATAAATTCAATTAATAAATTTTTGTTAATTCATCCAATAAATGCTAAGATATAACGGTTTCAATATGTATACCATATTCATATCAGGCGCAAAGGCGATAAAATTAGTTTTTCATTTAAATACAAAGATATATAAGCCACCTAACATAAATAACATGCATAAGCAATGTTTCCAAATTTAATATATTATTCATATATCTAAATTTATTTATATTGTATTATATTGAAAAATTCTATTTTTAGCTTCAAATACGTACATTTTTACAATTATTTTCTAAACCGCCCTTAATTATTTCATATTATTTTATATTTAAATCCATGTATTTAAAATACTTACGAAATCTCAAATTTAAATAATTTCAATGAATATTTAGTTTATTCTTCTAATAAATCATAAAAATATGTCAATTTTAACACACACACTCACATTATGGAAAATTGTAGGACTATTTTTTTATTCAACTATAAAGATATATAAATCGCATAACGTAAATTATAAATCACATAACATGAATTATATAATCGCATAACAAAAATTGAATAAATTACTTTATTATATATATATATGTGTGTGTGCGCGCGCGCACGCGTGCGTGCGCTCTATACAACATAATTATACACAAACATAATACCAATTTTAATTTATAGTTCATTTATTTCACTAAATTTATCATACATTATATAACAAAGTTCTCATTTTAACATTAAAGATATAATATTATATTCTACAATATTACCGTTTGCAACGCACGGGTTACACATTAGTATTACCAAATAGTTGAAGACGTTCATAGTCATCTTATAGAATTAATAATCATAAAACAATAACTAACCCCTTATAAAGGATTCCATATACATAAGTTTGATCTATATCACTTCAACCTCAATTAATTGGCATCGATAAACCTCTATACCTCCACTTAAAGTTAGCAAGTACATCAATCGTGGTTGAAGCGATAAAGGAGCAAATTTATGTATATGGAATCCCTTTAGAAAGAGTTAGTGCAGAGTTAGTGTATGGCTAATGTAAATCCTTTATAGAATTTATAACTTTTCTAATTTTAGATTAGATTTCATTGTCAAAGAGACTCCCAAATTTATTAAATGGAAGCAAATTTAGGACTTCCCCTTAGTAAATTTTCAATTTTTCGGCATGTTTATAAATAAATCTTAATGGGGAATCTAGACCATTTATCCTTTTTTAACAATTTATGAAGTCCTTTTAACAATGCCATACCTTTCATGTTCTTGTTCTTTCACCTCGACTTCAAACCTTCATCCAATAAATCTTTGTCTCTTTAACCTCAACCAATTAGCATCTATAAAACTTCATTATAAAATATCAATCAAGGACCCTTTTTAGTACTAACTTCTGTAGTATTTTTTTACATAAGAACATGAAAGTTATGATTATGTATAATTTTTATTAACTTATTGTTTTTATGTTTAGTTTATTTATTTTCTACATTTTTCATTGTTGAATAAATTATGAGCTTTGTTTTCTCATTATGGATCGCTACTAGTTGGAAAATTCACTATTTACCTACGATAATAACTATATTCCTTTAAGCAACCTCTCAATGAAGCACCAAAATAGCTTCTATTCTTAAATAAATTAACTAGAAAGATGATGAGAAACATGTTACCTCACTTAGAAAATCTTACGATACCAATCTTGCAAAATAAAAATTGCTTGGTTGACATGATTATGATTAGGAGAAACCATTCAACAACTACATCTTGAACTGCATGATCATACATAGTTAGTTCAGTGCAGTAGTAAGTTGATTGTACTGATGGTAAATCAATAAAGAGTACAAAAGTTATAGCATTAAGAGCATAGAATTATTACCATTGAAGAAAACAAAAGTTGTAGCTTTAAGAGCATAAAATGGAAAAGTTAGTTTGATTTTTGTTTGGATATTCTATGTAAAATGAAGAAATCGTTATAAAATTTATTTACGGTAAAGACCACAAATTTTAAAAATGGCGGTTCTATTGTGCCCCCATTTTCTATTTATTTTTAATACTACCTGATTCACCCTTTGAGTATAAGCAAAAGAAGCTATATTTATGAATTCCCACGATTTCGAGGCTCCGCCTGGGGATTTTTTTCCTTTTGCTTTTGACTGATTTTAGACGGTTTTGTATTAGAGCTGTTGTTATAACCCTTACTTGTATTTTTTTCCCGAACCGCTTATTGTTAGTTATAAAACCTTATTGTTAGTTATAAAACCGATGAAAAATTAATAGTAATTCTCAATTCTTCAAATTGAGGTGTTTTAAGGGATTTTACCATTTCTCTAATTATAACTCTACTATTAATATTGTAAAACCAATGTTCACAAAACTAGAGTATAAATATAACATTATATATATATATATATATATATATACATATATATATATTATATATATATAATGTTACTTTAGTGGAAAACTCTTAAAAACAGTGCACGTCAAACTCTTAAATATGTATTGATTGGCTATAACAACACTTTATGTAAACCGATCAAACCGCTATGATCATTAACGGTCAAAATCAGTGCCCTCAAAACCTCTTTCAATCGATATTTTAAAAATACCAAATGGAGCTTGAACGTGAAGAAGAAGATGGAAGATATTGGTAACAACAAATGTCGGCTGCACTCACGTAAGAAAATGAAATTCTATTGTCGACCGATGAGAAAGAAATTTGAAAGGAAACTGAAGAGGAAGAAGATTCAATTTTGATCCATCGAATAACCACACTTGGAACCATGCAAACAAGGAGCTTGATTGCTTGACAAACCACTTCCACCTTGAGCAAGATTCCTTGACACACCACGCTATATGTGCGCGGTTCATTATTGAATCACGTTTTCCTTTATCTGGGGAGAAATCATGGTGTGAAAGGAGAAAAACGAGTTGCAGTGGTTTTGTCCTAAATTAATGAGGTGTGTAAGGAGTAAAATGGGAAAACAACAGAAGCATGCATTTCAAATTCTTTGGAGCAATAAGCCATTAACAAAGATGCGCATGAATTGTCCATTATTTCTTTATCTATGCATTGGACGATTTTTTGTATTTTAGTTTAAATTTTGAAAAGGGAGAAATAAGATTAAAAAAAGTTGATAATGGTCCGCGTAAGAGTCCATCTAAGAATATTGAAAAAAAAGATAACGGTCCGTCTAAGAGTCCTACACAAGATTATTGGATTTTTAATATATATTATGAAAAGTGAGTTAAAGGCTCTTCACTTTCAATTCTCTTCTATTTTCCTTTTTCTCTTAAGTTGCCACATGGCTTTCTTTTATTAATTCGTTGATCTGCGATCCGTTTGGATGGACTAAAATAAGCCTTTTGTGCATTTTTTGAAGCCAAAACCTATTCAATTTTGGCTTTTTAAAAGCCAAAAGGTAGTTTATTTAAGTCGATCTAAACGGATCGCAAATTGCTAGTGGGATCAAATGGTTTCATTTATTCTTATCATGTATACTATGAACTTAAAAGTGAGTATATCACTTTGTACCTTTCTACCACTATTCGACGTATTCCCAATATTTAGGGTTACCTACATCTACAATAATAAAATGAAATGAACTTAGAAGTGAGTACAACACTTTGTACCTTTTTACCACTATTCCATGTATTCCAAACATTAAGGGTTTTCCCCTACTTCTACAATAATAAAATGAAACCACTTTTATTTGCACATGATTTCATTTACCGTCATTCTAGCCAGTACCACAACTCATGTTTTTTTAGGGATCCTCTCTTTCTTTTGATTTCCCTAAAAATTTGCTGACTCAATTTCACATTGGTGATTCCTTTCTACAATTTTCAACTAAATGTATTACTTTTGGATAAATCTATTCATATTTCCAATCGATTCCATATTCAAATCAGTTTTCAATCTTCAAGTGTGGTGAATATTGATGTATTAATCTTTCCCACAAGCATATGAATATTGATGTGTGAATCTTTACCGCTCTTACATCTATACCCTAATCAATCTCTTCATCACTATCTTTATGTAGTAATTGTTTGAGACCAAATGGAGATAACTGAGAGCCCGAGTCAGGATCATTGGCTGTGTGTTAAAATATAAAATTATAAAAATTATCGACTAATAAGCGATATATAACTAAGTATATAATGCTATGGAAAAAATATGAAATTAATTAGAAGATTGGCACCATAATTTCTACACTTGTTCACACTCCTATCTTACGCTTAGTTCCAGAACTTCCTTCGGAATTTTGCTATCAACCCTTTCGTAACGTGGAGAAACAAATTTCTATAGACACTGCCAGAGTAATTGAACATGTCACTAAGAATGATCTGTCGCTCGATCGACTTCTCAGATTTTCTAATAGTTGACTTCTCAGGCTTCCAAAATAAGTAGAATACGTTATTTGATTTTATTATATCTTGTGACATTAACTTTATCACATTGAAGTACAATAACCATATAATCCACATAGATGGTATTGCATGGGGGTATAGGGGTTTAGGAAGTTAATAGACCAAAATTAAAGGACGTGAAGTTGAATGGTCACTGGTTGGAGTGTATACAAAATTCATAATATCGAAAGAATTTATAGATGTTAACGAGAGAAATATAATAGAAAATTAAAAGCAAAAGAAGTTATTTTTACATTGAAGTGTTTGGGGGTTTATCCAGGCATTTTAGAGTTGTTATCATGGAGCTACAACGATTGAGAATGACTTTGGAATGATGAGAAGCGACGAAGAGACGAAGAGTTGCGACTATAGGGAAGAGGGGTGTAAAAACCCTAGATTTTTGAATATAATTTTAAATTTGACTTTATTTTATTTTGAAATTATTTTAAATATGTTTTTATTGTAATATTTCATTTATAAATATTTTTAAAGTGATAATAAATTTTCTTCCAAATTTATTGCATTTATTTTCTATTTTTAAAGCCTAGTTTCTATTTTTCTACTATTTTATTCATTTAATTTTATTTGATTAAAATTTATTTATTTATTTTTATGCATACATTTTATGCATACATTTTCCTTTTGTGTTTTTATCTTTATTTATAAGTATTTTTCAGGTACATAAATTTTTTTCAAAATTTATTGCATTTTCAAATTTTTAAGCCTAGTTTTCAATTTTTGCTATTTTTTCTAATTTAATTATATTTAATTAATATTTATTTTTGTTTATTTACTATATTTTCGTGTTTTTATCTATATTTATACATATTTTACATGTATTTAAAAATTTCAAAAAGAAATTATAGAAATATGAAGAGTTTGTGACTTTTGTTATTCTTAGTCTTTTTGTATTCGCGCCTTTTCATTATCAACCAACATCTCTTCATTTTTGCTGCCATAACTCCCATGCTTTAGCCGACCTCTCCATTCATTTCTCACGTGAAATTTTCCTTCTCAAACCTAAAAAAATTCGGCCATCCTCCTTGAGAAAATTTTGGTAAAAAGTTCTTATTTCTTTTCACTTTTTATTGTTTTTGTTGTGATTTTACACTTGCCTTCATCCTACTTATGTTCGGCCTGCTATCTCCATCATCTTGGCCGCCTCCACCACCACCTATTCCAGTCACCATACCCTCCACTCCTCTGATAATCCCATGGCCGAAGGTCCCTGTGAGGTAGATCCACCTAAATATGCACAAAATCCACTTGAAACTCCATAGCTGATCACTACTTGTTGCCACCACTCTACCATCATGCTTGGCCGACCCAAACACCACCCACTCCAGCCACAAACCTGAGTTTTGGACCATGCCACAGCCACTCCAGCCACAAACCTGAGTTTTGGACCATGCCACGGCCACTCCAGCCACAAACCTGAGTTTTGGACCATGCCACACCTGTAGTTGACCTTCCAAGATCTGGCCGTGCCTAATCCATGCTTGGCCGAAGACATCCATGCCTTGAAACCACTTGTATTTGCCTTGTTTTGTGAATTCAAGCACATATGTCTTCATCTCCATTGTAATTGCTTTGGCCGACCTCAACATGACCATAACCTGATCCAACCTGATCCAAAACCATCTCTTTGTTGTGCCTTTCCAGTCCATAGTTGAAGCACAAGTTGTTGAAAGAAAGTGCAAATATTTTGGCATTGTGTTGTGTATTCATTTATAATATCGTTTTATTATATTTGGGTTGAAAACTTATGTTTTTTATATTGTTTTGTTTGAATGTGTTCAAGGGAATTAGCTTTGTCTCTCTCATACTCAAATCATTGTCGTGCTTTTGTGCCTGTGAAGATCTTTGTTGTGTGCTTTGGTTGTTGTCTTCAGCCTATACATGTGAGTTATTCTCACTAGACAGTTTTATACTTATATGACTAGTAAACCGATCACATTTAAATCTGTAAAATGCATCACCTTGTTATATTTGTTATGTTATGATCATATGATGTTCACCCATGCTTATTTACCAGTTATAACATCTGTTACTGTTATATAATGTTATTCTTTTATTTATATCAGTTTTATCACACTGCAAGTTCCCTTTAGATTAGAATCACTATGGATTGAAATGATACATACCCGAACAGACTTTAGAATAGGGGAAAATCGTTATGGGCTGAAATGATAGGCTTGAACGATTTTAAATTATTTCATTTTACTTGGGACTGTGGGTTTGAAATGATAAAACCCGGGTTTTCTTTGTAAATTACGAATTGAAATGATATATTATCCGTATCACTTTACCTAGGCTAGAAAATTTAATACAGACCCGTGGTTAATATAAGTTTTTCTAAATTTTTTAAAATATGTTTGAAATGTAAAAATTATAATATTTTGATTTAAACTTAATTAAAAATGATTTTTGTAAAGTATTATTGATTTTCTAAAAATTTATAAGTGAAATAAATTAATGGTAAAGTTAGAAATTAGAAATATAAGTTATTTTGGAAATTTTGATTTAGCTAAATGTAATTTAAATTAAATATGAAAATATGATAAATTTATGATATTTTTAATTAAAATGAATTTGAAATGATTTTTATAATATATTAACTATTTTTGAATAAAGTTAGAATGCTAAATAAATGAATGTTGAGGTTGAATTTTGAAATATAACTTAAATTGGAAATTTATGAATTTTGTTTAACGATGAATTTCAAGTTGAATAAATAAAATGAGAATAAGTTATATTTGGGAATGTAAACTTAAATGTTAAGTTAAAATTTAATCATAAAGAATTGAAATTGAATGTGTGAATTTAATATGTGAGTTATTATTAAATATTGATTTTGAATGGAAATTTAACTTATTAAAAATCATGAATATAAGGGTAATTAAATAATTGTTTTAAAAGTGAAAATATATGATTTTATAAGTTTAAAATGGTTTATATATAAGTTTAATTGTTTATGAAATTATATTTAATATTTGAAATATAATTAACAGTATTTTTGAAATTCTATTATTTTCTAATGTAAAGGATATTACAGCGTTTGTAAATGCTGTAGTTGATATAAATGAACTAAAAGGCTAAATTGAATTAAGAAATATCATAGCACTTTGTAAGTGCTATAATTCTTGAACGTAACTAGGTTTTATTTGAACTAATGTAGCCCTATTACAACATTTTAAATGCTGTTTTTTGTTAAATTGAATTGTTTTAGGAGTAACTTTATGTAGCATTTTTCAAATGCTGCGAAAGGTGAATTTTCATTATTTTGATAAGTTTAAGTGAATAAATGAACTTTGAAAGATCAGAATTTTGGAAATTTAATAATTTAATTATTAAATATGATAACTTCATTTTAATGATTTAAAATGATGAAGTAAGTTTTTTAAAATATAAACTATTTCGAAATGTGAATTGAAATGGCATTTTAAATTCGAATAAAATGAATGTGGTTTTGAAATGATATGATAAGTTGGATATTTTGAAAAGGATTTGAAGTGATATTGAATTGTCAAATGATATTTGATTTTTGAAATATAAATACCATTTTTAAATTATAACCACGGGTTATAATAACGATTGGTTGTTAAAGAGACCGAGATCGGATATGGACATACTCTCTGTCGATACCGAAAACCACTTTAACAACTGTATACGCGGTGGAGATTCCAGAATAAAGTAGGATGGTGACGACGTTCCTGAGGTACATTACGTGGACCTGACTCCTGTGAGTTAGCTTAAGGTGGCTAAAACAGGAGCAATCTCGGGCCAAAAGAGGTAGTACCTCTGGCCGGACACACTTCTTCGATACCATTCTATTACTATTGTGATTTATTGGGTGCACCCTTTGATTTTTGGAGTGTTATTCGGGGTGGGCGTAGTGGCTGCTACGTAACCGCCAGCCCGTGTGCGTAATTGGTATATCTACCATGGCATTGTCTTGTGTGCCGTGTCACCTACCATACCGAGCCTTTACTATGAGTTTGTTTTCTCCCGTAGCCCATGTGGTATCCTCTGATAGTCTCCCGATCTGGAGATATCATGATATTAGATGGACTAGTCAGACTATTATGTGTGAAGGGTAATATGGGTAAGCCCGGAACGCTATTTTAAAGTAAGTTTATTTTACTGTAGACATTATTATAATAGCGCAATATTACTACATAGTAAATAGTTTAATGGATCCTTAGAGGATGGGCGGTCCCAGGCATACTTTAAGTTACTTGTACCTTATTACAGTTCATTTGAGTTGGTTTACATTATATAAGTATATATTGGCCTGACTCAAGTGTTTTGTGTTTTGCTTTACGCTTGGGTTAGCCTGAGTATTCACAGCTTTAGATTCTCTTTGTGGAGCTGGTCTTCGCTGGAGATTCTGCTTATCTACTTATATATCTATTTCTGTTTCAGCTGTTCTAGTTTGTCTCATGTATTAGTGAACTTCTATGTATTTGAGATTTCTATTATGTTGTTTCGGACTGTTATTATGTATTTGATTTAATACTCTGTTATAGTAGCTTCATGAACTACTATGTTATTTTATATTCCGCTGCGAGTTATTCTTATTGTTCCGTGTCTGTGATTCTGTGTATTTGATTTCATTTGTTCTAAATTTATTTACAATCTGTTATTTTGCATCATTCAAGTCTGACATGTGTGGATTATTGTTGACTTGAATGGTACGAAATGGACGGTTGTTACAGTTGGTATCAAAGCGAGGTTACTGGCAAACCATTGCCTCTACGGAGTAAAAACTCATTAGAGATAGGGTAGAGATACCCTAGAATGAGTGAAATCAACCTCAGAATCATATCTTTGTGACAGACGTATTTTTAAAGTATAAAATGATTTTTTTTAAATGTTTTCAAAAGATTTTCAAAGATTATATCGATATACAAATTTTTTTCTTATTTTAAAGGATTTTCAAATGTTTTTCTAACTTCCTTTCTTACATATCTACCTTGTTAGATTTTTTTTCTTTCTTTGGGATATTCATCCTAATGAATTCTCTTGTCTTATCTTAATTTATCTTTGGCTTGTCTTTATCTTGTCCTAAATTCATTCTTGATTTTTCAGTATGAATCTAGGAAATGCCAGAGGTAGGGGTCGTGGTATTGCCCCAGCTCCTCAGCCTGTTGTCCCTGTTCGATTCACTGTTCTCTGTTAGGAATTCTCTCAACTTGGTGGAACCCCATTCCCCGATTCAAAGAGCATCATTAAGGCTCAGCAGTGGTTGCGGAGTCTTGAGAGGATATTTACTGGTCTTGATATTACTGATGCCCAAAAGCGTCAGTTAGCAGCTTGGCTGTTGCGTGATTCTGCTTTAGATTGGTGGGAGTCCGTTACGGCTAACACCGTCGAAGCTGATATTGCTTGGGAGCAGTTTAGGTATCCTTTGTGTTATCTTGAATGTTATTCCTATTTTTCCTTTTCTTTTGAATCTATCTTAAACTTGTTCTGTATCTCTTTTCCAGGGAGGCTTTTGTGGAAAAATGGATGCCTGAAACCGGAAAATCCCAGCTTTATCGTGAATTTATAGATCTTGAGTAGGGTAGCAGGTCTTTTGCTAAGTATAAGAGGAAGTTCAATGAACTTTCCAAGTTCAGTCCTAGCCTGATTGATACACCTCTCAAGAAGAATGAGAAATTCATTGCTGGTGCTCGTCCATAGTATTATTGTCGCCTTATTTCTCATGTTCATGGTTCTTTCAAACATCTTATGGATATGGCTATTTGCTATGAGAACCCCACATCTAAAGGTCCTGCTGCTTCTAGTACTCCACCATCTCAGTCTTCCTCTGCTAATTCCAAGAAGCGTAAGCCAAATTTCCATCAGCAGAAGAAGAATTGGCATAAACGTTCTGGTTTGGGATCGTCATCTTCTGCTCCTGCTCAGAGGCAACATGTTGATCTCTCCTCTATCACTTGCTTTAGGTGTGATCAGAAGGGACACTTTCCAATAGCTGTCCTACATTAGCTGGTGCTGCTGTTCCTCCACCTGTTTAGTTGGCTAGGCGTGATCTTTGCCATATCTGTCTCCAGCCTGGTCATTTCAAGGACTTCCCTACTCAGCAGAGGGGTACGCCTTCTGGTATATTTGCTGTCACTTCTGTCTCATCTCCAGTTCCTCCGCCTGCTCCTGCTCCTAGTGATGACCAAGGTACTCTCTAAGGTTCATTTACTTTATTCCATCATCCTGTTTGTGTTTTATTTGATACTGGAGCTTCCCACAGTTTTATTTCTGTTGATTTGTGTGATAAGTTTGAGCATCTCCTTTCTCCTGAGTGTGCTTCTGTTCCATTATGTGTTTCAAATCCTATTGGGGGTCCTGCTAACCTTAATCGGATTTGTAAGCAAGTGAAACTTCTCTATTCTGATCATCGCTTTTGTGGTGACTTTTATGTTCTGGGCTTCGATGCTTTTGATTTATTGCTTGGTCAGGATTGGTTAGTGAATCATGATGCCCATATCTCATGTAAAGCCCAGACTGTTCACCTTGTTGATGACCAAGGGAATTCCATGATTATTCAGTGCCGCATGCCTCAGGATTTTGCTGGCAACTTCATTTATTCTCTGGATTCTTCTCCCAGTGATCTTGATTCGACTCCTGTGGTTAGATTATATCCCGATGTATTTGGTGAAGTCGCTTCTTTGTCTCCGAAGCAGGAAATTGATTTTTCGGATCGATCTTATTCCTGGTGCTCGACCTGTTGTTCTTCCTCCTAGAAGAATGACACCCCGCGAGAAGGTTGAGATGAGAAAGAAAATTGAGGACTTGTCTTCCAAAGGTCTGATTAGGCCTAGCTTTTCTGAATGGGGAGCCGCGGTGGTTTTCGTCACCAAGTCTGATGGTTCTCTTTGGATGTGTGTTGATTATAGGGAGCTGAACAAGCTCACTATGAAAAATAGATATCCAATGCTTAGCATCAACGATATGTTTGATCGGCTTTATGGTGCCACTGTTTTCTCTCAACTTGACATTGCCACAGGTTTTCATCAGCTCAGGGTTGCTGAAGATAGCATTTCTAAGACTGCTTTCCACACCGAGAATGGTTTTTATGAATGGTTAGTCATGCCTTTCGGTTTGACTAATTCTCCTGCTTTCTTTGTTGATTTGATGAATCGTGTTTTCGTTATGTGCTTAATAAATTTCTGCTAGTCTTTGTTGATGATATTCTTGTCTTTTCTAAGACTAAGGATGAGCATAAGTCGCATTTGAAATATGTTCTAGAGACTCTCAGAAATCATCAGTTGAAGGCTGAATTTTTTAAATGCCATTTCTGGAAGGATGAAGTTCGATATGTCGGGCATATTGTTTCTAGTAATGGAGTTTCTGTTGATCTAGTCAAGATCGCTGCGATCAATGTAAGTCTTTCTTTCTTCTCTTTTCTTTATCATTTAATAATTCTATCTTTTCGGTTGTCCTTATTTTCTCCCTATTTTGTTTCAGGATTGGGAAACTTCAAAGACTCCATCTGATTTTCGTAATTTTCTGGGCCTTACCGGTTACTACCGGAGATTCATTGAGAATTTTGCTTGGATAGCTGCACCTCTCACTGCTTTGACTCGTAAGAATGCCAAGTTTGTCTGGAGTGATCAGTGTAAGGCTGCATTCAATGAGTTAAAGAGCAAGCTAACTTCCACACCAGTTCTTACCGTTCCGAATGGAAGTGAGGGATTGATGGTATATACTGATGCTACTCGTGAGGGTTTAGGTATTGTTCTCATGCAGGATGGTAAGGTCATTGCCTATGCTAGCCGCCAGTTGAAAACCCACGAGGCAAATTATGCTGCTCATGATTTAGAGTTACTTGCTGTTGTCTTTGCTTTGAAGCTTTGAAGACATCATCTTCTAGGAACCAAGTTTGAGCTTTTCACCGATCATCAGTCTCTGAGGTATATCTTTTCCCAGAAGGATTTGAATCAGTGGCAAGTTCGTTGGCTTGATTATCTGGCTTCTTACGATCTCGATATTAGCTATACTTCCGGTAAAGCTAATGCCGTGGCTGATGCTTTGAGTCGGAAGAAGGCTTTATTGTGTCAGCTTGTTGTTTCTTCTTCTCCTCTTCTGGACCGTAATATGGCTAAGCAGGATGAGGATGGGATGCTTAGATTGATGAAGGAGAGTGTTCGTAGCAAGGTTGGTGATAGTAGTAGTGGTAGTGGAGCTCAGATTGATGATAGAGGGATTTTGAGGATTAATGGCAGGATTTGTGTCCCGTATGTTGATGGTTTAAGGCAGGAGTTGCTTCAGGAGAATCATCGATTCAGACTTTCTATTCATCCTGGTGTGTCGAAGATGTATCAGGATATGAGGTAGCTTTATTGGTGGAAGGGGATGAAGAGGGTTATCTCTATCTTTGTTAGTCGGTGTGCGACTTGTCTGCAAGTCAAAGCCGATCATCAGAAGTCCCCTGGTTTGTTGCAGCCTCTTGAGATTCCCAATTGGAAGTGGGAACAGGTTTCATGGATTTCATCGATGGTTTACCGAGGACTCGGAGGGGTAATGAGAGTATCTGGGTTATTGTGGATAGACTGTTCATGTCCGCTCATTTTATTCCGGTCAAGTCTACTCGTTCTGCTTCTAGCTTATCTGAGATCTACATGAGAGAGATCGTTCGTCTCCATGGTGTTCCTGTCAGTATTGTTTGTGATCGTGACCCTATCTTCACCGGTCAGTTTTGGAAAGCTTTTCAGGAATCTTTGGGTACTCATTTGAATCTGAGCACCGCTTACCATCCACAGACCGATGGTCAAATGGAAAGAGTGAATCAAATTCTCGAGGATCTTCTTCGTGCTTGTGTGCTTAATTATAGAGGATCTTGGGAAGATCATCTCCATCTTGGCGAATTCACCTACAATAATAGCTATCAGGTATAATCTTATCTTCTATTTTTTAGTTTGTTCTAAATCTTTTTATCTATCTCATTCCATATTTACATTCAGACCAGTCTCAAAATGTCTCCGTTTGCTGCTCTATACGGACGACCTTGTAGATCTCCATCTTCCTGGATTGAATCCGGTAATCGTTTGGTTCTTGGTCCTGATGTGATTTTGGAGGCTTCTGAGAGAGTTGAGGAGATTAAGAAGAGGTTGAGAGCCGCTCAGGATAGGCAGAAGAAATATGTTAATAGGCGTAGGCGGAATTTGGAATTTTCTGTTAGCGATCAGGTGTTCCTTAAGGTTTCTCCCTTGAGGAATGTCATTCGCTTTGGTCGTCGAGGAAAGCTTTCTCCTAGGCTCGTTGATCCTTTTCGCATTGTTTTGGCTTATCGTCTGGATTTTCCCGAGAAGCTTTCTGGAGTGCATGATGTATTTCATGTCTCGCTTCTTCGTCGAAAACTTCATGATCCATCTCTTATTGTCCATCCTTCTGTTTCTTGATAGTTTGGATATTGAGCCTAATCTGACTGTCGAGAGGAAGCCACTTCGTATTGTCGACAGAGGTACGAAGCAGCTCAGAAGGAAATCTGTTAATCTGGTCAAAGTACAGTGGAGTACCGACGATCGAGATTGTACCTGGGAAACGGAGGAGAGCATTCATGCTTTGAATCCAGAATTATTCATTTCAGGTACTATTTTGTTTTTCTATCTTGTTTCTCTTTATTTTCCTTGCCCGTTCTTTTCGAGGACGAAAAGATTTGAGTGAGGGAGAGTGTAACAACCCTTGATTTTTGAATATGATTTTCAATTTGACTTTATTTTATTTTGAAATTATTTTAAATCTGTTTTTATTATAAGATTTCATTTATAAGTATTTTTAAAGCCATACAAAAAATTTCCAAAATTTATTGCATTTATTTTCTATTTTTAAAGCCTAGTTTCCATTTTTCTGCTATTTTCTTTATTTTATTTTATTTAATTAAAATTTATTTTTATGCATACATTTTATTTTTGTGTTTTTATCTTTATTTATAAGTATTTTTTAGGTACATAAAATTTTTCCAAAATTTATTGCATTTATTTTCAAATTTTAAGCCTAATTTCCTATTTTTGCTATTTTTCCTAATTTAATTATATTTAATTAATATTTATTTATTTTTGTTTATTTACTATATTTTCATGTTTTTATCTGTATTTATACATATATTACATGTATTTAAAAATTTCAAAAAGAAATTATAGAAATATGAAGAGTTTGTGACTTTTGTTATTCCTAGTCTTTTTGTATTCTTGCCTTTTCATTATCAACCAACATCTCTTCATTTTTGCTGCCATAACTCCCATGTTTCAGCCGACCACTCCATTCATTTCTCATGTGAAAATTTTCTTCTCAAACCTAAAAAAAATTTGGCCATCCTCCTTGAGAAAATTTTGGTAAAAAGTTCTTCTTTCTTTTCACTTTTTATTGTTTTTGTTGTGATTTTGCACTTGCCTTCATCCTACTTATGTTCGGCCTGCCATCTCCATCACCTTGGCCGCCTCCATCACCACCTATTGCAGTCACCATAACCTCCACTCCTCTGATCATTCCATGGCCGAAGGTCCCGAGAGGTAGATCCACCTAAAAATGTACAAACTCCACTTGAAACTCCATAGCCGATCACTACTTGTTGCCACCACTCCACCATCATGCTTGGCCGACCCAAACACCACCCACTCCAGCCACAAACCTGAGTTTTAGACCATGCCACACCTGTAGTTGACCTTCCAAGATCTGGCCACGCCCAATCCATGCTTGGCCGAAGACATCCATGCCTTGAAACAACTTGTATTTGCCTTGTTTTGTGATTTCAAGCACATATGTCTTCATCTCCTTTGTAATTGCTTTGGCCGACCTCAACATGACCATAACCTAATCCAACCTGATCCAAAACCATCTCTTTGTTGTGCCTTTCCGGTCCATAGATGAAGCACAAGTTGTTGAAAGCAAGTGCAAATACTTTGGCATTGTGTTGTGCATTCATTTATAATATTGTTTTATTATATTTGGGTTGAAAACTTATGTTGTTTATATTGTTTTGTTTGAATGCGTTCAAGGAAATTAGTTTTGTCTCTCTCACACTCAAATCATTGTCGTGCTTTCGTACCTATAAAGATCTTTGTTGTGTGCTTTGGTTGTTGTCTTCAGCTTATACGTGTGAGTTATTGTCACCAGACAGTTTTATACTTATATGACTAGTAAACCGATCACATTTGAATCTGTAAAATGCATCACCATGTTATATTTGCCATGTTATGACCATATGATGTTCACCCATGCTTATTTACCTGTTATAACATCTGTTACTGCTATATAATTCTATTCTGTTATTTATACCAGTTTATCACAGTGCAAGTTCCTTTTAGATTAGAATCACTATGGGTTGAAATGATACATACCCGAACGGACTTTAGAATAGGGAAAAATTATTATGGGCTGAAATGATAGGCCTGAATGATTTTCAATTATTTCATTTTACTTGGGACTGTGGGTTTGAAATGATAAAACCCGGGTTTTCTTTGTAAATTACGGATTGAAATGATATATTATCCGTATCACTTTACATAGGCTAGAAAATTTAATACAGACCCGTGGTTAATATAAGTTTTTCTAAAATTTCTAAAATAAGTTTGAAATGTAAATATTATAATATTTTGATTTAAACTTAATTAAAAATGATTTTCGTAAAGTATTATTGATTTTCTAAAAATTTATAAGTGAAATAAATTAATGGTAAAGTTAGAAATTTGAAATATAAGTTATTTTGGAAATTTTGATTTAATTAAATGGAATTTGAATTAAATATGAAAATATGATAAATTTATGATATTTTGAATTATACTGAATTTAAAATGATTTTTATAATATACTAATGATTTTTGAATAAAGTTAAAAAGTTAAGTAAATGAATGTTTAGGTTGAATTTTGAAATATAACTTAAATTGGAAATTTATGAATTTTGTTTAACGGTGAATTTCAAGTTGAATAAATGAAATGAGAATAATTTATATTTGGGAATGTAAACTTAAATGTTAAGTTAAAATTTAACTTTAAAGAATTGAAATTGAATGTGTGAATTTAATATGTGAGTTATTATTAAATATTGATTTTGAATGGAAATTTAACTTATTAAAAATCATATATATAAGGGTAATTAAATAATTGTTTTTAAAGTGAAAATGTATGATTTTATAAGTTTAAGATGGTTCATATATAAATTTAATTATTTATGAAATTATATTGAATATTTGGAATTTAATTAACAACATTTTTGAAATGCTATTATTTTGTAATGTAAAGGATATTACATCGTTTGTAAATGCTGTAGTTGATATAAATGAACTAAAAGGCTAAATTGAATTAAGAGATATTATAGCACTTTGTAAGTGCTATAATTCTTGAATGTAACTAAGTTTTTATTTGAACTAATGTAACCCTATTATAGCATTTTAAATGCTGTCTTTTGTTAAATTGAATTGTTTTAGGAGTAACTTTCTGTAGCATTTTTCAAATGCTGCGAAAGGTGAATTTTCATTGTTTTGATAAGTTTAAGTGAATAAATGAACTTTGAAAGATTAAAATTTTGGAAATTTAATAATTTAATTATTAAATATAATAACTTCATTTTAATGATTTAAAATGAAGTAATTTATTTTGAAATATAAACTATTTTGAAATGTGAATTGAAATGGTATTTTAAATTCGAATAAAATGAATATGGTTTTGAAATGATATGGTAAGTTGGATATTTTGAAAAGGATTTGAAATGATATTGAATTGTTAAATGATATCTGATTTTTGAAATATAAATACCATTTTTAAATTAACCATGGGTTATAATAACGATTGGTTGTTAAAGAGACCGGCATCGGATATGGACATACTCTCTATCGATACCGAAAACCGCTTTAATAACTGTGCACGCGGTGGAGATTCCAGAATGAAGTAGGATAGTGACGACGTTCCTAAGGTACATTACATGGACCCGACTCCCGTGAGTTAGCTGAAGGTGGCTAAAACAAGAGCGATCTCGGGCCAAAAGAGGTATCACCTCTGGCCGGACACACTTCTTCGATACCATTCTATTACTGTTGTGATTGATTGGGTGCACCCCTTGATTTTTGGAGTGTTGTTCGAGGTGCGCATAGTGGCTGCTACGTTACCGCCAGCCCATGTGCGTAACTGGTATATCTACCCTGGCATTGCCTTGTGTGCCGTGTCACCTACCATACCGAGCCTTTACTACGAGTTTGTTTTCTCCCGTAGCCCGTGTGGTATCCTCTGATAGTCTTCCGATCTGGAGGTATCATGATATTGGATGGACTACTGGGACTATTATGTGTGAAGGGTGATACGGGTAAGCCCAGAAAAAGTAAGTTTATTTTACTGTAGACATTATTATAATAGCACAATATTACTACATAGTAAATATTTTAACGGATCCTTAGAGGATGGGCGGTCCCAGACATCCTTTAGGTTACTTGTACCTTATTACAGTTCACTTGAGTTGGTTTACATTATATAAGTAGATATTTTCCTGACTCGAGTGTTTTTAGTGTTTTGCTTTACGCTCGGGTCAGCTTGAGTATTCATAGCTTTGGATTCTTTTTCTGGAGCTGGTCTTCGCTGGAGATTCTACTTGTCAACTTATATATCTATTTCTGTTTCAGCTGTTCTAGTTTATCTCATGTATTAGTGAACTTCTATGTATTTGGGATTTCTATTATGTTGTTTCAGACTGTTATATTGTATTTGGTTTGAGACTCTGTTATAGTAGCTTCATGAACTATTATGTTATTTTATATTCCGCTGTGAGTTATTTTGATTGTTCTGTGTCTGTCATTTTGTGTATTTGATTTCATTTTCTCTAAATTTACTTACAATCTGTTATTTTGTATCATTCAAGTCCGACATGTGTGGATTATTGTCGATTTGAATGGTACGAAGTGGCTGGTCGTTACAGTTTGTATCAAAGCAAGGTTAGTGGCAAACCATTGCCTCTGCGAAGCAAATACTCATTAGAGATAGGGTAGAGATACCCTAGAATGAGTGAAATCAACCTGAGAATCATATCTTTGTGAGAGACGTATTTTCAAAGTATAAAATGATTTTTTAAAATGTTTTCAATAGATTTTCAAAGATTATTTTGATATATAATTTTTTTTCTTATTTTAAAGGATTTTCAAATGTTCTTCTAACTTCCTTTCTTTCATATCTACCTTGTTAGATTTTTTTTTCTTTCTTTAGGATATTCATCCTAATGAATTTTCTTGTCTTATCTTAATTTATCTTTGGCTTGTCTTTATCTTGTCCTAAATTCATTCTTGATTTTTCAGGATGGATCGTGGAAATGCCAGAGGTAGGGGTCGTGGTATTGCCCCAGCTCCTCAGCCTGTTGCTCCTGTTCGATTCACTGTTCTCTGTAAGGAATTCTCTCAACTTGGTGAAACCCCATTCACCGGTTCAGAGAGCATCATTGAGGCTCAGCAGTGGTTGCGGAATCTTGAGTGGATATTTACTGGTCTTGATATTACTGATTCCCAGAAGCTTCAGTTAGCAGCTTGGCTGTTGCGTGATTCTGCTTTATATTGGTGGTAGTCCGTTACGGCTAACACCGTCGAAGCCGATATTACTTGGGAGCAGTTTAGGTATCCTTTGTGTTATCTTGAATGTTGTTCTTATTTTTTCTTTTCTTTTGAATCTGTCTTAAGCTTGTTCTGTATCTCTTTTCCAGGGAGGCTTTTGTGGCAAAATGGATGCCTGAAGCTGGGAAATCCCAGCTTTATCGTGAATTTATGGATCTTAAGCAGGGTAGCATGTCTTTTGATGAGTATGAGAGGAAGTTCAATGAACTTTCCAAGTTCGGTCCAAGCCTGAATGATACTCCTCTCAAGAAAAACGAGAAATTCATTGCTGGTGCTCGTCCAGAGTATTATAGTCGTCTTATTTCTCATGTTCATGGTTCTTTCACCCAGCTTATGGATATGGCTATTTGCTATGAGAACCCCACATCTAAAGGTCCTGCTGCTTCTGGTGCTCCTCCATCTCAGTCTTCCTCTGCTAATTCCAAGAAGCGTAAGCCAAATTTCCATCAGCAGAAGAAGAATTGGCATAAGCGTTCTGGTTTAGGATCTTCATTATCTGCTACTGCTCAGAGGCAACCAGTTGATCCCTCCTCTATCACTTGCTTTAGGTATGATCAGAAGGGACACTATGCCAATAGCTGTCCTACATTAGCTGGTGCTGCTGTTCCTCCACCTGCTTAGTTGGCTAGGCGTGATTTTTGCCATATCTGTCTCCACCCTGGTCATTTTAAGAAGGACTTCCCTACTCAGCAGAGGGGTACGCCTTTTGGTATATTTGCTGTCACTTCTGCCTCATCTCCAGTTCCTCTGCTTGCTCCTGCTCCTAGTGATGACCAAGGTACTCTCTAGGGTTCATTTACTTTATTCCATCATCCTGTTCGTGTTTTATTTGATACTGGAGCTTCCCATAGTTTTATTTCTGTTGATTTGTGTGATAAGTTTGAACATCTCCTTTCTCCTGAGTATGCTTCTGTTCCATTATGTGTTTCAAATCCTATTGGTGGTCCTGCTAACCTTAATCGAATTTGTAAGCAAGTGAAACTTCTCCATTCTGATCATCGCTTCTGTGGTGATTTTTATGTTCTAGGCTTCGATGCTTTTGATTTATTGCTTGCTTAGGATTGGTTAGTGAATCATGAAGCCCATATCTTTTGTAAAGCCCGGACCGTTCACCTTGTTGATGACCAAGGGAATTCCATGATTATTCAGTACCGCGTGCCTCAAGATTTTGTTGGCAACTTCATTTATTCTCTGGATTCTTCTCCCAATGATCTTGATTCGACTCCTGTGGTTAGATTATATCCCGATGTATTTGGTGAAGTCACTTCTTTACCTTCGAAGCGGAAAATTGATTTTTCGGATTGATCTTATTCCTGGTGCTCGACCTATTGTTCTTCCTCTTAGAAGAATGGCACCCCGCAAGAAGGTTGAGATGGGAAAGCAAATTGAGGACCTGTCTTCCAAAGGTCTGATTAGGCCTAGCTTTCAGAATGGGGAGCCACGGTGGTTTTTGTCACCAAGTCTGATGGTTCTCTTTGGATGTGTGTTGATTATAGGAAGCTGAACAAGCTCACTATGAAAAATAGATATCCAATGCCTCGCATCAATGATATGTTTGATCAGCTTTATGGTGCCACTGTTTTCTCTCAGCTTGACCTTGCCACAGTTTTTCATCAGCTCAGGGTTGCTGAGGATAGCATTTCTAAGACTGCTTTCCGCACTGAGAATGGTTTTTATGAATGGTTAGTCATGCCTTTCGGTTTGACTAATGCTCCTGCGTTCTTTGTTGATTTGATGAATCGTGTTTTTCGTGATGTGCTTATATAAATTTGTGCTAGTCTTTGTTGATGATATTCTTTTTTATTCTAAGACTAAGGATGAGCATAAGTCACATTTATTAGACACACCTCTTTTGGACTTTCTGTCCTTAACAATCTGTTAGATACTTTGCGTCTGGACCGTCTGTCCCTAGCTTAATCATTTCCCTGGTCTTTTTGATCCTAATGGTTTTGCGGGTTCACCAATAACCTATCTGTATACTAACATGTATTCCTTTCTGTGTGTAATCATAATTCTAGTCTACCCGACCAAGCCCTACACACTGGAATTTTTGATAACAATTAGCTGGGGCTAATAGCTAATGTATAGGGCGCGACCCTATATCAGTCCCATATGATATTCTAATATCTAAGTCATTTTCATTTAGGATCCCCTTTCATAAATTTTCCTTGAAAATTTATTTAAAATGATTTAAAGCCTTTAAATCAAACTTATATAAGGAATTTTTTTTATGCTTTACTCAAAATCATCTTGTTTATACATTCGTTACTCAAACTTTAGTTGATGAAAACATTTATATATTTGAAAGTACCCCTTTCGCTTCCATTGAATGTACCCCTTTTTAAATTCTTTAAAAGCTTCTCTTTTGAAACCAAGTAAAATCCTTAAATTATCTAAGCCAACTGGCCAAAATCTTACCTTTCGAAACCATACTTCAAACCTTTCAAAACCATTGAAATCTTTTCTTTCGAAACCATATTTCAAACCTTTCGAAACCATTGAATT
Source organism: Allium cepa (assembly GCA_030765085.1). NCBI lineage: Eukaryota > Viridiplantae > Streptophyta > Magnoliopsida > Asparagales > Amaryllidaceae > Allium > Allium cepa. The sequence continues at coordinate 714,788,516 of CM060945.1, read as the reverse complement.
CTTTCCTTTCGAAATCAGTAAAACTTTGGACATCCTACTTTGAAAACACTTTATAGCATTACCAAAGAGAACCTTTGGAAAACCCTCCATTTTAAACCTTTTTAAATCATCAAAAAATAGAATCTTACGACTCGGTCAAAAGCTACCTTTCTACCTCTTGGAAAGCTACCTTTCGCCTCCTTCGAAAGCTTAGCTTGCGACCCCTTCGAAAGCTTTACTTTCGACCCTATTGAAACCATTCAGCAATTAAAACGTTTCGAAAGCATTTAACTCTTAAAATATAAACTTTTCAAAAGCTCCTTGGGTTCAATATAAACATGTGGAAAAAAATCCTTTTAAAACCTTTCGACTTCGTCAAAAGCATCCTTTCGACTTTGTCGAAAGCTTAGCTTCTGACACCTTTAGAAGATTCCCTTCAAAAGCATTAAAACGTTTCTTTTTAAACCAATAGGCATCCGCCTTTTAATACTTTGAAACACCCCCTTCGAAAGCTTGGGTTATACTTCAATTAGACTAAAATAGGTAAACTACCTAAGTCAAAATCTTCCTTTTGAAAGAATGGGAGAAGCGGCAGGTTTTATAAATAAGCAAACTTTCGACTTTGTCAAGAGCATGACCTCGAAAGGTTGAAAGGCGACACTTAGGGGATTTGACCCCTTCGAAAGCAAGCTTAACTTTCAATTTTGTCGAAAGGTTTAAAACATTTATTTTAAAATTTTGACCTAGTCGAAAGAAACCAAGTCGAAAGCACCTTTTCAAAAGCAAAGAAGGCATTAGTTTTGGTTTATAAAACAAACATACCCCAACCTCTTCGATAAGTAAGGCTTCAACCAAATACCTTTCGACATTGCCCAATTTGTTACGTACCAAATTGCTTGATACCATACGCATTGGCTTTTTGAGCTTGTGGAAAGCTATGATATCTTTTGACCTTGTCGAAAGGTCTTAGTCAGAAGGTCTGATGCCGAAAATGGCTGAAACATGCTAAAAGCATGATTTCCTTGTTTTTAACTTTAAAGAGATAATTTTTCAACTAACCTACCTTTGTTTCACAAATTCTCATTGGTTAATAATTTTTTATAGAAAAATGTTGCCAATATTTTCAAAAACACATAAAGATTTTAATTTATAAAAATTCCCCTTCTCCTTATTTAAATATATAAAACATTTAAGTCTCATACCTCAAGTAACTTTATATATTCATCAAAACACTAAGAAAACATCTGGGAAAATCCCAAAAAATATATTTTAATATGTTTTCCAACATATAAAAGTTCTAAACCCAAATAATAATTATTTTAGCCGTAAATAATTTATAACCCAATAAATCATTTTCTCCACTAGAAAATTTATATAAAATTCACATTAATTCAGAAAAATATGAAAATTGAAAACCATCTCTATAATATCATTTCTGATTCACATTTAAATTTTTAAGGCATTTGGATGTCATTTAATAGGGTTTTTAGATCAAACATACCATAAAAGCTAATATGAACATGTATAATTCATCAATAAGCATATATATAACTACAATCATTCAAAAGATGACATACTTGCAAAATCGTTTCGAATATAACTAAAAACCAAAAACTATAAGAAAATGGGATGTACTAATTATTCACCTTAGCTTTGAGATTAAAAGATATGAGATTTGATATTGAATATGTTGATTAACTTCTTCCTCTTAAATCCTAACTTTATCTTCCTTCAAAATAAAATGGTAGCCGGCCTTAGATGTTTTTTGTTTGATAGAATGAATGAACGTACGTTTTATTTCCTTAGGGTTTAGAGTATATGTCCCCTCTATTTCCCATATTGCCCTTACCCACTTCCTAATACATTAGTTCATGTTGTTTCATTTGATTTATAATTAACATGGCATAGCTACACTTAGCTTTGTCAAATCTCAACCTATTAATCTTCACATTATTTTATTTAATTTAACATTAAATATCCTAAATAATGTTATGAAAATGTGGGGTATTACAGTTTTCACATTAAAACATATCATAAAATCAATTTGAACATGCATAAATCATCAACAAGTATATAATATCATTCCATTACTCAAAACATCGTAAATCAATGCAAAATATTACAGATTTAATCTTAAAACCAAAAACAAAAGAAATATGAGATGTAAGCATTATTCACCTTAGCTTTAAAGATTAAGGATGTGAGATTTGAATAAATTTGATGTTGATTAAGCTTTCCCTTTATCTTTCTTTCTCTTGCTCTTGTTAATGGTGGCCAGCCTTAGGCCTTGAAATTTTATTATAAATGATAATGAACATGTATGGGGATACACTGCTAAGTTTTTAGGATATAGGAACAGCCTTTTTCTTTTTTTAGCCCTCATTTACTTCATTTTAAACTCTTGTTTTAATTCATTCGTCAAATAGCACGGCTACCCCTCAAAAAAATCTAATCTTAATCTCTTAATCAACACATTATTTTATTTAATTTAGCTAATTAAATATCCTAAATAGCATGACTAAAAGTATGGGGTTTTATAAACTCCCCTCCTTAAAGAATTTTGTCCTTGAAATTACGAAAATGTACACAAAACTTCAATCAAAAAGGTAAAACATACCATCAAACATGTCAGTATAGTTATCTCTAATCTTGCTTTCAGTCTCCCAAGTACAACCTCTCTCATCGTCTCTCCATTGGACTTTTACTAGTCAGACTGTCTTGTTCCTAAGCCTCTTCTTATCTCTTATAACCATACTAACTAGCTTTCAAACTATAGTCACGTCCGACTTTACTACAAGATCTTCTAACAAGGTCAGTGCTATAGTAGTCTCCAGGTCTTGAACACACTTTAGGAGATGAGAAATATGAAAAACATCGTGGACACCTGCCAAACTGCTCGGTAACTTAACCGTATATGCGAGTTTTCTGATCCTCTTAACAATAGGAAAAGGTCCAATGAACCTTGGTGCTATTTTCCAGTCTTTCGAATCTGATCACACCTTTCATTGGTGATACCTTGATGAAAACCTAATCTCCTACTAAGAACTCTAAATCTTTCCGCCTTTTATCTACATAACTTTTCTACCTAGACCAAGCCTCCTTAATCCTAGCTCGAATAACCTCAATCTTTTCTGCAACATTCCTGACAAAATCTAGACCAAGAATCAACCTATCCCCGATTTCTAGCCAACATATAGGAGATTTACATGGCCTTCCATACAAAGCTTCAAACAGTGCCATCCCAATAATAATCTGACAACTATTGTTATATAAAAACTCGGCTAAATATAGATGGTCTTTCCATGATCCCATGAAATCCTGTACAAAGGCTCTTAACAAATCCTCCAAGATCTTGTTAACTCTTTCAGTTTGTCCATCTGTCTACGGATGGCAAGCGGTACTCATCTTGAGTTTGGTTCTCAAAATTTCCTGTAGACTCTTCCAGAACTCACTAGTGAATGAGGAATCTCTATCACTTACTATAATACTAAGAATTTCATGCATTCTAACCTTATTCTTTATAAACAACTTCGCCAAAACAGGTGTCATTCTGGTTGACTTAATGGGAATGAAATGGGCACTCTTGGTAAAATGTCCACAATAACCCATATACTTTCTTTTCCTCTGCTTGACCTTGGCAACCCGTCAATAAAATCCATTAAAGTAGAATCCCAATTCCATACCAGAATATCCAATGGTTGAAGCAATACACTTAGCTTCTGGTGTTATCTTTTCTTGTTGGCAATTCAACCACTACTTTACCCATAAGCCAATATCATATTTCATACCTTCTCAGAAGGAACTTCTCTTCATGTCCTGATACATCTTAGTTCCTCCTAAATGAATAATGAACTTTGAATGATGGCATTCCTCCAAGACTTCTTTCCTTATGTTTCCTACACTCGGAATAAATAATCTCCCATTTTTCTCAACCACCCATTCTGGTCAAGACTGAAATCTTTAATGTCATCGGTCTCGGTCCCATATCTCAACTTCTTGATCCGTTCAGCTAATACTGGATCTTCGTCCTATTTAGAAGCAATCTTTTCGATTATCACTGTTGAACTTTCAAACAAGATAATACAACAGTCTCTTCACTAGACCCAGCCTCGGATCTCCACTGCACTCTGCAATCTACCAATGCTTCTAAATCTTTCCACTTGGTAATCATCGTCAATACTGCATTCTGACGCTTCCTGCTAAGTGCATATGCCACCTTATTCCCTTTTCCTAGTGTACTCAATCCCAAAATCATAAGCAGCAATAAACTCTAGCCACATCTGCTGTCTCATGTTCAGCTCCTTCTGAGAGAACAAATACTTCAGTGATTTATGATTTGTATATAACTCAAACCTTTCCCTCAAAGGTAATGTCTCCATACCTTCAACATAAAAATCACTGCAGATAATTCCAAACCATGCGTCGGATATCTGACCTCATGCGGTCTAAGCTACCTAGAAGCATAGTCAATCACTTTACCTTTCTGCATCAGCATAGCTACTAATCCTGTTCCACACGCATCTGTATAAACCACCAAATACTGATTTTCTTTTGGAATAACCAACACAGGTGCATGAGTCAATAAGTGTTTCAAACTTTGGAATACTTCCTCACACTTATCGGTCCACACAAACTTCATATCCTTTCTCATTAGCTTGGTCATTGGTGTGGCTATTTGCAAAAAATTCTTAATAAATCTTCGATAATAACCAGCCAACCCAAGGAAACTCTTTATCTCAGTCACTGTCTCGGGTCTCTTTCAACTATTCACTACGTCAATCTTAGTTGGATCTACTTACAACCCTTTCTCTGATACTACATGACCAAGAAACTTCACTTCCTTCTTTCAGAAATGACACTTCGAAAACTTCATCTTCAGCCGATGCTGCCTCAACGTCTCAAGCATGACTCTGAAATGAACTTCATGCTCTCTTTCATCCTTAGAGTATATTAAGATGTCTTCTATGAAAACCAATACGAACCTATCCAAGTGCTCTCGAAAAACTCGGTTAATCAAATCCACAAAGAATGCTGGTGCACTAGTCAATTCGAATGGCATAACTAACCATTCGTATGACCTATATCTGGTCCTAAACACCGTCAAAGGTATACTATCCTCTACTACTCCCAGCTGATGGAAACCTATCGCCAAATCAACTTAGAAAATACCTTGGCTCCACTCAATTAGTCGAACTTATCATCAATCCTCGGCGATGGATATTGATTTTTTATCATCCTCTTATTCAACTTACGATAATCGATATATAGCCTCAACGATCTGTTCGGCTTCTTAGAAAATACTACAATTGCTCCCAAGGCGGACTACTCAGTCTAATAAAACTCTTGCCTTCCAAATCCACCATCTGCACCTTTAACTCCTTCATCTCTGTATAGGTAATCCTACTTCGTGGCCTACTCACTGCTCCCGAAACTAAATCTATCTGAAACTCAATGGCTCACTTCAGTGGCAATCCAACTACATGCTCAAAAACATCCTCGAATTCTCTAACCATGAAAACTTGACTCGGCTTATCTTCCATTTCCACAACACCAAACACGACATTCACCTCACTGCTAAGGCTCACTACGGTATAAACAATCTTGACACTACAATCAGGGTGCCTAAGCGATATTTTCCTATCCTAGCAAAATATCGTAGCATTGTACTCAATTACCAATCCATATCAAGAATAATTTCGAATCCCACAAAATCAAACACATGCAAACTGCAAACAAAATGTAGGATCGATTTCACCCTAGAGGGGGGGGGGTGAATAGGGTGATTGTGTAAATTATTAAAATTAATCGTGGAAGCTTATGAATTAATTTCAATTCAGATCACAGAATAGCAGCACAGATATTGCAGAATATAAATAACAGAACAACACAGAATTTACCCAGCTTCGGCAAAACCCTGCCTACGTGCTGCCCCCAAGGTTTCTACTAGAAATTAGATAGTCCCTCGCTTACACACGTAAACTCGCTATACCCGCTATTGACTAATCTAACTCTACACTCAAAACCCTGCCACAACTCAACTACCGAGTTGCGAATTCTCAAGCTACGCCACGTAGCTTGTCCCCTAGTCATACGACTAGAAAAATAAAAACGGTTTAAAAGAAAAATACAAATTAAAAACAATTTGAAATACAAAACCCTATCTAATAAAAACTAAGCCCAAATTAATAAAACAAAGGCCGGCCCCTTATTCACTTCTTCAACCCGTTCCTTTTTCTTTGCTTTGTGAAAATATGGCCGATCCTCTTTCGTTCCTCTTTGCGAATTAGGGCTTTCGTTCGTGCGATCCAATTTAGGGTTATTGGAGAAGTCGACTAATTAGTTGGTTGATTGCAATCACTGTTTCTCTGATTTGCTTCAATTGTTTGCGGCTTCTCCTCCTTGATCGAGTTCGATTGCTTCGGTATGTAATTTGTACTTTTTTGCTTCTTCTAATCTTTCGTACTTGAACTCGATGAATTGCCGATGATGATTTGTGGTAATTTATAGGATTCCAGTTCCTATAATTGCGTTCATATATTCTCTAATTGAATTTGTCAACTGATTCACCTCGGCCACTTGATGATGCTTGAATGTTTGAGATTGATTCTGACTAATTCGTTATCGTATATTTTGGTTGCTTGATGGTTACGACTTTGATTTATTTCGTGATCAATTTTACTTGTTCAACATATCCACGGCTTGTTCAACTCCTTTGTAATGACCCAAAATTTTTAACAACTTAATTTGCAAATATTTAATTTATTTTAAATATTTGGATGATGGTTTGGATTGAATTTTCAATATAACTTTGAATTTGGCGATTAAGTTATAGAATTTAATCTATTGAGAGTTGAATAAAAATTTGAATCTAAAATTTTAAGCTGATTAAAAAAATATTTCAAAGGCTTGTAAAATTCATATTGATAGTACTGAAAATAATAAGGGCTTCAGAATTGAAATTTAAAGTGAATTGTTCAGTTTTGAAATTAAATCGTTTGAATCGATATTTAAAAATAGCCGTCCGAGGCACAGTCTTGGAATTCGACGAAACCAGTTCCATTGGGTCCGTAATATTGAATTATTCTCGGATTTCAAATTTCGTATTTTTCAGAGTTGATATGTGAGCACACGGTAAATAAACGCGTTGAAATTAATCGTGTTCAATTTGAATTTAAATTAAAAATTTGTCAACATCAGTACACGTTCTTCCTTAAAACAATCTCCGTTGTTTCAGCCTACAACCACGCCTATAATCACGAGAAGATCGTGTAAAACCATGCCTCCTTCACGTCTTAAAATACTCATCTCCCTCTCTCAGAAATCAAAAGCACAGAAGAAAATAAAAATGGCCGAAAACAATTACTTCCTCTCTTCAGTAAAAATCGCTCCTTCCCCCTTTCTTTCAAACAAACCCAAAATCACTGAGCTCGACTTCAAAATCATGGCCGAAGCCCTCTCAGATTCAAACGAAGAAAAAAAAAAGAGAAAACAAAATCAATGGCGCGCGCGTGATTGGGGGTATCGGCGACAACAAGCGGCACTCGCAATCAGGGATCGCGCTCGCGTTAGGGAGTGGGGTGTCGCGCGATTCAAGGAGGCGCAGGCATGGATTCGAGAGGAACGGCGACGCGATTAGATGAGGCGACGGTGCCGCGCGACTTCGAGGCGATGGTGGGTGGCAGTGGATGGTGAGCGGCGGCGCACGCGTATGTGATGGGAAGCTCGAGGCCGAGCAAGTGAATTTGGGGGATCGCGAATCAATAAATCGCGAGCGCAGCGAAGTCGAGCGCGAGTCGCGTGGAGATAAGGCAGGCAGTGGATATGATTAGAGGTATCAATTTTGTTTAATTGAATTTAAATAAAATATATTTAGATTTAAAAGAAAAGAATTTTACAGTTAAGGAAATGAATAGAATTATTACAGTAAAGGAATTTAGTTTTTAAATTTAAATTTTTTGTTAATCAAATTTATTAAAATAAAAGGAAGAATTTAATCATTAGTTCGATAAATTTAATTATAGTTAAAAAGAAATTCAGTTTTTATTGAACCTTTGTTAATTCAATCATTAAAAGAAATTTAATATTTTGTTAAGAATATTTATCAAATGGAAATTCAATTTATTAAGTGAAAGATTTATTTAAAGGGAATTTAGTTTCAAATGAAAAAAAAAATTAAATTAAACGTATTGGTTTAAAACCAAAAAGGTATTAGTTTAAAATTAATTCTTCGATATCATTAATTTAAAAGTGTATCGTTGGTTAAAATTGAATTGTTTAGTTAACTTAGGGAATTATTTTGATTTCTAAATATTTTTAAGGAGAAAATTGGTTTAAAATTTAATAATTGGAAAAATTAAATTTATTAAAAGGAAAATTTGTTCAAAATAAAATCCCTGGGAAATTTACACTTATCAAATGAAATTTAATTTATTCGATTGATTCGAATATTAACAAATTGTGTAAATATTTATAAAAGGTATAAATCAAGAAAATCGAGTCAAGAAGGAAAAGGATTGCTAATAAAAGCAAAGGTGAGAACTTCTCACGCAAAAGGATTTATTTAAATTTTAAATAGTTAGATTTAAAATTGTTAGTTGTGTTGATTGAATGCTTGAATGATGATTGTTATATATATATATATTGGATGTGAATAGACCCTATGCGCCGTTAGTAAGCGGAGGTTATTTATTACACACATATACCGCGATATTCCACCTTGAAGTGGAATTGGTATTATATTATATATATAGCAATATATATATATATATTGGCATATGTATATATTGCAGTTGATTGATTTCCCGCATTGTATAGCGGATGAGACCCTATTGCGCCGTTAGTAAGCGGATAATATTTTATAAAATCCCATATACCGCGATATTCCATCTTGAAACGGAATTGGTATTGTGCTAATGTCTGTGGATGCAGGGAAACAGGTTGGAGGGATCCAACTGGATTCCTCACAAATATTTATTTGTTTTCAGATATTGTGATATTTGATTGTTTATCATATGGATATATGATGTTTGAAAGTCGTGATTGACTATTTGATGTGTTGCATCATCGGATCCAATTTTGAAGCTTAAAATAACTATTTTGATTTTTAAGGGATTTCTAAAGTAATTTTTGAAAGTATACGTTTATAACATATTTTTTGGAATTGATCCATTATAAATAAGCAAACGTTATAATTTTTAATGTTATAAAATTATGATTTTTGAGAAATACAGTTAAAAGTTGATTTTTGAAAATATGGATTGATGATTTTATAAAATAGTAAAAAAATTGGGATTTCTGAATTGTTATAAAATGTTTAAAAATAGGATTCATAAAATTGGATTATTTTATAAATCAAATGATGAAATTATAAAAGAGTTTAAAGACGTTTTAAAAATAGTAATATAAATTGTTTTATATAAAAGATTTATAAATTGATATTTATAAATTTAGAATATCTTGAATTATAAAACGAGCTTTTATAAGTGTTAGAATAAATTGTGAATGAATTTCATAAATGAATGAAATTTATAGAATTATAACGGTGAAGTTATAAATGGAATTTTATAAACAGTAGGTTTATAAAATTTGTAAAGTTATTTAAAAGAATAGATTTGAATAAATAAATGAATCTTATAAGTTATAAGATTTATGATTATGAAGTTTAAAAGAATGTTTTTGTAAACAAATAAATTATAAGCATTTAACTTATAATATGGACTTTCGGTATATAATTGAATTATAAATCGAATAGGTTAATAAAGGAAATTTATAAAAGAAAGTGTTATAAAATAAATAGAAACGAAATTTATGAACATTGTTTTATAAATCTGCAACGACTTATTTTGATAAGTAAATTGTTGAAATTTGTTAATGGAGTTATATTCATATTTTAGACAGTGAATAATCCTTTAAAATAAAACAAATAGAAATGATGAAATTTGTTAACAAGTATATTCACGAATTTGAATAGTGAATAAGATGTTAAAGAAAATGTTTTGGATGTGATGTTTTAAATAGAATTAAAACAATCTAAAGATGTTTTAAAATGTATTAACTATCGAAACCATAGATTTCATCATTCATTGTTGAAATAAACGTTTTCGAGAAATAAAAAGGAAATGGTAGATTATAACACTGTTGTTATAATAGATGATTTCCGAAAGGAAATGTTTTGTGTAGTATTGGGATTTATATATCTATTTTAATTTCGAATCCCTATACTAGTGATTTTGGGTTGTCGTATGTTTTACGCAACATTCGTTTTGGCCCAAATAAATATGTTTAAGAGAATAATTTCCTTAAAGAATGAAATATATACTTAATTTCGATTTGAGTATATTAAATATTTTCTAAGTGTAGAAATAAAAAGGCTTGTGAATTACTTATAAATAAATAAGTATGGAAATGTTTTTCCAATATTAAGTGAATATTTTGAATTTATCTTCTTGAAGATAAATTGAAAATGAATATTTGAAAACGAATGGAAATCGTATATTCATAAATATTTTGGAAATTTAAATTCAATATGGAATTTATAAATAATTTGGAAAATGAGTTTAAAAATAAATATTGATTTACTTTTAAAGAATGGAATATATATATATATATATATATATATATATATATATATCTTATAAAGATATTTTTGGGAAATAAATAATTTGGAAAATTATTTGGAATCTGGTGATGTTGGCATATCTATTGATAGTTCAATAACCGACTATCAATATCTACCTTTAAATAGGTATTTGTTGTGATTTGCTTGAAATTGAATGCCACACTTATTTTTTTTAAAATAAGCGCTCACTATTCTGGTTAACCGGGAAAGGACCTTGGGGTCGTATAACCCATTCCGAATATGTGATACGTCGTTATGAATTGCATTCGAAGATCGGTGTTGAAGACCGGATATTTTCGAAAACGAAAGGGTTTCTTGTTGATTGTCTCTGCACTGGCTGATCCCCGGTATAGAGATCTCCATATGTGATGGGAAATCCGAACGTGATTAGAGATTATTCGGATTGCAAGGACTTCTTTGTAAGTGCCTTCGGTTCTGTTCGAGCCCGAAACAGACTTGTATGGATTGTGTGATTGACATTACAAATTGAGATATAAAGCCGATTTCTTTCAAATATATTTCTGTTGGTGGCGAAGAATTTATTCTTTTAGCTTAACACCCTTCTCTGAGACGTACGAGCTCAGAGGTTATATAGTTGAAGGTTATCAGCAATATACTCCCAATTTGGTAATGTGACATACTAAGTGTTGCTGTAAATGATCATTGTGTTGATTATTTGTGATAGGATCATTTATTTGATCGTCTATCTTGGTGATCATTTCTATGATCATTTGTTGACCCAAAGCATGGCTTTTGTATAAAGTATGTTTTTGTGGACGAGACTTCGTCGAGCCTCACACCCCGGAATGGTCAAAACAGGAAAGAAACAGCAAGGTTATGAGGGGTAGCGCCCTTTAGGATATGTGCATTTCCTTCTGGAAAAGGGTGGTATCATGGTATGGAGCCCAGATACTTACTCATGTTGAAAACACTTTATGATTGTGTGAATTGATTGCGAGCGCTCGGTTGAAAGGTCCCAAAGGACCGGGGGATGGCATATTCGGTCAGTTGTTACTCAGTTAGGGGTAACCCGGCCTTTTGTTGGTAGAGATCCGGTTTGGTTCTCGGGGATGTCCATCCAGAGGCATTCTCATGTGGCAATGGGAAGTTCCTTGTCCTGATCATTCGTTGGAAATCCAAAGAAACAATACGAGACTTGTACGGTTTTAGTTGTAGAACCTGCCATCTAATATGGTAGCTATAGTAAGCACACTATAATGGTACCTATGTTGGCTAAGATTTATATTCTACTTTCGAAATATCTTCTACACTATGCACTAATAATAATATCAAAATTGATTTGATTTTAATACGTATCAAGCATCTTTGACTAACATAAGAAGAAATCTCCTCTAAGTCTGCGTTTGCATTGTGTGTGTGGCAGGAGGTCTTATGGTAGTCTCATTCTTAAAAGCATTGCGAATTGATTTTTTTTTTAAAAAATATTCCTCTACTTTATTTTAAAGAAAAATAAACTGTTTTAGTTCTCGCACCAGTCACATGACTGACTCGGAGTTTATTGTTTTCCTTCCTAAACTCTGGGTGCCCACCAAATTTCCACACGGGCAGTCAAGAGTTAGGTTTATCAGGATATTCTGGAATTCAGGAGTTGCTGGAGGCAAGATGGATGGCATGGCGTATTACTAGTATATAGTATTTCTTTTCCCGCTGCATTGTTTGTGGTTGTACACTCTGATGATATGATGTAATGAAATGTAATGTAATAACCGATATAGTTCTTTGTGTAAAGATTATTCATTATCTATTATATGTTGTTCCGTTGCGAATTGTGAGATTCTGATGTTGTTCTATTTTCTGTTTTCTGTTCCGTTCTATTTTCTTTTCTCTCCTTTTTACTATCTTCTTTCTTCTACCTCTTTTTTTTCTTTTCTTTTTCTTAAACCCATAACTATTCGGTTTTTTGGCAACGAAAAATCGCAATCGTTACATTTGGTATCGGAGCTTATGGTTAAGCGACAACCATGGTTCTGTTGGGTGTTACTCATTAGAGATAGAGTCAGCAGTACTCTAGAATGAATTTGAGTGTAATAATAGATATGAGCTCGTATTTGTTAGTGAATATAAAATTGTTTTTGAATCGGGTGAATACGATAATTTTGCCCAAAACTATTTTTGATAGAGAAAAGAAATGATTTTCTATGAATTATTATAGTATATGGTTGCATGATTGTTAGGAAGTGATAATATTGAATTATTATCATTAGTATATTAAATAAAATAAAATTGATTAAATTCAAGTAAACTAACTTGATAAATTATAAATTCTTGGACTAATGAATTGAATATAGATATTGAAATTATGAATTGAATTCAAATAGAATTGAAATTGAATGAATTGAATTGAAATACAGAATTGAATGAAATGAATATGTAACTTCAATAGTGAAGTGAGAATGTATAATAAGCATATATTGGAAATTTTGTAATAGAATTGGCAAAATGGTTTGAATGTTGGAATTGGATGCTACTACTAGCAGGTTATACAGGTGTATAAAAAGAAATGGAATTGAGATTTTGATTTCGAAGATAAAACTGAATTGCTCGACAAAAAGGTACGTATTTCAATTTCAGTATGAAATTTGATGATTTTCTTCTCCAGCCACTTGGCTTTCTCTTTTCTTTTTGATTCTAAGGGGCTATGGTGCCATTTTGTAGTCGTACCGAGCTAGCCGCGCAAAGGAGACGCTGGCGAAATTTTTCGAAAATTTAGGGTGTTAGAAAAATTTTGAGAAATTTTGAAAGTTTGAAATTTGAATTTGAATTTAAATTTGAATTGTTAGGAAAACAATATTGTTTGGAACTTATAATTGAAGTTGGAAAGCTAATTGAAATGATAATGAATCTTTACTTAAAAGATTTAGATTAGTAAGTTGGTAAAACTAATTTGAGTTGTGAAAAATAATAGATGGGATAAGGGCCTTCTTCTTAACTTGTAATTTCGGGACGAAATTCTTTTAAGGAGGGAAGATTGTAACGACCCAAAATTTTTAACAACTTAATTTGCAAATATTTAATTTATTTTAAATATTTGGATGATGGTTTGGATTGAATTTTCAATATAACTTTGAATTTGGTGATTAAATTATAGAATTTAATCTATTGAGAGTTGAATAAAAATTTGAATCTAAAATTTTAAGCCGATTAAAAATATATTTCAAAGGCTTGTAAAATTCATATTGATAGTACTGAAAATAATAGGGGCTTCAGAATTGAAATTTAAAGTGAATTGTTCAGTTTTGAAATTAAATCGTTTGAATCGATATTTAAAAATAGCCGTCCGTGGCACAGTCTCGGAATTCGACGAAACCAGTTCCATTGGGTCCGTAATATTGAATTATTCTCGGATTTCAAATTTCGTATTTCTCGGAGTTGATATGTGAGCACACGGTAAATAAACGCGTTGAAATTAATCGTGTTCAATTTGAATTTAAATTAAAAATTTGTCAACATCAGTACACGTTCTTCCTTAAAACACTCTCCGTTGTTTCAGCCTACAACCACGCCTATAATCACGAGAAGATCGTGTAAAACCATGCCTCCTTCACGTCTTAAAATACTCATCTCCCTCTCTCAGAAATCAAAAGCACAGAAGAAAATAAAAATGGCCGAAAACAATTACTTCCTCTCTTTAGTTAAAATCGCTCCTTCCCCTTTTCTTTCAAACAAACCCAAAATCACTGAGCTCGACTTCAAAATCATGGCCGAAGCCCTCTCAGATTCAAACGAAGAAAAAAAAAAGAGAAAACAAAATCAATGGCGCGTGCGTGATTGGGGGTATCGGCGACAACAAGCGGCACTCACAATCAGGGATCGCGCTCGCGTTAGGGAGTGGGGTGTCGCGCGATTCAAGGAGGCGCAGGCATGGATTCGAGAGGAACGGCGACGCGATTAGATGAGGCGACGGTGCCGCGCGACTTCGAGGCGATGGTGGATGGCAGTGGATGGTGAGCGGCGGCGCACGCGTATGTGATGGGAAGCTCGAGGCCGAGCAAGTGAATTTAGGGGATCGCGAATCAACAAATCGCGAGCGCAGCGAAGTCGAGCGCGAGTCGCGTGGAGATAAGGCAGGCAGTGGATATGATTAGAGGTATCAATTTTGTTTAATTGAATTTAAATAAAATATATTTAGATTTAAAAGAAAAGAATTTTACAGTTAAGGAAATGAATAGAATTATTACAATAAAGGAATTTAGTTTTTAAATTTAAATTTTTAGTTAATCAAATTTATTAAAATAAAAGGAAGAATTTAATCATTAGTTCGATAAATTTAATTATAGTTAAAAAGAAATTCAGTTTTTATTGAACCTTTGTTAATTCAATCATTAAAAGAAATTTAATATTTTTGTTAAGAATATTTATCAAAAGGAAATTCAATTTATTAAGTGAAAGATTTATTTAAAGGGAATTTAGTTTCAAATGAAAAAAAAAATTAAATTAAACGTATTGGTTTAAAACCAAAAAGGTATTAGTTTAAAATTAATTCTTTGATATCATTAATTTAAAAGTGTATCGTTGGTTAAAATTGAATTGTTTAGTTAACTTAGGGAATTATTTTGATTTCTAAATATTTTTAAGGAGAAAATTGGTTTAAAATTTAATAATTGGAAAAATTAAATTTATTAAAAGGAAAATTTGTTCAAAATAAAACCCCTGGGAAATTTACACTTATCAAATGAAATTTAATTTATTCGATTGATTCGAATATTAATAAATTGTGTAAATATTTATACAAGGTATAAATCAAGAAAATCGAGTCAAGAAGGAAAAGGATTGCTAATAAAAGCAAAGGTGAGAACTTCTCACTCAAAAGGATTTATTAAAATTTTAAATAGTTAGATTTAAAATTGTTAGTTGTGTTGATTGAATGCTTGAATGATGATTGTTATATATATATATATATATATATATATATATATATATATATATATATATATAATGGATGTGAATACACCCTATGCGCCGTTAGTAAGCGGAGGTTATTTATTACACACATATACCGTGATATTCCACCTTGAAGTGGAATTGGTATTATATTATATATATAGCAATATATATATTGGCATATGTATATATTGCAGTTGATTGATTTCCCGCATTGTATAGCGGATGAGACCCTATTGCGCCGTTAGTAAGCGGATAATATTTTATAAAATCCCATATACCGCGATATTCCGTCTTGAAACGGAATTGGTATTGTGCTAATGTCTGTGGATGCAGGGAAACAGGTTGGAGGGATCCAACTGGATTCCTCACAAATATTTATTTGTTTTCAGTATTGTGATATTTGATTGTTTATCATATGGATATATGATGTTTGAAAGTCGTGATTGACTATTTGATGTGTTGCATCATCGGATCCAATTTTGAAGCTTAAAATAACGATTTTGATTTTTAAGGGATTTCTAAAGTAATTTTTGAAAGTATACGTTTATAAAATATTTTTTGGAATTGATCCATTATAAATAAATAAACGTTATAATTTTTAATGTTATAAAATTATGATTTTTGAGAAATACAGTTAAAAGTTGATTTTTGAGAATATGGATTGATGATTTTATAAAATAGTAAAAAAATTGGGATTTCTGAATTGTTATAAAAAGTTTAAAAATAGGATTCATAAAATTGGATTATTTTATAAATCAAATGATGAAATTATAAAAGAGTTTAAAGACGTTTTAAAAATAGTAATATAAATTGTTTTATATAAAAGATTTATAAATTGATATTTATAAATTTAGAATACCTTGAATTATAAAACGAGCTTTTATAAGTGTTAGAATAAATTGTGAATGAATTTCATAAATGAATGAAATTTATAGAATTATAACGGTGAAGTTATAAATGGAATTTTATAAACAGTAGGTTTATAAAATTTGTAAAGTTATTTAAAAGAATAGATTTGAATAAATAAATGAATCTTATAAGTTATAAGATTTATGATTATGAAGTTTAAAAGAATGTTTTTGTAAACAAATAAATTATAAGCATTTAACTTATAATATGGACTTTCGGTATATAATTGAATTATAAATCGAATAGGTTAATAAAGGAAATTTATAAAAGAAAGTGTTATAAAATAAATAGAAACGAAATTTATGAACATTGTTTTATAAATTTGCAACGACTTACTTTGATAAGTAAATTGTTGAAATTTGTTAATGGAGTTATATTCATATTTTAGACAGTGAATAATCCTTTAAAATAAAATGAATAGAAATGATGAAATTTGTTAACAAGTATATTAACGAATTTGAATAGTGAATAAGATGTTAAAGAAAATGTTTTGGATGTGATGTTTTAAATAGAATTAAAACAATCTAAAGATGTTTTAAAATGTATTAACTATCGAAACCATAGATTTCATCATTCATTGTTGAAATAAACGTTTTCGAGAAATAAAAAGGAAATAGTAGATTATAACACTGTTGTTATAATAGATGATTTCCGAAAGGAAATGTTTTGTGTAGTATTGGGATTTATATATCTATTTTAATTTCGAATCCCTATACTAGTGATTTTGGGTTGTCGTAACGATGTTTTACGCAACATTCGTTTTGGCCCAAATAAATATGTTTAAGAGAATAATTTCCTTAAAGAATGAAATATATACTTAATTTCGATTTGAGTATATTAAATATTTTCTAAGTGTAGAAAATAAAAAGGCTTGTGAATTACTTATAAATAAATAAGTATGGAAATGTTTTTCCAATATTAAGTGAATATTTTGAATTTATCTTTTTGAAGATAAATTGAAAATGAATATTTGAAAACGAATGGAAATCGTATATTCATAAATATTTTGGAAATGTAAATTCAATATGGAATTTATAAATAATTTGGAAAATGAGTTTAAAAATAAATATTGATTTATTTTTAAAGAATGGAATATATATATATATATATATATATATCTTATAAAGATATTTTTGGGAAATAAATAATTTGGAAAATTATTTGGAATCTGGTGATGTTGGCATATCTATTGATAGTTCAATAACCGACTATCAATATCTACCTTTAAATAGGTATTTGTTGTGATTTGCTTGAAATTGAATGCCACACTTTTTTTTTTAAAATAAGCGCTCACTATTCGGGTTAACCGGGAAAGGACCTTGGGGTCGTATAACCCATTCCGAATATGTGATACGTCGTTATGAATTGCATTCGAAGATCGGTGTTGAAGACCGGATATTTTCGAAAACGAAAGGGTTTCTTGTTGATTGTCTCTGCACTGGCTGATCCCCGGTATAGAGATCTCCATATGTGATGGGAAATCCGAACGTGATTAGAGATTATTCGGATTGCAAGGACTTCTTTGTAAGTGCCTTCGGTTCCGTTCGAGCCCGGAACAGACTTGTATGGATTGTGTGTCTGACATTACAAATTGAGATATAAAGCCGATTTCTTTCAAATATATTTCTGTTGGTGGCGAAGAATTTATTCTTTTAGCTTAACACCCTTCTCTGAGACGTACGAGCTCAGAGGTTATATAGTTGAAGGTTATCAGCAATATACTCCCAATTTGGTAATGTGACATACTGAGTGTTGCTGTAAATGATCATTGTGTTGATTATTTGTGATAGGATCATTTATTTGATCGTCTATGTTGGTGATCATTATCATTTGTTGACCCAAAGCATGGCTTTTGTATAAAGTATGTTTTTGTGGACGAGACTTCGTTGAGCCTCACACCCCGGAATGGTCAAAATAGGAAAGAAGCAACAAGGTTATGAGGGGTAGCGCCCTTTAGGATATGTGCATTTCCTTCTGGAAAAGGGTGGTATCATGGTATGGAGCCCAGATACTTACTCATGTTGAAAACACTTTATGATTGTGTGAATTGATTGTGAGCGCTCGGTTGAAAGGTCCCAAAGGACCGGGGGATGGCATATTCGGTCAGTTGTTACTCAGTTAGGGGTAACCCGGCCTTGTGTTGGTAGAGATCCAGTTTGGTTCTCGGGGATGTCCATCCAGAGGCATTCTCATGTGGCAATGGGAAGTTCCTTGGCCTGATCATTCGTTGGAAATCCAAAGAAACAATACGAGACTTGTACGGTTTTAGTTGTAGAACCTGCCATCTAATATGGTAGCTATAGTAAGCATACTATAATGGTACCTATGCTGGCTAAGATTTATATTCTACTTTCGAAATATCTTCTACACTATGCACTAATAATAATATCAAAATTGATTTGATTTTAATACGTATCAAGCATCTTTGACTAACATAAGAAGAAATCTCCTCCAAGTCTGCATTTGCATTGTGTGTGTGGCAGGAGGTCTTATGGTAGTCTCATTCTTAAA
Organism: Allium cepa; assembly: GCA_030765085.1. NCBI lineage: Eukaryota > Viridiplantae > Streptophyta > Magnoliopsida > Asparagales > Amaryllidaceae > Allium > Allium cepa. Next base: position 714,769,594 of record CM060945.1, on the reverse strand, counting down.
AGCATTGCGAATTGATTTTTTAAAAAAAAATATTCCTCTACTTTATTTTAAAGAAAAATAAACTGTTTTAGTTCTCGCACCAGTCACATGACTGACTCGGAGTTTATTGTTTTCCTTCCTAAACTCTGGGTGCCCACCAAATTTCCACACGGGCAGTCAAGAGTTAGGTTTATCAGGATATTCTGGAATTCAGGAGTTGCTGGAGGCAAGATGGATGGCATGGCGTATTACTAGTATATAGTATTTCTTTTTCCGCTGCACTGTTTGTGGTTGTACACTCTGATGATATGATGTAATGAAATGTAATGTAATAACCGATATAGTTCTTTGTGTAAAGATTATTCATTATCTATTATATGTTGTTCCGCTGCGAATTGTGAGATTCTGATGTTGTTCTATTTTCTGTTTTCTGTTCCGTTCTATTTTCTTTTCTCTCCTTTTTACTATCTTCTTTCTTCTACCTCTTTTTTTCTTTTCTTTTTCTTAAACCCATAACTATTCGGTTTTTCGGCAACGAAAAATCGCAATCGTTACATCCTTGATTGCCACGGCTTCTGCTCCGATCATTTTACTGTTGACTTTATTTTCTGACTTCATTTTGACTTTGGCATTGACTAACTTGTTTACCACTTGATGTTGAACTCGGTCTTCACTGATCATGTTTACTCCAGCCATTTGATTTGAACTTGTAAATTTTTGACTTTGTTTTAAAAAAAAAACTATTACATGACTTTGCTGTGTAGTCTGCACATATTGATTCCATTCATGTTGCTGGACATTTGCCTGAGTCTTCATTGTGGTGTTGTGGTCATCTTGTTTTGCCTGGATTGTGTGCATTTGTGCACTTGTTGTCTTGTGTCTATGGCCACTGGTTTATTGAGAAGCTTGGTTACTGATCATCTTGTGGCTTTGTTCATCATTCTGTGGACTTTGGCCATTTTGATTTTGACTTCTTCGACTTGTACCTTGGTCTTGAACATTGCTATGTCCATATGGTATTCAGTACTGTGGCATTGCTGTTGTGGTATGTAGTTTTCAGTTGCATGTATATATGTATTTAATTTGAGCATTCATTCGAGTTGTATTCACATTTGTTGTTGTCAGTTTGCCTTGTATTACTAAGTTACATTGAGTAGCTATCGTCTGCACTTGCACACTTTTATCATTGCTGCCTGGTCTTCCCCCTACTACAAGACTAGTCCATTGCCACACTGTCTTGGCAGCTGAAGCAAGAGCATGTGATACTTTTTCTGGCTTCAGTTGCTTCATTTGCATACTGCTACTTGTCTGTAGCCTTTGTTGAGTCTTTTGTCGTCTGCTCTGAACTTTTGATCATGTTGCCTTCGTGTTGTTGTTTGCTTCATGTACCTTACTGCTTTGAACTTCTGGTTGGTTTGGCCTGGACTTCACTTGACCATTGCTCCACGTATACTTGGTGCTTGATTTGGGTTCATACTTGTTCATGTGTACATCTGTGTGTCTTTTGCTCTGTTCTCACTAACCATGTGGTCTGGAATGATTTCGGCATTGATTTTTGTGTTATTTGAAGTTGCCACTTACCTGACCCTTCCATATGCTCTCTGATAATGTTGAACTTCACTGTTGCATTCCATTTGTGTTTGCTGTCAGTTGATGTTCTGTTGCACTTGTGTTCTGTTCATTCCTAGTTGCCTCTTTGATGATTCATTGGTGAATATGTTGAATTGAGCTCGACATTGTTGTTTACTTGTTTACTGTCTTGTTTATATTAGACTAGTCCACACTTGATTCTTGAGTTTTGGCCATTTGCACTTGTGTTGAATCCAGTTTCACAAATTCGGGTTTGACCTTGTGCTCGTGTCGTGATTTAATTTATGTCGCACCTGAGTTGAATCCTGTATTTGGGTTTGACCTGTGCTCACCTGTCCCTGTATCATTATCAAGTGTATATATCGGTGTGCACGGCCTTGTGACATATACAGTAATACACTGTGTATGTCACAAGTTGTTCGTGTATGATGAATTCAAATTTAAATTATGACGAACAACCCAAATAACTGAGGCAAATCGTATTTTCAAAAATCATATTTCATTTTATATTGCAAAAATATTTCTTTTTCAATTTTACTGCGTTAGTGAATATTTTTGCAGATTGCTCAGATGCTGGATTCAAACTGGAATGCAGTTGAAGATAAATACGAGTGTGAGTGATATGTAGTGAGGTGCTGATGTAAAATAGTGATGTAATTGAATTTGTATCAAAGTTGTATAGTGAATAGTGAGAGCTTGAAATTGTACTATTCAAAGATGTAATAAATATTTGTTTGAATAAAATATTCGTTTGAATTCAAATTTCGTGTTATTTATTTTATTCAGCAAATATTTATTTAATCTGTGAAAAATAAAATAGTATATTATCAAATACATTTAAACGAATGTATATATGTTTATTATCATCAAACAAAAATCATATAAGCGCATATTCGACAATCTCCCCCTTTTTATGATAACAAACATATATTTAAGATTTTAAATATGTTAAATGTATTTGATCATTGATATGCTTTAATTGCTCCCCCTATTTAAATGCTTCCTCTACACAAAACTCCCCCTACGTATATGCATACAAATAAAATATGCAAATGAGTCTATATGCAAATGGAAAATTATTTGACCTTTGCTTGATTTTATTAGACAAAATCTTAACTTTTCTCTCCCCCTTTTGTTATCAGCAAAAGAATAATAGTGTTAGAGAAAATAGAGATAAAGTTATCGATATTAATTCAACATTAAAACTCAATTGAATATAAATATTAAATTTCAATAAAAAATCAAACAAAAATCATAAATATTTTGTTAGGCCATATTCCACTTTTAGAATGATGGAAATGATGTCATCATATAAAACCATACAGTTGTGTCTATTTGTGGTATATTTATATCATGAATTTGAATATCTACTAACCATGCATAACCGTTAGGACTTTTAAATGAGATTAGTAGTATTCCAATTTTATTTTAAAAAAAATGAATTCAAGTATCTTCTAACCACGCATAACCGTGAGGACTTTTAAATGGGATTAGAATCAACTTGTTTATTTTAAAAATCAACTTTTGATATGCGTTCCATACATGCATAACCGTGAGGACTTTTAAATGAGCATGGAAGCACATAACAAATTCCAAGTAATTCACCCATGCATAACCGTGAGGACTTTTAAATGAGAGTGAATACTTTGGTATTTATTTATTATTATTATTAATTAAATATATTTTTTTTAAAAAAGTGTGAAAATGAAAAACGAACGATTCCTGTTTAAAGTATCACATATCGACAAACTATATAGAATTTTGATGAGTGATGGCTGTTAGAAATATGATAGATATAGAGGTGGTCATGGAATTTTTACCAACAAAAATTTTTATAACTCTTGTTTAAATTTCTAAAGAAATTTATTAATTATACCGTCTCAAGTCATAATATTTGATCAATATTAACACTCATCACTTTTTCAATCACTATTTTTCTTTTCGATAAACATTAGGGAGTCAGATTAGTCAAAATGGTCATTTAAAATAAAATTAAAAAATAATTATGAAATTAATTTTTCAAAAATGACTAACCTGAAACTATGGTCAAACATGATTTTCTCCAGGGGTTTTAAAAGAGAATTTTCTGCTATTTGAAAATTATTTGAAATGAAGAAAATGCAGATATTTTCTTTGAAAAACGATGCAGTTACTAAATGTCTCAACAAAAAAATCACGTTTCACTAGTAATTTTTCTATCAACTAGATTACCAGTGTAATCTGCATCTGAATTTCTCTTTCACTCAAAAATTATCATCAATTGAATTTTATAGACCAAAACATGAAGTGTGCACCAAAACTTTCAAGTTCAATTTTAACAACAAATTAAATGACATTCTTTTGAATCTGAATTGAAGCCGTGTAAATAATCAGAAAACCGTGAATAAAGAGTTAGCCAAATTATAACCAAATGTATTATTATCCAACAAACACTATTTTTAATCCAAAATGATCTATATGAAGTAATTCAAAGAATCTAGAGATTTTTATAGTGTTTTTGGCATAAGAATGTAATTGGCCAACTATGTTGAATAAGTCAAAGTCATCATCTTTTCATCAATCTCAATATTGGCTGATTTTAATTCAGAATATGGTGCAGATTATCACATTTAATATATCGATACTATTACCTGTTTTACCTTTACGATATTTTTCGTTGTTGTCCGTTGTGATTCTGTCACCTTTATACTAGGCTAAGGAACTTTGCTTCGTCGTCCGTTGTGTTTCTGGAACAGCCAAAAATCCAGAGTACACTGTTGTTGTTCCTTAGCCTGCCACCACACCTACACGATGAAAGATTTATGTGACCTATTTGTTTTTATAGGTCCATGGTTGTTAGTGGCAGAAAATTTTGAAAAACAATTTGTGGAGACCCAAAACTTTTTATAATTGTTCCCTTCGGCACCCAAATTTGTTTAACTTTGAGATTTTTTATATTTGTGCCTTTTGGAACCCAAATCGGTATAGTTTTCACATGTTTGGGTCTATACCAACAATTATTGTGACATTGTCCATATTTTCTACAAATCGTGCACAAAGAATTAACTTAATTAATATTGCTTTCAATAATTTTCGAATTATTATATCCAAGTCCTTGTCTAACCGTATTAACAGTTTGCTTTCCTAATAGCATATTCAACGATTTTTCACTTTTTGAAAATTTATCTAAAGTCGTTGACAATTGTTGGACTTGTGTTTTGAGAGATTCATTTTCGTTTAACAACTGTGTGCACTTTTTAATAGAATTCTCGCTCCTAGTATTTTCATTCTCCTTTAAAATCAGAATTTCATTTTCAAGTGATTCTATATTGATTTCCGATTTTTTAATTTCTTCTTCGAATGTTGGACACTTATCACACTTAGGGATCCTACTTTGATAGGTTTTAACTAGTTGATCAAGTTGTTTATTGCATTCTATCAAAGTATCCTTTTGAGATTCAAGTTTGGCGTATTTTTCCCTAAGTCGTTCATAACAGCCATTTATTTCATGAAAATATATAAGCAATTCAGAGTGAGTAAGTTTTGATACCTCGCTTGGCTTGTCATCGTCGCTATCAGTTATATTCCCTTGAAGGCACATATCTGCTTTCTCACTCTCACTGCTAGAATTTTGATTATCTTCATCACTTGTATTCCACGTGGCTGCAAAACTTTTCTTTTCTGTTTCTTTTCAAAGTTGCGTCGATTTTGAGGACAATTGGGTTTGATGTGTCCGGGTTGGTTGCACTTGTGACAGATGATCTTCTGTTCTTCAGAGTAGTCTAGTGCTTTGGCTATTCTGCTTTTCGCTTTTTGAATTCGAGCTGAATTTCCATATTTGTAATTCCACTTTTTGAATTTCTTTATTAGTAGCGCCAGCTCTGCTGCTCCATCATCATCATCGTTATCATCATCACTTTCGATTGTTCCTTTGAGCGCTATTGATTTCTTTCGATTATCTCCTCCTTCACGCTCTTCCTTGAATTTCATTTCTAGCTCATAAGTGGTGAGATTTCCGATGAGTTCTTCGACTTTCATTTGTTTCAAATCTTTTGATTCTTGAATGGCAGTCACTTTTGCTTCAAATTTTCGTGGAAGGACTCTAAGGATTTTTCGGACTTTCTCCAACTCTGTGTATGATTTTCCAAGAGCTTTTGATTTGTAAACGATATTGGAAAGTCGTCCATGCATCTCTTTGACATTTTCTTCCTTCGCCATTGTGAAGTTCTCGTATTCGCTGCTTAGCATGGCAAGGCGAGATTCTTTGACTTGAGATGTTCCTTCGTGAGTCACTTCTAGTGTGTGCCATATTTCCTGTGCAGTTAGACAATGTGAGATACGATTAAATTCAAATTGATCTAATGAACAGATAATAGAATTCATAGCTCTAGCATTAGCATTTTGTAATCTATTTTCTAGTTCTGTCCATTGATCTTTTGGTTTCTCTATTTCCTGATTATCTACAGTTATAGTTGGTATTCTATAACCTGTCTCAACAATATTCCAAGCGTCAATGGTTTTCAGAAAAATTTGCGTTCTATTTTTCCAGTAAGCATATTCACCATTGAACATTGGTGGTCTAACTATGGATTGAACCTCAGCAAAAGAAGTATTAAAAGAAGCCATTTTTAAAAATTCAAATTTTTAAAACAAAAACCGATTTTTTTTTCTGAAACACGAATTTTTAAAACAAAAATTGATTTTTGTAAAATCAAATTTTTAAAAACAAAAACGGCTTTTGTTCCTAGCTCTTGTACCACTTGTAGGATCGATTTCACCCTAGAGGGGGGGGGGGTGAATAGGGTGATTGTGTAAATTATTAAAATTAATCGCGGAAGCTTATGAATTAATTTCAATTCAGATCACAGAATAGCAGCACAGATATTGCAGAATATAAATAACAGAACAACACAGAATTTACCTAGCTTCGGCAAAACCCTGCCTACGTGCTGCCCCCAAGGTTTCTACTAGAAATTAGATAGTCCCTCGCTTACACACGTAAACTCGCTATACCCGCTATTGACTAATCTAACTCTACGCTCAAAACCCTGCCACAACTCAACTACCGAGTTGCGAATTCTCAAGCTACGCCATGTAGCTTGTCCCCTAGTCACACGACTAGAAAAATAAAAACGGTTTAAAAGAAAAATACAAATTAAAAACAATTTGAAATACAAAACCCTATTTAATAAAAACTAAGCCCAAATTAATAAAACAAAGGCCGGCCCCTTATTCACTTCTTCAACCCGTTCCTTTTTCTTTGCTTTGTGAAAATATGGCCGATCCTCTTTCGTTCCTCTTTGCGAATTAGGGATTTCGTTCGTGCGATCCAATTTAGGGTTATTGGAGAAGTCGACTGATTAGTTGGTTGATTGCAATCACTGTTTCTCTGATTTGCTTCAATTGTTTGCGGCTTCTCCTCCTTGATCGAGTTCGATTGCTTCGGTATGTAATTTTTACTTTTTTTGCTTCTTCTAATCTTTCGTACTTGAACTCGATGAATTGCCGATGATGATTTGTGGTAATTTATAGGATTCCAGTTCCTATAATTGCGTTCGTATATTCTCTAATTGAATTTGTCAACTGATTCACCTCGGCCACTTGATGATGCTTGAATGTTTGAGATTGATTCTGACTAATTCGTTATCGTATATTTTGGTTGCTTGTTGGTTACGACTTTGATTTATTTCGTGATCAATTTTACTTGTTCAACATATCCACGGCTTGTTCAACTCCTTGATTGCCACGGCTTCTGCTCCGATCATTTTACTGTTGACTTTATTTTCTGACTTCATTTTGACTTTGGCATTGACTAACTTGTTTACCACTTGATGTTGAACTCGGTCTTCACTGATCATGTTTACTCCAGCCATTTGATTTGAACTTGTAAATTTTTGACTTTGTTTTAAAAAAAAACTATTACATGACTTTGCTGTGTAGTCTGCACATATTGATTCCATTCATGTTGCTGGACATTTGCCTGAGTCTTCATTGTGGTGTTGTGGTCATCTTGCTTTGCCTGGATTGTGTGCATTTGTGCACTTGTTGTCTTGTGTCTATGGCCACTGGTTTATTGAGAAGCTTGGTTACTGGTCATCTTGTGGCTTTGTTCATCATTCTGTGGACTTTGGCCATTTTGATTTTTGACTTCTTCGACTTGTACCTTGGTCTTGAACATTGCTGTGTCCATATGGTATTCAGTACTGTGGCATTGCTGTTGTGGTATGTAGTTTTCAGTTGCATGAATATATGTATTTACTTTGAGCATTCATTCGAGTTGTATTCACATTTGTTGTTGTCAGTTTGCCTTGTATTACTGAGTTACATTGAGTAGCTATCGTCTGCACTTGCACACTTTTATCATTGCTGCCTGGTCTTCCCCCTACTACAAGACTAGTCCATTGCCACACTGTCTTGGCAGTTGAAGCAAGAGCATGTGATACTTTTTTTGGCTTCAGTTGCTTTATTTGCATACTGCTACTTGTCTGTAGCCTTTGTTGAGTCTTTTGTCGTCTGCTCTGAACTTTTGATCATGTTGCCTTTTTGTTGTTGTTTGCTTCATGTACCTTACTGCTTTGAACTTCTGGTTGGTTTGGCCTGGACTTCACTTGACCATTGCTCCATGTATACTTGGTGCTTGATTTGGGTTCATACTTGTTCATGTGCATATCTGTGTGCCTTTTGCTCTGTTCTCACTAACCATGTGGTCTGGAATGATTTCGACATTGATTTTTGTGTAATTTGAAGTTGCCACTTACCTGACCCTTCCATATGCTCTCTGATAATGTTGAACTTCACTGTTGCATTCCATTTGTGTTTGCTGTCAGTTGATGTTCTGTTGCACTTGTGTTCTGTTCATTCCTAGTTGCCTCTTTGATGATTCATTGGTGAATATGTTGAATTGAGCTCGACATTGTTGTTTACTTGTTTACTGTCTTGTTTATATTAGACTAGTCGACACTTGATTCTTGAGTTTTGGCCATTTGCACTTGTGTTGAATCCAGTTTCACAAACTCGGGTTTGACCTTGTGCTCGTGTCGTGATTTAATTTATGTCGCACCTGAGTTGAATCCTGTATTTGGGTTTGACCTGTGCTCACCTGTCCCTGTAGCATTATCAAGTGTATATATCGGTGTGCACGGCCTTGTGGCATATACAGTAATACACTGTGTATGTCACAAGTTGTTCGTGTATGATGAATTCAAATTTAAATTATGACGAACAACCCAAATAACTGAGGCAAATCGTATTTTCAAAAATCATATTTCATTTTATATTGCAAAAATATTTCTTTTTCAATTTTACTGCGTTAGTGAATATTTTGCAGATTGCTCAGATGCTGGATTCAAACTGGAATGCGGTTGAAGATAAATACGAGTGTGAGTGATATGTAGTGAGGCGCTGATGTAAAATAGTGATGTAATTGAATTTGTATCAAAGTTGTATAGTGAATAGTGAGAGCTTGAAATTGTACTATTCAAAGATGTAATAAATATTTGTTTGAATAAAATATTCGTTTGAATTCAAATTTCGTGTTATTTATTTTATTCAGCAAATATTTATTTAATCTGTGAAAAATAAAATAGTATATTATCAAATACATTTAAACGAATGTATATATGTTTATTATCATCAAACAAAAATCATATAAGCGCATATTCATCACAAAAGTATGACCTAACATGTCAAACTCTAACTGGTCAGACCTCAACCCTAGAGTTGCATACCCTCCTATTGGATTCACAACCCGTAAGGAACTAACTAAGTATGTGGGCTCTAGGTTACGCTTATCTATCAAGTATCTATATGTAAAAGAATGCAGTGCACCAATATCAAATAGAGCGCTAGCAGGCATACCATGAATATAAAGCGTACCTCCCAAAACTACATTTCCTTTCTCCTGAGCTGTTGGCTTCGAAGTAGCAAGCTCCAATGCATATACCTTGCCCTTTCCATTATTAGTGGGCTCCTTGCATTGATTCTTATAGCAGCCGATTTGATTGTAGTTGGAGCACCTGATGTTCTTCTTCCCAATCACTTCTTTCGCCTTCCCAGTACGACTCTCATTGGCGAAATTGCCCTTCTTATCGCACTTGAAACAAATCACTTCAGCCTTCCCTTCTTGGCTGCTCCACCCTTCTGAGAACCCTTCTTGTCAAAGAACTTCCTCTTCTGGCCTTGCCTAAACTGGATGTCTTTCAACTTTCTCTTCTACTAACAAGCAAGCAACTCTTCACATCTCAAAGCAATCTCCATAACCACTTCACAGTGTTGAATATGCGATTATATGATTTTTGTTTGATGATAATAAACATATATATATATATATATATTTGTGTAAATGTATTTGTTAATGTACTATTTTATTTTTCATAGATTAAATAAATATTTGCTGAATAAAAATAAATAACATAGAATTTGAATTCAAACAGAATTTTTTATTCAAACAAATATTTATTACAATCTTTGAATAGTACAAGGTTCAAGCTCTCATTATATATTCAATTACAGTACAAATTTGATTACATCACAATTTCACATTTACAGTTGACCTCACTACATATCACCCACACTCGTATTTATCTTTAACTTTATTCCAAATTGAATCCAGCATCTGAGCAATCTGTAAAAATAAATATTGACGCAGTAAAATTGAAAAGGAAATATTTTTGCAGTATAAAACAAAATGTGAATTTTGAAATAATACTTGCCTCAGTTATTTGGGTTGTTCGTCATCATTTAATTTTCAATTCATCATACATGAACAGCTTGTGACATACACAGTGTATCACTGTATATGCCACAAGGTTGTGTGCACCGATATATACACTTGATAAATTTACAGGGACAGGTGAGCATAGGTCAAACCCAAAATACTGGATTCAACTCAAGTGCAATAAAATAATATCACAACTTTCAGCACAAGGTCAAATCCGAGCTAGAAGCTGGATTCAACTCAAGTGTAATACACATTCCAACTAAAAGTCAACATGCTCACAGAAGACTGCACAATTCAAGAAGGCACCAAACCGCAAACAAAATGCAAAGGTCAAGTCACTGCTACCATGACTTAACTCAAATGCAAGACCGAAACAACATAATAGCATACAAAACAAATCAACCAATGGCCAGATCCAAACAACACAGCGCACATGGGCAGTTGTACCAAAACAAGCTCAACTGGATAGTACCATCTAACCAGAATCAAAGATGAAATCATGTACAACAAGAGTGGTCAGTGAAACCCAAAGCTAACAGCAATACCAAGTATTCGAACATGGTTAGGTCTGGGCAACAATAAATGACCAATAAGTTCACATCACTGCCCAAATGTACATGAAACCAATACAATGACACAGCAAAAGTGAAAACAACACAAATGCATCAACCAAAACAAGTAAAACTGCTCATATACACAACAGACTCGAGTGCTAGCCAGAAGGAAATGCATCAGAAGAAACATGGCACATAATGATATGTCCTTTTGTTTTGGGCAACAAAAATGAATATGTACAAAATATTTTCAAATTTTACTAGACAAATCTTAGCAATCAGCATTCAGACGTCTAACTTTTTTTACAAGTATATACGAGTATTTACAGTACAGTATTGTCATGCAATGGTTCTATCAAAATATGCTACAGGATGATCAAACTCAATGCAACATGACAATGCAGACTCGAGTACACAATGAAGACTACAAGTGCAAGTCCAGTTACAACAAAGAACAAGGCACAGTGCAGAAGCAAATGTCACTGAGAAGCAGTCAAACAAATATTCAAAGTGAGAAAATCACAAAATATGTGCAAAGTATAACAAAGTCAAGGCCGCAATAAATCAAGTGCATAATGGCTGAAGCCAATACACATAGATGTCGAAGTCAGGTGAAGACATGAAGAAGTTAAGCCAGAAAATCATCAACTGGGCCAATGCAGACCAGTGAACATCAGTGGCAAGGTCAAGTACAAGTTAAAGCCAAAATCGTCACAACATAATCATCAAGCCGTGGAAAACAAGAAATCGAACCAAGTCAAAAATCAATACCGTGAGAGCCAAGTATCAAATTACACGAATTTGATATAGTCAGAGAAATCATCAACATCCAAGCTACATCGAACGACCAAGCAAATTAATTGACAAATTCAAACAAATATATACGAACGCAAAATAAAGGAGATCGAACTCATATAAATACATACAATCTTCATCGGCAAATGGCAATCGAGTTCGAGCATATAAACAAGAATAAATAAAAAAGAAATCACAAACCATATCATTCAGCCGAACTTGACAAATTGAAATAGCTGTCTGCAATTCAAAGTAACATCTGATCGAACAAGCAAGCATCGATTAAATCATCTATTTTGATCGAACAACTCGAAGCAACGCTTCAATTTAAATCAATAACCCTAATTTGGAATGAACGAACGAAGCCCTAATTTGAAAAGACGAGAACAAGCCGCCATTATCTCACAAAGGAACGGGCCGATAGATGATAAAGAGAAAAGAAAGTTTGGGCCGGCCTTTAGTTTAGATTTGGGGTTTAAAAATTATAATAAGGCTCTTGAATATATTTAGGGTTTAGTTTTAAAATTTTAATTGTTTTAAATTTGTATTTCATTTTTAAACCGTTGTTATTTCTAGTCGTGTGACTAGAGGGCAAACTACGTGGCGTAGTTTGAGAATTCGCAACTTAGTGGCTGAGTTGTGGTAGGGTTTTGAGCGTAGAGTTAGGTTAGTCAGTAGCGGGTGTCACGAGTTTACATGTGTAAGCGTGTGACTGCTTAATTTCTAGTAGAAACCTTGAGGGCAGTACTTAGGCAGGGTTTTGCCGAAGCTGGGTAAATTCTGTGTCGTTCAATTTCTGCATTTATTATTCTACTATTATTTGTGCTGTTATAATTTCGATATATCCGTGTTGAAATAATTTTAAGCTTCCGCAATTAATTTTTATAATTAACAGTATCACCCTATTCACCCCCCCTCTACCGTGAAATCGATCCTACAAGTGGTATCAGAGCTAGGAATAGAAGTCAATTTTTGTTTTAAAAATTCATTTTTCAAAAACCATTTTTGTTTTAAAAATTTGAATTTTAAAAATGGCTTCTTCTAATAATGCTTTTACTCAGGGTCAGTCCATAGTTAGACCACCAATGTTCAATGGTGAATATGCTTACTGGAAAAATAGGATGTAATTTTTTTGAAACCCATTGACGCTTGGAATATTGTTGAGACAGGTTATAGAACACCAACAATAACTATTATTAATCATGAAATAGATAAACCAAAGGATCAATGGACAGACCTAGAAAATAAATTACAAAATGCTAATGCCAAGGCTATGAATTCTATTATCTGTTCATTACATCAATTTGAATTTAATCGTGTCTCACATTGTCTAACTGCGCAGGAAATATGACACACACTAGAAGTGACTCACGAAGGAACATCTCAAGTCAAAGAATCTCGCCTGCCATGCTAAGCAGCGAATACGAGAACTTCATAATGGCGAAGGAAGAAAATGTCAAAGAGATATATGGACGACTTTCCAATATCGTATACAAATCAAAAGCTCTCGGAAAATCATACATAGAATTGGAAATAGTCTGAAAAATCCTCATAGTCCTTCCACGAAGATTTGAATCAAAAGTGACTGCCATTAAAGAATCAAAAGATTTAAAACAGATGAAAGTTGAAGAACTCATCGAAAATCTCACCACTTATGGGCTAGAAATGAAATTCAAGGAAGAGCGTGAAGGAGGTGACTCTCGAAAGAAATCAACAGCGCTCAAAGGAAAAACCGAAAGTGATGATGATAACGATGATGATGATGATGGAGCTGCAGAATTGGAGCTGTTAATAAAGAAATTCAAAAGATGGAATTACAAATATGGAAATCCAGCTCAAATTCAAAAAGTGAAAAACAGAATAGCCAAAGCACTAGACTACTCTGAAGAACAGAAGATCATCTGTCATAAGTGCAACCAACCCGGACACATCAAGCCCAATTATCCTCAAAATCGACGCGACTTTAAAAAGAAATCAAAACGGAAAAGTTTTGCAGCCACGTGGAATACAAGTGACGAAGATAATCAAAGTTCTAGCAGTGAGAGTGAGAAAGCAGGTATGTGCCTTTATGGAAATATAACTGATAGCGACGATGACGTGCCAAGCGAGGTATCAAAACTCACTCACTCAGAATTACTTATATATTTTCACGAAGTGAATGGCTGTTTTGAATGACTTAGGGAGAAGTATGCCAAACTTGAATCACAAAAAGATACTTTGATAGAATTAAGTGAACAACTTGACTAATTAGTTAAAAACTATCAAAGTAGGATCCCTAAGTGTGATAAGTGTCCAACATTCGAAGAAGAAATTAAAAAATCAAGAATTAATATAAAATCACTTGAAAATGAAATTCTAATTTTGAAAGAGAATGAATATACTAGGAGAGAGAATTATATTAAAAAGCTCACATAATTGTTAAACGAAAATGAATCTCTCAAAACACAAGTCCAACAATTGTCAACGACTTTAGATAAATTTTCAAAAAGTGAAAAATCATTGAATATGCTATTAGGAAAGCAAACCATTAATATGGTTAGACAAGGACTTGGATATAATCAATCTGAGAATGTTGAAAGCAATATTAATCAAGTTAATTCTATGTGCACAATTTGTAGAAAATATGGACACGATCACAATAATTGTTCGTATAGACCTAAATGTGTGAAAACTATACCGATTTGGGTTCCAAAAGGAACAAATATAAAATCTCTCAAAGTTAACCAAATTTGGGTGCCGAAGGGAACAATTATAAATAGTTTTGGGTCTCCACAAAATTATTTTTCTAAGTATTCTGCCACTAACAACCATGGACCTATAAAAATAAATAGGTCACAAAAATCTTTTCCCGTGTAAGTGTGGTGGCAGGCTAAGGAACAACAATAGTGCCACTTGGATTCTGGCTGTTCCAAGGGCACATCGAGCGACAAAGCAAAGTTCTTTTGCCTAGTATAAAGGTGATAGAATCACAATGGACAAACAATGAAAAATATCGTAAAGGTAAAACAGGTAATGGTATATTTATTTGAACGATATATTAAATGTGATAATTTGCACCATAATCTAAGTAAAATCAGTCAATAATGAGATGATGAAAAAAATGATGATTTTGATTCTGACTTATTCAAAATTGTTGGCCAATTATATTCTTATGCCAAAAATAGTATATAAATCTCTTGATTCTTCGAATTACTTCATATATATTAGTTTGGATTAAAAATAGTGTTTTGTTGGATGATAATACATTTGGTTAAAATACGGCTAACCCTATATTCACGGTTTCTAATTATTTACACGGCTTCAATTAAAATTCAAGAGAATGTCATTTAAATTGCTGTTAAAATTGAGTTTAAAATTTTTGGTGCACATTTCATGGTCTATCAAATTCAGTTAGTGATAATTTGGAGTGAAAGAAAAATTCAGACGCAGATTACACTGATAATCTAGTTGATAAAAAACTTACTAGTTGAATGTGATCTTTGTAGAAACATTTAGTAACTACATCATTTTTTAAGAAAATATCTGCATATTTTTCAATTCAAATAATTTTCAAATAGCAGAAATTTTTCTCATATAACCCCTTCAGGGAAATCATTTTTGACCATTTTTTCAGATCAGTCATTTTTGAAAAATTATTTTTATAATTATTTTTAAATATGATTTTAAATGACTATTTTGACTAATCTGACTCCCTAATAATTATCGAAAAGATGAATAGTGATTGAAAAAGTGATGAGTGTTGATATTTATCATATATCATGACTCGAGACGGTATAATTAGTAAATTTCTTTAGAAATTTAAACAAGAGTTATAAAACTTTTGTTGGTAAAAAATTCCATGACCATCTCTATTTCTATCATATTTCTAACGACCATCACTCATCAAAATTCAATATAGTGTGTTAGTATGTGGTACTTTAAACAGGAATCATCGTTTTTCATTTTATATTTTTTAAAAAAACAAAAAAAACAAACAAACAAATAAATAAATACCAAAGTATTCACTCTCATTTAAAAGTCCTCACGGCTATGCATCGGTGAATTACTTGGAATTTGTTATGTGCTTCCATGCTCATTTAAAGGTCCTCATGGTTATGCATGTATGGAACGCATATCAAAAATTGATTTCTAAAATAAACAAGTTGATTCTAATCCCATTTAAAAGTCCTCATGGTTATGCGTGGTTAGAAGATACTTGAATTCATTTTTTTAAAAATAAAATTGGAATACTACTAATCTCATTTAAAAGTCCTAACGGTTATGCATGGTTAGTAGATATTCAAATTCCTGATATAAATATACCACAAATAGACACAACTGTATGGTTTTATATGATGACATCATTCCCACCATTCTAAAACTGGAATATGCGCCTAACAAAGTATTTATGATTTTTGTTTGATTTTTTATTGAAATTTAATATTTAGATTCAATTGAGTTTTAATGTTGGATTAATATCGATCACTTTATCTCTATTTTCTCTAACACTATTACTCTTTTGATGATAACAAAAGGGGGAGAGAAAAGTTAAGATTTTGTCAAATAAAATCAAGCAAAGGTCAAATATTTTCCATTTGCATCTATGCTCATTTGCATATTTTAATTATATGCATATATGTTGGGGGAACTTTGTGTAGGGATGAAGCATTTAAATAGAGAGAGCAATTAGAGTGTATTAATGATCAAATACATTTAACATATTTAAAATCTTAACTATATGTTTGTTATCATTAAAAGGGGGAAGTTGTTGAATATGCGATTGTATGATTTTTGTTTGATGATAATAAACATATATATATATATATATATATATATATATATATATTGGTGTAAATGTATTTGTTAATATACTATTTTATTTTTCATAGATTAAATAAATATTTGCTGAATAAAAATAAATAACATGGAATTTGAATTCGAACAGAACTTTTTATTCAAACAAATATTTATTACAATCTTTGAATAGTACAAAGTTCAAGCTCTCACTATATATATTCAATTACAGTACAACTTTGATTACATCACAATTTCACATTTACAGTTGACCTCGCTACATATCGCTCACACTCGTATTTATCTTCAACTTTATTCTAAATTGAATCCAACATCTGAGCAATCTGCAAAAATAAATATTGACGCAATAAAATTGAAAAGGAAGTATTTTTGTAGTATAAAACAAAATGTGAATTTTGAAAATAATATTTGCCTCAGTTATTTGGTTATTCGTCATCATTTAATTTTCAATTCATCATACACGAACAGCTTGAGACATACACAGTGTATCACTGTATATTCCACAAGGTCGTGCACACCGATATATACACTTGATAAATTTACAGAGACAGGTGAGCATAGGTCAAACCCATATCACAACTTTCAGCACAAGGTCAAATCCGAGCTACAAGCTGGATTCAACTCAAGTGTAATGCACAGTCCAACTAAAAGCCAACATGCTCACAAAAGACTGCATAATTCAAGAAGCACCAAACCGCAAACCAAATGCAAAGGCCAAGTCACTGCTACCATGACTCAACTCAAATGCAAGACCGAACCAACATAATAGCATACAAAACAAATCAACCAATGGCCAGATCCAAACAACAAAGCGCACAAGGGCAGTTGTACCAAAACAAGCTCAACTGGACAGTACCATCTAACCAGAATCAAAGATGAAATCATGTACAGCAAGAGTCGTCAGTGAAACCCAAAGCTAACAGCAATACCAAGAAATTAAATAAGGTCAGGTCTGGGCAACAATGAATGACCAGTAAGTTGCCCAAATGTACATGAAACCAGTACAGTGACACAGCAACAATGAAAACAACACAAATGCATCAACCAAAACAAGTAAAACTGCTCATATACACAACAGACTCGAGTGCGAGCCAGAAGGAAATGCCTCAGAAGAAACATGGCACATAATGATATGTCTTTTTGTTTTTGGCAACAAAAATGAATATGTAGAAAATATTTTCAAATTTTGCTAGACAAATCTTAGCAGCCAACATTCAGATGTCCAACTTTTTTTACAAGTATATACTAGTATATACAGTACAGTATTGTCATGCAATGCTTCTATCAAAATATGCTACAGGATGATTAAACTCAATGCAACATGACAATGAAGACTCGAGTACACAATGAAGACTACAAGTACAAGTCCAGTTACAATAAAGAACAAGGCACAGTGCAGAAGCAAATGTCACTGAGAAGCTGTGCAAACAAATATTCAAAGTGACAACATCAGAAAATATATGCAAAGTATAACAAAGTATAACAAAGTCAAGGCCGCAAGTAAATCAAGTGCATAATGGCCGAAGCCAATACACAAAGATGTCGAAGTCAGGTGAAGACATGAAGAAGTTAAGCCAGAAAATCATCAACTGGGCCAATGCAGACCAGTGAACATCAGTGGCAAGGTCAAGTACAAGTTAAAGCCAAAATCGTCACAGCATAATCATCTAGCCATGGAAACAAGAAATCGAACCAAGTTAAAAATCAATACCATGAGAGCCAAGTATTAAATTATATGAATTTGATAAAGTCAGAGAAATCATCAACATCCAAGCAACATCGAACGACCGAGCAAATCAATTGACAAATTCAAACAAATATATACGAACGCAAATAAAGGAGATCGAACTCATATAAAAAACCCACAATCATCATCGACAAATGGCAATCGAGTTCGAGTATATAAAAAAGAATAAATAAAAAGGAAATCACATACCATATCATTCAACCGAACTCGACAAATTGAAGTAGTTGTCTGCAATTCAAAGTAACATCTGATCGAACAAGCAAGCACCGATTAAATCATCTATTTCGATCGAATAACTCGAAGCAGCGCTTCAATTTAAATCAATAACCCTAATTTGGAACGAAGGAATGAAGCCCTAATTTGCAAAGATGAGAACAAGCCGCCATTATCTCACAAAGGAACGGGTCGATAGAAGATAAAGAGAAAAGAAAGTTTGGGCCGACCTTTAGTTTAGATTTGGGGTTTAAAAATTATAATAAGGATCTTGAATATATTTAGGGTTTATTTTTAAAATTTTAATTGTTTTATATTTGTATTTCATTTTTAAACCGTTGTTATTTCTAGTCGTGTGACCAGGGACAAACCACGTGGAGTAGTTTGAGAATTCGCAACTCAGTGGCTGAGTTGTGGCAGGGTTTTGAGCGTAGAGTTAGGTTAGTCAGTAGTAGGTGTCGTGAGTATACGTGTGTAAGCGCGTGACTACTTAATTTCTAGTAGAAACCTTGGGGGCATCACGTAGGTAGGGTTTTGCCGACGCTGGGTAAATTCTGTGTTATTCAATTTCTGCATTTATTATTCTGCAATTATTTGTGCTGCTATAATTTTGATATATCTGTGTTGAAATAATTTTAAGCTTCTGCAATTAATTTTTATAATTAACAGTATCACCCTATTCATCCCCCCTCTAGGGTGAAATCGATCCTACACACAGTTATCTCTAATATGCAGTAAAGAAGCCCTGGCCAACTCAGTCTTCGATCCCCTGATAAACTTATCATTCCTTTTCATCAATATGTCCATAACAACATAACCATATCTGGCTAGCTATTCAGACCTACTAGCATACTCCAGAACAGTCATCTCTTCCTCTTCTAGCTCTGCAAACTTCCGGATCAAAACAGAATGTGCTATCACAGACATGAACCTCTCCTAGAACCTCATTTTAAACTCTGCTCATGTCATGGTCTCCTCATCCGCTGCCATAGTCACACTATTCCACCAAAATAAAGCTTTTCCCTGAAGTTGTCATGAGCCAACCTCCTCTTCTACTCATTATTAAGCCTCAAATTTGCAAATATCCCCTCACAGTGCAACGACCAATTTTCCACCTCAGTGGCATCCTCAATTCCAATAAACAGCTTCCCTCTAATCTTAGTATAATCTCCACTCAGCTTAGCATAGTCATTGACAACTGGACCTTTCTGAACCCACCTCCCACTACTCCAGCAGCAACACCCTCTTGCACCATATTCATGAAAAACTGATACATAGCTTCCATTTCAACTTATGGGATTCCAACACCCACATTCTCTACTTGTGCCTAACATTGGGCCCTCCTCATATTAGGTCTGGCATTCCCATCGATGCCTTCCCCTCCTAGGTTAACGCTTCCTCTTCTACCATCTATATCTGTATTCAAACCTCATGAGATACAGAAGAATAACCTAACAAAGATAGGAGACTAGAGATAAAGCATATACCAAGTTGTAATATCCCATATCTGGAGGCCAAAGCTAAGCGCTACAGATGCTGCGGTCATCCATATTATTAACTTCTGGTGACAAAATACGGTAATCCTAAAGGTATCCATAATATCAAAAGCATTTGAATATGAACAAAATCATAGATTTCTAAAAACAACATTTTACTGATTACATTTCAAAACAAATTCATATCCAAGTTACATAATCCCATATCGTTTCCTAGGTAAAAATCAAATATAAACATTAAAATAATACACCAAGAGTGACATAAGACGATGCCCCTATGGTTGATCAAAGCAATATAGTCATAACTAACTTAGTATACATGTAACGACCCGTATTTTACGTGTCGATAAGTCGTAAAATAGTTGCATTAAGTCGTTTGTATTGCTTGAGTCGTGTTGAACCTAGGTGGTAGGGTTTACGGCTTAAGGGGGTTAGGTCGTGCAATAGCTAGCTCGTGAGTGGCCTAAGTCATTCGGAATTGAGTCGTGACCGACTTAGTGCTTAGGTCGTGTGATAGCTTAACTCGTGTGGAAGTTAGCTTAGGTTGACTACGAGTTACAACTTAGGGGCTGGAACGGGTTGGTAAGTTGCTGGGCTTATAAGTCATAAACGACCTATAGGATGTAGATGTGACCGACCTAAGAAGGCTATGGGCTAACGAGTTAGTGTGTGAGCGAGTTAAGGAGGATGAGTCGTTTGACCGAGTTTAGTGTTTTACGACCTAAGGTAGATAGGTCGGTAGAGCGACCTAAGATAGTTAGCGACATAGGGTTAACGACCTAACAGTTACGATTTATGATTTCTGACCGACCTAAGTTTGGACCGACCTAAGTTTGGACCGACCTAAGTAAGCTAGGTCGTAGACGAGTTAAGGCTTGGTGGTTAAGTCGTCATGTTTTAGGTCGTAGCATAGTTAGGTCGGTAGGTTAGTTAGGTCGTTAGACGACCTAAGGAAGGCCGCTATGAGTTGTTAGGTTGTAACTCGTGTTGCTTGATAGGTCGTGACTAGGTTAGGTCGTATAGAGGCTTATGTGTTAGGTCGTAAGCTTTTAAGTCGGCAGCTAGGTAGGTCGTGTAAGTGCATGTGTGTGCTAAGTCGGCCTTGTTTGTTAGGTCGCATAGGAGTTAGGTCGTGAGATCTTGTGTGTTTGGGTAAGTCGTAGGTCGTTGGTTCGAGTTAAGGAAGGCGGCTGTATTTTAGGTCGCATGTACTATTGAGATTTAGGTCGTAAACGACCTAAGTTAGGTCGGGGATCTTTAGGTCGGCAACGACCTAAAACTGGGCGACGACCTAAGGGTGAAATCAGCCTATAAATAGAAGGTTTTGGCTCACTTTTTGGCACCGGTTTTTAAAGCGACGAAGTGCTGCCATTTTGGGAACTCGACTACAACATTTCTTCACTTCTTTTCTCCACTTTAATCGAGTGCTAACATCCATTCAAGATCGAAGATCAAGATTGAAGATTGAAGAGCCAAAGTTGAAGATCTTCATCCAACGAAGCTAGATTTCATCGTTTCAAGCGGGATTTCGACGAATCAAGCTTGAATCTTCGCTGTCTAGATCTGGAGTTGATAGTTTTTGAAGTGTTTGGGTGATTCGGTGAGTGGTGATTATCTCTCACACGGATCCAAAGGAGTATATTGGAGTGGTGGTTCGTTTATGTGTTAAAGATAGTGATTTCTCGCATTTCTCTTAAGTCTGCATGTAGATCCATTGTTTATGAAGATGTTTACCTATGCAAGTTCATTTATCGAGTTATAGGAACAAAACCCATGTTTTATATTTGATAGATCTATGCTAGAAATCCATAATTCATGTATGATAGACTTTCACTCATTTATTTACGAAATTGCCATTATAGTTAATATTGCTTATTAGATCTTGTTTGAATGATTGATTGTTTGAATGTATGATTGATTTGATTGTTTCAAGTTAGCTAGTAGTTGATTTGGAACAAGATGGTCGAAGATGATTCAAAAGCTAAGTGGAAAGGCTCTTGAATGGTGAAAGCTGCTTGTGGCATATGAAGCGGATGAGGAAGCTCATATGGATGGATTCGAGGACTTTGCGATGATACGAGGAAGCAAAGTATGATGATGATGGACTTTGCCGTGATATGATGAGGCGAAGCATGATATGGACTTTGCTAAGATGCGATGAAGCAAAGTATGATATGAGATAGTCTTTGTCTAGTCCAGGCGGGATCATTCCAAGCATGATGTTAACTCGGTGATATGGTTCGAGTTTTGATGGATAATGGATGGCTCGAGTGGCGCTTGAGCTAGTATGGGAATAGTCGTCGAGGAGGATGACTAGGAGGCTAAGACTTCATCGTTGTTGAAGGTTCTAGCATGCTCAAAGCAAGAGTACGTTGGGCGGCATTGATATCCCAGGCACGGGTCACGATGACGTGCTAGTACTCTGGGCATCATTGATATCCTAGGCACGGGTCACGATGACGTGCGGAGTTATGTCTAGAACCGGGGTTACCATTAGCCCTTGACTGACGGATGAAAGAATGTGCCGTTCATTCAACTAACGATGAAATCAAGGCAATGATAACAGTGATAGCCAAAGTCATGGATGTTGGTTATATCATCATTCGGTCTCAAGAGCGGTGTTTTCTGGGTGCTTATCTGATCTTGGTTTAGGCCTTGGGGGTTTGTATTTGGAAAACATCGACCTTGACTCGAGTGGTTATCGCTTTAATTTAGTTACCTGTTGCTATGCTTGCTTCTTATTAGTGTGTGTCTGGGGGCTATCACTGTAGAAAGAGGTGGAGTGGGATGATTTGGGTTCCTATTCCTTTTATCCTTTATATTCCTTTGGTATGTTTGATTGTTGATTTACTGCTCACTAGGACTTTGTCTGACTCAAGGTTTTATGTCTCCTCTTATTACCTTGGGCTGTTCATCCATGTTTGGGATGGGCAGACTAGGTGACAGGTGGTAGGTGCTGATCTTAGTGGCTCACGCTGATGATGACGAAGACGAGCAGGAGGCTTTACATATATTTTTCATATTCTATGTACTGGATATTCCGCTGATTGTTGATTACTCTGAGTACTATGTAGTGAGGCTTCTTGTATTCATGATTCAGACCATGTATAAAGCTATTATGATTAGATGATGATATTCTGTTCTATGGGAGCTTCACTATATTATATTTCTCCATTGTATTTTATCCATGCGCTGTGAGTTTTACGATAGAGTTTGATGTTTTTACCTTACCCTGACAATCGTCCATGGCTGCCTGGCACACCTTCAGCGCACTATTTCCTTGTTTCGGTGCAGGAGTCATGGGCGGTCGTCACATTTGGTATCAGAGCTTTGGTTAATCGATTTTAGCCAACGCTCGCTGACGTAACTACGTAAGAGAGACGTAATTGTATTTTGATGGATGATTACTATATATAATATAGTAGTTTAGATGGATTTGAACTCCTTATGTAGTTGTTCCTCAAGGTGTTCTAATCAGTCCTTTTTGTAGATACTAAGGATGAGTCGAAGAGGGAGACCAGTTGCAAGGGAAGGCCGTGCCGCTGAAGGAGTTGCTGATTATGGAGCTATGTTTGAAGCCATGATGACTTCTATCATGAGAAGGATACCAGCTCCAGGGCCATCTGTAGATGTTGGAGTTCAAGTTCAAGCTCCAAGACCGGTGGATTTTGCTAACCTTTGTAAGGATTATACTGCTCTTGGAGGGAAGGCTTTCTTAGGGACAGAGTCAACCATTGAAGTCCAAAGATGGATAGATACTTGTAGAAGGATCTTTGGTGACTTGGGAATTGAGGATGCAACTAAAAGGAAGCTTGCATCGAGGCAGCTTCAAGGGAGAGCTTATTGGTGGAACTCTATCACCATTGATACTCCAGAAGAAGAGATTTCTTGGGAGCAGTTTCAAGCTAGGTTTGAAGCTAAGTTCATCTCTACTGCTCAGAAGTCTGTTTTGTTTAAGAAGTTTGTTGAGCTCAAGCAAGGCGGAAGGTCGGTTCTGGAATATGTTTCTGAGTTTGAAGCCTTGTCCAAGTATGCTAGATCGTATATTGATTCTCCCTATCAGAAGAATGAAAAGTTCGTGACAGGCTTGGATGCTTATCTTGGAAGGCAGCTGGTGGATCACCTGGACGATCCATTTGAGAAGCTTGTGGAAAAAGCTCTCAGGCATGAGAGTTTGTTTCCTAAGGAAGGGTCTGTTGTTGCTGTGACCAAGGAAGAGCTCAAACCACAGCATGGTGGAAATAAGAAGAGGAAGAAGCAACAGCAGAAGGGTAAGAATGGCCAGAAGAAGCCGAAAGGCGAAGTGACTTGTTTCAACTGTCAACAGAAAGGCCATTTCTCCAGGGATTGCAAGAATCCAAAGGTATCGGTGAAGTGCCACAACTGTGACAAGCTGGGGCATATTAAGAAGAATTGTCCGGAACCGTTGAGGGAAAAGCAGATTGTGAAAGCTTATGCTTTGGGGGCTGTTCCATCGTCTTCGAAAGCTCCTACTGCTGAAGAGAAGGGGAAGAGTGTGGTGGTTCAAGGTACTCTTTCCATTTGTGGTGTTCCAGTTAGAGTTTTGTTTGATACTGGAGCGTCTCATTCTTTTGTTTGTAATAAGTTGGTAGACCGGTTAGGTTTGGAACCGGAAATTGTTGATAGACCATTGGTAGTGACTAATCCAGTTGGGGGTTCGTCTTGTTTGTGTATGTTATGCCGTGGTCTAGTTGTGTCGAGTCATGATTGCTCTTTTGTTTGTGATTGCTTTGTTCTGAAATTTGCGGGGTTCGGAATTATTTTGGGTATGGACTGGCTTAGGAAGTATGCGGCAAAGGTTGATTGTGAGAGATTGGAGGTGACAGTCGAGAATGTGGAGGGGCGAAAGGTTGTGATACGATGTAAGCATGAAGAAGGCGTCTTCATGAGCTTCATGTATTCGCTGGTTGTTCCACGGGATGGACTGTCATCGATGCCAATCGTAAATGGATTCGAGGATGTCTTTGACGAGGTCAAAGGGTTACCGCCGCATAGAGAGATCGAGTTTCGTATCGTTCTAGTTGAGGGAGCCAGACCCGTTGTGATGCCTCTTAGGCGGATGGCGCCTAGAGAACATCAAGAGTTGAGGGTGCAAGTTGATGACCTTTTGCGAAAAGGATTCATTCGGCGTAGTGTGTCCGAATGGGGTACACCAGTTGTGTTCGCAACCAAAGCGGATGGATCGTCGAGGTTGTGTGTTGATTACCGTGAGCTGAATAAGGTGACTAAGAAGAACAAGTATCCATTGCCGAGAATAGATGACTTGTTTGATCAGCTCCACGAGGCGAAGGTGTTTTCTCAGATGGATTTGGCAACGGGATTTCACCAGTTGAGAGTGGCGAAGGATAGTGTGCCGAAGACTGCTTTTAGGACACCATCCGGGTTTTATGAGTGGCTGGTAATGCCGTTTGGATTGACTAACGCACCAGCATATTTTGTGGATCTTATGAATAGAGTGTTCAGAGATCAGTTGAACAAGTTTGTACTTGTGTTCGTGGATGATATTCTGATTTATTCCATAACTGAGGAAGAGCACAAGACGCACTTGCGTATTGTTTTGGAAATCTTGCGGAAACATCAGCTGAAGGCTAAGTTTTCGAAGTTTCACTTCTGGAAGAGTGAAGTGAGATTCTTAGGCCATGTTATTTCTGGAAATGGAATAGCGGTTGATCCCGCTAAGGTGGCAGCGATCCAGGATTGGGTCAGACCTAAGAATGCATCAGAAGTGAGAAGTTTTCTTGGACTAGCAGGATATTATCGACGGTTTATCAAAGACTTTTCCAAGATAGCCGCACCATTGACAGGATTGACGAAGAAGAATCAGGTATTCAGTTGGGATGCTAAGTGTGAGCAGGCCTTTGGAATCCTGAAAGAGCGACTGACGAGTGCTCCTGTTTTGACTATTCCAAGTGGGAATGATGAGATGGTGGTTTACACCGATGCATGTGGTACTGGACTTGGGGCAGTGCTAATGCAGAAGGATAAAGTTGTTGCGTACGCGAGTCGACAACTGAAGCCGCATGAAAGGAATTACCCGACTCATGATTTGGAGTTAGCGGCAATTGTGTTTGCTCTGAAGATGTGGAGACATTATCTATTGGGGGTTCGATTCGAGTTGTTTACGGATCACAAGTCGTTGAAGTATCTTTTCTCCCAAAAGGATTTGAATCTTCGGCAGCAACGATGGCTAGAGTTTTTAGCATCATATGATTTTGGTATAGCTTATACTCCGGGAAAAGGTAACGCAGTAGCTGATGCGTTGAGTCGAAGACATGCGGGATTGGGAGTCATGTTTTCGGAATGGAAGAGTCTCGAGTATTTGGCTGGATTTGATTTCAGGCCTAGATGTGAATTGGAACCTGAAATGTTAGCAAACTTATCGATAAGGCCTACTCTTGTGGAAAGAATTGGCGAGAGCCAAAAGCGAGACGATAAGCTTGTCAAGATTATCCGTGATTTGGAATCTGGATTGGACCCAGAGAAGGATAAAAGATTCGAAGTTGATCGAGAGGGTTGGCTTCGAAAGCAAGGACGATTGGTTGTTCCCGATATCGATGAGTTGAGAGATGAAGTTTTGAAGGAAAGTCATCACTCGAAGTTGACAATTCATCCAGGAGGAAATAAGATGTATCGGGACATGAAGAGAACCTATTACTGGGAAGGTATGAAGAAGGATGTTGGAAATTTTATTTCCAAGTGCATGAATTGCCAGTTGGTTAAAGCAGAGCAGAAGAAGCCCAGTGGATTGCTTCAGCCGTTAGAAGTTCCTACATGGAAGTGGGAGCAAATATCGATGGATTTTATCGATGGTTTACCTAGAACCAGAACGGGAAATGAAGGGATTTGGGTCATTGTAGATCGTTTGACTAAGAGTGCAAGATTTATTCCTGTTCGATCAACTAGGACTGCATCGAAGTTGGCTGAATTGTATGTTAAGTGGATAGTTCGATTCCATGGTATTCCGAAGAGTATAGTGAGCGATCGAGATCCATTGTTCACTAGTGGATTTTGGAAGAGCTTTCAGGAAGTTTTGGGAACCGAGTTGTGTTTGAGTACAGCTTATCATCCCCAAACAGATGGTCAGACTGAGAGAGTCAACCGAGTTTTGGAAGATCTCTTGAGAGCATGTGTCTTGGATTTCGGAGGATCATGGGAAGATCATCTTCATTTAGTGGATTTTGCGTATAACAACAGCTACCAGTCAAGTATTGGTATGGCACCATATGAAGCCTTGTATGGAAGACCGTGTAACTCTCCGACATGTTGGTTGGAAGCTGGAGAAAAACTTATGCTTGGGCCAGAGATGATTCGTCAGACTACGGATTTCATAGAGATCATTCGGCAACGAATGAAGGCAGCCCAGGATCGGCAGAAAAGTTATGCAGATAAACGTCGAAAGGATTTGGAGTTCGACGTAGGAGATATGGTTTTTGTGAATATTTCTCCACTGAAGAATGTTATTCGATTCGGGAAGAAAGGAAAGTTGACTCCGAGATTTGTTGGACCATTCCCGATTATCGAGAGAATTGGAAAGCCCGCCTATAGATTGGAGTTACCAGAAAAGATGACGGGTGTGCACAATGTTTTTCATGTATCGTATCTACGGAAGTATGTGCACGACTCGAGCACAGTGGTTTCTGCTGATAGCTGTGAAGACTTGGAAGTTGATCCAGTTGTTTCGAGACCTCGTAAGCCACTTCGTGTTGTTGGAACCGACACAAAACAGCTTAGGAGGAAGACGATTACGTTGCTCAAGGTACAATGGAGTGATGATGTTAACGACTGTACATGGGAGGAGGAAGAGAGGATGAAGGCAGCTCATCCTGGACTCTTCGAGGTATGGCCCTAAGGTGTCGTGACATCTCATGAATTTGTAGCTTGTTCTAATCTTAGTATTCTGCATGCTAGGCTAGTAATTGAATGCATGGTCTGTTGATTGCTATGGATGGTAGGCATGCGGAATAATTTTGATTGCTCTTATTTGTTTGGAATTTCGGGGGAGAAATTCCTAAGGGGGAGAGAATGTAACGACCCGTATTTTACGTGTCGATAAGTCGTAAAATAGTTGCATTAAGTCGTTTGTATTGCTTGAGTCGTGTTGAACCTAGGTGGTAGGGTTTACGGCTTAAGGGGGTTAGATCGTGCAATAGCTAGCTCGTGAGTGGCCTAAGTCGTTCGGAATTGAGTCGTGACCGACTTAGTGCTTAGGTCATGTGATAGCTTAACTCGTGTGGAAGTTAGCTTAGGTTGACTACGAGTTACGACTTAGGGGCTGGAACGGGTTGGTAAGTTGCTGGGCTTATAAGTCATAAACGACCTATAGGATGTAGATGTGACCGACCTAAGAAGGCTATGGGCTAACGAGTTAGTGTGTAAGCGAGTTAAGGAGGATGAGTCATTTGACCGAGTTTAGTGTTTTACGACCTAAGGTAGATAGGTCGGTAGAGCGACCTAAGATAGTTAGCGACATAGGGTTAACGACCTAACAGTTACGAGTTATGATTTCTGACCGACCTAAGTTTGGACCGACCTAAGTTTGGACCGACCTAAGTAAGCTAGGTCGTAGACGAGTTAAGGCTTGGTGGTTAAGTCGTCATGTTTTAGGTCGTAGCATAGTTAGGTCGGTAGGTTAGTTAGGTCGTTAGACGACCTAAGGAAGGCCGCTATGAGTTGTTAGGTTGTAACTCGTGTTGCTTGATAGGTCGTGACTAGGTTAGGTCGTATAGAGGCTTATGTGTTAGGTCGTAAGCTTTTAAGTCGGCAGCTAGGTAGGTCGTGTAAGTGCATGTGTGTGCTAAGTCGGCCTTGTTTGTTAGGTCGCATAGGAGTTAGGTCGTGAGATCTTGTGTGTTTGGGTAAGTCGTAGGTCGTTGGTTCGAGTTAAGGAAGGCGGCTGTATTTTAGGTCGCATGTACTATTGAGATTTAGGTCGTAAACGACCTAAGTTAGGTCGGGGATCTTTAGGTCGGCAACGACCTAAAACTGGGCGACGACCTAAGGGTGAAATCAGCCTATAAATAGAGGGTTTTGGCTCACTTTTTGGCACCGGTTTTTAAAGCGACGAAGTGCTGCCATTTTGGGAACTCGACTACAATATTTCTTCACTTCTTTTCTCCACTTTAATCGAGTGCTAACATCCATTCAAGATCGAAGATCAAGATTGAAGATTGAAGAGCCAAAGTTGAAGATCTTCATCCAACGAAGCTAGATTTCATCGTTTCAAGCGGGATTTCGACGAATCAAGCTTGAATCTTCGCTGTCCAGATCTGGAGTTGATAGTTTTTGAAGTGTTTGGATGATTCAGTGAGTGCTGATTATCTCTCACACGGATCCAAAGGAGTATATTGGAGTGGTGGTTCGTTTATGTGTTAAAGATAGTGATTTCTCACATTTCTCTTAAGTCTGCATGTAGATCCATTGTTTATGAAGATGTTTACCTATGCAAGTTCATTTATCGAGTTATAGGAACAAAACCCATGTTTTATATTTGATAGATCTATGCTAGAAATCCATAATTCATGTATGATAGACTTTCACTCATTTATTTACGAAATTGCCATTATAGTTAATATTGCTTATTAGATCTTGTTTGAATGATTGATTGTTTGAATGTATGATTGATTTGATTGTTTCAAGTTAGCTAGTAGTTGATTTGGAACAAGATGGTTCAAAAGCTAAGTGGAAAGGCTCTTGAATGGTGAAAGCTGCTTGTGGCATATGAAGCGGATGAGGAAGCTCATATGGATGGATTCGAGGACTTTGCGATGATACGAGGAAGCAAAGTATGATGGTGATGGACTTTGCCGTGATATGATGAGGCGAAGCATGATATGGACTTTGCTAAGATGCGATGAAGCAAAGTATGATATGAGATAGTCTTGGTCTAGTCCAGGCGGGATCATTCCAAGCATGATGTTAACTCGGTGATATGGTTCGAGTTTTGATGGATAATGGATGGCTCGAGTGGCGCTTGAGCTAGTATTGGAATAGTCGTCGAGGAGGATGACTAGGAGGCTAAGACTTCATCGTTGTTGAAGGTTCTAGCATGCTCAAAGCAAGAGTACGTTGGGCGGCATTGATATCCCAGGCACGGGTCACGATGACGTGCTAGTACTCTGGGCAGCATTGATATCCTAGGCACGGGTCACGATGACGTGCGGAGTTATGTCTAGAACCGGGGTTACCATTAGCCCTTGACTGACGGATGAAAGAATGTGCCGTTCATTCAACTAACGATGAAATCAAGGCAATGATAACAGTGATAGCCAAAGTCATGGATGTTGGTTATATCATCATTCGGTCTCAAGAGCGGTGTTTTCTGGGTGCTTATCTGATCTAGGTTTAGGCCTTGGGGGTTTGTATTTGGAAAACATCGACCTTGACTCGAGTGGTTATCGCTTTACTTTAGTTACCTGTTGCTATGCTTGCTTCTTATTAGTGTGTGTCTGGGGTCTATCACTGTAGAAAGAGGTGGAGTGGGATGATTTGGGTTCCTATTCCTTTTATCCTTTATATTCCTTTGGTATGTTTGATTGTTGATTTACTGCTCACTAGGACTTTGTCTGACTCAAGGTTTTATGTCTCCTCTTATTACCTTGGGCTGTTCATCCATGTTTGGGATGGGCAGACTAGGTGACAGGTGGCAGGTGCTGATCTTAGTGGCTCACGCTGATGATGACGAAGACGAGCAGGAGGCTTTACATATATTTTTCATATTCTATGTACTAGATATTCCGCTGATTGTTGATTACTCTGAGTACTATGTAGTGAGGCTTCTTGTATTCATGATTCAGACCATGTATAAAGCTATTATGATTAGATGATGATATTCTGTTCTATGGGAGCTTCACTATATTATATTTCTCTATTGTATTTTATCCATGCGCTGTGAGTTTTACGATAGAGTTTGATGTTTTTACCTTACCCTGACAATCGTCCATGGCTGCCAGGCACACCTTCAGCGCACTATTTCCTTGTTTCGGTGCAGGAGTCATAGGTGGTCGTCACAATACACAATAGAAATAAAAAATAAACTACAACTCCTTAATAGCAAACAGTTAGCCACTTGCTTGTCTCCTGAAGTTTCATTCGCCAAAATTTCTAAAACCTAAAAATCTCAACCCTCAGCCCATTAAAATCAATTTTGAGCATCCGAGAGTTTAAAGAGAAACTAAAACTTTGAGTTAGACATATAGCCTGATGTGAATAATACTATGACATCCCATATATTTTATGTTAAATGAGACCACACTGCTTAGCGGAATGGGTTTCCCCTCACTAACATCCTTTTAAAACATATCTTTTGCAAATCTTTTCCTTCCACCAAAGCTGGTTAAAATATGTAGGCATTATTATGTAAACATACATAGCAGATAATAAATGAACTATCTGTTCGAACATTACAGTTTTTTTGGCTAACTATTAACCTTTGGCTGACTCGGGCTTACTAGACAATATATCAAAATTTTATCTAATATCTATTAGACATATACCTCTTCTGGACAGTCTATCCTTAACTATATATATAAAATACTTCTCTTCTGGACGATCTTTCCCTAACTTAACATCTTCTAGGGTCACCTGATCTTAATGGTTTTGCGAGGTCACAAATAACTTATCTATATACAAACATATATTCCTTTCTATGTGTATTCATAATTTTAGTCTTACCCGTGACAAATCCCTATACAATATAATTTTAGACAAAATTAGCTGGGGTTAATAGTTAATGTATAAAGCGCGACCCTATATCAGTCTCATATGGTATCCTAATATCTGAGTCATTTTACGTAGGGAAATCCACCCAAAATTTTCCTTGAAAACCTTTCCAAAATGATTTGAAACCTTTAAATAAAACTCAAATAAGGAAAACATCTAATATCTATGCTTTACTTAAAAATCACCTTGCCATGTTTTATATATGTATATATGTATGTATATATACACACACTTTACCCATGTCTTATTTGATGAAAACATTTAAACCTTATAAAGTCCCCCCTTCGAATCTATTGAAAGTACCCCTTTCGAAACCATTGAAAGTACCTCTTTCTAAACCAAGTAAAACCCTTACTATAATATAGGTCGAAAGGCGAAAACAATCCTTTTTAAACCATTTTCAAAACCCTATCAAAATCACTAAAAAACCTTCCTTTCAAAAGCTTTAAAACCTTAGACATTCTTCTCTTAAAACCTTTAAACATTGCCTTTCAAAACCTTTGGCAAACCTTTCCATTTAGTCCTTTCAAAACATCCAGAAAAATCTTCTCTTTCGACTCCATCGAAACCATTGGGGAACCACCCCTTCGAAACCATCGGGGAACCATCCCATTCGAAACCATCATTCAAAACCTTTTGAAAGCATCAAACCTTGATAAACATAAACCTCTCGAAAGCACTTTGGTTCAATTTATAACAAGTGGAAAAACACCTTTCGAAACCGTTTAAACCATCTCTTTCGAAACCTTTTAAACCATCTCTTTCAAAACCACTTAAGTTACACTTCAATCAGAGAAAAAGGGTCATTAAAACCATTTAAGTCAAAAGCCTATCTTTAAAAAGCATTCCTAAGTAAAGAAGTGATGTTGTCAAAACTATTCATTCAAAAGCATTAGAGGAGTGTCCATACTTTTTAGAAAACAAAGCAATCCCTTCGAAACCATCTGTGTCGAAAGGTAGAAAACGGCAACAAAAGTTTTTGACTTAGTCAAAAATAGTTTTTAAAAAACAAATGTGCATCCCAATCGAAACCATTTCTTTAAATCCATTTGACCTAGTCGAAAGCTAACCAAGTTGAAAGCAAGTAGGCACATTTCCTTTTTAAAAGGAAAGTAATGCCTCAACCCCTTCGAAACCTATGGTTTCAACTCTATACCTTCTACCTATATCTAATTCACTACGTACCAATTCCCTGATACCATGTACATTGGTTTCAATTGTGTTGGAGGTGAAGGTAAGTGGGACCTGGTGCCGAAAGCATCGAAACAGTGAAAAACATGTTTATTTGTACTTTTAAACCATTTCTTTGTACCTAACCTGCCCTATTTGTCTAATTGTGATTGGTTGCAAGTTTCACTTCACAATGTACTGCCAACTTTCCAGAATTAACAATTTGAATTTATTTACAAAAGCCCCTTCTCCTTTCGTAAGTATATAAAACATTTAAGTCCCCTACTTAAATAATTTTGTATACCCATTAATACACTTAGGAATATTCACAAAAATTCCAAAAAATCACTTTTTATATATTTTCTAACATATATTAATTTCAGACCAAAACCAGTTATTATTTATACATAAATAATTTATAATCCAAATAACATTTTCTTCACTAGAAAATTTGTATAAATTCCACAAAATTAAAAAAATTGACACCCTTCTCCAAAACAATATTTTTGTTCTATATAAAAATTTGAAAGGCATTTGGTTGTCATTTAATAGGATTTTCACATTAAAACATGCCATGAAATCTATATGAACATACATAAATCATCAACAAGTATATAATATCATTCCATCATTCAAAACATGGCAAATCAACACTAAATATTTCAAATCTCATTTTAAACCCAAAAAAAGAAATATGGGATATATACATTATTCCTTTAGCTTTAGAGATTGAGGATGTGAGATTCGAATAAATTTGATGTTGATTAAGCTTCCCCTTTATCTTTCTTTCTCTTGCTCTTGTTAACGATGGCCGGCCTTAAGCTTTGAAATTTTTTGATAAATGATAATGAGCGTGTATGGGGATATATGGCCAAGTTTTAGGGATATAGGAATGGCCTCTTTCCTATTTTACCCTCCTCTACTTTATTTTAAAATCTTCTTTTAATTCATTGGTTAAATGGAACGGCCACCCCTTAGTAAAATCAAATCCCAATACATTAATCAACACATTATTTTATTTAATTTAGCAAATTAAATATCCTAAATATTGTTACTAAAAGTATGGGTTGTTACAACACCCCTAGGAAGGGGAATAGAGCAGTTGATGCATTGAGTCGAAAGCATCATATGGTTATTTCTATGATGATAGCAGAGTGGTAGGATCTTATGTTTCTTTCTCTATGTGATATCCGAGATAGGGATTTAGATGTCGATACCGGTACGACACTTGCTAGTCTTGAAGCCTTACTATCTTTAATCGATCAGATTGCTAGAACTCAGAGGAGAGATCCAACCATACTTGACCGTATTCATAAGTTGGAGAGTTGTGATTGTGGTGATCATCTATTTGATTACTGGATTAATACTTATGGTTTCATATAGAGAAGTGGTAGACTTGTTGTGCTTGATTTTGATGATCTCCTTAAGGAGTTGATGGATGACTACCATCGCTTGCGCTATCCTATCTATCCCGATGTAGTAAGATGTACATAAATACAAAGCATCTTTTTACTAGGAAGGGATGAGCCATGACATTAGTATATATTTAAAGGGTTGCATAATGTGTTAGTTTGTGAAAGTCGAGCACCTAAAGCACAACGGTCTTCTTTAGCCTTTAGAGATTCCCAACGAAAATAAGATCAGGTATGAGTGGACTTGAATTTTATAAAAATTCACTTTGGTAAATTCCTATTTGGGACCTATTAAGGATTTTATGAACTTTTTATTATTCCAAGTATCTATGGATTTTGTTGATGGCCTACTTCGTTCTTGAAGTGACGATGATTGCATTTGGGTAGCATTTGGTTGTTTCACTATATTGACGCCCTTAAAGCTATGAAGTCTAGCATGACAACTCCATATTTGTCCGACCATGAGAAGTATAATCAAATCAGTGATTAATAGGAATAAAAAAAATAAAAACAATGAACAAAACAAGTGAAATACTGTAGTATAACTACGTACACTGGTCGATCGATCCTGTATGACTGGTAGAACAGTCATGATTGGTTGATCGGCCATAGATGACTAGTAGACCAGTCGTGTAATGATTATGCCATTAAACCTGGACCAAATTAGGCAAATGCATTAAGAAGGCATTGGCAGAGCCAGGACTTCCATTGATGCTTCAGGCTACTTCAGAGGAGGGGAAGTGATATGATAAATGATGTAGTGAGGCATATAGATGTTGTTGAATCTACATGTGTCCAACATGTGTGAAATTAGATGCATGATTGGATTATCGATGTTTGGATGTTATATTGAGTTCGTATGATTAGACAGTGGATACCGGGAACATTAATATGCTATTTGTTCATTAAATATTGTTTATGAGGCATGGTAGTGTGGGGAATAGTTGTCTCGAGGAAATAGGTATTCTCATAGTACTCGAAGGAAATAGTTGTTCCTGAGAAATGGTTTTTCCCTTAACGATTCAAGAAATGGTTGTTCCAAGGAAATCGTTGTTCCTTAATAATGTGGATGCTATTGAAATTATTGGTTTAGTGTGTATATATATATTTGCGTATAGTGTATGATGAGACATAATATGACCTTAATGGAGAAGTCAACCTAAGTATAGTGGTTATATTACTCCTTGGGTGCAAGTAGGTAGGTCAAGATACATGTATATGGGTCAGTAGACGCCAACAATGTTCTATTAGTCTTTTTGTAATATATATGTGATAAACTTGTTCCGCTCACTCAAAAATATATTTAACCCATTCCACCTTTGTTTTTATATATGCATCGATAGGTCGATGGCCATATGGAGTAAGCTTAAATAGGAGACATCGAAGGTATGGATGACGGAAACATTCTCTATTTCATATATTGTATATATCATCTGACATTATTGTGTAACGTGCGGATTAGAATTTGTTGTATGGATAAACTAACTATTTAGATTTGTGCTGGATATAACGATATTTCATATTTGTGTTATTTCCTTCCGCTGCGAGTTCGGATAGATATAGTTAAATATTATTTTGTTTATTATTACAATATCCTAACGACTTGTCCTTTTTGATTTTTGACCTGTTAAAGTCGGCTCGAACGTTTAGCCCAAAGATTGAAAAGGCGGGTTGTTACACTTTGTATTAGAGTAAAATCTTCCTTAAATTAAGGTCTATGACATATTGAGAGAATGTATTTGTATTTTATATAGTTATAAATACAATATATGAGTTGAGCAATATACACGCACCATTTACACACACCATTTACAATTCCAATTGAGTTAATTATCTATTGGGGGAGTTGTTAACGGATCACAATTATGGATAACTAAGAATGAGTAACTTAAGGGAGATATAAATTGGAAAAGAGATAAATACTAGTGGGGTAGAAAGAAGAACCAAAAATGGTACTAGAATCGATATTAGGGATATCCTGGTGTGAATATTCCTATTTGGTCCCAAAGATGTTAGGGATATTTTGGTGTACTAGAGGGAGAATTTTGTCCGACCACCTATTGTTTGATTTCCTTAAATTGTCCATGAATTTCTCTAGTTTGAGTAGAAAACTTTATGTTGGAACTGAACAATATTCAGTGATCTGGGCATGGCTAAGCACTTGTAAGAAAATATTTAACCTTTTGGAATTGACTTGATAGGCACATTAGATGAGGAGGTGATGAATTTAGCAGAAGAAATGAGTTTTGAAAGTTGAATATTTTAATAAATTATTATAAAAGGGTACTAGTTTTTGAAATTTTAATTATAATCTTAGTTTACAAGAGGATTTATGAAGTGGTATGGTAGTTATCTAAGATTACAAAATATTTGAAGAATTTTTACAAGTGGATTTAAAATCTTATTTCAAAGTAAATGGAACTCTTTCATTTTAATATATTTTTGGATGGAAATTGAAGGGTTTTGATATATTATTTTTTAAATATATAGATTAATATATGATTTAAAGTTGTAGAAGTAATTTCCAAATTTGAGATAGAATAGTTGGTGGTCGAAACTAATTTTTTATTACAGTTGTTTAAATTATTAGAAATTTGCTATTTATGGAAAAAACTAATATATGTATGTATATGTATATGTATATGTATAAGTATATGTATATGTATATGTATATGTATATGTATATGTATATGTATATGTATATGTATATATTTATATATGATAAAATGGCTACAAATTATATAAAAGGATGTCAGAAAATGAAGTAAGAGTATGTTGGAAATAACCGAAGTTTATTTCAAATTTAAATTGTATTTTAAGTAATTGATATTGAATTATTAAAGATAAGGTAAATAATTTATGTTGAAGAATATAAAAAAAATGAAATATTTAATGCAAGGAGTATATTTGAAGGCTTTTAAGTAAGTGGGATGTATTGTAAAACAATATTTTGAAAAGTGATAATACCTTTTAATAGTGAATGGATGTTTTAAATTTTCATACTGCAATGAATTTTCGATCGATATATGTCTTATTTCTATTTTAAATGTATGAAAATAGAATTTAAAATTACCAAATTATTTTTAATACAAGTAAATGGTCTAACGCACTAAAAAGCAAATAAGGAAGGTCAGATAGCTAAATCTTATGCATTGGAAGATGTCTTGGGTGCAAGCATATCACATTTGCCTAGGAGAAAGGGGAGCAGACCATGAAGAAAGGTGATTTATTACTTTTGCATACAGAATGTAATAATGGGTAGTTTAGACCTTTAATTTCATAGAGTGCACAAATAATTTTATTGTGATATGCCATGGTTTGATGTGGATTATACATGGTGTAGAGTCCTTTAATAACACTATGCACTTAGTCTATTGAGGGTATGGATTAATTTGAAAAGATTAGATGTCTCATTATGCGATGATGTTAGATAAAGATAAGAATATGGATCAGATGATGAGCAGTAGACTGAACATATCTTGTTGTATGTCACGATCTTGATGGTCCCACTATGATGAGAAATTGCCCATCATATAACATAAGAATCCCATATGCCTTCGCTGAAGATGTTGACTTGTTCCCCAAATAAATAAAATTCATTAGGCCCGTTGACATGCCACTTTAGCATATGGCTCTAGAAGAGAGTCGGGAGTTCGAAAGGAGAATTTCCAAGTTAAGATCGGGATATCATATTTTTATTAGACAGAAATGAGTCTAAGTTATTTTATTCAAGTAGCATAAAGAAGAGACACTAACCTAATAGTAAATAAATGGGTTAAAATCTATATGAAGAAGACTGGACCAAAATCATATTTGAATGGTATTGGACGTTTTGAAGATACATTTGAAATAGAATTCCTCTCGAAAATCTAGATACTAAAAGGGGAATTTATGGCATTATAATTTCAGTTGATTGTACCCATTAATCAATCAATTAAAAATCATTTGGGTTGTGGTTTGAAATTTTATTTAGAAGGGCATAAAATTTATTATGTGATTGGGTCTCGGTGATCCAATTATATTACTATGTGATCCAACAAGATGATCAGTTCATAGTTTAGATTTGAAACAATTGGTATTCACATTCTTTCATTCTGTATCATCGCAGCGATGATAGGAGATGGAGACGAATAATATATACATACTTTGCTGTTTGACATCATTGACAAAAGGTAGATGGTTTGTGTAATGGCCCAGAATTTAGTTATTAGACTTTGGAATACTTAATTAATTTTAAATATTGAAAAGATGATTTTTATAGATTTAATAACTCGAATTTCAAATATAGCGGTTTACTAGATAATTTAATTGTTGAAAATCAATAATTGAAATTGTTTAAATAATTGAATCTTGGGTTTTATGTTGGATAAAAATGATTTAAAGGCTTATTTAATTTCTATTAATAAGAATGAAGATAATAAAATTTTGAAATTGGTTTAAAATGTGATTTAATTAATTTTGAAATTTAAACTTTTTAAATAACATATAAAAATAGCCTTCCGAGAACTGTCTCGAATTTCGATGAAACCAGTTTCATTGGTCCATAATAATGAATTATATTACGCCATCAAATTTCATAGCAATTAGACGCATCATTTGGTTGTGCGAAATCGAAACGCATTGAAATTAATATTGAAAATTCAACATATTAGTTGGGTTCAAAAAGCCATCTTCTCCATACAATCGAATTGAGGCTCGAAACTAATTCCATTGCATTCGGAATAGGGGTATAACATATAGCACGCCAGGCGGCATGTCTCGATTGGGGTCCAAATTATATACTAGATATTTTGAATTTGATATATATATATATATATATATATATATATTGATTTGACCATAAAACATTGACCAATCCCTATCAGCCCATACCCTACCGGCCATAACCGTACCCACCTCCCTCTTAAAAAAACACGTTATCCCTCTCTTCTTCTTTTCAGGTTACAGTGAAAAAAAATGAAACTTCAAAATTTTATTTTTTAAATATTGCTCAACGAAAAAATTTCAAACGAATATTAAAATTCAAGTTTCGACAAGATCTTTACACGGGTATGCTTAGTTGGAGGTGTGACACTAGTTTGTGGAGATCGATAGTGAATTCGAATGGGTATAGTGAACTAGGATTTAGATTTCTGGAATTTTGGAGCATCGATTGGCTTATTGGGGATCGTTTTTGGGTTGGGCATGTCGGAGAGCTGCTAGTCGTCGGTTTTGAGTGTATGTGGTGACGATGGGGAGTTTACGACTATGCGTGATTGACAGGAGTTTGCCCAGGTCTCGATTTGTTCCGGGGTCGTTGGCTTTTATTTGTGATGTCGGTCGAGTTGAGGTCGAGTAGTGGAGCGCAACGGAGAAGACAGAATCGAAATTCGTCAAGTATTAGGTCGTATCACTAAAAGGTCATGCACGTCCATGGTTGCCAATGCATGATTTTGAGGGAAGGGGGAAGAAAGTGAGGAGAGATAGGAGAAGGGGTATGTTTGTAATTATTTTAAAAGTATGTAGTTATATATTTAAATTATCTGATAACTTATAAAATTCATAACTCCTTCATACGAGGTCCAATCGAGACGAAACTTTTTGCATTACAATCGTATCGAAGAAAGCTTTGCAACAAAACTAGTTTTGTTGAAATCGAAGACAGTTGAATTTTAGGCGAATGTCAGACGTCGTCTGGTTTAGTTCCAAACCGAAACGCCTTGGCGACAATAGAAAATTTCAGCGAGTTAAACTCAGCTTTTTGATCACTGCTATGAATTATAGTTGATCAATTTTGTTGAATAATTGTAAATTATTACGTTTTATTTGTTCGATTGGATATATTCCCGCCTATTAGAGCGGATGAGACCTTATTTCGTTCCATGTAAGAGCGGATGACCCTTGTATATGAATTTTGCCTCGAAGCGGTTAATTTATATTTTATGATTGTATAACATCAATGATGCCGGGGGAAACAGGTTGGAGAGATCCACTAGGATTCCTCGCTACTGTTGAATTGTTTCAATAATATATTTTATATGGATTATTGAAAATAAACCTGACTGTGTATAATATTGTTATATGTTGAAAACTAAAATGCAAAAGTGATAGAAAATCGGTATTGATTGGTCAAGTGTTAGGTGGTTATTGGCCTCAAGTTAGTACTTTTAAAATATAAAAAAATTACCATTTAAATCAAAAATATATTTTGGGACAAGGAACAATTTTGAAATCCAATAATAGGTTTTGTAAATATTTTTAAGGATTACCTCATTAATCATATGAAATACTTTTTTAAGTTATTTAATTATAATATTAATTTAAGGTTATCCAATTATAATAATATTCTTTTAAAGTTATGTAAGTTATTAAATTGTTTAAAGTTATAATATCATATTAATATTAGTTTAAAGTTATTTAATTATTTTAATATTGTTTAAAAGTTATTCGTTTTAGTAAATAGGTTTTAAGAATTTATAAAAGGGTAAATAAATTGAAAGGTTAATTATTCAAAGGTAATTAAGGTTTCAAAATTTATAATAAGGATTGTTAATAAGTTTTGGAAATAAGTTATTATTATTTATAAAATGAGATAAATAATTATTGTTTATTTAACAATATTTTGGAATTATCAATTATTATTAAGATGTTTAAAGTTAATAATTTTAAAAAATTTAAACTCTTATTGTTAATAATAATTATTATAAAATGGTGTTTTGGAGTAAAGATTTTAATTGTTTCTGAGACCTATGAATGGATTTGAAAGATCTAGATTTTATAAAAGAGCTTATGAAATGGTTTGAAGACA
This sequence comes from Allium cepa, assembly GCA_030765085.1. NCBI lineage: Eukaryota > Viridiplantae > Streptophyta > Magnoliopsida > Asparagales > Amaryllidaceae > Allium > Allium cepa. The sequence goes on along the minus strand of CM060945.1, from coordinate 714,728,620 downwards.
TAAGGAAGACTATTTACAAGGTGAAGTGTTTTATAAATGGTTTGATATTTATAAACGAATTTTGGAAATGGGTATATAAATTTATAAAAGGAACTTTATAAATGGTTTTATGGACTTATAAATGGTTTAGAAATGATTATTGAAATGTACAAAGAGCTTATATGTGATTGAATTTTTATAAAGAGATTATAAATGGTTTTTTGAAAATTTATAAAATGGTTTATAGATAATTTTAGAGAATTGTAAGGGAGTTTATATATGATATGAGAATCGAATAAAAAGAAAATCTTTCTTAATTTGATGGATATACTTATATCGTTGAGATAGGTTCATGGATATTTTCTAAGTAATGAAAATATATGGATGGGTGAATATACCCATGTAAAGGTATTTTTGTGCAAGTAATTTGCGAAATTGCTTTTAAAATGAATGAAAGTTTTATTGAAAGGAGGCCTATGGTTGCTTATGTACTTAACCGATGTTGTTTCACCTATGGAATAAATCTTTGTTTGAATGAGTATTTGTTGATAGTTAAGTAACCGATTATCAAAAATCTTGGCCTCAATGGGCAATCCTTCTTAATTTTGATGGTATGAAAATATTCCCTACTTAACACCAAAGGATTTTAACTCTGGAAATATCTAGGGAAACACGAGAATTATATGGTACTATTGCCATTGGTGGTGTTATACTGTACGTATAAACTCATTTCGTCCTTCTAGGATAAATGATAAGGAGATCCGTCCACTTAAACGGTTAAGGGGTGATCCCCGCTCTTATTTATTGTCTGATTATTTCCTAAAGAACTGGTTTTGAGCATTCTAGAAATCTCCGTTTGGTTTTGTGGAGCACCCGGGAAATAAAAGAGTATACTCGTAAGAGACGACTCGAAAACCATGACCACTCCAAAAACCATATAAGATTCGATGGAGGAGATTCGTGATATGCTATAATGCTTGGATCCATGCGTGATCCCGAGACACGTTGGGGTATGGGAATCCGGGTGTGATTCCAAGATCTAATTGAGATGTGGGAATCTATGTGTGATTCCTCCGTTGGGATATTGGAATCCATGTGAGATTCCTTGATCTGTTTAGCGGCGATGCGTAAGATGGAATGCCGGATGTAGCCTCATTAGCAGGAATATCTAAAACCAGATATAGGTGGCATGGCCAGTAGGGTTGGCAAACCCATAGGGTATAGTCGGCTCCACCTAGAAGTTACCTATAGTTGCTACGCATGCATGAGATGAGGCACTCGGTCTTAGCGAGGCCAGCTATGTTTTTTCTATGGTACACCACTAGGGATGTATGCTACTTCGAAAGGATATCTCTGATCCTTGTGTAAGAGAATCGTTCCTCGAAGTATTGAGGGCACCTCTATGGAATACTACATAATTAGTGAACGAGCCGTATCAGTTTTTGATTATATATCTAGTATTGTTGTGATATACACTCACGAGCATCACAACTACTTGATTATTATTATTTTCACCCTTAGACAATATTAAAATATCAAAGGATTTTATATATAAAATGCTTTGGTCGTCATAATGTAAAAAATTGTCCGTGTTTAAGTGCGATGTGGTCTTACAAGATACCTTTAATTTCAAATATTTTTATATAACTTAAAATCCAGTTGGATGTGTTTTTCCTACGTCGATTTTCCAGACTGACTTGGATGTTATTAAATTATATTACTCGGGTCAGACCGAGCATATTACAAATTAGTTTGTATGCCATGAAGCTTCAGGAGACGAGTAGGAGGCCTAGAGACGTATTCATGTAGATGGTTATTTTTCTGCTGTATTCATTGTTGTATTTATCAGCAATTGTAAGGACAGACTGTTATAACTGTCCAGGCTAAAATAAGTCAGTGTACTTTGATTGATGTATGTATGACTTTATGTAAAGTTTATCGCATATAACAGATTATTCCTTTCGTTGTGAGATTCTATGCTGTTTAGTTTTCTTCTTATATTCTTCCTTCTTTCTTTTTCCCGAACAGTCGGGCTTTCCAATATTCGATTTCTCGGCATGTAATATAATGGATGTATTAGTGTTGGTTTTTGAGGGTCGAAAATCCCCGGTCGTGACATTTGGTATCAGTGCTGAAGGTTAAGCATGAACCTTGGTATTGGTGGGGTAACTCATTAGAGATAGCATCTGTAGACCCTATAATGAGTTTTAGTGATATAAAAATGTTTTATATTTTTATGGTTGATTTGTTGTGTGGCTTATAGATTCTCTTCAAGACAAGTAATTAAATGGGGGTATCTAAACACTTGAATAGAACAATTTGACATGGTGTTATTTGAAAATAGGTAAATGAAATAGTTTTATCCTGATTATATTGTATATATAAAGGAATAATTTCAGAAATTAGGATATGTATGGTGATTGGTTGCCAGAGAATGATAATATTTGATTATTATCATTTGCTGTTGTTGTGCTCTGATAAAAGTTTTCAGTATTATAATGCAAACTAAGATTAACAATTAAGAAATAATTTTATATAACCAAATAGAATTATATAGATATGATTTATATACATGATTTCTAAATCGAAAGGAAATGAAATTTTAGAAGTATGTTATAAATATGATTTGTAAAAAAAAAAGAGTTCAAGAGAATTTAAATTACAATGGTTTTGGAAATGGTTTTTCAAAGTTTTGGAAAATCATAGTGATATTATTTGAGAAATATTTTTGATGGAAATACTTAAAAACTAGGTTTTAAAGGGAATAAAGGTACGGAACTCACTTTGGCCATTGGAAAATAATTTCGGTCATGACTGCAGTATCATCGATGTTCATTTTTGAGTTTCCAAGAGAAGGAACTACCATTGGGGTTTTGTTTTGCTAAAATTGGATGTAGTTTTCGAATCCAAAATAATGATTTGATAAACAAGGGGATTTAGAAAATTAGTAACTCAAATTTTTTTTGAATTGTTAAATACGAATGTTGGAAAAGTAAATTTAGAATTATACTTGGAAATGAAATTTATCTTACATTAATGTAGCGACCCACAAATCCGTACCCCTTGAGTCAACACAATTCTATATCAATCAGCTCAAGTTGAACAGAAATACGTACCATTTGGGTTAAAGAAGAAGTGGTAGAAGAAGAAAATAGAAAACAACATCAGAATCTAACCATCGCAGTGGAATAAAATATAATAGATAATACATGATCTTTACACAAAATCAAATATATCTGTTTATATATTACATCATCAGAGTACAACAATCACAGTTCAACATCAATAACATACAACTAGATACACAACTACTCAACACAGCGGAATACATACAAAAAAAGTACGAAAGTACGTATCGTCATCCAGCTCGTCTCCTGAGCTCCACAACACCATGTCATGTATCCTATAATACTCGGTCTGACCCGAGCATTATAGTTAAATAACAACAGAGGCAGTATGGAATACCAGCGTGAGAAATCACACTCAAATTGATTATTAAAATTTCAAAAATTCTTTTGAAAACAAAAGCATCTCGTAAGACCACGCCACAAATAAACATGTCGGGTTTTTACCTTACGATAGCTAAAACACTTCTTATTAAAATCCTCTGATATTGTAATAGGGTCTATATACAAATACTTATTAAAATAGCTGAAATTGTTACATTCATTAAATTCCAGCTACTAGCCACAGAGTGGGTAATACAAACAAAACTTGTAAAAGGCTCGTAGGGATAATGGATTTCCAACTAATGACTAGGCACCGGGGTACCACCTGTCACGGTACGTGGCCTAAATCACAGTACCGAGGATCACTCCCGACCCCCTGCAACACAAGACCGGGACTACTCCTTACTGGATAATCCCGAGTAAGATCACCCCACGATTGGGATCGGCAACCGTACCACTAAGCCAAAATAAAAAGGGACATCTAGACAGGGATGACCTCACCCTGAATGGGCGCTACCCACCTAGCCTTGCTGCATAACCCCTGATTTTCAGTCATTCCCGGTTGATGAGGCTTGAGGCTAAGCGTTACCTTTTAGATCGTTTCACTTAGAATGCTCATCGTCCACCTGACGATGTTCTTAAAGCATTCATCCAAACAAGTCCGTCCCGGGTTCGAACGGAACCGAAGGCACTATTACTACTACATCCATTTTGGAAATATCCTTAGGATCAATAGCAACTAGCCCTTGCACTTTTCTGCTCCATCTTCGCATCCAAACTCGTTTTCCACGAGAACGTACAAATCGGATCGAAGTGGTTTTCGAGAAATAAATCTCGATCCCAGTCTCTTCGAAACGATCAACGCATTTGTCCAATATTGATAGTCGGTTATTTAACTATCAATTAACATTCACAACAACCATCAAATAATAAATAATTTTTCAAATTATTTATTTATCTCAAAATATCTTCGCAAGATATATTTCCATTTTCAACCCTTTGAAGACAGTTTCGAACCATCTTCCATTTCCAGAATAAGCTTTCCCAAATATTTTCTATCTCCACTGAAATCACCAAGGACAACACTTAGATTTTAGTTTTAAAAACACTTTATTAGAAAATATACTTTAAAATATTTAAATTAAAAACTACTTCGATATTTAAAAAAAAAATAGGGTTACTTTTATAAAATATAAACCTAGATTTTCTCTTTTAAAGCAAATACCAAGTCATTTTAAGATAATTACTTCCATAATAGATTAAAAGAAAATACTTACTTTAATTTAAATATTTAGAAATAATAAATTTTCCAAAACTTGCTTTTTAGACAACTTTAAAACTTTTAACTTATATTTAAAAATTTACTATGAAAACGTACTTGGCTATCCAGGGAGAATTTCCAATTTTCAATCACTTAAATCAATTTTCTAAATTGATTTCCAATTTACTCCATTTGAAATAAATTTCATTACTTACTCAATTCATTTCAAAATTCTTTAATTGTGGACTTTATTATTATTATTATCATTATCCATTTGATTTTAAATCTTTAAACTGAAATATACAAATTTCAGATCTTCCAAATTTCTTCTTTATTCTTTTCAAAATTCAAATCTTAAATTTAAAATAAATGTTTTGTTCTTTTAAATAATGACACTGAAGTTTAAAATTCATTAACTTTCTGTTTATTCCAAATTTCCTTTCCATATACAGAATTGATTAATTAACATTTTGAAACCACTAATATTCTTATCCAATTCATTTTAATATATTTACATTCTTTATAATTATTTTCTTAAAAGTTCACTCCTTTTATTTCTTTTCAAAGTCCAAGTCTATATATTTAGATAAATCATAATACCGAAATATTCAAGCAAACTATAGCATTCAATATTCTAATATAATTCATCATAGAATATCAAATAATCACAAAGAGAACATTGAATAATTTAAATAAGTGTTGAGTAATCCAGTTGGATCCCTCCAACCCGTTTTCCTGCATCCATAGATGTTAGCACAACATAAAATACCAATTCCACTTCAAGGTGGAATATCACGGTATATGAGTTTTAAATATAAAATCATCCACTATTTAACGCGGGAAATCAAACATTCCATGATATACTGTATACTACTATATATAACACACCAAATCAAATCAATCAATCAATTGTTTAAATTTGGCTATTTAAATTTAAATTCAAATTCAGCTGAGTGAGATTAACTCACCTTTGCTTTGCTATTTGCAATCCGTTCCAAACTGGCTTGTTTGCTTGATTTTTAAACCTTGTATAACAATTCACGGTTTATTACTATTTGAACCAATCAAACAATTATTCACTATTTATTTATTTTATTTAACTAATGATTAGATTTTGTAACGACCCTAGATTTTAATTTAATTTAAATTGATAATTAAATGAATTTCTGAATGAAATTGTAAGGGAAATTGATTATAAATGGAAGCGAGTTTCCCCGAGTTCAAGTATATTCTATATAAATCATTGAAATTTTTAAATATTATATATATATATGTATATATGTGAATATATATATGTATATGTATATTTGGATATATATGAGTCAATTTGAAATTATAAAATCTTGAGTGTATATATATATATATTTTGATTTGAATTTAAATCTTAGATGCATGATTTAATAAATATTTGGGTTATAAAATAAATTAAGAAAAATATATATATAGTAACTCATAAATAAATTTTAACAACATGTTAAAACTGAAGTTATTCATACTATAAAGTAATAAGACAAAGCAGTGGAACAAAACGTATACATGAATTAACTTGCAAAAACAAACCATCTATATTTAAACATTAAAACAAAATGTGTGAGCAAATAAAATGAAGAAGCAAGACAAGAAACAAGTAAACATATAAATGAAGTATTCAAACAAAAGAAATAACATGCAAAGTAAAATAAAACACAAACATAAACAAAACAAAATATCTTTTAAAATATAAACTATTGAAATAAATATATAGAAAGATACAAAACAATTTGTATGTAAGATAAAATAAATACTCAAGATAAAAATAGAAATGTGTAGGCTTGCAAAAGAAAAGAAACAATATGCATTCAAATGTGATTTGAAATGTATTCATATGACAAGTGATAAAACAAAAGAAGAAACACAATAGAAATAGAAATATATGTGAGATAAACTATAAACTATAAAGTCAAAGCAAGCAAATCAACAAAGTAAAATAAATAAAATAAAGTACATGATATAATACATTTCAGCAAAGCATACAAAATAATAAAATACAACACAAATAAACAAATGCAGGCTGAAATAAAGAGGTACAAAGAAAAGTAATAAAGCTTTCATCTCAACTCAAACAAGCACATATATAAACTGTACATACATAATTTTTGAACAAAGCATCTTCAACCATGCTTATAGTACAAAGAGAAAGTAACATCACCTTGCATAGAACAATAATCAACCTGTACACAAATCTTCATTTATATACATACAATAACTTCAGCCCATACATATAAAAAAAAAAAAAAACTGTTGCATCAGTAAACTGCACACCTTCTTGTATACCCCTTTCCTTTATATACATCAATATATGCCTTTAGTCCATTCGTTCATCAAAAATTCTAGCATGCCTGAGAGAAAATTTAAAGTAAATATCATCTAAAGATTTAAACAAAGAAGCAAAGCAGAGAAAGCAAAATAGAAAGAAAGGGAAAGCTACAACTAGAAAACAATTATCATCAACAAGACAAGAGGCCTCTGTTCTTTTCTGGAAACAATGTGAGCAACTTTAAATTTTGTTTAAAAACCATTTCTTTGAATCCCTGCTTAAGAATCTGTGAGTAAACGAATTAATTTCAACTTTAGTTATATATTTGCTTATTAATGATATGTGCTTTATATAGTTTAACCTACTGTTTTGTGTATGTTTGTTTGAGCTGGAATCTTTCATAGCTGTTCTTGATCAATACTTCAAGTTTTTTTTTTACAAAGTAAAGTAAATAGATTTACAAATCTTGTTCATATAACTATCTAAATTTTGTATTGTGTAAATTCAAGCTGGTTTATATGAAAACAAAGCCTGCAAAATATGTTTAGAGTTAAACAGTATGATATCAACTCTGTATTCAAACTACAGGTTTAAAAGGAAATTAAAGTTTAAAAATTCAAATGTTGAAATTTGTAAATCCAATAGCATAATTTGTTTTCATATACCTAATTATGATTTTTAACAGAAAAATCTTGATTTTTAAGCAAAGAGAAGACGAGCAGTTTAATTTGAATCGAAATTGTATTTTTGTCAATTTAGGGAGATTGAGTTGATTATAACTTCTGAAAATCAACAGGAAGCAAGATTGAAATCTAATTGATTCTAGAAAAATGTCAATTGATTTTTCAAATGCATATGTTTTGAGTTTGAATTTAGAGTAGGGTTTAAGCTCGTATTCTTTCAGTGCTCTGTAAATTTAAGATTTCGGCACCACATGTCAACCGAGTGACACGCGACTTCAGGAGGAGTTGGAGGGGGGGTGTGAGTGACGTATTGGAGGAGATTCAACGCCTACGGTGAGGTGAGGTGGCCGCGTGATTGATTTGTCAGTGGGGATTTGTTTGCCTTGTTCGAACTGCAGGTCATAATTTTTATTTCGGCTTTTAATTGAAGTTTGGGCTTCGATTTCGTTTGAATGGATGATTTGGGGTTTGTAGACATTGTCGTGGGTCGCCGGAGGCGAAGCAAGCCACCGTGCACGTGCACGGTGGTGACGAGGTGACTGGTGAATTTCCTGGGCGGTCGCGTGCGCGTACTCGAGTAATTCGAGGGTTGCTTCGACCGTGTCTTCGGGCTTGCTCGTGTGTGTGTGTTTCTGCAATTGGCTCTTAACAAATGTTTAAATAGAAAAAAAAAAATATGAGGAGAAGGAAAGAAACAGGGAAAGGAAGAAGAAGGAGATAGAGTGGAGGAGAACACGGGGAAACAGGGAAAAGGCTCGCGTGATGGTTCGAAGTTTTGCGTGCTGGACTCGAAGCAGGTAAAGGGGAGAGTTGGGTGAATGTTTTGTACAGGTTTTATAAACCAAACCTGATCTGTTTGTCATTTCAAATTTAAACTTTTAATTAAGGATTGAACTGAGATTTAAATCAAAATTTTAATAATATAAGTTCAAGTTTAGTTGAAGTGTTGTTTGGAAATAAAGTTTTAATTTTTTTTTTCTTTGTTTCAAATAACTTAAAAATGTTTAAGTTCAAGTGTGTTTAAAGAGGATTGAAATTTATAATGGAACTTGAAAGTATACAGTAAGCATTTAAACAAGTTTTAAATAAAAGTTTAAATCTTAACATTTTTTTTTAGTGGCAAATAAATCGTAATAGGAATGAGTTTCACCTTATGTTAGTATAGAATTAATGATTTATAATTCGTTTAGTATTAAGTTAATTAACATGGATAATTTATTTAAATGATTAAGGATTTGGAATAATTAAATAAATAATTAAAGGTTTAATTACTTAATTAAAGTTTAAAGATTTATTAAGTTAATTAATTTGAAAATTAAGAATTATTAATTGGATATTAATTAATAATTAAAGTTGATTTAATCATGTGATTAAGCAATAAATTGATTTAAGGATAATGTGATAAATTAATTAAAGTAATTAATTTGAGAATAATTAAATTATCAAGGGCTAATTAATAAATAAAAGTGACCAAGAATAATTATTAATTAAGGAGTAATCAATGGTTAATTAAAGGATAGTTATTTAAATGTTTTGAAATTAATTGATTACTGATTTTCCATAACTAGCAGATTTATTCGTAGAAATTAATCTGATTCACTTGGTTATATAATTGGATTAATCCTACCTACGGATGCTTGGATTTTATTGGATGTTAAACTGTTTAATACCTTTGTTATAGGATGCTTTATGATTAACCTGATTTGTATTGTGATCTGTGATGAAATTTATTATCTGTGATATATATATATATATCTGTGAATTTGTGTATGAAAGATAAGCGTTATAATTTATATCGCTTATCGAATATACTGTTGTATTTGATCTGTGATGATTGAAATGATGTTGCACTATTGTGTTAAACCCTGGACCACACCATACACACACAATTATGGATTTCACGAGGAAATCGATTAAGTCGCAGATTCTTGAAATAGTTAAATTTGAATTTTTAAATTCAAATGTTTTGGAAATGGAATCGGAATAAATGTGAAAAGCTTTTGGAATGGAATTTCAAAATAGAATTTATTATTTTTAAATTACTTGATTAAGTTTTGGAATTTAAATAAGTTGATTTAAATTTAAATTCAATACTTGAAATTGAATTCTGTAATTTGAAATTAGGGATTAATGATATTATACTAGTCATTATGAGTTAAACCATTTTTAAAGTATTATTTTTGGGAATTTGAATTTAACTCAAGGATTTCAACTCGTATAAATGAATCAGATTTCCAAAATGAAAACTGTTGTTTTCAAATGATAAACACTTTTGGATAAGAACTGAGATTCCAGTTAATTAAGGGAATTTCAAGATTTAATAGAGACATGATTTTCCTAAGTTAAGAATGAATTCTTTTTGAAAGCTATGGATTAAATCTGTTTATTTTTAACAGATTTAAATTGATGATTTGTTTTAAATCAAATTGAAATGAAATTGTTTTGAAGGCTATAAGTTAAATCTTTGATTTAGAGATTTAACGAGTTAAATTGAAATGGGAGTTGATTTGGAAAATCTGGGAATGAATCTTTTGTTTAAAAGATAAAAATGTGGAAATTGTCTAAACCGTTAAAGGTTGTGAAAATAAATCTTTTTGTTTAAAGATTGAAAATGGTAATTTGTTAAACCATTTGAAAGAAAGTTTGAATTATTAAGTTGTGACTTAAATGAAATCCCATATCCCTATGTTTTGAAAATATTTTCGCTCACTATTCGGTTTAACCGGGAAAGGACCTTTGTGTCGTATAACCCATTCCGAATATGTGATACGTCGTTATGGATAGCATTTGAAGACCGGTGATGAAGACCGGGTATTTGTGAAAGCGATAGGATGACCTATCGATTGTTTCTGCACCGAGTCGCGCCGGTATAGAAACTCCCTAAGTGTTGGGAAAATCCGATCGGGATTGTGAATATCCGGGTTGCAAGGACTTCTTTGTAAGTGCCTTCGGTTCTGTTCGAACCCAGAACAGACTTGTATGGATTGTATGTCTGACATTACAAATTGAGATATAAAGCCGATTTCTTTCAAATATATTTCTGTTGGTGGCGAAGAATTTATTCTTTTAGCTTAACACCCTTCTCTGAGACGTACGAGCTCAGAGGTTATATAGTTGAAGTTATCAGCAATATATTCCCAATTTGGTAATGTGACATGCTGAGTGTTGCTGATATGATCATTGTGTTGATTATTGTGATAGGATCGTTTATTTGATCGTCTATCTTAGTGATCATTGTGTTGATCATTTGTTGACCCAAAGCATGGCTTTTGTATAAAGTATGTTTTTGTGGACGTGACTTCGTCGAGCCTCACACCTCGGAAATGGTCAAAACAGGAAAGATGCGGCAAGGTTATGAGGGGTAGCACCCTTTAGGGTATGTACATTTCCTTCTGGATAGAGGTGGTATCATGGTATGGAGCCCAGATATTTAACCTATGTGGTTACTACGAATTTATTACTTTGTGGTTGTTGGTTTTTGGGATCCCGTGAGAAAGGTCGTTTACGATCGGGGAATGACGTGCTCGTGTCAGTAGTTACCCAGTTAGGGGTAACCCGGCCTTGTGTTGGCAGAGTTCCGGTTTGGTTCTCGGGGATGTCTTTCCAGAGGCATTCTCATGTGGCAATGGGAAGTTCCTTGGCCTGATCATTTGTTGGAAATCCAATTCCCAATACGAAACTTGTACGGTTTTAGTTGTAGAACCTATCATTCACTTATGGTGTCGCAACACTGTTTGGATGGTAGCTATAGTAGGCATAGTTCGAAATGTCTATGTTGGCTAAGATTTATATTCTACTTTCGAAATGAATTTTTCCTACACTATGCACTAGTAATAATATCAAATGTTCTTTTTAATGCGTATCAAGCATCTTTGACTATCATAAGGAGAAATCTCCTCCGATTCTGCGTTTGCATTGTGTGTGTGTGCGGGAGGCCTTATGGTAGTCTCATTTTTCAAAAGCATTGCGAATTGACTTTAGAATTCTTTCTTTGATTGTTTTTATAAGATAAACTGTTTTTGTTGCTCACACCAGTCCCACGACTGATCCGGAGTTTATCGTTTCTTTCCTAAACTCTGGATGCTCATTATTTCTACACGAGCAGTCTAGAGTTGGGTTTTTCAGATAGTCAGATTGGTAGATTATCTGGAGTTAGTTCAGTCTTTGGATCGCACCAGTCTTGCTGAGCTTTGTGATATGTTTATGGGGAGTTCGAGCTATTGCTGGATTGATTCTTGGAAATGGAGTTACAGTTCCGATTTGGAGTTCTTCGTTGAAGACTATCTTAGAGTTATTTGTTCCGCTGCTAGAATGTTATCTATTTTCTTTCCGCTGCTATTTTATTGTATCATGTCTCTGATGTATATTGATATCTATTGGATCATCTGTTGTATCAGATATAGTATCAAAGCTGTATATCAATGTATTATTCTTTTATTCCGCTGTGTTGTTTACTTAATGATTGTTATAAGCTCCGGCAAATCGGGTTTGAACGGTTGAATCTATGGCATTCGAATACGATGTGAAGTATGGATGTTGATTTTCGAGCGGGCAAAATCCGAGCCGTCACATTAACCTTTGATTTAATTTAACCAAAGTAGTAAATTTTTAAACTAATTTTCCGTTCATAAATTACTTAAAAATAATTAAGTAAGTTAAGCGTTCACATAAGTTTAAAATTTTCTTTTCAATTCCGGTTTAAACCTGATTACAATAACAATATCTAACCTCATTTACATTTTCTTAACCCAACAATTTCCATTTCTAACTTACACTTTCAAAATCTTACCTATTTATAATTCAAATCTATTGGATTAAGAAAATTCCAAATTTACTTTCCTTCCTATAAACAAATTAAATGAATAGTTTTAACTTACTTATCATTAGATTAAAACGTATAAAATAAATCAACCGTCTCATAACAACTTATGAATTTGTAAATTTTTGATTTTTATTATGCTTTACAATAGATATACCACCATAATAACTATTAAAATTTGACAGTAAAATTAAAAATGTATATATTCGTTATATATATTTTTATTCTCTTTTTAAAAAAAAACAAAATAACAGAAATTTCTTTACTGTATTTACATACATATTTCTATATAGATCATATCTCTCTCTTATTTTCAGGAACTAATATAAATCAAATAAATAAATAAAACCTCACCGCAGCCTCCATCGCCTTGTGCACGTCATCGATCGCGACCCCTTCCTTCAGCCTCGCAACCCAAGTCCTACGCCATCAAGCTCGAAAACGAATGCCACCTCCACGCTGCTCGCAACCCTAACTCGGCTACGCGAAACCCCATCTTGAATCGAGTACACGACGCCACAAAACCCTAACCCTCGCGATTGATTCCTTCCCGAAGTCACTTCGAAGCCGCCGCGACCCATATCCATACGTTCCCTCATTTATTTGGCAAATCAATTGACTAAGAGGTTGATTGATTTCAATTTTTTTTGAATTTCAAAGAAATGGAACGAGCAACCATGATATTGAGAAAGGCTCGGCCTTGATTCCCTTATATTTTTTTTATATCCAAGACTTCGTCGATTCGGCTATTTATATTTTTTTTCTTTTATCTTTCTGAACGCAGATGGGAAGGGGGTTCGGCTGTAATTATTAAAGAGGGAAGCGTGTTGAGGAAACCAGATAGAGTGCTAGTGAAAAGTGGTGATGGAAAAGGAAGGCGGCTGACGTTGAAACACTTTGACCAGGCACACATAAATATTATATTTAAATTTTCGATATAAATTTTCAATGCGTTTACTTATCGTACAGTCGCACAACAACTCCGATCACTCCGAAATTTGAAATTCGATAACAATATAATATTATGGACCCAATGAAACTGGATCCGTCGAATTCCGAGACTGTGCCTCGAAAGGCTATATTTTTAAATTCAATTTATACGATTAAATTTTAAAACTGAACAAATCACTTTTAAGTTAAATTTTAACACTTTTATTATCTTTAGTATTATCAATATAAATAAGCATTCAAATTATTTTTAACAGGCTTAAAACTCCAGATTCAACATCTTACCCAATTTCAATAATTTAATTCAATAATTAAATTTCCCAATAATGGTGATATTTGAAATTTAAGTTACAAATTAACTTTTAGATATTTAAAATCAATTAAATATTCCGATTATAAATGCTCAAAAATTCCGGATCGTCACATTCCTCCCCCCTTAAAAGAATTTCTTTCCCAAAATTAATAGTTAGGAAGAATAGTCCAATACCCGTTTACTTATCTCCAAAGCCAAACAATTCAACATCTAATCAACTATCTTTTTATAAAGGACCCATTATCATTCTTATTAACTTCTCAATTCTCCCATAGTTTTCAAACTATACTATTTTCTCAATCATTCAAATTTCAATTGGCAAAATTTTCTCAAAAAAATTTCTAGCTTTCTAAATTTTCGAAAAATTTCGCCAGCGTCTCCTTTGCGCGGCTAGCTCACTACAACTACAAAAGGCCTCTACGGGCTCCCAAATTCCAAAAGAAAACAAAAAGCCAAGTGGCTATATCGAAAACCCCATCAAATTTCATACTAAAATTAGACACATACCTTTTTGTCAAGCAATTCAAATTTATCTTCTGAAATCAAAACCAATTTTCCTTTTCCTTTACAATACCTGTATATCCTACATAGCAATAATATCCAATCACAACATTCAAAAACTTTTTATCGATTTCCTTACAAAATGTCAATATTTATTCATTCAAATATTAACTTAGATTATATTTGTAATATAAATTTCCAATCAAGAATTCACCATTCCTTTCTTAAGTTAGTCCAAGCATTTTATATGTTTCTTACATTTATTTCACCTTACCACTCTAGTTTGTATCTATTTTTATTCAAATTGATTCTTTCATTTCCATATGAATTCAATTTATCTTCAACTCTAAATATTTGAATTTTATTTTCCATTCGTAACCAATTCATGTCATTATTTTAAATTAGTTTCATTCACTAATTTATTTCAATTTCTAGTTTGAAATCGTTTTGTCGTTAACAAAAATTTTCCAAAAATTTTTCTAACTCCCAAAATTTCCGAAATTTTTTGGCAGAGCCTCCTTTGTACGGAGGAGCTTTTGCAATTTGACAAGAGGTATAAATATATATACATCGACCCACACGGTCGAAAAAACAAAAACAGTTTATATTTCCTATTTTTATTGCGTAGGCGTACCTTATTTAGCATTTTTAAGCAAGCGGCCTATAATTTTAGCAATTAGCGCAACCGAATCCGGCCACACGGCTTCCAAGTACCTGTACTTACTCAAATTAAACATGTAAGTGCCATATATATGAAGTTTAACAACATTTCATTTATTTGCAATAGTTAAACACATGAATTCTAAAAGAAATGCACACCAAACATTTTCCGCATGTAATTTATATAGTTTTCATACTAATTCAACTGTTTTCAATTAATTTATAACCATTTTCATTAAATTTGAATGGTTTACAACTCACTTGCTTACACTCAATTCATTTTTTTAATTTTAAAAAAAACACATATTGTTCCAATTGATTTAAAAATCAATTTTATTTACTTGCAATGATTCATAGAATTTTATTTTCTTCTATTTTCGTCCAACGACCAATTTTTCTCATGCAAATTGGTAATATTCATTCAAGTAAATAACCACTTAAGCCGATGACCATTTTAAATTGATTCCAACTCAATTTATTATTTAATTCTTTCTATTTTAATTCATTCACAACCATTTTAT
The DNA here is from genome assembly GCA_030765085.1 of Allium cepa. Taxonomy (NCBI): domain Eukaryota; kingdom Viridiplantae; phylum Streptophyta; class Magnoliopsida; order Asparagales; family Amaryllidaceae; genus Allium; species Allium cepa. The sequence continues at coordinate 714,713,190 of CM060945.1, read as the reverse complement.
TTAGCTCGATGCATTCCATTTCAATTTTATTCACGATCCAATCATTTGTGTTTCATTTCTTAGCCGCATTCATTTAAAACCATTGTATTAAACTTGAAAACATCCTATTTTTTTTATTGTCTCTAACTTATTTCGATTCCTTAACAATTTTAATGGTTTACAATTATTTATTTAAGAATTTCATTCCATTAAATATTATCTATAACTCACCGAATTTTATTTCGATTAAAATTTATTTTCACTTGATTTATATCCAACCCAATATCATTAAACTTAGTTTAAGTTGAATTCAATTCAACTCTCCTCCATCTATTTAGCTTAAGTTAATTTACTTCAATTTATTCAAATTTTACACTTAAGCTCATTTTCATTTTACAAGTAAATTTTTCTTTTCAGTTTAACTTGATTCTATTTCCATCGAATCTCATTTCAATCTTCAAATTTATTTGATTAGTTATTATAAATTTTAAAATTTCAAATTCAATTTTTTATCATATTCTTATGGGTTTTATTTACGACTAAAACCATCCCTACTTTAATCCAATTCTTTTTATTTGGCAACAGTTTCAATTATATTTAAATTTGTTACACCTCAAGTCAAATTTTAATTAATAACACAAATTCTGATTCCACTATCCATTCACTTTTAATTTACCATCCAATTTTATTAACTCACAATTCAATTTCATTCTCGATTCCTTCGAAATTATTTTATTAATAACAAGGTCATTTCCAATGTATTTCTACTTATTTGGATTATATTTGCAACTCAAACCATTACTATTTTAATCCAATTTCATTTTTAGTCGATACATTTCCAATTATATTTTCTTCACTAGTGATTCAAGTCAAATTTAATTTATAACTTGAGTTTTATTTCCAAACTTCATCATTCACTCACAATTCAACTTCTATTTAACTACATTAGGTTCCCATTACATATTTCATTAACTAATTCAGTATCTAATTAGTTCTCCCTCTATTAATAATCCAATACTTGATTGATTTTTTTTCAAAATCTCTTCATTTAATTTTCTTAAGTTCAATTTATTATGTAATTCAAGTTTTAGATTTTTTTTTTCATTTTATTTTCCAGTTCCTCAAAAATATTAATTTTGGGTTTTCTATCCCACTTTTCAATTTTATAAGTCACAACTTGTTATTTACACAATTCCATTCATTATAGGCTTGAATATATTCTACTTTTATTTTTTACTCAAGCCTTATGCTTATTTATAACCCAAGCATATTTTATTCCATGGATTTTTAATTCTTTTATAAGTTGTTATAAGTTATTTATTCCAACTTATTTCTTATCCAACTTACTTCCATTTATTCAGGTAAGAATCTAATTCCATTCAATAACTCAACTGGAATTTTATTCCAATTCAATTCAATTTTAACTCAGATTTATTTAATCCAATTCGATTCAATTTTCTTTCTCAATCTAAGTAAATTTTTTAACTTTTAAATTTAAATTTTAGTTCCAACATTCAAAGCTCATATTTCCCCGTTGATTCGAAAATCATCTCAATTTATAAGCTTACAACCTATTTCATCAGGATTTTTAAACACTCGGCTTTTGGTTTCAAATCATTTGAAATCTCCAACATCTCAAAATTACACTTCTCAAAATTTAAACCAATCCTGATTTTTATCCCCAACAAATTTCCTTTGAAATTTTTCAAAAACAACTAGCGTTTCTGAAAAAATCAATTTTTTTGGCAGCAATCCGTCACTTAGAAATTCAAAATGAATGCTGATGATGCGGCCGTCATCATCAGAATTATTTCCCAATAATCCAAGTGATTTCAATGCTATATCACTTTCAAAATTCCTTTAAAACAATTTCCTTTCAGAAATACCTTCAAAACAATAACGCTACCATTTATCTTCAAAACACTTCAACAAACACTTCCAAAAGCTTCGGGATTTTAAATTTCCAAATCCTGCTTAAATCAATTTTAACTATAATTCATTTGTATAAATTCCCATTTGATCATATTTCAATTAATAAATCACGTTGATAATTTAAATTTATAAATTTCTTTTTATAATTGAACTTATTTCCTTAATCTTTGGTTACATTTTCAATTCTAATTAAATTTCCATATAATAATGATAATAATTTAATATTATCATTCCTAACATCCAATCAACCACATATTAGCTAAAATAGTTTACAAAAACTTTTCTTTATATCAAAATATATTTTGGGTAAAATTATTTCATTCACCCACATTTAAAACAATACCGTGTCAATTGTTCTATTCAAGCTTTTAGAAACCCCTTCGATACAGTTATCCAGACTGTGCCGACGAAGGTTGATATGCCACTTAATAAACCAATCAACACAATATTAAAACAATTTATATCCACTAACAAATACGCACTCATATCAATTAATACACTCAAACTCATTCTAGAGTACTACGGACTCTAATTTAAATGAGTAGTTCCCACCAGAGCCAAGGTTATCACCAACCTAAGCTCTGATACCAAGTGTAACGACCCGCAAATCCGTACCACTTGAGTCAACACTATTCTACATCAATCAACTCAAGTTGAACAGAAATACGAACCATTTGGGTTAAAGAAGAAGAGGTAGAAGAAGAAAATAGAAAACAACATCAGAATCTAACCATCGCAGCGGAATAAAATACAATTGATAATAAATGATCTTTACACAAAATCAAATATATATGTTTATATATTATATCATCAGAGTACACCAATCATAGTTCAACATCAATAACATACAACTGGATACACAGCTACTCAACTCAACGAAATATATATAAAAAAAGTATGAAAGTACGTATCGTCATCCAGCTCGTCTCCTGAGCTCCACAACATCATGTCATGTATCCTATAATACTCGGTCTGACCCGAGCATTATAGTTAAAAAACACCCGAGTCAGTCTGGAATTCCAGCGTGAGAAATCACACTCAAATTGATTTTTAAAATTTCAAAATTCTTTTAAAAACAAAAGCACCTCGTAAGACCACGCCACAAATAAACATGTCGGGTTTTTACCTTACGATAGCTAAAACACTTTTTATTAAAATCCTCTGATATTATAATAGGGTCTATAGACAAATACTTATTAAAATAGCCGAAATTGTTACATTCATTAAATTCCAGCTACTAGCCACAGAGTGGGTAATACAAACAAAACTCGTAAAATGCTCGTAGGGAGAATGGATTTCCAACAAATGACTAGGCACTGGGGTACCACCTGTCACGGTACGTGGCCTAGATCGCAGTACCGAGGATCACTCCTGACCCCTTGCAACACAAGACCGAGACTACCCCTTACTGGATAATCCCGAGTGAGATCACCCCACGGTTGGGATCAGCAACCGCACCACTAAGCCGAAATAAAAAGGGACATCTAGACAGGGATGACCTCACCCTGAATGGGTGTTACCCACCTAGCCTTGCTACATAACCCCTGATTTTAAGTCATTCCCGGTTGATGAGGCTTGAGGCTAAGCGTTACCTTTTAGATCGTTTCACTTAGAATGCTCATCATCCACCTGACGATGTTCTGAAAGCATTCATCCATACAAGTCCGTCTCGGGTTCGAACGGAACCGAATGCACTATTCCTACTACATCCATTTTGGAAATATCCTCAGGATTAGTAGCGACTAGCCCTTACACTTCACTGCTCCATCTTCGCATCCAAACTCGTTTTCCACGAAAACGTACAAACCAGATCGAAGTGGTTTTTGAGAAATAAATCTCGATCTCGGTCTCTTCGAAACGATCAACGCATTTGTCCAATATTGATAGTCGGTTATTTAACTATCAATTAACATTCACAACAACCATCAAACAATAAATAATTTTCCATATTATTTATTTATCTCAAAATATCTTCGCAAGATATATTTCCATTTTCAACCCATTGAAACAGTTTCAAACCATCTTCCATTTCCAAAATAAGCTTTCCCAAATATTTTCTATCTCCACTGAAATCACCAAGGACAACACTTAGATTTTAGTTTTAAAAAAACTTTATTAGAAAATATAATTTAAAATATTTAAATTAAAAACTACTTCGATATTTTATTAAAAATATATACTTTAGGAATATTTAAAAAAATAAGGTTACTTTTATAAAATATTAACCTATATTTTCTCTTTTAAAACAAATACCAAGTAATTTTAAAATAATTACTTCCATAATAGATTAAAAGAAAATACTTACTTTAGAATTTAAATATTTAGAAATAATAAATTTCCAAAACTTGCTTTTTAAACAACTTTAAAACTTTTAACTTATATTTAAAAATTTACTTTGAAAACGTACTTGGCTATCCAGGGAGAATTTCCAATTTCAATCACTTAAATCAATTTTCTAAATTGATTTCCAATTTACTCCATTTGAAATAAATTTCTTTACTTACTCAATTCATTTCAAAATTCGTTAATTGTGGACTTTATTGTTATTTTTATCCGTTTGATTTTAAATCCTTTAACTGAAATATACAAATTTTAGATCTTCCCAATTTCTTCTTTATTCTTTTCAAAATTTAAGTCTTAAATTTAAAATAAATGTTTTGTTCTTTTAAATAACAACATTGAAGTTTAAAATTCATTAACTTTCTGTTTATTCAAAATTTCCTTTCCATATACAGAATTTATTAATTAGCATTTTGAAACCACTAATATTCTTATCTAATTCATTTTAATTTATTTACATTCTTTATTATATTTTCTTGAAAGTTCACTCCTTTTATTTCTTTTCAAAGTCCAATTCTATATATTTAGATAAATCAGAATACCGAAATAATCAAGCAAACTATAGCATTCAATATTCTAATATAATTCATCATGGAATATCAAATAATCACACAGAGAACATTGAATAATTTAAACAAGTGTTGAGGAATCCAGTTGGATCCCTCCAACCTGTTTACCTGCATCCACAGATGTTAGCACAACATAAAATTCCAATTCCACTTCAAGGTGGAATATCACAATATATGAGTTTTAAATATAAAATCATCCGCTATTTAATGCGGGAAATCAAACATTCCAAGATATACTGTATACAACTATATATAACACACCAAATCAAATCAATCAATCATTTGTTTAAATTTGGCTATTTAAATTTAAATTCAAATTCAGCTGAGTGAGATTAACTCACCTTTGCTTTGCTGTTTGCAATCCATTCCAAACTGGCTTGTTTCCTTGATTTTTAAACCTTGTATAACAATTGACGGTTTATTACTATTTGAACCAATCAAACAATTATTCACCATTTATTTATTTTATTTAACTAATGATTAAATTTTAACCTTTAATTTAATTTAACCAAAGTAGTAAATTTTTAAACTAATTTTCCTTTCATAAATTACTTAAAATAATTAAGTAAGTTAAGCGTGCACATAAGTATAAAATTTTCTTTTCAATTCCAGTGTAAACCTGATTACAATAACAATATCTAACCTCATTTACATTTTCTTTTCTAACCCGACAATTTCCATTTCTAACTTACACTTTCAAAATCTTAACTATTTACAATTCAAATCTATTGGATTAAGAAAATTCCAAATTTACTTTCCTTCTTATAAACAAATTAAATGAATAGTTTTAACTTACTTATCATTGGATTAAAACGTATAAAATAAATCAACCATCTCATAACAACTTATGAATTTGTAAATATTTGATTTTTATCATGCTTTACAATAGATATACCACCATAGTAACTTTTAAAATTTGACAGTAAAATTAAAAATGTATATATTCATTATATATATTTTTCTTCTCTTTTCTAAAAAAACAAAATAACAGAAATTTCTTTTCTGTATTTACATACATATTTCTATATAAATCATATCTCTCTCTTATTTTCAGGAACTAATATAAATCAAATAAATAAATAAAACCTCACCGTAGCCTCCATCGCCTTGCGCACGTCATCGATCGCGACCCCTTCCTTCAGCCTCGCAACCCAAGCCCTACGCCATCGAGCTCGAAAATGAACGCCACCTCCACACTGCTCGCAACCCTAACTCGCCTCGCGAAACCCCATCTCGAATCGAGTACACAACGCCACAAAACCGTAACCCTCGCGAACGATTCCTTCCTGAAGTCACTTCGAAGCCTCTACGACCCATATCCATACGTTCCCCCATTTATTTGCAAAATCGATTGACTAAGAGGTTGATTGATTTCGATTTGTTTTCGAATTTCAAAGAAAAGGAACGAACAGCCATGATATTGAGAAAGGCTCGGCCTTGATTCCCTTATATTTTTTTATATCTGAGACTTCATCGATTTGGCTATTTATATTTTTTTCCTTTTATCTTTCTAAACGAAGATGGGAAGGGGGTTCGACTGTAATTATTAAAAAGGGAAGCGTGTTGAGGAAACCAGCTTTAGTGCTAGTGAAAAGTGGCGATGGAAAAGGAAGGCGGCTGATGTTGAAACACTTTGACCAGACACACATAAATATTATATTTAATTTTTCGATAGAAATTTTCAGGGCGTTTACTTATTGTACGGTCACACAACAACTCCGATCACTATGAAATTTGAAATCCGATAACAACAAAATATTAGGGACCCAATGAAACAGGTTACGTCGAATTCCAAGACTGTGCCTCGGAAGGCTATATTTTTAAATTCAATTTATACGATTAAATTTTAAAGCTGAACAAATCACTTTTAAATTAAATTTTAACACTTTCATTATGTTCAATATTATCAATATAAATTTTATAAGCCTTCAAATTATTTTTAATAGGCTTAAAAATCCAGCTTCAACATCTTACCCAATTTCCAATAATTAAATTCAATAATTAAATTTCCAAATAATGGTGATATTTGAAATTTAAGTTGCAAATTAACTTTTAAATATTTAAAATCAATTAAATATTTCGATTTTAAATGTTCAAAAATTCCGGGTCGTCACAATTAAGTTAAACAAAATGAACCTTGAAGAGGAATTTGACCTAAGTTAGGTAAGTGAAATAAAATTTGGAAATAAAATTGATAATGGAACTAGTTAAATTAGTTAGTTAATTGGATATGCTTTGGAATGTTGATGGATTAAAATTGAATGTTGAAATTGGGAAATGGAATTAAATTTGGTTTGAAAGGGATAAGGACGTAAGTTATGAAATTACAATAAACATGAGAAGTGTTGTGTAAAATGTTTATAAATTTAAGAAAAATTTGATGAAATGTTCATAAATGAAATTAATATATAGTGGAATGCATTATACATGAAATTTGATGAAGTGGCCCCTAAGAGATATTGGTATTGAAAAAAAATATACCAAGTAATAAGTGAAAGTGGATAATTGAATGTAGGTCAATGGAATGTGGATAAAATGAATGAGAACAGGATAAAGGTGAATAAAAGGAATTTGATGTAGCTAAGAATCAATTGAAATAAATATCTGAGTTTTACGTATGTTAATTTATTCGCATAACGGTTTGATCTGGATTCAAGCATAGAATTTCAAGATAATTTATATCGATCTGAGTCAGGACATTTCACTCGATTCTTAACGGTGAACACTGGATATGGATTTTTGATTGATTCCGGAATTCTCTATTATAGTGTATGGCCGTGTAAAGAGAATAGAGGTTTCTAATCAAGGAACCAGATCAGAGCCTGCACTAAAGTGGTCATGTGAACAACACTAGTTCAGAGCCTGCACTAGATCTGAGGTTGTTGGCTTTTATTCGTGATGTCGGTTAAGTTGGGGTCGAGTAGTGGAGCGCAATGGAGAAGACGAAATCAAAACTCATCAAGAATTGGGCCATACACTCCAAGGCTGTGCACGTCAATGGTTGCCTATGCACGATTTTGGAGGAATGGGGAAGAAGGTGAGGAGAGATAGGAGCAGGGGTATGTTTGTAATTATTTTAAAAGTTATGTAATTATCAATTTAAATTATCCGATAACTTATAAAATTCATAATTGCTTCATACGAGCTCTGATTGAGATGAAACTTTTTGCGTTGCACTCGTATTGATGAAAGCTTTGCAATTAAACTTGTTTGGACGAAATTAGGGATTGTTGAATTTTGGGCTAAATTCAAACGTCGTTGGTTTAGTTCCAAGCCGAAATGCCTTGGTGACAACAGAAAATTCAGTGAGTTAAACTCACCTTTTTGGATCACTAGTATGATTTATAGTTGATAAATTTTTTTAATGGTTGTTTGGATAAATTATTATATTTATTACTTGATTTGGATATATTCCCGCCTATTGAAGCAAATGAGACCCTATTACGTTCTCTTGTAAGAGCGGGTGACCCTTGTATACGAATCCCGCCTCGAAGTGCATGACTTACATTTTATGATTGTGTAACATTTGTGATGTAGGGAGAAACAGGTTGGAAGGATCAATAGCATTCCTCGCTATTATCGAATTGTTTCAATAATTTATTTTACGTGGTTATTGAAAAATAAACCTCATTGTGGACAATATAGTTATAACATTATTATATGTTAAAACCAAAACCCAAAAGTGATAGAAAATCGATAATGAAATTGGTTAAGTATTAGGTGGCTATTGGCCTCAAATTAATATTTTAAAAATACTTTAAATTGCCGTTTAAATCGAAAATTGATTTTGAGATAAGGAACAATTTTATAATCCGAAAATGGGTTTCGAATTTATTTTTAAGGATTACCTCATTAATTATACTAATATTATTTTAAATTTATATAATTATAACATTAATTTAAAGTTATTTAATTATAATAATATTCTTTTAAAGTTAGATAAAGATATTCAAATTGTATTAAATTTATATTATCGTATTAATATTAGTTTAAATATATTTAATTACTTTAATATTGTTTAAAAGTTTTTTGTTATAGTTAATAGGTTTTAAGAATTTATAAAAGGGTAAATAAATTGAAAGGTTAATTAGTTCAAGGGTAATTATTGTTTCAAAATTAATAGTGAGGATTATTAATAAGTTTTGGAAATAAGTTATTATAATTATAAAAATGATAAAGATAAATTATTGTTGTTTATTTAATAGTATTTTGGAATTATCAATTATTATTAAGATGTTTAAAGTTAATTTTCAAAAATTTAAATGTTTAGTATTAAAAAATGGTGTTTTAGAGTAAAAGATTTTAATTGTTTCTGAAACCTATGAATGGAGCTGAAAGATCTAGATTTTATAAAAGAGCTAATGAAACAGTTTGGAGATGTAAGGAAGACTATTTACAAGGTGAAGTTTTTTATAAATGGTTAGATATTTATAAACGAATTTTAGGAATGGGTATATAAATTTAAAAAAGGAATTTTATAAATAGTTTTATGGACTTATAAAGGGTTTCTAAATTATTTTTTAAATGTACAAAGAGCTTATAATTGATTGAATCTTCATAAAGGGATTATAAATGGTTTTTTGAAGATTGTAAAATAGTTTTTACATGATTTTAGAGAATGGTTAGGGAGTTTATAAATGATATGAGGATTGAGTGGAAAAAATTTCTTAATTTGATGAATATACTTATACCATTGAGATAAGAATATGGATATTTTCTAAGTATTGAAAATATGTGGATGGGCGGATATACCCATGTAAAGGTATTTTTGTACAAGTAATTTACGAAAGTGCTTTTAAAATGAATGAAATATTTATTAAAAAGAGGCCGATGGTTGCTTATGTACTTAACCGATATTGTTTTACCTATGGAATAAATCTTTGTCTGAATGAGTGTTTGTTGATAGTTAAATAACCGACTATCAAAAATCTTGGCCTAAATATGCAATCCTTCTTAATTTTTGTGGTACGAAAATATTCCCTACTTAACACTGAAGGATTTTAACTCTGGAAATATCTAGAAAACATGAGAATTCCATGGTACAGTTACCATCTATGGTGCTATACTATACGTATAAACTTGTTTCGTCCTTCTAGGACAAAGGATAAGGAGATCCGTCTACTTAAACGGTTAGGCACGATCCCCACTCTTATGTACTGTCTAGTTATATCCTAAATTGCCGACATTGAGCATTCTGAAAATTGGCATTTCGTTTTATGGAGCACTCGAGAAATACAAGAGTGTACTTGTAAGAGATGACTCGAAAACCATGACCAAAACCATATACAATTTTATGTATGAGATTCATGATATATAGTGATGTTGGGATCAATGCATGATTCCGAGACACGTCGGGGTATGGGAATCCGAGTGCGATTCCAAGATCTAATTGAGATGTGGGAATCTATGTGTGATTCAGTGATCTGCTGGGGTAGTGGAATCCATGTGGGATTCCATGATCTTTCTGGTGGCGATGTGTAAGATGGAATGCCGGACGTAGTCTCATCAACGGGAATGACTAAAATCAAAGATAGAAGGCATGTCCAGTAGGGGTGGAAAACCCGTAGGGTTGGCAAACCCATAAGGTATAGGCGGCTCCACTTAGATGTTACCTACAGTTGTTATGCCTGCATGAGGCGATGCACTCGGTCTTAGCGAGACTAGCTATTTTTTTCTATGGTACATCACTAGGGATGTATGCTGCTTCGAAAGGATATCTCTGATTCTTGTGTAGGAGGATCATTCCTCAAAGTACTAAGTGCACCTCTATGGAATCCTACACAATTTGTGAACGGGCCTTATTGGTTTTTGATTATACACCTAGTATTGTTGTGATGTATACTCACGAGCATCACAATTACTTGATTATTATTACTTTCACCCTTAGAAATTATTATAATATCAAAGGATTTTCTAGATAAAACATTTTGGTTATCATAAGGTAAAAAACTAACCGTGCTTATGTGCGACGTGGTCTTACGAGATACCTTTGATTTCTAAGATTTTTATATAACTTAAAATCCTATTGGGTGTGTTTTTCTCACGCTGGTTTTCTTGACTGATTCGGGCGTTATTTTATTGTAATGCTTGGATCTGACCAAGCATATTACAAATTAGTTTGGATGCCATGGAGCTTCAGGAGATGAGTTGTAGGCCCAAAGACGTATTTATCTAGATGGTTATTTTTCTCCTATATTCATTGCTGTATTTATCAGCAATTGTAAGGATAGACTGTTATAACTGTCCAGGTTAAAATAGATTAGTGCACTCTGATTGATGTCTGTACATACATATATTATAGTTTGATATTTTTAAAGTTTATCTTATATTATAGATTATTCGTTCCATTGTGTAATTCTATGTTGTTTAGTTTTCTTCTTATCTTCTTCCTTCTTTCGTTTTCCTTATCAATCGGGCTTTCAGGCATTCGAATTCTCGGCATATAATATAATGGACGTATTAGTGCCAGTTTTCGAGGGTCGAAAAACCCCGGTCGTTACGTTTGGTATCAAAGTTAAAGGTTAAGCGTGAACCATGGCATTGGTGGGGTAACTCATTAGAGATTGCGTCAGTAGCACCCTCGAATGACTTTGAGTGTATACATATGAGTGCATATTTGTTAGTGATATAAAAATGTTTTATACTGTGTTGGTTGATTTATTGAGTGGCTTATGGATTCTGGTCAAGTCAAGTAATTAACATCATTGATAAGGGTCTCTAAACACTTAAAGCGAACAATTAGACATGGTATTGTTTGAAATTAAGTAAATGAAATAATTTTATCCTGATTATATTGTATATATAAAGGAAAAAATTTCATAATTTGGGTATGTACGGTGTCTGGTTGCTAGAGAATGATAATATTTGATTATTATCATTTATTGTTGTTGTGCTCTAATAAAAGTTGTAATTATTGTAATGCAAACTCAGATTAAAAATTCAGAAATAATTTTATATAACCAAACAGAATTATAAAGATATGATTTATAAATGTGATTTATAAATTGAAAGCAAATGAAATTTTAGAAGTATATGATAAATATGATTTGTAAACAAAAAGAGTTTAAGAGAATTTAAATTCCATTGGTTTTGGAAATGGTTTTTCAAAGTTTTGGAAAATAATAGTGATATTATTTGGAAAGTATTTTTAAATGGAAATATTTAAAAGGTTTTGAAGGGAATAAAGGCACTGAACTCACTTTGGCCACTGAAAAATAATTTCGATGATGACTATAATATCATCGACGTTCATTTTTGAATTTCCAAGAGAAGGAATTGCTACCATTGGAGTTTTGTTTTGGTAAAACTGGTTTTAGTTTTAAAATCCAAAAGAACGATCTGATATAATAAGGGGATTATATATATATGATTTAAAAATGATTTGAAATAAAAAGAACCAGATGCTTAAAATCTGAAAAATTTTCATTAAGAAAAAATGAAAATATGAGAAAATAGGTTGATAACTTATAAAATTTGAAAATTAGCAAGTCAAAGCAATATTTTAAATTGTTAAATATGAATGTTGGAAAAGTAATGTAGAACTGTACTTGGAAATGAAATTTAACTTACGATAAGTTAAACAAAATGAACCGTGAAAAGGAATTTGATCTATGTTAGGTAAATGAAATAAATTTTGGAAATAAAATTGATGATGCAACTAGTTAAATTAGTTAGTGAATTAGATATGATTTGGAATGTTAATTGATTAAAATTGGATGTTAAAGTTGGAAAATGGAACTGAATTTGGTTAGAAACGGATAAAGACTTAAGTTATGAAATAGGAATAAACATGAGAAAAGTTGTGTAAAATGTTTATAAAATTGAGTAAAATTTTATGAAATGATTCATAAATGAAATTAATATAGAGTGAAATGTATTAAACATGAAATCGGATGAAATGATCCCTAAGAGATATTGGTATTGAAAAAATACTAAGTAATAAGTGAATGTCGAATAAATGAATGAGAACGGGATAAAGGTGAATAAATGGAATTTGATGTAGCTACGAATCAATTGAAATAAATACGTAGGTGTACCTATATTAATTTATTCGCATAATGGTTTGATCTAGATTCAAGCATGGAATTTTGAGATAATTTATTTCGATCCGAGTTAGGATTTTTTACTCGATTCTCGATGGTGAAAACTAGATATGGATTTTTGATTGATTTCGGAATTCTCTATCATAGTATATGGCCATGTAAGGAGAATGACGCTTTTTAATCGAGGAACCAGATAAGAGCTTGCACTAGTGTGGTCGTGTGAACAATACCAGTTTGGAAGTGAAATTGTGTGATCGAGTAAGCGATTAGATTTGATATTGCGTACAAATGATATATGTACATCGTGCGGGCTTTAATAAAGTAAATGTTGAAAAACTGGAAATTAAAATTAATATGATTATGAACTATATTTTGGATATCGTTGGTAAATAAGGTGCAGGTAAAAAAAGCAAGAGGCAATTTGATGCTTTTTATTTCACAAGAAAATTGGGTTGCCCAACAAAGAGGTACATGTTTGAAATGTTGTTTGAATATGATGGTTTTATGGTTGAGCCACTTGGCTTTTGTTTGCTTTTGCTGGATTGGGCCTATAGTGGAGATTAGCGGTTGTTCTGATTGAGCTGCGCGAAGGAGACGTTGGTAAAAATTTTCGAAAATTTACCGAGTTATAAATTTTAAAGAAATTTTCGATAACTAAAATTTGATTTTGGATTATAACTTGAAATGATTAAATGGATATTATTATTTGGAATCTATGGATGAATTTGGAAATTTAGTAAAATCAATAACAAGGTTTCAACAAATTAATTTTGGAAAGTTAAAGGCTTAAAGGATTTGGTTAGTTACTTGAACTAATTAGTTTTAAAATGTAATGGGTTTGGGCATTTTTCCTACCTTCGCAATTTCGAGGACAAAATTCTTTTAAAGGGGAAGAATGCAGCAACCTAGAATTTTAGTTATTTGACTTTGGAGTATTTAGTTAATTTTAAATATTGAAATATTCTTATAGATTTAATAACTCAGATTTCAAATATGGCGATTTATTGGATAATTTAATTTTTGAAAATTAATAATTGAAATTGTTAAATTATTGAATCTTGGGTTTTAAGTTGGTTAAAAATAATTAAAGGTTTATTTAATTTCTATTAAAAAGAATGAAGATAATAAAACTTTTAAATTGATTTAAAAAGTGATTTAACCAATTTTGAAGTTTTCTCGTTTTAAATGACATATAAAAATAACCTTTTGGGGCACTATCTCAGATTTCGATGAAACTGGTTTCATTGGATCTGTAATATTGAATTATATTACGCTGTCAACTTTTGTAGCAATCAGACGTATCGTTTGGTCGTTCAAAATCTAAACACGTTGAAATTAATATTGAAAATTTAATATATTAATTGGATTTAAATAGCTATCTTCTCCATACGATCGAATTGTGGGTCAAGACTAGTTCCATTGTGTTCGAAATGGAGGTATAACATATAACGCCATTCGACATGTCTCGATGGGGGTCTAACATTATATAGCTAGATATTATGAATTTAAATTATATATATATATATATGTATGTGTATATATATTGGTTTGATCATACAACCATGACCAATCCCCATCAGCCAACACCCTACCTGTCACAACCGTACCCACCTCCCTTTTTTAAAAACTGGTTCTCCCTCTCTTCTTCCTTTTAGGTTATAGTGAAGAAGGAAGATGAAACTTCAAAATTTTATTTTTCAAATTTTACCGAGCGAATTTTTTTTAAAATTCATGTTTCGAAAAGTTATTTCCATTGGTATGCTTAGTTGGAGGTGCAACAATAGTTTATGGAGTTCGACAATGAAGTCGAATGGGTATTGTCAACTAGGGTTTAGATTTCTAGAATTTTGGAGCATCGATTCGCTAATTGGAGATTGATATTTGGGTTCTACATGTCGGAGAACTGCTAGTCGCTAATGTCGAGCAAGTGTGGTGGTCGATGGGGAGGTGCGACTGTGCGCGATTGAGAAGAGTTTGCCTAGGTCACAATTTGTTCTAGGGTCGTTAGCTTTTATTCTGATGTTGGTCGAGTTGAGGTCAAGTAGTGGAGCGCAACGGAGAAGACGAAATCAAAATTCATCGAGTATTGGGCCGTATCACTGCAAGCCATGCACGTCAATGGTTGCGTATGAACGATTTTAGGGGAAGGGGGAAGAAGGTGAGGAGAGATCGGAGGAGGGGTATGTTTGTAATTATTTTAAAAGTTATGTAACTATAAATTTAAATTATCCAATGACTTATAAAATTCATAACTCCTTGATACGAGGTCCGATGGAGATGAAACTTTTTGCATTGCGCTTGTATCGACGAAAGCTTTGCAATTAAACTTGTTTGACTAAATTGGAGACAGTTGAATTTTGGGCTAATATCGGACTTCGTTTGGTTTTAATTCCAAACCGAAACGCCTCGGTGACAACAGAAAATTTTGCTGAGTTAAACTCACCTTTTGGATCACTTGTATGATTTATAGTTGATAAATTTTTATGAATGATTTTTTGGATAAATTGTTATATTTATTAGTTGGTTTAGATATATTCCCGCCTATTGGAGCGGATGAGACCCTATTACGTTCCCTTATAAGAGCGGCGGAACCTTGTATACGAATCCTGCCTTGAAGCAGTTGACTTATATTTTATGATTGTGTAATATTTGTGATGCAAGGGGAAACAGGTTGAAAGGATCTAATAGGATTCCTCGCTATTGTTGAATTGTTTCAATAATATATTTTATATGGATTATTGAAAAATGAACCTGATTGTGGACAATATAGTTATAACACCGTTATACGTTGAAAACCAAAACCCAGAAGTGATTGGAAAATCGATATTGATATTGGTTAAGTGTTGGGTGGCTATTGACCTCAGATTAATATTTTAAAAATACAATAAATTG
Source organism: Allium cepa (assembly GCA_030765085.1). Lineage (NCBI taxonomy): Eukaryota > Viridiplantae > Streptophyta > Magnoliopsida > Asparagales > Amaryllidaceae > Allium > Allium cepa. The sequence goes on along the minus strand of CM060945.1, from coordinate 714,697,436 downwards.
TCGTTTAAATTGGAAATTGCTTCTGAGATAAGGAACAAATTTAAAATCCGAAATTCAGTTTCAGAAATATTTTAAAGGATTACCACATTAATTATATTAATTTTCTTAAGTTTTTTAGTTATAATATTAATTTAAGGTTATTTAATTATAATAATATTCTTTTAAAGATATGTAAAGATATTAAAATTGTTTTAAAGTTGTAATATCATATTAACATTACTATAAAGTTATTTAATTGTTTTATAATTATTTAAAAGTTTTTCGTTATAGTTAATAGGTTTTAAGAATTTATAAAAGGGTAATAAATAGAAAGGATAATTATTCCGAGGTTAATTATGGTTTAAAAATTTATAGCAAGGATTATTAATATGTCTTGGAAATAAGTAATTATTATTTAAAAAAATGATAAAGATAAATTACTATTGTTTATTTAACAATATTTTGAAATTATCATTTATCATTAAGATGTTCGTAGTTAATAATTTTCATCAATTTAAATGTTTAACATTAATAGTTATTATTGTAAAATGGTGTTTTGGAGTAAATTTTTTTTATTGTTTCCGAAACCTATGAATGGAGTTAAAAGATCTAGATTTTATAAAAAAGCTTATGAAATGATTTGGAGACGTAAGGAAGACTATTTACAAGATGAAGTGTTTTATAAATGGTTGGATATTTATAAACGAATTTTAGAAATGGGTATATAAATTCATAAAAGGAATTTTGTAAATGGTTTTATGATCTTATAAAGGGTTTATAAAGGATTTTTGAAATGTACAAAAAGCTTATAAGCGATTGAATTTTTATAAAGAGATCATAAATGGTTTTTCGAAGCTTTATAAGATGGTTTATAGATGGTTTTGGAGAATTGTGAGGGAGTTTATAAATGATATGAGAATTGAATGAAAAGAATTCTTTTCGCAATTTGGTGGATATACTTATACCGTTGAGATAAGTATATATATATATTTTCTAAGCGTTAAAAATATAGGGAAGGGTAGATATACCCATGTAAAGGTATTTTTGTACAAGTGATTTGCAAAAGTTCTTTTAAAATGAATGAAAGATTTATTGAAAGGAGGCCGATGGATGCTTATGTACTTAACCAATGTTGTTTCACCTATGGAATAAATCTTTGTTTTAATGAGTGTTTGTTGATAGTTAAATAATCGATCATCAAAAATCTTGGCCTAAATATGCAATCCTTCTTAATTTTGGTGGCACGTTAATATTCCCTACTTAACACTAAAGGATTTTAACTCTGGAAATATCTAGGGGAAACATGAGAATTATATGGTATAGTTACCATCGATGGTGTTATACTGTAGGTATAAACTCGTTTCATCCTTCTCAGACAATTGATAATGAGATCCATCCACCTACACTGTTGGGGGGTGATCCCCGCTCTTATGTTTTGTCTGATTATTTCCAAAAGAACCAGTATTGAGCATTCAGGAAATCAACATTTGGTTTTGTGGAGCGCTCTGGGAGATGAAGAGTGTACTCATAATAGATGACTCGAAAACTGTGACCACTCCGAAAACCACATATGATTCTATGGAGGAGATTCGTGATATATTGTGATGCTGAGACCCATGCGTGATTTCGAGACCCGTTGGGGTATGGAAATCCGGGTGTGATTCCAAGATCTAATTGAGATAAGGGAACCTATATGTGATTCCGAGATCCGTTTGGGTATTGGAATTCAGGTGGGATTCCATGATCTATCTGGCGGCGGTGCGCAAGCTGGAATGCCGGACATAGCCTCATCAGCTGGATTTACAAAAACCAGAAATATGAAGCATGCCCAGTAGGGTTGGCAAACACATAGGATGTAGTCAGCTCCACCTATACGTTACCTATAGTTGTTATGCATGCATTAGACGATGCACTCTGTCTTAGCGAGACCAACTATGTTTTTCCTATGGTACATCACTAGGGATATATGCAGCTCCGGAAGGATATCTCGAAGTACTAAGGGAACCTCCATGGAATCCTACACAATTATTGAACGAGCCTTATTGGTTTTTGATTATATACCTAGTATTATTGCGAGTACACTCACGAGCATCACAACTACTTGATTATTATTATTTTCACCCTTAGTCATTATTATAATATCAATGGATTTTATATATAAACCGTTTTGGTTATTGTAAGGTAAAATCCCATCAATGTTTATGTGCAGCGTGGTCTTATGAGATACCTTTGATTTCAAAAAAAATTATATGACTTAAAATCCAATTGGGTGGGTTTTTCTTACGCTGGTTTTCCAGACTGACTCGAGTGTTATTTTATTATAATGCTCGGGTCAGACCGAGCACATTACAAATTAGTTTGGATGCTGTGGAGCTTCAGGAGATGAGTTGGAATCCCAGGGACGTATTCATGGGCATGGTTATTTTTCCGCTGTATTCGTTGTGTGCATAAACGTGATTTAAAAAGTCAAGAAATGGTTGGAATTTTGATATTCTTTTGTAAAAGACATCTCGGGTTTCGTTGGTGTGGAACGATATAAGAAGTATCTCATACTGATGTACATTAAAGAATTTCGTGCTGTTTAAATGAACCCGATTTGAAGATTAAGGAAATGATATATTTAGTTGGCGTGCATGGAGAATGAAGTGATGATTTTCTAGAAGGTGAGTTTTGGAGATTTGAGTGCGATTTGGGACAATGGAGCAGTTAGATTCTTTTCAACCATTCGTGCATTGAAGAGAGTCTAAGTATTCAAACAAACTCTTCAGTAATAGTAATTTAAAGGTACGTAGTATATGTTGCTTTTGTGGTGCATGTGAACAATGTACTATATGGTCTATATCTTAACACAATCGCTACAATAGGTACTTGAATTAGGCATTCACTTAGGTTTAGGGTTTAAGTTACTACATTTGAAATGACTGAAAAAAGTAGGATACTATAAGATTACTCTTGTTTGATTGTTCATTTTCGTATGTTTTAGGAATTGCAATGGAAATTTAAATGTCTCTTCGAAGTTTAGGACATGATGCTTCGATGTCATGATTTGAGATGTTTGGAGAAGTGATACAATAAGTGAAGCGGTACCACTTGAATCTAGTCGGAATTCGAAAGATAATATATGTTATGTTTTCCAGGTTAAGACATCATTCGATTTTGATGTTATTAGGTTAAAAGAGGAATCATTTAGTGGAAAAAATTATGGGTTGCTTCTGCGGGGCACCATCCGCTTTTGATTTGCCTTTCTATAGCAATCCAAAAGATGAAATGAGGAAAATACTACTGGAGTGATTTGAGCATGATGTATATGCATTTAGGAATGGTATGAGGATGCATTCTAGTTTAGGACACATTTATGCTAAGCTTATTGATTGTCGTGCATCATGACATCATTTATTTGAGATGATAGCATGAATTACAGTAGTTGGAGTTGTGCACGTTCATTTGAGATTGATGTTTCAGAAATAAGTTTATGCAATAGTAGAGTTTGTTTGATTGAGTTAGAACGAATGATATAGTCAGGAGTACTTGGAAAGTGGAAGAGTTGATATTGTCTTTCCATTTCGACTCTTGTATGGAACATTTTTCTATTTGCTAGTTCGTTAGTTAGTATTTAGGTTTAGTTGGATAATTCTACGGATTTATTATTGTTTTGTTCAGGTTGTTAAGTTTAGCTAAATGATTGAATTGGAAGCTTTATGTGGCTTATGTCATTTAACGTTGATGTATTTTTTTGCTTTTGATTCAGTGACTCACTGGTAGATGCAAGTTTACCATATGTGATGATGAAATAATTATTTATTGCATGCATATAAAGTATATTTTCACTCTAGGATGCTTGCATACATCCCTATTATGTCATATAACCTCATTTATAAGGGAGAGCCCAATTTATAGACATTTGCATTTTACGTCATATGCAATGAACATACATATCATAATGTTATGGTACTATTCATGTACTATAAGTATACAAGCACAACTATAGACGTTTGATATGATAATAGGATGCACACACTTACCAATAGATTTGATTATAGATTGTGTGTGTCGTGTATTGATTTTTGTATGGTTGGTTTCGTTGTTTGTATGGTTGGTTTCTTTGTTTGTATGGGTGATTTCTTGATTTGGATGGATGATAGCTTGATTTGTTATTGGGTATGCATGAATAACATATAAGAGGTGCAAAATGAGAGAGAGTACGAATTGCATTCTCTATCTTTTGGGTATTTCGAGGTAGGAATTCTTTCAAAAAGGTGAAATTTAATTCCCGGGTATTTTAATAAAAAATAAAAAAAGGTATGTTAGTCGATGTAACTGCCCGCAAACCCGTACCCCTTGAGTCGACACCGTTCTCCATCATATCAACTCAAAGTGAACGGAAATACGAACCATTAGGGTTAAAGAAGAAGGAGGTAGAAGAAGAAAATAGAAAACAATATCAAAATCTCACAAACGCAGCGGAATAACATATATTAGGTAACAATAGATTTTTATATTAAAGAACTGTAACTGTTTTATTATTTTAAATCATCAGAGTACAACATCAATCAATAACACAACATTGGATAGTTATGATAACTTGTTCACATAGAAATGCAGCAAACCATACACAGCAGATAATACATAATACGTGTGGTACGTCTAGCCATCTAGCTCGTTTCCTAAACTCCACAGCATTCTTTCCTGTATCTATAATACTCGGTCTAACTCGAGCATTATAGTTGAATAACACCCGAATCAGTCTGGAAAACCAGAGTGAGAAAATACACTCAATTAGATTATTAATGTTTTCAAAAAATCCTTTCACTAAAATCAAAGGTATCTCGTAAGACCGCGCCACAAATAAACATGTCGGGTTTTTACCTTACGATAACCAAAGCATTTTCGCATCAAATCCTCTGATATTATAGTAGTGTCTATATAAAAATACTTATTCAAATAGCCGAAATCGTTAGATCGAAATTGTTACCATTATTAAATTCCAGCAATACTAGGTTCTACAATCAAAACCTTAAAGGCACATAGGGAGAATGGATTTACATCAATGGCAGAGCTAATGGGGTACCGGCCGTCACAGTACGTGGTCTAAATCACCATATCGAGGATCCACCCTGATCCCCTGCTACACAAGACTGGAGCTACCCCTTACTGGATAGTCCGATTAAGATCACCCCGCAGTTGGGATCAACAACCGCCCACACAGCCGAATAAAAAGGGTCATTAAGACAGGGACGACCTTACTCTAATTGGTTGCTAGCCACTTAGCCTTGCGTGCACCTCCCTTGTTTTTGCAATTCGCGGTTGGTGAGGCTCAAGGCTACGCATTACCTTTTTAGCACACAATCACTTATATTGCTCATCGTCCTCCTGACGATGTTCTGAAAGCATTCGTCCATACAAGTCCATTTTCGGGTCCGATTGGAACTGAAGGCACTACTCCTACTACATCCATTTTGGAATCACCCATAGGATTAGTAGCGATTAGCACTTGCACTTCACTGCTCCATCTTCAACTCCTGCTCTTGTCTTCCACATGAAAACGTTCAAACTAGATCAGAGTGGTTTTCGGGAAAATAATCCTGATCCCAGTCTTTTCGAAACGATCAGCGCATTGGCCAATATTGATAGTCACTTATTTAAGTATCATGTAACATCCACAAACAACCATAAAGCCTTAATAATTTCCCCAAATTATTTGTTTCAAAATATCTTCGCAAGATATTTTTCCACTCTTTAATCCTTTCAAAAATAGTTTTCAAATCACTTTCTCTTACGGAATAAATTTCCACCCAATTGTTTTATTTCCACTGAAATTTTGCCAAATCTTAATACTTTAGATTTTAAAATAATTTAAATCACTTTATCCAAAAATATATACTTTAAAACTCTTAAAATAAAAACTATTTAAAATACTTTATTTAAAATATTAGTTATGAAATTTTATAATAATTTCTCATGTAAAACTTAAGCCCAAATTTTTTTTTAAAAGATATGAAATTCTATACAAGTTTTTTAAATAAAAACTTTAGCCAAACTATCTTTAAAGTAAAAATACTCTATAAAATATAATATTTAATAATTATCTTTTAAATCATAATACTAGTTAAACCTTTAAAATAATTTATTTATATAATTAACTTAATAAATAATTGCTTTTAAAAATTTTAAAACCACTAAATAATAATTTCTTTCCAAAACATTCTTTTAAAAACCACCTTTGACCTCTAACTTATACTTGAAAATCTTCTTTGAAAATATACTTGGCTTTTTAGGGAAATACACTTTCCACACCTTTAAAAATAAAAGAACTTTTATTTTCAAATAAATCACCCTTCCCTTATAAATTCCCATCCTGAATTTATACTTTTAAATTATCCTCTGATAAATATTTCACTTTATTTATAAACCCCGTTTATAAATTCCATAATCTCGTTCTCATTTAATTCCAGTTTCAACTACTTAATCAGTTTTCAAATTGATTTTCAAAACTAACTCCATTTCAAAACAAATTCCTTTACTTACCCAAATTTATTTTAAACCCATTAATTCCATATTTACTTCTATATTTAAAATTTAAAATCTTATTTTAAACTGAAATATCCACTTTATACTTCATTCAAAATCCTATCCTTTTATTTCTTCCCAAACATTTAAATCATAAATTTGAACATAAAATCCTTTAAATTTTATTACAATACGATTTAAGTCCCCAAACTATTTTATTTTCATTTATTTAAAATCTTTATCTTCATTTCCATACTCAGAATTTATTTAATAGAATCTAAAAATCAAACTTTTGTACTTTTTCAAATTTAATCTTTAATTTACCCAAATTCACTAAAATTATTTTACTTAAAAATTTCCCTTTTTATTTCCTTTAAAAAATCCAAACTTTATATATTTTCATTTCCTCGAAATACCAGTATATGTACTCAACCATGCCATAGCATTCAATAATTTCAATTCCCAATATAATTAATATAATCATCACAGATTATCGCATAAATCACATTGCTGGATATAAATTAAATTCAATGTTTTGAGGAATCCAGTTGGATCCCTCCAACCAGTTTCCCTACATCCATAGACGTTGGCATAATATAAAATACCAATCCCACTTCGAGGGGTATATCACGGTATAAAGGGTCATCCGCTATTATGCGGGGCGCATAGGGTCTCATCCTCTATATAATGCGGGAAATCAATCACTCCAATATATATATATATATATATATATATATATATATATATATATATATATATATATATATATATAGACACACACTACATATAATATCACATCTAGCCAATTCAGTCATTCAACCAATAGTTTAAATTTAACTATTTAAATTTAGTGGTAATCCAAATGAGTGAGATTTACTCACCTTTGATTTTTGTTTTGCAATCCACTTCAATCTCGCCTTGATTCCATGGTTTTTAACCTTGTATACGCGTTATATATTTTATTAACATCTGAAGTAATCAAATGGTCAATTAGCATATCTAATTATTTAATTTGAACTAATTTCCCATTAATAAATTACTTTTGAGTGACTACATAATTAAATAAGTTTATTACATAAATTAATCACCTTAAACACACTTTTTTATAAATAAACTAGTAAATCCAAATGTGTGCACGTATTTATTTTTCAATATGAAACCAAAAATAATTTCTAGATTTCAAAAACTAATTTTACATAACTTTTCAATAATTTAAAATTCCTGTATTTTCTTTTAAAACCTTGTCTATATATATATATTTACCAAATTAAGAACTCATTTAGTTAATACGTTACTGAAATGAACCAAGCCTTCCCTACCTTAATTCGTTGTGCCACCATCGTCGGCCTCCATCCAAAGCCTCGTGCACGCCGCAGTTCCCACCCCAAAACCTGCTACTCATATCGACTCACCGCTCCACTACCCCGCTCGAACACCGCGACCACCACATCTTGACCATCCATCACGAATTCGCCTTGATACTTCGACCTTGAACGTTTCGGGCTTCCCTCCCCTCTGCCTCAACCCGCAATGCCATTATCCACTGCATCGAGTGCCACGATGTCTCAAACAGCAAGCCCTAATACAATGTGCCTTCCCTCCTCTGACATCATGCGACCGACACGGCCTTAAATCCCTTCGCCTCAAGAATATGTCGAGCATCACAAAACCACACTTCCTCATCCATTCTCGCGACCGAGATCGTTCTCTCTTCAAATTCAATTACGGGACGCCGAATTTCCCTTTTCAAACTGATCGGCCATAAAAATTTCGAGCAACCCTAATTGATTTGAGAATGAGAAAGGTGGAGGAAATGGATTTCATAATTATTGATTTGGGGACGCAAAAATTTCATTTTCTTTCTCGTATCGACTGAATCAAAAAGAAAGAGGGAAGGAACGAGATGTATTAAAAAGAAGAACGAGACATTTTTTTTAAAAAAAAGATGCATGTAAACCAGGAAGGACACGTGCTTTTAATTTCCATACCTATCAACAAATGCTTGCCAAAGTATTTTAATGCAAAAATATTATTTATATTTTGTTACCCGACACCTTGGCCTTGCTCAAAGAGGAAAATATTGAGTGTCGTTCGACCTGCAAGTACCGCTCGACCTAGGTATCGTTCGACCTGAGTGCCGCTCGGCCTAAGTCCCTCGTTCGACATTCTCTGGTTCAAACTCCATCGTTCAACATTCTTTCGTTCGACCTCCATCGCTCGGCATCTCGAGTTTAGACACCATCGCTCGGCACCTCAAGTTCAGACACCATCGCTTGGCATTCTTTGGCGACATCGTTTGGCAAAGCCACTCAGCAAGGTCGCTCGGCATGACTTGTTCGGCATGCCTGGCTCGGTGCGCAGAAGTCACCTACCGTGGGCTGAGATACTTTGCTCCTAGGCCAGTGAGGGAAGTCCAGCCCATCTTTGCCTATAAATAGAAGGGCAGCGGCACAGTGAAATGGACTTTTTCCGAGAACACTGGAGAGACTTTGCCATTTCTTATACTCTCCTCCTTTTAATTCAAACTTGTATTCAAGTGATTTGTTTACGGATTGTATCTGTATTCAAGTGATTGAGAAAGTAATAAAGATTTAATTCAAAGTGGACGTAGGCAATTACGCCGAACCATTATAAATCCGGTGTTCCCGTTTTTATTATTCATTTTGCGTTGAATTGCACTATTTTCCTGTTCTAGTTTACTCTCTTCATTAATCTCTTTACATAACTCTACTCAAGGGTGTTAGTGACCAATTTTGGTGCTAACATATTTAAATTTAAATCGCCTCGATAAATGCAACTCAAAATCATGACCTCCTATCAGGGCGTGCCGCTAGGCATTTATAATGTTATACCCCTATTCTGAACGCAATGGAAAAGTTTTCGAGTCCTAGTTCGATCATATGGAGAAGATAGCGTTTTGGACCCAATTAATTATATTAGATTTCGATAAAGATTCCAGCGTGTTTATCTACTGTATGATCACATGACAACTCCAAATGCTACGAAAATTGAAATCCAATAATAAAACACTATTGCAGATCCAATGGAACTAGTCCCGTCGAAATCCGAGACCGTGCCTCGGAAGGCTATTTTTAAATGTCAACTTAAATGATATATTTTTAAAACTGAACAAAACACTATTAAATTTGATTTTATTACTTTTATATTTTCAGTATCATCATTACAAATTTTGTAAGTCTTTAAATTATTTTTAACAAGCTTGAAATTTCAGATTTCATATTTTACCCGATTCCCAAATTTTAAATTCAAAATTTTAATTGACAAATAAACAATGATATTTGAAATTCAAGTTAAACTAACTTTCAAATATTTAAAATCAATTAAATATTCCAATTTCAAATATCCAAAAATTCCGGATTGTCACATTCCTCCCCCTTAAAAGAATTTCGTCCCCGAAATTACTTGTTAAGAAGAATGGTCCATAAGCAGCTTACTATTTCCCAAACCAAATAGTTTTTAACAACTTCTCAAATAATCTTTTATTTAAGATACACTATCACCCTACTAACTTTCCAAACCGATCCATAAGTTCCAAACAATATTACTTACTCAACAATTCAAATTTAAAACCAAATTTAAATTATCAAAATTTTTTAACTCCCTAAATTTTCGAATTTTTTTGCCAACGTCTCCTTTGCGTAGATAGATCGGTACAACTACAAAATGCCACTACGAGCCTCCAGATTTCAAAAGTAAACAAAAGGCCAAGTGGCTAGACCAAAAAGTCATCAAATTTCATATAGTAATTTAAATATATACCTTGTTGTCGACAATTCAATTTATCTTCCGAAAAAAAATCCCAATTTCCTTTTTCTTTTAAAACACCTGTATTCCACTTAGCAATAATATCCAATCACAACATTCAAAACTATTTTATACATATTTTTTACAAAATTATTCAATATCTATTTCACTCAAGTTCGTACGATGTACATATATCATCCGTACGCAACCCAATTCCGATCACTCACTCGATCAGACAATTTCACTTCGAACTAGTATCATTTACCCAACTTCCAAGTGGCTAGACTTCTCGGTGCCTCCGGATAGTGAATTCAAAACTCAACTTAATAAAGGAATATTCTATCCACTTCCCTTACATCCTATAATCGACCAGGGCATAGAGGATCTAGCGGCAGCTTCTGAACGGCAAGAAGGGAATGGACAAGCAACCGTTGCTCAAATGATACTCCCAAAGGTATGTCATACCGGTCAAGTCTGAGGAGAATTGACCTCCAAATATATTTTGGCAGCTAGTAGTTGGAGAGCCTCTTACGACCATGGGTCATTTCTATAACAAAATGAATCTGAACCAAAGTGAGGAGGAGCGGAACAGACTTGGAAAAATAACAACAAAGGCCCATTGGCTAAGGACTCTGATCCCAGTAGACAATACAAGATCTTAAATTCGACTCGTATGCTCTTTGAAAGATTCAATCGACAACTTCTACATGAAGACTCACGACTTAGAGTGGTACTGTAAACCAACCTCGAAAGAGTCCACCGAAGTCTAAGGAAAATCAAGGGAATGTTGTATATTCCAAGATGCTCAATGATCCTAACACGGGAGATTACAAACACCTCCGAGGTGTGATCGAAAAGCCGATCGGGAAAGGAAAGCTTCAATGTTATGTAGAAGTCCTACAAAATGGCGGACATCCGATGCTTATTAATAAAGGGTTATGATTATCACTTGGACTGCTGACGGCCGACATCTCTTTGAAAGGAGCCAGGGCAAAGTCGAATAGCGAGCACACGATGCTACTTCACTTATCAATGAGATTTATTCCAATCTTATTTGAATTATTTCCATTTCAATTTCCATTTCAATTGTTCTATGAACTATGACCAACTTGAACTAAACTACTTTCAAAACCATGTAGGTGACTAAGTACTCAGATTTGGCCACCAACATATCCACGCAAACTGCGATCGGACCTGTGGAGTTTCATCAAGACGAGCATGATTCAATAGCTCATCATCAACCATATGCCTTTAATTTGGGGCCAAGGATTAGATATTGAAAAGCTCATCACGATCATAGCCTAATACAAAGTCAACATGACTGACCATCCATTCATCGACCTCCACATTTGACTTGGAGACCTAAGCAAGGCTTAAATGAGCATGGCCCAATCATCTACTCAAATCAAGTCATAGAACAAAGTTCGAAAAAATACAAATGCCTCTCCTGAAGCTCAGTGACGTTGAGATCTATCTAGAGTAGACATGATTTGATCATCTACACATCAAATCCTACTCTGAAAACAAAAGGTTGTTCGAAAACCCGACTTGAAGTAGTTATGGTGGATTGCCTACTCGTTAAACATTGATCTTAATACATGGACATGACTACACCTTGAAACATATGCGACTTACTTTGTCAACTCAGTAACCCATTATCCTCGTCTTCTCGAAAGAGATATGAAGCAAATTGTGCAAGATTCGATTATCCAACCCCGGCAAGGATGTGATCCAACCTTCTATTATATACCTCCTTCCTTAACTTGATTGGAAGAGCTATAATCACTAAGCAGACGAGAATCGACCGTCCATTTTTCAAGTTTCATCTTTGATGCTGGGGGTAGAGTCCCATTCCATGAACAAACATGGTTTGATCGTTTATTCGATAACATTAGCCTCGATACGGTAAATGAAATACAAATTAAATGGGTGGAAATACGACCACTCTTAACAAAAATTTCTAAGTCCCCAGAGTGTGGACTGGAGTACTCTGAGTCCCCAGAGTGTGGACTAGAGTATAAACGACATAAAAACCTCTAAGTCCCTGCAGCGGACTAGAGTACTCTGAGTCCCCAGATCACGGACTAGAGTATAAACGACTTAAAAACCTCTAAGTCGCTGAAGTGGACTAGAGTACTCTAAGTCCTTAGAGTGCGGACTAGAGTATAAACAACTTAAAAACCTCTAAGTCCCTGAAGCGGACTAGAGTACTCTAAGTCCCCTAAGTGCGAACTAGAGTATAAATGGCATAAAAACCTCTAGGTCCCGAAAGCAGACTAGAGTACTCTGAGTCCCCAGATCATGGACTAGAGTATAAACGACTTAAAAACCTCTAAGTCCCTAAAGCAGACTAGAGTACTCTAAGTCCTAAGAGTGCAGACTAGAGTATAAATAACATAAAAACCTATAAGTCCCTAAAGCAGACTAGAGTATTCTAAGCCCTTTGAGTGCGGACTAGAGTATAAAAGACATAAAAACCTCTATGTCCCTAAAGCGGACTAGAGTACTCTGAGTCCCTAGAGTGAGGACAAGAGTATAAGCGACTTAAAAATCTCTGAGTCCCTAGAGTGCGGACTAGAGTACTGTGAGTCCCTAGAGTGTGGACTAGAGTGCAAATGACTTAAAAATCTCTAAGTCCCCAGAGTGTGACTAGAGTACTCTGAGTCCCCAAAGCGCAGACTAGAGTATAAACGATTTGAAAATCTCTTAGTCCCTAGAGTGTGGACTAGAGTACTCTGAATCTCCACAGCATGAACTAAAGTATGAATGACTTAAAAATCTTTAAGTCCCCAGAGTGCGGATTAGAGTACTCTGAGTCCCCAGAGTGCGAACTAGAGTATAAACAAGATAAAACCTCTAAGTCCCTGAAGCAGACTATAGTACTCTGAGTCCTTGGAGTGCGGATAAGAGTATAAATGGATTAAAAATATCTAAATCCCTAGAGTGCGGACTAGAGTACTCTGAGTCCCTAGAGCATGGACTAGAGTATAAATGACTTAACGATCTCTAAGTCCCCAGAGTACGGATTAGAGTACTATGAGTCCTAGAGCACGGACTAGAGTATAAACGATTTGAAAATCACTAAGTCCCTAAAGTGAAGACTAGAATACTCCGAGTCCCCAGAGCGCGGACTAAAGAATAAATGACTTAAAAATCTCAAAGTCCCCAGAGTGCAGAGTATAGTACTCTGAGTCTCCAGAGTGCGGACTAGAGCATAAACAACTTAAAACCTCTAAGTCCCTGAAGCGGACTAGAGTACTCTGAGTCCTAAGAGTGCGAACTAGAGTATTGTAACATCCTGCCTTTTCGTACTCTTCAAATCGACACACGTGCCGATTCAAACCATATGGTAGGGCGGATTGTTATGGGGTAAACAAGAAAAACAGAGAAGAAAAAACAAAAATGAATCTCACAGCGGAAGGATAAAATATAATAATCAATATACAGTTCATAAAACTGATTACAAAACATTTGATTCTTCTTTATACAAAAAATTTCAAAGTTCGCATACTAATAAATATCAATGCAGCGGAATACAGTGTGTAGTGGAACCATATAATATATAATAATAATAACGAAATCTTCGTCTTCGTCCTCCAGAAATAAAGTCTTCGATCCTGAAACGCTCGGACTGACCCGAGCGAATTGAAAAGACAAAACACTCGAGTAAGAACTAAAAGATCTTATGTAAGTTAAATCAATAGGAATAAATGTGAGTGCAGTAACTTAAAAGATGCTAGGGATTCACATCTCCTAAGGATCCGTTAAACTATTTACTATGTAGTAATATTTCGCTATTATAATTGTGTTTAATAGTAAAATAAACTTAATTTTAAATAGCGTTAAGGAGTTACCCAATCTCCCCCTTAACACAATAATAGTCCTAGTAGTCCATCCAATATCAGTGCATCTCCAGATCGGGAGACTACCCTAAATACTCCATGGGCTACGGGAGAAAACCAAACTCGTACAAGGCGCGATAGGGTAGGTGACACGGTACAACTAGGCAATGCCAGGGTAGATATACCAATTATGCATCCGGGTTGGTGGTAACGCGTAGCCACAGCTACCGCCCACCTCGAGCCACACCCCCAAAAAAGAAAATCAAAAGTGGCCACAGAATCAATCCAAAAGTCAAAGTATAAAATCGAAGGGATGTGTCCGATCAAAGGTGCTACCTCAATTGGCCCGAGAATCGCTTCTGTTTTAGCCACCTTATGCCAACTCATGGGAGTTGGGTCCACGTATTTACCTCAAAGGAAACGCCGCCACTATCCTACTTCATTCTGGAATCTCCACCGCATACACAGTTGTTAAAGTGGTTTTCGGAGTTGGCAAAGAGTATGACAACTTCTGATCCCGGTCTCTTCAACAACCAAACGTTATTATAACACCACAGTCTTTTCAAAATAGTTTATACATTAAAACCAGAATAAAATATTCATTTCAAACCATATAAATACGATATCATTTCTATTTTAAAAACTAAATCAATATGATATCATTTTTTATTTCAAATATATCCTTTTCAAAAATCATAGTACTTCCAAATATATATGCCTTAAACCCATAGCTTCAAAACATAATTTTTCAATACTTAAATGGTTTAGAAATAAGTTTCTTTATACATTAGCTTTTTAATTTCTCAAATCAATTCCAAATACAGATTTGAATTCCCAGATAAACCATTTAAATTTTCATATATTTCAAAGTTTTAAATATTCCACCATTTCAAAACTAAATTTTTAATTCATATATATATGTCAAATTTCCTTTACTATTATTTAGTTTTGAAATACTTGCTTAATAAATCCAGTATCCTTTAAATAAAACTTCCAAATTCCATAATTGAATATTCCTCAATTTATTTAGACCGGCTTTATTCACTTAAATCATAGTAAACCCGAATTTAGTTATAACACCATATTCTTTTTAAATCTAAATTTCAATAAGATTTTAATTTAAATAAAATCTCAAATCAATTTCCAAACTATATCCTCAACTTTACTTTATAAAATCAATATAAACTCTATATTAGGATATAATTTAAGTAAATACCTATCCATAAATAATTTTAATAAAATCAACTTTATTATTAACTTACTTCATACTTTAAACAATTTTATACATAGCTTAAAACCAAGAATTTAACTATATATAAAGTAACCTTTATCAAATATCTGAAATCAATATCTCATAAAACCATTTATATATTTCTTTACGAAACCATAAAAAAAATCATTTCAAAATAATTATATATCGGGGTATATATATATATATATATATATATATATATATATATATATATACCGCTACGCCTGTACATAATTTTCTATCCTATGGTCAAGTGATATGGATATTTATCATTTCAATCCGCAATTAAAAATAAAAATGCGGCTGTTCATCACTTCAAACCGCAATCTGGAATGAAATGAAAATGCATAATAACTTGCAGTTTATAACAATATAAAATACAGCATTCATTCATCCAATATCAGCCTTCAACCATTTATCACAATCATCATCCAATTAAATCAATACCATCAATATATAACAGAAAATAAACAACAGGTATTAAATAGCTGTTTAATTCAATAATAAATTTAATAACTGTTTAACTAGCAATTTATATGCAATGAAAAATTAATGAACAATTTTAACTGGCAGTTTAAATGCAATGAATAAATTAAATAGCAATTTAATTTAAATAAATAAAATTAATTGAGATGATGATTAAATATGCCAAACAACCATAAATAAATTTTAAAACGCATCATATATCAATTTAACAAACATAAGAAATATTAGAAGTCGTGAGTGGGTTAAAACACTCACCTTTTGAATTTAAATCCAATTTAAACCCAAAAGTTTGACCGTCTTAGAATACGTCCAAACTAGCATCATCAAGTCTGGAATTTCAATACGATCCAGACAAAAGAAACCGCTCGTAAAACGGATATCGTATGCAAAAGTTATGACGATTCATGTGATTGGATTTAAATTTATATAAAATGAAAATGAAACAACTCACCCTTTAACACACAAAATACCACGTCATCTATTTCTTCCACGCACCTAGGAAAGCACATGACCAGATAGGTTTCGTCGAAACCCAAGAGCCACTGCCGAGACTTTGACCGCCGACGTACGCCACCACATGCCTCCATCAACCACGCCGCTACCACCATCGTTTTCCCCTGCTCCGGCCGCACGTCCCCTCGCCAACGCGGCCCCCATCGGCCGCTGCCGCCGTCGCCTCAATTTAGGTTTGCCGAAACCCTAAAACCCCAATTCCAGCCGCCACAGGTCGTGCTAGGTCACGAAACCACTACCTATCTACTTCTCCTTAGGAGTGCTCCAATACCCATCTTTCAATTTCCCCGATTGATGCCTAAATCGAAAAGCCCCAAATCACGCATAGAGTTTCGAATTTTACAAGGTTTGACCATGATTTCTGGTTGACTCGAGCGTATATTGCAAAAACAGAAGCTACGCGTAGATTTGTATCGATGAAATCTTCGATTCTATAATTTTTCGAATTTTTTTGAAGTGTTTGAATTTTCATTTGATTTTTAATTTTGAAATAGGATCTAGGGTTTTGCAGCCATTGGAAGAGGAGCAGATGGAATTTTACGCGCAGACAATTGAGAATTGGCGTAGATATTTATACAGAAATCTGAAATAGAATGGATCGGATAAGATAGAGGTACGCGCTAACAACAAAGTGGCCTAAAAAGCCCGTTCTGACTTCGGAACGAAATTGGGTAAACTCATATATCAAAATAGGTGTTTTAAAATATTCTAAATGCAATGGAAAAGGTTTTAGGTTCAAATTGCATCGTATGAAGAAGTTATGCTAAAAATAATATATTCAAATTGATTTCAATTGATTTCAATTTAATTGATTTCAAGGCGTTTCAAGCCCATACGATCAAATGACAAGTCCGATCGACACGAAACTTGAAATCCTATAATAATTCACTGTTACGGATCTGATGAAACCTGATTCGTCAAAATCTGAGTCAGTGGCCAAAATAACTATTTTTATACCTTTTCAATAAATTAATAATTAATTAATTAAACTCGTTTTTATTTATATTTTATAATTTACAATTTTTTTATCACATTTATATTTCTCAATCAATTAAAATGTTTTAAACAAATTTAATTGTCAATTTAGTGGTGAATAATTTATAAATTTCAATATTAACCTCAATTTCATACAATTCAAAATTGTAAATAAAAATTCCAAAATTTCCATCCTTTTTAATTCCACAAATTTTCAAATCATGAAAATCATTATCATTATTTCCAAATATTAACTTAATTTAACATTAATGTAACATTTAATTGACTCTTCATTCTATCATTAAACCTATTAATGTTAAATAGATGAAACTAACATTGGATTCATACTCTATTACGTAGATATCTTCAAATTTTATCTAAGTTTATATTTACATAATATATAAATATTTAATTTCATTTTTATTTCAGTTGAATCCAATTACCTTAAATTTACATTCAAATAAATAAATCTTGATTTCCATTCTTATTATTCAGCAATCATTATACTATAACGTATTTAGCATTTGTTTGCGTTTCATTACACTGATACTTCCAATTTCACCTTTATTCGTATTAACTATTTTATTTCAACTTATTGTGTAATAACTACTATAATTCGGTCATATTTAAATTTGTCAATTTAACCCATAAACTAAGATTTTACATCCAATATCTTAATTTACCTTGGTTCCATCCTTTATTACATCAATTGATACTTAAATTTACACTAACCAACGTTAAATTAAGATTTATTGTAATCGATTCTCAAAATTTATTTAACCCATTTAATAAACAAGCAATCTACATAAATTGCAACTTATGTGCTTTTAATTGCATTTATCAGTTCGTTACTTATCAATCCAGATTATAATTCCATATATATACGCTAATTTTATTTCATTACATTAATTACTATTAAATGTTCTCAAAAATTTATTTACTTTGTTTTACACTTTCTTTACATAAATGCCTAACCAATAAATAAACCTATGTTTCTATTTTAATTACATTTATTAAAAATTCATTTCAAATTCAATTAACAGTAGGTAACATACAATTTAGCATTACCGTTACCCTTTAATCACATACATACGCTTTTACTACATACAAATCAATGTTGCTATTTATTTTCATACTACTGATTTTCATTCCCACTTCCGTTATGTTATTAATTACCATTAAAGCAACGTTTATTATCTACAACAAACATTGAAATTACATACCAACATTGATTGTAATTTTTTCCCATTTATCGCATATTACTTCCGGTTACTATACATTGAATTCGCTAAATTATCACTAATTATATCATTGCATTAGTTAATACAATATTCCCATTTGTTTTTCTTATATTCAATTTCTTAGCCTATAACAATTCCCATTACTTCCATAAATCGTAATTTCATTTCAATTGTTAATACTTATCTTTAATTTCAAATGTTGCGTTTCATTTCATTTTTTATTATTTTTTTGCATTTACTTAAGTATAAAATCTAAAAAAAAATCTTCCTAAATTTAATTAAAAAGTCTTAATTAAATTAAGCAATTAATTTCTCAAAATTTACGGGTCGTTACACTCTCCCCACTCAAAACTTTTCGTCCTCGAAAAGGAAAAGAAGGGAAAGAGGAACTTAAAATTTAATATCTATTATGAAAATCATTATTTCCATAATAATAAATTTACAAAATAGGATAATTTAAATAATATATAGATTTATAGACATTTAAATCTTTTATATTCAAATTAATACGGTTTGGAAAACATTTTCAAAATATTTTCTAAGTCTAAAATTTACGAAAATTTCGGCAGAGTCTCTTTTGTACGGGGAGGCTTGGGAGAAAATTTAATATCAAATATAACAATATACAACATATATTTACCAAAATAATATATATCCCAACCCGGGAAAACAACAGAATAACGCTAAAAACCGTAATCCAAAAACGTACCTATTTGTCGGGCAATTTACGCTTATATTATGAAGCCAAATGCAATAGCAATTGCTTCCATAACCTGTATTTCACTTATATAATCTGAAAAGAGTTACAATTTATATAAAATGAAATATTTAGGTTGTTTAAATCACCACAAACAAAACAATCAACCATCACTTGCAACTAGCATACAACCATCACATAAAACCAACACGCATCAATCATTCATTCATATCAAACAAAAATAATGGTTGTTCGGCTCAAAACTTTGAATTGAACGGAAAGAAAAATAAACTACTAAGCGTACCCTTTACTCAATAGTCTTAGGTGACACTAAATAGATTATTCATACCTTCCAAACAGATTTAAAGTATCCTTGCCCAAACTACCATAAACCAAATAAACACCAATCTCAAACAATAGATTAAGTTTATTCTTATCAATTTCATTCATATTTTTGTTGTTTGATTTCTTTTGCATTACATTCATTCATTTATTTATTACTTAATTTCACTTATTACAGTATTCATTTTCCTACTTATTTTATTTATAAATAGCTTCAACTGTTTACTTAAGTTCATTATCATTCATTTATACTACTTCATTTCATTTATTTACTTTCATTACTAAATTCCATTTACAATACTTACTTTTCTATTTCAATTTGCAGTCCTTTCAATTAAACTTAAGTTTTATAACAACCGTGACACCAAATTTCTATTTATTAAAGAATTTCATTAATCACTTCATTACCTAAAGTTTATTACTTGTATAATATCTATTACATTTTCTTATTAACATTTCAACTTTTTATATCTGGTAAGTTAAATATATGCTTTTAAAGAATGTAATTGAAAGTTATACAAGTTTTCTCATTTCTTTTAAATTTATTCAATGTTCAATACTTATATCCTTTGTATTATAGGTTACCCATTTCAAATTTCTTTAAATTTCATTTATAACTTAGCATTAAATTTCTTATGTTAATTGAAGATTCAAATTTTAAATTAGTTACATTCAATTTCACTACAATAACTGAAACTATTAGTCAATGGAAACTTAAGAATTAAATACCGGGTTTTCTTCAAATCATTTTAAAATAACAGATAAATGTGTATGCTTACAGTTTATATATCTAATTATAATTTAAAACAATTTAAAATTTACATTTATTTACCAAAATAAATCTGCAGTAAAAGTACTACAGTAGCCTTCCCACTTCGAAACTCGAAAATGAAAGTCGATGATGCGTGCACTCATCACCGAAATTATTTTCCAGCGACAGAGAGGGGAGTACAAAACTTAAATTTTTCCAAAATTTCCTTTAAAACATTTCCTTCAAATTATATTGAAATATTTATATCAGAAATTACTTCTAATAATATTATTATTATATTCTGAAATCATTTGAAAGAAAGTTTCAAAACCACGGAACTTAGGTTCTAAATTTCCAATTTCCATTTATTTCATTTTCCAGCTCATTTCAACTATTATATATAAATTTCATTACCTAAGAACCAATATAACACAACCAAATATAATTATCATTTATAAAAATTTATTTTATATATAGAAAATATAATAGGCAAAATTATTTCATTCACCTATATTAAAAACAAATATTATGTCGGTATGTCCTATTAAGTGTTTAGGAATCCCTATTGATGTCATAGCGTCCCATGCATCAACCAGAATTTATAAGTACAAAACGGAACAAATTAACACAATATTAAAACCTTTTATAACACTAACAAATACGCTCTCTCATATATATACACTCAGCGACTCTCATAGGGTATTACTACCCTATCAGTAAAGAGTCAAACCACACTAAGCCAAGGTTTATCGCTAAACCAAAGCTCTGATACCAGATGTAACATCCCGCCTATTCGTATGCTTCAAATCGCCACACGTGCCGATTCAAACCATACGGAAGGGCGGATTGTTATGGGGTAAATAAGAAAAACAGAGAAGAAAAAACAAAACATAATCTCACAGCGGAAGGATAAAATATAATAATCAATATACAGTTCATTAAACTGATTACAAAACATTTGATTCTTCTTTATACAATAAATTTCAGAGTTCTCATACCAATAAATATCAATGCAGCAGAATACGGTGTGTAGTGGAACCATATAATATATAATAATAATAATGAAATCTTTATCTTCGTTCTCCAGAAATAAAGTCTTCGATCCTGAAACGCTCGGACTGACCCGAGAGAATTGAAAAGACAAAACATTCGAGTCAGAACTAAAAGATCTTATGTAAGTTAAATCAATAGGAATAAATATGAGTGCAGTACTTAAAAGATGCTCGGGGATTCACATCTCCTAAGGATCCGTTAAACTATTTACTATGTAGTAATATTTCGCTATTATAATAGTGTCTAATAGTAAAATAAACTTACTTTTAAATAGCGTTAAGGAGTTACCCAATCTCCCCTTTAAAGCAGTAATAGTCCTAATAGTCCATCCAGTATCAGTGCATCTCCAGATCGGGAGACTACCTTAAATATTTCACGGGCTACGGGAGAAAAGCAAACTCGTACAAGGCACGATATGGTAGGTGACACGGCACAACTTGGCAATGCCAGGGTAGATATACCAATTACGCATCCGGACTAGTGGTAACGCGTAGCCGCAGCTACCGCCCACCTCGAGCCATACCCCCAAAAAAGAAAATCAAAAGTGGCCACCGAATCAATCCAAAAGTCAAAGTATAAAATCGAAGGGATGTGTCCGATCAATGGTGCTACCTCAATTGGCCCGAGAATCGCTCCTGTTTTAGCCACCTTATGCCAACTCACGGGAGTTGGGTCCACGTATTTACCTCAAAGGAAACGCCGCCACCATCCTACTTCATTTTGGAATCTCCACCGTGTACACGGTTGTTAAAGTGGTTTTCGGAGTTGGCAGAGAGTATGACAACTTCCGATCCCGATCTCTTCAACAACCAAACGTTATTATAACACCGCAGTCTTTTCAAAATAGTTTATGCTTTAAAACCAGAATAAAATATTCATTTCAAACCATATAAATACGATATCATTTCTATTTTAAAACCCAAATCAATATGATATCATTTTTTTATTTCAAATATATCTTCTTCAAAAATCATAGTACTTACCTCATCCATAAACAATTTTAATAAAATCAACTTTATTATAAAACTTACTTCATACTTTAAACAATTTTATACATAGCTTAAAACCAAGAATATAACTATACATAAAATAACCTTTATCAAATATCCGAAATCAATATCTCATAAAACCATATATATATATTTCTTTACGAAACCATAAAAAAATCATTTCAAAATAATTATATATATATATATACCGCGGTGCCTGTATATAATTTTCTATCCTATGGTCAAGTGATATGGATATTTATCATTTCAATCCGCAATCTGTTATCCCATTTTTTGGACAAAACTGGAATATCAAGATTGTATGCATTTCCACCACGACCGGAACCAGGAAGAAGCAAGCAAGCGGGGATTTCACTCAAAGTTCAAGCATAAAAATCCATCCGGCATTAAAGGTTGAAGGATCCATTCAGTAATCATCACCAGAGTCATCCGGCGTTCTCAGATACTAAGGCTCATTCGGCATTCGGCATTTGTGAAGGCTCATTCGGCAAAGGCTCATTCGGTCATCCCCATTCGGCCACGAACCAACACTCCACAAACTCCATTCGGCACACCGGTCCAAACATATACCGAACCACCCTCTCCTCTACGACCGATCCAAAGCTCCACCGAATCAACCCAACGCCGAGCCTACCTCATCCGGACCATTCCCAATCTCTTCCCTGCCGAATCATCCCCCAAATCCACCGGACCAACTCATTTCCCACCATCACCGGACCACCACTACCGAACCAACTTCCTCACAACCTACCACCGGTCCAAACAACATACCACTCACCGCCGAACCAATGTGTTGCCGAACCAACTCTGCCAGGCCAGATTGCTTCAGCCCAAGCCCACCAGCAGCTATAAACATCCAAGACCCCTGCCCCCAGCCTCACTCTATAAATAGAGGGGCAGGGGTACAACAATGGGAGAGAAATTTTTGGAGACAAGTTTGAGAGCTCAAGCCTGGAAGGAACTCTCAAACAACTTTAGATACTTGTAATCAAAGCTTTGTACTTGTAATCTGAAGAAAAAAGGAGAATAACATATAAAGTGGACGTAGGCACGTTCTTGCCGAACCACTATAAATCTGTGTGTCTTTTACAATTTAGTCCCTGTTTTTCATATATTTGCATAAATCATCCAAATCACTAAATACAACATAAAATCAACCAACTCATACGACTTTGGGTGTTTGCGGCCATTTTTCACGCAAACATTTTGGTGCTTTCACTGAGAAGAACCAACTCCCGCTACATCGGATAGAAGTTGAATTTGAAAATCTAAGAATTCAGATCTAAGAGTTATGACGAGACAAACAAGTAAAAGGCAAAGGCCAGAGAGAAGTGAACACCAAGGAAGTCAAGAGGCTTCCTCAGGAGGGAATCAAGCGTCGATCTTCATCACTAGGGATGAGATGGAGGCCATGATGAGAAGACAAGAGGAGATGATCCAGAACTTACTTCAACAAATTGGGCAAATTGGAGCACAAATCCAAGGAGCAACTGGAGTTCAGAACGGAGCAGGACCATCTGGCGCAGCACCAGAGCTAGGGGGCACTCACGCAGAGCATGTTGATCCAACCCCGGGAAGTGAGATGGGGGCATCCGAACCACCTGGTAGCAATAGAGGAATGAACGTTCAGCCAGGGATGCATACACATGGAAACTCCCGCGGACTTGGGGGGCAGGTCGAAGACAGTGAACGAGAACTACAGCTTGGAAACAACGACAGATTAGCGGAGATAGTTAGAAGAGCTATGAGAGGCGGTTTAGTAAACAGAGATTTGGAAGATGTAAACAGGAGTCCTTTTTCTTCTGCGATTAGGATGGCTAGGAACCCACCAGAATTCAAGCTACCATCATTGGACATGTACAACGGGAAAACGGACCCCACGGTCCATCTAACGAAGTATATGAGACATATGGAAGTGCTGGGGGCATCAGAGGAGGTTATGGCCCGGTGCTTTCCACTGTATTTGACGGACATTGCAGCGTTATGGTTTAGGCAACTGGAGAGCGGCTCCATAGGAACATGGGCAGATTTAACTGAGAGATTCATGAGGCAATTCAGGGTTCATATTGCGAGACCCAAGAATGTGATGACTTTGGCAACCTTGAAACAGAAAACTGGAGAGACTTTGAGGAGCTTTCTAACGCGATTTAATGCTGCAGCAGCATCAGTGGATCGACCAGATCCAGCTATGGTCATGATGGCAGCTGTATCCGGAATAGCTGGTAATACAGAGTTCAAGAATTCATTAACCAAGGACCCGCCTATGAATCTGGGAGAGTTCTATCATGAGGCTGAAAAGTTTCTGCGTTTGGAAGATGCTAGTGCAGAAAGAGAGGAAGAAGATGACGTTTACTCAATCAAGAGCGGAAACCCACCTGGAAAGGGTGCGGAGACTAGCAAAGGAAAAAGAAAGGCCGAAGATTATGATGACAGGACAAAGTGGCTACGAAGAGAGCCACGATTCACCACCTATTCAGAGCTGAATGAGAATTTGGAACGGATTTATCAGGATACCAAGGGGCAGGTTCCGTATCGTAGACCAATGCGAAGGGATCCAACCTCTGACGAAAGAAAATCAGATAAGTTTTGTGTATTTCATGAATTGAATGGTCATAACACTAATGATTGTAGGCATTTGAAGGACGAGGTGGAAGGGCTTATCAGGAACGGTATGCTCCTTCAGTATGTGAGGAGGCGAACTCCAGCGGTGGAGCCAGAGCGACCACCCTCTACATCAGCTAGAGGTGACCCTGGATCAGGGCACCATTTGATTATCCATTGATTGCTTGATTAAAATAACGATGAACAAGTCGTAAGCTTCCACTAAAGCAATTAAATCATTTACACATGTACGAGATCGCGAACGATCTCCAGGCATGCTCTGAATGATCATTGACTGCTTCGGGGTGGGAACTTACACTTTGACATCCTTGCTTTGCTTTTGTTTCGATTTGAACATTTGAATTCTTCCTGTTTGGACATTTCTGCTGTAAGGTACTATTGCTTTAACATTTACAATTCTATGAAAAAATTATTTACTTGTATGCCCGTTGGATCGCGAACGGTCCACGAGCACCTATTGCATGGCAACGAACTGCCGAAGTCTTTGATTCGAAAACTCCCCCAAACAATAACTCCAACACTGATAATATTAAGTCCCCCCCGGGCACACTCATTCGCCTCGAACGGCACCCGACTTCGAACAGTCACAACTCGCCTCGAACGGCACCCGACTTCGAACAGTCACAACATGCCTCGAACGGCACTCGATCGCGAACGATCACGACTCGCCTCGAACGGCACAACTCGCCTCGAACGGCACAACTCGCCTCGAACGGCACAACTCACCTTACCTCAAATGGCTCGATCGCGAACGGTCGTCATTTGAGGTCCGCCACCCACAACTCACCTTACCTCAAATGGCTTGATCGCGAACGGTCGTCATTTGAGGACCGCCACTTGACCGCACACTGTCGCACCTTACCTCGAATGACTTGATCACGAACGATCGTCATTTGAAGTTAGGCGCTTGACCTTGAACGGTCACATTTCATCACAAATGGCTCGGTCTCGAACGATCGACGCGTGGACTTACAGACTTGACCGCGCACTGTCGCACTTTACCTCGAATGACTCGATCACGAACGATCGTCATTTGAAGTTAAGCGCTTGACCTTGAACGGTCCCCACTCGACCGCGCACTGTCGCACTTTACCGCGAATGACTCGATCCCGAACGATCGTCATTTGAAGTAAAGCGCTTGACCTTGAACGGTCACATTTCACTGCAGATGACGCGATCCCGAACGATCGACGCACGGATTTATGCGCTTGACCGCGCACGGTCGCACTTCACCGCAAGTGACTTGATCATGAACGATCGTCATTTGAAGTTAGGCGCTTGACCATGAACGGCCGCGCTTCATCCCAAATAGCTCGATCCCGAACGGTCGTCATTTGGGGCTATATAAAATATCAAGCTCTTTACAGGTTGATGACAGGATATGAACATCCAGCTCATGGCATTACAAAACACGCCTTCCTACCGCAAGGCATATTTTGGGGGGCAAAGTGTTATCCCATTTTTTGGACAAAACTGGAATATCAAGATTGTATGCATTTCCACCACGACCGGAACCAGGAAGAAGCAAGCAAGCGGGGATTTCACTCAAAGTTCAAGCATAAAAATCCATCCGGCATTAAAGGTTGAAGGATCCATTCAGTAATCATCACCAGAGTCATCCGGCGTTCTCAGATACTAAGGCTCATTCGGCATTCGGCATTTGTGAAGGCTCATTCGGCAAAGGCTCATTCGGTCATCCCCATTCGGCCACGAACCAACACTCCACAAACTCCATTCGGCACACCGGTCCAAACATATACCGAACCACCCTCTCCTCTACGACCGATCCAAAGCTCCACCGAATCAACCCAACGCCGAGCCTACCTCATCCGGACCATTCCCAATCTCTTCCCTGCCGAATCATCCCCCAAATCCACCGGACCAACTCATTTCCCACCATCACCGGACCACCACTACCGAACCAACTTCCTCACAACCTACCACCGGTCCAAACAACATACCACTCACCGCCGAACCAATGTGTTGCCGAACCAACTCTGCCAGGCCAGATTGCTTCAGCCCAAGCCCACCAGCAGCTATAAACATCCAAGACCCCTGCCCCCAGCCTCACTCTATAAATAGAGGGGCAGGGGTACAACAATGGGAGAGAAATTTTTGGAGACAAGTTTGAGAGCTCAAGCCTGGAAGGAACTCTCAAACAACTTTAGATACTTGTAATCAAAGCTTTGTACTTGTAATCTGAAGAAAAAAGGAGAATAACATATAAAGTGGACGTAGGCACGTTCTTGCCGAACCACTATAAATCTGTGTGTCTTTTACAATTTAGTCCCTGTTTTTCATATATTTGCATAAATCATCCAAATCACTAAATACAACATAAAATCAACCAACTCATACGACTTTGGGTGTTTGCGGCCATTTTTCACGCAAACACAATCAAAATTAAAAATGCGGTTGTATATCATTTCAAACCGTAATCCCAAATGAAATGAAAATGCATAATAACTTACAGTTTATAAAAATATAAAATACAACATTCATTCATCCAATATCAACCATCAACCATTTATCACAATCATCATCCAATTAAATGAATACCATCAATATATAACAGAAAATAAACAACAGGTATTAAATAGCAGTTTAATTCAATAATAAATTTAATAACTGTTTAACTGGTAGTTTATATGCAATGAAAAATTAATTAACAATTTTAACTGGCAGTTTAAATGCAATGAATAAATTAAATAGCAATTTAATTTAAATAAATAAAATTAACTGAGATGATGATTAAAATATGCCAAACAACCATAAATAAATTTTAAAATGCATCATATATCAATTTAAAAACATAATAAATTTTAGAAGTCGTGATAGTGAGTTAAAACACTCACCTTTTGAATTTAAATTGAATTTAAATCCAATTTAAACCCAAAATTTTGACCTTCTCAGAATTCGTCCAAACTACCATTATCAAGTCCGGAATTTCAATATGATCCTGATAAAAGAAACCGTGCGTAAAACGGATTTCGTATGCAAAAGTTATGATGATTAATGTGATTAGATTTAAATTTATATAAAATGAAAATGAGTTGTAAAATGGAACAACTCACCCCTTAACACACAAAACGCCACGTCATCTATTTCTTCCACGCACCCAGGAAAGCGCGCGACCAGATAGGCTTCGAACGAAACCCTAGAACTGCCGAGCCTTTGACCGCCGACGTACGCAACCCCATGCCTCCATCAATCACGCCGCTACCACCATCGTTTTCCCCTGCTCCGGCCGCACGTCCCCACGCCAACGCGGCCCCATCAGCTGCCGCCGCCGCCCCCTCAATTTAGGTTTGCCGAAACCCTAAAACCCCAATTCCAGCCGCCACAGGTCGTGCTAGGTCACGAAACCACTACCTATCTACTTCTCCTGATGAGTGCTCCGATACCCATCTTTCAATTTCCCCGATTGAAGCCTAAATCCAAAAGCCCCAAATCATGCATAGGGTTTCGAATTTTACAAGGTTTGACCATGATTTCTGGTTGACTCGAGCGTCCACCGAGAAATAAAAGCTATGCGTAGATTTGTATCGATGAAATTTTCGATTCTATAATTTTTCGAATTTTTTTCGAAGAGTTTGAATTTTCATTTGATTTTTAAATTTGAAATAGGATCTAGGGTTTTGCAGCCATTGGAAGAGAAGGAGCTGATGGAATTTTACGCCCAGACAATTGAGAATAGACGTAGGCTAGGGTTTATAGTAGGATATTTATAGACAAATCTGAAATAGAATGGATCATATAAGATAGAGGTATGCGCTAACAACAAAGTGGCCCAAAAAGCCCGTTCTGACTTCGGAACGAAATTGGGTAAACCCATATATCAAAATAGGTGTTTTAAAATATTCTAAACGCAATGGAAAAGGTTTCGGGTTTACATTGCATCGTATGAATAAGTTATGCTAAAAACAATATTTTCAAATTGATTTAAATTGATTTCAAGGTGTTTCAAGCCCATACGATCAAACGACAAGTCCGATCGACACGAAACTTGAAATCCTACAATAATTCACCGTTACGGATACGATGAAACTTGTTTCGTCAAAATCCGAGTCAGTAGCCAAAATAGCTATTTTTATACCTTTTAAATAAATTAATAATTAATTAATTAAACTCTTTTTTATTTAGATTTTATAATTTAATTTTTTTATCACATTTATATTTCTCAATCATTTAAAATGTTTTAAACAAATATAATTATCAATTTAGAGGTGAATAATTTATAAATTTTAATATTAACCCCAATTTCATACAATTCAAAATTATAAATAAAAATTCCAAAATTTCCATCCTTTTTAGTTCCACAACTTGTCAAATTCTGAAAATCATTATCATTATTTCCAAATATTACCTTAATTTAACATTAATGTAACATTTAATTGACTCTTCATTCTATCATTAAACCTATTAGTATTAAATAGATGAAACTAACATTGGATCATACTCTATTACGTAGATATCTTTAAATTTTATCTAAATTCATATTTACATAATATTTGACTATTTAATTTCATTTTTATTTCAATTAAATCTAATTACCTTAAATTTACATTCAAATAAATAAATCTTGATTTCCATTCTTATTATTCAGCAATCATTATACTATAACATATTTAGCATTTATTTGCGTTTCATTACACTGATACTTCCAATTTCACCTTTATTCGTATTTACTATTTTATTTCCACTGATTGTGTAATAACTACTATAATTCAATCATATTTAAATTTGTCAATTTAACCCATAAATTAAGATTTTACATCCAATATCTTAATTTACCTTGGTTCCATCCTTTATTACATCAATTGATACTTAAATTTACACTAACCAACGTTAAATTAAGATTTATTGTAATCGATTGTCAAAATTTATTTAACCCATTTAATAAACAAGCAATCTACATAAATTGCAACTTATGTGCTTTTAATTGCATTTATTAGTTCGTTACTTATCAATCCAGATTATAATTCCACATATATACGCTAATTTTATTTCATTACATTAATTACTATTAAATGTTCTCAAAAATTTATTTACTTTGTTTTAAACTTTCTTTACATAAATTTGTAACCTATAAATAAATCTATGTTTCTATTTTAATTACATTTATTAAAAATTCGTTTCAAATTCAATTAACAATAGGTAGCATACAATTTAGCATTACCGTTACCCTTTAATCACATACATACGCTTTTACTACATACAAATCAATGCTGTCATTTATTTTCATATTACTGATTTTATTCACACTTCCGTTATGTTATTAATTACCGTTAAAGTAACATTTATTATCTACAACAAACACTGAAATTACTTACCTACATTGATTGTAATTTTTTTTTCCATTGATTGCATATTACTTCCGGTTATTATACATTGAATTCGTTAAATTATCACTAATTATATCATTGCATTAGTTAATACAATATTCCCATTTGTTTTTCTTATATTCAATTTCTTAGCCTATAACAACTCCCATTACTTCCATAAATCGTAATTTCATTTCAATTGTTAATACTTATCTTTAATTTCAAATGTTGCATTTCATTTTTTATTTTTTTTTATTATTATTTTTTAGCATTTACTTCAATATAAAATCTAAAATTTTTATTTCTTCTAAATTTAATTACAAAGTCTTAATTAAATTAAGCAATTAATTTCTCAAAATTACGGGTCGTTACTAGTATGAACGACTTAAAAATCTCTAAATCCCCGGAGCGTGGACTGGAGTACTCTGAGTCCTCGAAGTGAGGACCAGAGTATAAACGACTCAAAAATCTCTAAGTCCCTGGAGCACGGACTAGAGTACTCTAAGTCCTCGGAGTGCGGACTAGAGTACAAACGAATTAAAGAAAATCTCTGCGTCCCAAACTGTGGACTAAAGCATAAACCATTTGACAAATCTCTTAGTCCCGAAGCGTGGAACAAAGCATAAACACTAATTGGTCGCGAGTCGACATGGGGGAGAATGACACCAAGTCACCAGAATGTAGAGTGGTGTATGAACATCGATAAATAGATGAGTGGATTCCGGCTGTTCTCTATTTCGCAAACTTCGGCCTGAAATCGACAAGAGGAGTATTAACTCGCCGAGGTTGGAATTCGACCATCCGACTAGTGGCCTGGCCAAATCAGTGTTGGAAGTAGGAGTACAAATTAGTAAAAGCTGAATACGACAACTTGTTACAGCTCTAGCTTGGCATTCTTTACAACTTAAGGCAACGACTACAGGGAGGCCTCAATACAGAACCAATCGGAACGACATCCAAAACTACGGGCAACCGATTATATCATACCTCAGATTGAGGGTCAATATCGATCCGCACCAAGAATATGTGAATGTGACTCGGATGTTCCTTGAAAAATTATGACCTCCAGATTGTGGAAAGGAGAGTAAACCACGAAGACTTGGTCAAAAATTCTCCAGCACCCTCCTTCGATCCGTTAGGTGGAGTATGAAATAGATGAGCATGACCCAACTGCATTTGAGCCAACTTCACCCCGAGATCTGATTATAGATCATGAACCAATGTGGACGTGGCTGACCATCCACTGTCCAAATTATGCCCTGGAACTAACGAGGCATCGAAGTATTCCTTTTGGAAAGAAAAACCATAATACAATCCAAGATAGGCGAGACCCAGCCTCTAATCGGCTGACCTGATCCCAAGATTCGACGGGAAAGAAAGTAAAGCTAAAGTAGGCATGGCTGGCTTTCCTACTTATTGGTATATGCCCCAGACCTGGGGGCACGAGCGAGAAGCAAGATGAATGTGAACCGACTATTCATCGACCAAATCTATGTTTTTGGAGTTTAGGTGGGAATATAAACATAGCTAGGACGAGACTCAACCGTCCATGCAGTACATTGTCAACCCGAGACTAGGGGCAGACGCTTGGTCATCCAAAGACTGGCTGCGATAGGTAAGTATTGAAACTTATATATAGTGCTTACAACTACTCAAGCTACGACTGAAAGAATATCCAGAGATAGAATCATTAAATAGATACCTAAGCTCGTAGGCAACTGATTGTCACTCCAACCCGAAGGACGTGTAAAGGATCATGAATGTATTGAATAGAAAGTGTGTTACTCGAATATACAAGCAAATACAAACTCATAGCAAGATCCAGCTATGAAGCTGCACATAACTCGAGGCTAACCCCTACTCGACATTTCCTTCAATGTGCTTTTAAGCGCGATCTTCGGCCATTTGCTGATAATTGATTAGAACATTGAGAGTCCTTCGCTATTAGACTTAACAGCTCATGATAAAACTTTAGGATTCGACCAGAGTAACCATCAACATTGACCGTCCCAACCATATTTCACATTGAATGTTATGCAAAGTAGTTACATCTGAACTCAAAGAATCCGGGATTGTACCTACTAAGCTGACAGTCGACATTACAGCCAGCCATGGCGACCCTTTTTGGGTGCTGAATATCGGATCACAGCCCAGTGCAATGATGATAAAATAATTAGTTGTATTGTTCTGAATAAATGATGATATGTTCCCTTGGATCCATTTTGACATGCATGTGTGATTTCACTAACTATCGCGAGTCGTGCATTGGATATTGACCCGAAGCTACAAAAGCTAGCACAATGTCTATTGATTTCATCATGAAAGCTTCACACTTACTTTTGGGCTCACCCCATCAACATCTATGCCTACTAGCCGTTGCGATTGAGCATACAACGACCTGAGACGTCTGAAAGATTACTTAAATAGAATATCAAACTAAGCCAATTCGATATCACTTATTCCCCTGAAGGGCTATCCAAAGATGGAAATTAGCAGATCTCATATCCAAATTCGCTGCATTAGATGACTACTCGAAGAGTAGCAGAGAACCAACCAACAGTTGGAAAATGTACGCGGATGGAGCATCCAGTGATCAGTTTTATGGCGCAGGAGTCATGTTAATGACTCCTGAGGAACGATCGATCTGCTACATCCCGAAACTCAATTTCCCTGTAATAAACAACAATTCTTAGTATGAAGCCTCGACCACCAGCCTCAAACTTGCTAGAGGATTTGGAGTGGAAACTTTACATATCTTTTGTGATTCCTGATTGATAGTATGCAAAGTTAAGGAAGTTTATCTGGCTAAGGGGCATTGTCTTGCTTCTTATCTCAGCCAAATCTAAGAGCTACTAACCGACTTCACGTATTACATCATTATACACATACTCAGGGAACTAAATGAAAAGAGTCCAGTCACTGGCCAAGCCGACCAATTTTAGGGACGCGCAATGGACATACATTATTTCAGTTGAAATACTTAATATTCCAAGCATTGACGGATGGAGATCGGCTAGATTTTGGAGACAGAGCCAGAAAAGGGGTCGTGGTTGACTCCTATCAAAGACTATCTACAATGAGGAGTTCTTACTGTACGGAGGAATGGAAAATGATAGATCCTCCACAAAGCTTCACGCCAAATCATCCAAGAAGAATTCGTGTATAGAAAGGAGTTTATCCATTCCCATGCTTCGGTGTATCGCCCATGATGAGTCTTGAGCGAAGTCTATGAAGTACAACGTAGCGATTACATCAGGCGGAAAACCCTGATAAAGAAAATACTCTACTATGGGTATTACTGGCCAACTATCAACCTAGATGTGGTTGATCATGCTAGACAATGCGATGAGTGAAAGATATTTGCAAAAAATCCAAGAGCACCGCCGATGGAAATTACTCAAATGGATAGTCCATAGCTGTTCGCCACTTAGGGGCATTGACATTATCTTCTTGCCGATCCTAAAGGTGGTGTAAAATAAGCCATCATAGCAATTGATTATTTCATAAAATGGGAAGATGAAAAACTTTTAACCATGACCAAGATGAAGAAAATAATCAACTTAATTGTCTGTAACGTCATCTGTCCTTATGACTTTCCATGATCCATTATAACTGCAAATGGACAGGATGAAGCTGTGAACAAAATCATAAAGTCCGTTCTGAAGAAATGTTTGGAAAAGGCTAGAGATAAATGGGTGCATGAACTCCCAACAGCATTATGGGCTTATAGAAGTACCCATGAGTCCATGATTAACCGTACTCCATTCGTCCTGGCTTACTGCTCTAAGAAAATACAAACAAGGAATCACAATTGAATTTCAATTAAGCAGGTGGAATTGGTGACGACTTATGAGCATATAAGACGCATCCGAGAGCCAATACTAAGAACATGTACCCGAACATGCATGTGTACATCCGAAAAAGCTCGACTTCTTGAAATCAACAGAAATTAAATTCTCACTTAGGGTTATTAAGAAAAGACTGGATCAGATAGCCGAAGCTTACTAGCTCTGTATAACTGTACACGGATGACCACTGATGAACTACAACCCTGGATTTATAATATTGGGAATCGACCAAGCACCATGACAACCAAAGAAGGATACGACACCTTAGGAGGATAAAATAGAAGGATGTTGACTATTCAGGAAACATGATGGATTTCTTTTTGGAAACAAGGAATACGCACTGATTCAAATCATGTCATGTTGCTTCACACGACATACTTTGGGGGGCAAATGTTACCCGACACCTTGGCCTATCTCAAAGAGGAAAATATTAAGTGCCGTTCCGCCTGCAAGTACCGCTCGGCCTAGGTACCGTTCGGCCTGAGTGCCCCTCGGTCTAAGTCCCTCGTTCGGCATTCTCTTGTTCAAACTCCACCGCCCGGCATTCTTTGGTTCGACTACCATCACTTGGCATCTCGAGTTTAGAAGCCATCGCTCGGCATCTGGAGTTTAGACACCATCGCTAGGCACCTCAATTTCAGACACCATCACTCGACATTTCCATCACTCGGCAATCTTTGGCAACATCGTTTGGCCAAGCCACTCGGCAAGGTCGCTTGGCATGACTCGTTCGGCATGCCTGGCTCAGTGCGCAGAAGTCACCTATTGCGGACCGGGATACTTTGTTCCTAGGGCCATGAGGGAAGTTCATCCCATCTTCGCCTATAAATAGAAGGGCAGGGGAACAATGTAATAGACCTTTTTCCGAGAACAATGGGGAGACACTGCCATTTTTATACTCTCCTCTTTTTAATTCAAACTTGTAATCAAGTGATTTGTTTATGGATTGTATCTGTATTCAAGTGATTGAGAAAGTAATAAAGATTTAATTCAAACTGGACGCAGGCAATTACGCCCAACCACTATAAATCTGGTGTTCTCGTTTTTGTTGTTTTTTGCATTGAATTACACTATTTTTCTATTCTAATTTACTTTCTTCATTAATCTCTCTACATAACTCTACTCTAGGGTGTTAGTGACCAATTTAGGTGCTAACATATTTAAATTTAAATTCAAATTTAAATCGCCTCGATAAATGCAACTCAAAATCATGACCTCCTATCAGGACGTGTCGCTAGCCATTTATAAAGTTATACCCCTATTCTGAATGCAATGGAAAAGGTTCGAGTCCTAGTTCGATTGTATGGAGAAGATAGCTTTTTGGACCCAGTTATTTATATTAGACTTCGATAAAGAATTCAGCGTGTTTATCTACCGTACGATCACACGACAACTCCAAATGCTACGAAAATTGAAATCCGATAATAAAGCACTATTACAGATCCAATGGAATAGGTTTTGTCGAAATCCGAGACTGTGCCTCGGAAGGCAATTTTTAAATGTCAACTTAAACAATATATTTTTAAAACTAAACAAAACATTTTTAAATTCGATTCTATCACTTTTAATATTTTCAGTATCATCACTACAAATTTTATAAGTTTTTAAAATATTTTTAACAAGCTTGAAATTTCAGATTTCATATTTTACCAGATTCCTAAATTTTAAATTCAAAAATTTAATTGCCTAGTAAACAGTGATATTTGAAATTCAAGTTAAACTAACTTTCAAATATTTAAATTAATTAAATATTCCAATTTCAAATATCCAAAAATTATGGGTCGTAACATTCCTCCCCTCTTAAAAGAATTTCATCCCCGAAATTACTTGTTAAGAAGAATGGTCCATAACCAGCTTACTATTTCCCAAACCAAAAAGTTTTTAACAACTTCCCAAACAATCTTTTATTTAAGATACACTTCACTCTACTAACTTTCCAAACTGATCCATAAGTTCCAAACATTATTATTTACTCAAGAGTTCAAATTTAAATTTCAAACTAAACTTAAATTATAAAAATTTTCCTAAAATTTTTTAACTCCCTAAATTTTCAATTTTTTTTGCCAACATCTCCTTTGTGCGTCTAGATCGACACAACTACAAAATGCCTCTACGGGCCTCCAAATTTCAAAAGAAAACAAAAGGCCAAGTGGCTAGACCAGAAAATCATCAAATTTCATATAGTAATTTAAATACATACCCTTTTGTTGACAATTCAATTTATCTTCTGAAAAAAAATCCCAATTTCCTTTTTCTTTTAAAACAATTGTATACTACTTAGCAATAATATCCAACCACAGCATTCAAAACTATTTTATACATTCCTTTACAAAATTATTCAATATCTATTTTACTCAAGTTCGTACGATGTACATTATCATCCGTACGCAATCCCAATTCCGACCGCTCACTCGATCATACAATTTCACTTTGAACTAGTATCATCCACCCGACTTCCTAGTTTGGACTCAGATCTGGTTTCTTGATCAGAAACCTTCATTCTCCTTGCATAGCCGTAAACTATGATTGAGAATTTCCAAAATCAATCAAAAATCCATATTTAGGGTTCGCCATCGAAAATCGGGTAAAAAATCCCAACTCGGATTGATATAACTATATCGAAATTCTGTGTTCGAATCTTGATCCAATCGCTATGCGAATAGAATAACAACGTACGTCCTACGTATTTTTGTCCATGGATTATTAACTAAATCAATTTTTTTGTTATTCACATTCATTTTGATTTCTATCCACTTATTCACAATTTCCTTATTCACCAATTTTATTAATCTTTATTCAAATATTAACTTAGTATATTTCCAATACTAATTTTTTTTACTTAAGAATTCCACTATCTCAAACCATATTTAATTAACCATTTCTTCAATTAGTTTTACTTACTAATTTATTTAAATCTCAAATAAAAGTTTATTTCCAAACTTTTACTTCTTTTAGTTCCCTCGAATAATTCTTCAACTTCACTTTATTTACACAATTTAAATTAATTAGTATCCCAATATTCATTTCCAATTCATTTGCTTACCTATTTAAATTAATTAGTTTACTTACTAATTTTATTTTCAATCCATTGTTTTGTTTAGTCCAATCTTGACTAATTTCCCATTTTACACATTTCAAATTAAATTCCCATATTTAGTTTCAATCCTATTTACTTACAAATGCAAATTCATTTGTCTATCCACCATTTTATTTTCAACTTATAACTTTTTATTTAAGTAACCATCTCACTTAGTCTCCTAAGGCTTTTCTTTAAATTCTCTTTTACTTAACTATATTTAATTACATTCTCATTCAATTTAAATTTAAAATTCTACAAGTTTTCCAAATTTAATTACATTTCCTAACTTCCTTTAATTCACTTCAATTAATTTGCTTACCTCCTAACTTATTTGGGTTTCACACTTACTTTTATTTAACCCTTTTTCAAGTTAATTTTTTTTCCTATTCTAGAAAATTTCAAATTTTATAAGTTTCCAATCTCATTTTTTATTCCATAAACATTTTTAGTTAAACTCCCAAAGTTTATCCAATTTCTTATATATTTAAAAACATTTTTGAAAACATATATATATATATATATATATATATATATATATATATATCCAAACCAAATTAGTCCTTGCATTCCAAAATCAATTCCAATTTTTGCCAACAAACACCAACTTAAAACAATTTGGTAGCAATTCCTCTCTTGGAAACTCAAAAATGAACATCGATGATGCTGCAGTCATCACCGAAATTATTTTCCAGTGGCCGAAAAGAGTTTAGTGCTTTTACCGTCTTTTAAAAACATTTTTAGGTATTTTTAATTCCAAATCCCACCAGATTTCAAATCCATTAAAAATATTTTTAAATAATATCCTTATTTTTTCTCCAAAATCTTTGAAAATCATTTTCATACTTAAAGGAATTTAATTTCCAAAATTTCGAATTCAAATCCATTAAATCCATATTCAAAATTTCCTTCACCTTTGGCTATGATTTCAATTCCTATTTTAAATTTCTACACAACAATGATAATAGTTTAATATTATTACTTCCTAACAACCAAGCAACCCTATATAAATACAATAATTTATGGAAAACTATTCCTTTTATATACAAAAAATAATTTGGGTAAAATTATTTCATTTACCCTATTTTAAAATAATACTCTGTCGTTAGCCTAGTTTATGAGTTTGGAAACCCCTATCGTTGACATGGCGTCCCACATATCAACCACAATCCATAAACACTCAACCGATATGTCAACACAATATAAAACGATTTTTATATTCACTAACCAATATGCGCACATATCTATTTATACTCTCATACTCATTCTAGAGTACTTACGGACTCTATTTCTAATGAGTAATCCACACCAGAGCCAAGGTTCTCCCTTAACCTTCAGTTTTGA
The DNA here is from genome assembly GCA_030765085.1 of Allium cepa. NCBI lineage: Eukaryota > Viridiplantae > Streptophyta > Magnoliopsida > Asparagales > Amaryllidaceae > Allium > Allium cepa. The sequence goes on along the minus strand of CM060945.1, from coordinate 714,658,809 downwards.
TACCACTGTAACAGCCTGCAAACCCGTACCCCTTGAGTGGATACTATTCTCCATCATATCAACTCAAAGTCAATGGAAATATGAACCATTAGGGTTAAAGAAGACGAAGGTAGAAGAAGAAAATAGAAAACAATATCAGAATTTCATAAACGCAGCGGAATAACATATATTAGATAACAACAGTTTTTTTACAAAAGAGCTGTAACTGTTTTATTACTTTACATCATCAGAGTACAACATCAATCAATAATACAACACTAGACAGTTATGATAACTTGTCCACATAGAAACTAATTATGCAGCAAACCATACACAGCAGGTAATACATAATACGTGTGATACGTCTCGCCATCTGGCTCGTCCCCTGAACTCCACATCATTCTTTCTGTATCTATAATACTTGGTTTGACCTGAGCGTTATAGTTAAATAACACCCGTGTCAGTCTGGAAAACCAGAGTGAGAAAATACACTCAATTAGATTATTAATGTTTTCAAAAAAATCCTTTAAAGAAAATCAAAGGTATCTCGTAAGACTGCGCCATAAATAAACATGCCGGGTTTTTACCTTACGATAACCGAAATATTTTTGTATCAAATCCTTTGATATTATAGTAGTGTCTATATACAAATACTTAATCAAATAGCCGAAATTGTTACCATTATTAAATTCCAGCAATACTAGGTTCTATAATCAAAACCGTAAAGGCATGTAGGGAGAATAGATTTCCATCAATGATAGGGTTACTGAGGTACCACTCGTCACAGTACGTGGTCTAGATCACCATACCGAGGATCCACCCAGATCCCCAGCTACACAAGACTGGAGCTACCCTTTACTGAATGCCCAAATAAGATCATCCCGTGGTTTGGATCAGTAATCATCCACACAGCCGAATAAAAAGGGACATCTGGATATGGATGAACTTACCTTAATTGGTTGCTAGCCACTTAGCCTTGCGTGCACCTCCCCTATTTTAGCCATTCCCGGATGATGAGGCTTGAGGCTATGCATTACCTTTTTAGCACACATTCACTTAGAATGCTCATCGTCCTCCTAACGATGTTCTGATAGCATTCATCCATACAAGTCCGTTCCAGGTCCGAATGGAACCGAAGGCACTACTCCTACTACATCTATTTTGGAATCACCCTCAAGATTAGTAGCAATTAGCCCTTGCACTTCACTACTCCATCTTCAACTCCAACTCTTGTCTTCCTCATGAAAACATTCAAATTGGATCAAAGTGGTTTTTGAGAAATTAATCCCAATCTCGTTCTCTTCGAAACGATCGGCGCATTGACCAATATTAATAGTCGGTTATTTAACTATCATATAACATCCTCAAACAACCATCAAGCCTTAATAATTTCCTTAAGTTATTTATTTCAAAATATCTTTGCAAGATATTTTTCCACTCTTCAACCGTTTGAAAAATAATTTTCAAATCACTTTCTCTTATGGAACAAATTTCCACCCCATTGTTTTATTTCCACTCAAAATTTGCCAAGTCTTAATACTTTAGATTTTAAAATAATTTAAATCACTTTATCCAAAAATATATACTTTAAAACACTTAAAATAAAAACTATTTAAAACATTTTATCTAAAATACTAGTGATGAAATTTTATAATAATTTCTCATGTAAAACTTAAGCCCAATTTTTTTTAAAAGTTACGAAATTCTATACAAGTTTTTTCAAATAAAAACTTTAGCCAAACTATCTTTAAAATAAAACTACTCTATAAAATATAATATTTAATAATTATCTTTTAAATCATAATACTAGTTAAACCTTTAAAATAATTTACTTATATAATTAACATAATAAATATTTGCTTTTAAAATTTTTAAAACGACTAATAATAATTTCTTTCTAAAACATTCTTTTAAAAGCCACATTTAAACCTCTAACTTATACTTGAAAATCTTCTTTGAAAATATACTTGGCTTTTCACGAAAATACACTTTCCTTTCCACACCTTTAAAAATAAATCCACTATTTATTTTTAAACAAATCACCCTTCCCTTGTA